>JAOEGL010000004.1:217400413-218696246 GCA_034509955.1 Urosaurus nigricauda | reverse complement strand
GTCTAACTGCCAATTTATAGATAAATGATTGTTTTAAAATGCAGAAATAATAATAGCTCTTTGTAATGGAAATCTGAAAGTCAAAACAGACATTTGAAACAGACGAGAACTTCCTGTACTTCTGGGTTCACCCACTGTGATCTTGTTTTGAAGTTTTGATGTGCTCTGTTGTGCTCACACTGATGCATCTATAGAAATAGAAAGCTTGAGGCACAGGAAAAGAGGTTTGTGGCAAAGACAGAAACCTGTCAGACATCATAATGCAGGCATCTTGCTTTCTTTATGCATCTCAATACTTTACATGGATGTTTACATAAACAGGAAATGACTTTTGGGCCTTGAAAGCAATTCAGGTTTTAATTTTCACTTCCACCACATCCCATCTAAAAGCCTGCTTAATTCAAAGTATAAGATAATAATGGTAATAGTTGATATGATGAAGAGAAACTGGCAACTATAAGAAAACTGAGCATTCTTTTAATGCTAACAACAACAACAACAACAACAACAACAACTAGAACATGATATTCTGAAATGAATAATGGGATAATATGCCAGGTATATTATTATTATTATTATTATTAATCTTTATATAGCACTGTAAATTTACACAGTGCTGTAAATACAATCTTATAAATTAGACGGTTCCCTGCCCTCAGGCTTACAATCTAGGAGAGACAACAAAAAAGAGAAGGAGAGATGATGGGAAAGGGGATGAGGTCCAGTGGTTCTTCTCTCCCTCTGGGGCCTGGACCAAGGCAGATGACTGCAGGGAGGTTCTTAATACATAATTAGAAGGAGGCATCCTGGAGCAGATGGCACAATTCTGGGAACGCTTCCCTAAACAATATAGTCTTTAATTCAGTTTTGAAACTGGTTAGAGAAGTGATGGGGCGCGTGTGTGGGGGAAGAAGGTTCCAGGAGTGCGGAGCAGCAAGTGAGAAGGGACAAATCTGGGAAAGGTTTTTCTCTTTATATTGAGTTTTACTGGTAGATCTTGGAAACAGGAATTAAAATGGGCTGGCTGTAATTATTTGGATTTATCTGGTGAGGTTATGTTGTTGTTGCTGCTGCTGCTGCTGTTGTGTGCCTTCAAGTTGTTTCCTCTTATGGTGACCTTACAGCGAACCTATCACAGGATTTTTTTGGCAAATTACTTCAGTGCCAATTTGCCATTGCCATACTCCAAAGCTGAGAGAGTGTGACTTGCCCAAGTTATGTACCTTGATAAATGATCAGACAAGCCAATTAAGAGACACTACAGATTTTCTTAAAGGCTACAATCAGAGGGTCCTAGATCCCTTAAGAACTAGAATGACAAGCAGTCATTTCTGTATAACATAGTGAATACAGATCTGGAAAAATGTACTTGAGTGTGAAAACTGCAAACATGAAACTATTATTTGCATACAACTTTAGCACTGCAGCCTTCGGGAAGTAGAATGGCAGGCATATGTTTTGTTGTTCTAACTATATTTAGAAATTTGTGTGTTTCTGTAATAAGCAAGAATAAAAAGTTTGTTCAGTTTGACTGCCCTGAAGGCAAGGCTGGCATTCACAGACAAGCCAGTTAAGAGTTCTGTCATGGTGTGATTATCAGAACAAATATTAGTGTTGAATTTGAAAGTGGTTCTTCATACATCCTCGAGTAACCCTCCAGGCTTCTATGTTTTATGCAGGGCTTGCAAACATTAATTTTTGGACTATAGTAATCAGAAACCTCAGCCATTGGGATTTTCAAGCTCTAGTTTTATTTCTTTATATTTATTTCAAGCATTTATCTTATGCACTGCTGTTGCTGTTTTCATTTTGCATTTCGTGAGATGCTTTGAACATAATTTCTTTTGTGAAATAGCACCATATGAATTAAAAGTCAAACCATTTCAGTATATTTTTAAAAAAATATTGAGAACTTTTTTTAAAAGAGTGATATGGAGTTCATTATCAGCAGCTCAGGAGGAGCTGCCATAGTTATTCTGTTATGCAGGATTTCCAAAGGGAAACAAAAGCAATATTCCCCAGTAATCCCATTTGTATAAAGGGGGAAAATATAACTTATACAATAGCTGACAAAAAAAAATCACAGGGTATTCATTACCACCTGCTTAGTATAAACACTGTAGTGAACAATTTCTATGTGACATAGTCATCATTTAGCAGGCATTAGTACATTTTGGCTGCTATAAAAATGTGCTGAATGAGAACAAAAGATTTCTTTCACCTCCTCTGTTATCCTGTTGTTAATTCTGCTTTCATTTCACTCAGGCACCTTGCCTCTCATGGTTCTGATTTTAGCCAAATGCTGCTGTGCATAAGATTAAAATTATCTCCCTTTTTTCATCTGAAAGATTTGCTCCTGCAATGGAGGTGGTTGGTACTGTGCTTAATCAACACTTTGGTTTAAATGTGCATAATTCATAGACTACTCTTTCACTTCTAAATTATGGAGTAGGATTACACAGTTTGCTAAACCAGAAGTAATCTTGTATCATTTTCTAAAATGGATAGTCTGTCCTATTTAAATGAAAATGGAATTACTTTCTCCTGTTTAAACAAAACTTTCTTCCACCTAAATGTCAGTTTTACTGTCTATTCTGTTTATTGCCTAGTTTTCTATTTTTTCTTTTCTTTTTTAAAACAAAAACAAAAACAAAGCAAAACAACCAAGTCTTTACTGGTTGTAGAAGTTGATTTATGAGGCCAAAAGTACAGTCATTTTTCTGCTCATTTCTTTTGTCTTCAACTAGTCTAGTCCCACAGTGTTTCAGTGTTTTTAGTCAACAGATTAAGTCATAGTCATGACTGAGATCCCCTTTCCCCCTGAAGAATGAATTTCATGGTTCATTTAAAAGCATAGTTTTGATCTTTAAAAATAAGTGAGTGGTTCAAGCCCCATTTAAAAAAAAAGCTAATGCTAACATGGGACAGAGAAAAGGCAGAATTACTCAACACCTTCTTTGTTTCAGTCTTCTCAGAAAAGGCAAAGGGTGCTCAACCTAAGGATAATGGAGCAGAGGACAGAATAGGGGAATTTCGGCACAGAATAAGTAAAGAGATAGTACAGGAATACCTGGTTAGCCTAAATGAATATAAGTCTCCAGGACCAGATGAAATACATCCAAGGGTATTAAAAGAACTGGCAAATGTAATATCGGAACCAATGGCAATCATCTTTGAGAACTCCTTGAGAACAGGAGAAGTCCCAGCAGACTGGAGGAGGGCAAATGTCCCATCTTCAAAAAGGGGGGAAAAAGAGGATCCTAACAATTATCGTCCAGTTAGTCTGACATCAATACCAGGAAAGATTCTGGAGCAGATCATTAAACAGAGAGTCTGTGAATATCTAGACGATAATTTTAGAATAACAAAAAGTCAACATGGGTTTCAGAGAAACAAGTGATGCCAGACAAATCTGATCTCTCTCTCTCTCTCTCTCTCTCTCTCTCTCTCTCTCTTTTGATAAAATTACCAGCTTGATAGATGAAGGGAATGCTGGAGATATAGTATATCTTGAATTCAGTAAGTCCTTTGACAAGGTTCCCCATGAAATTCTTGCAAATAAGCATAAAATGTGGGCTAGACAAGCTAACCATTAAATGGATTAATAATTGGTTGACCCGCTTAGCCCAAAGGGTGCTCGACAATGGCTCCTTTTCAACCTGGAAAGAAGTGACCAGTGGGGTCCCACAGGGCTCTGTCCTGGGCCCAGTACTATTCAACATTTTTATTAATAACTTGGATGACAGAATTGGGGACACACTTATCAAATTTGCAGATGACACCAAATTAGGAGGAGGAGCTAATACCCCTGAGAACAGGATCAAAATTCAAAATGACCTGAATAGACTAGAAAGCTGGGCCAATGCTAACAAAATGAAATTCGACATGGAGAAATGTAAGGTACTGCACTTAGGGCAAAAAAAATAAAATAAAAAAATAAAAAAATAAAAAATAAAAAATGAAATGCACAGATATAGGATGGGGGACACATGGCTAGACACATAGCGTCTAGATCAAGGGATGTAATAGTGCCACTCTATTCTGCTTTGGTTAGGCCCCACCTGGAATATTGTGTCCAGTTCTGGGCACCACAATTCAAAAAGGATGTGGAGAAACTGGAGCGTGTACAAAGGAGGGCAACTAAGATGGTGAAGGGTCTGGAAACTGTGCCCTATGAGGAACACCTTAGGGAGCTGGGGATGTTTGAAGAGAAGGTTAAGAGGTGATATGATAGCCCTGTTTAAATATTTGAAGGGCTGTCACATTGAGGAGGGAGCAAGCTTGTTATATGCTGCTCCAGAGACTAGAACACGGAACAATGGATGCAAACTGCAGGAAAAAAGATTCCACCTAGACATTAGGAGGAACTTCCTGACAGTAAGGGGTGTTCGATAGTGGAACACACTTCCTCGGAGTGTAGTGGAATCTCCTTCCTTAGAGGTCTTTAAGCAGAGGCTGTCAAGGATGTTTTGATTGAGAGTTCCTGCATGGCAGGGAGGTGGACTGAATGGCCCTTGTGGTCTCTTCCAACTCTATGATTCTATGATTCTATATAGTAAAGCAAAAATCCTGGACTGAAGAGTAGCTGTGTTGGGCAGCTGTCCCAAACCCTATGCCCCATGGCTGCAGCAAAGACATGGGTTCATGATCTTTCTAACTCCAGTTTAAATTTCATGTTTAAAATTTAAAATTGTGTGTTTTTTTCTGAAATTGTAAAAGTTTTAAAAATACCCAAACAATTAAATCCATCATTTTTATGCTCACATTGTAAGAGAAAAGGTTGTCTCCAAGAAACTGTTGGCTTGCGTTCCCCACACATCCCTGTCTGGATGACACAGGTCATTAATCCCATGCTAGGATCAGCCAGTTTAGATGCTGATTTAGTGATCCTTGCTCAATCTCGCCTTAAAGGGCTCTTAATCCAGTCCAAAATGACTGGCTATTTGCCGTAGAGCTTCCTGGAAACTCTATGGCAACAGCTGGCAGACCAAATGGCCCCGTGCACCCTGTACCTGCTGTAGCTGTTGCATCCATCCTGAAGGCCTCCTCCATGGCCTCTGATGTCATGTGGGTGTAGCCAGACACCCCATTTTCACCCTTACGGGTCATGGCAGAGATCTTCAGGATGGATGCAACAGTGTTGGCAGGTATGAGGCATGTGGCGGTAAGCAGATCCATGGAACAGCAGCAGACAGGGACACCTGGAAAACACCTGTGGAACACCTGCCCATTGCTGTGCCATCCTGGGGACTGACCTGTGTCAGAACTAGGGGCAGGATACCATGGGCTTGGCCTGTGGTATCCTGCCCATCTATTCAGGCCTTATGAATTCTGTCAGCTATGCAAAATAGCCAGTGTCATTATACCATTTTTTTTTTAAGTGCAGTTAAAGTTCTTTATTATGGCAAAATCTTTTCATGCCAAATAAATAAATAAAAAAATGAACAGTTACAAAGGAATACTTTTACATCTCAAAATGTAAGGAATCCAAATGTACTGTTATGTGAGCTGAAGTAATAGCCCAACAGACACTCCCCTGATAAGTGCCAGTGCCAGTTTCATTTAGGCTCCAAGAAAAATTCTGGCTCAAAATTATAGCCTTTTAGGGCTACCTGATTTATCTCAAAATGTAAAGGGATATTGTAGCACCTTTGAGACTAACTGAGGCTGAAACTACATGAGGGGTGAATCCCAGCTACACTGTATCATATCCCTGCCCCAGTTTGTTCCCTTTACTGCCACACACACCTGTTTTAATCCAAACTGAAATCATTTTGTAAAGCTACATAGGAATCCCATTATGCAGCCACATTGGTGCAAGGGGGGTGTTTCTATTGTGGAGAAATGTTCACCGTATTGGTTTATGTTTGATCACACATCCACAGCCACTGTGTGTGTGTGTGTGTGTGTTCATACAACACATGTGCAATTTGCAAATTAACTTAATCAAATCACCTTTTTTTACCTTTGTTCTGATTGCCAACTTGTGACTCTATAAAGTGATGCGAGTAGCTAAGAGGGAGGTGAAATGCTGACCTTCGAATGTATGCATACACATGTGTGCATACTCGGAAAAAAAAAGGTGGGGGAGGAAAGCAACATCACCTTTTCTGAATGCTGATACAAACCTAGTTTTCTATGGCAGAAATGATCAGGTGACCTAGTTGTCCACCTGACCTAGGTGACCACACACCATCCTGCCCCTCCACACCCAATTCCACCACAGTCATGATTCGAGGGTAAAACTATACATTTTTTTTAAAAAAATGCTTCTTCCCAAAAACAGTGGAGTAAATTGGCAGTTTTTTAAAATTGCCTTAAAGCCCTCTGGCACCAAAAGAAGTGTTTTCACATCAGAAAGAGAGCAACATCATGTGTTCCAGCAGAACACGTAATGTTGGAACACATGACACTCCTCTCTTTCTGATATGAAAACACTTCTTTTTGGTGCTAGAGGGCTTTAAGGCAATTTAAAAAAACCTCCAGTTTACTCCACTGTTTGGGGGAAGAAGCATTTGACTGGGATCAAGGTAAGGACACATCATTTAACCTGTGTAGATTCAGCCTGAGAGTAAGAAGTGACAACACAAGCTTTTGTAGACTTAACTCTACTTCATCAGATACAAGAATGCATCTGATGAATGCAACTGATGAAGTCTGAATGCATTTGAATGTTGATTAATGCATCTGATGAAGCAGACTTAAGTCTACGAAAGCTTATGCTACCAACTTCTTTTTTTTTCAGTCTCAAAAGTGCTTCAATTGAATACTAATCCAGTCTTTAAATTATCTCAAAATGCTAATGCACATGGTTTATTTAAATGGTTTTAACTTTTTAATCTTGTCTTTAAGTAACTAATCAAATTTAATATGTTTTAGTCTATTTAAATTATTTTTATTTTTAAAAATTATTTTAACTTGTTTACACTTATGTTGCTTGTATGCAGCTCAGAGATCTTTTGATACAGAATGGGATAGAAATATTTTAATTATTAAAGATATTTATACCTTTTTCTCTGACACCCACACAGAAGTGTAGTTGCCCTGAGTCATGTAGGTTAAGGAGGCATTTCTGTGAGCATTCAAGGAAATGGAGAATCAATATTTCTTTAACAGAAAACAAAAGTCAACTCTTGGAAACTGAAAACTCACTGCTCAACAGTTCAGAGATCAGAAGGTCACAACACAGATCCTTTGCTCTCGATAGAAAAAAAACAGAACTCACTAATTGGTAACAGGAGGTAGTACTTCATGTGTTCAGGGTTTTATTTGTTTAAGCATGCAAAGTTGTATTTGCCTAAGCTTTTCAATTACCAGGCAAACTTCCTCCCTAGTTAATCCTCATGTTGATGACAAGGTTTACATTTCTCAGCCTTGAAGCCAGAGAGAAAAGACACTAACAATCTCTGGGAATGACTACTAATTGGTGATTATGTAAAGGAGTCATATTGATCTGCTTATCATGTCTGAACACTATCTTCCTTTTTATTTTGGGCCTCAAATTAAATATTTGAGAGGCATCTTTTTAAGGGCATCACTTGAGGAAAAAAATGCATCAATTTTTCTAGAGCATTTAGAGCTGCATTGTCTTAGATGACTCTCTTCTCACACTCTGTATTCTTCTGAGTGAACATATCTACCAACCTCAGAAAGTCCAAAGTTAAGGATTTGATATTGTCTCCTCCTTCTGTCTTCACTCTTTGAACTGTGGTACAATAACATCAAGACAATTTGTGGTGCATTTAATTTCCATTTCATTTCATTCAGCTCATTATCTCCAGATACACTATGAGTAAAAGCACTAAAATGCTATGCATTCAGACTAAATGGTGGATTTAATTCTTCTGTTCAAAATGGAAGAGTTGGCAGGTGTTTCCAGAGTGATTATTGTGTGTGCTTTGTCTGGGGAAGGAGAGTTGCCAACTCTCCATCTAGTATAGTCAGCCCTCCATATCCACAGAATTTTTGTCCATGGATTCAAGCATCCACAGCTTGAAAATATTTTTAAAATATATAAACACCTATAAAGCAAGCAGTGATTTTGCCATTTTATACAGGGGACACCATTTTACTATGCCACTGTATTTAATGGGACTTGATCATCCATAGATTTTGGCATCCATGTGAGTTCCTGGAACCAATTTCCAGGGCATATCAAGGGTCCAGTGTACTTCCACACTGAGCACATCAAGACCCTCCACATCTACAGTTCCTTTCTTGGTGGTAGCAGATGATATCTTCATGCCCATCCCCAGACTCCTATCAAGCATCATCATTCAGTGATGGCAGCCAGGAAGTCCTTTGCTTTTTAAAAGATTCTTCTTTGACTTGCGGCTTATCATTAGTCAGCAGGCTGCTCTAATTCTTTCTTTAGGAAATTGCAGATGAAAAGAAGCAGGAAACAACACTTCCCATACAACCTCACAGTGGTAGGATATCCAAGCTTTAGTGTATGATGACTACAAGTGAGGTGAGGATTCCCCCTCTCTCATTTGGTTTGCATTAGAATGTTGCAAACCTTGCAAATCTCAAATTGGCGAGAAATTAAACTCACTAGGTTTGACCATCCCTGAAAGTATAGGTAAGAATTCTTTTTCAGTTCATTTTTTATATGAACACATCAACATCTGTCAAATTCAAATGTGGGAGAAAGATAAACCAACAATTTGTCCATCCCATTGGCTGTTTTTGTGACCAAAAATTCTCTTGCCCTTGTCTGAACAGCTATTTTTTTGAAAGAGAAATTTTGACTGAACAAATTTTAAGCACTCTTAATCTATAAAGTGAAGGCAAGGATATAATAATATAAATAAGGCAAAACTGTACTGAATTTCCATCAGTTTCATCTGGACTAAGACTCAGTATTACATAGTCACTCCACCAGCCTCAAAATATGCAATAACAATTTCAGAGAAGACAGGATATGAGAACTGACTAAAAATCTAGTAGTGTATCTAAGTTCAAAATGAATCATTTTTCTTCAAAGCTCACATATTTTCTCACTTCCTCTCTTACACAAGCCAACAAATGTAGATGCACCCTTAGTCTCAAAGGTCCTACAAGATCCTTTTGCACATTGATCCAGACTAAGAAGCTTAGCGCACAGCAAAATAATGTTACTTACCACTTCCGAATTCAAGCCAAATTCAGGCTGCCACCTGGTTTTATCGCATGGCTTTTGTCCCCAAAACTGCCATCCAGGTATAGGCCAACTCCAATACTGGTCCCTGAACTCATTTTGGCAGCCAGTTTTCAAAGTAGGAAAGCTCCCAACTTTGAAAAATGGCCACTGAAGCGGGTCCAGGGACCAGATTGGAGCTAGGCTGTAAGCGGATGGCAGTTTTGGGGGTAAAAGCAATGCAATAAAACCAAGGGGCAGCCTAAATTTGGCTTGAATTCAGGAGCAGTAAGTCACTTTATTTTGCTGTGCACTAAGTTCCTAAAGCAGCTTTCCCTTTGAATTCTACCTTAAATATAATCTGATAGCTTCCTAGCCAATCTCCTCTTACAGACTTTCATAGATACATATATTGTTTCCTCAGTAAATTTCTTCCACTGTCTGGCAATTATTGTAGCTGAGGGAACATAGTGCAAAGTTTCTCTACTCCTGAGTATATCCTAGTTAAAGTGATCAGTTGACCCCTTCCTTTTTATCCTTTGTTGACATCCTTTATCCCTCTCATCCCATCTCTGTGAATATTCTTTCTTTCTAGGTTAAGTATGTCCATTACAAAGGATTTGGCATTGTCCATCAGAAAGACAGAAAATCAAAATGCATCCCACTCACAGCATCAGTTGCACAGGGTTGCCTCAGGTAAATCATTTTTATTCAGAGTTTCCCATGCATAAAGCTGGAATAATAATGTTAATACTGGCTGGCCAGCCTAAGGAATGCTGGGAGGATTAACGTTATTTAGAGGATTAATGAGAATAGTATTTTGAAATGCTTCATGTTGGTGTTGCTACCATGTCAGCATCAACCTTCTATTTCTTAACTAAGCTGAACACCTTCCAATTTTCTACGTCAATTTTCTAAACTCTTACTTGTACAAATTTTTCCAGATTTTTCTCTTTTTCACAAAAAAAGGAGCTAAATGACCAGAAACAAATTGTCCAGACTCCTTCTGTAACATAATTTCCAGGTATCAGTCTTTGATGTTTTACCATTATATTAGGGCAGAGTCAGCCCTACTATTAGGCAAAGAGAGGCAACAACCTTAGGTGGCACATGCTGGCAGCTGTGCCAGCCATCATAGAATATTCCTTAATTCACTGGCCTCTTCCCACTCTTGTGGAATAGAGCTGTGCATTCCAGTCTGTTTGCCACCCTATAACAGAAGTGCAGAGGACTCTGTCCTATTTTCAGGAAGGTTCAACTGCAAGCTAGTCAGCATTTGTACATGGAATGGAGTGTAGATATTGTCCTCTGCATTAGGCAGCAAGATCTCTTGGGCTACACTCTGTAGAAAGATAATGCTTATTACCTGCTAATGCTTTCAGACTAAACGACCAGGACCATGGTCAATACTTATTATTATTATTCCTGGGATGTGTAGTTTTACAAGATCTTTAGCCTTCTCTGCCAAAGAGTACTGGTGCCCCACAAAACTACAAATCCTAGGATTCTGTAGGAAGGATGGAGCCATGGCAGTTATTTCTACAGTATAAATACACCCTTAGTTACAAATGCTCAGCACTGATCCCAAACCTATTTTTCCAAGCAGCAGCCCTTCAAAAAGGTGGAAGTTTGTTCTTCTGGTGATCAGGGGGCCAAGAAGACTATGTCCCCCTCCCACCTCCCACCAGTGAGTGAGGCTACTAAAAGGAATTGCAACAGGGGTCCCATTTCTGATTGTTTCAGCCTCACTCACTGGTGGCAGCAGCAGCTGCTAGCTGTTAAAGTGGGCTGGGAAGCTGCTGCCTGTTAAGGTGGGCTGAATACATAGGATTAGTGAATATGGAGTAGTTACAGATCCGTAACTCTAGGTTACAAAGCTGTAACTGCAGTACTTAATGCTAACCATATCCTGACCTGTTACTCTTGAGATGCTCATGGCATCTTGTTCTGCCATTTTAATTTTCCACCATGCACTCTGATACTGTACAAAATTTCAGTAGGTCTAGAGATTGCTACTTTGATCATGCTGGATGGTGAAATTGTAAGAACTATAGTCCAAAAGGAAACTTTTGCCACCATTTTACAGATGAAATGTTGGCCAAGTCATGGCCGAGTGCAGTTAAGATGGCAAAAGTTATAAATGAGGAAGAATACACAAGCTAGGAGAGGCTGTAGTACTTTGCTTCTGTCTTGAGTCTACAGTGAAGGGCAGGACTATCTCAAAGAATTCAGAACAGTTGGCGGGTATAAAATTTAACCGGTGGCTTTAGCCACCTGGAGCTGTTTGAAATGCTGTTGCTGCTACCTTGCCACCATTAGCAGATAAGCTTCTTAAGCCCTCCAGATGTTGAAAGTTTGCCCAGGACTGTCTCAGTCAGAGAGCAAGCCATGTACTCTACTAAATTTAAGATGAAGAATTGCCAACCTTGCCAATACTCAACGTATTATTTCAACAGAAGCATACTCAGTAGGATATTCATTCTCAAAAAGCTCTATTTTTGTGCTCTATATGTTTATCACCACAAGAAAACCATTCTGAATGGGTCTTCTTGTTTGTGGCAGGGCAGCAACAAAATGGTTTCTATTTTGATTTTCCAGACACCAGCAGGTTTATAAATGGACCAGATGGAATAGTCCAGAATTGAAAAAGCAGGCCCATTTGTCTATATTTTGGACACTATTTAATTGCATGGTCACACTGACTTTTTTTTCTTTTCCTACAAACAGGATACATTATTCATGTGAAACTGTTTGCAGGTGAAGAGTACTTTTCCTCAGAGAAGAATTGCTTAGAGAATAAAGGTTAGGCAGCAGCCATTAGCTTTAAAACAGAGCTATAATTTCAACTTTAACAAGGAGAGATGAATTACAACAGGCAGGCAATAAATGTATGGGCTTGGATAAAGAAAAAGTAGAAAGTATGCTTTCTCAACATTCACCACTTTTTATGTTTTATAACTCTGACAGGTAAACAAGGAGAATGTATTAACTTCCTTTAAATTATAAATGTATCACAGGATACTTTGACATTCAACCTATTCAGAAACAAGATAACGGAGTAGTAGATATTGGCCAATGATATATTGATTATGTTTATGGAGAAATTCAAGAAAGATAAAGTATACTTCATAGTAGACACTATTATAATAAAAGGCATTGGCTGGGCATCCATTCAAAGGACCTCTAGGGCAAAGTTTCCACAGCACTCTAGTTGCACTGCACTTCTGCTGTTGCAAAGTAGCTGCAGGCCCTTCTTCAGTGCTTTTTAAAAACATTTGTCTTTAAAGGGGCCTGTTAAAAAGGAGGATCAACAATGGGAACAGGGAATAAGGAAGAAAGAGAGAAAAGAGACAACAATGAGAAAGAAAATGTGTATAAAAAGATTTGTTTGCAATGCATTTACCAGAACTCCAGGCCTGGGTCAGAGACTCCAGTTTTTGTGAATCTTCTCCAGACGGGAGATGAGGGTACAAATTCTCCAGTTTTGAGTGGCTCAGCTCTAGGCAAGAGAAAAGGGCTGTGTACAGATCTTCACCTAGTACAGAACCAGCTTGCTACAGTTTCTGAGGCCTAATTGGTTGGTTGCTGCAACTTGCATAGACCTAGGAGTGTATTTATTCACTTATAAGCTTATCATGTGGCATTTGGAAAGATGGGAATGGAATGGAACAGAATGGGAGGAAAATGTGTGTTACCGAACAAGAGAATGCCACAAGGGGTCCCCAAGCCATTCCATGGCAGCTGATTTTGAAGGACAATTTTGAATCCTTCTTCAAAATTGGCTGCCAGGAATGGCTTGGGGATTCCCGGCAACATCAGCGGCATTCTCCCATGTGCTAACATGTTTTCCCCCTGTTCTGTTCCTTTCTGTTCCTTTCTGTTCCATTCCTGTTCCTCCGTGTGATAAGCTTATTAGTTAGCTTCTTACGTTCCTCCCAGTTATTGAGGCATCAGGTCTCACCCTTTTCTCTGCATCCACCTTCTACTGGAAAATACAGGTTGAGTCTCCCTTATCTGAAATGCCTGAGACCAGAAGTGTTTTGGATTTCAATCCCCCCCCCCCATTTCGGAGTATTTGCATATACATAATGAGATATTATGCATATACATAATAGGACCCAAGTCTAAACATGAAATTCATTTATGTTTTATATACCTTTATACACATAGCCTGAATGTAATTTTATATGCAATATTTTAAATAATTTTGTTCATGACACAAATTTTCTGTCACTATTTCAGCCAACCATGTGGACAATTTTAGATTTTGGAATGTGTCAAGTTTCAGAATTCCAGGTAAGGGAGACTAAACCTGAAGTAGGCTAGATTAAGGGGCAAAACAGCTGGGTGGAAGGGGCAGTTTGAAGCCTCCCCTTCCAAAGATGGATTGGGGCCACTGCAAACACATGCCATGGCCCCAATCCACCTTGAAGCCAAAAAGAGCAGCAAATAGCCACTCCCTTTTCAGCCAGCTTTTTCCATCCCATTGCGGCCCCATGCCTGCTTCATGACACTCCGGTGGCATGTGGCATGTAAATGCCGTGCCGTCAGAGTGTCATGAAGCTGCCCATGTTTGGGCAGCTGGCTGCCTTCAAGCCATCTTGGTGGCATGTGTCATCTAAACACCATGGCCCCAAGCTTCCAGGAAGCTGACTTTTAGAACAGGACCGTTCCGGCCGCAGATGTTTCTAATTCCATCTGGTAACAGCCCACGAACAGGAAAATATATTCTCTGTGTGTATTTGAATGACAAGTCTTAAGCAACTATGGTGGATGTATAACACCTAATGATACCACCATAATCTGTCCCTAGATCTCTGGGTTTTTAAAAAATACTTTTTATTAATTTTTCAAACAATAAAATAGTACACATACAGTATTGTACATATTAACATCATTCTGTCTTCCTTCCATCTTTATCAATTCAGTATAGTTATACTACTTAACTACTTAGAACTACCTAGATCTCAGGTTTTGCCTGGAAACCTCCGACAACACTACTTGCATATTATTTGCTTCCTTCCTGGAAACCTCTGACAATCCTGCTTGCATTGCATATTATCTGCTTCCTCCCAGGAACAAGATGCAAAAATTGCCCCAAGAGTGAACCCAAAATTCAAGGGACCTATGGGAGAGAAATCTGATATTTTGTGAACAGTTGTTATTGTGGGTTATGGACTACCTCAATGTGTGTATGCACACACTCATGCATACATAGGTCCTGTAGTGCTTTGAGAGTTTTACAGCTTTGATACTTGTAGAGTTTAGTGCTTGTAGATTTTACAGTGTGACTTGGTTTTCCAACAGCTTCAAAAATACCACTTTGACAGAATAGTATTGCTTGGTTTTTATAGAATGCACCAGTCCAAATTTTATTGCAGTGCAAGCTAACATGATTGGCTGTGCCTTCTTACCAAATAAAATGTCAACAACACACAGAGCACTGCCATTCTAGGGAATCAGTAGGGTAGACCACACCTCCTAACCATGTATGTTTATATCTGGAAGGCATTCTTTCTAAGAGTGAATATTCCAACAAATCAACAATGAGCTGTATGATGGTGTAATAGGCTGTGTAAAGAAGTGGTGGGAAATACTGCAGTGGAACCAAGGCCTCTGCAGGGGTTTCATTGTGGACCCCCCCCCCCCCCATGGATACCAAAATCCCCCATGGTGGTGAATGAATGCAGCGATGTTTCCACTGGGGACAACAGGGGCTGTCCCTAATGGTGGTGTGGCCATGTGCACTTGCCGTCATTTGGGACAATACAGGCATGCCATCCCCGGATGTTCAAATCCACAGATGGCAAGTATGCTGATACCTAGGTCCCACTGTCCATCCTGCATCTAACAGAGTCCAAAGTCTGTTTAATTATATGCTATGGAACCCACCTTTAAAAATCTGGACCAGTATTCTACATCAGCTACTTCATTAACTATACTTATTCCGTATTGTTGTTCCAGATTCACTTAGTGAAGTGACAATGAGTAAATCATAGAATCATAGAATTCTATGATTTACTCATTGTCACTTCAGTAAGTGAATCGACAATGAGTAAATCATAGAATTCTATGAATTCTATGACTTTAAAAATCTGGACCAGTATTCTACATCAGCTACTTCATTAACTATACTTATTCCGTATTGTTGTTCCAGATTCACTTAGTGAAGTGACAATGAGTAAATCTAGATAACCATTCCATATTCATGATCACTAGTCACAATTGTGACACTATTGCCCCATATTTCCTCTCCCCAATAGGTTTTAGCAGAATATAGGGCACGATGGTCCGATCTAGATGGGCATTAAAGAGCGCCTTTAGGGCTCTTTTGGGTGCCTTTAGGGTTCGGGAGGATGCAGCTTTTACACCCTCCCGAACCCTAAATCATATGGATGCCGCCATTTTAAAATGGCAGCGTCCATATGGGCACGGCATCATTGTGTCATGGCGCACACAGTGTTTACACAATGCTGCACGTGCCATGACACAATGGTGCCACGGAAGGGCGCCAAGCACGCCCTTTCCGCAGCACCAAAAAGAGCTCCTTTAGGGAGCTCTTTTTTTTTTTTTTTTTTTGGCACGGGTCTTTGGTGTGGCCTTTAAATGGCCGCGCCAAGGACACAGGGGAGAAAGGGACCGCAGTGGTGGCCCCTTTCTCCTCTCGCCAGCGCCGGGGAGAGCGGGGTGCAGCGGGTGCCCAGGGCGCCTGCTGCACCCCGCTTTCAGGCCACAGGGAAGTGGCAGTTTGCTGCTTCCCCACAGCCTTCAGATGCGCCGGGATGGGGCAGCAGCCCTGCAGATCGCCCCAATGTTTATGGAAATTAAGCCTAAATAAGAATTTCAACCTTGCATACTGTGGTTTTGCCAGCCCCTTTCTCTGAAATCTAGGCTACAACACCTGGTATTCATTGGTGGTCTCCTATCCAAGTACTAACCAGAGCTGACCCCTGCCTAGCTTCCAAAATCAAACACCAATTAATTTTTTTTAATTGGATGACAACCCTAATTATTAGCTCTAGAATTGGCTGGCTTTAGTGCTCTCTACTCCTTCAAATACCATCCTTCAAACAGCAGGTCTCAGCTATTGCCAATTAGCTGGCCTTGGAATGGAACTACAGATATATATTTTACTCAAAGCTTTTTCATGCAGTCTTCTGTGCCAGCTGGGCTCCAATAATGGATGAATGAAAATTAATCAGAACAAAAACATATTGTTAAAATAAAAATAGGCCATATGAAGTGGTAACAACAGTTCAGTTTTTTTTCTTTTCCTCCTCACACACCTCAGTTGGTTCTAATGGTCTCTTTAAAAGGAAGAGTAAAGCAGCGGCAGATAGAAATCACATCTTGGAGATAACTAGTTAAATCTAATTAGTTACATTCATATCAGTCACCCATTCCATAATGAGACTTAACAAATTAATTTGATGGTATTATCAGAACATTAAAATAACTAGTTAAATTTAAGCAATTATTTCTTGACATATAACTAACTAGTTATTTCCTGACTTATTTCTCCAACAAATAAGGCCCAACAAGATGTTGGTGATCGGTGACCCATGTTTCAGACCCATAGAGGACAATGGACAGTACAATGGTTCTGTACAAACTGATTTTTGTGCTTCGTCTCAGGTGTTTGTTTCTCCAGACTCTTTTGTGAAGCCTTCCAAGTACACTATATGCCTTTGCTAATCTGTGATCGATCTCTTTATCAGTCTTGGCGTCTGAGGAGATGATACTTCCCAGATAGGTGAACTGCTGGATAGACTTAAGCACAGATTTACCTATGGTGACGTGGGGGTGATAGTGCTCTTCCTGTGGTGCAGGCTGATAGAGAATTTCCATTTTACAGCAGATGAAAAACGGCAAGGCAGCCGGGATTGATGGAATCCCACCTGAAGCTTGGAAACATGGAGGTCATGTACTCCATGCAAAACTCCACAAGCTCCTTGTTAGTTGCTGGGGAAAAGGTGAACTGCCATCAGATCTCCGAGATGCAGTTATCATTACCCTGTATAAGAAAAAAGGAGCAAAATCTGATTGCTCAAACTATCGAGATATAACACTGCTCTCCATTGCTGTAAAAATCTTTGCAAGGATACTCCTGAACAGATTAGTTCCTGCTATTGCAGAAGAATTTCTCCCTGAAATAATAATAATAATAATAATAATAATAATATTTTATTTATAACCCACCCCTCTGAACGTGCAATCAGGGTGGGGTACAACAAAATTAAAAACAATTACAATTAAAAGTTCTTACACCCCGAGCCCTACCTCCCACCCCTTAAAACATAAATAAATTAAAACAGAATTAAAAACAATAATAGTAAAACAAAACAATATCTAAAACCAATCATTCTTTGGCAGTATGGTGAAGGTGTCTCATATGTGGCTGGGGAAGGCTGGGGGGAGTTCTAGTTTGTTTTGGAGCCGGGAAGATTTAACCATTGTTCAGGAAGGCCTGCCAGAGGAGATACATCTTTAGAGCTTTTTTAAAGCCAGCAAGGGTCGTAATATGACGCATCTCATCTGGCATGCCGTTCCATAGCCTGGGAGCGGTAGCAAAGAAGGCCCTCTGGTAGGTCTGAGACAGTCTGGTTTTCATAGGCTGTAGCAGGTTCCTCCCAGAGGACCGGAGCGTGCGGGGGGGGGGCTCATATGGGAAGAGGTGGTCCCTAAGCCAATGTGGTTTCAGAGCTAATAGGAGCACTACAGATATGGTATTTGCTGTTAGACAACTGCAAGAGAAATGTAGAGAGCAGAACAAAGGACTCTATCCTCTCTCTGTCGACCTTACCAAAGCCTTTGACACTGTGAGTAGAAAAGGTCTGTGGCAGATCCTGGAACGACTGGGATGTCCCCCCAAATTCCTCAAAATGGTTATCTTGCTACATGAGGGCCAGCACGGTCAAGTCAGATATGGCGATGCTCTCTCAGAGCCCTTTCTAATAGCTAATGGTGTGAAACAAGGTTGTGTTCTAGCTCGAACTCTATTTACAATCTTTTTCAGCATGATGCTCCAAAGGGCTACAGCAGATCTCAAAGAAGAAGACAGCATCTATATATGTTACCGTTCTGATGGTAGCTTGTTTAATTTAAGCCGTCTGAAGGCTCGCACAAAGACTCTAAACTATCTACAGGTAGTCCGTGAGCTACTTTTCGCTCACGATGCTGCCCCTGTTGCCCATACAGAAGAAGCTCTGCAGCGCCTAACATCCTCCTTTTCAACAGCTGCAGAGCAGTTTGGGCTGGAAGTCAGCCAGCCTATGAGGGGCACCCCAATAAGAGATACAAGGACTCCCTGAAACAACATCTCAAGCTTGGCCAAATTGATCACCAACAACGGTCTGCCCTGTCCTCACATCGGGAGGCATGGAGACACACTATCCACAATGCTGCAGCCTCTTTCGAGAACTCACGCCAAACGAGTCTCGAAGAGAAACGACAACGCAGAAAGAACCATAACTGGGAAACATCACCCAAGGAGACTTTCTGCTGTGCTTTCTGTAACCGGAATTGTTTATCTCGGATCGGCCTTTTTAGTCATCAACGCACTTGTAGAAAGCATGGGATGAGTCCTTCCTAAATCTTTGTTAGTGAAGAAAAGCCAAAGAGATTTTCTGACATAACTAACTAGTTATTTCCTGATTTATTTCTCCTGCAAATAAGGCCTAACAAGTAAATTTTCTGGCTAAGAGCACTCACTATTTCTGTGGTTCAGTTAATAAACACCTCTGGAATAGTCTGAAGAGGAGGGGGATAGCTGGAAAACTCTGGGTGTCTAGGAGCTGCAGATGGTAGGGACAAAATTTATGACCCCATGCAATCCATGTCTGGTTTTTACAGATTTTTTTTATTCTAGGGGAAGAGGGACTAAGTGCAGCCTCAACAACCAACAGTCCATATTCTTCATTTCAGGACACTTAATTCAGGATAATAAAATACAGTCTTATACTCATAGGAACATATGCTCAAAAGCACTGCTCCTGCAGCAGATGAAAAGGAAGTGAGGGAAGGAGTGGGAACATTGATACGTTTGCATTGGAGAGAAGGTAGCATTTTACCCAAAATGCCAGGGTCCCAGAGGGCACCCACAACCAGCATTTAATAGGGAGGATTTTATTAGCTCACTTAAAGCTGCTGAAAGGGCTTTAGGCAATGAAAAGCAGAGCTCAGGCCTGTGTATACTGGTTCTAAGAAACAGAACTCCAGAATGCAAGGTCCAAATGTAATTTTATTTATAACAGCAAAAGAGGAACTCAATTTTCACACAAAAATGCACATTTACACACACATACAAGAACTAGCAATATAAAAGATGGTATCAGATAGTTTAGGATTGCAAAGGGTGATACTGTACCTGATTCCAGAAGCAGAGGTTCTAATTGGTGGGGGGCAGGTTTCTGTGAGAGGAAACTGGCTCAGCATGCTACCTATGGATCAGGGCTGAACAATGATTGCTGAGGAGTCAGGTGAGATACAAAGTGTCAGTCTGACCTCAAACAAGATCAAATTGCTAGTGCCAAAGCAGGTATATGTATAAATCAAAATGTATCGCAGGGCAGGAAAGATGGATAGAACTGGAAGTCTGTAAATGACTGGACAATCACCATGGATGTCCCTAGGCAAAATAGTCTCACTCCCAGAAGGAGGTAAGCTTGGATTTCTGTTCATGTATAAGACCCAGGTCTATCTCCCACCATCACTCCTCTCTGTGGAGGGATTATGCAGATTCTGATCTTAATTGATCTATTCTGGCTACATACCCTGGCCTCCCCCTTGCTGAGCCAGCAAGATCTCCAAATATGATATATGACATGGCTGGTTTCCTGCTCTGCAGGTGTTTTCTCTCAACTGCCTGCCTAAAACATTCTTTTAATATCGAACTGATATCAAAAAGATATCAAAAAATATACAAGCAAAAATAAAAATGCCTTTAAATTTATTTAATTACTAGGAAATGAGTCAATGCTGTCTGTGCTGATGTAGATACTTTCACTTGTGATCTGAATGAAACAAGTTCGATTGATAGCACATACAGTTATTTAAGTTTGTTTTACATCAGGTTCTATGCAAAATGTTCAAAAACCAGCAATTAATCCAAAATATACAAAAGTAGTCCCAACCTTGCAGAAACATATACAAATGCATAATAATTTCCTAATTGTAAATATATACCCTTCAATTGTGTTTGTTTTTCCTCTTTTGATTTATGGGTTCATATCACGGCTTATTCTGTATAACAGAAAAAAAATACTCTCCATAGTTAAAGTGTTCTTCTATACTGCAAGAATTATAATAATGGAAGAAAAAAAGAATATTGCTACTCAGATCAAGCATGGCAATATGTGTGTATGTGTCTTTAGAGCTCTTTGTATCAATACAATATGGCATGTGTTTGTGCTGCAAGCGAAAAAATGCTTCATGCATCATTGAATACTTCCAAGAATAACAGACCAAGAATGCATCCCATGTTTTATTTATTGGGTGTATCATAGACACAGTGCAAGATAAATGCTGGAGAAGGAATTCTATACTGTGGTGACCTAACTAGCCTTGTAATTTAGTAGTGTAAAGTTGACTCCCTCCCTCCCACTGAGAAAGCATGAATTTAAGGCTATGAATGAATTTAGCCCCATGCAACCCCATGCAAATTTAATTAGGAGTAAGTGTTACTGAACTTAGGGTGCATCTACACTTTAGATATAATGCAGTTTGACACCACTTTAACTACCATGGCTCCATCCTTTATGATCCTTGCAGAGAAAGCAAAAGACCTTATAAAACTCCAAATCCCATGATTACATAGGATGGAACTACAGCACTATAAGTGGTGTCACACTACATTATTTCTACAATGTAGATGCACCCTTAGTAGACCTTATTTCTGGGTAAATAACAATTCTTCTGGATGCAACAGTATATTCTAGGTTTGGGAATGGATGCAAATCAGTGAGGGTTTTTTGTTTTGGTGGTTTTGCTCTTTGATCTCAATCTGCAGCAACTGGAGTAAGCTGAGGACAAAGGGAGAAAGTGGTGGTGGAGGAGAAAGAGAAACTGGGACATTTTAAAAGCAGCTGAAAAAGTGGAAGGACAGAGGATTAATCAGGACTGTCAATGCCACACCGTGACAAATTGGGACAGTTGGAAGATAGGCTAATGAACTGGAATTTGTGGATATAATTCAATTCTGCTGTTTCTCTTTCTAGTCTTCTTTTGTAATTTCCTGTTTCAAGGACTGTGACTTGTAAATCCCTTACATGTCCAGAGAGAATGAAATGTTCTACGACCTGGTTTTTGGTTTCGTGTAGAGTAACCCCTAATCATGCTGGGTGCAAGAGAAAGAAACCAAGAAGTCAATATATTAGTATAAATAAAATTCATTTTAAATGGTGGTGGTCTATTTTTGTTTTTAAAAAATAAGTGAAAGAACATTTTGTAGTTACCCAATTTGGCTTCTCTTCTCTCTGTTTCTCTCTCTCTTTAAAAAACTACTTGTCCTGCATTTAAAATTATCTCCTTATAGTCTGTTTTGCACCAATAAAGGAGACTGTGTTCTTTGCTCAGGACTGAGATGTTTGTGGCTTAACAGCTAGGGTTTATAGTCTTAAAAATGGAAGATCAAATTTTTCTACCTTCATTGCTCTCAGTATACCTAAGGGTTACTTCAGGTGAAATGTAAAACCATCATATCACCAGATACAACACCACTGAAATATCTGCATTGAAATACTGCTCATTGGCCATTTCATCTCAGGATACCAATTTCTCAGTACTGTACATCAGTATGGCTTCTAATCAGGATTCCTTGCCTCCATCATTTTGCCTGACGAAGATATCTGAACAGCTTGAACACATGTTTGTGCCCTTTTAATTGATCTATTATTACCTCATATGGATTTGGGATTTTTTTTAGACCAACTAATTACTTCCTTAATATAGATATGATTACTGTTCTTCTAAACTTCTGAGGGAGATGAGTTGCAAGATACCATTATGCTTTACTTATGTTTTTATTATTTTCATATCCTGGATGTGTGGGCATCAAGCCTGACATATGCATAGCAAATTCCTTTTTTGAGCTTAAAATTCTCTGACCACCAGGTTAGTGTTTCTGCCACCAGTTAGCAGAGTCGAATGTAGGACTAAGCAAGCAAATCCTGATAAATTCAAGACCAGATTTGGTTGGTTTTAAAATAAAACATGCAAAGAGGTCATTTGCTAACCAAAGTTACCAGGAATCCCGGAAATAAGTCACTCAAACAGATTTCAGGTGAAAAAGCCCACGAGACCTCCCTGACTCAGTAGAGCCTGTATATTTTAGTGGTTTGAGTGTTGGACTATGACTCTGGAGATCAGGGTTTGATTCCCCGCTTGGCCATAGAAACCCAATGGCTGACCATGAGCAAATCACATTCTCCCAAAGGAAGGCAATGGCAACCCTCCTCTGAACAACTCTTGCCAAGAAAACTCATAGAATCATAGAGTTGGAAGAGACCACAAGTGATAGGGTTGCCATAAGTCAGAAACAACTTGAAGGCCCACAGCAACAACCCTTCCTGGCTTTGTTTTAGTCTAAAGGTTGGGAATTGTTGTAGAACATTGTCTATACTGGCTATGGATGCTGGAAGTTTCACCTTGCACAACTGCAGGGCCATACAATTTCCATCCATATTTTAGTCTAGTCTTACCTCTACACTATCTGCTTAAAGACAATGGATGTTTCTTTTACAACCAAAGATACTAATGGGAGTAGGGTGATGGGAATGAGGCTGGGCAGTTTCCAGAGGAGAAAATGCAAAAGCTTGGGAGGACTCTGATCTGTATCCTCAGTTTTGATGGCACCCCCCCCCCCCAGGTGTTTGCAGGAAACTTTACTGGCATGTGTTGTCAGTTTTAAATTTTGGAGTCTCCAGAAGGCTGGCATCTTCATAGAATCATAGGCCCATTTTAGATGGGCAAAAAAGGCGTTTTAAGGGCTAAAAAGCCCGCCTTTAGGGTTAGGGAGGGCATAGCTTTTACACCCTCCCTAAGCCTAAAGCGTATGGACGCCGCCATTTAAAGATGGCGGTGTCTATACGGAGGCGCCGTAAAGGCATCATCACATGCGCAGCGTTTTGACACGCTGCGCACGTTGTGATGCTTTTGCGGCGTGGGAGGGCGCCAATCGCGCCCTTCCCGCGCCGCAAAAAAAGAGCTCCAATGCAGAGCTCTTTTTTTGCGGCGGGTCTTTGCCATGGCGGCCGCGGCGGCCCCTTTCCCCCTTCAGCCTCGCCGAGGGAAGCGGGGTGCAGCGGGCGCCCAGAGCACCCGCTGCACCCTGCCTGGAGGCCGTGGGGAACCGGCAGTTTGCCGGTTCCCCACGGCCTCCAAAAGCGGCGGGATGAGGCCTCTGGGGCTGCCCGTGTGGCAGCCTAGGCCTCATCTCACCGCTAGAAGGGGCGAGTATGGACCGCCCCTTTTGGGCGGTCTAAAAAGCCCCCTAAAGTTGGAAGAGACCATGTTTGGGCATGTTCCTACTCAAAGACAATTATAATAGAAGAATGGATAGGGAAAGAAATTTTTCACAGCCAAATTTTCCATTTGCAGGGCAAACCTGTAGGGAAAGGAGAGAGAGAGATTGAGATGAGGGAACCGCCCAGGAAAGCTTTCTTCCACCTAATGCTCTCCACATGTACTATGTGATAATACCCATCTTTCCAAGTCAGCAGTAGCCCTGCTGACTATTATATAAACTGTAACTATTTCTGGACGTTTCAGAATTGGTGGAAGGCTGACAGGAATGCTTGGCCTGCAACATTTTCCTCTTTTTAATTTGACCTTTTATGACTGTCAGGTTTCCCCCCCCCCAAACTTCCCCCTCCCATTTTATTTAATGGGACACAATGACAGCTGACATAGGAGAATACCTATGTCAGCTCCAGGGGTATACCTACAAACCAGCTGGGTTTAGAATATTGTTGGAACTCCAGGCCCATATTCTGTAGCCACAAATAAATTGGGAGTTTGTGAACTCAGTTTTCCCAATCCAAATTGAAACTAGGGTTATAGAATTAGGGAGTTGGAAAGGGTCTAGTGGGCCATTGAGTCCAATCCCCTTCTCAATGCAGGATATCTAGCTAAAGTATCCCCAGTGGGTTCATCCTCCTTTTGAAGACCCAGAGAAGTTCCCACCACCTCTCTAGGCAATTGATTCCGTCGTTAAAACACTCTTATACCTCCATTACCCCTCCATCTTCTCTTCACTAAGCTCCTTCAACCTTTCCTCATATGTTTTGTTCTACATACTTCGTATCATCCTTGTTGCCCTATCTATTTGACTTAAAGAGATGGACATCCAACACCATAAAATTATGCTCTTAGTCTACCAATCTTATGGTTAATACTTTTTTCTCTCCAGATGGGCTTCCATGACAGCTGCATGATAGGCAGAAATCCAACAGATCAATACTGTATTCTCTATAGGAATTCAGTGACAGGAAACAAAAGAGACCATTCTTAATCAGTCTTCACAGGGACAGAGAACAAAAAATATTACTTAGTAGAAAGAGTATGCTGAATTATTCAAGGTAAGGCTTACTTAAGTAATTAAGATAAATTACTTAATTCTATTTTGGTGGACAAACAAATAGCTATAAATGCCTTGGTTCAATCTCAGCCCCTTCTTTGTATTGGCCTAAATCCAATTGCTAGTTCCAACAAGAATATATCCTTTGAATCAACTGGTTAATGGGAAACCAATACTTAAATAAATCCAGTGGGTCTAGCCTACTCAGGACTTGCAACTAAATGTAGATCAGGGCCCAGGGTGTAAATCATGAGGACTTTCAGATATTGGACTGTAACTCAGTCATTCCTTTGGTATTCTGGCTATTTATTTATGTATTTATTTAAAATGTTATTCCGCAGCATGATATAAAATCACAGAGCAGTATATGATTGATATAAGTTTAAATGAGTTTGAACCAAATTTAAAAGAAGAACCATTAAAATAGATTTAAAACATCGTTGTTATATGTCTTCATGTCCACTACAACTTATGGTGGCCTATCATAGGGTTTTCTTGACATTATTTTTTTCAGAGGGGATTTGCCATTGCCTGCTTCTTATGCTGAGAAACCCTGGTCTCTGTGTGTCCTACTCCAACACTCAAGTCCCTATATCATATTGGCTCAACTAAAAGCATATTGAACATTTAAATAAGGTAAAGCAAAATGTATGCATATATTTAGACAAAATCATTAGAAGCCTCATCACACAAGAAAACAAAGCGAAAACAAAGCTGGGAAGTAGTGGCTTTTTCTGTGCCTTACTGCATGATGTTGTAGCATGTTAGCTGTCTTCCCATAGGAGATGGTTGTAAAGGTGCATCTTTTTTCTAGCTGGAAAAATCTGTTTTAACAAAGGAAAGAAAATGGAAGCAGTAAGGCACAGAGAAAGGCCCTGCTCTCTGGCTCCCTTTCCACTTTGTTTTCTCATGAGATAAATCTCTAGGCTTCAAAGGCTTTGTTAAAACATCATGGTTTAATGTAATGCTGGAAAAGAGCCAATGTCAGCCCCAATCAGGCTTCCAAGAAAGGGGAATTCCACATTAGGGATTCCTCAGCTGGAGAAGGCTCTGTGCCATGTCCTCACATACTATATTTCTTCCATTGAGGCCCCTCCATCATGCCTCAGTTCTGAGTAAGGCTTCTATAATGGGGCCTTGGTATCTGCTGGGGCTTGGTTTCAGGAGCCCCTGTCCCGCCCCATGGATGCCAACATCTGTAGATGTTTAGCTCCTATTAAATATAATTGATAATAAAATGGTTTCCCTTATATAGAATGCAAAATTAAGGTTTGCTTTTTGGGATTTACATTTTAAAAAAAACATTTTCAAGCCGTGGATGCTTGAATCCACAGATAAAGAATCTGTGGATACAGAGGGCCAACTGTACAAAGAGAGATGTCCCTTCAGATTTCAGCTTTCCAAGCTGTTCAGCATGTAAGGGTGCTGAGAATTGCAGTTGAATAGTGTGTCAAAGGACATGATTCCTATCCCTGGTTTGTGTCATTATATTTAGATAATCAGTTTATTCTGGGAAGTAGTCTCTTATCCATGCCATACTAAATTTGTTATTGTTTGAGGTACTAAAATACCCTTTTTTGTTGCTTTGCTGCATGCAAAACCAGCATGGCTACTTCTCTGGAGATTGCTTTCTACAGCTACTGAAATATGCCTCAGAGAAGATTACTGTAAAAGGCCTATATAAAGCATGGCTCAGCCTTTGATTAAGTAGAGTGGGTGGTATGCTTTACAAGAAATACTGTCCTCCCCCAATTATTTTTCAAAAATTAGAGTGGACGTAACAGAACTTGCATCTTAAAATGGCTTTGTTGCTGAAAGGCAGGACTAGAGTACAATATATTTTGAAAGTGGCAAGGATTTGGTAGTAGATCTGTACTAAATGCCAGCATAGCCGTAACATATGGAATAATGACCCATGCAAAGTAATGGAAATGCAATCTGAGATGTGTACAGATACAATTTCCCTCACAAAGTAACCACAGCACACCCACACACATCAAGAATTAGACAACAGCTTCCAAATCAAATGTTGTGTAGTTCTCCAGGCATGTCTGAACCTGGTAACCCAGTTCTCCCTGTAACTCACTCATTCATACACACAGAATTTTTTTCCCCTCCATGTGATGTCACTCTCTCTACTTTGGATATATTTTCTAAATTATCTCTACAGTCTTATTTTGCTGTCTTTTCTTTCCCTTGTTCTTTCCTGCAGAAAACAAACAAAAGAGATTGCATTATCCATGGGAAACTGGGACAGCTAGACAGAGGAAGTCAGGCTTCCTCTATCATTAGGTCTACTTAAAACACATTGAATGTAGAGCTATGGGCTGACAGAAAGGAATAAAAGATATATTCAAATCTTCACCATTATTCCATGGCCATAATTTTTTAAAAAAGCCTCCGTAAAATCACATTATAATTCTCACAATTGACTAAACATTACATATCGGTGGCACAGCTCCCTCATATATCCATGTGATCAGAAAGTGAAACCTATTTATTTATTCATTCATTTAACTATGATTCCTAGAATCCCATAACCAGTATGCTTGAACCTGCTATCAGAGATTCTGGGAGCTATAGTCCAAAAACATTTCTAAACTTTGATTATTTTTTCTTCCCTTTGCAGACATGAAATCCTTCTAGGCTTCATCTTGCAGCTGTCCTATCCACTGCAAATGAAGCACCACAGTGCTTTCTGGTGCTTATCTATCATATAACTGCTAAATCATTCCCATCAAACTCAATGCTTGGCAGGGGGCAGAGAATCATCATTCCACTTGAGAAGGTGTGCAAAGAGTAAAGCAACTAAGCTCTTTCTGTCACGTCCTCTTCCTGAAGGTGTGTGTGTGGGAGATCATTTAAAGCTGCCTCTTTCTCTTCACAAACAGCAGTAACATGTCATGGCATACATTTGGAGTGAAGTCAGCCTGAGTCATCGTGAATATCATTGTTGGCAGCATAATGATGAATCTTAGAAACTTCACTTCCAAGTAGTGATCATGTTCAATCATCTTGTTTGTTGGGACTGGAGTGCAAGTTGGTGGAATGTTGCAGTTGACATGCTTCATCATTTGTACAGAGATTGTTGTCTATAGGCCTTAAACTATATTGGGTATATGCATTACATTAAAATTTCCTTTGGAGATTCTTGATGAATTAATTTTGTACATGATCAGAAAGCTCACCCTAATTGTAATTAGAAAATATTTTTAGCCTGGGGAAGATTAGTGAATAATTAGGTAGACATCTTCTTCTAATGTTGTAACTATGTCTGCTCTTGTTTGCTTCCATCTTTTTGAACACCTGTATAGAAGAAGTTGTAGCAAAGCTTTCGTAGACTGTATCTACATCCTCAGATGCATGGAGTGAGGAAGTGCATGCATCTGACAAAATAGACCATCTAAAAAGTTTATGGTACAACTTGTTTTTTCACATAACTAATCTCAAAGGTGCTACAAACTCCCTTTGCATACTGATATTCTAGACTAACATGGCTTTGTCTCTGAATTCTGTCTTCTTGAATTTAGGATTTCTTGAACTATGACATATATTTCTGCGATGGAAAGAGTGACCAAATGCAAAAGGGCATGAGAGTCCGCCACTGTTTTAATAGTTAGGGAGAATTTAAGTAGGTTGTCTCATTTCTTCTACCCAACTGTTAAAGGTTGTCACTTCTTATTGTGGTGGTGGTGTACCTTCAAGTAATTTCAGATGTATGGAGACCCTAAGGTGAACCTCTCATGGGGTTTTCTTTGCAAGATTTGTTCAGAAGAGGCTGGGAACATGTGACATGTCCAAGGTCAACCAGTGGGTTTCATGTCTGAGCAGAGAATTGTCATGGCCAGACGTGAGGAAGAGGACTCGGAGGATGACGAGAGGACTTGGACCCTCAGGTACAGGTGCCAGCTGAGGTTGAGATAGGCCCCAGCTCTGCCCTACCAGATTCCAGCTCTGCTCCTCCAGCCCCAGTGATTGAGGCTCAGCCAGACCTTAGCTCTGTGGGGCCCCCTCCAGACGCTCAGAAGCCTAGGGTTGCCCCAGTGAAAGAACAAAGCATGGAGGTCCCTTCCTTTAGCCAAAGGAGGGCTGAAAAGGCTTGCTTACAGAGATCTAAGAGACTTGCAGACAAGCATTCTGCAGGTAAATAACAGCTGGGACAAGGGAGTGCTTCGCTGATTTAAGGCAGCTGAAGAATGCCGACTCTTTGCATATCCATCATATTGGTTGCTGTTGGCGCTGGCTCCTAGAACTCCATGCTTCTTGAAGCTTTGTTGGCCCTAAATCTACTCCAAAACTTCTGGCTTCCCTGACCTTGGACTATTCTGACTTCCATGACCTCTGGTATCTTGACCCAGGCTTTCGTTTGTGGTTTACTTCACTCAGACTATTGAAAGGTCTGTAGACTGTGTCAGCTGTCTAGTTTGTTTTCCTCGCTGAGCCATCACTGTCAGCGTTTGTTCATGTGGGTGCTGGCAGCATTCCTGGACAAGAATCAAACCCTAATCTCCAGAGTCTCAGCCCAACACTCAAACCAGTACACCATAGTAGCTGTTGGTCACTACTCAACTGTTAAAATTAAACTGAAACGTAAATAAAACAGAATAAAATACAATAAATATTAGAAGTCTATCTGATACACTTGCTTTTTCATTTATGGTATACCGAATTAAACTGTATAGGCTGACATAACTAAGAATAAATTGATGTTTTTTGTTTTTGTTTTTTGCAGTAGGTTGGGATTGATGGCACTTTGATCCATTCTAGCCTTACATGTTTGCATCTTTTCTCTGAGAAATAGACACAATAGCCTAATTTGCTTCAGATTTATGGTGGGGGCCAATGGAGGCAAACTCTGTCCACCCAGAAAAGAGAGATGTCAGGAAGAGTGAAAGAAAGGTGGGGGGGGGAGCACTGGGGGCTGGGGGCTATAGGAGGTCAAAACAGACTTTAGATTATGGAAAATGTCTGACTTGAACCAATAATAATAATAATAATATATTTATATCCCGCCCCTTTGAGGTCAATCAGGGCAGCTAACAACAATAAAATACAATACAGATATACAAAATCTAGTTCCCTCCCCCCCCTTAAAAAGTTATTAAATCAGTTACAAATTAAAAACAGGAATTAAAATTAAAACAACAATTAAGATACAATAATAATATTACAACAATAATTTTGGACTACAGCAACCGTTCTCATTGTCTTCTAAGAGGAACTTGGGGACCCTCCTCAAAGAGGCCAGGATTATCTATCCTGGAAAGGCCTGCCAGCTATTTGTCACATCATGGCTTAACATTGCAAACATCATTCAAGCCATGGTCTTGTGTGTTTGCGTCCTCCTTCCCACACACTCAGAGATAAGAAACTTCTGTTTATGGTTTGTAACAACCCATATTTTGCTGTTTTGTTTTGTCTTGGCCCAGAAACTATGGTTTTCACAAACTGTAGTTTGTCAGCATATCAAGATTAGACTGCTGCATTTGCTGTCTGCTTAAAATACACATTTATAATATTCTTAAAACAGAGCAAGTAAATTAGTGCATACTAAACATTTCTTTCCCTGATCTTCTTCATTTATTTCTCTCACATTATTCCTTTATTCTTTCTTATATATGGACACTGACTTGGATGTTCGCTTGTCTGTCTTGTTGGCATTGGAAGATTTTTCTTCCTGCTGCACAATGGCTGAAAACATAAAGGGTAATGGGATTATGAGGGGGAAAATAATTTTAAGCTTTCTAATCTTGATAGTTCTTTCTGAAAACCTTTAATTCTATATCTATTATTTAAAAGGTGGCATTAAGTGAGGAAATGGCGAATTAACGGGCCGGCGCTGTTGCCGCGTAAAGGAAGGCCTCTCCCCTTCCCGCGCGCCAGGCTTGGACGCCCCAGCGGCCGGTGCGAGCGCGGGCTCGATGCTGATTGGCCACTGGGAGGAGCAGGAAAGGAACCTGTCTGATTGGCCACAGCAGGGTATGGCGTGCCCTCCTATTGGTGGAGAGCTCGGAGAGGGTGGTGCCTCCATCGTTCCTGAGCCCTCATTGGCTGTTGGGCCTATTTAAGGCCGTGTAAGGTGAGCGTCGGCACCATTGCCAGTTCTGCTCTGGGGGCCAGCAGATCAGAGGCTTCACTGCCTATTTTGCCGCACGGTAGGGGGCGGGGCTTTGGGTCTGACAGCCTTCCTCGCTGCCTAATAGGTGGGGCATTTTGTTGGTGAGGGCATCTTTACCACCTCCCCACTTCTTGGTAACAATCACCCGCTCCTTCAGGTTTGTTGCTAAGGGACTGGCAGACAGGGTTCATGTTTTTTGAGAAGGCCTTTTTGTTTTGTTTTGTCCTCCTTTTTAGTCTTAATAATTAATAATTGTTGTGCCTGCGGCCTTGGCCCCTGCTGATCACACATCCAGTGTTCGGAATTTTGGCTTCAACTGTTTTTTTCAACTGCACGGTGCTCCTGGTGGTGTTCGGAATTTTGGCTTCAACTGTTTTTTCAACTGCACGGTGCTCCCGGCGGTGTTCAGAATTTTGGCTTCAACTGTTTTTTCAACTGCACGGTGCTCCTGGTGGTGTTTGAAATTTTGGCTTCAACTGTTTTTTCAACTGCATGGTGCTCCTGGTGGTGTTTGAAATTTTGGATTCAACTGTTTTTTCAACTGCACAGTGCTCCGGGTGGTGTTCGGAATTTTGCCTTCAAACTGTTTTTTGTTTTGGTTTGGTTTGTTTTTTGTTTTAACTGCACAGTGCTCCAAGCTTCAACCCTGCTGGGCATGTGCAAACAATCGTCTTGATGACTTTGTGACTACAAACTGTTCTTCGGCACGGTGCTCGCGGCTTCAGCCCTGCTGGGCACGTGCTCTCTACTTGGTTGGTGATTATTGCACTGCTGACTTTACACGGTGCACGCGGCTTTGGCCAGCTGGGCACGTGAGTTGTAACCAGTGCTTGTGACTTGACAACGGTGAACTGTAATTTACACGGTGCTTGCGGCTTCGGCCCTGCTGGGCATGTGTTTCCCTTCACCTATAAGCAGCTTTGCAATACTTTTTTCTTGCTGACTACAGTCCCAATCTTAGTGTTGTCAGACCAACCAATTTCAACATGTCACCAAAATCAAGGAAGTCAAGTGGTGCTGCACAAGTTACCAGTTCTTTGTGAAAACAAATTGTAGGTCCTGGGAAGAGCTAGCCCCAGGGACTAGGAGGTGCCCAGCACGTACGTATGCCTGTAGACAGGGGAGTTCGACAGTTGTGGTGGATCCTGCGACAATAGTAATGGTCCAGGCCCATCCTCCCCCATTGCAGGCATCTTTGATCATTAGCCAAGAGATGGCTGCAAAACTGATGTGGTCCTTCTCAGAAATCATTGCTAAGGCCATGGCAGCCTCCCAAGTATCGACATCTGCTGGTGTTGCATGTCTGGATCTGGATCCTGGGAAGGCGACAGGGAACAACAGTTGGCGGATGATGTCCTCAGCTTGGGACCCAGCTCTTCAGCTTGGACCTCCATTGCTTGAGTGGATGTCTCCAGCTCAAGTTCTTCATCCGGTTCTAGCTCTACATCTTCGAGTTCGGAGGACGACGAGCTTATTGCGGGAACCTCTGTGGCCGGTGGCAAAAGGAAGAAATGCAAGGGAAAAAAGAGTAAATGGAACAGGACTGCATCTGTGTCTCGTTTGGGACATGTTGGGGAGGGGTTTTTTCACAGGTTGTGCCTACAGGTAGAGAAGGGTTCTGGGTGGACCATGCTTTGGTCCCTGGGTTTCCCTGCTGTGCTATCCGGTGCAGGTCCTGGCATCCTGGCCTGCAAGGTGTATGGGCCTTGGGTCTTGGGCATCCCTCCCTCAGCTCCTGGTGAGCGTCCTCTTGGGTCTCACCTTTCAAAAAAAAAAAATGTGAAAAAATGGAATTTTAACAGGTTGTTTCGTTTACATTTTCACACTATTGCAACCAAAAGGGCATGATGCCCTTGCTGTTACATCCACCAAATGGGCAAAACAAACAAACAAACAAACAAACAAAACACCCTAAGGTTCCCTCAGCAGAGCATACATTCTCCATAGGGCTGTTATCTCAATGGCATTCCTCAAGAGAGCTTGACACTTAGATTGCCACATGCTTCATGTTCTTAGAGTCAGAGATGTACCTGGTGAGGCAGCTGCTATCACCTATGATGCAGCCTTTTGTCAGCAGGCTTCTCAGAGCTCTAGAGAGCACTGGGATCTTATTCACAATGAAATTTGGTTGCTTGAGGTGGTCCCTCTGACCAGGTCCAAAGGGGCCACCAGACCGGATGGTAAGAGGGACATAAATTGGTCTGCTGGGAATATAATGCAGGAAGGTGCTCCAGGTCTCACTGCAGATATGACCACATCTTTGAACTTTGTCGGGGGCCCCATAGTAAGGCAGCTTGCCCAAAATCAGGCCACCATCCCTTTCAGCATGGGGCCCTGCCCAAGGTGACTTGTTCCCCTCCTCCTTCAGAGTATAAGAATCTTAAATCAGCTTGAGATATGCTGGAGGTTCTTATGAAAAAGATTCAAAAAGAAATAGATGCCGGCTGCATTGAAAGGCCTTTTGATTCTCCACCTTTCCGAACATTCAGGTGTCTCCCTTAAGAGTTGTCCCCAAGAAGGCTCTGGGGGAATTCCGACTTAGCTATGCTTCGTTCGACCATGTGGTCCAGCTAGTGCAGGCATGTGGCCGCGGAGCCCAAATGGCCAAATGTGACATTCAGTCTGCTTTCTGCCTTTTGCCTGTTCACTCTGATGATTTCCACCTGTAAGGGCTTAAGGTACAAGGCCGATGGTATTTCGATAAGGCTATACCGATGGGCTGTTCAATTAGCTGCGCAGCCTTTGAGGCCTTCAGTACTTTCCTGGAGTGGGAGGTAAAGCGCAGGGCTTGCTCTTGCATCCCAAAAAGTTACTATGAGACAGGTGCAATCCCTCCTGGGTCACCTGAACTTTGCGTGCTGTGTGGTTTCTCCTGGTCGCCCCTTTTGTGCCAGGCTGGCCAGAGCTACTGCAGGTATTTCCAGGCCTCATTACCATGTGAGCATTACCAAGGGTATTAGAGAGGATCTGAAGATTGTGATTTGGGCTGTTTTTTCAAGGACACTGGTGTGCAAAAAAATGGCCAAAGGGTTGGGCTTAAGAGGAGGTTGTTAATAATTTATTTATTTATTTTGGAATTATTTCCCATTGTGACGGCTGTCATTATTTGGAAACATGAGTTCTCCACCAAACGTGTTCTGTTCTGCTGCGATATTCAAGCCATAGTTGCTGTTGTTAATAGCCTGTCTTTCAAATCAGAAAGAGTCGTGCTGGTGCTGTGGCTCATACTCACTTGTTTAATTTTAACATTTCTATCACAGCTTGGTTTGTTCTTGGTTTGCAAAATAATTTAGCTGATGCTCTTTCTCGATTCCAGGAAGACAGGTTTCAATGGCTGGCTCCAAAGGCAGACCCCCTTCCCATGCCATTTCCAGAGTTCCTCAGGAAGATTGGACTTCCAATGTGACCCAGGGCATTTTGTCTTCGGTGGCCCCCTCCACTCTCAGGGCCTATAATAAGGTTTTTTCTAAATTGTCCTCCTTGTGGGGTGCCCTAGGCATTCCGGCACTTTGACCTATGGATTCGACAACTGTTTTATGCTTCATGGCGTGGTTAAAGTATAGTGGGGTTTCCCCGCGCTCTATTTCTGTTCACCTTGCAGGTATTTTGTTCTTTGCAAAAGCCTCCAGCCTGGTTGATCCATGTGCTTGTTTCCAAGTGCGTTGCACTCTGGAGGGTTGGAGATGCATGCATATGGTCAAAAACGATGCCAGGCACCCTATCTGTTTTTACACTGCTTCAGGATATTGTTTCCCAGCTTCCCGCCATTTGGGGCCCTGAGGGTAGGGGAGCTGGTCCTGTCTTCGAAGACCTATTGCTCAAAAAGATACTTGTGCATCACTGATGTTTTGTTCAATGCTGATGCTGTATGTTTGACAGTTCTCAGGTCAAAATGTGATAAACTGGGCTGAGCCTCATCGATCATATTGGGGCACCTAAAAGACTCGCACCTCTGTCCTGTTCGGGTTCTAAAAAGGTTTATTAGGCACCAGCCTGCATGTCAAGGATCCCTATTTTGTCATGCTGATGGCTCACCTGTCACACGCTTTCAATTTGTTGCTGTGTTAAAGCTGGCCCTTCAGGCGATGGGTCTTCTTTTGGTTGAATTTGGGGGCCATTCATTCCGCATTGGAGCGGCCACATCTACAGCCTGTGCTGGACTCTCTACTGATGTCGTCAAATAAATTGGTTGATGGAAGTCTAGGGTGTTTGCGGGCTATGTGCACCCTGATTTGGACTCTTGCTCAAGCGGATGCTATTAATATTATTTGTGGAGGGTTCTTTTTCGGTTCTTAGGGTTGGCGGCAGGCGCTCTTTCAGACCTGCCTGTGTGGCGGCAGCATAGGCCTGGATCTGGGGTAGGGGTTTCCAGGGCCCGCTGGCACTGGATCGGGAGTCCTCATGACCCGGGTAAGGAGCGGTTCGCTGTGGCCATTGCGGGGGCCACAGTCGATTAATACCCGGTGACTAGGATGTCTCGCAATTCGACGTGAAGCAGCGCAGTTGCCTAACTGCGCAACAGGGCGGAGCTTGGCACCTACGTCATCCCGATGTTTGCCCCTGCTACCAAGGGTACATCAACCAACCAGGGTGTTGCTGATGGCCAGATCCAGACCTTATGCTTTGGGCCAACCCTATGGTTTTGTGTTGTTCTGCATGTGTGGAACAGTTAATAAAGTTGTGGCCTTTTTTCCTCCAACCAGGTTTCTGTATTTATTGGGGGGGGGGGGGCCTGACCTGCGCGGCAAACAATTATTCTCTGGCAGCTGATGAAAGGTGCAGAATTCACAAATGTGGTGTGAGTCACAATGCACTCTTATCCTCTAGTTGCACTTGTTGGGTGGGGATGAGATTGCAGTGAATTTCTGCTATATTGACAGAATATAATGTCAAGATAGTATAACAGGTATACATCAGCATAATGTGTGCCCATTGTGCCAGGCATATTTAATTTTAATATATTGAGAGCATAGCTTACAAATAACTTGTTAATTAATTTCTTAAATGTTGATTTGCTGGATTTTTCTAGTGATGTCACCCAATCTCCTTGGAGTTAAAAATATACTCCAGCAAATTAGGTCATTACAATTGTCAGTAAGACAAGAAGGATTGATGCCTTAAGAAAAGTAGTATTAGAACTGGATAAAATGGTGGCTGTTGTTGTTGTTTTTATTTATGTCCTGCTTCCCCACCACCCAAAAACACTGGGATTCAAAGTGTCTTACAGATTAAAAGAACAATACAATGCAACAAAAGGGAGCATAAAAATAGAATTACAGTATTAAAATGCGTCACTGAGTAAAAGAATAACATACAATTTAAAAAAAAGATAAAAATACGTAAAAACAGTACAATTAAAACAAAACAACTCCTTAGCCTGTTCTTTAAAAACTTTCATGTTTAAAAATTTGTCTGAATAAAAATGTTTTAGCCTGCCGATGGAAGGCCAACAAAGGGGGGGGGGGCATTCTGGCTTCCCTGGGAATGGAGTTCCAGAATCTAGGAGCAGCCACCAAGAAGGTCCTCTCTTGCATCCCCACCAACTGTGCTTGTGATGGTGGTGAGACAGAGAGATGGGCCTCTCAGGAATATCTCAGAGCCAAGGCTGGCTCATACAGGGAGATATGATCTGCCAAATAGTCCAGACCTGAGCCATATGTGGTTAGTTGGGCTAGAAAGAGCCTAGGTCAGCGAAGCTGAAGAAACAACAATCAAAGTATGGAAAAGAAGGGGGGGAGAGTGTGTCTTGGAATGGAGATGGGCTGGGATGGAGTGATTTGTTGGCAGATGAAGGCCATCAAGCAGCTAGGAACATTTCCGAATATCAGTCCTTTTAGGCCTGACAAAAAGGCATACCCCATGGGTCTTTATGGAAGGAAAGTGCTTGGAATCTTTCTCAGCAGTTCAAGACTCTCTCCAGTAAATTCTCCTCCTTATTGATTATATTCTAACCAGGCTTCTATTGATGTTATTGCATAATCTTGTATAATATTCTTTGGAGTGAGATGCAACAAATCCCTATATAATCTTGTGCACATAGTGCTATGCAACTGGATAATTAAGAATAATAATAATAATAATAATAATTTTATTTATATTTCCCGCCTCTCCCGTTGGATCGAGGCGGGATTCCAACAATAGCTAAAATACAGTCATACAATTCAAGTACAATTCAGCAGTTTAAAATTCAGCAATTTAAAATTATTTTAAATCAATCACTAAAACCATTATTCAACAATTATTAGTGCAATCCTTAGACCTAATCAGTTGCTATCGTTCTCCAATAGATCTTTAGCCATCCTTTATAATAGATTGGGTGGGTAGGCCTGCCGGAAGAGATCTGTCTTACATGCCTTCTTGAAGGCATCTAGCTTAATAATAAGACGGATCTCTTCTGGTAAGTTGTTCCAAAGACTCGGGGCCACCGCCGAGAATGCCCTGTGGGAAGTTGTCATCAATCTCGTGTTGTAAAATTCTAATAAATTCTTCCCCGTGGTTCTGAGAGTGTGGGACAGATTGTGTACGGAGAGGCGTTCCTTCAAGTAACTCGGGCCCAAGCCATATAGGGCTTTAAAGGTAACGACCAACACTTTGTATTGCGCCTGGAAGCTAATCAGTAGCCAGTGTAGAGATTTTAATATGGGGGTAATATGATCCGTTCTGGATCTAATTAAGTGAGAAGTCCCCACCACATTTTCTTCTTTCTTGACTTCTTCCTCCTTCCCCCCTCTTCTTCCTTTCTGATTCCCCCATCCTCTTTTCTGCCCAGTTCTTTTTAATTATAGATAATTATGCAATTTAGATAGGATAGGTAATAGTGTCCTTGTTAGATTTCTGATCACTTAAATAGAAAATGACACAAACTGAATTTAGGGACCTTGACTCTTGCATGCAAAATATATACTCTACCATTGACCTTTGCAGACTACACTTCTTGATTGAGAAAAGGTGTGGCAATCCTGTCTCGGTAATTGTACCTTTGGTTGTTGCTTTGAATAAGCTAGACGGAAATTCTTTGCTTCCTGTGGCAAAGGTTAAGATAGCGCCCTGCTCCAGTTCCATGTGCAAAAGCTGACCAGACTGCTGTTGAATCTTCCTGCAATATAGCAGCAGCTGGATGGATTCCATGTCAATTGGGCAGTGAATTTATTCCAGATTTTAGTTTGAACTTTGAAGAGGGTATGTAAAGTGTTGAACCTATTTTGGAAAATGGGCTGAGTGCCTTGGACAGCTCCTTTATAGACTGTGCTAAAGTAGTAGAAATGAGAGTGGTGGATTCTCCATCTCTGGAGGTCTTTTAACAGAGGTTGAATTGGCATCATTTAGGAGTTGTAATTGTGTGTTTCTGCATTGCAGGAGATTGGACTAGATGGACCTTGTGGTCCCTTCCAGCTCTAAGATTCTATGGAGCAGATTCACCTCTCCTGAATCTCTCAACATACTTGAGGACAGTAGGCCAACTTATAGCTTTATCACATGAGCTTCATTCTTGCCACACGTGCTTGTCCTTGTTAATGGAATTACACCTTTTGTAGTCCCACATTACAGCAGGTCTTCTCAATCACACAACTGCCACCATCATGCTTGCTTCCTGACTCCCCCTTAATCTTTCTTCTCTGTTCGATGCCGTACCCAACATGCCTTCGGGAGGGGGGGGCACTAATTTTATTTTTATTTATTTTCACTGTTTCACAAAACTTTGGAGCTCTGCTACTGCAATTTGATTTTTTAAAGAGAAAAAATAGGGGAAGAAGGTAATCAGGCTGCTTGAGAATAGTGAGGAGGGCACACGGGGAGAGAAGGGGACATTGACACCATGTGACTGCTTATAATGCTTTTGCCCTGGGAACCACAATTTGCACTGGGGGACTTGTGCTATTGATAACTCATTGACGAGCTTCCCCTGTCTATGAAAAGGGGCACCCTAATTGTTGGAAAACACAGAAGCTGCAGCTTGAAGGTATTGTCATGCGATAAGCATTGCCAAAGCCACTTTTTTCCAGATCTAACCACAGTTTAAAAGCAGCATGTAGAAATCTCCTTAGAAGGCATACAGTAGGGAACATGGGACATATAGGTCCACCCTACTTAGTCCCATTCACTGTTCCCCAGCATCTGTTACCAGCAGTCACTACCTCGCTTGGTCTGGTGGTAGGTCCATCCCCAAGATAATAAAAATATAATTTCATAATAAGATCATATAGCTACAGGCATGTGGGAACAAGGCAATTGTGATACTCATCTTTAAATATCCAGTAAACATACCAGACATATTTACAAACACATTCTACACATTTACAATTTGCTACTGGGAAAAAAACTTGCATTTCCCCTAATATTGAAAAATGTGGTGCAATTGCTAGAATATCTGAGATACATTTGCAGAAACTTACTTAGATGCTTTGCCAAAATGGATAGCTACTGCAAATTAAAAAAAATTTCATGAGACAAGTTGTCCATGTAGCATAAGCAGTAACTTAAACCTTCCACATAATAACAACAGTAACAAATCCTCCATCCCCATGAAACATCACAGGGCTTTTCTAGTCTTATCTTAAATTGAGGCATAGCAAGTAGCAACAAATAGATAGACCTTCTAAGTAGTGCTGCCATTGGTAATGGAATGGGCACCCAAGAGAGACCACCTGGTGCTTGCCCTAAGATAATTTCCACAACAAACAAACATATATATATATACACATTATTTTCACAGGCTTTTAAAATTATGCTGTGTTATTAACAGTGTTATAGCATAGTGGATTTTACCCCTCTGTTCAGTTTCAAATTATTTTCTTGCTGTGCATTTTTATTCTTCTGTCCTCTGTTTTTAAGTGGTGATTTTTATATCTCATTGGGGAGGGGGTGTTTTTGCCTTGCCAAACTGTAGGATTAAGCTGCCAGGGGGGGGGGGGGCTTTGTCATTACGTGATCCAAGACATAATTTTAAAAAACTGAAAAAATATTTTGGGCTATTCATCTAACCTGAGGGCCACAAAATATTCTTCATAGCTGTGGTTAACACAATCCTGTTTAAGTAACATATATTATATATATATTATATAATATTAACTTTTTCTTAATGAAGGTAGAATGAAGAAGATGAAGTTTTCCAGATACATGGCATTTCTCAAGTGGTTAAATAGTGCCAGTATGTATGTATGTATTAATATTCAAATTAAGCATTCAAACATTTCCAGTGCCAGATGATAAAATCTGCCCTAAGGCAATACATCTTGTTTAGCAGGAAGTGTTATATATTTGAATATTTCCTCCTTTGATTTGTATCACAAAGCGAAAGTTTTTGTTCCCAGCAGCAGCCGTAAAACTGAACCTCATTTTTCCCCAGTTACATATGACAGAACTCCTAATGTGGCCTAGTTCAGGTTGGACGTAGACCATTAGAAATTCACTCATACACCCTTTAATATTGTGAAAAAGCAACAGCGGGGCTATGAATCTGCAGCCTTCCTGATGTGGTTAGACTGAAACTTCCAAGAGCCTCAGCCAGCTTAACCAATAAAAAGGAATGCTTGGAGTTGCAGCTCACCATCATCTGGATGGCCACACAATTGTCCTCCCTCAGCTATAGGAAACTGCCTATAGAGAACAAACTGTAGGATTTTAGCACACTCCTTACGCAATTAATTTTTAAGAATTTGTTTCATGGAGCAAAGTTACAGTAGCAAGTTGATATCAATTATGGGGCCAAATAATGACTGATCTTACACAAAACAGTCCATCCTATCCTTTACAAACCGTTCAGATTCAATCTTAGCAGGTGTCTGCTTGGTTTTCCATAGCAGGAACATCAAAAGGTTCACTTTTACAAGGAACAAAAAGGCTCGTTCAACAGCTTCTCTGTGCAACCAATATAAAAGTTCTGTGTAATCATAGTGGTGAGATATTACTATATTTTTGTGGATTTAGTATGCAGAAGAATAGAATCCTGAATCCGAGATTTGCTACATCTTGTACATTTTTGGTTCCTTTTTATGGTAACCAATGAGTACAGAGAACTGAACTGAACCTTGTAGGTACTGATTGATTTATATTGGTTTCTGCTGGTAGGCAGGGTGCATACTCTCATCCTTCCTGGAAGCTGTTATCAGTTATCAGAAAAGGCTTTATGGTTTAAATTGACTGCCTCTGACTTGCTGATCTCTCTGTGTTACCCTTACATTTCCAGTGTCTGAGAATGTGATGTTCTAGTGATGACAAATTGCTTAAAGTTCAAATAGCTGAGAAGTGTTCATATGAGATATTAGTTTTAAAAACCAGGGCATGTTCTGTGTTTTTGTGGATGGAGATGTTTCCATGTATCAAAATTCAGAATGACCTGAATAGACTAGAAAGCTGGGCCAAAGCTAACAAAATGAAATTCAACACAGAGAAATGTAAGGTTCTGCACTTAGATCAGAAAAATGAAATGCACAGATATAGAATGGGGGACACCTGGCTGAACGAGACCACATGTGAAAGTGGTCTAGCAGTCCAAGTAGACCACAAATTGAACATGAGTCAACAGTGCGATGCATCAGCTAAAAAGGTCAATGCAATTTTAGGCTGCATCAATAGAAGTATAGTGTCTAGATCAAGGGAAGTAATAGTGCTACTCTATTCTGCTTTGGTCAGGCCCCACCTGGAATAATACATTTAGTTCTGGGCACCACAATTCAAAAAAAGATGTGGAGAAACTGGAGCGGGTCCAAAGGAGGGCAACTAAAATGGTGAGAGGTCTGGAAACCAATCCTTATGAGGAACGACTTAGGGAACTGGGAATGTTTAGCCTGGAGAAGAGAAGGTTAAGAGGTGATATGATAGCCCTATTTAAATATTTGAAAGGATGTCATATTGAGGAGGGAGCAAGCTTGTTTTCTGCTGCTGCAGAGACTAGAACACAGAACAATGGATGCAAGCTGCAGGAAAAGAGATTCCACCTCAACATTAGGAGGAACTTCCTGACAGTAAGGGCTGTTCGACAGTGGAACACACTCCCTCGAGTGTGGTAGAGTCTCCTTCCTTAGAGGTCTTTAAACAGAGGCTGGATAGCCATCTGTCGGGGATGCTTTGATTGGGAGTTCCTGCATGGCAGAGGTTGGACTGGATGGCCCATGTGGTCTCTTCCAACTCTATGATTCTATGATTCTATAACTCCTGAACATCTCACAAGCCCTGTATGTGGACTTTTACTAAGGATAAGAGGCCTGTGTGTAGCTTCTCTATACTTCCCTCTACACTGTCACAAATTACCCATTACCTTCCCAGTAATGGTTCATAAATTGTTGCTCTTACATGTCTTCAAGTCACTTCTGACTTACAGCAATCCTAAAATGAATCTGTCACAGAGTTTTCTTGTCAGAATTTGTTTAGAGGTGGTTGGCTATTGTTTTCCTCTGAGGCTGAGAGAGAGTGAGTTGCTCAAGGTCACTCAGTGGGTTGCCATAGCCAAGTAGAGATTTGAACCCTGATCTCCTGGATTCTGAATTAAGCACACAAATCACAACACAATGCTGGTTCTCATGGTTCATATTATAGAGGATGGGTGATAGCTGGCTTGAAAGCAAAACAAATGAAAAAGTTCTAGGGGTCTTAGTAGACCACAGTCTAAATATCAGCCAACAATGTGATGCAGCAGCAAAAAAAGGCAATCAATAAGAGGCTGCATCGACAGGAACATAGTGTCCACATCAGGAGAAGTGGTAATACCACTCTATTATCCTTGGGTCAGAACACACCTGGAATACTGTGTCAGGTTTTGGTGCCACAATTCAGGAAGGACAATCTGGAACATGTCCATGAAGGGCAAGAGGTAAAGAGGTAAGATGATTAAAGATATGGAAACCAAACTTTATAAGGAATTATTTAGGGAGTTGGGTATGTTTACCCTCAAGAAGAGAAGACTCTGAGCAGAAATGACAGCCATGTTTTAAAATCCAAAGAAATATCATACCTGAATGGAATGAGCTTTTTTCTTCTGGTGCTACAGAGGCCTGAAAAAGAACCAATGGGTTCAAATTACAAGAAAAAGGATTCTCCCTTAACATTAGGAGGAACATATTTACTGTAAGAGCAGTTCAACATTAGAATTGACTGCCTGGGGTAAGATGGATTCTTCTTATTTGGTGATCCTTAAACAGAGAGGGTGAATGGGCAGTAGTGCTTTAGCTGTGTGTTCCTGCATGGAAGAGGGTTGGACTAGAAGACAGATGTCCTTTATGGCCCCTTCCAACTTTAAGTTTGTATTATTCTATGCTCTCTTTCCAGTAGGAAGAGATGCCAAGATTCTGGTGTTCCATATACCAAACTTTCAGTTCACAAATGGCTGTATTCTAACACATGAAAAAAAATATTTTGTGGATTACAAATCTCAGAATCTGCTAGCCACGTGGCTGGGGGATTTTGAGAATTATATATCCAAAAAATAATGTTTCCAAAGCTCTGGTATATTTGTAAAAGATTACTTGTTAGGACATACGAGGGCTTTTATCCTTCCTATATGGGCCAGTAATACCAAACCACTTCTGAGAAACATCCATATATACTTCCCATCTAGTTTCTGCTAGAAATTAAAGTGCATTGACTGGCTTTTTGTGTAGTTGCTAAATCTTTTTCTTGATCATTGTTTGGTTTAGACAGGCCAGAGGCAACTAACAATGCCTGGATATTTAAATTGCATTAACATTGCTTTGGAATGGTAACTATAATTTTGCATACTATTAAGTTTTAATGTAATCATCACAGTGTATTTTGTACATTTTTTTAAAAAACTATTTCTTTCACATTACATTTCCTTTTTCTTAAAGAAACTTGTTCATTTCTGGTAGGACCTGAAGACCACAAAGGTTATCAAGAGTTAATCTGTAACAAGACTGGCCCTACCATTAGACTCAGTAAGGCAGATGTTTCAGGCAGCAGATTTGTGAGGTCATAAAATTGCAAGAAATGGTTTGTTATTTACTTTGTTGTTTTGTTTTTACTATCAGGAAGGGTTTATCAAATTTCCTGCCTCTTTGCCTTTTATACTTTATGCACTTGGTGTTTACTTTTGGTACTTTGCTGCAGACAGCAAATTGTCTTCAGTTAGCCTCAGTTTGTAAAATGCCACCACACTTTGTATAGGTGTGTGTTGAAAAACAAGTTATGCACATTCACTGCTGAAACCTTTAGATGAGCTGAAATTTCTGATGGATGTGACACATTTCATGTGTGAGAGACCTACATCATGGATAATGCAGACAATATACAATGCATTATAGATACCTAAGAAGAATAACAGAACCCACCAAAAATATTTTGAAGCCATGATCAAATTCTGCTGCTAAAAATACTGCTTTTGTTGAGTTTCAGAGTCAGATGAAAAAGATAAAACCTGACAACTAGAAGTTGCAAAAGTGGTAGCACAGTTCTTGACATAATGAGGCCAGAAAAATTCTTTTTCTTCTTCAGAGCTCTTATATTGTTTGCATCGGGAACTTGATCAACAGTGTCTTAAATTTACTTTCTGAAGTTCATTGGAGATGTCATTATCTCATCATCTGACCCCAAACTTCACCTTAATGTTATATTTACTTTGGAACATAATTCTTTGATCCAGGAAAAGAACAAGCAGGACAGTGTGTGCTTAAGCACCTTTCAAGTTATTAAAGTGCTTTTCAACCACATTTTGGCCTTAGAACCATACTCCTTCAAGCCTCTTTGTAATTATGATAGATAAATATATCACGCGAGGAAAGTGGAGGGAGGAAATAGGCTGCTGCTCTTTGTTTCTTTGGACAAAAATTATAGAAGAACAGTAGGCATGTAGACAAAAAGTACTGCTCTTCATTCCTCACTTCCCCAACATATAATTACATTCACATTAGCATATGGTGTTCAATAGTTTGTGTTGGCTTTCATTTCTATACAATAAAAGGGAATGTAAGTGACATGTGGCTGTTGTGGGGGGAAAAGTGTCATTGGTACAGCTAGAAAGTTATTATTGTTACTATTATTATTATTATTATTATTATTTAATCACATTAGAATTATTTCCTTTATTTAAGGATCTGACTGTAAGGACAGAGGCTTGTCCCATTTTACCTTTACAACAACCCTGTGAGGTAGGTTTCAAATGAGAGACAGTGCCTTGTTTAGAACAATTTTTGCTGCAATCTTATATCGACCTTCCTGGTGTTTTTAAATTTATTATTGCTTACTACTTAGTTAGTTTATGCAGGATCACTCTAGAAATAATCTTTATTGGTAGGAATGGTTTTGGAGTACTTGGTCTCTGTCTAAAGTTCTATCCATTACATTGGATGGTGTCTTAAATATAAGAGGCTGCTTCATAATAAATCTGATTATTGTTCTCTGTAGAAATGGGGAAAGTTCCTTTTTTGTACTACGACTCTCAGAGTAGCCCAGCTAAAAATATGGGCATGTGTACACTGATGAAAAACATCAGCCTCATCTTGCATTTTTCTGGCCTGCATTGATCCTGCAGTAACTCCATTAACACCACACACTCACAGACACAACAAAGTGACATTGGCATAACTGGCCACATATTTATCCCTGGAAAACATGCTTTTCCACCCCTTTCAAGCATGCATCATCCTATCAGCCAATAGTCCTTATTATTTGCCTATCAATCTAATGGATCACCTCTGACTGGATGTCTCCCCATCCAATCTCCTTTTCTCCCTTGCCACCCCAGTGAATGAGTGAATTTTACAGACATATACACACACATGATGGAGAAATAAAAAATAAAATTGTAATTTATTTATCTTTTATTTATGAAATGTTCAGCCATGAGATCAGTGATGAGGGGTTAAATCAGGCTACCCCTGCCCAATCATGTAGAGATCCCATGCACTTCCCCTGAATCACTCCAATCATTTGCTTGTTCATTCATGTGGAGGTCTCAATCACTCGCTCATGAACCCCTTGTCATCTTTCCCCTTAATCATTTGCTTCCTTGCTCACTCACTCATGCGGAGATCTCATGCACTTCCTCCTCCCAATCCCACTGATCATTCTCTCGCTCACTCTTATGAAGATTTCACTAATAATCCCTCTGATTATTTATTCATTCACTCACTTGTATGGAGATCTCATACTCTCCCCAGATCCCCCAGTCACTCACTCACTCACTCACTCACTCATGGGGAGATCTTACACATTCCCTTCCCCAGTCCTACCAATCATTCACTGACTCATTTGTGCAGAGAGCTGCAATGTAGGAGGGTGGGATGGGGAGAGAGAGCATGGGATCTCTGAATGAGCGAGCACGTGATGGGGTAGGGGAATAGAGTGTGAAGAGGAAATGTGCACACTCCATTCACTGAAGTATAAACAGAGATAACACAATGCTGACTGGGTGGGGAAAGTATTGGAGGGGAGATGAATGAAAACAGTAAAAACAAATGCAGCATTTGGGCAGGGGGAATAAAAGGGAGGGGGCAGATCACATGGCTAAACATACAGTAAAGGAGAAAAACATGGTGACATACATCAGAAAAATGGGAGGTGTCTCAAGAAGCCAGGATGGATGACTAAGGAACTTTCTGAATCAGATAGTGCATGCCATTACCGAATCTCTCCGGAAAGAAGTTCATACTACCCTTTGCCCCAATTTATGCTTCCCGGTGTATTTTACCCCACTAAAATTCATACATGCAAAAGTAACGATTCAAGATGGAGCCTCCTATTTGTCAATCAAATGATGTCATGGTGATTTCTGACACTTTTTAAAAATACTTTTTTAAATTTGATAGAATATGCGCATGGACCATAGTGCTGGGAGCAGTGCGGCTTGTGGGGATCCCTCCTCCTCCTCCTCCTCCTCCTCCTCCTCCTCTGTTTTTCTCAGCACCAGGAGTGCATCATCGGGCACTTCTGAATTTTTTAAAATTATTTTTACAATTTGACAGCTTATGCGCATTCTACATGGGGCTAATTAAACAGGAGGGGGAACCCCCAATCCATATATGGAAACTTGGCTTCCATATATGGATTGGGGTTCCCTCTCCCTTCGTTTGAATGCTCAATATGAATGGGGCTTTTCCTCCTCCCGTTTAAAGAGCCCCATGTAGAATGCACATAATCTGTCAAATTGTAAAAATAATTAAAAAATTCAGAAGTGCCCGATGAAGCACTCCTGCTGCAAAAAAAGACAGCACTGGATCAAAGCCGGTGGCTGTAGGGAGAGGAGGCATGTTCCATCCCTTGGCCTTTACCCCTCCTTGAACTTGACCCAATCATGATCAGAGCCAAGTTCACATTCGATTGAACTGGTTTTTCCAAAAAGAAACGGTAAATGCCCCACTTTCGGAAAACCTGGGTTTAGGGGGATTTGCGCCGTAACAGGTGTGCAAGATCCAGATTCCCTAGTGAAAAAAACAGGGCCAGTATGAACTTCTCGATTTTAATCTGGTTTACAAACCAGTTTATATGGTAGTCTGAATGGCCCCTATATTTAATTCTCCTTTTTTATATTTAATTATCTTTTGGGGGGGGTCTATCTTTTTATCCAGATAATGTCTAATCTTAATCTATTTTATTCCATGTAAGCCACCTTGATTGCCAAGACAGAAAGGTGGGATACAATGGGAGGTGTCTCAAGAAGCCAGGATGGATGACTAAGGAACTTTCAACTGAGATAAGCCTTAAACAGAACATGTATAAGAAATGGAAAAATGGGGAAATCACCAAAGAGGAATTCAAACAGATAGCCAGCACATGTAGAGGTAAAGTCAGAAAAGCTAAAGCGCAGAATGAACTCAGGCTTACTTGAGAGGTTAGGAACAATAAAAAGGGCTTTTTTGGGTATGTCCGAAGCAAAAGGAAGAGGAAGGAAACGGTAGGGCCACTCCGTGCAGAAGATGGCAAAATGCTAACAGGGGACAGAGAAAAAGCAGAATTACTCAACACCTTCTTTGCTTCAGTCTTCTCAGAAAAGGCAAAAGGTGCTCAACCTAAGGATAATAGGGAAGAAGACAGAATAGGGGAATTTCAGCATGGAATAAGTAAAGAGATAGTACAGGAATACTTGGTTAACCTAAATGAATATAAGTCTTCAGGACCAGATGAACTACATCCAAGGGTATTAAAAGAACTGGCAAATGTAATATCAGAGCCATTGGCAATAATCTTTGAGAACTCCTGGAGAACAGGAGAAGTCCCAGCAGACTGGAGGAGGGCAAACGTTGTCCCCATCTTCAAAAAGGGAAAAAAAGAGGATCCCAAAAATTATCGTCCAGTTAGTCTGACATCAATACCAGGAAAGATTCTAGAGCAGATCATTAAGCAGAGAGTCTGTGAACATTTAGAAGGCAATGCCATAATCACAAAAAGCCAACATGGGTTTCAGAGAAACAAGTCCTGCCAGACAAATCTGATCTCTTTTTTTTTTGGATAAAATTACCAGCTTGATAGATGAAGGGAATGCTGTGGATATAGTATATCTTGATTTCAGTAAGGCCTTTGACAAGGTTCCCCATGACATTCTTGCAAACAAGCTTGTAAAATGTGGACTAGACAAGGTAACTGTTACATGGATTTGTAACTGGTTGACTGACCGAACCCAAAGGGTGCTCAACAATGGCTCCTTTTCATCCTGGAGAGAAGTGACCAGTGGGGTTCCACAGGGTTCTGTCCTGAGCCCAGTGCTATTCAATATCTTTATTAATGACTTGGATGACAGAATTGGGGGCATACTTATCAAATTTGCAGATGACATCAAATTAGGAGGAGTAGCCAATACTCCAGAAGACAGGATCAAAATTCAAAATGACCTGAATAGATTAAAAAACTGGGCCAACGCTAACAAAATGAAATTCAATGCGGAGAAATGCAAGCTACTGCACTTAGGGCGCAAAAATGAAATGCACAGATATAGGATGGGGGACATCTGGCTGAATAAAACTATGTGTGATAGGGATCTAGGAGTTCAAGTAGACCATAAGTTGAACATGAGTCAACAGTGCGATGCGGCAGCTAAAAAGGCCAATGCTATTTTAGGCTGCATCAATAGAAGTATAGCGTCTAGATCAAGGGAAGTAATAGTGCCACTCTATTCTGCTTTGGTCAGGCCCCACCTGGAATACTGTGTTCAGTTCTGGGCACCACAATTCAAAAAGGATGTGGAGAAACTGGAGCGTGTCCAAAGGAGGGCAACTAAGATGGTGAAGGGACTGGAAACCATGCCCTATGAGGACCGCCTTAGGGAACTGGGGATGTTTAGCCTCGAGAAGAGAAAGTTAAGAGGTGATATGATAGCCCTGTTCAAATATTTGAAAGGATGTCATATTGAGGAGGGAGCAAGCTTGTTTTCTGCTGCTGCAGAGACTAGAACACGGAACAATGGATGCAAGCTGCAGGAAAAGAGATTCCACCTCAACATTAGGAGGAACTTCCTGACAGTAAGGGCTGTTCGACAGTGGAACACACTCCCTCGGAGTGTAGTGGCGTCTCCATCCTTGGAGGGCTTTAAGCAGAGGCTGGATGGCCATCTGTTGGGGATGCTTTGACTGGGAGTTCCTGCATGGCAGGGGGTTGGACTGGATGGCCCTTGTGGTCTCTTCCAACTCTATGATTCTATGATTCTATGAGTTTTTCTCATCAACTGCTATTCAGTGTCAGAGCCTTATCTGAACTCAGCTACAATGACCAAAAGATAGTAATCTCTGTACTAAGCTACTGACTAAGAAGTTATGAATAATAAAAGTGAGAAAAACTCTGTTTATATGAAAGAGACATGGCTTGTGGGATAGAGAAAAGAATAGAAACACAGGAAATAGCAGACATCTGGAGCAAGCTGTTTCTAAACAATGTATTTCCTTCAGGCAGTGGGAATGCCTCACTTTTTTAAAATAAAAAAAGAAGGCATGTTAAAATAGAGCTGGTATTAAACTATAAAGCTTTAAATAAAGTTTAAAATCAGGCTAACTGAAGGACTACCTCTCTCAGGAGTGGACAAAATGTGAGCTATGAGTCATATGAAGCCACTGAGACTTCCCAGAAGTCCCAATGATGTCCCCTCACAGCAAAAATACAAGTTATGAAAAACATGTTTTTTCCTACTCCTATAGTACATTTTTGGTAAAACAGAATTGAGGGACTAACGAACACTCAGATTTTGATTTGCACCATTTCCCCCTACCTAGTACACAACATGTGTGTTCTCAAGGTGAAAACTGGCCCTGGGATTATTGGAAGTTGCTCACCCAAGACCTAAACCCATAGGTACTTGCTTAAGGTTGGTATCAAAGGCTTTGTCTCTGAGCTACCTTTGAGAATTACTAAACTGTTAAAGAAGTAGCCATGAAAAAAAAGTGTCAGCCTCTTTGAGACTAACTGGTTTTTATTTTAGTTTGAACTTTCATGGATATAAACCCACTTCGTCAGATGTGGTACAGAGAGATATTAATGCCTCAGGTATCAAGCATATTTAAACAGTTGTAGGAATTGGGTAGAATGTAATAGGATCCAGAAAGAGGCAAATCATATCCCCTGCCCTCTGTTTGAAAATTTTGAAAAATGTAGGGCAAGGGACATGATTTGCATCTTTCTGGATCCTATTACATGGCAAAGCAGTAGAGGACAGGGGGTCTTGGAGATGTCTCATATGCAAGGTTGCTATGAGTCAGGGACAATTCAAGGGCAATTAACAACAACAAGAACCATTCACCTGCAGTTGGCTATGTCTTAACATCATCATCATCATCATCATCATCATCATTATTATTATTATTTCTAGCCCGCCCCTCTGAGCGAGCAATCGGGGTGGGGTACAAGATAAAATTAAAAACATGACAATTAAAATATCCAATCCCATTCCCACCTCCCCCCCTTAAAAAAGAATTAAACCAACAACGAGTTAAAACATAGTGCAAATAGTGGACAGTCAACAATAACAAACTGAAAGTTCCTTGAGCTGTATCGGGTGATGAGAATTAGGGACTGGTGAAAGGTTTGGAGCTGGGTGACATTAAGCATTTTCCGGGAAGGCCTGCTGGAAGAGATGCGTCTTCAAGACTTTCTTAAAGCTATCGGTGGATGGAATGAGACGCAACTCATCCGGCAGGTCATTCCAAAGTTTGGGGGCGACCGCTGAGAAGGCCCTCTGGGAGGTCTGTGTCAGCCTAGTCTTCATGGGCTGTAAGAGACTCCTCCCAGAGGATCGAAGCGTGTGGGGGAGGGGGTTCGTACGCAGAGAGGCGGTCCCTTAGATATGATGGACCCGAGCCATGTAGGGCTTTATAGGTTAAAACCAACACCTTGTACTGTGCCCGGAAACTGATCAGCAGCCAGTGGAGAGATTTTAGCACAGGTGTCGTGTGCTCTCTCCTAGATGTACCTGCAATAAGTCTGGCTGCCATATTCTGAACCAGTTGTAGTTTTTGAGTTAAGCACAGGGATAGCCCCATGTAGAGTGCATTACAGAAGTCCAATCGTGAGGTTACCAGAGCATGTATCACAGTTTCCAGATCCCTCATCTCCAGGAAAGGGCGCAGCTGGCGGATCAGCCGAAGCTGGTAACAGGCACTCCTGACCATCGCATTCACCTGACTAGTCATGTGAAGCGACGAGTCTAGGAGGACCCCCAGACTGTGAACACAGTCCTTACAGGAGACTGTGACTCCATCAAGGACTGGAGATTGTATTCCCTAACCCGGTTTCGGGCCTGTGACTGTGAGTACCTCCGTTTTGCTTGGATTGAGCTTCAGTTTGTTTTCCCTCATCCAATCCATTACCGCCGCAAGGCAGGAGTTGAGAGGAGAAACACCATCTGAGGTCTGAGGAGATGATCTTGTCATGGAGAGATATATATGAGTGTCATCAGCGTACTGAAGACACCGAGCTCCAGTCCTCCGAATGATCTCGCCAAGCAGCTTCATATAGATGTTAAACAGCATCGGGGACAGGATGGCGCCCTGTGGAACGCCACAATTAAGCTCGATCTTAGAAGAGCAACTGTCCCCGAGCCTCACCCTTTGGGATCTACTGGAGAGAAAGGACCGGAACCACCGAAACACTCCAACTCTCTCAGCCAATCCAACAGGATGGCATGATCTATAGTGTCAAAAGCCGTGGAGAGATCCAAGAGCACGAGCAGGGTCACACTACCCCTGTTGATGCTCAAGCGGAGGTCATCCATCAGAGCAACCATGGCAGTCTCAACTCCATATCCTACCCTGAAGCCGGTTTGAAATGGATCGAGATAATCGGCTTCTTCCAAGACAGCTTGGAGTTGGAAGGCAACAGCTCTCTCGATAACTTTGCTAAGAAAAGATAGCATGGACACTGGTCTATAGTTGTTCCTGTCCAGGGGATCAAGGGAGGGTTTCTTCAGGAGGGGCTTTACAGCTGCCTCCTTTAGACATGATGGAACAATACCCTCCCTGAGGGATGCATTGATCACCTCCTGAAGGAAAGTTCTCAATGCATCCCCTCCCTGGACGACCAGCCAAGATGGAGCCGGATCAAGGGAGCAAGTCGTCTTCCTAGTACTGCCAAGGAGCTTGTCCACGTCATCAGTACTCACCAATTGAAACTCATCCAATAAACTAGCATCAGCGGAGTGACTGGACACCTCACTTGCGGGCTCTGAACAAATATTGGCATCCAAGTCGGCTCTAATCCGAGAGACTTTGTCTGCAAAGTGAATGTTAAATGCCTCACAGCAGGCTGTCATAGGCTCTAGCAGGGGGGTTGGCACTGGAAGAACCTGCGTCAGATCCCCCATCACCTTAAACAGCTCTGCCAGGCGAGACTCTGCAGACGCAATGTATTCAGAGCAGCGAAATCTCTGAGCTGCACGCAAAGCCTCACCATAGCTGCGAAGATGCAGTCTATAGCGAGTTCTGTCGGATGAGAGCCGAGTCTTTCACCACTCACACTCTAGTTGTTGTCCAGCCCACTTCATTTCCCTGAGGTCTTCCGCATACCAGGGTTTCCAGTTGGGAGCAGGCTGGAAAGGACGCTCAGGAGCGATTGTGTTGAGTTCTCTGGTGACATCGGTGTTCCAAATGTCAACCAGGGTTTCAACAGAATCGCCGGCATTCCCAACCAACAAACCTTCTAGGGCTTTCTGGAAACCAATTGGTTCCATAAGCCTTCGAGGGCAGACCATTCTAATGGGCCCCCCCACCCCCTGAGGGGCAGAAAATGGCCTTCAGTTCCAACTTGATCAGGAAATGATCCGTCCATGACAGCATGGAGGTCTTGGTTACCTCCACCCACAAATACTCCTGCTCCATACTAAAAACCCCATCGAGTGTATGACCGGCACAATGGGTAGGCCCACTGACCAACTGGGAAAGGTTCATGCATGTCATGGAATCCATGAACTCCCGAGTCGTTCCAGATAACTCAGACAAGCTGACCTCAAGAGGAATGTTGAAATCGCCCAGAACCAAGAGTCTGGGTGACTCCAACAATAACTCCGAAACCAGCTGAGTCAACTTGGTTAGGGAGTCTGCTAGACAACGGGGTGGCTGGTATACCAGCAGAATCCCCAAACGATCCCTGGTCTTCAGACTTAGGTACATGCACTCGACGTGGGCTGTTTTCTGAACAGGTTCCCTGATCAAGGTCAGGCTGGTGTTGTGGACTATGGCCACACCACTCCCTCTCCCACTTTCCCTTATCTGCTCACTGACCATATAATCAGCTGGGAGAGCCTGCGCCCATGTTGCAGCGCTGGCGTCTCCCAGCCAAGTCTCAGTGAAGCATGCCAGGTCAGCCTGCTCATCCACCAAGAGGTCATGGATGATGTGTGTTTTTCCCTTGGCCGACCTAACATTGCAAAGGAGCAGATTAAGGGATTGTGGTGTGGTTGAGATGCTCTCCACCCTATCCTGGGAAACAGAGTGAACTGAAGAAGGGATAGATATCAAACATCGATCCCTACTTCTTTTGTAACATTTCTCCACTCTGTTACCGCCATACCTTCCCTTCCCCCACACTACCTCAATGTTTGCCCCCAGGCTGTGCCCGGCTCGATTATCAAATAACTGTGAAGAAGGATCCAGTTTAAACAGCAAGCAGTAAAAAACAAAAACGAAAAATATGCAAGATGCAAATTGCATCCTTTAAAACAGCTCAAGGAGGGCTGAAGGGCCTAGTGTGATCTATATATAGCCCAGGAGAGTCACTGCTGCAGAAATTCCCCTTTCTGAGGAGGAATGGCGGGGGCCTCTTAAGGGGCCAGATGTTGCTGCCAGCGTCCTCCTCCCAGTGCTCAGCGCGCTGCCGCTGAGGGGGAATGGCGGGAGCCTCTTAAGGGGCCAGATGTTTCTGCCAGCGTCCTCCTCCTGGTGAGCTGCTCCCAGATGGTCTGGCCTACCTCTCCCCCACCGCCCTGGAGGATGCTGGAGGACGCTGGAGGACGCTGGGACTTTGGAGGGGGCCTGGAGATGGTGGTGCGGCCTTCATATAGTGTACTTTACTGCAGGGGTGGGCTGTTGTTGATGTTGTCATTTCTTACCAACCTCTCCCCATGGGAGGTGCAGGCCCAGTTTTCACCCTCACATTCATGTCATGGGCCACACTACTTGAAAACCACTGATAGTTAGCAAAAAATGAAACTAAAAACAAATCCTGGTTTCTGAATTCCAGAGTGTTTTTAAATTGTAGTTTATTGTAGTTTATAGTGGCACCAGAGCTCTCTAACAGAAAAGGCTAAATGTCTTACAAAACTACAATCCCCAGAATTCCATAGCACTGAGCCATTGCAGTTAAAGTGGTGTGAATCTCAATTATTTCTGCAGTGTGAATGCAGCCATGATTTGCAAGGCTTATTTTATATGTAGTGCAGTCTACTCAGAGGTAAGTCCTTTTAAAGCACATTGGGGTTTACTTCTGTTGAGGCTTAGTTAGTTTATTTACCTTCCTTAAAGGAGATCCACAGGTCAGCACTTAGAATGGAATAAAACAACCTTGAAACTTAACTATTTTAAGTATTTTAGCACACATAGAGGGTGCGATCTTAACTACAGTATTAAGCTAACAGGATCTCGATAGAATAGTTCTCATTTCCACAAGGCAAAGGCCGTGAAACTGTTGGAAAGATGATACAGTTTCCTTTATGGTTCAACACCAGTTGCAGGAATAAAAGAAAGGGTTAAAGGTAGGCTACACATTTCTGGAAGCAATAGCAGTCAGTATATGTAATAAACCCGTCTCTTCTAGAGATTAAATGTGTAGTGTAATCCTCTTTATTACATGTTTCAAAGCATTCAAGGATGCAATTACACTTGGACAGCGAAGCACATAGACTCCTATATTAAAGAAATGGCACATGTTTTCAAACAAACCACCACAATCAGGTGTTTTGCTGCAAGCCAACAGATGTTGATGGGTCCTCTTCTACATAAAAGAGTTTAATTAATTTCAATGGAGGTAATGTTAATTTGTGATGGAAATAATGAATCAGATAGCTGATACATAACTACAGTGTCTGGTTCAGGCAACATATTAAAATAATACACTTTGGACTTCCAAATATTTAGAACTCCTACAATACAATCCCTTATGATTGGCCATGCTGGGTAGGACTGATGGAAACTGGAGACCAAAACACTGGGGGAGGGTCAGAGATTCCCCACTCTTCAAATAAATTAGATTTACATTCATGAGCTACTCTCCCCTTCTCTCTTTTGCTCTGATTTTGACAGAGGACTCTTTCATACAAGGCTAAATTGGAAGTATAATTTAAGGTCAATTCGAATGCAATCATGGGTTTTACGTTATTGCGAATTAACTCTTCACACGCAAATTCGGGCAAGAGGGAAGCCAATTCGAATGCAATCATGGGTTTTACGTTATTGCGAATTAAAGCTTCGCACGCAAATTCGGACAGGAGGGGGTTATTTTCGGGTAATGGGAAGTAATTCCGAACGGAGCAGGGGTTCATGTAAATTTGCTAAACAAGCGAATTTACATGAATCCGCATTGGCTCCATTCGGAATTGGGAGAAATTCCTCCCCGTTTGAAAGAGTCCAGAGAGAAATATTCACACTAGTTTTCAACTACTAAAATTTGCCTTTTCATTTGGACTGGGAATTGCCGCTAATTTTAAATTTTGTTAGCTGCCTTGAGTCCTTCTGTGGGGAGGAAAGTGGGATATAAATGAATAAAATTACTGATATTGTTGTTGTTGTTGTTATTTTAACTCTGGACTTTATCACACAGGTAAAGTCGAGGGTTTAAAAATGCATTAAAATGCACATTCCCATGGTTATGGGAAAGATTTTCCCACAACATCATGAATATCCCAGGAAGAAACAGGAATGCTCCAGCAACAAATCATTGACAGAGAAATGCTGTGTATCATTTGTATTCCTGGTTCTTCCCAGGATAAGTCCTCTCTAAGCACAATGAGCAGGAAAATCTTTCCGTAATTGCAAAAATGTCCTGGGAAAATGCTTTTTAAACCCTTGATTTTCTCTCATGTGATAAAGTCTCAAGATTTACCCAAACATGTCAGGATAATAAAGTATGTGCTGGTAACCCACATTGCCTACTCAATTACAAACAGTGGCGTCATTGGCCTTGATGTCACCCAGTGCAGGGGGCTGCTGGGTGTTGTTTTGGTAGTGGCTGCCCCATCTTCTCTACTGCTTTGGCTTCCTCCACATGGAGAGAGCCAGGACAGTGGAGAAGATGGGGAAGGTGCCAGGTGCAGCAGAAGGAGGGCTCGACCAGGTGTCACCCCTCATCTGAAGTGTCATCAAGTGTGTTCTGCATTTCCTGCACTCCCCTAGTGATACTGCTGGTTAGAAATTCATAGCTAAGTAAGAACTCCTGGCCTATCCCCCAAAACTACTTTAACAGTCAACAGCTGCATCAAGTGATAGAGGTTCAGCTGTCAGTCAAGGCATAGGAAGAAGACATTTCCAGTGCCCTCCAACAAGCTGCTGATGCTTTCATGAGGAATTGTTACAGGAGTCCTGCTTCGGATTGTCATAGTCTCACATGACCCTCCTGTGATCTAGTTGCCATGTGAAGAGACCTCCATCACTCAGGGCAGCTGCCGGAGGAGGGAGGTTGGGGGCAGACATTTACAGTTGGGGCAATAGTGCCAAGATTGTAAATACATAGCATTACTAAATACAGAGCAGTTACAGATCCATTACCCTTGGTTATGATTCTATAACTGCAATATAGGATGTCAACCATGGTTTATAAGTTGACTTGTTTAGATAATCATCATTAAAACAAAACATGATTCTTGCCAATTTAGATGAAACAAAAATTTGTGATTAGTTATCAACAGAAACAGGTGCTTCTGATCTTTTCCTCTTTTCAGTCATGTCAGAGGTTGCATCTACAGCGCAGAAATACAGCAATTTGGCACTGCCAAATTTGGCACTGCTTTAACTGTCATGGCTCAGTGCTATGGAATTCTGGAATTTGTAGTTGTATGCACTATCTAGCCTTCTCTGTCAGAGAGCTCTGGTGCCACAACACATTACAAAGCTCAGAATTCCATAGCTTAGAGCCATGACAGTTAAAGCAGTGCCAATTTACTTCATTCCTGCAGTACAGATGCAGCTAAAGAAGATGGGGAAGGGGAGGTGCATGAACTTTATGAACTTATTGACATAGCAATTACACTATGCTTTAGTAGAGTTGTATTTGAATGCAGCCTGTGAAGGGAGCGTAGTTTGTTAGCTTGGTTATTACTTCATTGTATAAAGGGTTAAATACTTACAGTCCAACTTTTCTCAAATTTATAATGATAAGCAAGAGCATAGTTCAGCTAACTATGGGTCTAAACTATATGGGCCTCTGAAAATAAATAATAACATTACATTGCCAAGAAAAGACAATGCAAAAAGAAATAAGATGCTACGCCCTTGCACATTTGCAATTAGAAAACATGCTGCATTTGGGGAAATAGCTATCAAATGTTCTCTCTAAGTCTTTTGATTGCACTATGTAAGTTCATTGGGTCAAGAGGGCAGGAAGGAGTAGCACTGTGTACATCTGAAGCAAAAACAGGTCATGGGTTCACACTAAGAATATGGATATGACTCAATATGCTGTGACCGGAATGAATCAAGTGTACTTTTCCTGACCTATTCAGCACTTCTGTCTATAAATGTTCAAGTTTTTGCTCTTTCCTTTCCATATCTTTTTTTCTTAATTAATAATAATATGACTTGATAAAGATATACTGCCCCTTTTTTCAATGTAAGTACATAAGGATTGAATGCTCATAAATGTTGGATGCACTTTTATTTTTGTTTTCTCTAGCAATGGTTTCACATTGGCAGTAGATTCTGTGCAGTGAAGAGACAAACTAGAGATACTGACAAATCTGTGATTGGATTTCTCTTGGGGATTATTTTACTTTAAAGTAACCAAATTATAAGCATCACAAACCCTCCCCAGCCCCACTGGAAACAGATTAGGGGGTGGCATTGGAGAAAGGGGTATTTAACCTTTTTTTGTGTGTTTGTTTTCCCCATCCAATTCAGCTCCCCAAACTGGTTTTTCTCCTACAGGCAAAACATCTGGGTATCTTGAGAGATGTTTCTTGAGTTTACAATAAACAGGAAAAAATGTATAGGATAAACTTCATCACAATTGCTCTCAGTTCATACACGGTGTTTCTGCAAGACTAAACAAGATAATATTCAGAACATTTTATCTGTTTGCTTTATGATGAAATCAGCTGATTTATAAGGCAGCACTTTTAACATTTGGGATTACAGAATTTTTCTCTGACATGATTATGCACATCACAATTTTGAATAATGATGAATCATAATGATATCTTTTGTGCCAGCGATTTTCTCTTGGTTGCTCCATAACCAAAAGTAGGTTATAGGGCAAGGTAGGGAATGTGTAGCCATCCAGGTGTTATTGGAGTATATTTTAGCTTTGGCAACATCACTAATGGGAGGGGTGAAAATAGTTCAACAACATCTGGAAGCCTCCCGTTCCACATTTCTGTAATAGCATCATGTGGGAAAATTACATAGCCACTGTTCCAAACATTAGAAATCACGGCACACAACATAGAATTACCACTGTACCTGTTCAGACATACATCTGAACATGTGTAGGTTGAAAACTACTCATAGGGACATGAGCGACAGTTAGGTCTCACCCTCAATATCCATTAAGTTAGATTTCTATGCATTGAGTGCAAAGCTCTGAAGACGTCTGTGTAGTCAGCAGTCTTCAGGTCTTTATATTCAATGTATGACAGACTAACCTCTGGGTACTCAAAGGCATTGGGGGCATAGCTTTTGTGCTTCTCACATCCTCATCCTCAGTTTTAGCTCTATGTGAGTTTTGGTGAATGCCTGAACAGAAGGAAAATAACATCCAAATCCACAGTGATATCTTTATGGGGCCAACCAAAATGCACACTATACATGTTGCAAGCTTTTGAAGTTCCACTGGTCCATATGTTAAACTCCTAAGACAAACCTATCATGGGGTTTTCTTGACAAGGTTTGTTCAGAGGGAATTTTGCCGTTTCCTTCTCCTGAGGCTGAGACAGTGTGATTTGCAGACTGCAAAACCCCAGATTCCATAGAATTGAGCCATGGCAATTAAAGTTATATAAAGTGCTATAGTTTTGCAGTGTGAACACAGTCCTGCAGAGCCATTTTTAGTTTGTTCAAATAATTGTTTGGGCTGAAGGGAGACTTTGTGCAATTACTTCTGTGTTTCATTTTCTGCAAGCAATTCTTCTTTTTATACTGTCAACAACAACAAAAAGCCTATCTGTGGCTCCCCCCTCCCATGGGAATGAGTGAAACCCTGTTATGTCTATTCACCTATTTGCGTTCAGAAGTAGCAGCAGCAAAAAAGGTACAGATGTATAATATCACAGTATTTACAGAGAATGTGTTTCTGACTCATATTCATCAAGGCATACTGCTGTATTTATCATCCTATAATTAACGGCAGGTTGCCTATACTGAAGCTTGAAAAACAGAGGCAAACTACCACAAAATGTCTTTGGCTTTTCATTCAAACAGCATTTTCATCAGCTTACAAAAAAGAAAGAATTCGACACGCTATCCTTGTAAAGGAAATGGCTGAATCCATACTGCAGAAAAAAGCTGCATCCATACTGCAGAAATAATCCAGTTTCACACCACATGAACTACCATGGCTCAGTGTTATGGAATTCTGGGAACTGTAGTTTTGTGAGATATTTAGCTTTCTCTGTCAGAGAACTCTGGTGACACAACAAACAACAAATCCCACGATTCTATAGGATGGATTCATGACAGTTTGATACCACTTTATTTCTGCAGTGCAGATGCAGCCACTTTCCAATAAAACCATAAGACCCATGAGGTAAAAAATTATTCTCTAGGACTGCATTTCTGAAACCATGTGACATTTCAGTCCCCTCTGGCCAGCTCAGTGGTTTTGGGCTATAGGCAGACTGCTCTGTAGTTTGTTTCTGGATCTGATAAATACAGCTAGGTTTTTCTGTCTTGGCTTTCGTTTTAAATAAAGCACAAACAATAACAAACCCTGTTTGGTTTATCTTTCCTAGGGGTTTGTCTTCAACAAGTTTGCCAGAGTGAGCTAAGTGCAGGCTGCTGGACGCAAGCTGCAGGCAGGCTCCCAGGCCATTTTTGTGGCTTTCACCCTCTCTCCAGGGATCAAATTGTTTTCCAAAAATTGTTCCGAAATGCCCAGAAATGTTCTCTGTGAAGTGTAGAGGGCATTTCCACATGTTTGGAGCCCCCCTTAAAGCCCCTAGGAGTTTTGTCATTGCTTTCCTCTGAGGCCGAGAGAGTGTGACTTGCCGACGTTTATCACATGGATGTCTAGGGAGGAGCAGGGATTTGAACCCTGGTCTCCAAAACTCATAGGGACTGACACTGGTTAGTTTTTCACTCATTGAGACTTTGCAAGTCTTTTGCACAGTATCTCCGTTACTCCTCTAAAGGAGCCTCAGAAAAATGTAAGAGATTATTATGGATGACGTGTAACAAATTACCAAGAAAAGGTAATGTGTTTTAGCAAGCAGGCTGAAGTGTACAGGCCATGTATCTTGGTGTACAGCCTGTACTTCAGATTTTCAGCCTCAGAACAGCTTTAATTGCTTAGCAACTGCTTAATCACAGAATGCAATGACATTTTAAGAAAAATAATATCCTGTGTTAGGTTACAATGTTCCTAATTAATAATCCCATCTGAAAAAAATCTTGCTAAACATATTAATTCCTTCACTTCTGACTTAGTGGTGGAATTTGATATTTCTGGTTAACTCCTTGAGAAATGAGAGAATTTTTGGAAAGGCTCAAACATGTGAAATACATTTCTATGCATTTCCCCATTTCAGTCAGAATTGAGTCCCACTGTTTTCAGCAGGAATTACTCTCAGAAAAGTGTGCATAGAAGCAAACACCAATTCTGTGTGGAGGAAATCATCTTCTAGCAGAGAAAGCAGAGCAAAGAGATCATCTCTGTTTTTGTTTTAAAAAATCTGTTATGTTTTCTGTGCTCTTTGTGTTTTCTTCTTTGTGCACTGTGTTCTTTTTAGTTTGTTCTTGATTATTCTTCTGCTTCCTATTTCTGTAATAATCATATAAACAATAAATATTCTATGGCTAGGTTATATTGTTTGTTGTTGTAGTGAGCTTCCAAGTCATTTTTGACTTAAGGCAACCCTAAAGCGAACCTATCATGGGGTTTTATTGGCAAGTTTCTTCAGAGGGGGTCTGCCATTGCAATCCTCTGATGCTGAGAGAGTGTGACTTTCACAGTGGGCTTTTATGCTCAAGTGGGGAATTGAACCATGATCTCCAGTTATAGTCCAACACTCAAACTACTATGTTATGCCTGTAAGAGTGTTTTAATCATTTCTCTTCCCAGCCACTGTCTCTTTTCTTAGCTTCATGCTTCCAAATATTTATATTGATGTTATTTAATGGGCTGTGGACTTTTACTGTTTTCCATATAAGGTTGCCAGATGGAAGAGTGGAGGGTGTTCCTATACCTTTAATGATTGCATAGAAAAGAGGACTTAAACAGTTATTTCTTATCATACAAACAGGTAACAGGCAACCCTGCTGAAATTCTGTTGTTGTTGTTATGTGCCTTCAAGTCATTTCTGACTTATGGCAACCCTAAGGTGAACCTATAATAGGGTTTTCTTGGCAAGTACTTCAGAGAGGGTTAGCCATTGCCATATTCATAAGACTGAGAGTGTGTGACTTGCCCAGCTTACCAAAAAGGCTTACAAGGCCCAGCTAGGGTTCAAACCCTGGTGTCCAGAGTTATAGTCCAGCACTCAAACTACTATGCCACATTGGCTCACCAGCTCATCACAGCAATGGTTGTGTAGAAATTCTTCTACACAACCTTTAAAGGTACAGAAATGCTCTTCCATTTTCAATCTGGCATCCCTATTCAAATATATTGCACTCGTAGCATCCTAATTTTCTTTCCTCTGTCTCTCTATATGTGTGAGACAGGGAGTTGTTCTGATCCTGCACAATTGTAATTGCTTATATTATTATTCCAGCCCCTGCAAAATTTATACCTGAACCTAGAATTCTGAGACAAGAATTTGCATGATGTGCAGAAACTAATTTCAGGATAATAATTTATGATGAGGTGCAAACATGAATAAAATTACACAACAAGGAAGCTGTTAGTGCAAGTTGCACAGTATATTGTTGCTTTTGTGTTCTTCCTTTAACGTCCATAATGATAAACAACTTTTCTGATGTCTCTAAGCACCAAGATTTACATAAAAACACTGATATGTGTTTCCCCAAAACTCAGCCCAACCACATAACACGCTGTTCTACATTCTGTGTTATCACTTGTAAACAGGGAGGAGTGACCAGTTGCTTGGTCTGATAAGGCACTTAACTTCACAATGTCTGAGTAAGACCTGCAGTATGAAACACTACCCAGTTTCCCTATGCTTGCAGAAAGTGTAATATTTTCAGAACAATTTTTTGCTCATTATATTTTCCTTTTTTATTCAGATGAAATTAATATCTGGTCATTATGCAAACAGAGACAACAACAACAAAAAATTAAATTACTTATGGAAAATATTGGACAGGTTCCTACACACTAAACCTGTCTTGTATCATTCAGAGTTCTTCCTATATCAGCAGAGAGACTTTCCTTTTCCCACTGGTTATAAATAGCCAACACAGGGGCACCACAAGGTTGTATGGTTTTGTAGCTGACTCAGGGTGAACCCAACTAAGTGCAACTAAGGCCAAACTGAGGGCAGAAAGGGCAGGATCAACTAAGGGTAAACCTAATGTCCTACCGTAATGTGGGAGCTGTCTATAACAGCTGCTCAGAAAGATGAACTTCACTGTCCCTTTGCATCCTGGCCTTTTCAGCTCTGGCATGCAAAGCAAAACATGGTGGCACTGTTGGCAAAGTGGTATTTTGCCCACTCTTAAACATATAGCAGATTTATTACCACAGAAATGATGGTACTTCCTCCCCATCAGCTAAACTGAAAGGTGGTACACCAGCAAGTCTGTATTTTATAGTCAGTATGTGAAAAACAGTTATCTGAAAAACTAAATAAAATGTTTGCCTTTTCATTCTTTCTACAGCATATGTACTTTCCAGTTTATTTGTGTTTACCAATATAGGCTTGCAAAAATTGTACAAATGCTTTATTTTCCTGTTTCATTAAACTATGTGTGATATTCATTGTATATTTTCACATTTTTCTTCCTCTTGTATTAGCCAATATTTGCAATGCAAAAGGTGTTCTTTGCTAGGAGACAGATATAGTTCTTGCCAGTCGCTGAGAGGGGATTCAAATTCTGGGCTTCAGAATCACAGTCCGACACTCAAACCACTACAGCATGCCAGCTGTCAGGGATACAGTATGCCCAGATGAAAACTGGGACACATTTGGCCAAGTAACATCAGAGTGTGTTCAAGATGGCAAAATTATTAAAGAGGAAGAATAGACAAGCTAGGAGAGGCAACATCAGTTTGCTTTGCTAGAGACTACTGGAAAGGGCAAGATTTTCTCCATGAAACTGGGCCAACATTTGCTTTGACATTCTTGCGCCGAACATGGAGTTAGATTAGATGAACCGCAAAGCCTTGTACAATGTTGTTATTTGTGATGGATTCTGATTAAGGTTGCTTTCATATTATGATAACTGCCATGGCTACCCTATGGAATCCTGAGGTTTGCAATGTGGTAATACTGGTTTTTCTCTGGCTGAGAATTCTAAGTGCCTTTCCCTAAAACAAATTCTTGGATTCCATAAGATGTTGCCATGGCAGTTAAAGTCAAAAAAATAAAATAAAATCAAAGATATAGCCATGTTAGTCTGTAGAATTAACATGTGGAGAGATCTTGTAGCACCTTTGAGACTAACTGAAATAAAGAAATTGGCAGCCCAAACTTTCGTAGACTACAGTCTACTTCCTTATATGTGTTTGGTGGAGTGGAAGCCACGTACAGACATATGTACCAAAAATGTACAAAATTCCAGCAGGCATAACTGTTTGCTCTCATCCTAAAGATTGGATAGAGGAGCGAGTTAAAGGTATCAGTGCTTTCAGAAAAGATTATAATCTTGCCTTTCACAGTTGGTTTTTTTTTAATAAGAGTTAAAGTATAGTACATACAGTGACCCATAGATAAGTCAATTCTGATTTTTGGGATCAATTTTTTGACTAAAATTTCTAGACTTATACATGAGCAGACTTATACAATAGTTACTTTTGACCTATGCCTATATTTCTATATCTTTTAAATGTATTTTAAACCCATATTATGCATGATTTCTATACATTCTGACTGCTTGATTTCCAATCTCAGTGGTTTCTGAATCTTCTCATTTTCACTGTGTAAATCAAATATGATGACATCAGAATAGAGCATGACAATGTGTCAGCTTTGCAGCACACACATTTACACCTTCACTTTCCAAATCAGTATGCAATAGTAATGGAATTTATTATCAGAATCTAAAAAGGAATGAAGTCACCACCTTGAATCTTTCCCAGCAGTATGTCTCATAGATGTGATAACTCCAACATACAGCACAGAAATGCAAACTAACACAGTATTATATCCCAGATTTCTTTTGATTATGAGCTGATTGTTCATGATCAAAGATGGCAAAATTTCCTTGTTGGCACTACAGCTCCCTCATGGCCCCCACTGGCAATGATAGCTGGGGCACTGGGAAATTTGGTTTCCCCCAAAAAAATAATTTTTCCAAACTTGATTCATTTTATTTTAGGCACTTCTGGAGCCTCTTGGTAGTGAGTGATGTGCAGGCATGCCACTCTAGGCTTTTGCTTTCAGAGAAAGAGTGGAAGACTAGGTGGACATTCTCACATATTTTTGTCCTGAGGAGATCTGCATTTCCACTCTGATGCAGATCAGTGTTATCACCACATTTTACATTACCAAATCTCTCAGTGGCATTTAAACTCTGTCGCCATTCACACTTGCCACCATTTTGGTCTAAAATGGAGGTGCCTCTATTTCCAGGAATGATGCAACATGATCTGAATTGATTCTGTAATGTACTTACACTACCAAAGATTCTGATCATGGCACCTGTTAAGATGCGGGGAAAAAACAGTATCAAATATATGGGGTTAAGTGGGTTTTTTGGTAGCCCCCCACAAACTGTAGAGAAATGTAAGGTTCTGCACTTAGGGCGGAAAAATGAAATGCACAGATATAGGATGGGGGACACCTGGCTGAATGAGACCACATGTGAAAGGGATCTAGGAGTCCAAGTAGACCATAAGCTGAACATGAGTCAACAGTGTGATGCGGCAGCTAAAAAAGCCAATGCAATTTTAGGCTGCATCAATAGAAGTATAGTTTCTAGATCAAGGGAAGTTATAGTGCCACTCTATTCTGCTTTGGTCAGGCCCCACCTGGAATACTGTGTCCAGTTCTGGGCACCACAATTCAAAAAAGATGTGGAGAAACTGGAGCATGTCCAAAGGAGGGCAACTAAGATGGTGAAGGGTCTGGAAACCTTGCCCTATGAAGAACGCCTTAGGGAGCTGGGGATGTTTAGCCTGGAGAAGAGAAGGTTAAGAGGTGATATGATAGCCCTGTTCAAATATTTGAAGGGATGTCACATTGAGGAGGGAGCAAGCTTGTTTTCTGCTGCTGCAGAGACTAGAACGCGGAACAATGGATGCAAACTGCAGGAAAAGAGATTCCACCTCAACATTAGGAGGAACTTCCTGACAGTAAGGGCTGTTCGACAGTGGAACACACTCCCTCGGAGTGTAGTGGAGTCTCCTTCCTTAGGGGTCTTTAAGCAGAGGCTGGATGGCCATCTGTCAGGGATGCTTTGACTTGGAGTTCCTGCATGGCAGGGGGTTGGACTGGATGGCCCTTGTGGTCTCTTCCAACTCTATGATTCTGTGATTCTGTGAAACTGCACCAAGCACAACCAGAGCAAGTGGAAATGCTAGGAAAAAAAACCAGTTTTACACAGGGTTATTTTTGTAATGTGAATTGGGCCATAATCTGCTAGAGTCCCAAGGTGATTGAACGACCCATCAGTCCATCTGATTTTAGAAGCTAAGCAAAGTCAGGCCTGGTCAGTACTTGGATGGAAAACCACTACTGAATACCAGGTGCTGTAGGCTATATTTCAGATAAAGGAACTGGCAAATCCATCTCTGAGTATTCCTTGCTTAAGAAACTCCTATGAAATTTATGGGGTGGCCATAAGTTGACAGGTGACTTGAAGACACACACACACAAACACTGCACATGTTCCCTATTTTTGACCTGTGTAGACAGGGCCTTTGCTTCAGTGCAACACTATGTAATCCTGATGAGTGTTGGGCAAAAAAGTTCATCCACAGCTTTGCTTGTAAGGAAATTAGAGTTGTTATTAGAAGTTCTGAGAGACTGAAGTTGAAGGCTTTCATGGCTGTCATCCATAGTTTTTTTGTGTTTTTTTTCAGCATATGTGGCTATCAGGCTATCAGAGAAAGATGCCAGCCACAGATGCTGTCAAAACGTCAGGAATAAAGTCTTCTAGAACAAGGCCACATAGTCCAAAAAACCCACAAAAAACTAAAATTCTGAGAGATTTTTTTTAACATTGACATATCATGTTACTTGGATTCTGAAAGGACACCTCAGCCATATGTTCCATAAATATAAGGCATTTTGTTGGTGGGAGGTGGTGATCATTTTACTATAAAACACAATCCAATGATGTTGCAGGCCTGTGTGTACTTACACTTTGCAGGAAGTCCCAGTGGGACAGATAGGAGACTGTGAAACAAGGTTTCTCAGACTTTTTGGCAGTGGTGGGCAGAACTAGAGAAACTTTGACTTAACTCAAAATGGTTAGGCCCAGGGAAGCTTACCAAGTTTGGGTGCTATTTATGTGAGAAAATACTTGTGGGTAATGTAAAATCAGGGAAAAGGGCAGTTAGTGTTTGCATTCTGCAAAAACAACAATACATGTAGGGATAGCTTAGGCTCAAACCCAATGACCCATGGTCTGAGGAAAATTTTGTGCCTTCATTGATTACAAGGGCCATTCTCATGAAGAACTCATTTCATAGAACTTCTGGTTTAGTCCTTCTTCGCTTAAAATAAAACACGTCTTTAGAATCCCAATAAGGAACCATTAGAATCATAGAATCATAGAATCATAGAATCATAGAGTTGGAAGAGACCACAAGGGCCATCCAGTCCAACCCCCTGCCATGCAGGAACTCCAAGTCAAAGCATCCCTGACAGATGGCCATCCAGCCTCTGCTTAAAGACCCCTAAGGAAGGAGACTCCACCACACTCCGAGGGAGTGTGTTCCACTGTCGAACAGCCCTTACTGTCAGGAAGTTCCTCCTAATGTTGAGGTGGAATCTCTTTTCCTGCAGTTTGCATCCATTGTTCCGCGTTCTAGTCTCTGCAGCAGCAGAAAACAAGCTTGCTCCCTCCTCAATATGACATCCCTTCAAATATTTAAACAGGGCTATCATATCACCTCTTAACCTTCTCTTCTCCAGGCTAAACATCCCCAGCTCCCTAAGGCGTTCTTCATAGGGCAAGGTTTCCAGACCCTTCACCATCTTAGTTGCCCTCCTTTGGACATGCTCCAGTTTCTCCACATCCTTTTTGAATTGTGGTGCCCAGAACTGGACACAGTATTCCAGGTGGGGCCTGACCAAAGCAGAATAGAGTGGCACTATAACTTCCCTTGATCTAGAAACTATACTTCTATTGATGCAGCCTAAAATTGCATTGGCTTTTTTAGCTGCCGCATCACACTGTTGACTCATGTTCAGCTTATGGTCTACTTGGACTCCTAGATCCCTTTCACATGTGGTCTCGTTCAGCCAGGTGTCCCCCATCCTATATCTGTGCATTTCATTTTTCCGCCCTAAGTGCAGAACCTTACATTTCTCCGTATTGAATTTCATTTTGTTAGCACTGGCCCAGCTTTCTAGTCTATTCAGGTCATTTTGAATTTTGATCCTATCCTCTGGGGTATTAGCTACTCCTCCCAGTTTAGTGTCATCTGCAAATTTGATAAGTATGCCCCCAATTCTGTCATCCAAATCGTTAATAAAGATGTTGAATAGCACTGGGCCCAGGACAGAACCCTGTGGGACCCCACTGGTCACTTCTCTCCAGGATGAAAAGGAGCCATTGTTGAGCACCCTTTGAGTTCGGCCAGTCAACCAATTACAAATCCATGTAACAGTTAACTTGTCTATCCCACATTTTCCAAGCTTGTTTGCAAGAATGTCATGGGGAACCTTGTCAAAGGCCTTACTGAAATCGAGGTATACTATATCCACAGCATTCCCTTCATCTACCAAGCTGGTAATTTTATCAAAAAAAGAGATCAGGTTCGTTTGGCATGACTTCTTTTTCTGAAACCCATGTTGGTTTTTTGTGATTATGGCATTGGCTTCTAAATGTTCGCAGACTCTCTGCTTAATGATCTGCTCTAGCATCTTTCCTGGAATTGATGTCAGACTAACTGGACGATAATTGTTGGGATCCTCTTTTTTTCCCTTTTTGAAGATGGGGACAACGTTTGCCCTCCTCCAGTCTTCTGGGACTTCTCCTGTTCTCCAGGAGTTCTCAAAGATTATTGCCAATGGCTCTGATATTACATTTGCTAGTTCTTTTAATACTCTAGGATGTAGTTCATCTGGTCCTGGAGATTTATATTCATTTAGGTTAACCAAGTATTCCTGTACTATCTCTTTACTTATTCTGTGCTGAAATTCCCCTATTCTGTCTTCTGCTCCATTATCCTTCGGTTGAGCACCTTTTGCCTTTTCTGAGAAGACTGAAGCAAAGAAGGTGTTGAGTAATTCTGCCTTTTCTCTGTCCCCTGTTAGCATTTTGCCATCTTCTGCACGCAGTGGCCCTACTGTTTCCTTCTTCTTCCTTTTGCTGCGGACATATCCAAAAAAGCCCTTTTTATTGTTCTTAACCTCTCTAGCAAGCCTGAGTTCATTCTGCGCTTTAGCTTTTCTGACTTTACCCCTACATGTGCTGGCTATTTGTTTAAATTCCTCTTTCGTGATTTCTCCATTTTTCCATTTCTTATACATGTTCCGTTTAAAACTTAGCTCAGTTGAAAGTTCCTTAGTCATCCATCCTGGCTTCTTGAGACATCTACCATTTTTCTTCCTCATTGGAACTGTTTGAAATTGTGCCTTCAATATCTCCCTTTTGAGAAACTCCCATCCGTCTTGAACTCCCTTTTCTTTTAGTATTCCTGACCATGGGATCACTCCCAGTATTTCTCTAAGTTTATTGAAATTAGCTCTCCTAAAGTCTAGAGTGCGTGTCTGACTATGCCTAGCTTCTCCCTTCCACTGCATAACAAACTCCAGGAGAACATGGTCACTTCCACCTAAGGATCCAACCACTTGCACCCCATCAACTAGGTCTTCCCTGTTGGTTAAGATCAGATCTAAAATGGCTGATCCCCTTGTTGCCTCTTCCACCTTTTGGACAATGAAATTGTCTTCCAGGCAAGTGAGGAATTTGCTAGACTTTGAGGATTTGGCTGAGTTTGACTTCCAGCAAATATCCGGATAGTTGAAGTCACCCATCACTACTACATCTCTCTTTTCTGAGTATGTGATTATCTGTTCTAGAAAGGCATCATCCAATTCCTCTGCCTGAGTCGGGGGTCTGTAGTAGACTCCCACAGTAACATCCCTGTTATTTCCCTCTCCTTTAATTTTTATCCAGATGCTCTCCACCTGGCTTCCAGTATTGACTTCCTGCATCTCTTCACTGGTGTAAATATCCCTGACATATAATGCTATTCCTCCTCCTTTCCTACTTGGCCTGTTTCTCTTAAAAAGGTTATACCCCTCTATTTCTACATTCCAATCATGAGACTCATCCCACCAGGTTTCAGTGATGCCTATTATATCATATTTCCCTTGTTGTGCTAGGAGTTCAAGTTCATCCTGCTTATTTCCCATACTCTGTGCATTAGTGTAGAGACATTTAAGACCATGTGTCCTCTTTACTTGCTGCTTTTGCACATTTTTTTGCCTCCTACTGTTGGGTCCTTGCACTGTTTGCCTTGTTCCCTCTATGCCACTTGGACTATTCTCTCCATCCCTTTTGTCTTCCAGTATAATGTCTCCCTCCCCCACATAACTCAGTTTAAAGCCCTCCTGATCAGATTCTTCAGACTGTTGGCAAAAACGTTTTTGCCAACTGGCGTGAGATGCAGCCCATCCCTTGCCAGAAGTCCCTCCTCATGGAACCGCAGCCCATGATCCAAGAATCCAAACTGTTCTTGGCGGCACCATCTACGGAGCCAGTTATTCACCTCTGCTATTTTCCTCTCCCTTCCTGGACCATGCCCTTCTACCGGGAGTAGAGATGAGATGACAACCTGTGCATCCATCTCTTTCAGCTTCCTTCCCAGAGCCTCATAATCCCTTTTGATATTCTGAAGGCTGTGCCTTGCAGTATCATTGGTTCCCACATGAACCAAAAGAAGGGGATAACGGTCAGTAGGCTTGACAAGTCTTGTCAGCCTCTCCGTCACATGATGGATCTTTGCCCCAGGGAGACAACACACCTCCCGAGACATCTTGTCAGGCCCACAAACCACTGCTTCTGTACCCCTCAGCAAGGAGTCCCCCACCACGACCACGCGCCTCCTCCGAGGCTTAGCAGTGGCTGTTCCTTTTTGTGATACTCTCAGACTCCCCTGCTCTGTCCCTGATGTCTGTCCCTGCTGCTTTTCCTCATCATCTCTGACAACAGAGAGAGATTCAAAGCGATTCTGTAGCTGCAAGCCGCTCACAGAACGTTCCCTGGTTTCCTTACTTCTGTGTGTGACCTCCCTCCAAGCATCTACCTCTGTTGTATGTGGAGTGACCTCCTCCACCCCAACAACTTCCTCTGTCTGTTTCCCACCCAAGACATTCTGGCCTGTTCTGTTCAGGAGATTCTCCTGCTCTCTATGATGCTGGAGTGCAGATATCTGCTCCTCTAGCTGCTGTACTTTCTCTTCCAAGAGGACTACCAACTTGCACTTGTGGCAGGTGTAGTTCGCCACCTCTGTAGGCAAGAAGACAAACATCCCACAGGTGTTGCAGGTGACTGCTGCAGGGCCTTCAGTGTCCATACTGAGAAGTCTTAAGGAGGCACTGAAATAAGACTGTGGGCTTCCCTTGCTAGACTTGGCCTTTATTCCCAAGCTCTGTCACTGAGTTCAAGTCACGGGGCCTATAGTTATGTAGAGAGCTCCTGGCTGAAAGCTCCTTCCAAAGGCAAGTCTCTGATTCACTTCCTCTGATGCTTCAGGCCGGCTCCTCTTCTATTCTCTAAACACCTCCTTGACTAGATAAATAAAAAAAAAATTCAAAATTCGCGCGCCGTTAGGCGCGCGCTTCTGCTAGCCTTGAGTAGCCTTAAGTAGCCTCCCAGCACTGGCTCCCAGAATGCAATGGCTCAAGTGAAAATTAAATTAGATCTCACCCAAGCACATGGACTACAGCCTCCTCCTTTTCTTTCTCCTCCTTAAAGGAAATGCAGCTTCTGCTAGCCTTGAGTAGCCTTAAGTAGCCTCCCAGCACTGGCTCCCAGAATGCAATGGCTCAAGTGAAAATTAAATTAGATCTCACCCAAGCACATGGACTACAGCCTCCTCCTTTTCTTTCTCCTCCTTAAAGGAAATGCAGCTTCTGCTAGCCTTGAGTAGCCTTAAGTAGCCTCCCAGCACTGGCTCCCAGAATGCAATGGCTCAAGTGAAAATTAAATTAGATCTCACCCAAGCACATGGACTACAGCCTCCTCCTTTTCTTTCTCCTCCTTAAAGGAAATGCAGCTTCTGCTAGCCTGCTAGCCTTGGCTCAAGTGTAAATAAAATTAGATCTCACCCAAGCACATGGACTACAGCCTCCTCCTTTTCTTTCTCCTCCTTAAAGGAAATGCAGCTTCTGCTAGCCTTGAGTAGCCTTAAGTAGCCTCCCAGCACTGGCTCCCAGAATGCAATGGCTCAAGTGAAAATTAAATTAGATCTCACCCAAGCACATGGACTACAGCCTCCTCCTTTTCTTTCTCCTCCTTAAAGGAAATGCAGCTTCTGCTAGCCTGCTAGCCTTGGCTCAAGTGTAAATTAAATTAGATCTCACCCAAGCACATGGACTACAGCCTCCTCCTTTTCTTTCTCCTCCTTAAAGGAAATTATGAATACAATACGAACTCCCAGATTTCAAATGTGTTTATGCATGCCTTCAGTATTTAAAACACACTTAGAAAAAGTGATAGCAACCCATTATAACTGAACATAGCTATTATGTCTCTCTTGGAAGGTTTGCTCTTTAGCATGTTTACATTCCCTAATGGTTAACACTGCATTAAGATTGTTGTTCCCTTTCTAAATAATGTATCTAGACAATAGCTCTTCCACCTGATCAAGCTCTAGCTGTGTTGAATTACAGGGGGACAGGGAAGAACTGCCTCTATATAAATTATACAAGTTGCCTTCTTGGTGTCTTCAGTATTTCTGGCACACAAGACAAGAAAGAGGTCAGATGAGCTCAGAGAGCCCTCAAGGTAAACTCATTTTTCCAGAAACTGGCATCACAAGAAATCAGAACAAATCAAGCAGAAATCAGCCAAAGGGACATTTTGTTTTTGTATTTCTTTAGAAAGTGAGGGAGCACGGCTGAGCTTCAGACATTAAGTTTCCTGGGGGGTTCCATCTGGATGTATAGATCAACAAAAGCTTATTTTCTTCAGAGGAAGCCCTGTAATACTAATGATTTTACAAACTTAGGAATTCTTGCTAGTATAATTTAGAGTGGGGGAAGACAGTGTGACAGCAAAATGAAGTTGCTTCCATGTGGGATTTTCTTTGCAGAATTATCTGAAGAGCATTTCCATTACAGCAGGAGTAGGGGGTTGACCCTTGACCTCAACCAAGTTCTCCATAAGAAGGATGGCATTTGGGTCACGGGCATATCTTCTCATTTTATTGATTCCTACTGAGCTGGATTTCTGGGTTTCCCTGGCCAAATGACACAGAGGACAACTTTAAACAGAGAATTGTCCTCCTTAAAGCAAGGTGCATGGCCAACCCACACTCTTCCTCTTTATCTGTCCCACTACTGTTGTTACCCAAGTCTGATGGTTCCTCACACAATATTAGGTAGGAAGGAGGGAAGAAGGGCTTATATATGTTCCTTCTGCAGTAAAATCTCATTAATTTCAGTGGGGCTTATCCACAGGTAGGTATGTTTATGACCACAGCCTCTTTGCCAGCTGACATAACTTTTGATGAAAGTGCAAAGTGCATTTTGAATTCTTCCAGGTGAATCTGGATCTGAACACATTCAGTGCCAGTCTTCTAAGTAAGGTTGAGCCTGGAACTGTTTGCAAAAAGTAGCCACTGGATTCACAGGAGTTTATCACATGGGAGGAATTTCTCTCAATTGTGAATGGAGCCAATTTGCAATTACGTGAATTCGCTAGTTTAGCGAATTTACGTGAAATCTGATTGTGTTCAGAATGCATTCAGAATGACTTCCCATTGCCCGAAAATGACCCCCCCCCCCATTGCCCGTGAGATACTCTACTTTGCAATTATGTGAAACCCCATCATTGTATTCGGATTGCCATTGCATTATACCCCCAAATTCTGTCGTATGATAAACTCGACAGAGTACAGCCACTATGGAAATTATTGTGCAGAGTTTATTTTTAAGAACGTTATGTTGGCCTCTGCATGCTTACTAATATGCACGTCTCAAAATAAATCTTCCACAAAAGGGGGACTCCTGACACAGAAGGGACATCCTTCTCACAAAGAGGACTTCTGTGCATCTCAAAGATCCCATCTCCTCCTTTAATCCTGCCTGAGTCTTACAGTCTTTGTGGGAGGGCTTTCTTTTGGTCCCATTACTCTCACAGGCCCATCTAGGTAGAAAATGAGAAACAGACATTTTGGTGACTACTTCCAAGCTGTGCAACTTCTTTTTGCAGGAAGTTAGACTGGCCTTCTCTGCAATCTTTTCACCATTGGGCAAAGCCCTTTTTATGTAAGCAGACCTTCAGCTTTTAATTGGTGGTGTTAGAAGGATCTTTTAATGAGGCTGGCTGTATTGTCATCTTTTATCTTTACTATGCTTTGAATGGTTTTGCTGTTGTTGTTGTTATTGTTGTTGTTTCTGCTGCTGCTTTTAGGTGTTATCAAGTCAACTTTGACTCATGTTGGCGCCATGAATGAGAAACCATCAAGGCCTCATCTGCACTGCAGAAATAAATCATTTTGATACCACCTTAACTGCCATGATTCAATGCTATGAAATTCTTGGATTTACAGTTTTGTGACATTTTTAGCCTTTGCTTTTGGAGAGCTCTAGTGCCCCACCAAACTACAAACCCCAGAATTCCATAGCATTGAACCATGTGGTGTCAAACTGTAGTGTGGCAGCAGCCCATATCTCCCTATCTTCAACTGCCCTGTTCTGGTCATGCAGACTCAGAGCTATGGCTTCTTTGATTAAATCTGTCCATTTGGAATGTGGCCTCCCTCTATTCCTGCTGCCTGTACTTTACCAAATATTATTATCCTTTCTAATGAGTCACGTCTTCTCATCATATGGCCAAAGTATGACTGCCTCAGTCATCATGGCTCCTAGGAAGAGTTAAGGTTTGATTTGCCCAAGAACCCATTTATTGTTTTGTTTTGCTTTGTTTAGAAGCCCATGGTATTCATAGAACTCTTCTCCACTACTACACCTCAAATGTGTTGATTCTCTTCCTACCCACTTCTTCTTTATCCAGCTTTCACAACCATACATAGATATGGGGAATGTGATGACATATACAATTCTAACTTTAGTATTCAATTATGTATCTTTACTTTTCAGGGTATTGCCTTGTTCCTCCATAGCTGCCTCTTTTCTAATTTCTTGACTGCAATCTCCATTCTGATTAATGACTAGGCCAAGGTATGGAGAATCTTGAACTATTTCAATGTTTTCTATGGGCCAGTACAGACTGACCCTTTAAGGCACCCCCATCATGTGCTAGGGTTGCATCGGGGTGGGGCTTTCACATGTCCCGCAACCCTGGCATGTGACGGTGGTGTCAAGATGGCGGCACCCTGTTTACATGGGCTCCGCCATCTTTACGTAAGTGCCGTGCGGCATCCACATGGTGTGGCACGGCACTTACGTAATGAGTGCACCGGTAGTGCACTCATTACGCCGTGGCTTTAAAAGAACCTGCTTTTTGCAGGTTCTTTTTCTGCTGGCGGGAAGCTGTGCGGTTTGGCTGCTGCAGCTTCCCTCTGGTGGAAAAACAGGCACCGGGAGGGCGCCCTTTTGGGGCAGTATGTACTGCCCCATTGTCTACTTTAAAGTTACATCGACCATCTATGGTAAATAAAACACATTATTGGAATTTGCTTTTAATGGTTTAAATGTTTTAATTGAATTGTTGTTTAATGTTTTTAAACTTTTGTATTATGTGTCATTTTTTAGGGAAGCCAGACTGAAACCTGGAGAGGGTTCCTGTACCTTCAATGGTTATGTCAAAGAGGGAATTTCAACAGATCTTGCTTGTCGTGCCACAAAGTAACAAGCAACACCTGCTGAAATTCTCTCTTTGACACAACCATTAATGGTACAAGAGCCCTTTGCAGTTAGTCCTAATCATTTTAGCTGTACAGTGGTCCCTCAACATTCTCTGGGTTTAGGGGTGAAGGAACTCTGTGAATGTGGAAAAACCAAAAATTAAAAATCGACTGTTCTTTTTAACTAAGAGAACACCTTTCTAGGAATCTCTGGGTCCTCCAATGCAACTCTATGGTCAATATCTGCTAGAAGGTGATCACAGAATCATGCTGGAGGACCTACAAATGCCTAGATAAGTGTTTTCTCTAGTAACTTCTAGGTTCTCCAGCACAACTCTATGATCAACCTCTGGCAGAGTTGTGCTGAAGGACCTAGAGATTGCTAGAAAGAACATATTAATCAAAACTTCAAATAATCACATCTGCAAAAGTCAAAGCCACAAATGTGGAGGCCCAACTGTAAAATTTGTTTAAACTTATATTGTAAGCCACTTTGGGTCTTATACTGGGAAGAAAGGCAGGATATTAATTAATTGTTGGGTTTATAGGAAGAGTGGCAATGAAGGGAAGGAACTGTTAGGAGCCCACCCTTCAATTTGTAGTAAATCAAGCTGCAAAAGTTTCCTCTCATACAGTTGTGGTTCTCCATCTTGTTCTACCTTTTCCTAATTTCTGCTGTTAGTCCCTTTTCTTCAAATTATGCTGTTAGTTACTTGATATTTACTATTGTGAATTGTGTTTGTGTAATAAGTGACCACTTTCCCTTCAGTGTCTTACCGGGGGGGGGGGAGGGTGATGATGTTTGCACTGCATCTGAAAGGAAACTGTATGTGGCTGTATGTGCCTTCAAGCCTGAGAGCCTTCATGAATTCTTAACGTAAACGGTATCATGCAAGCTGATCCCTTAGAGATTCTTCTGTGAGCTGGAACTCCTGTTGTTTCTTACAACTTCTAAAAACGAGATCTAAGCAACAGAATACTGTCAGGTTTTTAAATAAAAAATGAGGGTTTGTTTTTATTCAGAGCACCCATCTCTGCCAAAAATAAATAAATAAATACCAGATGCCTTCAGAAAACTGATATAGGCATAGTTCAGTCCTAGTTAAGCATTTTTAGTCACACGGCCTTAAAAAGAAAATGCATATTCTCCCATTAAATCCAGTAAATATTAGGGATGCTATTATATATACAGTTACCTGGAAGTAACTCACTGGGGCATTCTTCAGAAGAGAAATGAGCAGGATTTCATTGTAAAGATACAGAAATATCTCTATTAACAAAGCAGATGTGTTCCTGGGATTACTTCTTTTAACATACAAGTTGGTCCCAGAGGCAGAAATAACATGGAAAGAATAGGTACCTACCTCACAAAAGGAAGACCATTTAAAGATATTTCTTCAGACTTTTTACCATGGCCCTAGTTATCTGCTGGGGTTTGGTTCCAGGACCCCTGTGGATAACAAAATGAAGTCCCATTAAATATAATGGCACAACAAAATTGTGTCCCTTATATAAAATGGAAAATCAAGGTTTGCTATGTGGAATTCATAATTTTTGGAATATTTTGAAGCCGCAGATGCTCGAATCCGTATAGAAAAAATCCGTGGATAAGGAGGCCAACTATATTTAAAACTAACAGTACGCATATGTGGAATGAAATAAACTGGTCATAAATAAACAAAAACATTTAGAGCTTTCTAGAGAACACTTGATGGTTTTCCAAAATGCATCCAGCCATACTCCCCTTCACTGCCTCCCCCCCCCCCCCCCATCTTAATGTTACTTATGATTGCTGCTTGGGGTAGTTGCCTCATTCTCACTAATGATAAGGCTGGCCTTGCTTGCTTTATTTTTGTCATCTACTCAATTGTGGCCCAAAACATCCTTTCCTATTTTTAATGCCATATTTAAACACAGGTGGTTTTTCATAGAATAATAGAATCACAGAAACAGAGTTGGAATAGACCACAAGAGCCATCCAGTCCAAACCCCTGCCAGGCAGGAACTCATAATCAAAGCACCACCAACAGATGGCCATCCAGCCTCTGTCTAAAGACCTCCAAGGAAGGAGACTTGTGTTCCACTGTCAAACAGTTCTTACTGTCAGGAAGTACCTTCTAATGATGAGATGGAATCTTTGTTCCTGTAGCTTGCATCCATTGTTCCAGGTCCTATTCTTTGGAGCAGCAGAAAACAAGCTTGCTCCATCCTCAATATCTTGATATCTAGGGCCCAACCATCTCAAAGTATCATCTATAATGGGTCCTACCACTATGGTATGACTTTCAAAATTATCTTGTGCTCCTTCTGACATTTATCCCATAATCATTAAAAGTCTCAAGTGTAAAATTTATCAACAGTCTTTATTTTATAGAAAGCTTGTTTTAACATTATACTTCATACTGCTGACTGCAGAGGTGGGAAAATGTAGACTTTGGGTCACCTGTGGTCGCAAGTTGGTTTGGAGGGCCCAGTGAACTTGCTTGGAGTCTTCACAAAGTGAAAACAAATTGTTGAAAAGTTTCATTTTTCAGCACCTGAAAATTTTGTTCTAAAATAGAGTGCAGGCCATTCTGAACCCTGCCTCTCAAGAAAACAAAAAGAAGGAAAACTGGAAATTGACCTATAGTTACTTCCAGTTTGAAATTCTCTGTTCTACACACACATACACACACAGAGCATCTCTAGGTTTAGTACACAGTGAGATGTGTGAAAAACGGGCTCCTGAAATATTGGAATTTGCTCACTCCTGTTAATTAGTTGTTGCAGTAACACTGTTGTTGACTATTAGATTTCATATATTACTAGAGGTTCTGTGTCTGGAGTTCACTTGACTACAAAGACAATGATCTTCAGTTGTTTTTGAAGGTAAAACAACTTGGATTACCAGAATGTAGAATAAATTCCCCTCACTTCCCTCCAAGGAATGCACTCCTCTCAGAGCTACCATCAGTTTTCATTCATGTTGTTTTTAAAATGGGTATGAAGACGCTTCTCATCAAACCTGTTTTAATGTTTATTGATTACTGTGATTATGATAATCGTCTTATCATTTATTTTGTTTTAGTTACATTTTTGATCCACTTTGAATGCTATTTTTAGCATGAACATGGGATGCAAAATGTAATAAATAATTTAATAAGTTAAATATTTTATTTCCTGCTCAAATAGCAATCAACAAATTATTTAAAAGTTTCCCACTGTTTGGTGGCTGTTAATTTATTTTAACATGTTCGTTATCGGTAAACAAAAATCCCTCCATGCATTCGTTTCTTGTGGTGGTGGTGGTGGTGATGGTGTCTTCAAAGTTGTTTCTGACTAATGGTAACCATAAAATGACCCTATCATTCGGTTTTCTTGGCAAAAGTTTTTCAGAGGGAGTTTGCCTTTGGTTCCCTCTGAGGCTGAGAGTGTGTGACTTGCCTAAGGTCACCCAGTGGATTTTCATGGTTGAGTGGGGATTTGAACCCTGGCCTCCAAAGTCATAGCCCAATATAAAAGTGTCTGAGGCAGAGCTTGTTAAATTCTTCTAAGAACCTATTCAGGAATTATGTGAAACTGGTCATAAAGGCAATTCTTTATCAGTTCATTTACACTAGACAAACACCTCTTCAAACAGGAAATATTCAGACAAAAGAAAGGTTAATGATCAACTGGTATCAAAATTTCCTATTATTGTCTTTACATCCAGGTGGTTACGTGAGACTGTTGTACAAATAACACCTCAGCCTGTGACCAGTTTGGATTTATAGATTTAAATAACAATCACTCTCAAGTTGCTGTAGTTTTTTAAAATCACACTTCTTCATAGTGCCATTCTAGAAATGGTCAATACATGAGCCTAACTACACTAGCATAGATAGTGGTGTTAGGAGGGAGGAACGCCATGGACACAGTAGCCATGAAGGAAATAAGATGTAGAAGTAACATATTCAGGGATAGCCGTGTTGGCTGTGCAGCAAAATGCAACAAAATACATAACACAGTGATACTTTTATTGGCCAACCAAAATGCACAAAATACATCATGCAAGCCTTTGAAGCTCTACTGGCTTCTCCATCAGGCATAGATGCTTTTAAAACATATAGAAGAAGAATAGTGACTATTAGAGTCACAGGCCTATATTTTGTCTCAGATGTTCTTCTGATGTCAGTTAAGATGGGCTGGAGGCTTCTCAATGCATGCAAAGGCCAGATGGGGAATGGGGACAAAGGGCAGTATAAGACAGGCAACAACATTTCAATTCCATAAGCAACAGACAAGTAACATCCCTTGAAATCTAGACTGTCCCTGTCCTGTACAAAGCTAACAGCTCTTGAATTTCCCAAATCTCTGTACTGTTACATCTGGGGGAAAACCTAGGTACTGTATTAGTATCACTTGCAAATTGTAGTCCAAATGAAAGAGATTTGTCTCTGTTGGAGGTAAAAATTCAAAGAATTAAGTCTCAGTCCATAAGCTTGCTGTTGTTAAAGTTTTCCCTGTTGGGAGAAGTAGACTGCCCTCTCTTGTCACCACCACACAGCCTTGGAAAAAATGCATCTAGTACCATGGGGCATTTCATTACTCCAGTCTCTGCCCTTTTGCAATTATCCTGAGAAATAAAAGGCTAACATGGTTCTTAAGAGACTGGTCATAATGGATCCCTTGAAGAATAAACAGACTGAAATTTCCCCAGGAGCCAGACAGCTGTAATTGTGGCTCTTGCTTCTGGATCTCAAAGAAAGTGAAAGAAAATGCTGTTATGCCTGTTTTACCTTGAAGACAAAGACAAGAAAATCCTTTTTTGAACAATAATGAACTGTAATTTCCTTTCATTCTTTATGTGATGTTTGATGCATCTCATTTTATGAAATTCTCTTCCTTTTTATCAAGGAAGGGCACGAGTACACTTTGTTCACTGGACCTTCACTCAAGACATCTATGGGAGAGCTGCGGGACTGATTCAGAGGCAATGAAGACTGTTTCCTTCTAAGTTTCCTACCAGCTGTGAATTCTTATATGCTTAACTAACCGTCAGCTATTCTGCCTGACAGTTTGATATGATAAATGCTGCTATGTTCTCTTCTGAACTTCTTTTTATAGGCAGAACCATTACATCTGAGTCCTGCTCTTTATTAGGACTGTTCCAGAATCATTCTCTGATCTTGTATTTTTCCTTACTGCTTCTTTTACTAAATGTTACTTCAAGAAAAGTGTGAGACAAAGAAATTTAGCAGAGGGTTGTGTTACCACTTATGCCAAAAAAGACTGACTTGCTACATTTTTAGGACCTTTTGTTTTGCTTTTGAAAAAGTAGAAAGAGACATGTGATAAATGTATTAAATTAAGCATGAACTGGATCAATAAAGTGGATAGAGTGAAGGTTCCTCCCACCTTCTCTCATCTTCTCCAATACTACTTGGATGTACCAGCTTTAACATAAGTGCAACAACCTTATGCAGGTACCTCTGTAATTTCTATAATGGATTTGCCAGAGCTTCATTTCGGGATGCAAGGGATGGGCGGAGAGGATAAAGCTCTTGTGCAATCCTCTAATTGCCAAGCTATTTCTGGTTGTCTGACATGTTTGTACCATTAAATTACAACTTCTAAATATCAAGGACTACTTATTCATCTCTGCACTAGTCACAAATCTCTCCAGCCCACCCGCACCACAATATGCATTTGGCTCTTGTTCTGTTTAACTGTTCCATTTTTACAGAGCCTAGGAAAATCATATTTCTTTCACTACAACTCCCAGAATCCCTCTGTCTGCATAATCTGGTGGCTGAGAGATTTTCAGAGGCATAGTTCTCAGGTCTGAAGAAGTAGACTGAGTCTACATAAGCTTATGCTGTAACCTCTTCTACATAGTTATGGTAATCTCAAAAATTCTACAAGAACCCCTTGCATATGATTAATCCTGATGTGAGTCATGTTGCTTCCATATCCAAACTCCTTTGACAGTTGTTATATGTGATGCTGTGGATAACAGAGTATCCATGGATGCCTTCATCATGGATGTAACTATGCATCTTCATTTTATGGCTTTTATATTAAAGGTCTGTTAATCGGATGTATGAAAGAGATTGGTGGTTGTTGTTAACTGCCCTCAAGTCGATCTGAACTCATGGTGAATCTGTGGATGAGACATCTCCAAGACCCCCTATCCTCCACTGCTCTACTTAGTTCCTGAAAATCCAAGCTGATGACCTCTCTGATTGAGTCTATCCCTCTGGCATGCATGTTGCTGGAAGTTTTGTTTTAAATGATGTTATCAGGCATGCTTTCAGACCACATGTATGGACTGATACATTTTCTGAAAACAAATGCCTTCAAGAGATGTTTGGATATAGGCAGTAGTGCACTTCAGACAGATTACACCCAATAACCTGCATCCAAACACATAACCTCCAATATTTCACATCTGAAAAAGGGATACCCCTGTGAATATGTAAAACATTCGGGTCAGTGACAAGAGGGTATGACCAAAAAGGTGTTATTGGGCAGGGGGAGGATAAAATAGTGGTATTTTAAGCAGAGAAACCTCTGGACTAAATCTAGGAAAAAGAAAAATCCTTTATTGATCACAGGAATACAGTACTATATGACATTACTAATTATATAACTATACATATCTCTAGCTGTATAGCACAGGTGCTAAGAGACCTCTTTATTGAAGTGCAGAGATGCATAATGGGACACCAGCAAGAATGGCTCATGTGCATTGGTGCACCCCCATATTGGATATGAACATTATGCAACTGTACAATTTTAATTCCCACATATGTGAGTCCACTTACAAAAAGACAAGTCCCCAACATGATTCCAACCAATAAATATAGCAGTGTGTGTGTGTGTGTGGTAGCATGCAACAGGATTATAAATATTGTACTATATGCTATTGTAAATCAACCACAAACCCTGCACAGAATGACAGTTTTCTCTCAGACTCATAACCACAGAATGAGCTCTACATTTAGATCTACAATTTCTGCTCAACACATTATATATATCAGCTTCATATATATCTCAGCTTTCTCATAAAGCTCATGCAGTCACCTTAATATAATCCTATCCTCTCAAGCTAATCTACTTCACAGGATTGTTAGAAGGAAAGCAGAAGCGAGGGTTGGGAATGGGGGGAAATAATGCATATTCATCTCCAGCAGGTAAATGAGCAAAGCCCTCCTCCTCCTTCAGCCCACCATGAGGAAATCTGAGAAGGGCGAGAAAAGATACCGAGGCCCATTGCCATTCTGGCCTCCCTTGAAGAAGTAGAGCCCCCTCCCCATTACATCTGATTGGGAGGGTGTCACAGGCCCAACACCATCAGGCCTGGCTTCAATTAAGACTAGTCCTCCCTCCAGTCCATCCGCCTTCGTCTGGGCCTCAGTGGGTGAGAAGAACTGCTGGACCTGATCCCCTTCCCCACCGCCATTCCCTTCTCCTTTTGTGTCATGTCTTTTTAGATTGTAAGCATGAAGGCAGGGAACCATCTAATTAAATGATTGTATGTACAGTGCTGTGTAAATTTACAGCGCTATATAAATAAAGGAGAAGGAGAAGGAGAAGAAGAAGAAGAAGAAGAAGAAGAAGAAGAGAATTAGTTAAAATGCATATGGACAGGTGAGAATTAGAAGTATTTCAGTGGTCTTTTGGAAAGTTGCATGTGCTACATTGTGTAGACCTTTATTTGGAACTAAGTCCCACTGAACTCAGTTGGATTTACTTCTAGCAGAAATGTGTATGACTGCATAATAGTATGAATCTACACAGCAGAAATAAAGCAGTGCAATACCACTTTAACTGTAATAGTCCCATTCTGTGGAATCCTGGTATCTGTAGTTTGGTGAGGTGTTCAGTCTGGTCTGTCAGCTCTGGTGCCTCACCAAACTACAAATCCCAGGTTTCTGAAAGATAGTGTCATGGCAGTTAAAGTGATGTCAAACTGATTTATTTCTGCAGTGTGCATATACCCATAAATGAATTATTGCTCTGTAGGGGCAATCTCTCTCATTCACACACACACATTCAGTATTCATAGTCGTGCACACAAAATAGTTTTAAGACTTCTGCTTGTCTCCTGACTGTTATTCCATATTTTCCTCTTCTATCTCATACAGCCTATAGGGCAAATAAAAACAGAGAGACTGCCCATCCCTGCCCACTATGGGGTGTTGTCAGAGAATTCTTTTTCCCCAAGACTCCCTTCTGTCCACTTTTTGATTGATAGATAGGTCATCCTGGGTGGAAAACATCCAGTAGTTTCTAAGCTGATGGTTTTGAAGCTGTGATTAAATTCAGCCAGGTAGTATACTTCCCTATAATCTGAGGGACCCTTGAGCAGTATATAAGCATAGCTGTCTAAAAGAGCAATTTATTGAAAGCAAAAGTATCAAAACATATACAGTTATTGCAAATAATATGGCAGATTTTCATAAATGGCAAACAGTCATTGGATAATACAGAAAACTAGCCAATGCAGCACAATTGCTTCAGAATGGGGAAATAAAAAAGCTCACAAGGCTGAATTTCAGAGCATCACTGGAAGTGATGTGGAGCACTGGATTTACACCACAAGTGGTGGCAGGTATTTACAGTTGAGCAGTCTGAGGCTCCAGGATTGCTAAGAGGAGAAATGAGATAAAGAGGGGTGTTTGCCAAAAAGGGATGGGTGTTGGGCAAGGTCTTTCCCTGAGCCATACATTTGCATACCAGAGAAAGAGTGGGTAGGTGGAGGAAACTACCAGTGTGCAAAGAAAGGATTCCTTGACAAGAGATTTAGGGATGATAGAGATTACTGAAGATTCTAGGTGTCAGTGATTTTAGCCAAAAAGGAATTAGGCCTAGCAATCCATTTTAATGTTTCAGCAAGACACTGCCAAGACCAAGAGATGCATTTCTTGTGAGGATCACAAAAATGGAACAACAAGCAGATTCCCTCCCTCTAAATGAATTTACTTTTTGCCCTGGGAACACATATGTGGTTTTGTGCTGGGGACAGCTCAGTTTGGATCAGTTAGAGTCCTCTAAGCCAAAAGAATCAATAGCGCAGCAGCATGCTCATCTAGCTTTCCTGAGAACTATTATTGGGTCCTTAGTTTAAGAGAAAAGTAGTCAAGCCTGAGACAAGTAGCCATTTGACAAAGACATTAAAGCTTACCTGGCTGGATCCACCTGGAATGGGCTCTATGTCAATTGCCTACAAACAGGATGTCCAGCTTTAGGCAAAACTCTTTTGACTGGCAAATAATTACCCTTTATGTCTGATCAGTCGCTCCCCACATTCACATTGAATATTTACTGTTATTTAGGCTGTATATTTCTGTAATTTTCCCCGCAAACTGATTTGAAGACCAGAGGGAGTGTTCCTTTCAGTTGCTGGTTTAACCCTTCTTTGTCATAGGCCAGACAAGATTCTAGTTCATTCAGCAATTCCTATGTACTAACACAGACACAGACACACACACACATGTCTTGGCAGGGGCACTGTGCAAATACACAGGCATTCTCAAATCATTTCTGTCAGCATTCTTTGCAGCAGATCAAATAGGACTTTTACTTGTTGAATGCTTTCCAGAAATTGGCATTCTGCTTTTTACTGGAAGGCGTAAGCAGGACAGCTGGAATGTGATGTGGGCAGAATATATTCAAAGGTGATGTAAATACTTTTGTAATGTGCATGTAACAATGTGTGGGGGTATTGTTGCCCAACACCTGCTTTGTGACATGGAAGCAGTCTCCTTTTTCAGCATGTTTGTTTTGGAATAATTCCCATTGACATTAGAAGTCTTGCTTCATACCAAGCAAACATGCTTGGTATGTTTCAGAGGTAAACTTTATCAAGGAGGATTTCTGCATCTATCTACAACACATATGCATCTCATTCCACAATTTTTTTTCCTATTTTCTGGCATAGAGAAAAAAATACCTAACCTCACATAGGTCCCTTGTGGTGTAAATAGTCACATTTGACAGCTCTGAATTTTTAGGAAGCAAGCAGGCAGGTTGGTGCAATGACAGATTTCTCATCCTCATGGGTAATTCACATGTTGAATTGTTGCAGCCAGTTGTATTTTTGTTTGCAGGACTATATTTCAATGTGAAAATGAAATAAATAAATTATGACACCACAGTGCTTCTCAGAATTATGGTACAACCTAAATATATGCATATTTACTCAGAAGTCAGTGCCCTAATTTCAATGAGTCTTAGTCCTTGGAAGAATGTAGGCTTTTCTTCTAGCTCTTCTCTTCAGTTCACAAGGGTGAGATTGACCTAGTCCAGTTACTATATAATCAATCCATTCTATATATTTTCAGAGCCACAAAGAGTCATGAGTACCTGGGTAAAATTTAAGTTAGAATATCTGAACCATATTTTCCCAAAATAGGCCTTGTTGATTTTAGAATAAGAGATGCTAAGTGAGAGTCAATGTGGTATAGTGGTTTGAGTGTTAACTATGACTCCAGAGACCAGTGACTGAATCCTCATTCAGCCATAGAAGCCTACTGGTAGACCTTCAGTAAGTCACATTCTTTCAGCTTCAGAGGAAGGCAAAGGCAAACCCGCTCTGAACAAATCTTGTCAAGAAACACACATGATAACTTTAGGGTCTCTAAAAGTCAGAAATGACATGAAGGCATACAACACACACACACACACACACACACACAAACATGCTGCTGCTATGTACATATGAGATTGCATGAACAATTTACTTTGCAAATTAAGACAGACTGCCCACCACATATTTTGAAAATCAGTCAATAGGTCCCTCACATGAGTACCAATTTATTGTTGTTCCAGAAGGTGGGCTCCTAGTGCTATGAATTAAAAGATATTGTGCAACTATTCTGTCTTTCCATTTTGACTGGAAGAATCAGAGGGTACTTTTAACAGATGAAGCAGTAGGGTATCACATAAGATGACCATATCATCATCATCATCATCATCATCATCATCATCATCATCACAAAAGAAGACATCATTTTGCATGATATTAAATAGGATAATTCATATGAACAGATCAAAAACTAGAAATGATTTTTATAATTAAAACAAGAATAAAATACATCTCATCTGAGTAGGGAAGACTCAGGTACTAACTATTCATGAGTCCTGGATCTCCATTGCCTGGGTTGCCAGGGCATCACTATCCTATTTCTAGCAATTTCAGGACCACAACTCCAAGCATTGGGTCCTTGTGATGTCACAGGATATGTTACTGTGATATCACAGGAGTGTGGCAGGCCAGAGCTGGAGAGCTGACAGAATTGCAGCTTCCCCAACTGACTGTGGAAGCAGACATAAATGGAATGTGAGTAAATGAGCCCAGCGATCAGATAAAACCCAGTTAATCAGGTCATATCACATCTCAGAGTTAGTGGGTGTGGGTGTAGAGGCAGGTGGCAAAATGTGCTGAACAACTGCAGTGGGTGCTGTCATTCCTGCCATGGCTTACAACCTGCATGGCCTTATCCACAATTCATGTGACACATGCTGAGTTTTACCCTGTCTAAACTGATTCTGTGGCTTGTGAAAGGCTCACCACAAGCTCATGGCAAAAGTTTTTGCCCAAACCCTGCACCATAATTGCTGTGCAACAAGAAGGGGCATGAATCACAATGGAAAAGGCAAAAAGACAGCTGGCTTGTGGCAGGCCTTCAAATAGAGTCAATTTGGTATATTTAACAGAGAAATACCCCCTGTGAAAGAAGGCATGTGGCAACCCTAAACAGGAACATTAGAGATGGGAGACACTCCTCCACCCCACCCCAATAAAATTCCCTTAATGGAGCAAGATGATTACACCATATATAGTATATTAACTTGTAAGAGTAAAAGGCCTTTGCATTTGAAAGCAAAGCAATAATACAGCTAGATTATTTCAGAATCATTTATTTTAGCTCTGCTAGAAACCTGCAATTTATATGCTTCCCACTTACCCACAACTGGAAATGTGTAAATTATTCAAAACTCAGTTGTGCTCATAAACATATAACAAAGACAATTAGGTTCCTATAAATGAACCTCTGCCTTCATGTAGCAGGGTGCAAATGTTTTCATAGCATTTTGGAAGAAGGAATGCATCTGGAATCTCCTTTGCTGACAGGCAAAAGCCTTGTTATTTTGATAGTCTTTTCACCAGCTGGGTTGTGGCAGAATGCTGCTGCTTTGTTCTTGCCCACCCCTCAGTGTTTCAACTGTTGTTGTTTTTTTTTTTTAATTTGCACAATTCTAATTGATACATCAATCATTTGGTTAAACATGGCTAATGGTGACTGGTGAGTTCACCTGCAAGCCAGTATTCCAACACAGAACTACTGAGGATGAGAACTAAGCCTGAATAATTCCCTGTCTCAGTGTGCTGCTAAACATCACGATCAAGATTCCAAAATTAACACACACCAAACATCATAATGCTGTTAGTAAACAGATCTCTCAGGATAATTATCAGCTCTCCATAAAACACACACTCAGTCATGCAATGGAGTGTGTCTTAAAGCACATTTAGCTCTCGTTACTTACATTTCAATGAGTCATGCAATGCATGCTCACCCTATTTATCAAGTGTTTCATTTGCCAAGGCCTCCAGTATGTTCTCATGCATTAATGTATCTGTGTCTCTAGATTTTATCCCAGTGATTTTCTAAATCTAGATTTTAATCTGATCAGAACAAGGAACTAAAAACAAATCTTAAAATATTTAACCTTTAAATTTTTGTCATGAAATCCAGGGAGGGGAGAGGAGCTTCCACTTTACTCACAATAAAATCTGGACACAAAGATGCAGGTGAAAAACATAAGAACAAAAATACAGAATTAAAGATCTACATACACAGGAACATGTAATTTCAAAATTAGTTACACCAGAAGTAAAATGTTAAGGATGAGTGAAAATTATGTTAACAACATGAACAGGTACAAGCCAAAAATTTTATCTGTAGAATATAGAATGGAGAAACATGTGTCCTGTTAACATCAGAATAATAGGATTTGAAGGAACCTAATAAATAATCTAAGCCCAAGAGAGTAATTTTAACCTTGAAGTACACCTGTTTGGTTGGATGGGATTGCTTTGAAATTCTCTTGTAATGCTTACAGTACAGCTGCAAAGAGATGGAACAATATTGATATAATAGTAGCAGCGAAGCAATGCAGACACTTTCTGTTAGATTGTATACTATGTGTAGGATGGAGCCTGACAAGATAGGTTGACATCATCATGGCATTGCAGCTGTTGCCATATGCTGATGGATGCCTGCTCAGCATGGCTATTCTGGGGTCATCCTCATTGCACAACAATGTGCTTTGTGGGTGGTAGCTGAGTTTCTAGGGCCCCTGTGGCAATGTCTGTCACTGCTGTTGTTTTTCTTGATTCTATAAATATAATTTCACTTTGCTTCTGTGAGTGCTTCTGAGAAATCACGAACAGAAAACCACCCAGTGGATTTCCATGGCTGGGCAGGGATTTGAATCCTGGTCTCCAGAGTTGTTGTCCAATATTCAAACCACTACACCGCAATGGCTATCTTCCTGTAGGTTAAAACCACCCCAAAGAGACTTTAGGCTTTATATGTTTGTCAGGCTTTATATGTTCTAGAAACCATGTGTTTGTCTTTTAGGATGTCCATGGTATCCTCATCACTCTTCTCCAGCACCACATCTCAAATGAGTTGATTATCTTTCTGTATGTTTCTTTACTGTCCATCTTTCACAATCTGTACATGGTGATGGGGAATACAACTTCAGTATTAAGTGTTATGTCTTTATAGTTTTAGAATCTTGCTGTTGCATTTATATGCCTTCAAGCCAACTCTGGTTTATGGTGATCCTATCATAGGGTTTTCTTAGCAGATTTATTCAGAAGTGGATTGCCACTGTCTTCCTCTAATGTTGAATGTGAATTACCCAAGGTAACTCAGTGGGTTTCCATGGCTGAGTGCAGATTCAAACAATGGTCTCCCATATCCTAAAGCAAAATTCAGACCACCACACCATGCCGGCTCATATTAAATTTTAATAACTTGATGGTAAAACAAATCTTCTACCACTTGCTATTATATTTGTTTTCAAATATTGTTATTTTGAATAGTTACCTTAAAAGACTTCATCATCAAATCATGTTAATCCATAGGTCAAGTCAAAGCCAATTACTAACTGAGCTGAAAGCAATCATTATTTCTGTGTGGCAAGTGGATTGTTTCTCTGCCTCTCTTTCTGTCTAACCAGATTGTGAACTTGTTTTGCAAATTAGTTAAGAGGGATGTAATTACACATTATTCTTCCTTTTACAATATGTGCCAATACTGTAGGTAGTAAAGAAGCTTCCTTGAATCTGTTTCTTTTTGCTCCGTGTGTAATAGCTGTCACAAACTGAGTGCCTTCTAGGTGTGTTGGACTACAGTTCCCAAAATCCTTTAGTCAGATTCTGGGAGTTATAGTCCAGTATTTTTGGAAGGCACTGAGTTAGGGAAGGTTAGTACACCTGAGTGTGAAGAGACAGGGGCAAACAAGATGAAAAGCATAGAGCTGTATAAGGTCTGTTTTCTGGAATAAGTTATATGTTGCTCCCAGATTTGTGTGGATGAATTTGTACCCTGCCATAGCAGTAGCTCCTGGTGAAACCTGACAACATGATATCACCTGCTAGATCCTTATTTGAATATCTGCAGACCTTCCTGCTCATTCAGATTCAAAACTGTGATCACTGAAGAGTTGGGTCAAATCAGGTTCTTCCTTTACCCACCCTCAGTCTATAGTTTTGAACATAAGGGCTTTCTAGATTGGCAGGAAAGTGTGACATGAAGTTGCCTTTTCCTTAATGCTTAGCAGCTGCACCACAACCTTTAGCTGGAGCTGCGCTGTTCCGCAGTTTTTAAAAAAGAAGCTGGGAAAACCAGCACCTTTTTAAAGGCGCTTCTTCTCCCCTAAAACGCAAAAAAAGTGTTTTCATGGCACACTTTCCCTTTTTCTCATCTAAAGGCTAGAGTTTCATGCAGCCATGAACACACTTCTTTTTGCCAATCTAGGGGGCTTTTTAGACCGCCCAAAAGGGGCAGTCCATACTTGCCCCTTCTGGCTGCGAGATGAGGCCTAGGCTGCCGCACGGGCAGCCCCGAGGCCTCATCTCGCCGCTTTTAGAGGCCGCGGGGAACCGGCAAACTGCCGGTTCCCTGCGGCCTCCAAGCGGGGTGCAGCGGGTGCTCTGGGCGCCCGCTGCACCCCGCTTTCCTCGGCGGGGCTCAAGGGAGAAAGGGGCCACCGCCGTGGTCCCTTTCTCCCTGGGTCTTTGCCGTGGCCATTTAAAGGCTGCAGCAAAGACCCGCCGCAAAAAAAGAGCTCCGCGTTGGAGCTCTTTTTTTGCGGCGCGGGAAGGGCGCGATTGGCACCGTCCCGCGCCGCAAAAGCGTCACAATGTGCGCAGCGTGTCAAAACACTGCACATGTGATGACGCCTTTGTGGCGCCTCCATATGGACGCCGCCATCTTTAAATGGCGGCGTCCTTACGCTTTAGGGTTAGGGAGGGTGTAAAAGCTACGCCCTCCCTAACCCTAAAGACGGGGTTTCTAGCCCTAATCACGCCGCAAAGTGCCCATCTAAAATGGGCCCAGAATGTCGTAATTGTGTCAGATGAAGAGATCTCTTTATTTCAAAAGCTCACACAGTTTTTGTGACCCGTTGAGTGGTAGCTCATGGCTTCCATGCCTGTGTGGGCAGTAAATCCACATTTGAGTCTGAATTATAAAGAAGAAATAAGATATATAAAAAGTTAATGTATAATTATAAATTATTTTGTCCATAGGTTTCAGCACCTTGGATAACTCCTTTAAGCTTTGGACTGAAACCCACAGCAGATTTAGTAGCCCACTGATGTAGGGCTAGTCTACACTGGGTCAAAAGTCTAAATAGACCCCTGCCCCTGTTAGCATGCCCTACACCCCTTTCACTGGATATGTGGTTTCATAATTAATATCTAGAGTTGGGCATGTTGTGGAAAGTCATGATTACCTGCAGAAACTAGGAGGTAACATGTGCAAGGAGCCATGCATACCTGAGGGCATGTATATGACCTTAGATACAAGTAAACAGGTTTGCTGAGCACCTCACACACCCCTCCAGACCCTTTGCATTCTCTCTTGAGACAAAGGGAGTCCCATCACAAAGTAATTAGAGACCACACTCTTCACCTCACCTCATGAAGTATTTCTATTTGCCCTTCCTGATCAACCATCCAGGAGTTGTCTCAAATCTAATCAATGCATTGACACTCTGGTGTCAAAACTATCAAGGCTTATAGACCCTTTTAGTCCGTTCCATGGGAAAATCATCAAAGCTTTTGTTACACCCTTTGGTAACATCAAGCACTCCTCAAGAGTATGAAATGGGATGTACAGTAAATATCTGCCTCAGTCCTAGTTACTTTGTTCACAGACCAGGGCTTGGTTCATAAACCAAGGCTCTGTTCCACCTTCTCTCTGTGACCCTCAGATGCTGCTTGAGCCACCCTCCGTTTTCCATGAACCTCTCTTCAGGACTGGTAATTATTGCCCTCTTTAACTTCAGATTCCTATCTATCCAGCCTTCCACACTTTTCTTTCTAATAGCCTAGTATGGTTCTTAAGGTTGTATTGTTTTTGTATGTTTTCTTATATCCTTGCACATTTCGAAATAAAACACTTCTGTTCACTGAAACTGGAGTGGTCTCTGCAGTTAGTAGTGGTGTCTATAGGTGAAAAGATCCCCAAAGTTTTCCTCCTCCTGCAGGACTCTTTTTGAGCTATAAATTCCCCAAAATTTCAAAGAGATGCTGACAAACAAAAAACAAACAGCTTCATTTATATACCGCTTCATACCACCTAAGGAATGTCTAAGCAGTTTACAACTGTAACCTACTTGCCCCCAACAAGCTGGGTACACATTTAGTGACCTTGGAAGGATGCAAGCCTGAGTTGAGCTTGAGCCCTTTTGCTGGTCTTGAACTCGCAACCTTATGGTTTTCAGTGAGTGGCTGCAGAACAGGCATTTAACCACTGTGTCACCAGGGCCCCACTGCTGGTGGGGACACCAATGTTCCCTCACCCACCTTTTAGGGCAACTCCCTGGAGCCACCCACATAATTTTTCTCTGCAGAGACACTGGGTAGATTGTCTACCTAATCACACCACCTGACTGTCCCTGTGGAGTTTTCTGAGTCTATTGCATCTGCTGGTGTAATCACTGACCACATCTCCACTGCCCTCACCACCACAGCTGCCCCCACCATTGCCTCTTTTGCCAAACTTTAGGGCCAGTTCCCAGCCTGAATGGTCCCCTCATCCTCTCTCTGCTGGCTTTCCCATTGTTCCATAAGGCAACCAAGTTACCCAGCATGTGATCTGGGTGCCTCATGTAGCATCTGAGAACTGGCGACGGGGGTGGAATTGCCAAGAAAGAGAGGGAAATGTTTTAAGGTGACAGAGGGAGTGGTAAGAGTGGGGGCAGCAGTAACAGAGATGTAAACTCCAGGGGAAATGCTGGAATTTTAAAAAAGAACAATAAGGCAGTATACCCCAAATCTGGGGCAGAAGGGTCAAGCATCATGTGGCCTTATTACTCCAGATTTGTGGGGATAATAGGTTGTTAATGAGTTTTTTGGCACTGTAGACATGGTCACTATAGTGACCATCAACCATTGAGATGGCCTGTTAGGGATATTGCAGGCCAATATTGTTTGTATTATGGTCAGCATAGTCAATTTGCATTTTGTTAAGAGGCAACCTTGAACTTTTCTTATCAAATTTTTGTATCAAATTCTGCTGTAGCTTTTCAAAATTGTAGCTTATTGTTACTTTTCTGTTGAACTACAACTCCTAGATTTGATTTGGTATGTGTGTGTGTGTGTGTGTGTGTGTGTGTGTATCTCCCACCTTTTCCCCACCATGCATGAACTCTGAACAACTATTGTTTGTTCATTCATATCTTCATCACAGGTTTGAGTGCAATGCGAATTCATCATAGAATTGGGAGAAACCCTGAGCCATCTAGTTTAACTCTGTGCTATTCAGGAATACACAATGAAAGCATCCCTCAGTGATGGCCATCCAATCTGTCAAAGATTTCTAAAGAACAAAAGTTCTTCACTCTCTGCACTGTGTGGTGCAGCTTTAAATTCACACACACACATCTGTCTGTCCATTTCATTAATCCCCCCCCCTTTGGAAAGACCAAGGCAACGTTCTTAATAAAACTGTATAACTAGACCTTATGTAACTGTACCAGGCAATCAGAATTTTATAATACATTTTGTTCATGTCAGTCACTCGTCCAAGCCCACAGCTAAATGAAATTCACATTAATCTGGACTGACAGCATATAGGTGAATTTCCATATATATTCATGTATAAATTGACCTCACATAGAAGTCAAGGGCAGTTTTGGAGCTAAAATTAAGGATAACCTGTAGATAAATTGAGGCTAAAAGTTAGGAGCATGAAACAAAGGATGTAAAAGATGAAACAAAGGAAAAGGATGGCAAAGAACTTACAAAAATTTCAGCAGGTATAACTGTGCTAGTCTTAAAGGCTGGGTAGTTGAGGAGGGAACTACTGTAAATGGTGGCTGTGTGATGCAGGGCTAAAAAACACGCACACATCATAAAGGATGCAAAGGAAAAATTTAAAGTGCAGTATTATCTCATAACAAAAAAGGAACCATCCCCATTTCTAAGTATAGTGGCAAAAGGTGAGAATGTTGTCAGTGCTGGGAGAACCTAAAAGAAAGACCAGCCCTGTCTATTCTCTCAACACTTCTTTGAGAGGAAGCACCAAAGAGCCACTGTCACCATTTTCCACCCAGATATTCAAAAAGTTCTGAAGTGACAGAGAGAATAGAGGGGTGGGTGGTGCTTCTTTTAGCTTCTGCCAGGGTGGACTAAACTCTCAGCTTCCATCATTCTATTCAGAGAAAGGAGATGGTTGCTTAAAATAAGAGTTAAGGTATGGTACTTACATTGACCCATGGATAAATTGACCCAGGTTTTTTGGGGACATATTTTAACTAAAAATTCTAGATTTATACATGAGTATATACAGTACATCCAGTATTTATGAACTTTGATGAACTGGATGACTTGTACATGAAGTGTGAGCTTATTTGTCTTTCCAGATCAGTTCTATTTCTATGGTGTGCATATGTAAATAAGCTCCACTGTGTTCAAGAAGTGAGTACAGTAAATGAAAACAGGACTGTAGCTTTATATTGATCACATAAGTCATTTTATATTAACAACATCTACATGATTGGATGTTTTTATGCAGTTTGTTTGTTTATTAAATGTATAATAAAAATAAAAAAAATTAAAAAATATATTAACAACATCTACTGGAAACTGATTTAATCTATATCTTGGGTCAAAGGTTCCGTTTTAATGTGATAGTAAATTTCACATTAATGCTTTAGAGCAAATCACCCTAGATAAAGTCCAGTTTTTAATTACAGTTGTATCTGTTCCTAGGTTTAAACAGGGTTCTAAAATCATATCTGCAGTGGAAATTAGCAAGATCATGGTATTGGATTAATCTGTAATCTGTTTTTTAACCATGTTGTACCCCGCCTCGATTGTTTTACAGAGGGGCTGGTAAGAAATAAATATTATTATTATTATTATTATTATTATTATTATTACTTCCCCTGCATTTTTAATTTTTTTTTAAAGAATTGCTGCATGGCCTAAAAGCAAATTGATCTAACTGTGGGAACAGTTTCTGTTTCGGGGATAAAAAGAAAGAAAGAATCAGGAGAGAATAAGCCATGAGAGGACTGTTTTTGCAGAAGCAGTTAACAACATGATTTAACTTTCCTTGCCAAGCTATGAATATTATTGGTTGCAAAGACCGTATAACAAAAAACAAATTGGAACTGCAATCCTATGGTGCTTGTTTGACAGTAATTCCCATCAAAATCAGTGGGGTTACTTCCAAGTAAAAGTGTGTAAGCATAACTTTCAAAAGCAATCTGATATCCAGTCAGCCATCCTGAAATGTATTTGAATATCTGCAGACCTTTTCCCTCATTCAAACACATGTACTTATTTATCAAAGATAAGTATCTACTTTCTTCCAAAGATTTGAGTGCAGATTGGTTCGAGGTGGTCTCCTGACCAAACAAACCAAAGGCCAAGTCTGTTTAGCTTCAGCCACAGAACTGGATTGGTAAACATTGGCACATTTTTTATAGCTTAAAGAGTTTATTATAACTCATTTTTCTGCTGCTCCTATGGGGGTGGAGTTAACACTATTTCATTTTGTGAACGAATTTCATTTTATGTCTATACATAATTTACAGTGATCTGTATTACATTAATCACTCAGAAAATTGCACACACTGTAGGAAGATATATGATCAGCTCTCTCAACAGCTTTAAAAAATAAATAAATAAAAGTCAAGCAGTGTGCCATGCCTCACCCAGACATGGGTCATGGAGTCTCCTCCTGTAATGAAGGGTCTGAGGCCAAACACCCTCTGAGATTCTCAGCTACCACAGGTACCTCCCATACTCCCAGGAAGATTTGCTAGGCCCTTTAGCAAAAGTGGATACAGGGTCATCCTCAGATGGGTACCCATGATTAATGTACATGGCCCATGGAGACAGAGAAGGAGGCTGAGTGACCACTCAGCCCTGAAAGACATTGGTGCCAGAACTTGTGGCTACAAATAGCTTCCTTTCTGGCCCAAAGTTACCAGTCTCTTCAGAAGTAAGAGGGCTTATTAAAAGTCATTATATTTCTTGAGAGTAGGGGATTTCTCAAGATCAAGAAGTCTTGGGGGAATGAAATACAATTTTGCAGTTGAGTACAAGTCAAGATCTGGAACACCACACTGCCTAAGCCTTCAGTTCTTTGCCTATTGATGGAACAATATACATCTCAGCTCTATGTAAATCAGGGGTGCAATCTGTGCAACCCTCTAGATATTATTGAGTTGCAACTCCCAGCAGACCTAGGCAGCTTAAGCAAAGGTGAGGAATGCTGGAAGTTGCAGTTCAACAAATTCTAGAGGGCCATATGATTCTCATTCTTGATGTAACTCAGCTGTCTGGTAACCATCCTTTTTCTGTTCCCTAGCTGCCAGCTAACTTTGTTCTTGTGTCCCCTTGGCTTTCTTCATCATATAGGTCCTTAGGATCTTGGCTACACATATTTCTACTAATACACATATTTCTACTAGGAACCAAGAGTAGGCTAAGCCTAAACAGAACCTAAGAGCACCAAAACTGACTTGGAGCATCAAGACACAGAAGGGAGGGGTAGTGATGATAGGTAGCATGGCACACTTTACCTTGTGTTTTCTGGCTGAAGTCACAAAGGCTCTCAGAGCGGCTTACAATTATTATTATTTTTAATTAGATGGTTACCTGCCCTCAGGCTTACAATCTAAAAAGACATGACACAAAAGGAGAAGGGAATGGTGGTGGGGAAGGAGATCAGGTCCAGCAGTTCTTCTCTCCCTCTGAAGCCTGGACCAAGGAAGATGGACTGGAGGGAGGGCTGTGCTTCTTAATCTAGGCCAGGCCTCATGGAGCTGGGCCTGCTTCTGTCCCTCCAAGGACACTATGTTGAATAGACACTACATGCTCTAAGCACTCTGAAGCATGAAACATATGCACCAGCTTATTATTGTTTAAATGCAGATTCTGATGTATAGTGGAGCTATCACTGGTCTGCTCATCTTTCTGTATACTCTTTTGGAAAGATGCACCAAAGTGAATGCAATCAGGGAAAACATTTTAGATAAGAGAGGCAATGAAAAATGCAACTGATCTAAAGAGTCCTTTTTGTGTGTATAATTAGCTCAGATATAAATAATCACAGCAGATGCAAGTCAGCAATGATTCCTCCTCAATCATTTATTTTGGCTGACCCTTGAGTTTTCATAAGGAAATTCAACAGCACGTGAGGAGATTGCCCAGCTGAAGTTACATTCCAGAACATTTTTACACTGTCCCAGGAATTCTGAAGGCTGAGAAAGTGCAAGTTTTACCTTTTTGTGGAAGTTTCAAGTGGGCCATTTGTCTGTTATCAGTGCCTTTTTGTTCACACTTTTTGTTGTTTGTTTTTATCTCAGAGTCACATTTCATGAATGAAAGACCTATTGTCTTTGAATATAGGCTGCTTTTAAATCTTTCTCCATTCTCTCTGTGTCTGGATTACATCTCTGAAACTACTCAAGGTCAATTTGTCATTTAAGATTATATTACTTTATGGATAGTAGAACAGTAATATAAAAACCTTATATAAAAGGGAGATTTTATTTAGTGTTACGTGTTCTGTTCGTAAAGAAATGGGCAAGTCCTAGCTTTGCCTCCTATATACTGTAGAGGGCATTATGGAAACATCCAGCAATTGTAAATGTCATTTCTGTCTTGAATTCTAATGCTCACCTTAGCATAAGCTCAATATAATGTAATGCAATATCCAGTTTCTAATTTAGGCAATCTGTGGTTTATAATTCATAATGAATTGTGGTGGGTCTGGGTGAGAGAGCTTTATCTCCAAAGACATAGCTCCCCATGGCAGAACCTTTAGGAAAGTGTTTCCAAATTTCCATCTGTTAGTAAGAATTGATACGAATCAGATAATTTGTGAATAAATTAATAAAGTACCATATAAATGGCTGGCTTTATAGAACTGTAAAAAGTCACCTCTTGCTCTTGCTATCCATAGAGCAGAATGGTAACTCAGTAAATTTTAAAACCGGGGGGAGGGGAGCAGAATCCAGTGTACAATGACTGCTTACGGCTTGTCATCCTGAAAGTGCATAGATAAGCACTCTGTCTCAGTTCAGGTTCCTTCCAAAGCAATATGAGACAAAGGCAATGTGACTTCCAAAGCAATCAGAAAAAAAGTGGAGGGAGTGTCTTGAAGCAGGGTTATTTTGAGTCACAAGTCACCTTCCATTCCACCTAGTGAAGCTGGCCATATAGGAAATTTGATATAATTCCAACACAGGGCTTGGAAAAAATATGATTTTAGATTATTGCTGATCCTCCAACAATCATGATTCTGAGAGCTGTAGGCTCCAAACCCACAAAACTCTGCTAGTACTAGTGACAGCACAGTATCTGTCAGTATATCAGAAGGAAGCAGGCTAGTTCAGTGGAGACAGGACAGACACACACAGCTCTGTTCTCTATGGCCTCAGGGCCACTTCTTTTTACCTAGCACCTTCTAGCACACTCTGATAGGAAGGCCAGCACTGCAACATGGGATACACAGGTTCTGGGCTAAATTCCTTCTCCCTATGTCTCTCTGGTGTTTCAAAAAGGTCCCTTGACTCGCCACTCCCCTGACATTTCCCCAAAACTTTACAGGAAGAGTAGGCAATTTGTGGTCCTCCTGATGTTACTGGACTGCAGCCTAATGCTTTGAGACTGGCTATAATTGTTAAGTTCATGGGAGTTACAGTCAAGCAACATCTGAAGGGCCGGAAGTTTCCCAGCCCTGCTATGCTGGTTTCTATTTTCATATGTGTCAATCCCTAAAAATACACCTTTTCCCTACTGCCAGACTGAAAGATAGTGTGGGTTTTTTTGTTTCGCATACCTGCACAATACTTGCTGATTTCCTTAGTGCCTGTAATTATATATTTAGCAATAGTAGGCAGATTGGGTACATGAAGTCCTTTGTATTATGTATTGACTCTCAGATGAATTGCATTGACAGTTTATGAGAAAGGCTCAAATAGGGGGATTAGCTATCTCTTCATTTGTCAGTTTTGGAATACAAGCTTTTACTTTACTGTAAGTGCTAACCTTCTGTAGGAAATCACAAATGTTGATTAGTACTTTTTCAGAGAGCACTTTTCAGCTCCCTAGAATGGCAAAAATTGGTTTGCTCTGATGCAACTGTGCTTGAGATAAAGACTGTACCCTTGGAGAGTTTGGTTCATTATTATGTAAGTTGTTGTTGTTTTGTGTGCCTTCAAGTCATTTCTGACTTACGGTGACCCTATCATGCGGTTTTTCTTGCAAGATTTGTTCAGAGGAGGTTTGCCATTGCCTTCCCCTGAGGCTGAGATGATGTGACTTACCCAAGGTCACTGAATGATTGAAACCTGGTCTCCAGAGTTATATAGTCCAACATGATCCTTCCATCTGAGTTTTTGGTGTGGAAATATCAGGGTCTGAGATAGTCCTGAACTGGCAGTCCTAGAGCAAGGAGAAATGGCTCAGAAAAAAAGGATGGGGGAAATAAGCTTTCTGTTATTGTATTGACCTCCTGTATCTGTTCTCAACTGCCATGTAAGGGAAGAGAATAGAAAAGGAAGGAAAAGAAAAGTCAAATATTTTCTTTAGTAGGATTAACCCATCCATCCCCATATGATTGACTGATGGCTGTATTTCTAACCTGTGATTGATCTAATGGGTTTAAAGTTGTATACCTGACTCTCCTCTTCCTCCACTTTAACGTCACAACAACCCTGTGAGGTACATCAGGACAAAGGAGAATAATTGCTACAAAGTCACACAATGAGTTTCATGGCTCAGTCAGGGCTTCAACCTGTTATCACCCAGCAGTTAATCACATGGGAAGAATTTCTCTCAATTGCAAATGGAGCCAATTCGCAATTACGTGAATTCACTAGTTTAGCAAAAATACGTGAAATCTGATTGCATTCAGAATGCGTTCAGAATGACTTCCCATTTCCCGAAAATGACCCTCCATTGCCCGAAATTGCATGAGATACCATCGTCCCCCGGGTTACGAAGGTAATCCGTTCCGGGATTACCTTTGTAACCCGGAAGCTTTCATTTCCCGGGGGACCGCTATTGTCAACGGACCGCGCGGCCGATTTAAAGGGGCCACGCGGTTTTTTTCTTTCGTATCCCGGGGGATCTTTCGGATCCCGGGGGATATTGTAGCGGTCCCGCCGGTTTCGTACCCCGGGGTTTTCGTACCCCGGGGGATTCGTAAGCCGGGGAACCACTGTACTCTAATATGCAATTACGTGAAACCCCATGATTGCGTTCGGATTGCCATTGCATTATACCCCCAAATTCCATCGTATGATAAACTCCCCAGAGGGAAATTCAACATTAAAAGGAATGCATATTTCCTGAGATCAACCTGTTTCCCATCCCACACTGGTATTTCCTCAGAGATACATGTCTTCACAGTCAGGTGTGCAAATTAATCCTTTGTTTATCTTCTAATGACCAATCACAAAAGAAAGCCACAAAACAAAATATTAAATGCAAGGTACACAAGTGAGGAAAAACTTGCTAAACTCTTGACTCTGGCTTGACTCTTGTATCCCAAAGCCTATGGCCATGGTGGCTTGAGTGTTCTAGGAAATGTAGTACAAAAAGTAATTATCTCAAACTCTGCCTTGGGATTAACTCAGCGTTGTGACCTTGCAAGCCCTAAATCCATGAAACTTAGTTAACTCGAGCAATGTCTAGTTTTGCGTATTCCTTCCCATCCCCATAAACTACTAGGAGGTAGTTTTCTGGGTTCCTCTGCCATTTAAGGCATTGAGGTCTTCTCAGTCAATGCACTCACACTCTGGGATGTACTGCCCTAAGAAATGTGCTTGAGCCAGAACTTAAGCTTCTTCCACTGATAAACTAAGATGTGACTGAGTTTTGTTTTTCCATTACTGTGCTGATGCTTCCAGTCAATTCTTTGTTTAAAATTATTATTTGTTACTGTGGTTGGTTTGCTACTTTGTTGTGATCCTTTTTTGTTCATTTTATTTTCATGGGCTGGGATCTCAATTAGAACACTGAATCCATTTTTAAATGATGAGTCAAAACATATGTAAATCTCATTGTTTCAATGGTTCTACTTCCGTCTGGACTAACAATAATATTTAGTTTGCAAAGGAATCTTGTAGTACCTTTGAGACAAAGGTTCAAAACACACTGCAGAAATAATCCAGTTTGAGACCACTTTAACTGCCCTGTCTCAGTGCTACGAATCCTGGAAATTGTAGTTTACTGTGGCACTAAAGAAGGCTAAATGTCTCCACAAAATTACAGTTCCCAGAATTCCCTAGCTCTGAGACAGGGCAATTAAAGCGGTCTCAAACTGGATTATTTCTGCAGTGTGTTTTGAATCTAAATGAAAGAGAGATGTTAGTTGCATGAGCTTTCCTAGACTTGAAACGTCTTCCTCAGATGCATGGAGAAATAGGCTCAAGTCTATGAAAGCTCAGGCTATCAACCTCTATTAGTTAGTCTCAAAGGTGCTACAAATCCCTTTGCATACTGATTTTCCAGGCCAACATGGCTATGTCTTAGAATAATATTTAGGTTATGGTGTCACTAGCATTTCTTCGCTTGTTCCCTAAATTAAAACCAGATTTATATTTTGATATAAAATTAATATGTCTTAGATCCTGTAAAGGTCATAGTCAAGATAGTGTGAATCGGGATGTTCATGGAAACCTAGTTTGAATACCTCTGTCCTTCAACCCAAGCAGAGATGGACTGGCCATTGATTGCACCAGATTGCTCTTGCCTTCCTATCTACTGGTTTATTATGTAATGAAGGTAGTATATATTGGAATAGGGACAAGATCTAGCAGACAAGATCTTTGGCCATTGTAGAGTTAATGGTGAGCTGCTGAGATAACTTTCAGCTGTATGTATTATCTTAATCAGCTGCTGAACCTTTATAAGGCTAGCTTTTGGCTTTTCTTCCTCTTTCTTAGCCTTTTTGCTTTAGCATTACATTTTGTTTTACCCTGCTCTGATGCAGTTTGTTTTGTTTGGTATATTAGTAATTTTGTATTATTTTGATAGCTATTGCTGCTATCATTTTGCATCTTTTGTTAGTATTGGTTTTGAATACTTATATACATTGTTACTCTTCAGCCAAAAAATATGGAGATAGTTTATATTACTTTTTGCCGGAGGGGGGGGGAATCTTTTCAGTTTTATTGAAAATTATGGAGCCAATTTAATACTATTTTTACTAGCCTAGCACCTCACCTTATCTGTGCTGGCTATCCTCACAATACTTAGGCTGCTTGAATCCAGAATTTCATGGTTGAGCCAATGTGAGTCAGGCCATCATTTTTGACATCAGGAGATTCAGTTTAGATTGGAGAAAATGTCCCACAGGTTTCACTCAGGCTGTTAAATCATGTTAAAGAGTCTGCACATCAGGCTGTGTGCGCTCTTTCTGAATGGACTGCGGATCGCCTGATTTGTAAAAGTGGCAAATAATTTCATTCACTGCACTGATAGGCCAGTTACCAGACCTTTGTATGCCTTTAAAAAAAAGTGGTGACACATAGCACTGGCAGCCTTCCATGCTCTGGAATAGAGGGTGCTCAAAATAACAAATTGTATATTTTGTTAACACTCAGCACTTAACACTGACGTCTGTTTTGTATTGTCAGCTGAGGAAGATAGAGAGCAGCCCCAAACTGATGTTGGCTGGAGGGAAAAAAAACCTTTTGTTCTTAAATTCCTTTCAAATTCCTGGATGAATGCCACTCTGTCCCTGTGTGCAAATGTAAATTAATCTCAAGAATACTTATCACTCCATCTTAGAGGGGACTGCTCTTTGTCCTTAATACTCAACTAAAATTAATCTGAGGCAAAGAATTATCAGGTGAAAAAAGCACATTTGGGCAGACTTATTTTCCTTTGCAAACTATTCTTTATTTCAAGAAATGAGATCCTGTATCATGCTGCCAAACCATTAAATTCAGCTGAGTGTAGTTAGGTCTTCTCTTTCCTCCCTATGCTCCAAGTATCTGCTAGCCAATCTCCACATGCACATTTAGAGGATAGAGAAAGATAGGGAGAAGATGAGGGACAGCTAGCTGGCTCCGTTCCTACAGCCCCTTGCAAGCTGATGATGCCATCGTCCTGGACTTTATTTGGATGCATGGTTTAATGCTTAAAAAACAACAACACCTTTGCCCTCCATATTTTTAGATGCTCTAATTTACTGTGTATTGTAAGCCACCTTGAGTCACAATTGATAAGGAAAGCAGAATACAAATCAAATAAATACATAGTTTCCATATATGTTTCAAGTGTGTTTTAAAATCCACTTGAAGTTTTAAGACAGTGAAAGATATGCTGATAATACTGATAGACATTTGCACGTCTTAACCTTCCTAAGTACTGACACTTCTAGACTCAGTGGGCTTGCAGGTGCTGCATGTATATTTCAATAATACAGACACCTTTGTACAGAAAGGAACCATAGGAGGCAGCCCTCCTCCTGATTGTTCTAAGTATACTGTTCAAAGCTTGAGAACGTCACTATGCTTCCACTTGTTTCATTTGATAACATTTGTGTTTTTAAAATGGAAAAAGTTACAGATACATTTGATGTTTCATATTTTTGTGTGCTGCGCCTGTCATTGTTTCTTTTTTGCTTCCCCAAACAAAGAAAAATAAAGTGGTCACAGATTACATGTTATTTGTTTTTCAATCCAGAAGGAAGGAAATACTAGCAGGGAGTTACAAAGACTCACTGTTAAGGCTTTAGGATGGCAATGTAATCAGAGATGTAACTTGGTCTCACTGCGACCTTCTAGTACCTCTCAAAGATAGCTTCCCTTTGACTCTAATGGCTGCATCGGGTTCCTGTCAGCTATGATTTGTCATAGCTAATAAGCAAGAGCTGGAAAGTACACATCCTACAATCTTGAGTCTGATATGTACAGGTATACCTTAGTTTAGAAAGTAGGTATGAACCCGAGCATTGCTCCTTCAACAGAAAATTTGGTACCAAAGGCAGAAATGATTAAAGGAATAAGGATATGTACCTACACCATTAAAAAGAAGAATAATTTAACATATTTCAGCAAATGTTTTATCCAAAGCTAACAATATACACATACAAAATGAAACTACAGTCAAATAAGCTTTGCATAAGTAAACAAAAACATTGTGAGCCTTCCTGAGAACACTTGAAAGTTGCTTCCAAAATACATCCAGGATCTACCTTTCTTTCACTGCTCCCCATTTTTCTTCGTATTTCTGCTTTGGAGACAAACATATAAATCTAACCTTTCTTAACCTGCTGGGAGGAGATAGGAAGACAGTTTATCTACTTTCCTCTTTTCTTTCCGTTTTGCTGTTCGTATGTGCTCAGGAAGGGATTTTGCCATTTTGGAGGCAGCTACTGTTCACTACTCCTGTTGCAGGCAGGCACCCACTGTTGCAGTAAGACTGGGCAGAGTAGAATTCAGTACTTTCTCAGCTGACGCTTTACTCAACTATTTACTTTCAGACATGTTCTAACTCAGAAGTTGACTTCTGCCTGATACCCTGTTCCAAAAAATGCCTCTTCTGAGCCCAAGATGGTCCAAGGGAAGGAATGGCAAAACTGACCCTGCATCACAGCAGATGTTTGGAGTCATTTGGGGTCAAAATGGTGCTGTTTTTTGTTTTTGTTTTTGTTTTGTTTTTTTGGTATTGAGGTGTGATGGTGGCTGTGGATCTTCAAAGTATTCTGAGGAGGGGGAGGGGAGCAGCATACACCTGATAGTTGTCCACCGTTGGTATTAAGGAAGGGATGAATGACTAATTCACATCCTTCAGTATCTCAGAAAAGGGTCAGTTATTAAGAGTATGTCAAGATTAACGATAATAGGATGAACCCAGACATACTTAGATTAAGAGTGGCTAACTTAAAATCTTAAAACTTAAAATCATTTTTATTTCTATGGGTCTTCTGTAAGAATAACAAAATCTGGACCCCAGTGCATTAAGATAGGAAAGGAAATAATTGCTCAGTTTCCAGGTCATAAGTTGCAAATGTTTTGATTCACAAGGCTGCAAATGACAAGTGGTGGAGATTTTTGCCTCATTCTAGTTGCTCAGGAAATGTTTTTGTGAATCAGTCCTTTGTTCGAATTTTATCCCTAATTGGTTTCTAACCATCACTTCAGAACTTGTTCATGATCATCATCCCCTTTCTTTTCACAAGGACTGACACTCTTTTCCATACTTATTAGAGCTGAAATGACAATTATGGAAAACAGCATGGCAGCAATATGGTGTCCCCTTCTCTATCCATTCTTTTTAATTATTCAGCTCAGAAGATACAAATAGTTCCTAGACCACTGTAGAGGAAAATTTGCTTATGAATCCTAATGCCTGAATACTACTTTGTTTGAGCCTACTAGACCAGCATCTATGTTTGTGCCAATCAGTTTTCCAGTTACATGAAACATGATCTCTCAAATTCTATTTCGTATCACACTGGCTGCAAACATCTTGGAATTCAGGTTCTGTTTTCTTTTCAGAGATTAAATTTTTCAGAGCTTCAGCATCCTTTAATAATATCTGCTGTCCTTGGTAATATAAGTAGGGAGTCTAATGTTCATTCTTTCACAGGGCTACATCTAGAGATGCAAGTACTTATTGGGCCTGGTGTATAATATAAAGCTTTAAATTGCCTCTTAACAAGAGCCTATATTTCACACAGTTGGAGATTGTGGCTTAGATTGAAAGATTCCATTGTGCTAATGAAAGTTACTTATGCCTACCCTGCCAAAATTGTTCTAACCCTCTGAAGTCAGCTTTGAAGCTATAGGATCTACATGTGTGGGGTGTGGCAGGGGGAGCGTGTACGTGTGCAGGGAATCAATGAGTATTCCGCTTATATAGATGGATTTGGGGATTTAATCCCATTTTCCTTGCTTCATTCCAGGAAGAGTTTCTAGTATTAATATTACCAGCAAAGGCTGCATGTAATATGTGTACTTTTGGCCCTCAACAAGTTTCTACATCCACAAATTCAATCATCCGCAGCTTAAAAATTGTTTTTAAAAAATTACCAAAAAAAAAAAAAGCAATCTTGTGTACTTTGAAGATATAGAATACATTGCTTTATAGGACACACTTTTCATAATTTTGGAATTATTATAAAAAGCTACAGAAAACGGATTTACCTACTGCTGACTTGTAGATTTATGTGTCAGTTTCTTGTTAATCTATGGTAGATTCTTCTCTATAGTATTATAGTATCCACAACAGGTCCTGGAACCAAACTCCAGCAGCTACCAAAAGCCCACTGTATTTGCTATATTTAATTGATCCCCCTCCCCCCATGCTTCGATAAAAGCATATTTTGTTTCTTAAAACCACAGAGTTTCAAGTTTTTGTAAATGGCCAGTAATCTGTATAATCTCCACATTCACCTGAGGAAGTAGACTTAAGTCTGTGAAAGCTCATGCTGCCAACTTCTTTCTTTAGTTAGTCTCAAAAGTCCTACAAGATCTCGCTACATACTGTATAATCTCTGTTGGTGAAGAAATTTGCACCAGCATACCTATGACTTCACACTGAATGTCTGAGAAGACAATAGCAGTTCCTTATTCCATGACAGTGGCTCAATGGTGTCTAGGAGTTTCTGTCCCCCAGCCATTACCTCACTGTGAAAGAACAACCTAATGCCTTCAAGCTGGGTTTGCATGGAAGAAGGTGTCCTTTCTTCAGCAACAATTTGAAAAGAATATACAAACTGGTATAACGGGAGGTCCTGTCAGCATCTGACACTTACAGGGTTCTGGCAGAAGAGTGAATGAGGTAGTGCACAGGTTTAAGAAAACGTATTAGAACAAATACATAAGGGAACCACTCACTACCGTTTATAAGATTAACCAATAGTTTTATAGGAGCACAAGACACTCTCCCTAGAAGCCAAGATGACTAAACTGTAACTGATCTATTTTGGACATATCATGAGAAGACAGAACTCATTAGAAAAGACAATAATGTTTGGCAAGGTGGAAGGCAGTAGGAAAGGAGAAAGACCACATTATAGGTAGACAGACTCAATCAAGGAACCTACAGACCTAAGTCTGGAAGACCTGAGCAAGGCTGTTGATCAGAGTGACGTGGAGTTCTCTTATTCATAGAGTAGCCATAAGTTGAAGTCACATTGGGAAGAATGCTGATGTGTTTTTCTTTCAGTTCAGCAGTGTGCATACAGTAGAAGTTCTTGGTGGATTGTAGGCATTATATTTTATTGCAAATTTTATTATTGACAAAAATGCTACACACACTACAAATTTGGCTAATACATTCTACAGTTATGGTTATAAAGATCATCATTATTGTTATTGACTGAATTATAATTCATTTATAAGTCAGTCAGCTAAAAAGGAAGAAGTCGGTAAGATTTCTGCATATGAAGCAGGCAGCTGCAAAATTGCACACCCAGAGGAATGATTGCAACCTGATATGTTTACTATGCAAATATTTGGTGAACCATTGTTTACTCTTCTATGTGCCTCACTATGCAAGATGTGATTTATTACTTCAGCTCTGACTTACTGTTTCATGATATATCTTCCTGGTATTTGGTAGCAGAAGGCTTTAAAAAGAGTGAGGTGAATTCTATGGAGTTTATCACACGTAGGGAATTGGAAGTATAATCCAGTGGCAATCTGAATGCAATCATGGGGTTTCGCGTGATTGCGTGAAAGCTGATCACACACATTTTCGGGCAAAGGGGAGTCCTTCTGAATGCAATCATGGGGTTTCACATTATTGTGTGAGAAACTATCACACACAGTTTCGAGCACTGGGAGGCAATTTCGGGCAGTTCTGAACGCAATGCAGCTTCAATACACAATCACGTAAATTCACTGATCTAGCGAATTCACTCAATTCCAAACTGGCCTCACTTCCATTTCTTTCAAAATTGAGAGAAATTCCTCCTGTGTGATAAACACCTATGTGAAAGAAATGATAGCCATTCACAGATCTGAGGCACTAAGGACAGGAACTGCACCTGCTAGAAAAAATGATTCTGTCAGAGGCTTTTCTTAGCAAGATTTATTCAGAACAGATTTTTTCCCTTTTTTCACCAGTTTCTTTCCCTTTGTCAGTTCTACAATCTCATGTCTGTACTTGGTACAGGCCTCTAATAAAATTTCTTTTTTTATAATATTTTATTAAGTTTCCAAATTAAAACACCCAATTACAACATATAATTTACATATTATACCGTTGTTAGTAACTTACTTCCTTTAATACAACTCCTCGGGTTTCCTCTCACTCAAGCAATTGTCTCTAATTAAATGACATAATATCCTTCTCCGAATGATACCCTTCTTAACAACCAATATACCTTAATTATTATATAAACGACAGCATACATAACATTTTTCCCAATAATGTAGATTAATATCTATCTATGTATGCGCCATAGGAGATATTTGTTTCTCATTCAAATATAAGTTAATATTGCATAACATCCTTCTTTCCTAATATGAATTTTAAAAAAGGATCCCACGTGTTCTTAAATTCTTCTAATGATTTTTGTTGCACTATATAAGAAATTCTGTCCATCTCCATAAGTTCATATATTTTGTTCATCCATTGTTCCATAGTTGGCGTCCCTTCCTTTTTCCACATGCCTGCATAAAGTGTTCTAGCAGCACATATCATCATAAAAATCAATTTACCATGGTTTCTTTCAATTTGTTCATTATCCATCATGTTAAGTAAAAAGAGCTTAGGGTCTTTCGCCAAGTTAAATCCCAGGATCTCTCCACAAATCTGATGAATGTCCTTCCAAAATGTTTGTGCTAACCTGTAACCCCACCAACAATGATAAAAGGTTCCGACCATATCTCCACATTTCCAGCATTTGTTAGTACATTTCCCAACTTTCGCCAATCTATGGGGGGTCAGTTACCACCTGAATTGCATTTTTAGCAAATTCTCTCTTATCCCACTATTAGGGGTGTATTTTATTCTTTTTCTCCAATTCTTTTCCCACTGAGATAACGGGATGTTTTGTCCAACATCCTTTGCCCAATCAATCATACATTTTTTGATTACTTCTTGTTCCATATCCTCCCTTAGTAGTAGTTTGTATAATTTAGAAATCTCATTATCACCTTCCTCTTGGATTATTTTTTCAAACCCCTCCTCTCCTTTACCTATTCCCTGTAATTTAACATCTTGTAGAAACCTCTCTTTCAATCTTCTATATAGGAACCAATTAAACTTATAATTCTCATTAACTAATTCGCTTTCCGTTTTCAATAAAGTGTTCCCATTCTCTACTTTTAGGATATCCCCATACGTGGGCCAGTTGTTACAGGACATTTTTTCATTTTTAAAAAGACCTTCATTGATCGAAGTCCATAGGGGGATTTGAGGACACCGTCTCCTTTTCACCTTGTTCCATACCCTCATCAAAGATTTCCTAATAAAATGGTTGCTGAATTCCCGATTGATCTTATGTTTCTCATATAAGAGATAACCGTGTAGTCCGTATATCAAACCTGCAGCTTCCAAATTCAGAATTTTGTGTTCCTTTAGTCTAATCCAATCCAATATCCAGCTTATAGTTGCTGCCTGGTAATATAGACTTAGGTTTGGTAGAGAGATACCTCCCCTATCTGTAGAATCGGTCAACAGCTTAATTTTTATTCTGGGTTTTTTACCCAACCAAATAAATTTCGTTAATTCTCTATTCCATCTCTGGAAGGGGGATTCGTTTGTAATCACTGGTAAATTCTGAAAGAGATACATAAACTTTGGTAAAATTGCCATCTTGATTGTGGATATCCTACCTAACCAAGATAGGCTCAGGTTAGTCCAACGCCTCAGGTCTTTTTTTAATATCATTCCAAATTCTCTCATAATTGTTTTGAAATAAATTAGTATTTTTCATAGTAATTATAACACCAAGATAGCGAACCTTCTTTACCATCTGAAATCCTGATAATTCACAAATTTCTTTTTGTGTTTCTTCTGAGATATTCATAGTCATGATCTGTGTTTTACTGTTATTAATTCGGAATCCTGAAACCTTCCCATAATCCAGAAGAATTCCCAACAATATTTCTAAGCTCACCAATGGATTTGATAAAGAAATATTTAAATCATCAGCGAAGGCGTAGACCTTATATTCCCACCCTTTTATTTTGACCCCGTCACATTCTTTTCTTCTCAAATCTTTACAAGCAAGATCTCAAAGGTAATAAAAAAAAAAGAGGTGAGAGAGGACAGCCTTGATGAACTCCTTTAGCTATCGTGAAGGTATCAGACTTCATCCCATTGACTATTACATTTGCTTCCTGATTAACATAAGTCTTATCAACCCAAGTATAAAAATTATTTCCAACATCCATTTTCTCAAGTACGTTTTTCATAAAGTTCCAATTGATTTGGTCGAAAGCTTTTTCTGCGTCGAGAAAGATTAGTAACAGTTCTTTATCAATATTTTTCTCATGTATTTCGATAAGATTTAAAATGGTCCTGATATTTTGTAACCTCGTCCAGGACTGGTTGGTAAATCTCCATCCCCGGGTCGGGGGAACCTATTGCGAGTACCTCCGTTTTCTCTGGATTCAACCTGAGTTTGTTTTCCCTCATCCAGCCCATTACCGAGTCAAGGCAGGAATTCAGAGGAGAGATGCCATCCTTAGTCACTGCTGCAGTCGGAGACATAGAGAAGTAAATTTGGGTGTCATCAGCGTACTGAAAACACCGCGCCCCATGTCTCCGGATGACCTCTCCCAGCGGTTTCGTGTAAATGTTAAATAGCATGGGAGACAGAATGGCGCCTTGAGGGATGCCAGATGTTAGCTCTCTTTTACGAGAGCAGCCGTCTCCCAGCCTCACCATCTGGAACCTGCCCGAGAGATAGGACCAGAACCACTGGAGTACAGTACCTCCGTTGCTTAATTCTCTCAGGCGTTCCAGAAGGATACCATGGTCCATGGTATCGAAAGCCACTGAGATGTCCAAGAGCACTAACAAGGTCACACTTCCCCTGTCCATGCCCAGACGGAGGTCATCGACTAAGGCGACCATGGCCGTCTCAACTCTGTATCCTGCCCTGAACCTGGTTTGAAATGGGTCCAGATAATTGGCCTCATCCAAGACTGCCTGAAGTTGGAGAGCAACCGCCCTCTCGATCACCTTGCCCAAGAATGGTAGTAGGGAGACCGGTCTATAGATATCCCTTATCAGGGGATCTAGGGAGGGTTTCTTCAAAAGAGACTTAACAACAGCCTGCTTAAGTTGAGGTGGGAATTTCCGCTCCATGAGGGATGCATTGATGACGGGTTGAAGTAGAGCCACCACTGCATCCCCTCCCTGTGTGGTCAACCAAGATGGGCAGGGATCGAGGGGGCATGTCGTTCTCCTAACCGATCCAAGTAGCTTGTCCGCTTCCTCGGTACTTATAAGCTCAAAGTGATCCAGTCTAACCGAGTCCACCGAGTCAATGAACGCCTCTCTCATAGTCTCTGTTCCAATGCTAGTGTCCAGATCAGCTCTTATCTAAGAGATTTTATCAGCAAAAAAGTCATTAAAAGCGTCACAGCAGGTGTTTGTTGGTTCTAATAGTAAATTCAGGGTGGGAGAAGGATGTGTTAACTCTCTGACCACCCTGAAGAGCTCTGCCAGATGAGACTGCTGATGCAATACGAACAGCATAGAACGAGTTCTTTGCTGTATCTATTGCCACTCCGTAGGAACTAAGAAGGTCTCCGAGGAGTGTCTTGTTGGATAAACGCTGGTGTTTCCACCAGCTGCGCTCTAGTCATCTTACAGCTTGCTTCATTCTTCTTAGATCTTCAGTGTACCAGGCCTTTCTATTTGGGGCGAGCTGAAGAGGATGCTCGGGTGTGATGCTGTTTATGGACCTGGTAAGGCCGTTGTTCCATATCTCAACCAGGGCCCCAGCAGAATCGCCGTCTGCCCCAACCATATGACCCTCTAGGGCTTCTTGGAACCTTTTGGGTTCCATCAGCCTTCAAGGGCGGACCATTTTAATAGGTCCTCCACCTCTGAGGGGAACATAGGTAGACGCCTTTATCTCTACTTTGACCAGGAAATGGTCCATTCATGACAGGGAAGTGGTAGTGATAACCTCTGCCCACGGATTTTCCTGATCCGTGCAAAAGACCACGTCGAGTGTATTACTCGCAGAATGTGTTGGCCCTGAGACCAATTGGGACAGGCCCATGGCAGTCATGGAATCCATGAACTCCCAAGCTGCACCCTTCAGATTTAACAAGTTGTAATAAAGTCAGATAAACATGTCTCCCCCTTAAATTCCCAAGTTCTCCTGGCAAAGGGCCATTCATAACCTTCCTTCTCCTCATTACTGTCACACTGCTTTTAAACCCCCCTCTTATACCTCCACTTCTTTTTGTTACCATTTCCACCAGAAATGCTTTTGTAAAGCATTAATTAGGGACATGTATCCCAGTCACTTGGTGACATTCAAAATCATAAAATAAATGTTGTACAGAAACCTTGGGGGTGGGTGGGAGTTGCATGAAGCATTTATGCTCATCACCTTATGTGATGAACCCCCAACAAACCATGCATTGCCTCCCTTTACACTTTTCCTCATCGTTGTCACTTTTGTATTTAGGACAATAGTATCTGCATTTTTAAGCACTCTTTAGACCTACAACTCAATTTACAGTTAGAACACCTAGCCAGTTGATCTACCACAACAGCCAGTTGATCTACCTTTCTTAAGCACAGCCTACAGAAAAATAGACAGTCATTATTGTTGTGGTTATAGAGTGTGTGGCAAAATGTGCAGTAATTCCTCACACAAAAAGCATCAACATGAGCTTGTCTAAACTGATTGCCCCACATAGAGTCCAGCTGGGCTTTGTAGCCATTAGCATGCCTAAGGAGCTCACAACCTTTAGTCACCAGCGTCTGTATTTCCACAAGGCAGGCTGTTAATATTGAGGCTTTCTTCCTGCATGCTTGAAAATGTGTGTACAAGTTACCATCAGAAACACGAATTGTCCCTGTTGCTTACACATTGCCCTTTTACTTCTTAAAAGGAGATGTTGTAGCACAATGAGGTCCTGCTTTGATACATTTTATGTTGCTTTTCATAGCTTTGTCTAAAACCAAACAGAACAAAAAGAATTAGAGCTCTTTCTCTGTCTCTCTCAATCTCAATCTCAATCTCTCTCTCTCTCTCTCTCTCTCATACACACACACACCATGTACCTCCACTTTTAGATGATGTTGCTGTGTTTTTAGGTGTAGCATTTCCCTATGGCTGTCTTCACCAAACAGCAGTTCTATAGAGAATAGGCACCCATTTCAGAAAGAACAATCCCCCAAAATAACAAAACCGTACCAATATTATGAATCACAAGTTTTACTCAAGAAAACAGTACTAATGTTCTTAACCACAAATTTTACCTATTTCTTCATCTGCAGACTGGCTGAGATTTTGCAGCTATTTTTTCTCCAGGCCTTTAGAGATCTGTACCACCATCTCTGGAGGAAGATTTTGCACATGTTTTTAATCCATGATTTTGTAAGGTACCTGGTATAGCTAACGATTTGCTGAATAAGGGTGAAAACAAGATTAGCTCAAGCCTGTGTAAAGCTTACAACAACATGTTGAGACATGCCTCAAAGTTCCCCAGTAAACCACAGGACACCCCCAGAATTACACTACTGGTGCAGGGCTTGCACATTTCCACACTGCTAGATCATTGGAATCATTAACATCAACAGTCCTTGCTTTGATAGTACAATGAAAACTAGAATTATAATGATGTATAAACAATGGAAAGGCATCAATATAGGTAAAGGTATTATTAGCTTTGAAATACCTCCACATTTTTGTTTATGAAGTTCTATTAAACCGCTCCATAACCCTAGCTTTAAGTTCATTATTGATGACAAAATGATGCACCCCGTTGTTTTGATAGACTACTTACAGATTTGGATAAAAAAATCACAGCTGCAATCTGTCTGTAATTTTCCAGGTTTTCTTCCATCTTGTGTGAAAATAGTGTTAAAGGCTCCTGACATTTTTATACCTGACTTTTCTACCTTCAGAGCCAGAGTCCAGGCATATTTTGAAAAAATATCTATTATTGTTAAAATGCACTTGTAACCCCTGTTATACTTGGGATGTTATCACATGGGAGGAATTTCTCTCAATTTCGAAAGAAATGAAAATGGGGCCAGTTTGGAAATGAGTGAACTGCCCGAAATTGCCTCCCATTGCCCGAAATTCCATGTGATAGCTTCTCACGCAATAACGTGAAATCCCACAATTGCATTCGGAAGGACCTCCCATTGCTTGAAAATGTGTGTGATCAGCTTTCACGCAATAACGTGAAACTCCATGATTGCATTCAGAGTGCCATTGGATTATACTTCCAATTTCTGTCATCTGACAACATCCTTAGAAATGGTTGCATGTCAACTAAATCAGCCTGCCTTTGCAAATCCACTATAGCTACAACAGTCTTGTTTCTTTAAAAACTGACCCTGGCAGGCCTGTGTAGTGTGTAATTGGCCTGTTTGGAAAGCCATCCAGTAACCTCTCTCTTCCGAATAGATTTGCTCTGTTTTTTGGCCTCTAGAAAGAAGTGGAGATGACCCCCAAAGCTTCCAACTTCTTTAGGGGAATAATATATTTTCTTCAGGATTTTTTCATGTTCTGACATTTTGTCAGCTTATGTAAGTATGAACACAGAGGCATAGGACAAACCATTTTTATTGCAAATTACATGGAGCATATCTACTCTTCGGGATTGAAGGAAACGCGTGAAACACATAATATGTTTACATTCTGTGAGTTTCCGATCTGAAGATTCTTCACGTTACTTTCATGCACACCAGCCTCCTGTTGACAAAAACATTTAAAACACTTTTTTAGTTTAAAAAAAAAGGCTATGCCTGTAACTGTCTCTCTCTTTTAAAAACTAACAGTGACTCAGTACTAAAACTCTTACTGGTGAGCTCGGGTAACCCACATCTGTCTTTTCAGAATTGTCCACCAAGGTATTCTCCAAGAGTTCATCAAGGAATGGCTAGTAAGTAGACCTAGCTGGGTCAGGCTCTCCCACTGCACTCTCGATCTTCTGAGGGTCTGTTTTACAAAACACACTGCCATCTCTTCTGCACCAGAAACTGGGGATCTTTCAGTCTTTGGGGAAAACACTTTCAGATCACCACAATCACACGCTAGGTCTATTTATTGGCAGTCTGTACTCCAGTCCACCACCCACTTGGTTTTAGCAACAGGGCCTCGGCCTGCTGAAAAACCAACTAATTCTCCTCAATGTTCATCATGCAAGGGTATTTGAGGATTGGAGAAATCCACAATGCCTGCTGGTATGGTCGGGGGGGAGGGGGGAGAGAAGAGAATCTGTGGTTCCCCATGGCCTGTTCCTTCTTTGCAGCATGTTTTTTAAATTGCTGCAGAGGGTCTGGGAAAGCTCACAGAATTTGGAAGAGTGGTGGATGACTCCATGCTGTTTTCTCTGAAAATGTCTGGGCCTGCCCAATGGCTCCCTGTACAAGGTGGGGCCAACCCTTGGAGGGGGCAATGAGAATGGCCCATGCAGGGACATTTCTGTGCCCCTGATGGCCTCAGCCAATCAGGAGAGGTGCTGAAACCACTTTCTGACTGTCTCTTTTGAACCAGTAGGGTCACAGGTACCTGAAATCTCTCCCTACTGATCTGCAGAGGTTTCATGTCACAAGGGCCACATAACCCCCTTCACATGCCCCACCTACAGATGGGGATGTAGTTGTGGTGGGACCTCAGTTGTGGTGGGACCCTACGTTCAGGCAGGACTTCCAGGATGGAAAGATAAGGCAAGAAAGATCAGGGAGGAAGATTTGTAAAACAAGACATACCAGAGACCATGATGCTCTGGAACACACCACAAACATTCTAAAATACACTATCTGGTATTTCCTTGTTCATTGGCAGTTTCATCCTCCTAATACAGAGAAACAAACAGTTTGTTCATTATTCATCTCCCCATGCTGTCTAGATGTGTGGTGCTGAAACTCTCATTATGTTGTGTGGGAGTTGTAATCCAGCAGTTGTAGAGGTCAACAGGTGACAAAAAGGTTGTCTAAGATAATCTAGTAATTAAAACAGTGCTTGCAACACCCTAGTTTCATTGCATAGCTCAAATCAAGAGGTACTGACCTAGCTACATTCACTCTATTCTATGTAATCAATCGCTTCTTATGATTAATTAGTCATTTCCTTATTCTCCATTCTCACATCACAGAGGTCACCTTGCTACTGAATTTGCTTATGTTCCACCTTAGCCACCATTTAGCATTTTTTGAATAGGCACATTGTACTACCCAATGAGCCCAATGTTTTTATCCATAAATTCAAGGAATTGCTCTCAGTGCCTTGCTATGGATGCAAGGCACTGAGAGCAATTCCTCAAAATATTATTTCTCCAGAAAAATTCAAAGATCCATAGAGTGGTCAGCACTTTTACTAACTTAGACTGGACTCCTGTTGGGATGTCATGTTACTGAAAGTGGACTTGAGACTATGGAAAACAGAATTGTGAAGATGAACAATGCCCATATCCAGTAGAGAGCTACTGTTACATAACTACCTAGCAGAGCTGGAAAGAGGCTGATGCATAATGAGACTGAAGCAAATCAAGAGAAATATGTTACCCTCAATGTGCTAGGCACTTTTGCTAGTGTCCCTTACTCATTTTTGCAATTCAGTAGCCAAGCTTCTGGAGACCAGGGTTCAATTGCCAGCTCGGCCATAAAAGCCACTGGGTGGCCTCAGACAAGTCATAATACCTCAGGGGAAGGCAATGGCAAACTTTCTCTGAATAAATCTTGTCAAGAAAACAACATAATAAGGTTGCATTAGGATCGCTACAAGTTTGAAACAACTTAAAGGCATAAAACAAACAATTGGGTTTTTGTGTGTGTGTGTGTGCGTGCCTCTGCTACTTACTGTAGTTAAGTGCACACAAATTTATATTGAATGAAAGTTCATACAAGTTCTTAGGTTCTGGCCTAAGATGATTCAAGAAATGCCATAGAGGAATGTCCACCCTTCTAGATGTGGTCTAGTAATCAAAAAAGGTGTGTGTGTGTGTGGGGGGGGGATCTGATGCAGTACATTGGGACACGTGTATAGTGTACATATTGTAAGAAGTAAAGATCTTTGGACAGATGATTTTAACTGTTAGTCCCAGCAGTTCTAGCAGTGTATTTAAGACTGGATCTAGATTCAGGCATGTACAGTTGGATTTGTGAAATATTACCTTATAACCGAGCTGTCTGCCAGAAATGTATAATTTAAGGACACTCTTCACCCCCTCTTTGCAACATCTTTGCTCCAATGTACAGTGGACCCTTGGTATCCACTGCAGTTTGGTACCAGGTCCCTCTGTGGATACCAAAATCCCTGGATACTCGATTCCTATCAAATACAGTGGTATAATAAAATGGTGTCCCTTATATAAAATCACAAAATCAAGGTTTTAGAAATATTTTCAAGCTGTGGATGCTTGAATCCATGGGTAAAACAAATCTGTGGACATGGAAAGCTGACTGTATAATAATCAGCATTATACCAGTGATGGGCAGTACTCATCTATGCTATTCTTCTAAACACAGAATTTTACATTTTCTTTAAAACTGTTTGGGGAGATCTATGGCTATCCTATCCAGACTTGAGTCTCTCCGACATTTTCCATAGTCAGAAACAATGCAAAGAGCTCCATCCCATATGCTAGTCACCCCATTCCCCTTTCAGAGCTTTTTTCATTTCTTGCACAACCTCATCTGCCTCTCAGCTGTGTTATTGCTTCTGATATATTTGAGGAAATATTTCTTGATGTGTCTATCTTTTTAGCAATTATTTTTTATCAGCTTACATTGCATTTTGCTCACCTTATGTTTGTTATCACTGTATACATTCCATTTTGTACTCATTTTGACAATTCCACCGTTTATTATTTCTTTGGTTATTATAATTACTATTATATTTATTTATATCCCACCTTTCCCCCATAACTGGGACTCTGAGCAGCTTACAAGATTGAAAATAGTACAATTTAAAACATAGAAAAATATTATATTAGAAGAGAATTAAATTATTACACTATTAAAACAGATTGCATATAAAAGAATAAAATGTAGATAAAAAGATAAAAGTGTTTAAAATACTTTAAAAGAATACAACATCCAGCCCATTCTTAATGACCTTCCTTTTTAAATGCCTGTCTGAACAGGAAAATCTTAGTCTGTTAAATAAGCATTCTTTGCCTTTTTAAAGCTTCCTTTATTTTACTTTACTTTCACCATGCTGGTTCACCCAACAGCACTGATTAAGTCAAGAAAAGCATCAGAGACATTTGTTACTGACAAGCTTGCCATCAGAGATGGTGAGATGGATATAAGAGGAACTGATCTAAACAAGCACTTGATTTTGGATGGCTTGTAGCCTAAATGGAGTAGCTCCTATCCCCATTTCGGATCCACAGTCTGTCAGTGCAATTGATGCCGATATGTATTCAGCAGATTTACTAGTCTAAAAGTTTTTTAAAATGAAAACGGTTTTCCCTATCCACCATGCTCTCAATATGCTGTTACATACACATGAAGTCCTAATAATTTCTATTCAGAGGAAGTGAGGTGCAGAATGTGTGTTCCACCAGATACTGCAGATTACAACTCCCAGCATCCTTCACTATTGGATATGTTGGCTATGGTTGAATTGATCAATTGTTACTGTTCTGTTGAAGTAAATTATACACATATAAAGACACAGTTTGTTTTATCCTCATACTGTTGTTTTATATAGCAATAAGAGACCAAAACCATAAGCTTAAATATATATATTTTATTAGAGAATGTATCTAAAATACAATATTAATTTCTTGTTTAAATTATGACATTATATTAATGGTACAATATTCTCTATTATATCTATGGTATCAACAATTTTTTCCACATAGTAGTACTTAATTTAGGTCAGTTGACATTTTGGAACATGAAAAAAAATGCTAACATTAAGACATGGTTCAGATTTATGGCTAAAATGTAAAACAAGTAAAATATTTACACTTCAAACTTTTTGAAAGCTAAGACATTTAATCTTCAAAACTAATGTTGCATTTTAATGCCTATTTTGACAAAAGGTATTACCTTAAATCAGAAGTAAAATGTCCACATTAGATTGCATTCCTGTGCTTCCATGAAAGATTCAAGTTATTGAGTATACACAGCATCATATATTCTATGAGGTTATTTTTTTGTTTTTAAAAATGGCTTATTTGTTTCCTATCATTATATCCCTTGACAGACTGTCAAAGAAAGATATCCTATTACAACATCAGCACCAACATCACATCAATTCTTTTCAAATATTGCACACTGTGCTGCTGTTCCCCTCTCATCTTACCCCTGGTAAGCACACTGCACACTTTCCACACTGCAATAAATCTGCTTCCTTATTGGCTTATGGCCATTTTGCATTTCATTATTAAGAAATTCAGAATATGACAGGAAGAGAAAAGAGCACTAGCAAAAACAAATAGATGTCACCAGTGCATGTATGGCATTAGTCTGATTTGTGCTTAGCTTAGAAAAATCAAACCCAAACCCTCAAAAACACAGCAATGATTAATGGACAAAACCTACTGGAACGAGGCCCTAACTTCTCTACCCTTTAAGGGCTGGCAAGGGCGCCAGTTGTCAACCATGGCACACTGTGGCTCATTTTCATCATTGAAGCAAAGGCAACGGAGTTTGTCAATCTGGAGGAGAAAAGCAAAGAAATAAAGGAGCAAGAATGTGACAATTTACAATGGCATTCTAGACTATGCCCTTTGGGTACAGCATCCTCCCCCAAACAGGCACCCCTTAGATATTCTGACCTGCATTTCACATCATTCATGATGATTGCCTAGGCTGGCTGAGGCTGGTGGAAACTGTAAGCCAAAATGTCTGCAAGGGTGCAAGGCTGAAGAAGACTAGCTGGAGAGTCCTTCCTAGGTGTGTACGGCATAAAGGGACCAAAACAGTGTGCCTATACACACATGCTTGTATTAAGTTTACAAATGGCTGTCTTCTTTCTGCTGTTTTTCAGCGGTGAATATTTGGAGGGACAGTTTAATTTTTTAAAATCTTAATTCCTTCAGTCTCTTCCCATTGTGACCTTTTTTCATATAAAAAAGCAGAGGCCAACCAGTGGCGTAAAACAAGAATGGAGTAAATCTCATGCTTTTTAAGTCCCATGCTCAGTTAAAACATGTAAGCTGACAAGAACCCAAAGAACTGTTGTCTGGTCCTAAACAGATGTGCTGGTTAGAACAGACAAGAATAGGTTCCATGTATTAATGGGTCTATCTGATAAAAGCAGCTTCATATGTCCATAGGGTAAAGAAAATATATATTATGAATAAACTGTACTGCCTCTGTTCTTTACACAAAACACAAAACAGAAGTTTGCCATATTTAAAAGGACAATTTTGCACCTCATCTTTTCATCCTTGACTGTATATTTATACTCTGTCATGCACCTGAAGTAACTCTGCAATGTAATACAAACTTTTCAGAATAGGTTTTTCATAAGTGGTTATGTATATGGCATTTATTCAATTGTAGCAAGGCTATCTGTAGGAGTCTCTTTATTTATATAACTTGTTCAATTCTAATTGTAAATTCCAGAATATGTACATTTTATTCTGCACACTCATCCATACGTGAACATCTCTCATGGATTAATACACATATAATTCAATGAGAGATATATGGGTTAGAAATATCCTTCATTTTATTTGAGAGTTTTGTGTCTTTGAATTGAACCAAATGAATGAAACTGCTTATGCAAGTGCAAGAATGGGTACATCTATGGTACTGTCTTTCATTTACTTCTAATGATTCAAGAGCCTTGACTAGCCCAGAAAGCACACTTTCTTCTATGCATCACTGTCCCCATTGTGTATGTGTTTGAGTGCACTTATACAGCTGACCCATCATGTATTATGTGAACTGAATCTCCTAGAAGGCTATGGAAATTTCCGATTCCCTTCTCACCAATCCTGTAAAGACAGTGAACTGGAAATTTATGTGGCTGTGGCCATGGGGTTAATTGGTTTCTTTGTTTGTGTCTTCCTACATCTAATATAAGACACTACCTTGTGCCATTTCCCTACGTGAAAGCCACTGAATATACTTTCCATATAGCAGCACTCTGCTGGGCCAGCATGTACTTTCAATCACCATGAGAACATCCATACCTGCAGCTTCATCCACAAGGTGCCCATGAATGAAAGTATATTTCAGATGAGGTGGCCACCATATTAAAAAACTGAGCCATATAGCATTGACAACTAGAAGCCATCTGTATCATTTATGAGAAGAAAAATTCAAACTGAACCTTGACACAACCTGCTGAACCAGGATTCACTGCCATTAAATTAATTCTCAACCTGTACAGGCTCAGTAGGATTTCTTTTTGCAGATATTAGTCCCTGCTCTTTCTGTCTTCCTCTGGCCAAGTTAACAATAGTGATGGGCTCTGGGTCAGGAGGTATTTACATACAATTTGCATTGAAGAAAGGCCATAAGAGGAAATGATCAAACATCCTCTCTGAGTTCCCTGATCTTCAAAGCATCCCTATGTAAGGTAGTGATAATGAATATAATAAAACCAGGAGATACTCCAGTCATCTGGTTTACGCACCTTTGTCAAAGGGTAACACATTCCTGGCTGGAGTGTGAGCTTTTATGTTGTTTTATGGTAAGCTACAGTTCCATTATAGGCTGTCTTATCTTTGATAATGTTTCCTAAGACGCACAGTTTTCTCAGTGCATGGATTTACCTGTTCCTTGCTTAAAGTTACAGGCTCTTTCAGAACAATCCAGGTGACACACTCAAGCAGGGGAGGAGTGGTCAGTGATCCCGGATAGGTCCAGAAATCGCGGGAGGAAGGAAGCAGACTAGTGGGATCAAAGTTTGTGAAGGCAACCCGTTTGCCCTAGAACAAATAAAACATCAGATAAAATAAAACAGTCTCACGCAAAACTAGATGTTATGTACACACACATCTACAGAACCAGCCACCCACCCACCCCAGGTCAGTCATTTGGGAAATGACTGCCACCTTCAACAGTGGTTAAGGAAATGAGCAAAAGAGAGCTAACAATCTTTTCTTCCCAATGCCCCCACTGCAATTTACCTTTTGCCACTATTGTTGCCTTTGCTTCCACTGGCATGATTACACCACCAGAAATAAAGCAACAACAACAGAATCCCAGTCATGGAGTAAGAAGCTAAAAACAAATCCCTTGTAATCCCTTTCCAATGCTTTTCTTTGAAAGAAGACTTGAGACCAACAGTGTAACATTTCTTACTGCTTTTTCACACTGGGGGTAAACAGGGTTTAAACGAGAGTTAAATGAGAGTTAAACAGGAAATGTCCTGTGATAAACAATAGGCATTTCCTGTTTAACTCTTGTTAAACACTAGTGTGATAAAGCAGTTAGAAGCTTTAAAAAAAACCCTTAGAAACATTACCTTGTGTTTGATGAGGTCCAGTGCGGCAGCAACCTTTTGTATTCCAGGACTTGCATTCCCTACCTGTGAAGTAAAGGAATGAAGAAGATGTATGTGTTGCACTTAATGGCTGCTTACATTTGTTGCTTGGAGAAGCATTCAAACCCATGCCATGGACACATTTTACAGAAATTTATCTTATTCTGATAGGGAAATTAATTAGCCAACAATTGCTTTAAAAACAAAGTATTTTACCACCCTTACCACTGAAGTCCTAAATATGTTTACATAAAAGGAAATCTGTTTGATTTTAGTGGGAAACAGGTCCACAGTAGAAAAATTCAGTGTTTCATATTTAGACACAGAATTTGTATACAATGAAATGCACCATAAATATTCACATCACAGCAGGAAAGGGTAAAGAGATATTAATTTCTAATTATCCTGTTGAATAGATGAAAGCTTTTCTGGCCATCACTCTTCTTTATTTTAAAAGGAAGAGCAGAAAATCAAGCACTACATGCTCTATGCAATTGATGCAGGGTGTGTGAAAGTGTGTTATTTTATAATCAGGGCTACACACCTAAATACAAACACCATGTAAAAAGCTGCTCTGTGTGCACAAGATTAGGGCCTCAATCATTTTCAGTTGTGACAGTTTATTGGTCAAAACTGAAGTTATTTGACTTTCTTGTAGTATGGGCCTTGGCTTACTTGCATGGGTGATCTGGACATTTACTCAGTAAACATCTTTGTAGAATATACTTTATCTTGAGACATTATGTTTGGGCTGGATTGACTGATTTGTGATGTTTGCTAACAGACAATGGCCCTATTACAGGAGGTTGGTTACGTGGCTTTGGGGCCCTTTGAGCTCCACAATTTTGTGAGTTAAAAAAAGGCCTATTATTGAACTGTTTACTTCTCACAAGAAGTCAAAGGACTAAAAGAAAGGAAGCTTAGTATTAAAAAGCCAGCTTGAATGATGATGAAGAGTCAGTTCAGCTTCTATAGGAGAAATAAATCAGCTTGTTGAAAATGTTCTACGAGATCAGCAAAGATGGCAAAAGAGGGTATAAATGTACTAACCTTCAAAAACACACCCACAACTGCCAGGCCATCAGGATGCTTCACAGCTTCACCAAAACTACCATATTTTGTGTTCCAGTGAACTAAATGAAGCTGAAGGCAAGAGAAATTAGAAAGAAAAGATCTGTTTCAAAAACACTTGATAAGCCATTTATTAAACATTAACAATAGCCCCTTTACTGCTGAGGTATTAAAGGGGAGAAATGCTAAGAACGTGTTTGAACACTGATCTGCTTTGCCATGCAGCATAAAATACAAATACATATTAATCCTCTGTTATCACACTAGCTTTTCATGTCCATTTCAATAATGACCTAAATGCAATCGTGTTGCCATATCCTAGAAAACATACTGTGAAAAATGGCTATGTCTACTTTTCAGGTTTGACATAATGACAATAGATCAGCCTATCAAATTGGTCCTTGTTTTTAAAGCCTTGAAGAGTTTGAGAAAGAAATGTTGGAAGAACTACCACCTGTCACATGAATCTGCCTGCCAAGTTACCCTAGAATCAGTGTCCTGCTTTCTGAGGTCTCATTGTTAATGATGCCAGTAGGAGCCTTCAATAGATGATGCAAAGTCCATCGCTATTGTCTATTAAATGTTTAGAATCTTTTAAATCTCTATGATAGACATGTTCAGAAGAAAGCCTTTATAAAATGGAAGTGCCCAGAGATCTTACCTCTGCATCATATTTCACCCCATCAACAGTGTGTTCAGAGCCTTGGCCTTCACAGGATCCCCAATGAATATGAAACTGAATTAGGTTGTAAGTTCCCTCAACTGGGCCACCTGTCAGCACTAAAAGGAAAATATATATATATATTAAAACTTGATATTAAGACTCAGACCTTCTAACTAAAATCACTATTTACTTTGCCACATACAGCAACATTTATTATCTGAACTGTATTTTAAAATTGGTTTTGGGTAGTTCCACTAATGTCACTGACATGATAAGCAAGGAAGGATAAATTGCATTTTAAAAAAGATTGTCAAGTTTGAACTTAGAAAGCAAATAAGAGGAACACAAAGAGGAAAGGTACTTCTCATATATGAATTTAAACCATACATGTATGTCAGGTTTACTGTATATTTTTCCATTTAACATCTCTCATTTAGAACCACACACCACTTTATCTTTTCCAAGATGGGGTTCATGGGTAGGCTATTCAGATGTATATATAAGCCCCAAATAAGAGAAAGCCAAATCTGTCCCACAGACTTAATGGGATAAGCAGCAAAATTGTACACATTTCTTTGGAATCCAATATTGACTCCCAAATAATTATGAAAATGACTTCACTCTTAAATGAGTCATAGTAAAAAGTGTATTAAATAAATTAATAAATGTATCTCATTGAGTTCAGTGAGACATGCTTAACTTCACCTGAATTAGGACTAAGAAATGTCCTGACTTTTGCAGCTAGAAACACAACCATTCAACCAAATATATCTTCTTGGCAACTGTGAATGAATCTCTTTCATTTATATTTCTGAATTTTACTTTTTTTAACCTTTACTTTTTCTAAAGAGAAAAAAGAATTTCTTCATTTTTCTTTCTGATAATTAAAATGTTTGTTTTGTATCTCAAGCTTCTCTAGAACATTTATCTTTGATCCAACTTAAGCCAATATGAAATTTCTCACTATATTTCCTCAACTAGACACATATTCTCTGATTTTGCTATGAAAATTGAAGTGTCTCAACTAATCATTGGAGAGGTTTGCAAAAAAAAAAAAAATAGCTAAGATGTCTTTTCAAATCCATCTGCTGTTTGGTTTATTTCAGGAATCCTGTATTTCTTACAAACTCCAATATCCACACCACAGATAGATATATTCTGTGGTCCTAAAATGTCATACAAAGTAATTAGTTTCGGAATTCTATTTTCAAAAAAATTCAAGCACCAAGTAGATAATTATACATGAATAAAAATTCAGCAGGCTTAATTGCTCAACTGCCTACATGTGGCTATTTTTGTATCTAGTTGTAAGCAGTCCTATTTTCAGTTTTTGTAGCGATGACCATTCTCTCCGATGGTCTGTCCATCTTATTTTAGGTCTGTAAGTGAGCAGAAAGAACCTCATTGATTGCCATGAATGTTATTAGCAAAGTAATCATTATGAGACTTTGTCCCACCTCCTTGTAACATTTAACAAAAAAAATGGCTTTATTAACATATATCAGCCAAACCACAAAATCTAAACAATAAAATACAATAAATTCAAAAAAGTAACAAACATGCACATAGGAAGGCTATTACCTGTTTTCAAATAGGTATTACATTGCTCCTGAATATTGGAGCATTCTTTGGCAACAATTTTTAGCAAACCATACAGATCTTTTTTACATTATTCTTAAAATGTGTCAATACAGCAAAGTTTCCTTTTGGCCATTTCCCCCTGGTTCCACATACAACCCCATAAAAGGTGACCTGACCCACTCCCAGCATTTCTATTACATAGATTCTCATAGTATAAAACTTTATCCGCTGCTGCCTCCTCCAGATTTCCATTCGCATTTTCCCAGTGAATCGTAATATCTACCACAATCACCTCTTTCTCTTTTACAGAAATGAAATTGGTTTTCTCAATATATTATCTTTATTTCTAATATGGGGTTCCTGATGTACCTTCCAATTTAATCTTTTGGCTTCCTCAGCCAAAAGCTCTTTTAATTTATTGTGTCACCAACTTCTTGCTTGTTGAACAGCAGGACATTGTCCCAATATATGGGATAGGGATTCCATTCTTGCATCACACAATAACTCTTAACAGCCCTCTCATTCCCTCTGACCAAAAACTTCCTCATATGATATACACTGGAACTTAATTTTAACACCATAATATATTCCCTCTCTGTCCTATTACCTTTTGAGTTTAACCAACTGTTACTGGTGGGATCATTCACAAACACTGGAACTGATCTCCCTCGACATTGGTATTCTTTCCATTTTTTTTCATTTCCTTCTTCATACCCTTTTGTGGGTCCTTAAAAATCCTTCATAGTTTTCCCCCATCCTCTTCCATCCCCTCCTCATTCTCTATCCTTTCTGCCACATTTCCGATGTTTTCTCCTATTAACGGTATCAATTCTTTCTGCCCACCAGCAGCGAACCAGCATTTTTCAAATTCTCCTGATATGCCCATCTCTTTGGCCATATTCTTATTGTTATATCTGATGAATCTGTGATCCTTTGTAGTGTTTTACATCTTAATTCTGGTATCAGTTTCTCCAGTTTAGTAATACCCAAATCCCCATCCCTATTTTTGGCATAAATAAAATTAATATAAGTAGAAGCTGGAAGATGCAGCCATTGTTTAATTGCAATACTTATTCTATAATCCAACTTTTTAAGCATACTTTATATTAACAGCAACCTACATTCTGTCTTATATCTCATAAATGTCAAAGAAATATGATTTATATAAACCTGGCATTAGAAACAACTCAACTGGCAAGCATCAATAAGTGTTGATTTGCTGTCTGTCATGTCTGAAGAACCACAATTTAAAAACACAAAAACACAGGTTTTTTTTTTCTCCTTTTCTACTGCTTCTGTCACTTGTGGAGGGTATTTTGGGATTCAGACCAGATTTGTCAGAAAATTCTGTTGAATATAGGCTCTGAGATCTTGACTTGACTTTTTATTTCAGTGGATTAAAAAACACACGCCATTTAAAGCATTTTAACACAAAATGTAAAATTCATAGACATATACATGTGACCCCCCCAGGCTCATCCATTTTGTTTGATCTCATATCATTTGATTAATCACTACTTATATGCAACTTGTCTCTATTAACAGATATTGTTCTTGAAGTATTTTGAATGCACAGATATGGTGGTTGATTTGTGATGCTGAAGTGATGCATGTGAAAATAGATGAAAGAGGGATCATGGAGGTCTGAGACCAAGGAGCAGTTAGTCCTTCACATATATGGCCCCAACGTGAAGCATCTTGTCCCTTCTGTGTGTTAAAATCAGATATCACAGATAAGAGAGAGAAAATATGAGCAGTAGCAAGGTAAGATAGAAATAAGTGGATTCAGAAAAGAGTTAACTGAATTCTGCTAGTGCAACTTTTGTACACTTGTTCATCTTGGGAAACCATACCCTGAGGACTGAAGCATCCTCTGAAATGCAGCAGTACTGGAGAACACAGTTACCAAATGCTAAAAAAACTCCAGTTCCCATCAACCTTAGCCAGCCTTGCCAATGGGGAGCAGTAGAGCTGGCCAATGAGTCTCTATCCCTAAAATAAAAAAATGGGGTGGAGATTTCCAGCTGGTAGGAGGAATCAGTGGAAATAGGAAACACTCCACTTTGCATAGGCAGAAATCCCTTCCATTTGTCCAAGGAGGTGTTTTGATCATAGCTGCTAAGAGCAAAAACATACTCTTAAATATGTTTAATTTCAAAACAGAATGGGGGGGGGTAGTCTTTTATGCTTTGTGAGATCTACAGATAATGTTGTTCAATGAGGCCTGGATTCACATACTCCATCTTCATACTTTCTCTTCCTTCCACATTGCCAGAAGGAGTACTTCAGTATGTCTTCCTTTTCCAAGTCAGCTTGTTTTATCATCTAGACAAGGAATCACAATTTATCACTAATTTGTCTTAGTTTAAACTAGTCTGCTTCACAGTCCATGACTTGAAATTGGTTTGTTTAGAAATGCATTGGGGCTAGTGACAAACCACAGCTGCTGTTCAGACAACATGAGAAGCTAACTTTAGGGGAAACTGGAAATGAAACCTTCCTCCACATAAGAGAAAAGGAAAGGGGAATGCACAAACTCAAGTCCTTGGCAGATTCTTCCTGCTCATGTATGTCTTTGTAAGCCACAGTTTGCAATATGTTGTGCAAACATAGTCATAAATACAGCCAAATGGTGGGGAAAACTTTTAGAAAGAAAACATAAAGCTTCAAACAGAGATGCATTAAAGGGAATGCATGGTGTAGTGGTGTGAGTGTTGGACACTTAAATCCCAGTTAGCTATGGAAACCCACTGGGTGACCTTGGGCAAGTTGCAGTCTCCCAGTCTCAGAGGAAGGCAAAGGAAAAATCCCTTAACAAATCTTCAACAACACCAACCACAAAACCTGTGACAGGTCTCTGTAGGTTAGAAATGACTTGAAGGCACACAACAACATTTTATTAAAAAAATAATGTTGCTACACCATAAAAAGATGACATTTAGGTTTAACAAACATTAACAGGCCAGGTTTTGCTGGGTTGCTGTTTTCTGATACAGATAATCTGGACTAAATGGACCACTGCATGATTCATTACAAGAACAAAACATATTCCAATATACAATGCATTTTATGTAAATGTGTATGTATATATACATGTATGTATATGTATGTATGAAACTACTGTAAAAGGATATAAAAATAAATAATTTGCCCCTAAACATCCCAAGTACTAATGTACTGTACTACTGCTGACAAGAGACAAAACTAATAAGGATTTTAAAGGATTAGGCCGTGTTGTCCCTGACTAACCCACCAGCTATTGTTGAGTTCAAACAGGGTGAGTTCTAATCATTATCCAGCAGCCTATACACAAGGCAGGATGTCCAATTTCTGGAGGTTTTTTTTTAGAGGTGGGGTATGTTATCTCCTACAGCCATGCTTTCTATATTTGGATCCCAATTCTTGGTTCCAAACAACTACACACAGAGAACCTTACATTCTGAATGATTCTGACAGCCTGGTTCTGTTCCGGTCATGCTGTCATATCTTTTCACCCTAAAAAGCCTTTTTAGCAGTTTCTTCTGATAAACAGCAGTTAGTTGCCCTGAGAGGAGTCAGTTGGGGAGGAGTCAGTCTGATAGTGGCAGAAGGTTTAACACAAAGAGATAAGTTTAAAAAGAAAAAAGGGAAAAAAAACTACCCAAGTTTTCTGAAACTTCCCTTATTTACATATAACCTATGCCTGTAGCTTGTGATTGCCCTAAATGAACCTGTCAGCCTGTCCTAAAGAAAACTCACTGCTATTTAAAGAACCATGATTATTCCTGGGTATCTGAGGTCCTCATAGGGCATAGGTGATTTAGGGTTAATTCATATACATTTGCTTCCTATACTGGCATCACTTGTGTCTCAGATAGCTACCATAAACCAGGATTTATGCTACTTACAAAACATCGGCAGAGAAAAAGAAAGAGCCAATGGGTTAAATCCAATGTTAGTTCTGCCTGGACTTGACCTAATTTGACCTGAGACTTCCTAATTTTTCCTTGCATAAATTCCACTGATTTCAGTTCCACTGAAGTCAATGAAACTTATGCAAAGAAATATTAGGAAGTTTCATTCATTTCAATGGGTCAGTTTTTCTGGAACTAGGACTAATATTGGATTAATCCCAAAATTAGCCACAGTTTTCTGATGTGTCCACATAGAGGCCCATGCATTACATACTCAGTCTACATGTAATTTGCTTACAAAGAAGTGATCCAATTATAGAAAATTATTGGATGTTAAACATTCCCAATAAGCTTGGATAGTTAGAACCTCAAATATACATGCACAGATATAATCAGTTTACAATAACATATATACAGTACTCTTCCTAGCAAGAGTGGGTAAGGAGGCAAGGACAAAAGGCAGAACTATAGGATACACAGAAGGAACAAAATTAATCCTCTGGACATAATTAATTTATTTCTCATATCTCCCCATCTCAATTACGTTTATTCCTAATTTATGTTCTATTGATCTCAATGGGACTTGCGTTCATGAAAGTACACCTAAATTTGCATTCTTTTGTAAATACTGAAGTACTCATTGTTTTCATAATGCACAAGTATTTGGATTTGAATATAATTCCATACAGGAACTTAGGAGTCAAATTATTATTACAGGGTTCACTCCAACAATAGCTACCTAGTTCATTCTAGGCAAAAAGGAAGCAAAGAATGAAAAAAATGGGTCAAATCTTGTCTTTTAAAGGTAGGGCCATTTCCCCCAGGCCCACTTATTAAGCATCAGTATATGTTCATAGAAACCTACATATAAAAACACCCATGCATTTTATGGCATAAAGAGAAATCCCCAAAAAGGTGCTGAAAAAAGTGTCCTTATAGAAGGGTGACCTTTCCCAGTTGACATGTCCTGGCTTTATCAGAAAGATTATTCAGGGTGAGGCTCAACTGCCAGCAGAGTGTTAATATGTACTTTTACAGGGTGACTGCTGAACCTGTTTTATAACATTTATCAGTCAAAAACTACTGCCTTATCAAGGCTTCCAGCTGCCTACTTATGGCTAAAAGAGGTGCTGTGTTCAACAGTTACTATTTTTTGCATTAATTTATCTCAATAAAATTACAACACATTATTTGCAGAATAGTAGAGGGAAAGGCTTTGAGAAATGTTTAGGAACAGGTTACAGACATATTTGTTTATCAAGAATAATTCCTCTAATAGGATAACTCTGAGATAAATTAATCCATGAAAGTACTATTTAAGCCATTAGATTTAAGTGGTCCCTACATCCTTAAGCAGGCTTTTCAGAATAAATTGTGCATTTTCATTCCAGTGTGGTCTGGCCTCCATATACTCTTGAAGATATTTAGGAATATTACTCTGCTGACAAAATCTTAACATTATTGCATGGAACTAGTTATATGTTAGTTGTGGTAATGCATAACCATTGACTGCAGCTGACTGTACCAACTATCTTGGCTTGAACAGGTACACAACTTTGGTTTATTTTTAAAGTGGTCCATATAGGTAATCCCATTTTAGCATACATTTACAATCCCCAAGTGAAGTCAGCTGACACAGAAATACATAGGTTGTAATAACATTACATTAGAAAACAAAACATATTTCTAGCTTTGTACACAGAGTTTGGTTTGACATCACCCAGCCACCAGCTGATTTGTAGTTAGAAAGCCATACACATAAACAAAGTGAGTACAGCATTTGGAAAAAGTTAACTTTGGGACCGAACAGACTGGCTATTTGAGCTGGTTTCCCAGTGGCGTGGTGGGTGTGGTGACCAGACGCTACATCCCCAATCCGTCCTCACGCGGTCCACCCCACCAGATGGCAGGCAGCATTGGGGCATTCTTGCAGTGCAGAAACCAGATGCCGCACACCGCAGGAGCACAGAAGAGCTGTGGTAGCAGTGAAAAGAGTGCCCCTTTTCCGACCCAACAAGAAGCAGTATTTTGCCATTCCTTTTGGGGCTGGAAAAATGATGAATTGGAGTTGTGGCATGTGGTTGCTGCAGCCCCAATCCGGTGCTCAAAGGGGGTGGTGCAGAGTCACCCCTTCACAGCTGTCTACTTAGGCCCTTTCTTGGGCTGTTATTCCCAGAATCTTACAGTCAGCAAAACAGTGGAAATTATAGCCCAAAAATAATTTTACCAAGATCTACATGACAGCTAAATCCAGCTAGCATGACAGCTACAAACATATGGGACTACATTTTTCCTTTTATGAAAAATAAACCAACAAATAGTGGCTATACAGTACATAAGAGAGGAGATGAATACATGTGTGAGTTTGACACCCATGTTGGCAACTCATGCAAACAGTTTTCCATCCCCAGTCAGCTGACATCTCAGTAGTATCTGAACTGACTCAACATTTTGGGGAGTTGGATGAGAAACTGGCCTTTGCCTTAGATACTATGAAGATTGTGACGGTCAGTAACTGCAATTCAGTGTATATATTTTCACATCCATTCTTTAGCAAGTAATGGTAGCAGTTTTTATATATTGTAATAGCTTTTAATTAAGCAACAAAGTATTTCACCTTACCATTTTGCTGTTGCTAAATTATGGTACTGCTGTCTATAAAGTACTATATATTATAGGCACATCCATTTCAAATCATTTACAGAATAATTAATATTTTATTGCTCATCCTCCCAGAAGAGCCACTTATGAAGCTGTGGAATCCTAGCCTTCAACATTTCCTCCGTCTTTAAAGTCCTGACCTCCCCAGCCTGCAAAGTTATAAAAGGCAAACTGGAAAAAAATGTTGGTTTTTGTATTTAGTTTAAACCATTTTATAAAATGCCATCAACTGTGGGTTGCATCTAGTCATGTTTAGAACCGACTCACTGAAATCAATGAAGCTTAACTGAGTTACAACTCAATTTATTCTAAGCATAAGTAAGGCTGGATCCAACCCAATAAATCTGAAGTCCAAATCAGTTTATTTTGCTGTCATAAAACAAATCCACAAGTGATTGATTATTTGTTTCCAGAAGCAGGCTCAGCAAGAAAGTAATTTGCTAATGTTTACTATGGAGTTCACAGCTTATTAACCAGCTAGGCTGCAAACAGGTTATAAATTCTCTCTTTTAATCATTAATTTTCTAACTTCCTTTTTTATAGTTATACTCTGGATAATCCTCATCATGTGCTGTGTTTTTGTAATAAATGAAGGAAAGCATATATATTTTCTTACAAAACAGTTTTTAAATCCCTGAAACATTATACAGGCGAGGAAACATGTTTATTTAGGTCTATGATAGGAACTAATGGGATACCAAATGGAATGATCTAATAAAGAGATTTGGTCACATTCTGCAAACTATATATTCTGGAACAACCTCTCATAAGTTTAGCAGACAAAAGTCCTATTGTACTCAATAGGACTTGCATTCAGGGAGTAATGCTTAGAATCACAGCCTTCCATCCTATGCATTTTTAAGGAGAGGTCAGTCTAAGTGGCTACTCACATGAATGCCTGCATAAATTTGCAGCCTAAAGGAACCTTCTTTGAGATTATTACAAAGAAAATATGGGTTATCTATCAACAAACTGTTCCCTTCACCTACTTAATAGGGGGATTACAAATTATGGTGTGTGCACCTGCGCTGAAATCCCTCCAAGTAGGAAGAACTGGAGCAGAGATATGTCTTTGGAGAACAGATCTCAGGCAGCATTGCAAGCAACCATGCTGCTTGAGGACTTGTAGCATTGCCGTCCCCCCAAAAGCAATTTTTCTAAGCATTGGAAGTAGGGACTCTATTAATGCAGCAGTAGCAATGCAAACTGGTGCCAAAGCTGCTGCAGCATTCACAAATCTCTGAGCTGGGAACGAAAGTATGCATTCCCTCCAGGCTATAAGCTCTCTAGAATTTTCCCAGTCATCTGCCTCCAGCTTCTGCACACACATTTCTTTTTGCTGGAAATATGTAGATGAATCCTACTGGTTTCAGGGTGATATATTTAAAGAGAAGAACAGTGCCCTCTAATTTTTATTTTGTTGTGTGCCTTCAAGTCATTTCTGTCATCTGCCAAACCTAAGGTGAATCTAGCATATGCGTTTCTTGGTAGAATTTGATGACAGGCTGAGAGAGTGTGAGATGCTCAAAGTCACCCAATGGTTTCCATGGCCAAGTGTGAATTCAAACCCTGGTCTTGAGAATCATTTTGCTTAAACCACTACACCAGGCTGGCTTTCTCCAATATCAGAAGGTAATTCTGCAAACATTTGCCACTAAGCATGCTTACTACTGATAGCCATACAGCAGAATGTTTGTACAGTGTGTTTACTAACTGAAAGCTAGTTATGCAATCTAGTTAAAGGAATGTTTGTGAACTAAAGCTGGTCCCACCAGAGTTTTAAAATCTTAGTTTTTAAATTCCATCAGGTTATGGACTGGACTGGAGAACTTAGCCTTAGATGTTAGTTACATATCCAATACTATCTGGATCAACATATCTATGGATAATTTGTAGCAGATGAGGAAGAATTTCCTAACTCCCATTTATTTAATAACAGCAATTTGAATGTCTTGTTTTAACTGGTAAATTCACTGATCTGTAGTAAGTGAGCTATAGGTAGGTAATCGGGTATGTAGGTCATTCTGCTTTATGGCTTATGAGGTTCAGTAGGTGACAACAGCTAACCCCTCAGCTACTGTTCCCCTCTCCATTCAGCTTATAAAATATGGGGATACAAAAGTAATTTAAAAATTAAAAAATAGATCCCACATACTTGATGTTTGTCATCCCTTGCTATGAAGACTTTGTAGTCTAGTGCAATTGTTTACATTTTTAGTACATTTACTAGAAAGATATTGGGACCAAAGAAACTGCACTTATGGCAGGGGGAAGGAAGTGAGAAAATTTTACAAATGATTACAAGGAAACCTTGCAGAAAATATTTTGCAAGAACAGCACAGATATCAAAATAATGCCAGCAGTTAACCCAAGGGAAGAACTGCACCTTTTCCACCACTGTCCACGAAAGCCCCCTAACAAATTAATGTTGATTTTGTACAGTTTGTGGATTTATGTCATTTAGATGTCTAATACATCTAAAATGTATTAGAGATTATTAAATGTTAAATGCACTTTTGAAAGCCTTAGTGTCAAGTCCTGACCATCAAAGTCCTAAGGATTTACAAAACTACACTGTCAAGTACATGCAACAAGACTGCAGTGTGTAACACTTTACTTAGAAAATGTCACTCCACTGCATTTCTTTTTTCTGGCTGTTTCTTACTGCAGCAAAGCAAAATCCAATCTTCCCTAAAGCAGTCATAAGCTTTCATTTTCTGTTAAGATCAATGTTGACTGGAATATCTGTAACAGTGGCTTTATGATACAGAGGAGAAAACCTTGGGAAGATTCTGTACTAATGAAAGTGATAACAACAAAACACAGTCTGCCACCAAAGAATACACTTTATTGTACAAAAGCCTAACTATTCTCTATGATACTAAGGCAATCATAAAATAGCCACAGGACGTCTACTGTGTCAAAGAGATATATGTTATTGGACTAAATCCGACTGTTAATTTTAACTAGAGTTATCTGAATGAATTGATGAGAACTTGGAAAATAAATACTTATGTAAATCCTGTTGGTTTTATGGGTCTACTCTAATATAGATTAATACTTGGATTTACTTTATTGCCTTTCTATTTTATATCTTTCAATAAACAATCCTTGGAACTTTCAATAGCACATTTGAGCAGCTCAGTGGCTCAGTTCCAAATATATATATGGCCCATCCCATATAATTGATGACAGCCCCTCAGATGTTGTTGGATTGCATCTCTCAGCATTCCTATCCACAGGCTATGCTATCTGGGCTACTGGGAATGCTAGTCGAACAATATATGGGAGAATACCACATTTCTACCCCTGCTCTACAGCAAAGAGCAATATGAGGTACTAATGTGCTCTGTATCTTACTAGTTTTTATCAGTCCACTGCCTGTTCTGTGTGTTCACCAATAAAAAAACAATAGAACAGATCTTGAAATTTGAAAACTCTCTGCATTATAATTTTATTATTTCACACATAGCTGATAAACCCAACACACTAATAGGTAATAGTAGGAAACCCTTCTGTTCTGATTATATCATAAAATCAGCATCTTTTTCTCTCTTTTTTAGCAATTTAAAAATTTTAAAAGACAGCATCTTAAGTCTCAAAACAGAATGGCATACTTTTACATTAAAATAGATATGACCAAATTCTACTAAATTGGAACATATTATATGTACAGGCTTAGAAACCTTTAAATGGGTAGCCTGGCAAATCTAATTAAGACTGTTGCATTTTTGTGGATGCTATACTGATACGACAGTTAATTCATTTCACAACTGTTTATTAAGCTATAAGGCTTCCCCATGTGGGTCAGGCCTTGAGTTGATATTTTCTCTGACAGGGAGCAGCAATACAAGATTTTGGGCATAAGTCTTTCCAGCCCAACTCTGCTGCCTGATGTCCTTTAACTAGCTACAGGAGGGACTGAGCCTGGAACCAAAACAGAAGATTTCCTACCAAGGTGCAAATGCAGTTTATATAATAGATATTATGATGTGTGCATGCAGGTAAGTCTGATACCATGGGGTTTTCAACAGCTTGTGAAAAACTGAAGCATCTGCTGCTGAAGCAATATTATCATGCTCTCCCACCACCATGCTACTGCTGCTAACAGTCTCTGAGCATTTCCACTCTACTACTATCTTCCTCCACTTCCTCCTCCCACTCTCCATAAACTGTAGCTGCCTGAGACTGGCTCCTTGCTGCAGAATTTAAAATGATCAATGTCTATGCTGTGTTCTTCTAGAGCAAAGAACAGATCCAAAACAATCTATACCTGCCTCCAGCCTATGCCTTCATGCAGCTAGATAAATTGATCTGGATTTTCTGAGGTGCTATAATGTACCCACAGGTCCCCCCCCCCTTTCCATCACTTTCCCCCAGGTGAAAAGAAGGTTTCAAAGCTCCAAATGAAGGAATAAGGCAAGCTACAAATAAAGAATTCTTAAACAGGGAAAAACAGAACAGAATTGTGATACAATCACCCTGTGAATCATGAGTTGTTATGGCTAATGCAGGATCTAATCTTCTCTACAGAATTCTGACTCTATCTTTTTAAGAACAAGTTTTAATTCTGCATAGTACTTAAGAATGCTTTTTCACTTTCTCTCTCTCTTTCTCCTCCACCCACATTGCTAAAGTCTTGGAGCAGTTCTGAATACTGAAGTTGTAGGGAACACCTCATTCCTTCATCACCAATACTCCAACCTTATGTGCCCCACTGCAATCTATGAAACAAATAATTCAATGTTCTGAATAATCCTTAATTTTGAAAACCAGGGCAAAAGTATATAAATATGTGAAATCTGCACAGTCATTGAATTTAAAACTTTTTCCCATATGAACTAGTCTGCCTAAGAATAGAATAAATTTAAAGACTGTGTAAATATGAAAGGGTCTAAATACCCCAAAGGCTCCATATCCCATCTGATCTTGGAAGCTAAGTATGGTTAGTACTTGTATGAAAGATTGCCAATGAATATCAGGTGCTGTAGGCCATATTCCAGAGGAAGGAACTGGCAAAACCACCTCTTGAATATTCCTTGACTAAGCAAACCATATGCAATTCATGGGGTCGCTGTAAGTTTATGGGTGATGTGAAAGTGAAAGTGTGTGTATGCATACACACATATGCATGCACGCAATGCCTGCAGCAGTTCAAAAACCTTTAAAAAAAACCAGAATAATGCTTTTCATCTACTTTTCTGCTTCATTTTCACAGCTCCGATAAGACACATTTTGGCAAAGTAAAACTGAAAACATGAGAAGATGGTGTTTAGAACAGCTTGTGTATTAACAAGCAATAAGATACTCAGGGAATGCTATGTGACAGATGTAAAAATGCATTTCAGGTAGAAAAGATATTGTGCACTAACCTATGTGTTTATGACAGTAGTATTTTTCCTGCAAACACAGACATATTTAAGTGTACATTTTGGCTGCAATACACAAACTACGATGCTACCAGAAGAGTCCTATTGAAAATCAAAAGAGGCAAGCTTTGGATTTCAGCCTTTGATATGCTTACTTGCAATACTATTTGGAAAACTCACAAGTCAAAGCTGTTCTAAGCTCTTTGAATTTGTCCCTTCAATGACACTGCCAACACTGGAAGGGGGAAAATAGGACACTTACTCAAGCAAGTTAAATCAGGCAGTGTCTAGAGAAAGCAGCAGCCTCTGTTTTTACAATGGCACCATTTCCTACATTTAAAAGCTGTTGCACGGTCACTGTAGCTGGATGAAAATTGCTACACAGGCAGCCATCTGAAAAATTGCAATGATTACAAAGCAAGCCTTCAGAGTCTCACTTGTAAGAGTAGCCTTGTACCTCTGTACTGAACATGTAATCATAGCATTCTCATCAGGAATACGGATTCACAAGATGAGGGTTTTTAATTTGCCATTATTGTGCACAGAGAGTGTTGCTGAAAAGAATGACTAACTAGCCCTGGGTGAACTGTGTGGGAATGTGGGAAGAATGCACTGCTGCCTTTATTGAAAAACTCAAAAATATTGCTAAAGGAAAGATTTCAACCTGAAGCCACCTACCTCCCCTGGGGAAAACCGTGGGATGCCATATACTCTTGAACGCCAAGTGTCCCTTGTCTTAAAGAATAGCCTCTTATTCTGGCTCAAAAGAACATCATGCATGCAGCATATTTCACTCTAAAGAACTCTTCTGGACAGGTACAGCACCACTGCAAAAGTCTTTATTAATTTTGTTTGATTTGGAAATCCAAAATTTAGAATAGAATTGTATGCGTGAATTTGTCCCCACTGCCTTTCTCTATTCAGATGCTGATCTTCAGCTGCATATGTTCTTACAATATGGTGCACACTGGATAACTGAAATATTATAGGAATGTAAAGCTAAACAACATTTGAAACTTGTAAATTCCAAGCCCAACAGCACAATAGCAAGATGCCTTATTGCTTCAACATGGATCAGCCTGCACCTTGTAGATTGCTATGTGCCACAAAGCAAAGAACAGATCTATCCATCCTGAATTCCTGTCTGTCAGATCAACTTACATTTTTCCTATGGAAAAAGAAGAGGAAGAAAAGGTAAAAATAAAAAATAAAATAAAAATAGAACAGGATGTGGAAGATTGATTATAGAAAGGAGCATGAGGAGAAGAGGGTATCTACAGAACATTAAACCCAACAATCCCATATCCTATACACACTTACCTGGGAACAATTTCTATTTACGCAATAGTGGTTACTTACATTTGAGTGAGCAGATATAGGCGTGCATTATTAGACTGATGCTTGGGAAATTAATGGCTATCCCATATGTTATAATCTATCATTTCTCCAATTTGGCACCCTCTAAAAGTGTTGGATTCCAAGTCTCATCATCCCAAGATAGCTATTGGTCATGGTGTCTGGGTACAGTGAAGTTGTAATCCAGCAGAACTGGAGTAAAGTATTCTGGGGAAGGTGACTGTAAAGCTGTCTAGAATCCTTTAAAGGGGTAAGGGGAAATATCCAAACAGATGAAGATGGATTTTTATAACATTCAGACATTAAGCTAATTTTTGGCTACAGCAAAGCCACATAAAGGTAGTTAAATAATTATGTGCTATGCTCACAGCCACTATCTTTTCCCCCTTCCCCTTTGCTTCCTATTACCACCTTTGCCAAAGCCCCACAAAAGAAGCCCTTAAAGTGAGCAGGTACAAACCACATTTGTCTCCAGAGTCATCAAATTCCACATTGAAGGAGTGCCCATTGTTGACAATGCTTTTGCTTGCGGATGGGTCATAACTGAGGCTCAGGGACTTCAGCGACGCGTCATATTTGGCAGACTTATGTTGGATGTCGATTGGAGATTGCCGTTCTCCATTGGCAATGGGGCAGGTCTCGTGCCAATGAGAAGGTCCTAGAAAGAGAGAGACACACATAGAGAGCAGATAGCAGAAAGGTTAAAGTGCCAACTGAAGTAAGACAGAAGAAAGATGACTGATAGCATGGGGAAACTCAGTAGAAGCCTTAATGCCTTAAGTGTAGTTGACAGCCTTTAATATTTTTGCTTCATCAATATTGGATGTAAGAATGAAACGATTTTGGCTAGCTGGAATTACAAGCCTGAGCTACCAGAGACAGCTCACCCCTGAGGTGCAATCAATGGAACTGACAGGGATAGCAGGGAAGCAAAGGCATCAGTAAGCTTAGATTTCAACTTACAGGAATCTAAGGGTGAGGGACTGGGAGGAAAACGGTAGCCTGCCTCTGCCTTTCTCCACTATCTGGGTATAGGAAAGGGTCCGAGCTAAGAATATTGGAAAAGGTTCCCCCACTGGCAACTCTTTCAGGAAGAATGGACACATCAAGTTCCAGAAGGGGAAGTCTGAGTAACACACACACACACACACACTCACACAGAGGGTAACTGATGGCTCACACATCTCTGTGGGTTGCCTAGCGAAGCAATGATGTGGCTGGCAGATTCCCACTTCATTCTCAATTAACATCCCAGCTGCTGCAGAATTTCCCACCTCACACCCCTGTTTTGCAAACCTCTGGGTGAAGAAGGGTTATTCCTACCACCTCCCCATGTAGGGAGATACCTTAATTTGGGGGCAAATTGCTATCATGCACGCAGGGCATTTTGAAAATGGAAAAGGGAATAAAAGCGTCATCCTGGGATAAGGTAAAAAGAAACTTGCCTCTCTGATCTGCCCTGATATTCTGCACATCCCTGTCTCCAGCATCCCAGTGATCTGGTGGGGACCGGAGGAAGGAAAATTCCTAGCCTTTAAACATGTGTCCCCAAAGCCCTTTCCCGAACTCAGTCACAAGAACAGGGATCCTTGCTCAGGAGAGTAAATGCTGCCGGAGAGACTAGGGGTCCATCTACATTGTAGAAATAATGCAGTTTGACACCCTTTTAACTGACAGGGCTCCATCTGACATAATCCTGGAGTTTGGAGTTTTGTGAGGCACCAGCTCTCTTTAGCAGAGAAGGCTAAAGACCTTGTAAAACTACAGAACCTAGGATTCCATAGGAGCTACAGCACTTTTTAACATAGTGTCAAACTGCATTATTTCTACAGTGTAGATGCATCAGGCAGGTGTGAAGCGAGATCAGGTAAGCCTGGAAAGTCCAGGTAAGCCTACAGATCTCCTCCTGCCTTGGATTTCAGGCACCTGTGATGAGGATGGAGGGAAGGCTCCCAATTTCCTTCTCCCCAAATTCTCTTTTTCCTGGGACTGAAGCTGGGATGTGTCCCAGTTGGGCTCCAATGCCAGAACGAAATGCAACCACATCTTTACTTTGCATTGAGCAACGCAGGGCAGTGTGGATGTCCTGGTTTGGCCGTTGGACTAGGACACTGGGGCTTGAATCCTGGCTTGGCCATGGAAACCCACTGGGTGACCTTGGGCAAGCCACACTCTCTCAGCCTCAGGGGCTGTTCCACGGCATACTTCCTCTGAAGAAAACCTTTGCCAAGAAAACCCTAGGAGAGGTTTTGCCTTCAGGTGGCCATAAGCCGGAGCAGCTTGGCTTATGGAAACCCACTGGGTGACCTTGGGCAAGCCACACTCTCTCAGCCTCAGGGGCTGTTCCACGGCATACTTCCTCTGAAGAAAACCTTTGCCAAGAAAACCCTAGGAGAGGTTTTGCCTTCAGGTGGCCATAAGCCGGAGCAGCTTGGCTTATGGAAACCCACTGGGTGACCTTGGGCAAGCCACACTCTCTCAGCCTCAGGGGCTGTTCCACGGCATACTTCCTCTGAAGAAAACCTTTGCCAAGAAAACCCTAGGAGAGGTTTTGCCTTCAGGTGGCCATAAGCCGGAGCAGCTTGGCTTATGGGAACCTGCCGGGAGACCTTGGGTAAGCCACAGGTTCTCCGTCTCAGACTTCTTCTGAAGAAAACTTTTGCCAAGAAGGAAACCCAAGGAGAGGTTCACACTTAGGGTCAAAGTCAGTCAGAGGCTTGGCCCGAGGACCTCGGAGGATGTTTCATGGCAAAGAAAACCCACATTAGGTCACGCTTTGGGGTGGCCAAGCCCTGCAGCAGGTGGCCCTCGGCGGAGGACCCCCCGCCGCCTCAGCAGCCATGACCCACTGCCTGAGCTCCAAGTCGTGGATGATGGGTTCAGCTAGGACTTCTCACACTAATCCTTATTACAATAGACTCTCAATTATCCAGCCTTTGGTTATCCAACCTTCCGGATTATGCAACGCCGCGGCTGCTGCGGTTTCTTTAAATTTTCAGTGATTTCTTTAAATTTTCAGAGGACTGAACTGTTTAGACTGTGCATCACAATGATTTCTTTACGTTTACTTTGACCACGGTTGCAATAAGAACTTCGATACATTTTGCAACCCGTCACGATTTTGAGGCTTTTTCGGGGACCAGTTCCGGACGGTCCAACATTGTTTGGTTGTCCAACTATCAGCCGGTCCAGTTTATGTCGGATAATGGAGACTCTATCGCACTTCTTACTAAAACCCCAAAATATCCCAATATTGATGCCCAAAACTTTCCCCCCACAGCAGGGATGAGCCCACTCACCGTTGTCCTTGCCATAGCCCCAGGACATGGCCAGGAGGAGAGGGCTCAGCTGGAAGAGGCCGGGTCGCCGAGGACTAGGCTCTGGCTCCAAGGTCGGAGGTGTCAGTCACTCAGCTGCTGGCTCCTTCTGACTGAGGCTCCGTTCTTCTTTCTCCTCCTCGTCAGGGGCTTTTATAGGCTCCTCCGGCCAACAACTCCATGCCCCGCGTGGACATTGCGAGGCTGAAGGGAGGGGGAGGGGGAAGGGGGCGGGGCTCTCCAGGATGAAGGGGCGGAGACAGAGGGATTGGAGGGAGAGGGAGGGAAGGAGGACTGGGAAGACTAGAGAGAGAGAGACTGAGGGAGGAAGAGACTGAGAGGGAAGGAGGAGAGGCAGGGGAGGAAAGAGAGGAAGAAGGAGGGATTGTGAGGGAGAAATGGAGAGGGAGATAGAAACTAGAAAGAAGGAAGGAGAGAGAGGAGAGTAAAGAGAGAAAAAGAGAGGGAAGAAGGGATACTGAGGGAGGAAGAGAGGGAAGAAGGGAGAGTAAAGAGAAAGAAGGAAGGAGAGATTGTGAGGGAGAAAGAGAGAGGGAAGGAGAGACACTGAGGAAGGAAGGAAGGAAGGAAGGAAGGAAGGAAGGAAGGAGAGGCAGGGGAGTAAAGAGAGAACGAGGGAGGGAAGAGGAGAAACTGAGGGAGAAAGAGAAAGGGAAGAAGGGACAAGGGAGTAAAGAGAAAGGAGGGAAGGAGGGATTCTGAGGGAGAAAGAGAGAAAGGAGAGAGACAGATAGGAAGGAAGGAGAGTAAAGAGGAAGAAGGAGGGAAGGGGAGACACTGAGGGAGAAGGAAGGAGGGAGAGGAGAGGGCAGAGAGAAAGAGGGAAGGAAGGACACAGCCTCAGAGAGGGAAGGAAGGCAGGTAGAAAAAGAAAGAGAGAGGGAAAGAGAGAGGGGGGTAAGGAGGGAAAGAGAGAGGGAGAGAGAAGGAAGGAGGGAGAAGGGAAGGGAGGGGAGGGAGGGGGTAGAGCTGGGGGGGGAGGCTGGGGCTGGGGGCCCACCGGGGCGCCTCTGGCTGCCTTTGCGTCTTGTGTCGCGTCCGGCGGGGCTCCTGTGTTCCGTCAGCGAGGAAGAGGAGGAGGCCAGGGCTGCTGCCCCCGCATCAGACAGACACACGCCGAGGAAGGAAGGAAGGAGGGAAGGAGGGAAGGAAAAAAGGAGGGAGAGAGGCTCGCTTCTCAGGGCCCGGGGCTGCGGGGGCTGGGACGGAGAGGGGCCGGGAGGGATCTGCGGGGCTCCTGGAGGCCGGAGTGACCTTGGGATGCCCAGGCCTCCTCCATGGCCACCTTGTTCTGGCCTGGGCTGCATCCACACTGGGGAAATAACCCGGTTTGGCACCAATTTAACTCTTTGTCTGCCTCACTTGCTATGGAATTCTGGGAGTTGGAGTTTGTTGTGGGGCCCAGAGCGGAGCTCTGCTCCGCTCTGGGCCCCACAACAAACACCAGCTCCCAGAATTCCATAGCAAGTGAGGCAGACAAAGAGTTAAATTGGTGCCAAACCGGGTTATTTCCCCAGTGTGGATGCAGGGTCCTTCCCTCTCTTCCTTCTCTGTCCTTGGGCGACCCTGGATGTTGTCCTTGTTTAGCCTGGAGAAAAGAAGGTGAAGAGGTGATATGATAGCCCTGTTTAAATACTTGAAGGGATGTCATATTGAGGAGGGAGCAAGCTTGTTTTCTGCTGCTCCAGAGAACAGGGCCCAGAACAATGGATGCAAACTGCAGGAAAAGAGGTTCCACCTCAACATTAGGAAGAACTTCCTGACAGTAGAACACACTCCCTTGAAGAATAATGGAGTCTCCTTCCTTAGAGGTCCTTAAGCAGAGGCTGGATGGCCATCTGTAGGGGATGCTTTGATGGAGAGTTCCTGCATGGCAGAATGGGGTTGGACTGGATGGCCCTTGGGGTCTCTATGGCTCCACTCTGGGCCCCACAACAAACTCCAGCTCCCAGAATTCCATAGCCTTGAGCCAAGACAAAGTAAAGCAGGGCCAAACCATATTCTTTCTCCAATCTGGATGGAGCCATAGTATGATCTAGAATATATTTTCTTGCATTCTGGGAGACAAATACAAACCAGTGATCCCTGCTGCTCTGGCCAATGATCTTGTTAGGTCTGCACTACTTTTACTTTGGGGCCGCCTTCAAAGTATAGGTTGACCCTTAATGTCTGGAGACAGAGGTAAAGAGGCCTTTTAGTTGCAGTATCTGAGAAAGTGAGTTTGGTAAGTAAGTAACTGGTTAATGAGTTAGGAACTATTTAAATGTAACTATTTAAATGGGAACCTCAAAGTGTGAACATTTGAGTACAAACTCTCACATCTATATGGAAACCAATCCTGAAATTACTTGCTGATTTTTTGTTGTTGATTGAGTATATATGCGGTTATTTCCCATTAAAGGCCTAGAAATGTTGTTCTTTTTCTTACACTTAGTACTATATATTTTAATCCTCCCCTCCGTTTGGTATTATTGTATTTAATTCTGGGGTTCTGTTACAGTAGTCTTAGTTTAAGGCTAGTTTTAATTTCAAATGGACATTTATTATTATTATTATTATTATTTGTATTACAGGCAAACTGGTTTCCCAACCGAACGGCTCATTTAGATTCAAACAAATTGCAAGAGCGTATAAGGAAGCCACAGTGTATTTGTTTTAAAATTTTAAAGGAGATTTGAATAGGAGTGCAGTGAGAAGCACTCACACATAACAGACACACATACTTTGCTGCTCATACTCCCAGAAGCTGCTTTTCAGTTAAAGCAGACTGTCATGCCTCCTGATACACATTTGCATGGACTCTGCCGTTTCCTCCTTATTCTCAAATGGATAAATCATAAACGATGCAGTGCTGAAAAGCCCAGCTGAGAGACGTCTATAAAAGCCAAATAAAACAAAATAATTATAGGTGCGTGGGTAGCATCTTGCTCTTACCTTTATGCCACATTGCTGCAATAAGTAAATAACAGGTTCTGCAAGCTCTTTATGGAAGTAGCCAACTGTCTGACAATATTTAACAAGACTAAGATTTGGGCATATGCATTTTCACGAGTTTGATATGTCAGCATTTTTTTAGCCATTTTGGCTTTGGAGGAATGCATTTGCAATAATAAGCATTCTTTTTCACATAATGTAATACGGGAATACACATACAGTACATCGGCTCAGTTCTCGGGCAACATGCATCTGAGGAAATAGGCTCAAGTCCACAAAAGCTACTAGCTTCTTTCCTTCTGTTAGTCTCAAAGGTGCTGCAAGATCCCTTTGCATACTGATTTCCCAGACTGATACAGCTATATCTTTGAATAGGGCCCAACTGAGTTATATAATGGTACAACTGGAAGAAAAGTGGTATTGTCTCTTGGTTTATGCCTATGCCACAAATGGAATTAAGGGCCATTAAGCCTTTATCTGCAAAAAGAAAAGTGTGATGATATAATTTATTTATCATTCCCAACAGAAAAAAAAAAACGAGTCAAGTGAAAATAACTGGGAAGAAAGGAGCTCGTTGCTTAAAGATTCTTTGAAGATTACCAGAAAATGCTTCAAAATTACTTATTAACCAAGTTACAGTGTTCTTTCACCCTTCTTGTTTCCTTCCAGATTGCAGTAGTGACCTTCATGCACAACTGGAAAGTCAGAACAATGCAAACTAAAGGATTGAGTAGTGTATGTTGAATCAACATGTGTGAACCTGTTTGTATGTGAAGCTCATCGTTTGAGGGAGGCCTTCTTCCAGATACCACTGTATTTGGACGGTCAAGTAGGTGTGACTGAGATATAAATGCTGTCCCTCAAAGAGGTTCACCATGTACCTTCTTTAATACCTTTTAGCTGCCAAGGGAAAATTTTACTAAATTCTTTGCAAAGTACAGTTGGCCGTTGGCCCTCCATATCCATGGATGTTTTATTCATGGAGTCAACCATCCATAGCTCAAATTATATATATATATATATATATATTTAAATTTCAATAATCAAACCTTGATTTTGCCATTTTATATGAGAGGTACCATTTTACTTTGCCAACCTATATAAGGGGACTTGAGCATCCATGGATTTTGGTATCCATGCAGGGTCTTGGAACCAAGCCCCAATGGATACTAAGGCTTGATCTATGAATTGCTTTTTGCATATTCATACACTGATGATGCTATTCTGAAGTGCATGTGCATTATATTTTTACTTTGTTCTGCTCTTTGATACACACACACATACACATATAGGCTTTTTATGTAAGCTGTCATGGATATTGATAGAAAGATGGGATATAAATCTTCCCTAAACAAATAAGTATGTTGTCAATTATTTATTATCCACTCATTTCCAGAAGAAGAAGGCACAATAAGTTTTCAAAATAAAATGATGCAACATTTTGCTACCAGAATTAGCAATAGGCATAAAGTCCCCACCAGTAACTCTTAATATTGCCATCAAAGTTTCAATATGATTTGCCTCCAGCAAAATTTAGGATTGGATTGGAAGGTTCAAGTGAAGAAGCTGTTAGTGTCCATGTGTAACTCACTATCTTTTAGGCATATCATATCATAGCATGTGTGTGTGAGAGGGGGGGGGGGTCACATTGTGTTACACAGTTATATACTGAAGTAAATACAATTTATTTATTTTTTTTACAGCATAAGGAAATTGTATTATAAATATAAGATAAATCCAATGGGCTGCTAGAAATAGTGCTGAGACTTTTGCTCCTGCCACTTGTGGAAGTTTTTCAGTCCTTTGGGATAGGTTTTTAGCACATTTTGGAGCTGCATGGAGGGAGGTCTCATATGCTATGCTATGCTACTTTCAGTGTCCCTGCATTTAAAAATGCATTAAATTCACACCATGTCAGCATCATTGGAATAAATTAACCTTGGGTTATTCATTCAGCCCATTTTCAGAAAGAAAGAAACGCTCTGTTATCAATTAGAAAACACTGTCTGTCTTATTTCTCATTAATAGATTTCCTGCAGCAGAAAGACAGAAAAAACTGGGAAAGCAATTGAGAGTTTTAATTTTTTTTATTTATTAAAAGACTTATATTCTGCCCCTTATCTAAAGATCTCAGGACACTGTGCAGTAAAATGAGTGTTAACATTTTTAAAAAGATGAGACAGTAAAAGATAACTTAGAAGCTAAAAACATATAACAATTTAAAACGCATTAAAACCATTTTGTGTACAATTTGGATAAAATCACAAGATCCCCAAGGGCTTTAATATCACAACTGCATAACAGTGTAAAATTCAGGGAAAGGTAGGGTGGTGGTGCAATAAAAGCCTTGTTTGGAACTGCTGACAAGACATTTTGCACTTGACAGTAGTGTAGGCATCTGATGTAATCCACAAACTTTGGAGCAGCCTCAAAGAAATCAAGTTTCAAGGGCAAATCACCACCTGGCTCTGTTGTAGCATTTGTTGATTTAAATGCAGTTTGCATCGAGATTCCAAGTCAGTTCCATTTAAATGAATGAACTCAACATTGTTCTGTAAACAGGTTGAGTTGGTTGGTTGATTTTATCTTATTCACCTACAGTGTAATTGATGGGCATTGTGACTGATACACTGTTCCTCTGAATAACAAGCACTGCATTCAGAAATTTATCTGAGGCCAGGAAATATTTGTCCTGGGGTAATGATAGTAGGAACATTAATAGCCACAAGGATTTCCTTTGTGCTCCTCTTTCCCTGTACCCTCTTGCATTCCACATCTAAAGGTTTTGTCTTTGCCAACGAACATTCTTAGGTTTGATAGCATCTTTGAGTTAAACTAATAAATATTCATGAACAAAAACATAGCCAGAGGATCCATCATGTATTGTGCTTACTTCTAGCCAGAGAAGAATGCTGTGAGCTAGATTTTGCTTTCATTAAAGTAAGGAGAAATTAATGAACCTTAGATATCTTTCAGAAAAGTGTATTTCACAGCCTCTGCATGGTGTATGAACTCTATACAGTTGGCCCTCTACATTTTCAGCTTTGATTTTTGTGGAATTGATTACCGATATTCACAGATTTGTTTAATATGTTATCTTAAGGAATTTCTAGATCCTCCAGCATGATGCTATAGCCAATGTTTACCAGAAACTGTACTGGAGGACCGAGAGATTTCTAGAGAGAACACTTCTCTAGGCATTTTTAGGTCCACTACCACAATTGTATGGTCAATGTCTGGTGGATGTTGACCACAGAGTTGCACTAAAGAATCTATAGAGAGGTGTTTTCTCAGGTGGAGGGGGGGAGGAGTTGTGATTTTTCCACTTTCACAGGGATCCAGCATCCCTAACCCCAGTGAACGTGGTGGGCCCACTGTATATATATATTGCAAATGCAATTATAAATTGCACAAATACAAACTCAAAGTACAAATTACAAGTCAATAATTACAAATACAGATTACAAAAACTGCATAGACTAGTTAAGATTAAACATTGGCTGGTCACCATGTACTTCTTTAAGTTGAAATTCATTGCCTTAGAAATCATCCAGCAGAGTCATCTCTTATAGGATCTTGATTTGACGGTTTTATCTTCATTCACATAGCATAAATATTGGCCATGAGTAAGCTGAGATTCATTTTATTTCAGTGTTTCTTTTGGCTAGTTGACAGCCTTTTCATACTCTTATTATTCAAGAGCTTTGCATCATAAACAAATCCATAGAGATACAGCCTATAATAATAAATGCTGCAATCCTTGTTCTTTAGGAACTCATCTTTAGCAAACTCTAACCCCAACTGATGGATTTTCTTTCATTCTAAGGCAATTATTGTTATTATTCATCTAGAAACAGCATTGTTGTTAGGCAATTTACAAATACAAAAGATGATGTTTCAAACTCTAGCCATCAGAGTGCCCACACACATACTGCAGAATTTTCTCTATTGTTTCTGGCATCTCAGTCTAAATTAACTGCAAACTTAGCTCAGAAGCTACAAATGGCATTACATGCTCTGTTCTCTTTGCAGAACAGCCTGCCCTGTTTTGGTGTATTATCAGTTTACAGTTCAGTTCCTCTTGCTATAATCAAATATTAGCTTTATAAAGCTGTATGACTGAGATGTTCTAAAATCCTGGACAATGGTACATGAATGAGTCACTTTCATTCCTGATGCCATTATAGTATGCTGTTTTCTCTTGAAAGAATAATAAAAATGATATAAAGCAATCCTGTGAAGACTGTCTCAGTAATGATGGGTATACCAAGCACACTTGGGGCTGAGGGGATCTGGTAAGTGATATCTTCCAGTTTTGTGTGACTACATCTGGTAATGGTGCATTTGCTCTCAGTCTAGCACCTCCCCCTGCAGGTGCATCAGTGCACCAACATCATTCTTTTTTATTTGTGGCACTATCACCCTGGACCTAATGCTGTTTCTCTTTTCCACTTATTTTCTAGCATAACAGCCCATACAGTGAAAAGGCAGTATGTATGAATTTAGAAAAGACTGTTGGTGAGGGCTACTCCTGATTTACATTGTAGTAATAGCACTAATCACAGAGCCAAGTATTCCTGTTGTAGCTGCTGGGGCTGCCCAGGCACAGTTGGAAGGGTTTTTCCTTATAGCTTACTGTATGCTCGGATGTTTATGAGAATGGCTCAGAACTCACTGAGAAAAATAAGAAGTAATAAGTTTCTCTTGAAAGTCAAATGGCTAAAATGTAAGCAAGGAGCCTGTAATGGACCACAGCCAGTTCATGAGTGATATAGCCTGCTGGTCTGTTGCAGGATTTCAAGGAAGAAAGAAAGAAAGACTTGCGATCTATCAGGATTGTGTATGAATTTTTGAACCAATTCTTTTTAACACTCCTCATGAGCTTGGTTAATTCCATTTTTTGTGATCTTGCACTAATAGGGTTGCCTTAGGGTCACCTTAACTTGGAAACGAAGGCACACAACAACAACAACATTCAGCATCAAAGTAATTTGCATTACGTGATTTAGGGATTTTGGAAGGCTCTAACTGAACTAGATTACAGGAGATAGGTAATTTGTTGATAACCCTCCATAACATCCAGATTGCCTTCCAATATTTTATTTCTAAACCCAGACAATATGGCACCATCGGTAGATCAGGAATCTCAGAACTCAAAGATTCAGACCGTTTAGGTCATCTCTTGCCTGCTATAAACATCTCCAGTGAATATGCATATTTTTTTCCTGATTGCTATATGACTGATTTAACTGTATGGTTGGTTTCCTGCTGAAAATGTTTTTACAATGAGTACCCAACTAGCAGAGATCAAGACGTAATCCACTACATTACTCCCTGTGATGAATTACAGGTATAATGACCATCAGACATACATGGGTTGCCATTCAAAATAAGCATGAATTACTTGTAAACCAGCAAAATCAATTTCTTACCATCCTTATTAAACCTCTTATCTTGAGAATATTTGTTCAGAAGTAAGGGATCCTCAAAGCAGATATTAAATTGCTTGAACAGCTCTGCACTTGTTTATCCCAGACAGGCATTTATGCCATCTCCCAATATAATATAGGTGTTTTCTGAGTGGAAAGCTATGTCTCCCAAAGCCAGTTCTAAGGACACTCAGACTCTTGAGGGGAATTTGCTAGGGAAATATGGACATTAGTCTCAGAGGAAGGCAAAGGCAAACCCCTTCTGAATAAATTTTGCCAAGAAAACCCCACAATAGGCCCACTTCATGGTCACAATTGAGTCAGAAATGACTTGAAGGTACACAAAAAACAAATGTCATAGTGGAGCATGGCAGCATAGAAATTTGTCTCCAACACCTACACCAGAGAAAACTGACCATGCCTTGAGAAGTTAGTAGGGCAGTTTTCTCTCCTGACAAGAATTGGCTTCATCTGCTGTTCCCCCTGCCCAAGTCATTGCAGTTGCTCCTTTACTTACGCACTGCCACCTATGCTACTGCTACCGTCTATGCCCGGATATTTATACTGGTCAACAGGATTGCAACCTTGGATTACAAATCTGAGAACCAACATCACCCATCCACCCCACCAAAAAAGTGACATTTCCAGCCTTTGGATGTTTCCCTCATAATGAAAGATATATGAAAAGGCCTATTGTGGACAGAGGGAGAAGCACTCCAATATGATCTTCAATAAATATAATAATGTATAACCTTATAACTTCTTTGCTGGAGGAGGAAAGGTTTTAGAGGCAGGCCCAGGATGGTAAGAATCATGCTCAATGCAGAGAGCAGCTTTAGAGCAGAGAAAGGTTTAGACAACCTGATTCTCTACAGTATCTGTTTGAATTAGCTGCTTATGAGTGCTCACTGCACAATCAAAACATTTTAAAGCCATACAGAGGCAGCTATTGAAATTGCGTGCTGCTCGAGTCTGTGAAGAATTGTTCTGCCTTGCACAGCAATGAGCACTAAATCAGTAGTTAAATGCATGTTCAGCACAGAGGGCAGCTCATGCTGACAGGGAGGGAGGAACACCAGCAGCTGTAATGACGGGCAGAGACCCTGCAGCTAACACAGCTAATTCCTGTGTCTGGTAAACTGGGCAGAGTTAGAATTAGAAGCAGCTGTCTTTTAATTTATCTAACTTTTAACTTGTACCCAATTTTTACACATTACAAACTGGCTGATCCTGTGCAGTATTTACGAGATTGTTAATTCACATTAAAGACCAAACTTCACCACCACCTTTTCAGCCTCCAGCAGAAGGGTTCCTAGGGTGCTGCGGATTGGATTGAGGGAAAATTTATAGCTGCAGTGCTCTCCTGGTTGCATTAAAAGAAGCAACTGTGGCAGGACTCCAAGGTGCTGCTATTTTCAATGCACCCCATGAACAAGCATTTCAGCCAGCCAGTGCCTCTATCTGCAGCACTTTAGGAACACGTTGACGGATGTTGTACCTTGCTGAGAAGGCAGTTTATTGAGAGGTGGCATCATGAGACACAGCTACCTATGATGTCAGGACTCCATCATAGTAGTTATGTCTGATGACTGATGATGCCGGATCTCTGCCAAAGTCACAGGTAGGAACACACAGGCCTCCTATATCCTTACAGTATAGAATCACAGAGTTGGAGGGAATCACAAGAGTCATTTAGTTCAACCCCCTACCATATAAGAATCCATTGCTAAAGCATCCTTGGGAGATGGTCATGCAATCTGTGTTCAAAAACAGAGTAAGGAAGAGTCTGCCACCTTCCAAAGTAGTCTATTCCATGGATAAATAGCTGTTACCATCAGGAAATTCTCTCTGGTGTTTAGCTGAGGTTTCATTTCTTGTAATTTGAATATATTATTTCAAGTGCTGTCCATTGGAGCAGTAGAAAATTCACTTCATTATCTACATGTCAGTCCTTCAGTTATTTAAAGACAGCTATCATATCATCCTATTAAATGGAAATATTATCCCATTAAACATAAGCCCCCTGGGTAACCTTGAACAGGTCACACTCTCTCAGCTCAGAGGATGGCAATGGCAAACCTCCTCTGAAGAAACTTGCCAGGAAAACTCCATGGTAGGGTCATTATAAGTTGGAAATGACTGGAAGGCACACAACAAATCATTATCAGTGTCTTCTCTAAGCTAAATACACTTTACTATTTTAGTTGACTACTAGATGGCATAGTTATGCCAGCCTGTTTGAATGGCTTTATAAAGGGATTAGACAAATTCAATGAGGTTGAAGCCATCCAGACCACTAGTTATGATGGCTGCATGTTATCCAATATCAGAGACAGTCAGCCCTCCATATCCACAGACTCAACCATCAACAGCTTGAAAATGTTCCAAAAAGCAAACCTTGAATTTGCTGTTTTATATACGTAATGGACACCATTTCACTACACTGCAATGTATTACATTAAATGGTATTTAATGGGACTTGAGCATCCACACATTTTGGTATCTATGCAGGGTCCTTGGACCAAACTCCAGTGAATACCAAGGGCCCACTTTACTTGTCAGTACTAACTGCTGGGGAAATACAAGTTCATGCATGAAATTGCTGTAGAACTCTGTTGTACTATTGATTAGGTTTTCTTCCTTTATTGCCAGGGTAGGGAACCTTTTTCAGCCTCGTGGCCAAATTCAAATTTGGGGCTTATCTGTAAGTTTATTTCAGTGGTGGCTGAGGCTAGTAGGCAGCACCAAAATAAATGGCATGGCTAGATATCTTTTTTACCAATTCGAACATCTCCCCATTCAGTTCTTTGCATAATGCTCAGCATTAAGCTTCCCTCTCAACAGTTTTCAGGTTTACACATTACAGCTCAGTTCTATATATTGCTCAGAATTAAGGCGCAGAAGTCAGTCACAGTAATAGACATTTCAAAGCACAAGCCTATGATGAAAATATTTTATTATTTGATATTATTTGCAGAGCAGAGTGTTTAAAGTTTCACAACCATGATCTTTAAATACTTTTGAAGTGTAAAAGCTAAATGCCTTTAAATGCCGTCCTATTTCTAATGAAAGCCAGAGTGATGTAGTGGTTAGAGTGATGGACTACAATTCTGGAAACCAGGCTTTGACTGCTCATTTGGCCATGGAAAGCCACTGGATGACTTTGGGGAAATCACACATTCTCAGCCCCAGGAAACCCAATATTGGCACGGGCTCTTTCTCTCAGGACTTCTATGTCCACGGCTTGCTGACTGAAGGATGTCTCATCTGAGTCAGGGGAATGCTCCCGTTCCTCTGCATGACAAGGGGACAGAGTCATTTGTGCCCTATGCCCACCCTGTTGCCACATCTTCCCTTAGTCCCCTGCATCCCTTTCCCCCAGGAGCCCAGGTACATCTTAACTTCAGAAGGCAGCAGGAGTTCCTGGCCACATTCCAGCTCTGGCTCTGGCTCTGGGTCCGGGGTGTCCTCCATAGGTTCAGCCCTAGCAGACTGGCCAGCTGGAACCCTTACAACCTGTCCGCTGGTGGACAGTCTGTTGGGTCTTATCTTCCCATCTTTGTCAATGAAGGCACGGAGCTCTTTGTAGAAGGGAGGATGGGTGCCACCCTGTGTACTTTTTGCCTTCTTGTCTCTATATTGTTTGTATTGTGCCTTTAAACTTTTGCACTTTCGTCGACACTCTTCCCAATTGCGCCGGTGGCCCTTGGCCTGCATAGCTTTGGCCACCTCCTGATATGTGTCTGCATTCAGGTAGGTGGAACCAAGTTTCTCCAAAATACGGGGCTGAGACCAGATAGAAATGAGGTCTGAGGTCTCCGCATGAGACCAAGAAATCCCTCTCCCTTTTTTCGGGGCGCTTGTAGAACCCTGTGCCATTCTGCCAATTGCCAAAGCACAGCCGCGGCAGCAGTGTCCCAAGGACCTGTGGAGCTGGAGAAGGAAAAGGGGAAAATGGCGCTGGAATGTGTGTAGGGGTCATGGGAATAGTGAAAGTTTCCCCTTATCACTTGCACCTGGCAAAACATCCGCCACCAAAACTTACAGCATCCCAGACGCGCTACTGTGCATGTCTAGGGTTTGGATTAGGGCTGGAGCTAGGGTTTGGGAGCTTTAAAAAACTGTGCAGTTAAACCCCAGCTTTTACACCTGCAGGGCACTGAGCGTTTTAATTAGAAGTGAACTCCACACCATGCATGCTCCCAGCTCACGATCCATTATGCTCCGCACCTGTATCGCTGCCTTTAAATGGGCGCTTTAAAGATACAGCGGCCCCTTTAACTGCGCAACTACACCTCAGCCTTTAGATGGAGCTGCACTGTTCCGCAGTTTTTAAAAAAGAAGTTGGGAAAACCAGCACCTTTTTAAAGGTGCTTCTTCTCCCTTAAAACGCCAAAATAGCGTTTTCATGGCACACTTTCCCTTTTTCTCATCTAAAGGCTAGGGTTTCATGCAGCCATCAACACACCTCTTTTTGCCAATCTAGATCAGGCCATAGTTACCTTAGGGTTGCCATATGTTGGAAATGACTTAAAGTAACACAACAACAACATCTGATGAATGACCAAGAGTGGAGATTCCTTACACTAGGAATAAGAATCAGGTACCTCAAGGTCTATTATAGTCCTCAGAGCCCCTCGGCCTATTTTGAGGGGGGAAATCCTGGGAAATCATGTTTTCATAAGCCTTTAGGGACCCTTTAACACTCCCTGATTACAGTGCTATGCGATGCCATGGCTGCATCTTGTAGGATTCTGAGGTTTATAGTTTGGTGAAGAATGGACTGAGAATTCTAAAGGCAGTATCCCAAACTACAAATCCCAGGATTCCACAGGATGGAATTGTAGTGGTTAAAGCAGAATCACTTGTGCAGTATGAAAGGGCCCCAAGAGGCAGGATTCTCTTCTTATGCCCAATTCCTTGATTCTCTCCTCCCACCAAAAAACGTTATAAATGTGATTTTTAAAAATATAACAACAACAACAACAACAACAACCTGGAAATGGCCTTCCAATCACTTCTAGTTTTAATGGGAGTACCGTCCATGTCATGTCCAGTGAATAGGAAATGGCTTTAGGCACCTCCAAAGTTGTTGATTGTGGTGATCTTCAGTAAGTTGGGGAGTCCTTTCATGCATTGTGATGGAAGGAGAATAGGAAGATGCAGAAGAAATAAAAGTGGAATTGACAGGGAACTCCCACAAACTGGATCTTACCTGCCTATGGAGATTCATCACACCTCCTTTAGCCCTCTATACATAAATCTCTGGTGTCATTTCCCATTGCAAAATTATGCACCAGGAGAGAATCAGCATCTGATTCCAACTGTTGTTCATATGAACTATCACACTAACATTACTTAGGAATACAAGAGGGCATTCTAAATGAATAAACATCAAGTTTTAGCCAATGTGAGGAAAAGTACAAGCACTGGTGTTTTTCTACTAGTGGGTTGTGCAGCTGCTAGTAAAATGACAAGCACAGCTAGTGGAAGTAACACTTCTTCAATTCTTGAAGAAATGTGCATGTTCTTCAGCAAAAGGTTGTGAGATGTTTTCACAATGCCTTGTGCAAAGACAGTCAAAGGACTGAACTTGACACTTACTCAAAGATGAAACTAGGGTTTCTGGTAGAAACATCTGCAAAATGAATGCCAGCAACAAAGGAATCCTGTAGCAGTTCAAGACAAACAGATTAATTATGGTGTACGTTTTCATGAAAGAAAGGAAACATAAAGGGGGGAAACCTGTCTGTTACCAATTGTGTGTAAATTTTAGCCCAGAGAGTACCTTTTCTACTTCATTGTTCCTTTGGCTCCATGTTTTCCTCTGTAGCCATGATGGGGTGTGTGTGTGTGTGTGTATGTATGCCTGCCAACTGAGGATAACACTTCTATCATTTGAGGAAGCAGCCTCTAGACCACAAAAGCTCCTACCATAATAAATCTGTAAAATCTGTTAGTCTTGAAAGTGCCACAAGACTCTTCTGTTGCTGTTTTTGTTTCAAGAGAGTAACACAGCTAAGCCTCTAGAAATAAATATCCATAACATTTTTCACAGCCAACCCATGATTTCAGTATTCCAATGAAGATGGGGATGCAATGCCAGATCATAAGGCAAACATAGGAAGGTAGGAAATCATTTACTCTTAATCCTTCCCTAAATAAAGACAGTTTAGGATTAATCTAAAAAGCAGACCAAACATTTGGCTCAAACAACATGAGGCTGTGATCTGATACTGAATGATGGCATGTGGTGAACTTGACAAAGCATCTCTTTAGATAATATTTCTTTTTCCCATTCTGATGCATGGAGCACTTCTAGTTCTACTTTAGTTATTTTTATATACAAACTGTTAGATACAACTCATGCAGACATTTTGGCTTGGCTTCTCTCCCACCACGACTGGCTTTACTAGTTGAATAGGCAGCTATAATCTTTTTCAACCTATTCTTTCCTTTCCCTCCTTCATCCACTTTCTTAAAAATATGCATATTCATACAGAATATACTGCTTCACAGCCCAAGTGTTGAACATCCCAAGTGTCAGCTTTTTACCTTGTTCCTTAAAAAAAAGAAAGTATTAGAAATTTATGGCAGCATTTGAAAGAGAATGTTTGCTTTTCAAGTATATAAACCAAGTAGGGAGGAGAAGGTTAATGCAGGCAGTGCTCATTTTTAAAGCAGCACTGCTGCTGCTGCTTCCAGTGTAACCCTGCATCTTCCTGTTTGGCCTCTCTCACAGGATACTTTGCAATTGCCCAGCATTTTTCTGCCTGCACCCAAGTATGAGGATGCATAGTAGATAGCAAACCTTTAACTATCTGAAGTTTGTTTGAGAAAGAGCTTATCACCTTCTAGAAATCCTGTATCACCATCTACATTAGCTATGTAACAGAGATGCTAAGAAACCCTGTCACCAAATTTTGCAGATGTGTAACAGGACACCACCAAAAGTGCCTAATGCTCATTGGTGCCCGATATGTATCAGGACTGATGCGATACACATCCCATTGTACATCAGTGCTGTTGAGTATCAGTCCCACTGTGCAATGGTCACTTTGCTGGCTCCGCTATGTAGTACCATATCAGCAGCCCTAAACTGGACATGAGTGTTACAGAACTGTCAAGCTCTAATTCCCACAGATGCAAGGGCACTTATGAGGATGTAATTCCTCAACAGGATTCTGGTCACTAACTTTAGCTGGTGGCCTAATAACATGATGGTTGATTTTACAATACATGGCTCATGGACTAAACTATGGAGGTTGGGTACCTTCTCTTGAATTAGAGGAGGAAACACCCCTCTGCTTGGTCCTTACTCATGTATGTGCTCTTGTTACAGTGGCATCATACCTAGAAAAAAATCAGAGAATCATAGAGTTGGAAGAGACCTCAAGGGCCATCCAGTCCAATCCCCTGCCATGCAGGAATTCCCAATCAAAGCATCCCCATTGACAAATGGTCATCCAGACTCTGTTTAAAGACCTCCAAGGAAGAAGACTCCACCACCCACCGAGGGAGTGCATTCCACTGTCGAACAGCCTTTACTGTCAGTTCCTCCTAATGTTGAGGTGGAATCTCTTTTCCTGGAACTTGAATCCATTGTTCCGGGTCCTGTTCTCTGGAGCAGCAGAAAACAAGCTTGCTCCCTTCTCAATGTGACATCTCTTCAAGTATTTAAACAGGGCTATAATATCACCTCTCCAGGCTAAACATCCCCAGCTCCCTAAGTCTCTCCTCATAGGGCATGGCTTCCAGACCTTCTTTGGTCACGCTCCAGTTTCTCCACATCCTTTTTGAATTGTGGTGCCCAGAACTCGACAGAGTATTATACCTGTGCCCAAGTTTAGTGTTCTTTGGCCCATAACCAATACCATTGCTGGCAAACCAGCGTGGCGCCACCACTGATCCCATGTGATGACTTTGTCTTCTGTCTTGGTTGCACAGAAGCAGATTACAGCTCCTAGCACATCTTGCCCTTCTCTGTTCCCAGTTAGTGACAAACTACAAATATGTGATATACAGCTATCTGGCTCTCCTTATATATTTGGGGAGGGGGGAAAGCAGTCCTCTCTCACTCTCTCTCTCTCTCTCTCTCTCTCTCTCACACACACACACACATACACACACGTTGGACAAGGGTGGTGCACCCGCAGCCAGTCTCTAGCTGGAGGAGAAGCTGGGTCTAGGAGCCTTGGGCTGCCCTTCTGCACCTGCTGCAAAGGTCCTGTGGAAGAAGGTAGAAAACACTTCCTTCCACAATGTCTTTATAAGTACAAATATTGATGTAACCTCAGGTTATGCCAACACGTGCCTTATTCAGGGGTCTGCTCTCTTTGAGCAACCAGACCTTCTGCTTTGATTATAATTGCTGCTCTGTGATGGCTGATGTCTCTTCTGGAGTAAATATGTCAGATTTGAAATACCCAGTTAGACAAATTGACAGAGAACAGGCACATCTGTGGTAATTAGCCTTGTTGTATCTGGACAGAACCTCTGTGTTCAGAAGCAGTCTGTCTTGGAGTACTATGTGTAATGGTCTCTAGACCTGTGGCCTTTGGCCTAAATACAAAGCTTTGCAAGAAATCATTTCAGACCTTTGACAAGAGCATTGTAACTCTCCCCTGGCAGTTCTAGGGGAAAGAACAAAAAATTGGCAGAAAAAGAATGAAAGAGTGAAAGAGAAGAAGGTAGCAGAAAGAAAAAGAGATATGGAAGTGGCAGGAAGAAATAGAGAGAAGATCAGATAGCAGCTGGAGGGAGAAACAGAAAAGTGTGGCAGAAAGAGAAAATGGGCAATCTGCTTGCTTTGAACTCTGAACCTACCCAGTACAAGCATTTGTTGTTGTTAGCTGCCCTCAAGTTGGTTCCAACCCATGGCGACCCTCCAAGAACATCTCCAAGAACCCCTATTTTCCACTGCCTTGCCGAGATCCTGTAAGCCTTTGCCCATATTCCTTCTAATTGAGTCTATCCATCTGGTTTGTGGTCTTTCTCTCTTTCTTCTATCCTCTACCTTTCCTAGCATTGTTGTTTTTCCTAGTGATCCATGCCTTCTTATTATGTGGCCAAAGTACAATAATCTCAACATGACCATCTTTGCTTCCAAGGAGAGCCCTGGTCTGATCTGTTCAAGAACCCATTTGTTTATTTTCTTGGCTGTCCATGGTATCCTAACTACTCTTCTTCAGCACCACATTTCAAATGAGTTGATTTTCTTTCTGTCTGTTTCCTTCCCTGTCCAGCTCCCACATCTGTACATGGTAATTGGGAATACAATGGCCTGAACAATTCTGACTTTAGTGTTCAGTTGTATGTCTTTGCTCTTCAGTATCTTTTCCAGTTCTTTCATAGCTACCCTTCCCATTCTTAGTCTTCTTCTTATTTCTTGACTACAGTCTCCATTCTGGTCAATGTTTGATCCTAGATATGGGAATTCTTTAACCATTTCAATTTCCTCGTTCTCTAGATTGAATTTGTGTATTTCTTCTGTGGTCATTATTTTTATTTTATGTTCAGCATCATACCTGCCTTTGCACTTTCATCTTTGACTTTCCTTAATAACTGTTCCAATTCCTGAATGTTTTCTGCTAATATTATGGTGTCATCTGCATATCTTAAGTGGTTAATGTTGCTTCCTCCTATCTTCACTCCTCCTTTTTCTGATTCTAATTCTGTTTTTCGGCATATAAGTTAAACAAGTAAGGTGATAGGATGCAGTCTTCCTTGACCCCTTCACCTCTTGGGAACCACTCTATTTCCCCAAATTCTGTTCTGACAGTGGCCTCCTGTCCTTGGTACAGATTCCTCATTAGGACTATCAGATTTAATGGCATGCCCATGTCTTTGAGTGCAGTCAATAGCTTTTTGTGATCTATACAATCAAATGCTTTGCTGTAGTAGTCTATGAAACGCATGCTGTCCTTGAAATGTACCAGCATACTGTCCTTGAAAAGGTACCTATGAAAGAAAGCAGCCCCCAGTAGAGAAGCAATAATTTCCCCATCCTCCTTTAGACAATTGAAGAAGTGGCCACTGCCTTCATATGCTGCTTTGAAATGCCAGAGGCACTTAACTGGATAACTAGAAACAGAATGCAAACCTAGATTTATCCTGTTCAGTCCAGTAAAACACTTTCTGTGGTTCATTCTTATTTTATGTTAGATTCACATTATTTTATGGTTGATTGAGTTTACAAAATTGTGCATCTTTGTGCTGCACTTGAAGGTATAGACCGATGCATGAGGTTAACTATACTGTGGTTGTTTCAACTTAATTGCTTTCCGTAAGATGAACACCACAGGCAATTTAATTAACCAAAATCCATGTCAGGCCAGCTTGAGACACTATGCCACAACAGGGCCAAGATCTACATCATCTTAGCATATTATGAATATCCATTGGTGGAATTATGTTCTGTTAGTATACACAGTCCCTATACAAAATACCAGCATAGTGAATTGTATGAGAACTTTAGAGTGTGCATAGCTGTCACCTCATTGTACAATAGGCAATGCACAAAGACAGCATGCAATGCTCAATGCTGGTTGAAACAGTAATTTAGGTGCATTAACCTGCATCTGCAATGGTTCTGCATGTGGAACTCTGCTTCTGCCAGCATTAGCTGGATATGTCAGTTCCACAGTGTCCAAAAATTTCACTTTGCATGTGTAGCACAATTTATGCCTGCATATGTCATCAGTATGAGTCTGGCCCATGTATTTTCTTGGGTTTGCATACTTCTGAGGATGATAAAAATAAAGTAAATAAATGCATATTTGTTACATTTATATCCCACTTTTCTTCAAAGGAGCTGAAGGACTAGAACTGTTCCCTATTTTTATCCTATGAGGTAGGTTAGGCTAAGAGAAAGTGGCTGGAGCAAAGTTACATGGCCAAGTGGCAAATAAACACACTCAGCACTTATCCATTATTTTAACCAACATGCTGTGCCAGCCATTTATACTGCCATTAATACTGTTTTGTAAAGATAAATACAATAATAATTTTAAAGAAAGCACTATGGCAGTGGAAAGCACATCTTGGATAAGATAGGATTTTTATCTTGCACACAAAATATTGTACTTGCTGATATCTGATGGAACTACTGCTGTTTTCAGGGTTATGATTTAGGTGCCTGTAATTTGGCTGCCATCTAGTGGCCGTGGGACAAAATGCAGGAGACCCATCTGAAATGCATGTCTCCAGCTTTTTCCATCTAGCCAATGTGATGTTATAGCACAAGTGTTGCAAACATATGGAACCAGTGTCAAAGCCCAGGGCCCCAAAATCTGGAGTCCTCCCACAATGATCACACAAAGAGCAGCAGAAGATGTGAATGGTAGCTAGAATCCTGTATCAGCTTATACTTAAGTACTTAACTAAGTAACTTCTCCTAGCCCAAACCTGTGATCGTCAGCAGAATGGCCCTCCTTCTCCCCATGCAGCTGATGATGGGTAAAGTGGTGGTGGAAGGAGAATTATGATCATGGCAATAATCTCAAAATTTTGGCTAAGTAGTGATCATGAATATGAAACAATTATTCACTTAACTGTAACTGTTTCATATTCATGATAATTACTTAGTCACAGGTGTGATATGATTGTCATAATCAAGCACCCACCCACCCCCATAAGACCATAATATAGAGAAGGAAAGATGTTGTTGAGTCAACTCAATTACTCACAGTCATATAATTCATTTACCCAGCACTGTCTAATAGGTACCTATTTTTTTTTTTAAAAAAAAAAATCTGTATGTAGTACATTTTTTTCTTTGGAGTTTATCACACAAAGGGAATTAGAAGTATAATCCAATGGCAATCTGAATGCAATCATGGAGTTTCGCGTGATTGCGTGAAAGCTGATCACACACATTTTTGGGTAAAAGGAAGTCCTTCCGAATGCAATCATGGGGTTTCACGTTATTGCGTGAAAAACTATCACATGCAATTTCCGGCAATGGGAGGCAATTTCAGGCAGTTCTGAACGCAATGCAGAGTCAATACGCAATCACGTAAATTTGCTGAACTAGCGAATTTACTCAATTCCAAACTGGTCTCACTTCCATTTCTTTCGAAATTGAGAGAAATTCCTCCCATGTGATAAACTCCATTGTCACTAGGGTCCCTACAGGGGTGTAGCTAAAGAAGGACAAAATAAGAGTGTTGTTTCTCACCCATAAGAACACTCCCTTTTTTCGATGAAGTTTTCTTTCCATCCTTGAATGTCTAACACTGCAGTAACTTAAAACACCAGCTAAGCATTTAAACAACCATAGAAAAGGGGCAAACAAAGTTTTAGAGTCTTAGATATGAAGGATCTTCAGTATCTTGCTTTCTGCAATGCTAATTATAAGGGGACTGAAGGAAACCCTTTTTGGGGGACAGTGTCCACCTCCCATACATACACCCATGGCTCCCTAACAGTTTGAGAGAGGAGGAAACCAAGGGTTTGTTGTTGTTGTTGTTGTTGTTCTTATTTTTAATATATCCTGTTTGTGGTCTTTCCATGGGTATCTCCTTGGCCGATGTGTGGACAAAATTATGGTAACACTGCAGTGTCAAGATTCAGTCCTGATGTAATGTGCATTCACACATTAGGAAAATACATCTATGTATATAATTCTATACATATACCCAGTCCTTTGCTCTAGTCCATATGGGCTCTTTTTATAATCTTATGTGTGTAAAGTTGTTTCAGAGCAAATGAATGTTAAGTCAGAACTGGATCTAGACACTAGTATTGCTCCTTTTCTAATATGACTTCCCTCTCAACTAAACCTCTTTAATGTGTAATGTGTTTCCCCCTACATATTTTGATTCAGGAAAAGGTTCCTAGATTAAAAAAAGGAAAAAAAAAAAGAAAAAGTTATGCATCTTTTAATAGGTAACAGGTAAATAACTGGGCCTAAACAGAATATCTTCCCCTCAGTCCCATTCCACACTACCCAATTCCAAGCAGTTTGATACCACTTGAAACTGCCATGGCTCCATCTTATGTAATCGTCGGATGTGTAGTTTTGTGAGACATTTAGAATTCTGCAACAGAGAATTCCAAGAATCACACCATATTAAAAATCCCAGGAATCCATAGGATACAGCAAAGGAAGTTAAAGTGACAACCAATTGCCATAATTGAAGAGCATTAAACCTGACCCAGATGCGTGGATATTAGTGGCATTTGCTTAATACCGAAGAAAATTCTCAGATACTTACTTTGGTGTTTTCAAGTCTTGGACACATCTATGAATTTTCTGAAGTTCTTTTTCTTTCCTATATTCCTCATATGTTGTTGTTGTTGTTGTTGTTGTGTGCTTTCAAGTCATTTCCAACCTATGGCAACCCAAAAGCAGGCCTATCACAGCATTTTCTTGATAAGATTTTTTTCAGAGGTGGTTTGCCATTGCCTTCCTCTGAAGCTGAGAGCATGTGACTTGCCCAAGGTCACCCACTGAGCTTCATGGCTGAGTGGGGAACTGAACCCTGGTCTCCAGAGTTGTCATCCAAAGCTCATATACTTAATTAAATATTCCTATTCATTTGCATAATTAACACTGTGTTAAGTAACAGTGAGACATATTTAACTGTATTAAAGTGTAGGCCTTGTTCACACACATTACCAACAAATTCTTAATGTATGCCCCACTCTTATCAGTGAGCTTTGTCTCAAATTAGGTAAATATATCGTAATCCTATATATTCCTATACATAACTTTACGTATACCTAGCTAAGTAGGCATAGCACTAAGAAACCACTTTACTAAATTTCAAAATGTGCAACAGGATATAGGCAAGAGTGTTGATATGCATTGGTGCCTAGTTCACATTGGAACTGATGTGATGCTCGTTTCATTTTGCATTGATCCTGTTGCGAATCAGTTATTTTGCTGGTTCTACTATGTAATGATGTAACAGTAGCCCTCTACTGGATATGGATGTTATAAAACTGCTGGATTCTAATTTCCACAGATATTAAATCCACTGTGAGGATGTAACAACCCAACAGAATTCCAGCTTATGTTTGTAACTGGGAAGTGCAATCTTTGCTTGGTTTTAGAGGGTAAAGATTAGGTAGAGATGTGTTTTCTTGTTGTAGAAACGCCTTGCTGCTAGCTGCTCACAGAGATCCACCAAGAGAGCAATCTGCTGCTCTTCTAGGCTCAGCTCTGCCAGTGGAAGGGCCAACATATCTCAGGGCACTTGCCCATCTTTGCTAGTGAGGATTGCCTTCTAAAGCTCCAGCCTAAATACATTTGCAACAAAGTAAATTCCATTGCATTCATTGTGTTTTAATCCTGAGTAAATATACTTTGGATTGTGCTGTATGTACTGGAACAATCCAGGTACACAAATGTCAAACATGATCCTTTTAAGATTATTTTTTAAAACAAATTAATAGGATTAAGAGACGATACAGCTCGTAGTCTAGTAATCCCCTTGAGGAAATGGTCTGATATATCTGGGAATGTGATCTTATATTTTCTCTCCATTCTGTGACAGCATGAAATTACATATGATACTCTAGTGCCTATTATCTGAGCTTCATGACCTAAATTCTGGTTTTGAATTCACTATGCACTGCTCAGATTGCTCTGTTTCTGTGAAGAAGCTTTTTGCACAGACACAGCATGCTTCTTTTACCAGATGTGATTAGCCAAGCTTTTCCTTTCTCCCGGAAGGCACTCAACAAATGTGGCTGTGTTCTGCACTCTCAGCCAGATCTACTGATATAACCACCCAAACCCAAAGGTATTTTGGTGCTTCATTGAAGCTGTCCACAGACATTTATAATACAGGAAGGTCAGAATGGATGGGTCTGTGTTTTTCCCTTTGTGGGAGAGCACTGAAACAATATTGACATTTGTATAATTGAAATGATCTGCTGGGCATTTTGAGGATTCATTCCAAGATGAATTGTAGCCAGCAAGATGACAAATTTGCATTACCATCTAAATACCAAACTATTTTTAAACAAATGCAGGTTGACTTCTTCTCAAACATTAATGAAAATGTTAGCTTTGACATGTAATGCACCTAATAATCTCTTACAGACAAACAGCATGGGGGCGGGGAATCTGATATTGCACTCATTTATTGTTTCTCCTTTCTAGGACTGTTAAGATTATGCATTAGCAATAGAGCTTAGAAATATCTAATTATGAATAGTTACTTATAATTAATGCCTTTTCCAGTAATGTAATTATTATTACAATTGTTACTTTAGAAGGAATACCTTCTTTTTTTGTAACATTTACCTATTTTTATAATTATGGGGGTGCAGCCTCACTCAACTATGGAGGAGGGCTATCACATGATTTAAGTGCCTCATGCAATATTGTGAGCACTGAAGTTACAATGAGGTAGATGGGAGGAAAGTATGCATTGTACCATAGCTTAGCACCTTGTAACATTGGGATTTCGCCCCCTAAAGTAATAAAAAGCAACTAGTTACTTTTTAGAAAACCAAAAATAGTTATTTTTAAAGTAACTATAGTAGTAATACTTCCTTTTTGGCCTTTAATACTTCCTTTTTGGCTGGCATTCTGTATTGCAGTTTTTGATTTGTAACCTAGAGCTACATATGTGTAACTGTTTCATATACAGAAAGACACCATAGGCTAACTGTACACATTTGGTGAAAGTCTATTCAGCTGCTGAACAGGATACAAGGAAGTGAGTGAGGCTGAAATAATCACAACCAGGACTCATCACAATTCCTTATGGCAACCTTGCTTGCCAGTGATAGGGGCTGGAAACATTGTCCTCCTTGCATCCCAATTGGCATCTGAACAGACTTTCAGTATCTAATCCTGCTGCTGGCTATAAGGTGGGCTTGGGTACTCAGGTCAGCAGGTATTACTTCGTTACACATACATAACTAAGTATCTGATGTAGAAAGCTGATTTCAGTGCAGCTTTTGACAAGGTCTCCCCATTATATTCTTCCTAACAAGTTAGTAAAATGTAGGTTAGACAACGCAACTGTTAGATTTGTAATTGGTTGACCAGCAGAATCCAAAGGGTGCTCAGCAATGGTTTCTCTTCATCCTGAAGAGAAGTGAGCAGTAGGGTGCCACAAGGTTCTGTTTTGGGCCCAGGGCAATTCAACATCTTTATCAACAACTTGGATGAAAGAATAGAGGGCATGCTTATCAAATCTGCAGAAGACACTAAATTAGGAGGAGTAGCTAATATCCCAGAGGAAAGGATCAAAATTAAAAATGACCTTAATAGATTAAAAAACTGGGCCAAAACTAACAAAATGAATTTCAGCAGGCAGAAATACAAGGTATTGTACTTAGGCAAAAAAAAAAAAAAAAGAAGAAATGAAATGCATAGATATAAGATGAGGGACACCTGGCTTAATAAGACTACACATGAAAGGGATCTAGAAGTCCTAGTATACCACAAATTGAACATGGGTCAACAGTGTAATACAGCAGCTAGAAAGGCCAATATGATTCTAGGCTGCATCATAGATGTCTAAATCAAGGGAAGTAATAGTACCACTCTGTTCTGCTTTGGTCAGGCCCCATCTGGAATACTGTGTCCAGTTCTGGGCACCACAATTCAAAAAGGATGTGGAGAAGCTGGGGAGTGTCCAGAAGAGGGTGAGCAAAATGGTGAAGGTTCTGGAAACCACGCTCTATGAGGAACAACTCAAGGAGCTGGGGATGTTTAGCCTGGAGAAGAGAAGGTTAAGAGGTGATATGATAGCCGTGTTTAAGTAGTTGTAGGGGTGTTACATTGAAGATGGAGCAAGCTTGTTTTCTGCTGCTTCAGAGAGCAGGACCCATAACAATGGATGCAAGCTTACCGGAAACAAGATTCCACTTAAACATTAGGAACATCTTTTAGACAGTAATAGCTGTTCAACAGTGAAACACATTCCCTCTGATGGAGTCTCCTTCTTTGGAGGTCTTTAAACAGAGGCTGGATGGCCGTCTGTAGGGCTTTGAATGTGAGTTCCTACATGGCAGGGGGTTTGACTGGATGGCCCTTGGGGTCTCTTCCAATTCTGTGGTTCTGTGATGACTTTATCACACTAGGCTATAAAAGTGGAAGTTTAACAGGATAAATCTTTGTCAGATAATTATCCCACTATGTCAGTCTGTCCTGCTGCCAAGTATTCCATTTATTACTGTAGCGAACCTTTTCACTGATGGGCAAAACCCATCAATGCCTCTGTGCTATAGGTCCCTTCTGCTGCAGTTCCACTTCTCAGGCAATCGTGTAGTGCGAATGGCTTCGATTCTGCTCCTCACCCCTGTTCCCCCTCACAGTGATGGCATCTTCCCAAAGTCAGCTTCTATGTGAACATTCACACATCAGCTGGCTTTATAAGGCATTTGGCAGCTGTGATTGCTTCACTCTGAACTGTGGGGCTGCTGTGTGATTATGCATACAGCAGCACTGCATTGCGTGGGGGGGGGGGGGACACAGCAATAAAGGCTATCAACACTTTTCTGAAGTCAGCTACCTTGTACACATTTACACAGCAGCTGGGCTCAGGAGATGGTTTGCAGCCACGATCGCTCATTCCCACCCTTCTGCCCGGAAGGTGGCATTTGACGGTGCAAAAAGCACTATCATGGGGGAAAGTGTCATAAGAAATGATGCAAAAGCAGTATGGTTCCATTCTTACACTCCCTCTGAAGATGCAGGTTTGCACCTAGAGTTTAATCCTGAATTGAACCCTGATCCTGGAAGTTCCTATTTAGGTGATGGCCAGGAGTGCCTTTGCATAGTTAAGGCTTCTATGCCAGCAGCACCTGTTCCTAGAGACACTGGATCTGACCACAGAAACACATGAGGAAAGCAAGCAGCAGAAGAAGGAGGCGTTCTTGACAAATTTTGGGCCCAAACAACCTCATATGGCACTGTACAGTTGCGACATCACAAAGGCGTCCTATGGTACGTTTTATTCTTTTTGAGTCACAACTGCGACAGAAAAAAGGAGCTGGGTTTCCCTGCTCCTTTTTAACTGCGCATCTTTGCCACTCCATCTAGCTACTGCAGTGAAGGTGTGCAGTTAAAAAAGGTGGCGCCAGACTGCCTGTTTTGGGCGGTCTATAAAGCCCCTCAAATTCTTCTTCAATACTAAAATCATTTGATGTATAGAAAAGGCTTTAATCTTCTTTACTCTCACTAAAACAAGTTAAGTATGAATCAGAAAGAATTCTGAAATCCTTACTTCAGAGATAAATAGATTTATTGTTCTTGTTTTAGAAAAGCAAGTATATTACCATCAGACAATACTCTCTGAACTGATTATACTAAGAAGCAGGATCCCAGCACAAGAAGAAGAAGAAAACAATCCCCCAGCAAATATTTTATTAACAATTTATAATGAAAATATCCATTGGTGGAGCACCAGAGCTCTCTGACAGAGAAGGCTAAATATCTCTCAAAGCTACAAATCCCAGAATTCTATAGCATTGGCCCATGGTGGTGTCAAACTGCTTTATTTCTGCAGTGCAGACAAGTCCTCTAATGTCTTTCTCTTACCACAGACAGGCTGCTGCCTTTTCTCCCTTCTGGAATAGTTACTCTGGCATAACACACTAATAGGATTCCAGCCTAAAATGATTGCAATTATTAAATACTGTAGCTATCATTTTTGGAAATTTGAGGGAGAAATCAAAGATACCATGTTTAAAATTAGAAACAAATATTCTAAGCTCTGCAAAGTACTGGTACAAAAGTTCTATGTCAAAAATCTTAATGCTGGTATTTAAGAGTGTGAATTTATAATTTTTTCCCTTTCAAACTTCATCTGAACAATTCAAAACTGAAATAAATTCCTCCATCAAAACTTCATAACATTAGGAAATCTCATCCCATCTCTCTTAGCAGCCCTGAATAGAATGCAAACCAATTTCACAGATACAAAGTGAATTGCAAAATAATACAGTAAGAATAAGAGCAAAAAAAAAAAAAAATCTGACTTTTTGACACATCAGAAAAATAACACAGTAAAGCTGAAAATTAAGTAAATTGTAACATCCTCTCCCCAGAGTAGCAATCTGATTTGTAATAACCAAGATTATTTCAATATTAAATTCCTGAAAAGATTCATAGCAGAAAAATGTACACTTGTACAAAAAAAAAAAAAAGAATTCTTTATCCAATTCTATGCTCTATTTTGAAGTTGTAATTTCAATTTGGGTTGGTCAGGGGAACTGATACAGTGTTTTCTGCATATATTGTTCTTTTAATTAACATTTCGGTTATTTATTAGCACACTTCTATACATGTCAGCTCACAATTATATCCCATTAAGATTAATCCTGGGTATAGAACACAGCAAGAATCATGTGTCCCCTAAGTGTTGGACTGCAGTTCCCAGCATTCCTCACCAGTGACTATGCTGGCTGCTGAGACTTGTACTCCAACAACTTCTGAAGTCCACATGATTTGTACCCTCGTATAGGATTAGAAGTCTGTTGATGCAATCCTGTAATTGAAGGGTAGGGAAAGTCATATGTCCATAGGTCATGTGTGGCACCTAGAGGCATTTTTGAGACCCCCCACCCCAAGAGCTCTCTACCAAAATTACAAAGATCAACTCAAAATGCTTCAATAATTCCTCTAGGGTGCATCTAGGTAGTATCACTATGTTCCTTTCCCTTGTTACTTTTGGGTTATGTTTCAAAACTGTCAGTAACTTCTTTGTTTAATAAATTATGTCCTAGTTTAATAGAGTGCAGCCTGTGCCTAAAACATGGTGAAATTGCCCACAGACTTCCTAGAGGATGTTGGGTGTTTTGAGTAAAAAGAATCTGAATGGGGGTATGATAAGAAAGCTTAGCTTGCCCAGATCTCCTGCTGAGGCAGTGTGCAGCCCCAAGACCAGTGGCAGTTGTTGGCTTCCATGTGTATAGGGTGATGAGTCCACTCTGGGTTTTAGTCCAAATTCAGAAGGAGCTGTCCAGGTGTCTATTTTGGAGATAAAGGTCCATTCACACCACACAGTTATAATGTTATGATTCCACTTTGTCATGACAACAATCTCTGGAATCCTGGCATCTTTAGTTTGGAGAGGTACTATTGCTTTCTGGCTGAAAAATCTAAATATTCTTCCCTAAACTGCAAATCCTAAAATTTCATAGGCTGTTGCCATGAGCATTAAGACCGTCACAACATTATAACTGTGTAGTATGAAAGTACCCTGTGACAAAAGAATCTGACCTCTTTTAAATACAATTTAAGAACCCTTTTCTTTCATAAAATTATATCTTCCTAAGAAATTCTAGCATTACTTAAGATCACAGGCAGAGATTCAACATCTTAATATAGAGATTATATTTTCCCAGAGTAATTATTTATTTAGTGTCCTCTACAGCAGTGTATCTCAAGTTCCCTGTTATAAGGGACCTGCAATTGTTTTTCCCCCCAACGTGCCAGGGACTGGTATGATATTTATGTCCATTGGCTACAGTATTTTTCTGTCTTTTCTGGAGACCCACTAGGCACCAGCAGCCAATGGCTCATGGACCGAACAAGATGTCCAAAGACCATCACTTTGAGTAGCACTGCTCTACAGGTCAGATGTGTTTAATAACTTGTCCTGTTTCATTGCACAGAATTTCTGACTCAACAGTACAGACGATACACAACATCAGTGTAGAATCATAAGATTATCACAACTCAAAATGATGAACTTCAACAAATATTCTATTGGCACGGACTCCGGACCATCCTGTGATTGATTGGCTGAAGAGGCCTCCAGTTGTCCTCCAAGGGACAGTAGGGTTCATTTTCAGCATTCATAGAAAGGCTACGAAGTTTTGCCATCTGCAGGGAAATTAAACAGATATGTTGTTAAACACAACCCCGATAAAATGGGACAAAAGAGATGTGTAGGGTAAGAAGCAGATACAGGAACAGTAATTTCCTCACACAGCTGCAATTGTCCATTCATGGAGAAAAAATGCAATCCAGTGGGAAGGATGGGTTCTCAGAATTTTGCTTTTTTTCCTGTGGAATATATCACACCAGATTATCAAATCTTCTGTGGCTCATGTAAGGGCCAAATGAGATAATACACTGAGCATGTATAGCAATGAGAGAGTGTGATTCACCCAATATTACCCAGTAGGTTTGCATGGCTGAGCAAGGATCTGAGCCCAGTACACCATAGCTAGCACTCTAAATTTGCTTTGCAATAAATAGTGCATTATACCCTTGTAACCTTCCCCTTAATTTATTCCATTTTAAAGTGTAATCTTTTGGTGCCATATCAGGACCTTTTGGGATAGTATGGAGAATCTTTGGGTCTGTATGTGGCTGCTACATATGATGAATTAGTAGCTATGTTATGGCTACAAAATATTTCTTGTTTTGATGAGAACCCTGCCTGAAAAATAAGTTCTTCCCACCTATGATGTGCTTCTGCACATCATCTGGCTTTAGGTCCCTAGCTTAATTCCTGGCCTGTAATTCCTGGTTCATTTATGTGCCCAGGGAAGGGGTGTTATTATATAATTCTAGATTCTGAACCAAATGAGCTAATGTCCTCTCTTTAGACAGCAATTTGTGTTATTTCCTACACATTCTGCCAAGTGGAATCCTGGATATCCAGTTGAAAATCTTACCCTGATGGGATCACTACTCTTTCAGCTGCAACAAGCAGTGATCTGACCATGTTGCCTATGTAACTCTATAAGATACCAAATGTTGTAGTTTTAAAAAGCAGCAATAACAATGACAATAATGCATGACTTGCTTGCACAGATCTTGTTCTAGCTATCTCTACATCAATATTGCTTCTCCTCACAATTACATTATTAGATTTAGAGCCACTTTGGGTTCCATATGCACCCGATTAAATGTCAATGTACATGGATTTTATGTAAACGCTACAATATTACAATATTGATTTGAAACATCTGTAAATATTAGAACAGTTACTTTTTAAACTAAAACTCTCAGAATCTTCCAGAATTTATCACCAACACCTGGAGGATGCTGGAAGCTGTAGTCTGAAAAAGCACCTTTCTCAACACGATGTGTAACTGCTCTTAATAACAGGAAACCCAGATTACATAGATCTTGATCAGATCTAGTCCATTTTTTTATTTTAGTTATGACAAACATATTCACTCATGGTCTGAATGCTATCCTATTTATTAGGAATACATCCCACTGAACTTAACAATATATGTTTTAGTGATTCTAAGTACATTTAGAAATAGCATGCTTATAGAGTCTTGGTATCATCATCATGGATCTGGTTCTTTTCAGATGAATTTCTCAAACTGCATCATCTGAATATTACTTCATTTCCCTTCTGAGTTCTCAAAAACAAAGTAAATAGTTTGCTGAAGTCTGCTGCTGGGTAGGATTCAGAAGAATGGAGACAGTAAGTGAACAGATTTATGATAATTGAAGCAGATCAACAAGGCTGCACTTAGCTGCTGCATTCACATCATTATTTTCCTCACTATTATAAACAAACACATTAGACAGGAAAGGGAATGGGAAAATTGGATGGCTGATGCATTTCTTCTCTAGTCTGCTAACATTAATGGTTTCAGATGAATTCTAAATGAAACACATACACAACACACCACTGTGCAGGTATACATAGATGCAAGGAGGTATTTCTGTACTAGGTGGCTGCAAATGTCCAATATACTGTACCTACCAAATATGGATTTTGCAGGTACAGTATATTGGTGTTTTTACATTACAGGTGGTGGATAGTGTTAAAATCCATAGAATCTAAATCCTAGTATGGAAATTACTATTTTGGACTTCAGCTCCCCGAGCCCATCTACATTTTGCATTCTAAGGACAAATCCATTATGTATACAGAAACTAGGAGAAAAGTAGGGTAGGAATATACTAGAAACAGACCAAGTGTTCTTTTTTCCTGAGTGCTTTCTCTTGTCCAATAAAACCAAGCTAAGTCCTAATAAATAAATGAAGACAATCCCAGTGTTTAGATGAAACTGGTCTATTCTATCATTGGGGGAGGCTGCAGGTTTCCTTATTCTGGAGTCAATCCCTATGTTCATTTATACTGGAAGAAAATATCTGGGTAGCAATCACAAAACAGGGCTTGATTTTGTGAATGAATGCAATCACTATCTCAAAACTATAGGTTATCTTTAACTCTTTTGGGTAGTTCTGATTTTTTTGGCTTCAGAAATGTCCAACCTTTTCCAGCCATGTATCAACACTGAATGAAAACTTTGGATTAATGGAGCAAAACTTTCATCAAATTCCATGTACAGATATGGTTTGGATGAAATACAAATGTAGGGGGGGTCAGGGATGATGTGTGTTAATCACTCAGATTTACCTGGTCTGCACTGACAACTATAGGCTCTTTCAGGAGAATCCAGGTAACACACTCTTCACAGGGCGGTGTCGTGAAGGAACCTTGGTAGGTATAGTAGCTCCGATTTTGAGGGAAAAGAATGGATGGATCAAAGTTTTGAAAAGGAACCTCTTTTCCCTTAAATAAGTAAAAAAAAAATACTTCTGTTCAAGCCAGATGAAGAGAGAAGATACAGATGAGATCATGTATAGACACAGGTGATAACAAATTATTACCCAAGGCAGCCCTTCACACAGATACAAACTATGTGAGCTTTTGTGACCATTACTACAAAAAAATGGAGTAGAAAGTTCAAAGCTATCTATATGCACCCCACTTCTAAGTCAGAGAGGAATGCATTCTCTAATAGAAGTGGTCCATGGCCTGAGCAAGGGAAACAGTATCTCATTCTCCCAGTGGCATCATCAGAGTTTGTGTCAACCCAGGTAGTAACTCATGTAGTCACCCCCAAGCAGGCAATCGCCCCAGGGGAGAGAACATGGGGAGAAAGTGGGTGGGGTGGCAAGGGGATGTTACCCCCCCTGTCCCACCCAAGCTGCCTGGCACATCTCCCAGCTGCTCCCCTCCACCAGCCAGGGCACCTTTGCTATTTGCTCACTGTGCCCAGTGGTGGAGGTAGGGTGATGCCACCAGCAGGAAGCCCCTTCTGGGTCTGACAGGGCTGCTGGCCAGTCAAGAAAGGGAGGTAATGGGGGTAGGAAGGGGAGGAGTCCACAGTTGCCACTGCTGCTTCTGACACCTCTCTTTCCTGGCCCAACCAGCAGCCTTGTGAGTCCAAGAAGGGGCTGTCAGATGGTAGCAACACCTCAAACTCAGGTGGTCACAGTGAGCGAGGGCAGAGGTGCCATGGCTGGTGGATCAGGTATTTTGGGAGGGAAGATGAGCAACCACACCACCAGATGTTCACCCCTCTCTAAGATGGCACCCAGTGCAGTCTGTACCACCAAACCCATCTAGTGATGCTCCTGCATCCTGCCCATGGAGGGATAAGATCCACTGACCTACTTGGTCATTGTTGTCTTCTACCCACACGCTGAAACATTGCCCAAGTTCACTGGTTTGCTTTGTGTTCTCCCATTATATTCTGCATGCCTTACACAATTATAGCACTATAATTCTACTTGAATTGCCATGGTTCCATCCCATGGAATCTTAGAACCTGCAGTTTAGGGAGAAACGTTTAGAATTCTCTGTTTGAGAGCTCTAATGTCTTACAAACCACAAATTCAATAGTAAAGGGGAGGATTTAGTTTCTTTCTCCAAACACAACAAACTCCACCACCCTCTCAATTCAGCAATTTACATTTTTGTTTTAAAAAACTACATGTACATAATTCATGTCTAGTTTGGTTGTAAGGATGTATATTAGGACAATTTGTGCTCCCTCCCAGATGTTAAACTATAAATACCATCAAGACTATTCAGTACAGCCAATGGTAAGGGGGTTGGGAAGCATGTCCAATCTCTGGAGGGCTTCTAAAGAGTCAACAAGAAATTAATGGCAAACCTTTTTAAGAATATATAAAATGGAAACAGTCATTGCTTCTACAGGTTGAATATCCCTTATCCAAAATGCACGGGTCGAAAAGTGCTTTGGATTTTGCATTTTTTTTCTTTCAGATTTTAGAATATTTACATATACATAATGAGATATCTTGGCGATAAGACCCAAGTCTAAATATGAAATTCTTTTATGTTTCACAACCTAAAAGTAATTTTATACAAAATGTTTAATAATTTTGTGCAGGAAACTAAGTTTGTATACACTGAACCATCAGACTGCAAAGGTGTCACTACCTCAACCATCCTTGTGGACGATTTCGGACAATTTCAGATTTCCACATAAGGAATACTCAACCTGTAGTGACATGGCAACTTTTCAGAAATTATCTATGGTGACTGTAATTTACAGTGCCTTCACATTTTATACATTGTGGTTTGGACATTAAAGAACCATATGCTGAATGGTTAAGTCAACACTTAGATAAATCCAACAGATTCAGTGGATTTATTCTAGTAAAGAACAGTTGCTGTTCTTGTGTAGAAATATGAAATTAGTTCCTGGTGCTCATTTTTTCTTTCTCTTGATGGTTCTGGGACCTCAATTGTTGTTAAGTTTTGTTGGATGTTATAAATTCCATGCTTGGTGTAAACAGACTAGCTCCTTTTACTACACTGGGAAAAGAGCTTGGGAAAATTATGTTTTTGGACTGGCTCCCCAAATCATCAGCTAGCAGTCATGCTGCTCATGCTGGTTGGTGATTTTGGGAAAGATAACTTTCCCAGTCTCCCAGGTTCGCATCAAACACCTTCCCATTGACTAATTCTTGATAGAATTCTTCTACTCACCTTTGTCTTAATGGCATCTATTTCTTCAAGAATTCTTTTCATCTCTGGTTTGGGTGTTTTCCCTACCTGTTATGAAGCAAGCAAATGAGTTGCTATAGAAGCCAATTTCTCCTCCACCACCAAGTAATAAATCATAAAAACATGTTCTATATAATAACAACTTATCTTTAACCACCTCATCTGTCCATCGAACTAGCAAAATTTTGAGAACATCTTGCACAGAAGAAAACCCAATAAAAATTTAAAACAACAGGGAATTTAGAATTATGTAGTTGCCTGATTGTTAATTTTATTTGTCTAGCTGTCAGTTATGCTCAAAAGAAAACCAGGACCTAGTTCTTTTATCACTGAGGGCACTGGCATTCTAAAAGGTTTTTGTAGGTCCATATATCGTGCTGCTGAAACAAAAGGTAATTAGGCTCTTCTGAAAGGTAATAAGAAAATGAAAAGTAATATGAAAGCAAAAATATCATAGTGTGGCCCTCTGGAGTTGCAGAGATGACTGAGATGGGGTGGTGTAGCCCTCTGGAATCCAAAGCATGCCCACCTGTGGTAAACAGAGACTTCTAGATCATGGCTGCTCGGTGTCCAACTTTTCACTCTGTGACATGGGCATAAAGCATGCTGGCAAATTTTCCTAAAAATTCCAGCCAAGAGTATTGGATATCACATATGGTTAAACCATGAACAATCCATGTTTATTTATGTAGTGATATTTTTGTCCAAAGTGACAATAAAATGCAAAACAAAACAAAAACAAAAAACCCCAGTAGGCTCAATTGAAGTAGAACTGCCTTTCGCTGCAATCTCTGGCATTGTAAGTTCTGTCATTAAAATTGAACTCTTGACAGGAAGAAGGTAAAGCATTTTGCCTCATTAAACTGTGGCACATTTAATGCTTCAAAAGAACTTCATGCTGCAATCCCATACACATTTATTGGGGAAGTAAGTCTCACTGAATTTGGTGGCCACAAGCCAGTGGTATGATTCTGTAAGACCAGAAAAATCAAAACTCTGACCCCTTCCCTGTCCTCCCAATGCAGTCCTCCATGGAATAAATAAAAACCTATGCCAAAGGAGTAGCTTCACAAAGTAGTTGCTTCACAAAGTACATAGAGTCATCCTGGATCCCAGAAGCAGTTACTTTCCTGTTCCTAAAGGAGTTTTACTCTCTTTTCTCCACATAACCAAGAAGAGAGTGGCCTCTGCCTACATTGAGATTCCTCTAAATCAACATAACAACAACAGAAAGAACATCTGTTCCAAAATATGGGCCTGCAGCACTAACATCTTCTGCTACATGATTTTGCCTGGTGAGAAGCCCATAGAGCTTCTTAAACTTTCATGAAGTATTTTGTTCATTTTGCTTCTCCAATAAGGGTATCACTCTTTTGTGTGTTTTGGAGTTTGTTTAATTTTGCTACATGGCCCCCTGAATATGTTTCCTACTCCAAGGAGTTTCTCAGTCCTCCAGAGCAAAGTTTTAGGGTGACTGGGAAGTGATAAGAAGGAAAGGCAATCACCAATTCTGGGAAAGGCAGTGGAATGCATCAGAAGTATGCTGCTGGATCCTAGCTAGTGGGGCTTTCTTCTAAATAGACATGTACAGAATTGCAGTTAAATGATTAATCAAACCAATTACAGCCAGAACTTCACTCTTAAAACTCACTCACTGGGGAGCAAGTCTCATTGATTTCAGGAGGTGTTGCTTCTAATTAAACTTTCCTAACATTGCAGTAGATTGTTGTAATTGCACTTAGCAGTGCTGCTTAGTTAATCGATATAATCACTGCCCATAATGCCATACCAGAATGGCACTGTGATGTTTCAGACTCTTACACTGCAATTAGTAACAACAGGCCACTGGGTAGGATTCTGAGTTTTGTTTGACAGGTGATCAAATCAGTAAGTCTATGTAAGTTACAGAAGTGCAATCCTATGCAGGTGAGGTCAGTAGTAGTTTCTGTAGAAACCAATGAAATTTAGACTATGGAGATTATCACATGGGGCACAGGACGTCATTGTCCCGTCCCTTTCCCATTCTTCCTGCACAATCATGGGAAGGTCTTTTAGATCATGTTGTGCTTATCCAAACACTATCCTGTCTGGAAAGCATGAGTGACAGCGATCATGTGAAAGACTTTCATATGAAGTCGTGCTGATCCTGTCATTGTCCAGTCATTGAAGTGGCATTGCCCAGCATTTTGCATTAATGGGAGTTTGTGTTAATGGAATGCCACTTCAATGACAGGATCAGAGCTATATTATGAAAGGCTTTTGTGTGATCGCTATCACGGCTGGAATAAGGATGGGGGAGCAATACCATTCCTATCCTGTCTGTGTGTGATAATCTCCCAAGACAAATGAGTATAGGACTGCAGATTCATTATTATTATTACTAGTTATTATTTATTTATTTATTTATTTTATTATTTACTAGTTAAGCAGTACACAGACACACTTTGGCCACAATATAATGTAAGGGAAAGTGGCCTAAATCCAATTGTTAATCTCTACTAGAAAATGCTTCTTGAACTACCTGATGAGAAGGAGTAGATTTTTTTTCTCCATGTGCCAGAGACTGACTTTTCTGGAAATTCTCCAGGGACCAGGATCTGTCCATGGCTAACCACTTTCAATACTCTGAACTAGAGATCACCCACTGAATGAATGGGATTAACACTTAAGTGAGTCTATTAATTCAATGCACCTACTTTGGTTGTGGCTAGCAGCATGATTTAGCCCTATCAGTAATACCATGGGACCTTTTTCCAGAATTGACCAGAAAGAAGAAAAATAATGAAACATGTTCATAGATATAACTAAAAATAGATTATAATATGAGTCCAGGTCATCTGAAAGACAATATTCTGTCAGATAAATGTGCTGAAACTTCAAGGTCCCATCACATTCAGAGAGTTGGTGAAGATAACAAGAAAAAGTTTTCTCAATGGCTGCTTCTAGACTATGCCTTCTGATGAAGTAAGCTACCATTTTTTTCTGTTGACCTTCCACTATCAAGCAAAGACCTTTTTATTCAAGCAGGCTTTGAGCAACAAACTGACTACACATGAAGAATATTTGCTTGCACTGAACGTTGTTGTTATGACTTAAATTTAATATTATAATTAGTTTAATTGTATTTTAATATTTATAACTTAACTGTGTTTTTATTCCTACTTGTGTGTGTTTTTAATTATGGCATAAGCTGCTTAGGATCTCAGTTCTAAAAGAAAGTTGGGATAGAAATGAAATCAGCTTACCTGCAAAAAAATACCCATGATAGCCACACCATCATTTTTTCTCAAAGAATCTAGATAATTGCTATACTTGGGATTCCAATGCACCAAATGAATCTGGAAACAAGAAAAATATTGTAAGTGCCATTACATAGTAGGATTGCAAATATCAATTCACTGGAGGATTCCTATATTTTTGTTATTTTCTGGTGACCCAGTGACAAGTGAAACCACAATCATTAGCAGCCATACCACAGATGCAAGGGGTAAAAAGCACCAAGATCCTCCAAAAGCATAGGATCCTTCAAAGGACCCATGGGCCTCCAGCAGGAAGTGGTGATTTCTACGTAATTTGCTCATTCAATGCCTTGTGTTGCTGAGATCATTGACTACTTCTGCCTCAGAGGATGACAATGGCAAGCCCCCTCTGAAGAAACTTGCCAAAAAAAACAAAACAAAAACCCATGATAGGCTTGCCTTAGCATCACCATAAGTTGGAAACAACATGAAGGCACAGAACAACAACAAAATAAATAATTTGACTCACCTCTCCTGCATGCCTTTGTAAATCCACAACATGCTCTGAACCTTTGTCATCTGTAGAACCCCAGTGGAGGTGCAGCTGACGCAGCCTATAAGTTCCTGGAAGTGGTCCTCCTCTCAGTACTGCAATGAAGAGTTTAAATTAGTATCTAAACATCTAAAAGGATTGTGTGTGTCAAAACAAAAGCCACCACCAGATGCTACTTTATTTATTGGTTACACTATATCCCTGCCTGAGCTCTATGACTCTACTCCTCCACACTTTTATCCTCATGGAAACCCTGTGAACAAGATGAGGCTTAGAGAGTAACAGACCCAAAGTCTTCCAGTGAGTAGCCAGTCCAACACTCTAGCCACTGCACACACATGCCCTCAGTGTGAAAACCTTTTATGTCAGATTTAGGAGCCTCTTTTCCAAATACAGCTGATACTCACTGCTTTATAAAGAAAGCATCTACCAGCATCCTTGGACAGATGTCAGGGACTCACCTGCGTATAAGAAGGGGCCACTGTAGTTAGGAATGTTTCTCTGTGTTAAAACTAGGTTTGCTAGGACTTGTATCTGTGTATCTTGTATCTTGAAATCTGTGATTTTAAGGCTAAAAACTAGGGCAGCCCCCAGTGATGTTATAGGAGCAAGACAGAGTTATACCATTAAGTATTGAATGCTGGGTATCAACCACAGTTGCTCACAACATGTAACTCATATACCAAAAACTAAGAATAATATATGAGAAAATATTTCTCTGATTGGAAATTAAATTTCCCAAGCTTTGCAATGAAAAAAAACTTTCCTAGCTCTATTTTAACACTTTTGTAAGCACTGCTTTTAAAATATGGGAGCTATTATCCAACCAAAACCATTTTTCCAAGCACTTTTTTTCTGCTTTGTATGAATTGCTCTCTAGTGCCCCTCAATGACTGTTTTTTAAAAGAAATGTCATAACAATGCTGCTAATAAACACCAAATATTTGGGGGAGGGAAAAAAGAATAGAATACAGTGAAACAGAATTATTTCTAATCAAAACTGCATTCTATCACCCTAGTACTAGCAGAAAACTACAATGACTTGGAACAATTACTAAAGAAAGTCAAAGAGGAAAGTGCTAAGTCCGGCTTAATGCTGATCTTCAAGACAACAAAAATAATGACCATGGAAGACTTACATAAACTCAACCCAGATGATGAGAAAACTGAAATAGGACTTGGAGGACAACTATGAAAGAAGGAGACAAGATCCTAAAGTGCAAAGATGTAAAACGTAGAGTAAGGATAGTACAAGACTATTCCTCATCACCATGAATGGAAGCAAGAGCTGGACAATGAAAAGAGATGATAGAAAGAAAAGCAACTCATGTAAGTTGTGGGGCTGGAGAAAAGTGCTGAGGATACCATGGATGTTCAAAAAGACAAACAAATGAACAGATCAAACCTGTACACTCCCTGGAAGCCAAGACTGTACTCTCCCTGGAAGCCAAGGAGCTGTTCACACTACATTATAAACTGATTTGCAAACTGGTTTAAAAGGGGGTCATTCACACTTATGCCGGTTTTTCCCATTCCAAATTCAGAAGGGGGCACAAATCCACCTTAACCTTGTTTTTTGAAGATCGAGTTTTTCCCTGTTTCTTTTCCAAAACACCGAGTTTCATCAGGGTGCCACCAATGGGAATTTGCTCCTGATCCCATTCGGGGCATCCAGGAGGGAAGGGTTAATGTGCAGGGGGCAAATTATGCCCACCTATTTGACCTCTCCCTGCCAGCCAAGCACCATTTTTTCCCTCTGAGCACTTGTCTGCAGGAGTAAGAAAATCAGATCCAGAAATGCAGTGGATTCAAACTTCCAGCACTTTGGAAAGTGGTCTCTTTAAAGCACAGCCCAGCTTTTTTTCCCCGTTTCTGCCCATCAGTCCCCTTATCTGCATCAATGTCTGATTCCCAGCCCAGAGCTCACCAAAGCCAGGATGGGGGTTCTCCTGGGAACATCATCAGATGGTGCTTTAAAAAAAAATAAAAAATAAAATCTGACAGCTTATTCACATATTTACTATTTCAGGGTCACAATAGACTGCACCTTTAAATACTTGAATCATCAGTATGATAAAGATGTGCATGATTTTCTTGACATTTAAAAAAGAAAAACTATTAGTGGGGTTGTGGGTTAGGAGTTGTTTTTCCTTTTTCCGAAGAAATAAAACCACAATAGACTCTGCTCCCAAGTTGGTGCAAACTAAAGCTCTAGCACACATGTTATATTGTTGGGAGATTATATTATTATATTATTATATGGCTGAGAGAGTGTGACTCCCTGCAAGGCTAACCTATCCCAGGATTTCTTGCTATGAGTTGTTCTGGGGGGCTTGCCACTGCCATTCTCTAAGGCTGAGGGGAAGGGTTTGGCCAAACAGTGTGGTGTAGATGTGCATCATTTGATTTGACAGTGTAAAAAAAAAACCACCTGACAACAAGCAAAATGGTGGCTCCATTTTAAATTGATACTAATGGTAATGTGAACTTCATCAGGGTTAAATTGCCACGGAGAGATTCAATTGGGGTAAACATAATGGGAACTTTGATTCAGTATTGCATCATCAAATCTCCCTGGATCTACTCATCACAAAACCGCTAGTGTGAATGGCGCCTAAGATGAATAAAACTGAACCTGTGTTATTTTAGCCTTATTATGGGAAAAGCAGACTCACTAGAAAAGACAATACTGTAACACTAGAAAAAGTGTACAGTGGCAGAAAGACAGAAATACCAGATGCTCGATGGATAGATTTAATTAATGAGACCACAGCCTAGAGCCTGCAGGACTTGAGCAGAGCAGTTGAGGACAGTGGGGCTTGGTGATGTCGCATCCACAGGGTCGCCATGAGACAAGATTGACTTGAGAGCAGCTAACAACAACAGCATCAAAAGATGATGACAATGATGGTGATATACCAAGAGGGAAATATCAATGCAATGTGAGAATTATTCACCAATAGAATATTCTGCCTCAGAGTATTATTGCTGCATAACAGAGGGTTGGACTGGATGGTCCTTGTGGTCTCGTCCAACTCTATGATTCTAATGAACCATGTAGACATTAAAAGGATCTACAGCTTTAAAATGCAGAGAATATACAGTAGAGTCTTGATTATCCAACATAAACGGGCGAGCTGATAGTTGGATAGCCAAAAATGTTGGATAATCCAGAGGGTCCAAGTTTGGGGGCCCGGCTGTGCCTGTCGCCTTCCCCATTGCCATGCTTTGGCCTTTGTTTTGGGGCCTGGAAGTACTTGTCCTGCTCACTGCTGCCATACTTGGGGCTGTGTTTTGGGGCAAGGCTTCACTCGCCCTTATCTCCTTGCCCATTGTGGCTGCCATGTTTGGGGGCATGTCTGGGGATGCAGAAATGCCTAGAGCCATGCCCCAAGCAGCTGCAACCTTGGATAATCTGGAACGTTGGATGACCAAAGGACAGATAATCGAGACTCAACATTCCAGTCCTGATTTCAGAGTTTTCTTTTGTGGTGCATGGAGCAAGGGAGAAAAACATGGAGAGATAAAGAGGGAAGGGAGGGAGGGAAGATATGTTTATTTAATTGGACTATGATTCTGGAGACCAGGGCTAAAATCCAAGTTCAGCCATGGAGCCCCACTGGGTGACCTTAGGCAAATCACACTCTCTCAGCCTCAGAGGATGGTAATGGCAAACCCCCATGAACCAATCTTGTCAAGAAAAGCCCATGATAGGTTTGCCTTAAGGTTACCATAAGTCAGAAATGACTTGAAGGCACACAGCAACAACAAGAAAAGGAGGGGTAGAAGAGACAGAGAGAGAAATTGGGAAGAAGGGAGAAGAAAAAGAATGGGAGGGTGAGAAAGATGAAAGGAGGAAAGAAGGAAGGAAGTGTTAAGTCCAAACATTGCCAGTAGAAGTGTGTCGAAGGAGAAAGAGCATGAAAAAGGATTTTGTGTCAGAAATAGAGGGGGGAAGGAGGAGAATTTGGGAGCAAAACAAAGAATTAAAAGAGAAAGTAATCAATTGTTTAAGTGGAGCTGAAGACAGACATTTGTACCATGACATTTGCCAACAATGGTGCAAACCACATGCATTTCACTCCAAGAAAGGAAACTGCATGAAGTTTTGACAATTCAGAACAGGTTGAGAAAAGCAACAATCCTTTGGTACCACATTCTGTGATTCCCAAGGCAGAAATTCTCTCACAATTTTCCAACATTGTCTACTCCTTCCTGCCATGGCAGAGTCAACAGGTGACATTCCTAGAGAGACCATATAGTCACTTCCAAGCAGACTGCAACAGCAAAGACTAGCAACACATATAATACACTAACACATACACACAGGGAGATAATTAATTTTCAAGTCATTGCTCTTGACCTAAGATTCCCCCTTGCCATGAGGATCAGAGAATAGAGATCAGAGAATCCTATGGTAGTTAAAAAACAGTGAGCAGGTGAGGTCTCTGCACACAGGATATTGACCTGGGCCACTGCTGAATAGTCAACTTAATATTTATACAGGAAAAAAATTGGAAAACATCATTTAAAGTGCTTAAAAAGAATGTTGTGATAACTAAGAGGCAGCCTGTGTTCCTTACAATTAAATCATTTAATCATTTTTTAAGCCAGAGTTCATTTTTTCCTTAATTCAATTAGTAAAAGAAGATCCTCATTCAAAGATATCATCATGAATACTAATTATGCAACTTCTAATTATACGCATGCAAATATGTTGACAGCCATTTATGGAGACTGCTGGTAACCAGATGGTGTACACAAAGTATAGTTTCTCGCTCTAGGCTTTCCTCTTTCTTAGAGCAAAGATACAGAAGAACAATAAATCTGGTGGACATGGTAGTGTTTCTGAACAAGGAGGAGAAGTCTGGATATAAATGCAAGGGATCACACTCTCTTTGATATATTGAAAAGTGATCTGAAAACAACTCAGAATAACTGCTTATTGTCTATGTACCTTCTAATGAAACTTATATTTTCTCAGTAAATATTATGCTTATAGTAAACTTCAGTATTTCTACTAAAGACAAAAAGGTCACCATTAAATAGACTCATCCTCACTAGTGATTTAAATAATTAAAATGGAGTCTTTCAGAGAAGTGTGAAACTCGTATCAGCCCTGTTGTAAGATAAGTTAGGTCCAAAACACTCTGCAGAAATAATCGAATTTGAGACCACTTTAACTGCTCTGGCTCAATGCTAGGGAATTCTGGGAACTCTAGTTTTGTGAGACATCTATGGCTTCTCTGTCAGAGAGCTCTGGCACCACACTCAACTGCAATTCCCAGGATTCCCTAGCACTGAGCCAGGGCAGTGAAAGCAGTCTCAAACTGGATTATTTCTGCAGTGTGTTTTGGATCTTAGTGACTGACAATCTGGATCTTCTCTGTATATGTGTGTGTTCTGTAATTTCAAGTCATTTCTTACTTGCCATTGCCTTCCCCTGAGAGCATATGATTTGCCCAAAGTCACCCAGTGGGTTTCATGGCTGAGCTGGGAATTGAATTCTGTCCTGGGGCACAATTCTAGCCATCAGACCACACAGACATCTAACAGTAGCCTTGTAGATGTCAATTAAGAGCAGGCACTCATGCCGTAGAACAATAATAGCTCAAGCTTGTCATCTGTGAGTAAATTATATGTCACTCTGCAGGTATCAAGTGAGACTGGGCACTTGCCCAACCTTCACACTCTACTTATCTATTAATAGAATCTGCTTCCTAACTTAATGAAGAACCATAAATAAGGAGAAGAAAAACACTTGTAAAATTCAACCTCTTTCACATGATAGGAAAGGACTTTGAAGTTTTGTTTTGTTTTGTTTTCCTTTTTAAAGACCATTAGTACAAAACAAAAACCAGCCCCACAACAGTTTAGTTACATACTACTGCTCCTCAACACCAAGCAATTTCTTTCCCCATAGAATAGACTGATTATCTTCTTGATATGTAACAGGTCCAGGATAGTTGACACAGATAGTTGACACTTTCAGATCTCTATATAATTCCACTGAGGGGACAACTAGACATGACACCGAGGGACCCATCACCAGATCACTGACTACCATTTTTAAAAAAATGCTTGATTACTTCTTCAAACCATTTTAGAATGATGAACAACAGCTGTAGAAGGTTGTTACAGGTCGAGTCTCCCTAATCTGAAATCTGAAACATTCCAGAAACCCAAACTTTTTTCATGAGTGGCTGAGCTGGTGACATCTATGCAAATCTATGCAAATATTGAGTCTCGCTTATCCGAAATCTGAAATATTCCAGAAACCAAAATTTTTTTCATGGGTGGCTGAGCTGGTGATATCTATGCAAAATTCAAAAGAATCCAAAATCTAAAATATCTCTGGTCTCAAGCATGTCAGATAATGTAGACTTAACCTGTACTAAAAATGCCACATACCTATCCATCCACTGTCCTACAGGGACTTCAGATATATTCTGCAGAATTGTTGTGGTATTGTCTCATGTGACGGACATAAAAACAAACTTTCCATAATGTTTTCCCCACATAGATTTTTTATATATATAGATGGATTTAATAGTTATATATTGCTTATTTCAATGGTAACTGGAACTATGTGATGGCATAACAGATAAAAGAAAAAGAAACAGAGTCTGCAAATGGGTCCTGCAATCTTCAGGAAAACTAATATAAGTGATATAAGCTATGCCACCAATAAGTTGCAACTGTAAAACAAATGAATTTCCATTGGGACACATATTTTTAAGAGTCATGTAAAACAAAATATACCAGGAAAAATGTTATCTCCCCCAGAGAGAGAGATTTAGTTAGTATTTCTTGCCTGATGTGTGTGTGTGTGTGTGTCAGTCATAAAGAGATCATATTTTATTGATGTGAAAGTTTGAAAAGCCTCACCTGTTGCCAGATTTACAGTGACAGGTGACAATCCACAAGGGAAAATAATGAGGTTCCCCAAGATACAAATGATGGCTTTGCAGTGTTTATGATAAACACCAAGTGACAATATAGCACAGTTTGTTATATCAACAACAATGCATTAACAGGCCAGGAATAAAAATAAACATATGGTCCACAGATTGGTTTGGCATGTTCTTTGTCATTATGGACAATAAAGTCAGCTATGCACATTTGACAATAAGTAATTATATGTCTTGTATTTCCAATATGTAATTACATGTCTCGTATTTTAGACTTTCTGACTAAAATAAGGCCATTTTTCCTAAGTACAAACAACTGCCAATACAGATGAGGCTTTTACTGTATGAGCGTTTGACATGCTGACCAAATAGCCTTGACAAGGAAGATGGAGCCACAAGAAAATGTCCTGGCATGGCACTCTGCAATTGAACTTCATTCCTGACCTATAATGCCCTGGCCCCACTGTTCTAACCCTAGGCCTCCTGAGATACTAAACCAGTCTTTTATTTGCAGCCGAAAAAGGTAAAGGAGCCTATGTCTCCTGGGACAGAAAGCTGATATAACCCATTGTCCTATCTTTGAACAACAGTCAAGTTCTTTGACCTTCTGCAACAGCATGGAATTTCAAAGTTAATGCTACTACCAAACTTAAATCCTTCTGTGCTGGAGTACTGCTAGTCTGCTGTCAGTGATTGATATCCTATGTGCTGGAACACCCAAGGATAAAAGATGTGTTAAGCACAGGGTGAAAGGCTTAGTTTCGACTTTCCTGTCTTTTGTTGGCACAGGATGACTGCCCACACAAAACTCTCTCTCCCTTTCAGCTGTGTAATTCTTCTTATTCTGGCTGGTATATAGATGCAGTCTTACAAAAATAAATCACCATCACCAGAAAGCAATTATGTAAAGATCTCAGAGTCCCATATGAAGAGTGTGTACATTCTTGCACATGACAAATGAGGACACAAAGACAGAGCAAAACAAAAGGCAAGAGGCCTGGTAGCTCAGAGCGAAGATCAAAAACAAAATTCCCACTAGGCTGAGTGTTATAACCCAGTAGCTAGGTTCTGATGACTTGTCTGTTAGCATATAGACCAATGCCAGGGTATAACAACTGCTGCAGCAGCACAACTTCAGGAAATACAAACATTGTCCCAGTGCGGCAACAACTTCACAAAAAATGCCACAAGGAGGAAATGATACAAATGTTTAAGCTCTGAATGCAAGGTTCAAACCCTTAAGTATCTGAAGCAATTTCAAGAAGTCCTGCTGAAAGCAGTTACATCAAACATCCCCTGAGAACTGTAGATTCAGAGTGCAATTAAAATGAACAAACAAACATAAAACCCACTTAACTTATGGCTGGGGTCCAAAGGACTGAAACAAGATATAGTGTATTAGCAAGTTGTTGTTTTACTGAAAATCCATTCCAACATGTGTCTGCTCAGAACTCTGTCTAGAAAGTGACTTTGAAAGAAGAGAGAGAGAGAGAGAGAACGGGACACAGAGCATCAACCTAGTGGTGTCACTAGGGTTGGCATCACCTGGTGTAGTAACTCATGGTGTCACCCACCCCACTGATCCCCTCCCACACCACACTACACAGAATCCTTAGCAATATTTCTGTATATTACTGAATGTAATGGTAACAGTTGTGACATAGCAAATTTAAAATTATACATTTAAATCACTATATCATATGTACAGTCTAAATGGATTTGCACGTCCATAGTTTACATGCACATAGTTAAAGTAAAAAATTGGTAAGATGTAATTTTTAAAGTAAATTTTAAAATAATTTTAAAATTTATTTTAATTTAAAACAACAACAACAACTGGGTACTCTTCTGTCTCCTCCCACTGACCCTTGCTCCACTCACACAATCTCTTCAGCATTTTAAAGGGACACAGATGAATGCCACAGTCCCTTTCTGACCAAATGCAGATGTTTGGGGAGCAGTGATGTCACACACACCCCTTTAGGGTGTCATCTGGTGTGGTCTGAACCTCTGCACCTCCTAATGTTGTGTAATGCATCAACCCACCACTGTTCGGTTATAGAGAGCATCATCATTAAACTGATTCTTCCAAAAAGCCATTTTCCAAGCTCTGTTAGAATTCTAGCCCTGCCCTACTGCATTTTCATCCCTTCGGGGGGGGGGGGGGGAGTGGGAAATATAATAATGAGCAAGACACAGCCTTGGCACATGTCTTTTCCCTTGCATATTGGATCAGAATCTTATCTGTTTTTTTCTTGATTCATCCCCCTGACCCCGACCCCAAAATGGAAAGATTCAAACCCCTTCTGCTAGGGTACAGTAAATCCAATCTATCCAACACAGAGTAAAAACAAAACAACAAGAAAAAAGCTTTAGCTGCATGTTACACAGTTAACATAACATAGAGTTTAATCCTAAAATGTTTCAACAAATCCTTCCTTGGACTGCAGTCTGAAACAACAAACCTCCAAAGGAATAAGCCTCACTGAACAAAGTAAGACTTCTACTGCATTCTGGTGCCTTCTGTGAAGAGAAGGAGCCATGGTGGCACAGTGGAGCCCTAATAATAAATAAATAAAATAAACAATAAAATTTTTATTTATATCCTGCTTTTTACATACGCAATTGAAGTGGCGATGCAATCTGGTGGTGCAGTGGTTAAATACAGTACTGGTACTGCAGCCACAGTGTTGTACAGTTGCCCCTCCTAACTTGTGGATCTGGGATAATTTGATCCCTTTGAGGTCAGAACAAGGTACCCAGTCATGTGATTGATGCTGGGTGCCTTGTTTTAAGCCTCAAAGAGAGTGACTCGTGGCAGTGAGCAGGACAGTGGGACACATGTGCAAACGGCCAGCCAGCATTGCTCTAGGCAATGCGGGGGGGGGGGGGGGGGGGGGAGGACTTTGGAATAGTTTGGGGCCAGAGGCCTGGAGTATTCTGAGTATTCAAAAATCTGTGGAGGGGCGACCTCTGCTATTTTCAATGGGGCTTGAATATGAAGCTGAATATGTGTAAGCCTCTGTTTCGCGGGGTGGGGGTGTCTGGAACATCCCCCACATGGGGGACCAACTGTAGTTCAATTCTAGAGGAGGGCTCCAAGGTATACTCAGCCTTCCATCATTCGTAGGGCAATAAAATGAGTACCCAGCTTGTTGAGGGTAATTGGTTTACACATTGTAAACTTTTAAGGGAGTACAAGTTCACTGATAAGTGGTAAAGAAGCGTATTTGCTGTTGCTGTTGCTATTTCACTCTGGATCCAACCTTTTACATTTAGGTCAGGTCTGGATAGGCCAGAATACCCTTTGTTGTTGTTGTTAACCACCCTCAAGTCGATCTTGACTCATGGCAACCCTGTGGATGAGATATCTCCAAGACTCCCTATCCTCCACTATTCTTCTAAGTTCTTGCAGATTCAGATTCATGACCTCCTTATTTATTATTATTATATTTATTTGTATCCCGCTCTTTTCCCAGGACTGGGACTCCTTCAGCCCATCCATCTAGCATGTGATCTTCCTCTCTTTCTACTTTTTTCCACGTTTGCTAACATTATTGTCTTTTCTAAAGATTTTCTAATGAGTCGTGCCTTCTCATGATGTGGCCAAAGTAGGACAGCCTCCATTTAGTCATCTTTGCCTCCAGGGAATTTGGGAAATGTTGGAGATACTCTAGGCTTTTCCAAGTAAAAAATCACATAATTGTGGGCATGTCTACACAGAATACTCCAGGCCTCTGGCCCCAAAACTATTCCAAAGTCCCCCCCCCCAATTGCCTAGAGCAATGCTGGCTGGCCGTTCGCATATGTGTCCCACTGTCCTGCTCACTGCCACGAGTCACTCTCTTTGAGGCTTAAAACAAGGCACCCAGCATCAATCACATGACTGGGTACCTTGTTCTGACCTCAAAGGGATCAAATTATGCCAGCGGTGACAGGTGATGGCACAGTGGAACAAGTTGTAAACAGTCACCCAGCATTGCTCCAGAGGACTCCAGATCTCATAAAATCCAGAGCAAAAGGTGATTTTTTTAAAAAACCCATTTTAAGGCTGGTATACCACAGGTTTAGTGCTGAACTGGATGTATGTTGTATGGACAGTTTGCACCAGAATCACAGATTGGGCTCTGCATAATATGGACTAATCACTATAAGGACATGGGGGAGAATGTGTTATTTGGCCCTGAGGACATAGCTTTAGTATGCAGAAATATTACAAGTCTAATTATATAATACTTCATTAAAAACAACGACAATAATATGTGACCAATGAGAGTTCTATTAACATTAGATCAGTGCCACATGCTTTTCTGGTGACATGCATGTTTTGAATACCAAAGCCCTTTGACTGCAAAGCACTCTCTTGGGCACTTACTAGTTACTACATTCTTGGATGCCTTTTTTAAAAAAAAGACAAAGAGAAAGAAAAACCTTAAACAAAGTAGCCATCTTAATACATACACGTGTTAAAAGATAATATAGAAAATAGGTAAGATAAAGCAACATCTCCTCAACCTCAGAGCAAATTATAGGTGCAGTTGGCCTAAAGTAAATATATATCAATTAGTGTCCTGCAATCAATTCTTCATTATCATTATCATTTACATTTTCACCATAACTGTAGACACTTGATTACAAAATACATGAGCAAGTGGGTAAGACATGAGGCTAGGATGTGTTCACATACCACAAACCCATAAATTCTGTAGGGTTTTCCTAAGCAAGGAATACTAAGTGGTTTTGCCAGTTCATTCCTCTGAAATACAGCCTACAGGATCTGGTATTTTTTGGCAGTCTCCCATCCAAGTTTACACAGGCCGCAATACTTCAGGCTGCTCCTGGAGTATTCTGGCCCCAGAGTTGCCCTGGATTTCCCCTCATTACCTCTGCACTCAGCAGAAATACTAGACAGTTGCCTACACATCCATCCCTGCTCTCTTGCCCACCACCACTGGCATGAGTTGCTCCTTCTGAGGTCAGAAAAAAGCCAGCCTTGATAACATGGCTTTGATCTCAGAAAGAGCAGCATGCATCAGCAGAAGGAGGACTGGGCCACACAACAGGGATGCGTACATAGAAAGTTGCCTGGTTTTGCTATGGAGTGCTCTGGATTTTGCAGGAAAAGGTAAATTTTTTAAACCTGGTTTAAGAGAGGCATAGGCATAAGAGAGGCAAATTTGGTGAAGAATTGGCATTACATTGTGAAGATAGTTTATACTCGAATCAGGGAATTGGCCAAGAATGAAGACAGGTCGCCTTGAGGTCTAGGGGAAATTGCTTCATTTGTCCTGGGCAGACATGCTCACAATGATGTGTTTTTTTACATGGGACCAAGTACCATCCATATCTGCCAGGATTGCTCCCAGGAACACATACATAATAATTGGCACCAAAGTGCTTTGAATAAATACATTTTGAGCATCCAAAGTGTCTTGAGTTGAACCCTTTGGGGATTTTTAAAAAAATGTTACACAGATCTTTAGTAGCCTTTCCCCCTTCTCTGTCTCCTTATAGCAGGAGTGGCTCTAGAAGGCTATTCTTGTGGCCCTTGAGCCTAGATTCTCCAAATCAAGCTACTTTGCAAGAAGAATAAGGCAGAATTTGAAAGGGTACTTTTTTGATTACAACTTGCAGAATCCCTTTGTCAACAAAATGTGTAACTTCAAATGGAGAACCAAAACTTTATTTCCCTTGCTTTTACTATCTTTGTCCCCAGTCATCTCATGTTGGGGAATATGGCCTAGATTTCTTCTATACAGTTGCTTTTAATGGTGCGGTGGGTCATTTTTATTCCCCTAGCATACCAGCGACTGGTACCATATTTATTCCCATTAGTTACAGTTGTTTATTTCTTTCCTGGAAATTCAGCATGGACCAGCAGCCAATGACCTGTGGATTGGTACTGGTCTACAGACCACCTCACTGACTAGCATTGCTCTATACAATCGGACCTCTGTCTTAGTGGGAGATCCGTTCCAGACCCCCCCCCCCCCCCACACACACACAGATATGAAAATCTGTGCATGCTCAAGTCCATTAAAAGTAATGGTGGTGTGGTGTGTGCCCGATAGTGCAATCATGTGCATGCAACACCATTAACCAAAATTGGACTTGCCATCGGTTAATGGCTAAATACATGGATGGCAAGTCTGCCAATAAGGAGGGCAGATTGTATATCATCTCAAAGCAATGTGCAAATACCATGACTTTCAGTGTTACAGTTGACCCTCCTTATCCACGGATTTAAGCATACCCGGCTTGAAAATATTCCCAAAAAGTATAAATTCCAAATAGCAAACCTTGAATTTCCATTTTATATATGGAACACCATTTTGTTGTGCCATTATATTTAATGGGACCTGAGCATCCACGGATTGTGTTATCCACAGAGGGTCCTGGAACCAAACCCCAGCGGATAACAAGGGCCCACTGTACTTTCTTTCATCTGGATGCTTTTTCACTGTCTTTACCATGAATTCTGAAAGTCATTAGGATGCATTTTACACTTTTGATTGGACTGATAATCCAATCAGAGTTTGTCACAATATTGTATGAAACAGTAACTTTTCAAATTTGTGGGGGAGGGGGGATCTTCCTTCCTCTATCCTATAGTTGACTGTAACCTGTGAATTTCAGAGGGCCTACTGGGGATAATAAAAAAGTAATTATAAAAGATTAAACACAAACTTACCTGAGCGATCAAACGTGTCATCAAATGCAATCCGGCAAGTTTTTCCTGTGTTCTTTATGGACTTAGATGCACCTGGATCATAACCAGTAAACCAAGGCAATAGAATAGGGTCTTTGTGGACATTCTTGGTAATGATTGCAATAGGTGACTGATTATTCCCTCTGGCAAATGGATACGATTCATGCCAGCGATCAGGACCTAAGAAGTGAAGTCAGCACAAAAGTGTGTCATGCTCTGAAGACATGTCATAACAAGGCCTACAAACACTAAACTATATCCACTTTCGTATTTTGGCCATCAAACTGAGGTACTACAAATACTCAAGTGAAGAACCATGTTTGTAGTTTATTATCTTGCAGTTTACTATCTTGCTCAGTGATGCATCATTGCCATTTCCCATCAGGAAGCCCAAATTGATTTAAAAGTCAAAGGCTGAAATCTCAACTCTGTGATATGCATAGAGTATCAATATTAATAAGTTTTACTTTTGATTAAGCAAGCATAGGTTTGCATTGGAAGAAAATAAGAAACAAAAGACACACACACCTTTTTTTTCATTGTCATATCAGGTTTTGACAAATGCCACTCACAAGGTCATTGCTTGGCATAAACTAAAAGGAAAGAATTTAGGGAAGGTACCACAAGGCATCAATTCTGCTATGGAACCTCACGTGACAGGTTCATTTAAAGGGGATGTATGAAGACTGCATGGAGATCCTGATGAAGTAAATGACAGACTTCCTTCTCTGTGTTATTGTAAATAGCTAAGAATACAACTGCTCACATTAATACAACATCAATTTATGTATAATAAAGGATTAGAGTTGTTAAAGAAATTGAGTCATTTGGTTTGACACTAGAAAATAACCAAATCTTCAAAATCCTACCCCCCATGCCTAAATTCCAGTTACTTTTATTCATTGGAGAGACATTTTATAGATTATATTTGTTGTCCCAGGCAGCCTGCGTTCAAGGAATTTAGGGTGGCAGGTGTACTTCTCTCCCAACACTTTGGCTGGAGTCCTGCCCAGAACCAGTGGAGTATAATGCTGAAGTGGTTTAACTGGGTAGGATGTTGAGAGAAGGTTGGTTAAAGTGCATAGGACATCGAAGTATCTACTCTTGTGGAAGCAGGGGTGGCCCTGTGCCTGCACATCTTTCTGGAGCTGCCATAGGCTACTTAGGCAAATACCTGCACAAGAAGATCTTGGAGCCTTCCATACAAAGCAAGTACAAAGTACATATGTTTGCATAACTAGCCGATTATGAAAGCATAAGTCACCAATAAAATACCAGCCATTCCATCTTCACAATAACCCTATGAGGTAGTATGCAAAGGGACATTATTTGAAAGAAAGAAGTTAGTAGCAGTGGATGAGGCCTCCCCAGCTCCACTTCAACAGTTAGGAGTTTATCAGACAAGGGAAATTGGAAGTATAATCCAATGGCAATCCGAACGCAATCATGGGGTTTCACGTTATTGCGTATTAGAGTATCTCATGAAATTTCGGGCAAAAGGGAAGTCATTCCGAATGCAATCATGGGTTTTATATTATTGCGTATTAGAGTATCTCATGCAATTTCGGGCAAAGGGAAGTCATTTTTGGGCAATGGGAAGTCATTCTGAATGCATTCCAAATGCAATTAGAATTAACGTAAATTCGCTAAACTAGCGAATTTATGTGAATTTGAATTGGCTCCATTCGAAATAGAGAGAAATTCCTCCCGTCTGATAAACTCCCTAGTCTCAAAGGTGCTACAAGGTCCCTTTGTGTACTCAAGGTGGTATAGAATTCCCAGGTAGTGAAGCAACAAGAAACCAGATTTCTTCAGCATGTACTATCAGAGTACACACAAACACACGCACAAACACACAAACATGTCTGGATGTATATATACAAAGTTTGGAAAATTGTTTTGCAACTCACAGAATGTTTCTCAGATGAAGTTCTGGGAGCTGGGATTCGCTACTCCAACCATGCACCATGCATCTGAGGAAACAGTCTATAGAGACATGTTTGTGTGCTTGTGCATGCATGCATACTCACATACACATGCTCTGATAGTACATGTTGAAGAAATGTGGCCCTAAATTTGTGCTTCCTCCTGGACAGAAGGTTGAAATGGGAGGACAGTCCTGGACGAGAAGGACCTCTGGTCACCCTGTCCTCCCCACAAAAAAAGGACAAGACATTGCAAAACGTAGGATATTCCACAGAAAGGGAGGACAGGATCCAACCAAAAGGTCAAAACACTCCTATAAATAGAAATTCTTGCTCAAACTGTAAGGCATGCCTTGGGAAGAGTCTATAACACAAAAAGTTGTGTTTCTGTGCTGACAAGTTGTCTAACAACCTAAAGAAACAAAAGGAAGGGAAAGAACAGCAGCCTGAATCCAACCCAGCTAGTGATTCCCCTCTCAGTGTCAGATGCATGCTTTTCAGTGATGCTCAAAATGGAGGACCTTTTGGACATTCCTCCTGGACAGAAGGAAGCTGAAATGGAGGACAAGTCCTGGACAATGAGGAACTCTGGTCACCCTGGACATGATCAATTAAAAGCTAAGAACACTCCTACAGGTATAAATTCCTGCTTCTTAGTCCTGCTTTGGGGAAATCCTCCAGGACAGAAGGAAGGAGGCTGAAATGGAGGACATGTCCTGGGAAAAGAGGACTGGTCTGGTCACCCTGGACATGACCAAATAAAAGCTTTTTTAAAACCCTGCTAGAAATGCCAATGCCTGCTTCTTAGTCCTGCTCAAAATGGAGAACCTCAAAAGGAGGCTGGAAAGGAGGGCAGGTGCTGGACTCACCTTTCTCCTTGTTGGAGTAGCTCCAGGGCGGGTGGCTCATGGTCTCAGCTGGGAGGGGGAGGAGGAGGAAGGGGCTCAGGCGTCTCTGGCCCTCGGGTCGGCACCAGGGTGGCCGCCAAGCCTCCCTTCCCGGCCCCTTTATATAGGGAGAGCCAGGGGCTTGGAGGGAGGGAGGGACCAGGCCAAGGGAGGAGGGCTGGGAGGGAAGCCCCCCAAGAAGGCAGGCCTCCCTGGCACAAGAAGACTTGCTGGCTGCTGGGGTGGGGGTTGTTGTTCTTGGGTCCCCTCCAGGCCTTTCTGCTTTAATACAGCCCTGAGGGAGTGAAGCTACCCTGGGGTTTTCCTTGGCAGGCTTTCATTCGGGGGGGGGGGGGTGGATTGCCATGGCCCTCCTCTGAGGCTGAGAGTGTGTGACTTGCCCAAAGTCTGCCAGTGGCTTTCCATGACCCTAAGGCAAAGCTATCCTGGGGTTTTCTTGGCAGGGTTTCATTCAGAGGAGATTTTACTATGGCCACCCTCGGAGGCTGAGAGAGTGTGACTTGCCCAAGGTCACCCTGTGGCTTTCCATGACCCTAAGGCAAACCTGTCCATGGAGGTTTCTCATGACCATCCTCTGATGGGGTTTTGTCAGGTTTCATTCAAAAGTAGTTTGTTGTTGCTGTCCTCTGAGGCTGAGAGAGTGTGACTTGCCCAAGGGTTCCAGGGTTTTCTTGTCAGGTTTCATTCAGAGGGTGGTTTGCCATGGCCATCCTCTGAGGCTGAGAGTGTGTGACTTGCCCAGTGGGTTCCTATGACTCTCATCTTGCCAAGAAACCCCCATGATGTTTGCCTTAAGGTCGCCTTAAATTGGAAATGACTTTAAGAAATACAACAACAGCAAGAAAGAGGAATTTAAACAGAGAGCTTCAAATGATTGACACCACTGTTGTAATTTGTTTGGTTTAGTCCAGATTTAGAATCTGAAATTAAATCATCATAACACTTGTTGCAGCTGGTGGTGGCTTCATAAATCCTTAGTGATTTGTGAAGTGTGAATCGAATGTGTTGTAGAAACTGAAAGATTTTAGGGAGAAGGATATGAGGAAATCGTATTGGATGATTTTATATGTTCATGACATCAATATACCTGTCAATATACAGTAATACACTAATGATGCATTGGACATACAAGGTAGACCAGTAAATGATCTAATAACAAAGGCTGCATCCTGGGATTTTAATTTTAATCCTGGGATTCCCACAGCTAAATTCAGCATAGTAGTCACTTACCATCACACTTTTTCTATCAACGTTTCTCATGCTGTCTCCACATGATCCCCATAATAAACTTCTGTGCACACTGTGTTCTCTATATTCTCTGTCATATGCTTTTAGATCAGAATGAGGAACAGCTAATTTTCTGATCTACAACTCCCAGAATATTTCAAGTCTGAAAATGTGCTTTGAAGCAGCAAGTAAGATTGTTGCTACAACTATTAGTTCCATGGAACTAGTGACTTTTTATAAAGACATTGTAACAACATTAAACAGATAACAAAGCTACATTTTAAAAGCAAAGTTAACAAGAGTAAGGATATTTTAATGGTGTAATTGTTTCTATATATTTTCAAGAGTTAGATTCATAGGCATTTTGACAGACATATTTCAAGTTTTATGCTGTTCTCTTATAAATTCTAATGCAGGACTAAGAAAGTAATAAATAATAAGTTGTCTGAAAGTAATAAAAAGCTCTATTACTGTTATTATTAAAGTTTATTTATATAGCACCGTACATTTTGCACAGTGCTTTACAGAAAAGATAAAACCTGCCTAGAGCATTCAATCTAAAAGCTGTAGAAGTAGTATTGTAGCAAGTTATCTGTTTAACATTGTAATGAGTACCAGCAACTGGTTATTTTTAAAAACATTGTAATGAGTGGCAGTACAAATTACTTTTGACAAGCAAAAGTACAACAAATTACTTTCCAGGGCTCTGTAAAATGTGCCCTTTTCACAATACTTCAGATGCACCTATGCCAATATCCCTAAGAGTCTAGGCCCCAGACAAACAGACAGACAGCCCAAACCTATGCATGTGTGCTCAGAGTGTGGCTTCAGTGTGAATAAAATTATATTTCTGTAGCTACTTTTGTACCTATGAACAAAATAATTAGATTCCATTTAGTTCTGTGAGCTTTAACTGGCTTCACAGATTAAGCATCTAAAACTTTAATTAAAAGTAGTACACTTCTTAGTTAAAAGTTAATATAAGGGCTGTACAGATGCTTCCTTTTCTGCCGCATTGTTGCCACAGCAACCAGATGAAGTAGTAAAGGTGCGCCAAAAAAAGGAGCACCAAAATTGGACTCCTTTTTGCATCACAGTTATGATGCACGAAGCTCCAGCTGGTGCATTTATGATATTGCAGGTGCGCAGCTACGTTTAGTTGCTGTACACCTACAACACCTAGCTCTGTGTGCCATTTGTACGGCTTTGTGGAGTGAGGACGCCCTCACCACGTGCTAGGGTTGCAGAGTGTCTATTGGCTCCACTCCTGGGCACCCCTAGCACATGACAGGGGTGCCCTAAAGTGCCCGTCTGTATCAGGCCATAGGAAATAATATCAACAACCTAAGATATACAGATGACACCATAATACTAGCAGAAAATCTCCCAGATCTGGAACAACTACCAAGGGAAGATCAAAAAAGAAAGTGCAAAAGCAGGCTTACAGCTGAACATAAAGATAACAAAAATAATGACCACAGAGAATCTACATATATTCAGCATAGACAATCATAGAATCATAGAATCACAGAGTTGGAAGAGACCACAAGGGCCATCCAGTCCAACCCCCTGCCATGCAGGAACTCTCCATCAAAGCATACCTGACAGATGGCCATCCAGCCTCTGCTTAAAGACCTCCAAAGAAGGGGACTCCACCAACTTTCTGAGGGAGTGTGTTCCATTGTCGAATAGCCCTTACTGTCAGAAAGTTCTTCCTAATGTTGAGGTGGAACCTCTTTTCCTGGAGCTTGCATCCATTGTTCTGGGTCCTGTTCTCTGGAGCAACAGAAAACAAGCTTTCTCCCTCCTCAATGTGACATCCCTTCAAGTATTTAAACAGGGCTATCGTATCACCTCTCAACCTTCTCTTCTCCAGGCTAAACATTCCCAACTCTGTAAGGCAGTCCTTATAGGGCACAGTTTCCAGACCCTTCACCATTTTAGTCGCCCTCCTTTGGACCTGCTCCAGTTTCTCCACATCCTTTTTGAATTGTGGTGCCCAGAACTGGACACAGTATTACAGTTGGGGCCTGACCAAAGCAGAATAGAGTGGCACTATTACCTCCCTTGATCTAGACACTATACTTCTATTGATGCAGCCTAAAATTGCATTGGCCTTTTTAGCTGCTGCATCACACTGTTGACTCATGTTCAACTTGTGGTCCAATTGGACTCCTAGATCCTTTTCACATGTTGTCTCATTCAGCCAGGTGTCCCCCATCCTATATCTGTGCATTTCATTTTTCCTCCCTAAGTGCAGAACCTTACACTTCTCTGTATTGAATTTCATTTTGTTAGCGTTGGCCCATATTTCTAGTCTATTCAGGTCATTTTGAATTTTGATCCTGAACAAATGGAAAATGTAAAAGGGACAAAACATAGAAAGAAATTAGGACTGCAGCCAGGGAATCAGAAGAAAATTAAGAATGGAGAAGGTGGCTATGAACTGAAGATCCTAAAATGCAAAGATATACAACTGAGCACAAAAATTAGAATCCCTATTTCCATGTATGGATGTGAGAGCTCGACAGATAAGAATGAAGATAAGAAGAAAATTAATGCATTTGAGATGTGGTGCTGGAGAGGAGTGCTGAGAATGCCATGGATGGCCAAAAAGACAAACAATGGCCAAAAAGACTACTCACAGTGATAAAATTATTGAGCTTCCACATGTCTGCAAATTAAAACCATGTTTCATTTTTTTGGAAAGACTGTTTTGTTTCCATTAGATTACTACAACAATGAATGAAACAGGGGACATGCTGTTGTCTACGCACAGTAGGGTTTTGTTTTGTTTGTTTTTTCATTCTGGCAATGATGGGTCCAGTCCTACACACACTTAACACTTAACATGATGGTAAGAATGTACAAAGAGTTGGGCTGGACAATGAATCTGTCATTCAGTTTCTCCAGTGACCAACCAGATGCCTATGAGAAAATAAAAACAGGGAAATGAACTGAAAAGCACCCTCCCACTGGTATCCCCCCCTCACACAGACACACACACCATCAACTGGTATTCAGAAGCATACTGCCTAAGCACCATTGATAATTCTGGCAAAATCGGAAAGCCTTACTCTTATCTCAAGTAAGCTTGTTTAGGGGTGCACTGCACATAATTTTTTTTAAAAAAAAGTATAGAGGATTTTCCACATTCTCTGGGATTAGGAGAACAGGACCCCTGTGAAAGTAGGGAAAAACACACAAAAAAACCCTATTTTTTTTAACCTGAGAGAATACCTCTCTAGGAATCTCTAGTTCCTCCAGGGCACTTCTGTGGTTCACACCAGCTGGAAGGTGACCATAAAATTGTGCTGGAGGACCTACAAATGCCTAGAGATGTGTTCTAGGAATCCCCAGGTCTTCAAGTGTGATTTTGAGTGGAAGTTGACCAGTCATGCTGGAGGACCTAGAGATTCCTAGAGACAATATATTAATCTGTGAATAACCAAATAATCAAATCCACAAAAGTGAAAGCCGCAAATGTGGAGGGCTGACTGTAATTTAGACTTATTTCAGTATTTTAAATGGTTACATATACTGATGTTTTAGTATTAATGTGTATGTCTTCAAGTCACCTGTTGATTTATAATAATGATTCCCAAAGTGGGCCATACACCATTGGAAAGATCCAGGAGGCTGGTGAGGGGGGAAAAGATAGTGGGGGGGGGGGGGGTTGAGGAAAAAAGGGGCAGCAGGGGGGGGCTTCAGTTAAAGTATTGGTGTGCAAAAAAGACAAGGAGAACTAGCAGCCTTTAGAACCATGGTAGGGATGAGGTGGTGAGGGAGAAGGACTGGCAAGAATGAGCTTTCACATTTGGGATCCTGCTTAAGTTTGTGAGTTCTGCCAGGACTTAGCTGATAGGTTGGAGCTGTGCTGCTGATCCTGCTTACTTTTGCCAGACAGGTCAACAGAAAAGGTAGCAGAAGAAATGTCAGGGGTGTGCTGTAAAGCTATATGGGGAAGGCACCATTCTGGGGAAAGAGGAAGAGAAGTAAACAGGGTTGATGCTTCACCTCTCTGATTGAGAGTCCTTCCTTGCTGGATAGTAAATTTTGAAGCTGACAGTGCCCCTCTCTGCCCTGGCTAAGAAGGATTGAGAGTCCTTCCTTACCAGGGAGGAGTTTCTCCCTTTGCACCCAGTCATCTTGGGAGCAGCAACTGAGCAGTGACTGAGAAGCCTCTCATCCATGCAAGCTTCTGCCACTGAGCCAAATCAGGTGAGAGGCTTCTTGGTTGCTAAACCTTGTGATAAGTTCAGCTTAGTGTTGCAAAAATGTGAGGTGGACTATTTCCCTCTGTCCTCTCTTTAAATCTTGTGTGTGTGTGTGTGTCTATGCACCTTCAAGTCTCCTGTCAACTTACAACCATCCCCTGACTTTAATAGGGTTTTCTTAGGCAAGGAATACTCAGAGATGGTTTTGTCAGTTCCTTCGTCTGAAATGTAACCTACAGCACCTGGTATTCTTTGCCAATCTCCCATTCATCTATTAACCAGAGCTTAGCTTCCAAGATCAGAATGGATTTGGCATCTTTAGGGTATTTAGGCTTCTGAACATACATGAGTAGGAAACCTAACCTTCTACATGAAATCATAGGTATTTTCAAAGGCAACTGGCCTGTAAGTGTTTCAGATGATAATGAAAGGATTTTTGTTTTTATTTGAGTTTTAAGGGGCAGCAGCACTTGATGATTCATCTCCATTCTCAGATCAAAGCAATGGCATCTTTATTAGCATAGCCATGTGCTTAGGTTAACATCAATATATCATTGATACATCACACTCCCCTGTCCTTGCTTGACCACTTCATTTCCCACAACCAGCAGCTGCTTGTTAAACAGCTCATCGGTAGAGAAGGGTGCTGTTCCTACAATTGTCCCTTGCCTGATAACACCTGTCTTTTCCATTTGTCTTGTGGTAGCAGGAGACAGACAATGCGGAGGTAGCTTGAAACATGGCACCACCAGGCATCTGAAATGCCTTTATGTCAATACAAGAAGTGTGGGAGGACAGGCATGCTAAGCTTAGCTATATGAAGAGATATGTGATTAACAGCCCTGCTCTATGTTTACTCGACAGTACATTTTCCTTTGTTCAGTGCAACTTTTTCCCAGGTGAATAAGGATTGTCTTAACTGGCAGGAGAAACCCAAAAGAAACAAAAACAGACCAAGTGGGATAAGGCACAGCAAATGCTTGTTGCAGGGAATTGCTGACACCAGCAACCTACCATAAGTAGTTGTGTAATATTGTCTGCATGGGCAAATGACCATTTGCACACACATGTAGTATTTCTGGATGTAGATGAGAGTCAATTAAACATACCTACTGGTTTTACAGGATTGTGCAGTGTAAATATGGTATACTGGGATACTTTGTTATAAGCCCAAGTATATGGCAATGCTTATAAAATGCCACTGCTTTCCAAATTTATTACACAATGATTGCACTATGCAACCTTTACTATGCAACCCTTGCACATTTGGATACACATCCAGTTGTATATCCAATGGTAATTTCTATTGTGTGTTTAATTGTGCAACAATATTGCATGACTAAATGAACAAATAAACTCAGAATATACAATTGGATATACAACTGGATATTTATTCAAATGTGCATCTGAAAGCAGAATGGAATGCACAACCAAAGGAGTACTACCAACAATTGCAAAAGAGGTAGATGGATACACATCACCCAAGAATGCCTATGTACATCACAAGCACAAGTCCACTTCTACAGCCTTGCACTTAAAGTGAATATTTCACATGAGACAAAAATGTCCAACTACAGTACTTCCATACAGAAGTGATGCATAAAGAATTAACCAACAAGATACTGGCTGCTGTGTGAAAACAACCCAAAGATTGGGAGGGCTTGGTGTATCATGTTCATTCAACACATCCAGTACCCACAAGATATATAGTAACTGTATCAATCTCCATGATGATCCTTGCTGGTCCCACTGTATTTCTGAAATTGTCAAGATTCCTAGTGGCAGTAAAATTCAGAAGAGCAGCTGTTGCATAAAATCCCTCTCTTGTGTGTTTCTGCCAGGGCATCTCAGAGCTGTAACACACATTACACAATTGAAATACATTAGGATTGCCATCAGACGTATACCATGTATGGTGCCAATTCTAGCTCTCCAATAGGTGTACCTGCATGTTATATGCACATTGGTCAATTTCATTCTTGATATTTTATACAAAGATTGAAGGTGTAGTATATACTTGTGGGGGGGCAATATGTACAGAAACACAGTCAAAGATGTTAATAATTTGAATGCAAACCATTTGTTATCAGTGATCTTAGAGTGCATTTCTGCAGTTTGAAACATTATGGATTCACTTTAGAATTCAATTAAATTAGTATACAAAGAAACAGATAATAATTTCAGTCATTGCATGTGTTTTCTTGTAAACATTCATTTACGTAGTATGCAAAGATAAATCTAAAACCTGTTTCACGAATGAAAATCTGAGCTGAGCAATCTGTTTTTATGAACTCTGGCACAGTCTGGCTCAAAATAATCCAGGACTGAAAGTCTGACCTAAGCTGTTTGCTTTTTAAAACTCCAGGCGTGTCTGCCCTGAAGTTCCAGAAGATTGGCGACTCATTCCTGCTGTCACACAGCCTTCTACCTTTACTGACCTTGAACTGTTAAAGCTAAGGTAAATTTTCCAAGAATGGAGACCAGAGGAGGCCACAAGAGAGATGAATGCTGTTTAAAAGGCTTTGGGTGGCTGCTTTGCAGGGAAAAAAATGCAATGAAAATTCTGCTTTGCAGAGAAAAACAAATTTTGATCAAAAATTGGAAATAATTATTTGCAAACAATTCATTGGGAGCCAACTGAACAAATCTTTCCAAGAAAACCCTATGATAGATTTGCCTTAGGGTTGCCATAGGTCAGAAACCAGTTGAAAGCAAACAACAATGAAACAACCAATTACATTATTAATTCATTTTCACCATTCCTTTATTAGCAGTGGCAATTGATTTAGTTCCAGACATTCATCCTGCAGCATGCAACTCAAAGGCTAAGATATGGAGAAACATCTTCACATTTTTTAACTGCATTGTTCTTTTAATGTTGTGAGCTGCTGTGGGTCCCAGTTCTGGGGAAAGAGCGGGATGATGATGATGATGATGATGATTGATGATGATGATGATGATGATGATGATGATGTATGGACATCAACAGCTGCAACCAGGAAGTTCCACAGGTTCCCGACATGCATTAATTGTAGATATTGATCTCCTTTGCTGGAAAATCAGGATGTTTGCATACAATTATGTTTCAGATCAGTTTGTTCTGGGTCTGCTTTATAATTTTAAGTTCTTATTGGGGGAGGAGGGGCAACATTATATGTTTATAAAACCATATACTTTTTAAAGGTATTCCTATCTTTTAAACAGAAAAGACATTTTTAAAAAACCTTTTACATAAAGTAATGAAATATGGAGCAGTTCTATTGACTTCTGTGAACCTTAAAGTTAATATTAGGTGTGGGTTGCCACTATAGCAGAAAGGAGCCAGTTATTGCCCTTGATTGCTGTTAGACCTCAGAGGAAGGTGTTCACCATTGTACTGGTGGAAGGTCTGCCTTCTGCATCTGACAGCTCTGCTAGTTGGGCAAGAAAGTGAGAAAGGCTGCAGGACAGCAGGATCAGCCCATCCCCATCAGTAGCAACTGGTGGGACTGGACTGTCTTCTACATCTAGTGGCTTTGCTGGTTGGGTGGAAAAAAGAATCATTTCCCTCTCTCACCTGGCCAGCAGTTCTGCCAGACTCAGAAAAGTTGTGGGGCAACTGGAGCATCCCTCTCACACCAGTGGCTGCTGGTGGGAAGGGCTGCTTTCTCCTTCTGGTGGCTTTGCTGGCTGGGCAGGAAAGAGAGTTACCTCTATCTCCCACCCAGCCAGCTGCTCCACCAAACCCAGAAAGGGTTTGACAGGAGCAGCCCATTCCCACCAGTAGACATTGACTGTTGAACAGAGGAGAGAGGGGTGTTTAAAAATGATTTAGTTTGGGTGTCAAATATACTAGGTGTGGTAATGCCATGGGACCTTAGAGGCCACAAGAATGAGCTTTGAACTATATGTAGTATATAGGCTACACTTTCCCCATACCTGTTTTCCGCAGTAACACTGGGCAGTTACATTTCCAATCCATAGTCAGCCATCCTCTTACAGTATGTCTATAATTTGTTTCCATGACAAACAGCATTCAAGGCAGTCAAAACTAAAATAGAAATTATACTTAAATCATAAAAAAATTAGTTGACAGCACACCAGTTTTTTTAAAAAGTCATACACAGCACCAACAAAAGGAAATCTATTTCAGCCAAGAAGTCAACTGACAGTCAGCTTAGCAAATGATATCATATATACTCTTTCATTTTAATTACCACAGTGTAAAGGTATAGTCAGTTTCCCTGATGCTTAAAAGACAAGATGTCTGCTTGAAGAAGCTTACATCAACTTTGTACAAATTCCTATTCATGAACAGTGCCAAGAGCAGAGAAGAAGAATGGTATTGGCAAAGACATCAAAGCTGGAAGCCTGCATTGCCTTTGGACTCATATAATGGGCATGGTGCTTAAAATCAAGCATTGCCATTAGATATGCTTCTCACATTACTAATTATTGTTCCAAAGAAAGAGGTGTGCTTAACAGAGACATGGCTCAAAAGGTAACCTGAGGTCTTTTTAAATGTCTTCTTTTCACAGACCTGAAAGAAATAATAATAATAATCAATTGATGGCATATTACAATTATGAAATTATGAACAGAGTTTCTCTTCTTGGCTAGTCCCCACTTCCCTGCCTGAGCACTCACTTCAGACAAAGAGTAAATCCTAAAGAGTAAAGATATACAACTGAGCACTAAAGTTACAATTGTCCAAGCTATGGTATTCCCCATCACTGTGTATTCTATGGGATGTGAGAGCTGGACAGTGAAAAAAGTGGATAAAAATAAAATCAACTCATTTGAGATGTCATGTTGGAGAAGAGTGATGAGGACACTGTGGACAGCCAAAGGAACACACAAATGAGCAGATCGAGCCTGAAATACCCCTAGAAGCCAAGATAATCAAATTGAAGCTGTTGTACTTTGGCCACATCATAAGAAGACATGATTCATTATAAAACACAATAATGCTGGGGAATGTTGAGGGTAGAAGAAAGTGAGGAAGGATTGCATGCCAGATAGCTAGATTCAATTAGAGATGTCACAGGCATGAATCTGCCAGATCTAAGGAGAGCAGTAGAAATCAGGGAGTCTTGGTGATGTTTCGCCCACAGGGTTGCCATGAGTCAATGTCAACTTGAGAGCAGTTAACAACAATAGAATCAAATGGGCATCAGTAATGTATGTTTGTATGTATTAGAAAATACATGCAAATAAAACTGATATCTGTTTCAGTTCTTAGCGCTAGTGTTAATCTTTCAGTAAATGTTTCCACTGTTCTTTATGAAGAAATATGTGTTTGTGTGTGCTTTCAAGTCACCTGTCAACTCATGGCAACCCCATGAATTTCAGGGTTTTCCTTAGGCAAGGAGTACTCAGAGGTGGTTTTGCTAGTTCCTTCCTCTGAAATATAGCCTATAGCACCTGGCATTTGTTAGCAGCTTCCCATCCAAGTACTAACCAGAGCTGACTCTGCTTAGCTTTTGAGAACACAAAAATAGTTAAATTGCACTGTATTAGATGCAGGCATAGTCTTTCAGAGCACACCCACTGTGATTAAAAAAGACAAAAAAAAAAAAAACAAGAGGGATACACTTCACAGTTCAGAGGGCTGTACCATATGACTGTGTGTTCCTTTAGAGCATTATAGGGCATCATAGCTGCCAATTTAGGTGAGAGTACATGCTGGTTTCAGAGGGCATGGGGATGTTTGATTGAACGGTGGAGATTTCAGGGTGGAGACCCCCTTGAAATAACATGCAATAGCTGCACAAATAGTCTTACATTTGTTGGGGAAGGGCAAAAAAAATTAGAGGGTGTGCCAGGGCCTTTGGATGGTTGGTGAGGGTCCCAAGGGTTGCACTAGAGTCTACTGACTAGGCTCTTTAAAGGGCTGCATCTAATTTGCAATTCCCCCTTACTTCAGTTGCTGCAAACTGAGTTTAAAATGCAAAAATAGTTTGCACCAAAATAATTCAGTGGGTGACAAAGGTAAGGGGAGCAGAGGGTGAAATCTTGCCTTTCCCAGTGGGCTCAGATAAAAGCAAATAGACATAGGTCCTCCTAGCTTGTGTGTTCTTCCTCATTAATAACTTTTGCCGTTATGACTGCACTATGATGTTGCCTGGCCGCAGGTGTCCTGCTTTTCATTTGTGAAATGTTGAAGAGTAATCAAGCCCCATTTCTTTCAAGGGTTCTACTCTAAACATGGCTAATATGGATCCGATCCATTATGATTACTTTGTTTTTCTTGTAAGACAGGGTCTAAAGGTATGCTTTTTCTTGCAGAAGAGCTCTTCTACATTTTATACTAGAGAACTGAACAAGAAACTTTAAACTGAATACAAAGTTATTTTCTCCTTGTGCAAAGGTTTCTATTGAACTCCTATAAGCTTTCGGGGTCATCTAAGAAAGTAAACTGAAATCTACGAAAGCTCATGCTACCAGCTTCTTTCTTTCAGTTAGTCTCAAAGGTGCTACAAGATCCTTTTGACTTTGATTCCCCAGACTAACCTGGCTATGTCTTTGAATTATCTGTTTTGTTAATTAACTTGCATGTTTTATACTCAGGCCTTTAGACCAGAGTTGGCATGATACTCTAGTGGTTGCACTTTTTCCAGAACTGTGAGGGAAATCAGACAAAACTGAAGAGCTCTAAACTGTGTATTTCTCCAGTGCTTGCCTGCCTGCTCTCCTCCCTCCTTTCCACAAAGATACTACACCTGTGGTCTCCCCCTTCCCACTGCTATTAACTATGCTGGCAGAGGTAGGCCACCATAATGCACCCACAAGAAACAGTGGTATTAAACATTACTTTTGGGGCTACAGCTCTCAGAATTCCCAGCCAGCCTGCCCAGTGCCAATACTGGATGAGTGATTGTGGAGATTTTAGTCCAAAATCTATTTTTTCCAGGCTCTAAAAAGATGCAATATCACATTCGACCAATACTAGTAACCTGCATGATCTTATTCTAAATCAAAGTAGTGGCCCCTTTTGCATGCTCATTGATGATGTCTCCTGTAGGGCTTCCAGTTTTCCTGCACAGCAATAAAGGGTGCATGAGGCAGTCCAAATAGCAAGAGACAGGCCTCTCACAAGGTCTCAGGGCTTCTGTGAGAGTTTCAATCTCATGGGAACCCCAATACCTATGCCAATCTTGTGATGGCTGGTCAGTCATTGTGAGATGAAAACTTAACTCTGCTGCTCAGTGTCAGCCCAGAGAAGAGGAACAGTGGCACTATGCCAGCTGCAATTCCAGCAGATGGACCCCCGGTATTTGGTATGTAAGGCCTGATGGCTGTATACATGCCAGATGCTCAGGGTTTGGTCTAGTGGGAATGCAGCTAATGTTGATGCAGATATGGCATTTGGGATGTCCCTTTATGACCCTAACATGGAACCTGACTTTATATCCCAAATATGGGATGTCCCATACAAAACAGAGCTCCTGAAAACCCTATGTATGGGTTACAAAACATCATACGGCACATTCCAGCCTGTACAACAAATTCCTGTGAAGGCCTCTTCATCATGGTATTTGCAGAAGGAGAACAGTAGTTGTGGAAAAGCTATTTGTCATGGAATCTTGCCCACCTCATTTGATTAATTCAATCTAAGAATCTCTGGTAAGCTTCTAAAGAGCTCCAAATTTCCCTCAACAGAATTTGAAAAGGAATTAAAAGAACTTAGGAAAGTTTTTTTTTTATTTGACTGCAACTCTCAGAAATCCCCAGCCATATTTCAATGACTGAGTCTATATCAGCTTTTACTGTACTAAGCTGGTTCATTCTGGGAGTTGTAGTCTAATAAAAAGGAACTCTTGCAAGTGCTCAGAATTAGCCTGTCAAAAGTAAATGGCAAAACTACAGTACAGCATCTAAATGCAGCCTCCGTTATCCATCCAAAAGGGGATTCTGTACAGCTGTCATTTCAATGAGAGATGCAAGCAGAAGAGCCAGCTGTAATCATCACTTCATATCTTAAAGAATGCTTTCTGGTAGATTTAAAGCCAGTGAAAGGCTCTCCTGGATGGATATGAATATGGAAAGAGAAAGAATGGTGCCAATTTAACCTCCCTTAAATTTGCACCTTGCCATATTACATCTGATGAGGCTATTAAGGCAGGCAAAACAAACACATTAAGCAGAAATGGCCCTTATCATCATCCTTACTACTAATCATGAAACAGTAATATCCTAGGCCAGTCCCTTAGGATATATTAGGGCAGCATGTTTTTATTTAGGAGGAAATGAGCACCCATTATAAAGAATTCCAGAGAGATCATGGCAGCTGGGATAAAATGAATTGCACCACTGGATAATAAACTGGATACAGTATAAAAGTGAGGCTCATGCACTCCCAGGGCTTTCCTGGACCCTCTAGACCAATATTTCCCAAACTGTGATCCTCCAGATTTTTTTTTATTTCATCTCCCCAAAGCCTCAGCCAACTTGACCAACAATCAGGAATTCTGGGAGTTGAAATCCAAAACACCTGGCGAACCAAAGTTTGGGAACCACTGCTCTAGACTTTTCCTTGACACCCTGAAGTCTTCCTATACCAGGAAATAAATTTGCCCTTTCCACCCATGAGCTCTGATTTTGCCTTAAAAAAAGGTGCAAGGCTAGAAGATCCAGCCACTTCCAATCTTGTTTTTGTTGGGGTAAATAAACTGGTGTGGCCCCTAGTAAGTTCTAGGTAGATGTAAATTTGCAATCTGCATAAACTTTCTTAAGGAGCAGTTGGAGATGGACATGTCCATACGGTTATTATTAACTAGTCATATGTGGCAAACCATTGATTTGTGGTAATATTGAAAGATATAGGCATGCTAGTCTGTTTCAGCATTAAAAGATATAAAATAATATGGTAGCACCTTTGAAAGTGAGAAAAAGACATTTTTATCAGAAGATTCCATGGACTGGGATCCCCTTCTAGTGCAAGCTTTCATGGACTTCATCAAGTTTGTTGACCCATGACTATAACAATGTTGGGGACCTAATCCATTCAGGTGCCCCTTCAAAACATTTTCTGGAATTACTAAAATAAAACAAAGCTATATGTAAGTCTGGCATCCGGTTCATGAATTATGGTGGCCTAAGTCTGACCTGTGTCATCGCAAATCATATTTATAGTCATTGCATGGTCAGAAGAGACTTATCATTCAACAACCAAAATTCTCCCTGCAACATACCTTTTAAGCAGTGCAGCCCTCCTCCTCTCAAAACACAACCATTGCCAGAGACCAGACAGAATAAGTGAAGATGTGTCCAGCTCTCCTGTAACTGGATTCACTTCAACAAGTATCTGACTGCAGGAAGGGCTGAGAAAGACCCCTGTCTGAGGGTGCATCTACACTGTAGAAATAACATAGTTTGACATCTTTTTAATTGCCAAGGTTCCATCCTTCAGAATCCTTGGATTTGTAGTTTTGTGGCAGAGACAGCTAAAGACCTTATAAAACAACAGATCCCAGGACTTCATAGGATGGAGCTACAGTACTTACAGTGGTGTCAAACTGCATTATTTCTACAGTGTAGATGTACCCTGAGGTCCCTTTCACACTATGCCATTGTAATGCTATATTCCACTTTAATTGGCATGATAGCATTCTATTGGGAAACCAGAAGTCCTCTCCGACAGAATTCTAAACGTCTCTCCTGAAACTGCAAATCAAGGATTCTATAGGATTTTCCTTGGCAAATCCTAAAATTTTCCTTAAAGTGAGATCATAGTACTATAACTGTGAAGGCCCTGAAATGCTGAAGGATCTCTGGCATTCAGTGTTTGAGACCATGCTGAGCTAGATGAACCAGAACTCTGAATATCTATGAGACAGCTTCCTAAAATTGATGGTTCAATTTTAGTTCTATGGGAAGACTACTATAATTTCCAGTGCTAAACTAATTAAACAAATGACTTGTGTAATTGTATGAACTACAGCCAATTAACTGAATAAAGAAGAGCCCTGAATGGAGGGAAAGAATACTTGTCCTTAGAAGATACACACAGCTGCTGCAGCAGCAAAGATCAGATAATGACTTTTTAAAAAGTAATTGGCTACAATTATAGGTTCAAGGTACCTCAAAGTAGTTAGATATTGACAGAGCTTGAAATGTTTGTTTTGAAACTTAATTTGATAATGTTAGTTATTAGATATTGAGGAAATAATTCCTTATCACAACACAAATGACTGAATTAATTTAATTGAGTTGTTATACCACACTCTGGTCACCCAGAATTTGTGAAAGATCCTTTATTTAGCTATTGCTTGATTAGAGGCACAATTTGATCACTGACAGCATTTTAATTGATAAAGGGGATTGATCCAGCAATTAAATATTGCAGCACTAGTTATTCTCCCAACATGGTGACTACAAATTCTTGCAAGCTGCTCCCCCCAAAGAAGGAATGTACCTGTGATTTGCCAGCAAGATATGAAACTCTTAAGGGTAAGAGCTGATTTCTCAGTGTGAGGGTGGTGGTGGGGTAATCCCACATTTGACACCATTTGACATGTAACATGCCCCACAGTACAGTTGAAGGCATGTCACACTGTGTTTTGATTGAGGGGTGCCAAGTTTTTGGTGGTATGTTGCAGCCGACAAGCCAGGTTCTCATAAGCCTTTCATTTCACTGTGCGGTATGCCACAATATGGAAAACATGATAGGTACGGATGGAAACCCCCCAAGAGCCAGATCTGTCTTGGAAGTGCTGCCAAAGCTATAAGAGCAAAACACAGAGGCAAATATTGCTGTCCTTTTCAAAATCAGGGAGAATTATCTACCTACCTGCCATTTACATACAATTACACAGCTGAGGAAAGGACCTCCTAGTCCAACGTCTTGTGAATGCAAAAACAGGGGGTTGGTTGCTTTTACTTGAAAATTAGTAGAAAAGAAAAATGACACAATCTTACAGATATAGCAGCAGATTATCAATATGGTACACAGTAGCTTGCTTGTGTAATCCCTTCTCACTGGCATTATACAATCACTTTCCTTCAATGTTGTATAGAATTATCCAGCTGGAACTACAACGATGAGCATATGACTGCAATATCTGAGGAAGCAAAGCAAAGTTGTTTTTTACCCTGAGATATTTTAGGTTGAAAAAAATGTCATTGTAAGACAGAACATCCATCTACCTCTTGTGTACTTAGGCAATTGGTTAATACATCTGGAGTTTATACAACACAAATCTTTCATCTATTTAAGGCACAGCTTCCAAATATGATACACTGAAACTCACTAATCTCTGTAAGTAGGTGATTTGTCATAGGTATTCATATGCATGACATGTGTGTTGAAATCCAAATCTCAATTCAAGAATGAAAATCTGAGATGAGCTGTCTACATTTATACATGCTGGCAAGGCTGACTCAGAATAATCCAAGAATGACGATCTGACTTAAGCTGTTTGCTTTTATAAACCCTGGACATGTCTGCTTTGAAATTCCAGAAGACTGGCATCTCCTCTCTAGCAAGGTACAGCTTTTTTGTCACATGTTGACCTTGAAAGCTATGTTCATTTAGATGGGAATCCTGGATGATCTGGAACATTCGCCACCTTGCAAACTAAAACAGTGAGCTGAGGTCAGAGAAGAAGGTAATGAGGTCAATTGATGTGAGTTTAATGAAGAAATAAATCACTGCTATGACTGGGATTCTAGAAGTTGTGGTTCAAACTATTCCAAGCTCTGTCAAACATTTATTGATAAAATTAACAAACAAATAAACAAAACCCTACTGGTTATCAGTAAAAGAAAATTTGTGTTTATACTCATTCCTGCTTCAGGGGCAAACACATTCTGCAGAAGCTAGGAGATAAGCTTGTTTCTTTCATGAATTGATTTATGCAGAATGAGTGACCAGGAAAATCAATAAAGAAGCTGACATTATTATGGCCAAAGCAGTCCAGGGTGGTAATTTTCTTTTTCATAACCAGTTCTAGACTATACTCTAGTTCTAGACTATAATAACTGTCTGTATGAAACAGACATGATGTTCAACAAATCTGCAACATATCTATGAGCACTGAGTGTCCATCCTTGAACTTGCTGAAGGGTCTCTGCAAGGAGCTGATAGTCTGTGGTAGACATTAAGGTAGACAGTCTAGACAAGTGGTCCCCAAACTGTACTCTTTAAGGGATTTTGGTTTTCACTTCCCAGAATCGCAGACCATTGGCCAACATGGCTGAAGTTTCTGGGTGCTGAAGTCCAAAATCTCTTAAAAGGCACAGTTTAGGGACCACTGGTCTAGACTGAGGAGTTGATCAGGTGAGTGGTAGCAGTGATTCTTAATGTACCCTCACCAAAAAAGGGAAAATACATTGCCAAAAAGAGGCAATGTATAGATGCATGTATCCAAACTTAGAAGTAATTACTATAATTCAGACAGAATTAAAATCCATCTCCATTGTAATCAGGCAATCCATGTGCCTACTCAATCTGTGCATTTATGGCCCCTTCTACTCTCCTCCTATAACTTTAAAACTGACTTTTGTCTGATCACTCCTTCAAGTGGATAATTTGTGAAATCATTGGGCCGCACTAGCTTATTTTTTTGCTGTTCCAGAGATTAGGGCACGAAGTAACGGATTCAAATTGTAAGAAAAGAGATTCCACTTAAGCATTAGGATAACTTCCTAATGAAAAGAGCTGTTTGACATTGAAATAGAATATTCCCGAAGGTAGTAGATCTCTTTTATTGTAGTTTTTTAAAAAGAGATAGAGTGGCCATTTCTCAGGAGTGCTTTAGCTGTGAATTCCTGCACATCCAGATGTTGGACCTTTTGATTTCCTTCCAGCTTAGTAATTCTCTAATCATGTCATCAGCTGTACATGCGTTAGTTCTTCTTCCCAGTGGAAATCCTGTAGAAATAATATGAAGGATGTTTTTTTTTCCCTTACAATCTTATCTTCTAACTAACCTATGTTCTTTATCAAACAATTGCCCCACATTTGCACATCCACACACAAATATGTAAAACATTGCACTCTTCTTTTACACCTGTTCTTAACACTCCATATGAAGTACACAGGCTGCCCATTAAGCCCCTTAGGAACCAGTGACCTTTGGATAAATTATACCTTAGGAGCACATAACCTTCACGTCCATCAAAGGTTCCCTTGTCCTTTTGGAGACACTCAACAACCTTTTCAAGAACATTCCATTTTGAAACAACCAGTCCTCTCCCAAGAACTACTTGCCATCATCTCCTTCCACATGGTGTATGGGTCTTGCTTGCTCTCAGATTTATTCTTTAAGCATTCTGACCTCTCTTCCAACAGGGATGTTATGCCTGTTTCTTAGAAACAGTAGTTTCTTAGAAACAGTAATAGCAACTTCTTAGAACATGGCTTTATGAATGTCTACAGTAAGTTCACCAAAGAAATCTGTGAGGTTTGATTCTAAGTAAATGTGTGTCAATGTGAAGTCAAAGGCTTTCATGGCTGGTATCCATAGTTTTTTTGAGGGTTTTCCAGGTTATGTGGCCATGTTCTAGAAGAGTTTCATCCTGACATTTTGCCAGCATCTGTGGCATCTTCAGAGAACCCAACTCTTTTCCAGCAAGCATTGTCTGAAGATGCCTGCCACAGATGCTAGCGAAACGTCAGGAAGAAATTCTTCTAGAACATGGCCCCATAGTCCGGAAAACCCACAAAAAAGGTGTGTTTGATTACAGCTGTATTTGAATTGAAAATTACAATTTATCTGATATAGGTTGGCCATTTACACATTGCCAAAAGAGAGCAGTCATCATGCCCATGGTCTTTCTGTCTGTCTGTCTTTCTGTCCTTTCGTCCATCCATCCATCTATTGATCTCAGATAAATGATATCAGTAAAAACACAAGGGCCCGATCTAGACAGGCACTAAAAGGCACCTGGGTGGCACCATTAGGGTTTGTGAGCATGCAGCGTTCGCACGCTCACAAACCCTAGCATGTAATGTTCCGGCGCCATTACGTAACACCATTTAGACTGCGTACATAATGGCGCTGCCACAACTGCACAGCTTCCACACAGAACTGCGCAGTTGCGTGGCGCAAAGGCGCCAAATGGTGCCTTTTCCCTAAATCACACCGCAATTGCAGTGCAAAAAAGAAGTGTGGTACTCCCACTCCTTTTTTGCGGCAGAGCTTCACCGTGGCGTCTAGCTGCTGCAGTGAAGTTCCGCAGCTAAAAAGAGTGGCGCCAGACCATCCCTTTTGGATGGTCTGGAAAGAGTCAATGTGTCTCAACAAGAAGCATACCAGATTAGCTTTATGTCCCCTTTTGATATATTTATTAGCCTGGTAGATCAGGGGAATGCTGTGGCATGGTATATCTTGATTTTAGCAAGTTTTCAATAGGTCTCTGTGAAAACTTTGCTAGCTCTTACTTTCAGGGGAGGCTTTATATTGAGCAATTCAGCTAAACCTCTACTAGGTCTTATTTACTGAGGATGTCTTATTTTTGGGGAAACAGGGTATATCCTTGTAGATATGTTGCTCTTTCACAATTTGTTTGTCAGAGGATTCTCTCTTAAGCATGTCAATTGAAAGACTAGAGAAAAAAACATAAGAAGAAAAGCATGTACAAAAGAGGAAAGATGATATAGGAACTCTAAGGAGTTTATCACACGAAGGGAATTGGAAGTATAATCCAATGGCAATCTGAATGCAATCATGGGGTTTCGCTGATTGTGTGAAAGCTGATCACACACATTTTCGGGCAAAGGGAAGTCCTTCTGAACGCAATCATGGGGCTTCACGTGATTGCGTGAGAAACTATGACACACAATTTCAGGCACTGGGAGGTAATTTCAGGCAGTTTTGGACGCAATGCAGTGTCAATACGCAATCATGTAAATTCGGTAAACTAGCGAATTTACTCAGTCTCGAACTGGCCTCACTTCCATTTCTTTCGACATTGAGAAAAATTCCTCCCGTGTGATAAACTCCTAAGAGAAAAAAGGTGAAAAAGCAAACATGTTATTTGCATACAAGGCTTGCCTGTTGTATTATTTTTACCAGGAACAAGATACAAAATGCAGCATTTTGGATTCCATTTACCGGTAGTCAATTTCAGTCAATAATCTATTTGCTGTTTTCTGCATCAATTTTCTGAATGGTCATCAGAGGCAGCCTCACATATCACACATTGCCTTAATCTATTTGGGATGTTACCCGTAGTGGTGTGGTGGAAACAGAGCTCACAGTGCTGAAACAGTGACACATTTTCATTGACTGAAATAATGACATAATGTCCCACTCTCTCAGATTTTCTTGTTGCTTCTGAGCTTAGCTGCAGGTTTCAAAGTTATTGTTGTGTGCCCTCAAGTCATTCCAGACTTATGGCTACCTTAAGACAAACCTATCACAGGGTTTTCTTGCCAAGTAGATAGTGTCTTTGTTTAAGGCTGAGAGAGCATGATTTGCCCAAGGTCAACCAGTGGGTTTCCGTGGCTAAGTGGAGATTCAAACACAGGTCTCAAGAACTGTAGTCTAACACTCAAATCACTACAGCACACCTAACAGATTTTTTAAAAAATATTAAGAATAAACAGTAGTGAGCACTCTTTTCTATTTACAATGCCACTTTTTTGGGTTGGCTTGATCCAAGGTGACATGTAGGCCTCCTTTTCCAGGACATGTCCCACATTTCAGCCTTCTGTCCAGAAGGAATTTCAGAATGTTCTCCATTTTGAGTATGACTAAGAAGCATGAATTTCTATCTATATAAGTGTTGTTAGCTTTTATTTGGTAATATCCTCCACTTTTCTTGAATCTCCAACATTTTGCGATGCCTTGTCCTCCTTTGTGGTTAGGGCACCTGGTCACCCTGGCTTGATCCTGAATGGGAAATTGAGACCCATTAGCTTTACATAAGGGTTTTCATATACTGGGAGGAAGTGAAAACTTGAAAGAATGGGTTTCTGAAAAAGCTTTTGGACCTGGACAAAGAAACTCTGGGTGGAAAATACTGAGCTGAAGGCCTTATGCTGTTTGGGGACTGGCTGTACTTCTTTGTCATACAACCTCAGGTCTCTCCAGCCGAGGTCCAACTGAGGTCTAATGTAGTAATCACTATAGTTTGTAAGCTCACATAGAACATAAACACACACATACAGATATGGGTCAACACTGCAGCCTGTGTTTTGTGCCCTCCTTGACAGCATGGAGTTCAAAATTTACACTGCACCACTGGAACATCTTGCACTAGAACACAATACTACATATTGTGGACCAGGCATTTTCTGTCCACAGGAAGGTTGTACTTGGTATATAAATCTCAGATGGTAAAAGGTGGTTCATGCCACAGATACCACCTAGGCTTCTAAAATTAGGGCTGCATTTTACACACATGTGTATGTGTAGATAGCGTAAGGGATTAAATTGCCCCCTGCAAAACAATCTGGTGGGCAGATAGTTAAATCTTTGCCTGTCCTCTTGCCCCTCATCAAGACTGTGCATTACAAAATTGTGCCTGTCTGCACACATGGAACAGGAAGGTGTCATGACTATGTGGTATACATTCATTATCATTGGCACCAAATCTAAAAGCACATTTAGTACGAAGGCCATCACATTACATCCATACTCCTGATCCTTTATTGATCACCCTCTGAATTAGTTCTTGCCCAATAGGCCATCTTCTCCAATTTTATGGGCTTTCTCTTTGCCCTCTGTTTCCCAAAACAGTGACTTAGAGAGATCCATGGATTTTTTAATATCTGTGCAACAGTACTTTAAGACCCCAAGCATGGAAAGTATTCTCTCTGAACTTACACCCATGTACCTTTTCCTACAGCTGCATGAACTCAGTGTTTCAATTATAGAACTTACCCACATTGTTGGGCAACAAGTCAACAACTTGCATGCCTCAATGCTTGGGCCAGCAGCATTTGTTTAGCCATAAATTCAGAGGTTCTGTAGCCACCCACACACCTCTGTTGTCTGAGAAAAGAGATTATGATGCCTTCTTTTTATGATGTTGATCTTTTTAAATGGAGAAGTGCAATTCCACACAAAAAGCTTGCGTTCCCAAAAAGAATTGAGATGAAAAGATTGCAGCGTATAATACTTTGAAAAATATATCACTTTGACTTATTTGTTCTGCAGAAAAAGTATGTTTAATGGATAACATCTCTTTTCTCACAGGACAGCACTGGAAACCATACTAGGAAGGGTCCATGGAGCCTTTAGCTATTAACCTGAAAATATTATTCTTGTAAAGAACATCATTGGAATTACAATCTACTCCTGTAACTGCAACTGATGTTCTCTCTCTCTCTCTCTGAACTTTATCGCATTCATTTTTTCCCTGTTATGGGAACAGGAATGGGACTCTCGGGAGTGTGCATGAACTTATTTTATCGCACACCCAAGCGTCCACAAAAAGGTCCCATTCCAGCACCCGTCCCCGTTCAGTGCTGAGAAGCATCATTTTTGTCCAAAGGAAGTTTTCCATTTTCACCTTTTTGTGGATGCTTGGGTGTGCGATAAAATGCATTCATGCACGCTCCCGAAAGTCACATTCCCATTCCCATAATGGGGAAAAAATGAATGCGATAAAGTTCTCTCTCTCTCTCTCTCTCACACACACACACACACACACAAACACTTGTTGTTGTTCTGCACTTTCAAGTTGTTTCCAACATGGTGACCCTAAGGCAACCCTATTACAGGGTTTTCTTGACAAGTTTCTTCAGAGGGGGTTTGCCATTCGCATCCTCTGAGGCTGAGAGTGTAAAATGCCCAAATTCACCCAGTGGGTTTCCATGGACATACTGGGACTTGAACCCTGCTCTCCAGAGTTATAGTCCAATGCACACATCAATACAGATACATACATTCAAAAACCTACAGCTGAGTTTGGCATATTCCTATTAATATTCCTGTATTGTACATGGAATTGTCTTATTGGGACTGAAATTTCTTTGGCTTATTCTACATTCTGATAATTCCATGAATATAAGAAGCTGTAGTGAGTGTTGTGTGTGGTGTGGTGGTCTGAGTGTTGGACTATGACTCTGGAGGCCAGGGTTTGAATCCTGGCTCAGCCACGGAAACCCCCTGGGTGACCCTGGGTGTGTCACAGCCTCAGAAGATGGCAATGGCAAACCTCCTTTGAAGAAACTTGTCAAGAAAAAAAAAAAAGGAAGAGACACTGGTTTCAAAAATTAAGGGCAAAATGTCACATGGATTTTGATATAAATTAATCATTACAAGCTCCCTATCCTGTTTTTAAAAAATAGTTAACTTTTCTTCTGAATGTGTCCATTAGGGAGTGCTCTACAGTTTGCATTGAAATATATGTTTCTCACTACATATAACACAACAATGACATGGCTGATGTTGTCATATAAGACATATATTTGAACAAGTATTTTCCTATGAACACATGAAGATTAAGGCTTCATTCCCACTATGGTTTAAACTGGATCATATCAAATCATGATCTGGTTTAAAGCACCATGGTTCCCACATAATCTGAATCACTTCAGCGATTCAGAAAGAGGGGCCATGGTTTTGACCCATTTAACCCACATCAAAAAGACGCTGGTTTAAAGAGGGTCTTTTGGGCTGAATCACTTTATTTCGAAATAAAGTGATTCAGCCCAAGTGGGAATAAGGCGGATTCAGATTCGAATCTGCCCAGCCTGCCTTCTCCTCCACCCGGCCTGCCTTCTCCTTTGTCCACCCTGTCTTCTCGGCCACCTGGCCTGCCTTTTTCTCTGCCCAGCTTACCTTCTCCGCCAATGGGCCTCCTTCCACCGATTCCTACTGATCCAGCCATGCCAGGAATGGCTTCAGTGGTGTAGAAGAGGGCCAGGGCCACCCTTTCTGCCAGCACCACGGCCCACGGGCCCTGAGCCACCATACATTCGGCAGTGGGGGTGGGGGTGGGGGTGGGGATGAGGCCTAAATGGACACACGAGATATCCGCATTTGGTATTTCAGCTGAATGCGTTAAGGTGCATGTAACTGACATACATTTGATGAACTTGATAGCTATGTTAATCATGACTGGCAGGATGTATCAAAGGCATGCACTACCATAGCCAAATCAGACATCCAGGAATGGGCACAGTTGACACACTTGCCTTACAATAATCTTCCATTGTAAATCCTTTCAAATGGCAAGAACACTACTTGGCTAAAACAGACTTTGCTCATATCTCAAACACATAAAACACATAGAAGCATGTGTTGTGGCCTGAGGAGCTGTTGAAGTGATCCTGATAAGCAAATACTCTTTTAAAAATTATACAGGTGTACAGAAGATTAAAAAAACAGAAATTCATATTTGTAGAGAGATCTTGTAGCACCTTTGAGACTAAGAAGTTGGCAACATGAGCTTTCATAGAGTCTACTTCCTGAGATACATTTGGTGGAGTGAAGTATTTTACCTAATCATCTTACCTTATCATCATCTCCTCCAAAAAGAATGTAGTGTTTAGTCACTATCATAATCCTAAGTACAACTACCTTGTAAATCTTCTGAACATTTAAAACACAGTGAAAAAGATGGGGCATGGAGCACACCAGAAGAAAGTAAAGTGGGGTTTTCAGATGGAGCGGGAGTTTCTTTCAAACACCAATAATTCTTCATCAGTTGCCCAGTTTTGTCTGAGTTTATATTGGTACCTTCGATAGCACTATTTTCTTTCTCCACAGGACATTTAGCCAGCCTGCTCACCTCCAACTGTACGGTTGTCCCTATGTCTCTATGGATTTTGCATCCATGGGTTCAATCATCCATAGTTGGGGAGATTATTTATGATAATCTATGTAGAGTTAGTGAATACAGAGCAGTTACAATCTTTATATTCCAACTTTAAGTTTAAATACAGAATACCAGCCAATATACATACCGGCAAGTGTTGTAATAATAAAAGGAGAGCCATTGTCATGTAGTGGTTTGACCGATAAACTATGAATCTAGAGCCCAGTGTTCAAATCCCAGCTCAGCCATGGAAACCCACTGAACAACCCTGGGCAAGTCACGCTCTCTCAGCCTCAGAGGATAGCAATGGCAAACCCCTCTGAAGAAACTTGCCAAGAAAACCCCATGATAGGATCACTTTAGGTAGGATCACCATAAGTCAGAAACTACTTGAAGCCACACAACAGCAACAAACACTACTAAAGACATTTTAAAACTGTATTTACATATTTATTAACTGTCTGAATGGTTCCCTTAATGTATATTTGAGAAAACTGAGAGCCTGAGAAAATTTTTTCATCTAGATTTCATTTTCCCCCAAGAGGCAGCAGAGGGCAGCACTTGCTACTGAATTGTGGCAAGTAGCCACATCGTCTGTTTCAGTTAAATACTTTGAATATCTGGGGTAAGACATGGTTTATCATAGTTTTTTGTAGGGCTTTCTACTATGTGGCCATGTTCTAGAAGAGTTCCTTTCTGACATTTCACCAGCATCTGTGGCTGGCATCTTCGAAGAGATGCCACAGATGCTGGCGAAACGTTAGAAAGGAACTCTTCTAGAACATGGTCACATAGCCCTAAAGCCCTACAAAAAACTATGGATGCCAGCCATGAAAGCCTTTGACTCCACATGGTTTATCATGTCTGCTTGCATACTTCTGTCAAATGGGACAGCCCGTTGTTCTCTGTGATACTCTCTTTATCAGACAGTAGTACTAATGAAAACAGAACTAATTAAAATTAGTTCTTTGCTATCCTGAAAAATATATGTAGAGAGATCTTGCAGCACCTTTGAGACTAACTGAGAGAAAGAAGTTGGTAGCATGAGCTTTCATAAACTTAAGTCTACTTCTTCAGATGCATTTGGATCTGCTGAAATGCTTCAGAGGAAGTAGACTTAAGTCTTAAAAAGTTCATGTTGCCTACTTCTTTCTTTCAATTAGTCTCAAATGTGCTGCAAGATCTCTTGACATACTGATTTTACAGACTAATGCAGCTATTATACTTGAATTCTGAAAAATGTATTTTAGTAGTACTTGACATATGGAAGTTCAAAGTGTTTCACATGTATATCTTGTTATGATATTTACAACAGCCCTGTAACATGGATCAAAAATATTATCCACATGTTACAGATGGGTAAGAGTTGAGACTGAGAGGGAGTGGGTTATCTGCAGGCATCCAATAAGTTCATAGCAGAGGCAAGATTCAAACTGGGCTCTTCCCGATTCATAGTTACCTCTGTTATTAGCCACTATATTAAAACACACAAGCATATGTGTATTTTGCAGGAAAATCAATTTTTAATGCAAATACAAATGCTTAGTATGTGCAGTTTTTATAGGAATGGTGAATAGTATGGCACATTCGGATCAGAGAGATTTGAGTGAGCCACAAAATTTATTGACTGATCTCAAGCTGATCAGTTTCTCAGTACACCTGATCCCTTTATGTCAACAAAGCAAGAGAGTCTCATACTTTCAGAGAGTTAGCGTGGCATAGTGGTTTGAGTGCTGGACTACAACTCTGGAGAACAGGATTCAATTCCCAGCTCAAACATGAAACCACCTTGGACAAGTCACATGCTCTCAGCTTCAGAAGAAGGCAATGACAAACCTCCTCTAAACAAATCTTGCCAAGAAAATCCCATGACAGGTTGATTTTAGGATCACCATAAGTTAAAAATGACTTGAAAGCACACCACAGCATCTCAAACCTTCAGTTTCAAGTTGGTTGGAGGGAAGAAGGGAGGGACAGAGGGAATAAAAACATAATAAATTAAACAAAGTATTTTTCTAATAATATCAATAAAGAATGCACAAGCAAATAATGTGTGAAAAAAAATATGTGTTTATAGTAAGGTGTGAGTTGTGAGTGGCTTCAGGCAGTTGTTTGATAAATCCACTTTGCGATTTAGTCCAAACTTTAAAGGGGCTATCCCAGATACTGAACTTTACCACCAAAATAGGTTCAGTATCTTAGGTAGTTCATTTAATGTCCAAACCTAGGATGTATCTACACTGTAGAAATAATGCAATTTGACACAATTTTAAGTGCTGTAGCTCCATCCTCTGGAATCCTGGGATTTATAGTTTTACAAAGTCTTTAGCCTTCTCTGCCAAAGAGTGCTGGTACCTCACAAAATTACAGGATTTTGTAGGAATGGAACTATGGCGGGTAAAGTGGTCCAAATTTTATTATTTCTACAGTAGGCTGCACCCTCAGAGCCAGAGCAGATCCACTGCCCAACTGACTTGGACATGGAACCCATGAGCCAACAGCATGTCACAGTTTTGCCAAGAGGACAGCTGGAATACTGCTTGTGTCTGATGCATGCATCCATTTCCTTATGGAAGCAGCTGGATATTTCCATCCAGTGTGGAACATCCACATTCAGTTTATATTTGCAGAGGTATAGTTGCACATGCAGTGGCATTGAGCATACAGATGCACATACACATTGTTGGCCTCATTTCCACTACCTTTTAAACCGGATCACCATTCAGTTTAAACCAGTTCAAACAAACTTGGTTCCCACTTAATCTGAATCACTGAAGCAATTCCGGGTGGGGGGGGGAGCATGCGCTAGACCCATTTAACCTGCATCTTTTTTATGCTGATTTTTTTCTGCTTCTTTTTCTATAAATCGAATCTGCTCAAGTGTGAACCACATGTGGATCAGAATCAATTTAAATTTGCCCTTCATCTGGCTGGAACCAAATCATTTTGAATCGATTCATGCCTGAATGTAAACCACAAGTGGATTATTTTAGAAGGAAAAAATGTGATCAGGGCGAATGTAGTGGGAGAAGATGTGATCAGGGCAAATGTAGTGGGAACCACGCTCTGCTGTTGAATTGATCCATCTGTAAATGGGAATGGGGCTGTTGTGTGCTTTCAGTTACACAGTATTGCCATTCAACATAAGAACTGATCAATGGAAGATTCATGTTACACAACAACCACCTAGGATTTTACCCTTAACATCATGCTCAGGCAAACAATAGGCTGTACATCACTAGATTACTCTGGAATACTAGCCAGGGGTGGGAATGAAAATTTAACATCCACCATCATTGTCATCATCAATGCTTTTATATCTCAGTTTCCCCCAAAACTGGTATTCAAGGCAGCTTATAAAAATCAAAACAGATACAGTTATATATAAAAGTCATAAACAAAAAGGTATAAAATTATTATTTAAATATAATTGAACTACCCATAAGTGTAAAATCCTTGGAAATAAACTCATTAAAAGACTCAATATTAAAAATCAACAAAAAAAAAAGAACTTCATTAAAAAGCACACCACTGAAAAGCCCTTGCAGTCCATTCCAGAAAGCCTGTGTGAAACAGTATTTTTTTAAAAAACTTATTGATGGATGAAGAGCAAAAAATGAAAGAGCTCTAGCCTCTATAGGAGGGGAGAAGGGAAGCCTGGGAACAACCACCAAGAAGGCCTTTTCCCATGTTTTCATCCAACATGCCTGGGGAGGTGGTGGGATTGAGAGAAGAGCATCCCCTGAAGATCTTAGAGACTGGATAGGCTAATACTGTGCTGATTTACAGGTGTTCTAGTTTTAGAAATTATATTGAACTTCATAAGAAAAGAAGTAACATATTTCACTGCAGTGGAGAAGACTGTGAGATCATGTAACCTGGGTACTTGCTGCTCATTCTGAGACCTAGTTGCTAATTATACATGGGCAACTTCAAGGCCCTACTGTTCCCCCTTTTTACAATCATTGCTCTTTACATTGCCGTTGGGGAGAACTTTAAAATTAAGGGCATCTTTAGAGAGAGGACTATCCGCTGATTGCCGTTGCTAATTGCCTTAAAGTCAACTTTGGCTTGTGGCAACCTTAGGAATGAGAGTCTTCCAACTCACCCTGTTATCAATAGTCCTGCTCAGGTCATCCAAACATAGGGCCATGGCGTCCTTGCCACCAAAGAAGGAAACATGACTTGAGATCCCACATTTTTTTATATCTGCTGGGGGGCGGGGAGTGGAACAGATCCCCCAGAGATAAGAAGATACCACTGTAATAATAAAAATTCAGTATAAACATTTACTGGTAGTTTGTAAAATTATCGAATTTAACCTAGATGCTGTTTGTCAAAATCCTGTCTAAACATCCCTACTTCCTTTCTTGCATTTGTTGGCTGTTTAATTTTTTTTAAATACTATATAGGGTTCTTCATTAGTTCTATAGCCCTTGTGTATTCTTTAATCTCCACAAGTCTTCAATTCCAACCCAGTAGAATTTTTAGTGACCTCTTGTATTATTTACCACCAACTGAGCTTTTTCTATCATTATCTCTGGTATGGAATCTTTTCCTCTACTTATAACAACAGTGTTCTGTTCACATAGCCATATAAAATATATTGTCAAGACCTGTCCACATGCCTTTTCAATACCTTAATACCAGATGCTAGTACTCTTCAAGACCAATTATTAATCGGACAGATATTCCAATGATATGATTCTGTGGTTCTAGGTTTGTACAGTTCTAATGTCCTTGCTAATTTTATCAGCCAATCATTTGTTGTCATTAACTCTTTGGCTTTCCATTTCTTGGCAAAAAGTATACAAGCTGCTGTGATCATCTACAGCAGTATTCTTCAAAATTGCCTTTCATCATTTTGGCTTAGTATATATGTGATGTTTAAAAGATATAATTCTGCATACATCAAAAATTAATTCCTAATATCTGATTGAACATCATAAATATTTTGGACTAGAACTCCCTTGTTTTAGGGCAACTCCACCACATGTGGAAGAGAAAGTCTTTACTGGAAAAATGTGGAAAGGATGCCTCAAAGGAGAATATGAAATAGTTGTTTTGCATTTAAACAGATAGACCAGTTGTCCTGTCAGTCACAATTGGTTCATGGCATTAAAGGGGTGTGCATGGCTAGGATTACCTAAAAGATTGGCAGACAAAGCAGAGAAAGGTCAATTCTCTTCAAGCTAGTTACAATGCCAAGATCTTTTTACTCAGCTGTTGCTGTGCTCACTCACACTGAGCAAATATTTTTCACACCCAGAAAACTGACATCAATTATCTGATACAGTACAAGATACTGTAACATGATTTGCTGATGTAGTAAAGCATACAGTAGCATGCTTTTCCAGATTAGATCCCCTTCACATCTGCCTATTAGGATATGATTTATGTTTCTCTTGGCTCTTATATGTAAACATTTGTTTATTACAGAAGTACAACTGATCTTTTTGATCTTAATGATGTAATTTCTTCATATTACATTGGAGAAGAAGTTCCATTTTTAAAGAAATCAAGAATTTAGGCAGACTTGCTAGATCAGCAGTAGCAGAAACCCATTCCCTGCTTTTATAGGATTAACCATGTGCAAATTTTGCAAAGAATAAGTCTGAAATTGCAAGGAAATAATCAGTCCAGGATTCTTCTCATCAAAGTTTCTTGATGCCATAGAAATGTGTTTTTCACTCATTTCTGGAATATTAGTAAATACTGTTCTCATACCTAGGGAATAGTTAGCCAGGTAATATGGCAATCCAGAGTCATGATATTGGCACTCCACTTCCTGCTTGCTCCAGGTGGCTCAAGTGTTACCCAAAAAGATGGGAGAGGACTGGGGGGGGGGGGGGAGGGTGTCCCAACAAACTGTGCCATCATCTTTAAATATGTGGAGTATTGCTTGGCTCAAAGGATGCTTTGCAAGAGGCTGGGTATTGTCTTGAGGATTGTTTTCACCCATGTATATCAGCATTATTGTGAGAGAACTCCAGGTTTAATGAAATAAAGAAGGTTTTCTTTTGAAATTCAACACACACACAATAACAATTCAAACAGGCACACCATTCACAGCTAATCAAAAGAAAATATGGAAGATGGATAGTGGAGGCTGAGGGTTGTAGAGAAGTGATATTTACCAGTCCTGTAAGAAAGACTGTCTGTGTACACACAGGGCTAGTGTTGGGACTGATATTTATACCTGATATCTAGTCTCAAGGGATACTTGGTGATATCTTGCAGTGTAACAAAAAAACTGATGGTATTCACATGGAACCAACAATGGGATTCTGGAATAACTGATAGTTTTAATTTGGGATTAACAAAAACAGTGATTGGATTTAGAACAACCTATGTACCTGGACAGGGATATTGGCTGGAAACATGGCAGGGGTAAGACAGGAAAACTGGTCTTACTCGTCTTTGTGCAATGAGACCTCTTTGTCTCTTTTGTGCAAGAGGATATGCAACCATGGAGGAAGAAGGAGTGATCAGCACACCCATTTAACCTTTTTCTTGATAGTACCCTAAGTCATCCACATGTATTCTGGGCCACATTCCTTTCCCATCAGAAATTTCCCTGTGTTGCAAAAGTCATTGTGACCTCTTAACACATGCCAGGCTCTAGATAAGAAAAATATGAAAATATGAAGAGCCTTATATATGGTTATGCAGAGCGTAGTAATGCAAATGCATAGATCCATTGGCTGTCCCTTTAGCCTTCTCCCATTACTATTGTCTTTTTGGTGCACAATCTTGTGCAACAACATAAAACATTAATATACCTTCAAGCAGAGCCAGGGACAGGCAAACACCTTTCTTTCCTGGCACCAGCTGGAAATGGGTACAGATAGATTGCCAGACTTTAAAATTTCCTAACGTGCATAAATCAAACCTTTTCCCTCCCATGTTTGCAATTCAGCCGGCAGAGCACAGTTGGGAATTGGGATGCAGCTGGGATGCAGTTGCCCAGAGGTGTTGGCGGCACTGGCATCATTTTTCATACAATAATTCCCGGCTGCATGCTTTAAGTGACTGTATCTCGGCAAAGGTAAATTGTGGCGCTTTGTTGCCACACAATAATCTCTTTAGCCTTCCTGTTCCCAATCTGTCCTAATCCCATCCTTCACAAAGGACAGGAGTTAATGGTATTAGGACAGATTGGAAAAGGATGGCTAAATTCTGGTCACGATGCCTCTGGTCTGAGCATGGAAGCGTACAATAAAACCCGATCTGAAGAAAATTTCCCAAAGTTTCAGTCCGCTGTGGGGCCATGCAGAAAGCCCATGTGATAATCTTCTAAATCTAGGGTTATCGATTAGCATGTGTTCTTGGAACCTACAAGATCTTTGACATTACCTTGTGTTTGAAGTTATGGATATGCCTACTCTTTAATCCTGGGCTGTATTCAAGACCTTTAGTTTTCTTAACACAGAGCGAAAGGAAGGAAGGAAGGAAGGAAGGAAGGAAGGTACAGAGCATGAAAAGAAACATAACATTTATAGAGCAGTGGAACTACATTTTAAATTACATTCCAAATGGATGCCTTCTGCAAAAACTAGAGCTAAGACTATTTTGACTGGACTGCTAGAATTCTTCCTCTCATCCAATTTTAGGTTTGCCCTATCTTCCTATAATTCTCTGCCAGAAAGGAAGGGAGAGCTATAACCTATTTCCTGGAACTGAAAGCAAAAAGCATATTTGAATACTTCAGGCAGATATAGAATTGGAGCCACTGGGACCCATCTATGGACTCTCAATGGGCAGGAACAGTGATTGGAATGACCAGAAGCTTTGTGGCTACAGATATGTGGCCACTAATCACTGGAGGAAGAGGACCAGTGTGGTGTAGTGGTTTGAGCATTGAACTATGGCACAGGGTTTGAATCCTTGCTTGGCCATGGAAATTCACTGGGTGACCTTGCACAAGTCACAGTCTCTCAGCCTCAGAGGAAGGCGTTGGTGGCAAACCTGCACTGAAAAAACCTGGACAGGAATGCCTTGTGATGGGTTTACTTTAGGGTCTCCATAAGTCAGAAATGATTGAAGGCATACAACAACAACCATCACTGTAGGAAGGGACATCCCAAAGCATTTTGCTGCCTGATGTGAAGAACAATGTGGCCATTCTATACGCAGACTGAATAGCATGAATTGGCAGCTGAATCTTACTTTACCACAAGACAGTCACGTTGAGTCCTAATTTTTTGGAGAAAAGCGGGATATTAAGAAGAAGGAGGAGGACAACAACAACAACAACAACAACAGCCTCTTCCTCGTATTTCAAGCAGCAGGATAATTAGGAAATAGATCGTGTGGTATCCAGAACAGGGCATGTGACTTGCACAGCCCTGTCAAACAAAGAAGGTAAATGGCTAGGAGTCTGCACTTGCATTCCCAGGATCTCATGTCATGTGGCAGTTTACGCATGCTGAAACTTCAGCATATTGTGTTTTATGGATCAGTGCATCTGTCTCCCACTCTGCCTCCATTAATAAGACCAAAATCTATCACCTCATCTGGCTGCTGAACTTTAGCTTACCTCAATTGTCTTTGGAAGAGTCTACTTAAAGTGATCAGAATGTAATAGATCATTTTAGGGTCCTGTATTGCATTGGAGCATGTTTTATGGGGGTGGGGGGGTGGGGGGGTCCCCGGGACACTCCAGGGCCACAGAAACTGTTGAAATTACACACACACACACACACACACACAAACACACATCTCCAAGAATACCAGGAGCAGCAGACATAACTTCTGATTTTAAAAAGAGGTAATTATGTAGAGAGAAAGGCTTCAACCTATTTAAAAGGTGAATTGACAATTCTAGAAGAGGTAATTCATCTTTTGGGGGAATCAGAAGTTGTGAAAACAGCTTTGAGAGACTAGATGTTACCCAAGGGCTGCACTTTGCCCTGCCTTGTTATACATAACATGTGTGATGACAAATCCAGCATGGGCAATGATGCAAATGAAATGTCCATCGAGAGTTGCTCACGTCATTCAGGGACATCTGCACAAAACTGATACCAGCCTGTAGCTTACTCATTAGGTATTGTAAATAGTTATAATGAGACACTATGGCCCAATCTTTATGTTGGGTGGGGGGGGGGACAGCAATTATCCTGTGCAAAATGCAATATCACAATTAAGATTTTCAGACACATCTTTATTAAACAGGCAATTATCAGGCAATAAACAGCAACAAATCATTTTTGGGATTTCCCTGTGAATCATTTATTACTGTTTATTGCCTGATAATTGCCTGTTTAATAGTGACATTGTGTGAAAATCTTAATTGCGATATCACATTTTTCATGGGATAATTGCTGTTTAAACCTCTGATTTTGCCTGATTTCTCCTGTATGATAAGGTCCATGGACTGCCAAAAATACAAAACATTAAAATACATTCAGCTGGAAGTTGCCAAATGTCCACTTATATGCTCTTGAGAATGGATAGTTTTAAAAATGTTAAAATAATGCAAAGAGGTGCGGTATCCTACTGTGTATTTCCAGGAAGAGCAATCCTCATTTTTTTCCTTTTTCTCTCCCCTTGACTGTTTGGGGAGGTCAGAAAAAGATGGTCCAAGGGAACTTGGGAATTCAAGCTGCGGCATGAGATTTTCAAGTTACCACATGAGCCCCATAGAATAATTAATTGATCCATTAGGTACATAGAAAGCTTCTTTTTACTGTGTCTGATCTTTGGTTGTTCTAATTTAGTACTGTCAACTCTGACAGGAAGGTTCTCAGACAGGATACTTTCCTAGCCCAGGGTTCAATGGTGAAAGCAAATAATAGAGATACACTTCTGTATCTACAGAACTGATAGCTTTTTAAATAATGTTCTTAGACTATAGGTAGAACCATATCTACCACATCTATTTCCTTGAATCAAATGTAATAGTTCTATAAATGAGATGAATAAAAATGATGGGTTCAGAGCCATTGGAATCCATAGTCTGACATTCAGAATCTATATGTCATGCATGATTGTTAAGAGATTATGAACAAAAGTACTGACAGGATACAATCACCCAGCTAGGGATAGATTTATAATACTTCCTATTCCATTTTTGCTTCAGATGCACAGTTGCTACCCAGATAGCTTATGCTATAAGTTCTCAGTTAAAATATATTCCCCTTGGCTCCAGAAATATGACCCAAAAGCTTCTGTTATTCCATTGAATAGCCCAAACTCATGTTCAGTTTACATGTTTGTAATCGCTCCCATCTTGGTAGATATTGCTTTGGGATTTTCTGGAAAGAGACTCAGTTTTGAAACATATAATCTAATGAAACACAGATCAGAAACACTTCTAGGCCAGAACAAGTGCAACTTGTTGATTAACTCATGTACCTAATTTTCAAATTAGATATCAGAACATAAAAGCTGTCTTTACAGATATGTACAAGGCAGTCCCCAGTCATTTTGTGTGGTGGGGTTGCTAGTAGTTGTAATTGGGAAGAGGGCATCACTTCTGTGGCTCAGAGCAGCACCATTTTGGGACAAACTGGAGCAAAGCATTAGAGGACATGCTGTCAGGGGAGAAGTGGTGGCAAAAAGGAGCTTTCAAATTTGGGACCCTGCTTAAGCTTTGTGAGCTTTGCTGGGACTTGGCTAGCAGGTTGGATTGATGCTCCTGCTTTCTTTCATCAGACAGGCTGAGAGAAAGGTAGCAGAAGAAACAAATGTTTTGTGGGAGAGTGGACACTTGAAACTGTGTAGGGTAGACATGTCTCTTGGGAAGGAGTATCTGTACTTGATTCTTGGAAAGAGTCCTTTGTTTTGGAGTGGTTCCTGTAATTAAAATGTCTCCCTTTCTGGTCCACACCAATCTCGAGTCCAAGGCTCTGTAAACCCCCTACAAACACATTGGTAGAGCCTTTCTCTGCTCCAAAGAAGAATTGAGAATCCTTACTCTCTAGGGAGAAGCTTCTCCCTTGCACCTGGTCAACCTGGGAGCAGCAACTGAGCAGCTGCCTGAGCAGCCACCAAGAGGCCTCTTGGCCACACTGTCCTTTGCTGCAAGGCTGGCACGGGTGAGAGGCTTCTTTGTCTCTGCTTAGCCTGCTGCTCCCAGTGCAAAAGGGGCAGTCAGTCAAACAGCAACCAAGAAGCCACTTGCCTGCCCCAACTTTGGCAGCAAGGCTGGCACAAGCAAGAAGCTTCTTGTTCGCTGCTCAGCCAGTTGCTTGGTTGCTGCTCCCAAGGTGACTGGGTGCAAAGGGAGCAGCAAACAAAATGGTTGTTTTGAATTTGCAGGAGAAAAAAATAAAGATAAAAGTTTTCCCTTACAAGATTATTTAGTTGTGTCCAATTGTAGGGGGCGGTGCTCATCTCCATTACTAAGCTGAGAGAGCAAGTTTTGTCAAAGACAATTCCACAGTCATGTGGCCAGAATAACTACATGGGGAACAGTGCATCTAGTATCAAAAATATGTGTTGTGTGTGTGTACAAGGGTTGCTGCCCCAAAAGAAAGGGAGTGTTAGGCTGTAAAAGTTTGGGGAACACTGGTCTAAATGAACAAGCGAATACAATGTCCTTAGATTTCTAGAAGACTTACTTTTTAAATGAAAGCTGGCCATTTCCAGAGTGTTCTAATCTCTTCTGCCATGACTGCTATCTTGCGTATAGTCATGGCAGGGAATTATATGTGGTTCTAATATGGAAGACCCAAGTTCCAATGCAAGCCTGAAAAAAAACCCAATTTTGTCACATCTTTCCATTGATTTTGACATGTTAAGATTTTTTTTAAAGATAAGAATGCTGTTAATACACTAGGCCTGCAGATTCACGTTTTCCAAAGTCATGTAGTGGTGGCAAGGGAAAGAGAGATAGAAAAATCTGATGGCTTCAAGCAGTCTATTTCATCAGAGCTTTTCTTCCATTATAGCTACAGGTTCAATTTGTGCAGCCTGAGGATGTAGAAAGGATCTTTGGAGGAGTGAGGGCCACAACTAGCATACTGGATCCTTACCTTCCTGGCTTATGGAAGCAGATAGAGGGAGACTGGCCAAATGGGTAAGGGGAGTGGTTAATGCCTCACTGCAGCAAGGGAGATTTGCAACCAGCCTAAAAGAGTCTGTGGTGAGGCCATTACTGAAAAACACCACCCTAGATCCCACCATTCTGAATAACTATCAGCCAGTCTCTAATATTCTTGGGTAAGATTCTGGAGTGGGTAATGGCCTCCTAGGTCCAGTGGTTTCTGGATGAAATGGATTATCTAGAGCCAATTAAATCTAGTTTCTTCCCTGGCTTTGGAACCGAGACAGTTTTGGTCATTTTGGTGAATGACCTATGCAGGAAACTGCATGGGGGAGTGTGTACTTGTTGGTTCTGCTGGATCTCTTGGTGGCTTTCAATACCATCAATCACGGTATCCTTCTGAGCTGCCTCTGACATGATACTCGGGGGTACTGTTATGCAGTAGTTCTGATCTTTCTTATAGGGGCAAATTCATAAGGTACTGTTGGGGACTGTGGAGTCCCGCAGAGTTCTGTTTTCTTCCCCATGTTATTTAACATCTACATGGATCTGCTGGGAAAAATCATCCAGAGTTTTGGGATGCAGTGTCACCAGTATTTGGATAACATTCAACCCTGTCTCTCCTTTCCATCCGATTCCAAGGAAGTTGTCTCTGTGTTGAAGCAGTGTCTGTTGTCAGTAATGCTGGATGAGGGCAAAAATATTGAAACTTAATCCAGACAAGGCAGAAGTGCTCCTGGCCAGTTTTAGGGTAGAACAGGGAGTAAGAATTCTTCCGGTGCTAATTGAGGTGACACTCCCCCTGAAATATCAAGCTCACAGCTTGGGTGTTCTACCGGACTCACCTGTGAGCCTGGAGGCCCAGGTTTCAGCAGTGGCCAGGAATGCACTTGCAATTAAAAGTAGTGAACCTACTCCTCCAGTTCCTTGAGACATCAGATGTGGCTACAGTGACACATGCCTTGATTACATCCTGTTTAGATTGCTGTAATGCACTCTATATGGGGCTGCCTTTGGAAACTGGTCAGAAACTGGTGGCCAGAATGCTAACTGGGGCCAATTATAGGGAGCATATAACCTCCTTGTTGAAACAGCTCCACTGGCTACTGGTTAAGTTCTAGGCGTAATTCAAAGTGCTAGTTATGACCTTTAAGGCTCTGAACTTCTTAGATCCAAACTATCTAGAAGATCGTATCTCCCCATGAGAACCGGCAAGGGTCCTAAGATCTATGGGCGAAGACTTTTTCTCCGTCCTGCCTTCATCATAGGCTTGCTTGGTGAGGACACAAGCGAGTGCCTTCTCAGTGACTGCTCCCCCCTTCTGGAATGGGAGATTAGGCTGGCCCCCTCCCTGCTTTGTTTTCACTGGCAGGCAAAGACATTTTTATTCAAGCAGGCTCTTAATATATAATCGTGTCAGAAGGATACAGAGTGTGTGCTTTAGTTATGTTATTAACTTTTGTATGTTTTATGAAATTTTATACAGCTTTTAGCTAGATGATTTTAATTGTTTTGAAATTTTTATTGTAAAAGTTTTTAAGCTTTATCTGGGAGCCACTTTGGGTCCCTTTCTGGGGGAAAGGTGGCATAATAAATAAATAAATAAATGTCCATGGCATTTCCCCTCTTCCTACCATTATCACCTATGCTGGCATATTTACACCTGTGTAGCATATTGCTATAGTCTGAATTGTTTTAAAATGAGAACCATGACTTTAAATGAACTGCAACAATATCTCACAAAAAGGTGGATCTGCAAAGTATCTGCTCTCCAAACTATTAAAGGAAACATCCTAGTAAATATAGGAATGTGCATACTTAACTAAATGTCACCACAATACAGTAAGTCAAAAATCTTAAGGGGGTATCTGTTACTAAACAAAGCTGCCAAAAGAAAATAGATGCCCCCCTCCTCATCCTCAGTGTAATGTTGCAAAGGCTGTTGTAAGCCCTGACAGCAGAAGAGCTAGTAGTTGGGTTCAGCTAGGAATGAGAGGTGCTCACTACTCAGTGTCTTTCAGAGCTGAACAAGAACCCTACCCCTCACCAAAAAAAAAAAAAACAAAAAAAACTTGTTAAGTATAAATGAATGCATATCGTGTTGCAAGCATGTACAGACAATGCAAAACCCTGAAAGAACACAGGGTGCTAATGACATTTGGAGATCAGAGCCAGCCAGCAACACTTTCCATGCTTGTAATCTGAAACATGCATTCTGGTGTCATAGCTAAACTATCTGTGCCTGACCTCCTTTTTAGACTTATTAGATTTATTTCCTATTACATCTGTGTAAAGCCCTGCATTTGCAGGCATTAATTTTTGAATAAACTGGGTTAATTGGAATGTTGTTCAGAAATTCTATCCATATATTTACAGCTGAGCAGATCATCCAATTACTTTCATATATAATAAGCCTATACAAACAGACTGCTGAGGAAATTGGAGTGCAAACTGAGACCATTTTCCTTCTTATGAATAATTAATTAGCCTGTTATCTATAAAGGGGAACAAAACAAAACTTGGTTCAAGATACTTTGGACAATTTGAAAAAAAAAAGCCAATTTGGTAAAAACTGGGAGCAAGATCTGTTAGCTGTCAGACCTCCTGAGCCTGTTTATTGCTTAATGTCATACTTTGCAGGGCTGGGGAATGTATTTATTTCCAGAAGTTGTTGGAACAAAGATTGCATCATCATCCTTCAGACAACTTCCTTGTTTCATGGGAGTTGTAGGACAACAACATCTGGAGAGCCATGTGTTCTCCACCTATACACCAGAAACTTGTTGAGGACTTACTTCTTCATAAGTGCACTTACATCTTCAGGAATTAGAACTGCACAGTTGTGGAATGTCCATATGCAGTAGAGGGTTTCCATTCCATTACAAAGTTGGCAAAGTGACTGATGCAGATCAGTTTGCAATGCTCATTGAGGTGAAATGTATATTAGTGCACAATGTGCAGCATGCAGGGATGCATATTGCCCACCAACACACAGTATTATGTGCAGTGTGAAGTGTTGTGTATTGTACACCAATGCACATTGCCCACTGGTGAACATCAGTCATGATGCATATCAGGTGCTCTTACCAGTGTTACACTATGCATCTTCACAATTCAGTAAAGGGATTTCTTATAATTCTGCTATGTAGCTAGCTATATGTGAAGTCACACAAAGTAAAAAGTCTAACAGTGGGTCCTTAGCTATATGTAAAGTCACACAAAGTAAAAGGTCTAATCAGTGGGTTAGGGGCACAGGACCCCCATGAAAGTGGAAAACTACAATTAACCTGTGAGAACACTTCTCTGAGAATCTCTAGGTCCTCTAATGCAAATGTGTTGTCAACATTTGCCAGAAGCTGACCACAGAATTGCACTTGGAGACCTAATAATGCCAATTAAGACATTACTTTACAACAGTTAAAAAGGAATTAAATGTCAACATTATTAAAAACATGATTAAAATGGCTAAAACACTTAAAACATATATAAAACATATACAAACACAGAACACACACAGAACACCACTTCAAATACTGCAGCTCCTTAGTTAAAATTCAAAAGTGTAACTAAATAAAAATGAATTTGCTTGTTGGTGGAAAGACATGAGGGAAGGAGCCAACTAAACTGCTCGTGAAAGGGAGTTCCACAGCTGGGAGCACCCATGGAGATGGCTCTGGATTTTGTAGGATGGCACCATGGCAATTAAAGTGGTGTCAAGCCACATTATTCTACAGTGCAGATGCACCCTGAGAAGCCTCTCCCCTGTGCCTTCTACAAACATACCTATGATGGAAAGTCCTCCTCCAAAGATCTTAAAAATTAGACCAGCTCATATGGAGATATACTGGCCTGATACAGATGGGCACAAAAAGGTGCATTTAGGACTGGAAGAGGTGCTTTTAGGGTTAGGGATGGTGCAGCATTTGCACCCACTCTAACTCTAAAGCGTATAATAATAATAATAATAATAATAATAATAATAATACATTTTATTTATACCCCGCTCTTCAGCCAAAGCTATCAGAGCGGCTTACAATTTGTTAATTAAACAATTAAGTCCCCTCAAGATGGTGGTTGAAGGGAGGGCTCTTCTTTCTTCCAGCAGGAGGTGGCCTGCCTTTCTCTCCCCTCAAGATGGTGGTTGAAGGGAGGGCTCTTCTTGCTTCCAGCAGAAGGTGGCCTGCATCTCTCTCCCTTCAAGATGGTGGTTGAAGGGAGGGCTCTTCTTGCTTCCAGCAGGAGGTGGCCTGCCTTTCTCTCCCCTCAAGATGGTGGTTGAAGGGAGGGCTCTTCTTGTTTGCAGCAGGAGGTGGCCTGCCTTTCTCTCCCCTCAAGATGGTGGTTGAAGGGAGGGCTCTTCTTGTTTGCAGCAGGAGGTGGCCTGCCTTTCTCTCCCCTCAAGATGGTGGTTGAAGGGAGGGCTCTTCTTGTTTGCAGCAGGAGGTGGCCTGCCTTTCTCTCCCCTCAAGATGGTGGTTGAAGGGAGGGCTCTTCTTGTTTGCAGCAGGAGGTGGCCTGCCTTTCTCTCCCCTCAAGATGGTGGTTGAAGGGAGGGCTCTTCTTGCTTGCAGCAGGAGGTGGCCTGCCTTTCTCTCCCTTCAAGATGGTGGTTGAAGGGAGGGCTCTTCTTGTTTGCAGCAGGAGGTGGCCTGCCTTTCTCTCCCTTCAAGATGGTGGTTGAAGGGAGGGCTCTTCTTGCTTGCAGCAGGAGGTGGCCTGCCTTTCTCTCCCTTCAAGATGGTGGTTGAAGGGAGGGCTCTTCTTGTTTGCAGCAGGAGGTGGCCTGCCTTTCTCTCCCCTCAAGATGGTGGTTGAAGGGAGGGCTCTTCTTGTTTGCAGCAGGAGGTGGCCTGCCTTTCTCTCCCCTCAAGATGGTGGTTGAAGGGAGGGCTCTTCTTGTTTGCAGCAGGAGGTGGCCTGCCTTTCTCTCCCCTCAAGATGGTGGTTGAAGGGAGGGCTCTTCTTGTTTGCAGCAGGAGGTGGCCTGCCTTTCTCTCCCCTCAAGATGGTGGTTGAAGGGAGGGCTCTTCTTGTTTGCAGCAGGAGGTGGCCTGCCTTTCTCTCCCTTCAAGATGGTGGTTGAAGGGAGGGCTCTTCTTGCTTGCAGCAGGAGGTGGCCTGCCTTTCTCTCCCTTCAAGATGGTGGTTGAAGGGAGGGCTCTTCTTGTTTGCAGCAGGAGGTGGCCTGCCTTTCTCTCCCCTCAAGATGGTGGTTGAAGGGAGGGCTCTTCTTGTTTGCAGCAGGAGGTGGCCTGCCTTTCTCTCCCCTCAAGATGGTGGTTGAAGGGAGGGCTCTTCTTGCTTCCAGCAGAAGGTGGCCTGCCTTTCTCTCCCCTCAAGATGGTGGTTGAAGGGAGGGCTCTTCTTGTTTGCAGCAGGAGGTGGCCTGCCTTTCTCTCCCCTCAAGATGGTGGTTGAAGGGAGGGCTCTTCTTGTTTGCAGCAGGAGGTGGCCTGCCTTTCTCTCCCTTCAAGATGGTGGTTGAAGGGAGGGCTCTTCTTGTTTGCAGCAGGAGGTGGCCTGCCTTTCTCTCCCTTCAAGATGGTGGTTGAAGGGAGGGCTCTTCTTGCTTCCAGCAGGAGGTGGCCTGCCTTTCTCTCCCCTCAAGATGGTGGTTGAAGGGAGGGCTCTTCTTGTTTGCAGCAGGAGGTGGCCTGCCTTTCTCTCCCTTCAAGATGGTGGTTGAAGGGAGGGCTCTTCTTGCTTGCAGCAGGAGGTGGCCTGCCTTTCTCTCCCTTCAAGATGGTGGTTGAAGGGAGGGCTCTTCTTGTTTGCAGCAGGAGGTGGCCTGCCTTTCTCTCCCTTCAAGATGGTGGTTGAAGGGAGGGCTCTTCTTGCTTGCAGCAGGAGGTGGCCTGCCTTTCTCTCCCTTCAAGATGGTGGTTGAAGGGAGGGCTCTTCTTGCTTGCAGCAGGAGGTGGCCTGCCTTTCTCTCCCTTCAAGATGGTGGTTGAAGGGAGGGCTCTTCTTGCTTGCAGCAGGAGGTGGCCTGCCTTTCTCTCCCTTCAAGATGGTGGTTGAAGGGAGGGCTCTTCTTGTTTGCAGCAGGAGGTGGCCTGCCTTTCTCTCCCTTCAAGATGGTGGTTGAAGGGAGGGCTCTTCTTGCTTGCAGCAGGAGGTGGCCTGCCTTTCTCTCCCTTCAAGATGGTGGTTGAAGGGAGGGCTCTTCTTGTTTGCAGCAGGAGGTGGCCTGCCTTTCTCTCCCTTCAAGATGGTGGTTGAAGGGAGGGCTCTTCTTGCTTGCAGCAGGAGGTGGCCTGCCTTTCTCTCCCTTCAAGATGGTGGTTGAAGGGAGGGCTCTTCTTGTTTGCAGCAGGAGGTGGCCTGCCTTTCTCTCCCCTCAAGATGGTGGTTGAAGGGAGGGCTCTTCTTGTTTGCAGCAGGAGGTGGCCTGCCTTTCTCTCCCCTCAAGATGGTGGTTGAAGGGAGGGCTCTTCTTGTTTGCAGCAGGAGGTGGCCTGCCTTTCTCTCCCCTCAAGATGGTGGTTGAAGGGAGGGCTCTTCTTGTTTGCAGCAGGAGGTGGCCTGCCTTTCTCTCCCCTCAAGATGGTGGTTGAAGGGAGGGCTCTTCTTGTTTGCAGCAGGAGGTGGCCTGCCTTTCTCTCCCTTCAAGATGGTGGTTGAAGGGAGGGCTCTTCTTGCTTGCAGCAGGAGGTGGCCTGCCTTTCTCTCCCTTCAAGATGGTGGTTGAAGGGAGGGCTCTTCTTGTTTGCAGCAGGAGGTGGCCTGCCTTTCTCTCCCCTCAAGATGGTGGTTGAAGGGAGGGCTCTTCTTGTTTGCAGCAGGAGGTGGCCTGCCTTTCTCTCCCCTCAAGATGGTGGTTGAAGGGAGGGCTCTTCTTGTTTGCAGCAGGAGGTGGCCTGCCTTTCTCTCCCCTCAAGATGGTGGTTGAAGGGAGGGCTCTTCTTGTTTGCAGCAGGAGGTGGCCTGCCTTTCTCTCCCTTCAAGATGGTGGTTGAAGGGAGGGCTCTTCTTGTTTGCAGCAGGAGGTGGCCTGCCTTTCTCTCCCTTCAAGATGGTGGTTGAAGGGAGGGCTCTTCTTGCTTCCAGCAGAAGGTGGCCTGCCTTTCTCTCCCCTCAAGATGGTGGTTGAAGGGAGGGCTCTTCTTGTTTGCAGCAGGAGGTGGCCTGCCTTTCTCTCCCTTCAAGATGGTGGTTGAAGGGAGGGCTCTTCTTGCTTGCAGCAGGAGGTGGCCTGCCTTTCTCTCCCTTCAAGATGGTGGTTGAAGGGAGGGCTCTTCTTGTTTGCAGCAGGAGGTGGCCTGCCTTTCTCTCCCTTCAAGATGGTGGTTGAAGGGAGGGCTCTTCTTGCTTGCAGCAGGAGGTGGCCTGCCTTTCTCTCCCTTCAAGATGGTGGTTGAAGGGAGGGCTCTTCTTGCTTGCAGCAGGAGGTGGCCTGCCTTTCTCTCCCTTCAAGATGGTGGTTGAAGGGAGGGCTCTTCTTGCTTGCAGCAGGAGGTGGCCTGCCTTTCTCTCCCTTCAAGATGGTGGTTGAAGGGAGGGCTCTTCTTGTTTGCAGCAGGAGGTGGCCTGCCTTTCTCTCCCCTCAAGATGGTGGTTGAAGGGAGGGCTCTTCTTGCTTGCAGCAGGAGGTGGCCTGCCTTTCTCTCCCTTCAAGATGGTGGTTGAAGGGAGGGCTCTTCTTGTTTGCAGCAGGAGGTGGCCTGCCTTTCTCTCCCCTCAAGATGGTGGTTGAAGGGAGGGCTCTTCTTGCTTCCAGCAGGAGGTGGCCTGCATCTCTCTCCCCTCAAGATGGTGGTTGAAGGGAGGGCTCTTCTTGCTTGCAGGGCGTGCCATGATGTCATGGCGAGTGCAGCATTTAGACAATGCTGTGCATGCCAGACAACATTGCACCATGGGAGGGCGCCAAGCATGCCCTTCCTGTGGTGCAAAAAAAGAGCTCCAAAACTGAGCTCTTTTTTTGCGCCTGGTCCTTGGCACGGCCTTTAGATGGCCACGCCAAGGACCCGGAGGGGAAAGGGTCCATGGTGGAGGCTCCTTTCTCCTCTCGGCACTGCCAAGGAAAGCGGGATGCTGCGGGTGCCCAGGGATGGGGTCTCTGGGGCTATCAGTGAGGCAGCACTGGCCCCATCTTGCTCCACAGTCTTTTAGATAGTCTGGATTCAAGCCACATAGGGCTTTAAAGGTCATAATCGACACTTTGGATCATATTGAGAAATGGACTGGTAGCCAGTGAAGCTTTTACGTTCAGGTAGTTTATATGTTCCCTATAACCAACCCCAGTCAGCAACTTTGCCACAGCATTTTTGACTCACTGAAGTTGTTGAACAATTTCCATAGACACCCCACATAAAGTGAGTTACAGTGACCCAAATAGAATATAATCAAGGCATGTGTAACCACAGCCAGATCTGACGTCCCCAGGAATGCACACAGCTGGCACACTAGTTTTAACTGTGTAAATGCACTCCTAGCCACAGCCAAAACCTGGACATCCAGACTCATATTTGTGTCCAGCAGTATGCCCCAAAGCTATGAACCTAAAATTTCAAAGGGAGTGTAACTCAATCTAGCACAAGTGAATCCCTCTTCCCTGATCTGGTTTAGGATTGACCAGGAACACCTTTATCTTTTTTTGTTTGTTTGTTTGTTTTGGCGCTGGTCTTTTTGCACCCGCCCGAATTGCTCGCTCAGAGGGGCGGGTTATAAATAATAATAATACTCATCATCATCATCATCATCATCATCATCTTGCCTGGATTACGTTTCAGGTTGTTCATCTTCATCCAGTCCATTACTGACAGCAGACACTGCTTTAGTCTTGAAACAGCTTCCTTGAAGCTATGTGGATAGAGAGAGAAAGAGAGACAGAGACAGAGAGTGTGTGTCAGCATACTGATGACACCAAACCCCAAAACTCCATATGACCTCTCCAAGTGGTTTCATTTAGATATTAAACAGAATGGGGAGAACAGAACTGAAACCTGATGGACCCCATAGACCAATGGCAAAAATGTCAAACTGGCATCTCCCAGCACCACATTCTGAGTGTACACCTCCAAGAAGGACTGAAATGAATGTAAAACAAGTCCCATCCTAAAGAGGCAGCCCAGAAGGATACCATGAATGATGGTACTGAAAGCCACTGAGATCCAGTAGAACCAGCATGGACACATTACCTGGAGGGATACATTCCCTTTGTCTAGTTAAACGAGTACGTTATTTATCATGGCAACCAAAGAAGTCTTCATCCCAGGGCCTGCCTGAAGTCAGAATGAAATGGGGCAAATAATTGGTATTGTTAATTTTGAACACATGAAATATGGTAACATAATGAAGTCTGGAATTCTTACGTAGGGTCAATTTTCTTTAACTTATCTATTGTGTGGCAAGCTACTTTTACAACTTTTGAAAGAATTTTCTAGTGCAATAGCTAGGGAAAGGAGGGGGGGGGGTTGTAGTATGAACTTATGATCCCTAGCTTATAGCTAAAACAATCCTCTGCCACAGTGATCTATAATTAGGAAATAAATAGGAAAAATTCATTATGAGTTTCATTTAAATAACAGCATATTTTAAGTGCAGAATCTTAGGTATAAGATTGTTAAGCCTTATTTAGACATAAGAATGTGTGTGTGTGTGTGTGTGTGTTTTGTGGGACAATTTTTCCAATATTTATTGTGATCTTATTTGTGGGGCTACAGCCAATGAGTTAAAGATGGTAAAATAGGTTGCAAAGGAAATGAGATACAGTGAGCCCTTGGTATCCACTGGGGTTTGGTTCTATGGCCCTCCATGGATACCAAAAGCTGTGGATGCTAATGTTACATTATATGCAGTGGCATCATAGAATGGTGTCGCTTATCTAAAATGACAAAAACTAAGGTTTGCTTTCTGGAATTTATATTTTTTAAAAAATATTTTCAAGCCATGGATTCTTGAATCCATGGATACATAGGGCCAACTGTATTGTTAACGATAGATCATATTAATGTTTATTAATAAAACTGAAAAAAGGCATTTTCCTGGTATATGACTACTATTTTGAGTAAGGCACATGTTCCAATAGGAAAATCTACATCTTTGGAAGAATTGTGCCCCTTGTTCCATCTGTTTTTTGAAACCCAAACCAAGTTTTACCTTGTAAAAGAGCTATTTGAGATATGATAGGAATTGTTGTGATTCTTCCCTGCTTTTTTGGAACCCCAATTTTGCTTTTGTGGCAGTTTGCTCAGTGTGGTAAGTTCAGATTGATAGTGGGAGCTCCAGACAACTCCCTTGAAGCAAGCCCTTAAACCTAGTTAAGTTGCAGCCATGACAAAGCTCTTCATATTTGACATACAGACAAGGGTGGAGGCCCGCTACACGGTATCAGGCTCAACAGCCCTACACTATGTTTGCTGCATATATTGGATACTGGGGCTGAAAACAGGACTGGAACTCTGTGTTCTCATCAGACTTTTCATGGCTTGCTATATCATGAACTTGCACACACAACTGTGCCTCCTGCTGCAAGGATATTGACAATGTGTGATGTTAACTGTCCCTCGATGGATGAAAGCCCCTTAAGTGCTGAAGCTTCTGCTCTACCTGCTAACATTTAAACCTGATTATTTCCCTCTTTTTTCAACTTCCTTTTGACAGATTACACACATATTGAAAACTTGCTTTAAATAGTTTTCAGACCAAACTAATAAGCTTCCAGATGTTCCCTCTCACAAATTCATACTGATGAAATAGAGGGGATCTATGTTAAGATTGCTCTGCTTCAGAAGGTAAAAATATCAGGCCAAAATCTCCTGGATATATCCCTTGCACAATTCTGACTGATTTTTATATGATTTTTAGTAATTTATGTTTTTCCAGTGCAATTGTTTTCTGGGTAGGTTGTGTCCAATACTTTTGGGAAATTATGTATGACCTCAGTAACTCTGTGCCTCCAAATGTCCCAATTACATTTCCATGTCAGCCGAAGAAGAGATGAAAGTTCAAAGCATTAGTAAATAAGAGGAATGTAGAACCCTTCCTCTACCTACTGCATGCTCCCCACTCTGCCCCAGTTCATTTGCACTAGCTGTGGGAGAAAGGACCAAGTTCCCACCCATCTACCCTCTGTACTTCAAGTTATAAACACACATACTTCATTACATCTGATGGAAATAGGTCTGCATTTTTAAAACACAGATCTGCCACCATCTCACATAGTTTGGCCCTTACTCCAAATTTTTTGAATGGCTGTGTGGGACAATTTTTGCAAGGAAAGCCAATGTTAATACAACACCACAGGGCTCCATACCACACAGTACCATGGAAGATGCTGCTGTCTGGAAATGTCACCTGGCAGACGGCCTAGTTTCATACCGAATGTGTTATTATGGACTATTGGTTGAGACGGAGAGACAGTGGAGGAGAGAGACAACAGTTTGCTGTTTCTAGACGTCACAGAAGCTGATCCAGGCTTTCTTCCAAACCCTTTTGAATTGGAGAGTTGGAGTAGATTTGCCGTCTCAGTTTGGAAGGATTGTTTAAAATCATAGGTGAACAGTTTGTTTATAATGGAAAATTATGGTTTGATTAAAACAGGAAGTAATGGATTAAATACAAAGCATGGATTATTTCCTACATTACAGCTCCCAGAATCCACCAATTAGCATGGCCCATTTAGGATGTTACCAGTAAATTTCTTGTTAGAGAAATTTGGTTAGCTGGAAATGAGATAATGTAATTCTTTTAACCAGAATAGGATGGGCTGTCAAAATTCTGCTTTGATGAATCTTCTGCCACATATAGTTCTGCTTGTCTCTACAAGCACTAGGGGCCATTTCAGACAACACGTTTATATATATTATGATTCCATTTTTACTTTCATGGTTGCATTCTATGAAATCTTGGGATTTAAATTTTGGAAGAACTGTTACAGAAATGTCTTTCTGCTCAACAATGTTAAGCATGAACAACAGTATTAAAAAGCTGGTCAGACTGTGAAACAAATAGCCATCCTACTGCTTTTGAAGGGAAGTGATGATGCAGCTTTGGGACCAATACAGCTGCATATTTCTGCTATAATATCTGGCAGTGAAGGAATTACAATTGTGGTGAAAGACTGTGATTGTCTGGTGGCTTTAGCCTGTCAACATATTTCAAAGGCCTATTAGGCTATTTTTCATAGTTTCATTATCAATGAGCAAGTGGTCTTTTAGGGGACAGAGGAGTGTTTCATTAAATACGGCTTTAAAATACTCTCTGTGTGAACATGTTTCTGTCTGATGCCTGCTCATTGTGCAATGCAGAAGGTACTCTCCCAACCATGAGAAGTAGTTGGCTTTGCCTGCCTTTGTCATTCTGCACTTTCACCTAGATCAGAAGTTGAAAAAAAAATAATTATACTGGCTGGAGAATTCTGGGACTTGTAGTCCAAAACAGGAACACCCCCCAGGTCCAGCCTGTATGGCATGTTTGCTTTTTCTTTTCTTTTCTTTTCTTTTTCTTTTTGCAGGCATCTGACCTACAATTTATTTTCAGGAGCTAATAATCTGCAGTTAACTATTCACAAAACTATTGCTCTTGTTCACAATTTTTGTTTAATGTGTTCAATCCCATCTCCTTACCCCCTTCCCAGGGGCATCCAAAGTAAAATCTTGAGCTGCTCTGCCTAACACAGCCTTAGAAGACTAGGGGCTTGTCTACATGGGCCAATAAAACCCTCTCTCTGGAGACCTATCTTCACGATGCAGGGCCAAATCCCAAATTAGAATGTGGGCTGTCTACACAACATAAGGCCAGTTCCCAAATACACCATATTGCTCCCTTAAACTTGTTTTTTATAAACTTACCTTTTGCTCTGGATTTTTCAGGAAAACCTGGAGCCCTCTGTAGCAACACGGAATTGCTGTTTACACATGCATACCTGCTGTGTCACCCAACACAACCAATGCTAGTGTGAACCACTCCCTCCGAGGTCACAACAGTGATTGATGTTAGGTGCCTCATTTCTGACCTCAGAAGGGTCAGAAACCATGCCCTTTTAGGGATCTGGGTATGTTTAGCCAACAGAAGAGATGGTTAAGAGGTGATATGATAGCCCCGTTTAAATATTTGAAGGGATGTCATACTGAAGATGGAGTGAATTTGTTTTCTTCAGCTGCAGAGAACAGGAGTGGGACCAATGGGTTCAAACTAGAGAAAAAGAGATTCCACCTGACAGTTAGGAAGAACTTTCTTACAGTAAGAGCTGTTTGACCGTGGAACACACTCCCTTGGAGAGTGGTGGAGTCTCCTTCTTTGGAGATTTTTAAACAGGCTGGATGGCCATCTGTTGGGAATGCTTTGACTGTGGACTTTATCGCATGCACTTTTAAAACCGTTTTGGGGATGGGGACGGGACTCGCGGGAGCGAGTGTGAACAGATTTTACCGCACACGCAAGCGTCCACAAAGAGGCCCCGTTCTGGCACCTGTCCCTGTCCCGTGTCGAGAAGCATTACATGTTCTGCTTGAGCACATTTAACGCTTCTCAGCATGGGACAGGGACGGGTGCCAGAACGGGGCCTCTTTGTGGACGCTTGCGAGTGTGGTAAAATCCATTCACACTCACTCCCGCAAGTCCCGTCCCTGTCCCCAAAATGGTTTTAAAAGTGCATGCGATAAAGTCCTGTGTGTTCCTACATGGCAGGGGTTGGATTGGATGGCCTTGTGGTCTCTTCCAATTCTGATTCTATTATTCTATTACTCATGCTAGCTATGGCAAACACAGTGGAGATGCATGTGGAGACTGCTATCTGGCAGTGTGGAGGTAACAGGGGGAATTCTGGCCACCTCTGGGGCCAGAATAGTCTGGGAGCACCCCAGAGTATTCTGGCTAGTGTAGATAAGCCCCTGAGCTTCTTGTGGGTGATTTTTGGCAACAACTTCAAATCAGATTCCTTTAAAAAAAAAAAACAAACAAACTTCAAAACACATGTAAATTGTGGCTGGAGCAAACCATATCAAAGTTTCATTTACTCGTTCCTTTTCCAGTGTGATACATACCATCTTCTGTCAGCAGTGCCTTTCTGCATTCTTGTTGCTGTGTGCCTTCAATTTCTTTCCAAATTACGGCAACCCCAAGGCAAACCTATGAGGTTTTCTTAGCAAGATTTGTTCAGAGGTGGTTTTCCATTCCCAGTGTCCGAGGCTGAGAGCTTGTGACTGGCCCAAGGTCACTCAATGGGTTTCAAGGCCAAGCGGGGATTCCAATCCTGGTTTCCAGCACCACAGTCAAACATTCAAACCACTATGCCACTCTAGCTGACGTCTATGCAACAGAATAAACTGGCACAAATCTCATATTAGAAATGGCAATACTGAAAAGTTAGTGGAAGAATAACATCAGGATACTTTGTCACAGACCTTAAACTGGGCACTGTGGAGTTAAGAAACATCCAAGACAGAATAGAGTGAGAGGCTGCTGAATTACAATCCACTATGAAATTCCAGTTTATAACCAGAGACTAGAATGAAAATAAAAGCAGTCTCTTAATTACATTACATGTGTTAACTGGCTTCCCTAGCATGAGGGGCTTTGCATTATTAGCAACAAGGAATTGTGAATGGCTGAGTTAATAATACATACCCTCCAAGTGTCCCATTCAGGAACAGTACCAGTTCTGTCATCTCACTTTTTCAGCTGCTTTAAAAATGTTCATTTCTCTTCCTTCCTCTCATTTCCCCCTTTGTCCTAAGCTTATTTCAATTTCAAAGTGCAAAAGTAGTTTGCACTTAATTAACTCAACAAAAGGGAAAAGGGGATAATTTTATTCCTTCCCTTAGGGTAAGGTAAAAGCAAACTGCTGCAGTCTCTCCTTGCTTGTTTTCTTCCTCACTGATAACATTTGGCACTTGATACACTCTGATGTTAATGGGGCACGTGCCCATTATTATCTGTGAATATCATGCAGCACATGATAATATTTCACTGTTAGTACCTTCTGCATTTTTATCAGCATAAACACTGCTTCAGCCCCACCCAGTCACCCATATATACTGAAATTCTGCTCCAAACAGTTGAGAAATTCTCTGAAGCATGTTTTCAGGAAACACAGAAGGCTGCAGCAAGGAGACAAACGGGAAGAAAATTCAGTCATGTTGATGGTTGAGCACCAGCACTATGTTTAGGCATTACTTGTTCTCCAGTGCACTGAAGGGTCAAACTGCCAGTAGATGTTAAGAGGAATGAGCATGCCTTGCTATGACCATAAACACATTTTAAAGTTTATATTTTTCTTCTTAAGCAAGGGAGATATGTGCCTCACAATGAAACATGCAAATTTAGCCCATGTTCATTTTGAATGCCCTGTCATAAAACAAAGCTCAGAAAAAATACATAACAGTAACAAACAGATCTTCCATCAATTTAAACAGCATCTTTCTAAAAACAGGAATACATATTTGGGCCTAAATGCAATGGCTAGTACCAAACAGAGTAGATCCATTGCATCAGTAGAATTTACAGAATTGTTGGCTTACCAGTTACCCATTTATTCAGATTTAGTAGAATATAGACTTGCTTGATCCTGAAATTATCTAAATTTTATGCTACCATTCAGCAGTTCATTCCACTGTGTGGCTTGCCTCTAGGAAAGTTTATATAGGATTGCAGCCTTCTGGTTAATGCAACTAAACTTGCTTTGGTCTCAATAATTTCTAAAGTACTGTGTAGGTTTTGGGGGTGACTTTACAAAAGACTCAGAGATAGCCAGGATTTGCTTATCCAAGTCTATTGCACAATCAAGTTTACGTCTTAGTGCAATGATCATATTAAAACCATCATAACAGGTTCAGTACAATAACATCCAAATTCCACAAAACAGTGATATCTTTATTGAGTCACCCAAAATGCACAAAGTACATGTTGGAAGGCTTCAAAGCCAGTGGTGCTTCATGTATTTTGTGCATTTTGGATGTTATTTTACTTTGCTACATAGCTACCCTTCAATATGTTTTTTAACAGGTTCAATTATGATAACATATCTATTGAACATTACTTTGCTTGTAGTGACACCTATTGGTTGGAAAAGGCTAAAACCAAATGCCTTGTTTTAGTGATTTAGTGCACATTTTTCTGCCTGGGGAACTTTTGAAATTTCCATATGCTGTTAATTAACTAAAAATTAAATAATAATGCATAAAAAATAAACAGTATGTTTATAAAAGCAAATATTTATATAGTTAATTTGTACAGACATAGACTTTATGTATGTATATGTGTGTGTGTGTGTGTGTGTGTGTGTGTATGGCATAGATAAAAAAATATAGACAACCAGATAAGAAATTATTGGAAGTGTGCATTTTTATTAATCAAAGAATTACATCAACTAAATTGATTTTTACTTTCTAATCCTTCAAATCATGTGTGATGTGGCATCACAGTCCCCTCCCTTTTTTAAAGAAAGGAGCAACTCATTTTTTTATGTAGGAAAAACAAGTAAGGCCTAGAACACCTAACTATAACCACCATCTTAAACAGTCACAATACACCCACATTAAGGTTCTTTTTTTCAGTGATTCCTCTGGAAGGCTGATAGTCTGTCCTACGAATTTTAAATCCTAATTCTGCAGATGAAAAGGATCCTCAAGTAGCTTTATTGTGGTTGTTAACTGCCTTCAAGTTGACTTCCAGATAACAAAAATCATGACAACTTCTGCATCTCAGGTTTACCATCAATGAGACACAATACAAGAGAAAATTCACTGGAAGAGCAGATAAGCCACATGCATCATTAGCAGTTCAGTTTACAAGAAGCTGAGTTTTCCAGTCAATAGAGAGGAAAACCACGGCCTTATTCACACTATAATTTAACCAGTTTGCAAACCAGATTCTAGGTGCCTCATTGACACTAGAGTTGATTACGCCCATGGGTGTGTTTGAGGTGAATCTGCACAAGACCACCTGAACGAGTTCTTTTGATTTCGGGTCTTTTATTGCGTCTTTTGAAACGATGCAATTCATAAATGTGAACATGCTGCCAATCACATTCAGGACCCCCAGGAGGAAGGGACGATGGGCAGAAGGTAGGATGAGGGATGGAACATACCCATCCCACAGGTCTTGCCAAACCACTATTCTTTTTCCCCTCTCATAAGTTCAAAGTAAGAAATAAACTATAACACTATGTGAAAGATATAAAATATTATCACTTGCTTTATTTAATGTAATTCATAAATATGAAATCACAGGGAAAAGAACAGGTTTATTATTTATCCATTAGAAATTTCTGGGCCCATTCTTCCTGACCCACTGACATCTGTCATGAAAAAGATACATCAGTAATCTCTCCCTCACTGCTTCCTGCCCTGATGCAAGTGTCTTCTTATAGGATCCTTTACAGTCACTTCTTTCTGCAGCTATTTAAACAACATGAAAGAATTAGGAAGAACTCTGGTTTAAAAATGAAAATTTGTCACAAATCCAAACCATCATTACTATCCTCATACATGCACACATACAGATAGACATTCTTTGCACTCTATAACTTTACACATATTTATCTTCCCAAGTTCTAGTGAGGTCTGTTCTCAGCCCTAGCTACACATGAAGGTGGAGATGTGTGGATATTATTAACCCATGTCTCTTCCAGTAAGATTAAAATGAAAAATTTGAATCATTACACCATTATGTTACCATTTCCACACCCTTCATGACAAATTCTTCCACTTTACTGGCTGTTGGTTGTGAGATCAGGTAAAGACTAATCTGACAGTCATGCCACATTTTGACGTATACATTACAAGGGTGACGCAGGTTGACAACATCCATACAACTCCTGGTTATATGTAATTGGTTATACGTAACTTCTCTTTTAGATTAGTCATTGTTCCTCCTTCAACACAGAGGAGCAAAATAATCTCTACTAGTAAAGAGATCATTGCTCTTTCAATATTCTTTATTTTCTGAAATATCCAGATTTTATTTTAAGATATTTAAGAAGTAAAAGATGGAGCTTATTAGGAATTTGGGGGCAAAGGCAGACGAAGGTAAATATTCTTAATAATTTCACTATCTAAATCACACTTAAATCATATTGACTACCTAAATATGGTCCCCTGGCAAAAAAGTTAGGAAATAATTTGCCCATTTTCCTTCCAATTAGTAAGTAAAATGCTCAAAGGACTAAGGCGAATGCTTGGTATAATAGATTTAAAAGCAATGTGAGATTTTTCAATGGTTGGATCTCACTATAAGAGTTTGAACTGTTTAACTGAAAATCTTTTTCCTTCAAAGATTACCCAGAAATATTATTTTTTTCTGAAAGCAGAAAGGATCTATAGGTTTATCGATCTATAGGTTTATGGAAATAATAATTCCCAGGAAGCCAAATGCAGTCCTAACAAGAGTTTGGAATGGTTGGATTTTGGGCTACAGCTTCTAGTTTTCTGCATGGCCTAGTCATGGTAACTGGAGGATTATGCACATTGTAATCCAAAAAATGACCATCTCATGTTCTGGTCATAGACAAATTGAAAAGGATCCAAATAGATAATCTATTATTTCATGCTTAAAAGCATTCTCTGTCCTATCCAAATACAATAATACCATCAAACCTAACACTACAGTGAATTCTGGTAGAGTGTAAAAGCTAACTCCGGCTTCTAAGCGTAGGAGTGCCTCAGTTGCTCCAACTCTGAACATTTATTTTTACTGTAATTGACTCTTTTTTAATCTAACAACACAATGTGTCTTAATCTAACGCAAAACATTTTACCTTGAATTAATTCTTACCAGTTCTATTTTTCATATTAAGTAATGACTATCTACTATAATTGAATTGCATAGAAACTGTATCTATTATTTAAGTGAATTGAAACAAACAACTAGATAAAAATGTTTAAGTTACCTACTAAAAAATAGAGGCACAATCCAGAAAATCTTAAGCATTTTATGCCCTATCAGATTCAACAGGAGACCTAAATGTGTTCTCTTAAAATGCTTAACATTGGCTGGATCATGTCCTAATTAAAATGTATCCTCTTTATTTTTTAGAAATAAGGTGATGCATTAAAATGAGATTTGCTTCCTAAATAGTCTCAGCTACTGCTGTAAATTATCTTTTCTTCTTCTCCCCTTTAATTTCTTCTCACTTCACGGCCCCTTAAAGGCTGTGGTGGCCTGAAATTTTTCAGCAGGCAGCAGGCAGATTCTCCCTCACCAGTGCAGAGAAGGTTGCGAAATTTGGCTAGCTGTGAATGGAAACGATATTACATTGAATGACATCAAACCCAGATACTGGAGTGTGCATGCGTACATGCACACAAACACATGCACTAATCAAGGGTGAGGAATGTGTAGTCCTCCTGATATCGGTGGACTACAACACCCATCACTTAAGGGAACACAACTGCTGGAGACAGAATAGCAACACAGACCTCCCATGGGACCTCAAATGGATGTCCCTTCCCTGCATTTAACTTTAAAAAAAATCACTAAAAAAACCTTCATATGAATGACCCTTTAAAGGCCACCAGGGAGACACAATTTTGCTATGTTTTTAGGTCTCCCTGTATTTTTTCAAGACCAGGAAAAGGTTTTTTTTCCCAGCCCAAGAGTAAACTGTAATCTCTTTTTCACACTACACAATTGTAGCACTTTGATACTACCTAACTGTGAAATAACAGTAGAAGACAATACTGAGTATGCCTTTCCAAATGTAGACATTTGCTTTTAACACTAATGGTCACAAATTGTTTAGCTCGATCATTCATAATTCACTATCTTAGTTGAAAAAATCTCAACAAAACTCCATGCCTTATCTCTAAGTATAGAAACAGATGGGTTACATAAAATTAGTTTTAAGGATCTGATCAAAGACTTTGCAATTAGAAAAAGTAGGAGAAAACTTTTCAAACATAAATAAAATGAAGGTATACAAAAATAAACATTATTTTCCATTTTACTGTAAGATTTGGTTCATTTTGAAAAATAACATTTTATTATTTTTTATTTTATTTTATGGTTTATATTTTGAATTAAATATATATGGAGGCACCAAAATCTTTTGTGTGCTTAGGGCCTCTAAAGGTCTTAATCTGACCCTGCCTTCATCTCACCACCCTCCCACAGATACACCCCTGGACATGGCAGAGGTAAATCATACCTGTTCAGAGCAAACATTTATGGGCTCTCTCAGTATGATCCAGATGACACTTTCAAGAAGAGGAGGAACTGTGAGAGAGCCAAGGTAAGTCCAGTAGTTCAGAGAATGGGGAAGCAGACAGGAAGGATCAAAGTTGGTGAACCTGTGCTGTTTGCCCTTTTAGAGAGAGAGAGAAGAGGAAATCAGCAAAAATTTAGAGACAAAAACTCTTGAATGAAGTCAAAAGCTTTCACAGTTGGCATCTATAGTTTTTTATGGGTTTTTCGGGCTATGTGGCTGTTTTTTTGGAAGAATTATTCCTAACGTTTCGCCTGTATCTGTGGCTGGCATCTTCAGAGGGTGGTGGCATGGAAGTGAGTGGTGTGTGTGTGTGTGTATAACTCACACACACACACACACACACATATGTACATACATATATACTGTGTGACCCTTGGTTGGGATAATCATTGATTTTGAGGTGTTGCTGGATTTCCCACGGTTTATTGAGGTGAGTTTACCTCCGGTTCTGCTTTATGGCCAGCTGAAAAGAGGCTCACAACATTTCATGCTCTGGATTATTTCTTTTTGATATTGTTATGTTCCTTTATGCATGTGGCAGGAAATGCAGGGATGGGTTGGAGGTCATTGAAATAAATAGATAAGATGACAAGTACAGTGTTAAAGGAGTTTATGGGGGAACCAAATGAACAGATTTAGCATCCTGCTCCATAGCTCCATGTTTTGTGTAGCTGCTGAAGACACAGGATTTCTCCACCTGAGCAAGACAGGGCTCAAATCTTTGCATACCAAGGAAAAGTACTCAAAGAACAAGAAACTAGTAATAGACAATGGAACGTTCATAAGCCTCCTATAGCATACTAAGTATGTCCTGGCTGTGGAAAACATGGAAGTTCAGAATTGCCATACCTTAACTTTAATAGCATCCAAATGGTCTGTTATTTTCTTCAGCTGTGGATTACATTCACCTAGCTGAAATACAAATGTCAAATTCATTTTGCTCAGATTTCAAAATGTATTTATTGTTGGAAATACAATACTTTGTTTCAAATCCAAATGTTCTAACTAATGCAGAAGGGTCATTAAAAAGCAAGACAGGCATACAACCCACACCATAAAACTAAACTGAAGAAAACATTTTAAAATACTCATCAGGCAAGAGCCAGAAAATAAGGTCTGATACAGATGGCCCAAAAGGGTAGTCTGTGCAGCAGGATTAGGGTTAGGGAGTGCACAGCATTTGCACGCTCCTGAACCCTAGAACATGATGAGGACTGCGTCATCACATAAAGCACTTTAGATGGCGTGCGTGAGCATGCCACCGCAGCTGCGCAGCTTTTAGATGGAGCTGTACAGTTGCGGTGGAGTAAAGGCGCCAAATGGCACCTTTTTTTGTTAATTGCACCACAACTGTGGCACTAAAAAGGAGCAGGGTTTGCCCACTCCTTTTTTGCTGCGCAACTTCACTGCTGCATCTAGCTGCTGCAGTGAAGTTCTGCAGCAAAAAGGTCTGTAAAGCCCCTAAGTATCTTATTTATTTATTTAAAACATTTATTTAAGACATTTCCACATCATCTTCCTGCTGACAAGGGCTCCCAAGATGATGAACAAATCTAACTGCTCATCCCAATTGAATCTATGGGAATTACATAAACATTCACTTATCGAGTTCTTTGTGATTTAATAGATCTACTCTAGTTGGAACTAACAATCAGATTTAGGCCCAAATTTCAGAATGCATAGGAAAACATAACAATTCTGGAAGATGTAAAGGCACTGGGGGAGTACTCTGACATTTTATAAGTAGCCCAAAGTTATCCTGCTGTCAGTAAAGTCCTTTGGAAGCTGCACACATGTTGATCCATCCATTCTAGCCATTCCTAATGTTGGCCATGTTGGCCTTTTCCATGGCTTCAATCCTACATAACAAGGATGGGAATTGTGCCTCCCTCTGGATGTATCTGAACTATAAATCCCAGCATTCTTTGCCACTGTCTCTACTGGAGAGGGCTGCTGGTAATTCCAGTTCAACTACATCTGAAGAGCTACATGGTTCCCCTTGTTGTTCAGTAAGCCTTACTTCTGAATAAATATACACTTCTGATGTGTTGTATGTTTAGGATATTGGGATCTCCCCTGCCCCAGTTCTGACAAATTCTGCTTTGTCTTTCAGATGTCACAAATACTACAAATGCATTAAAACATTCCATAGGTGCTTTGAGAAGATTTGTTTTAGGAAAAGAAAATACATTTATTCTAACAAGCAAGTACAGAAACATGTGCTAAAAACAATAGTTTATCCCAGCTTACCTGTAAGAAAACAGCCATGACTGCTAATCCATCTGCCTGGCAAGCAGCCTCAACAAATGTGTCATATTTGTCGGCATTCCAATGGACCACATGAAGCTGAAAAGCAAGATAACAACTCCCATTAATTATTACCCTATGGAGTCTAGACAACCCTTTGTAAGAGCTGATGGGAGTATTGGGGGAGGGGGGCTAGTCTGGTCTTTTATAAGAAGTCCAAAGCCATCTTGATGTCAATGAAGTCCTTTGGTAGCGCCACACAGGTTGGTCCAAAGCTGCTCTGAAGATCTTTTTTAGTCACTCCTAGTTTGGGCCAGTTTACAAAAACAACAAAACAGTCCCTGGCATATTCACATACCAGTCCTTCCCATATCAGGCTGTGAGACCACCCTTATCTTTCCCTTGACAAGAATCCTCAGATTATACAGACTGGATTGAGGTTTAAAGGTCCTTGCAATGAAAGGTGCTACATAAATGCCAAGTTGTGACTGCTCAGTTCATTAACTCATTCTGTATTCTGGAGCTCGTAAGGTGTGTCTGCACTCACACTTTTATTTTCATTAAAAAGCTGAACTGTTTCATTTTAAAGATATTATGGAGTTTATTGAAAAGAAACAAATGCTTTTGACAGGAATGGCATTTGGAAAACAACAAACAAGAAACAGACACAAGTAAAATTTGCAATACTGTGGGGAAAAGCCCATTCCCAGTGGCTTGTGACTTCTCTGTTAAAGGATGTATGTATCTTGTCTTACCACCGCTCTTGCACCACAGGTAGTTGGAGAAATCTTTTAAGGCCTTTTTCTTTTATTCTTCTTCATCATCATCATCATCATCATCTTTGTCATCGATACTCTCATACAGCAGTCTGTTGGAGAAACCTGGTTCCACTGGATAGACTGCCTCAGCTTAATGGAACCTTCAATCCATTGGCTTGTAAAGAACATCTGCTAGGGGAACCATGTTGTCTTGGACTTGCAGACTAGATCTTTCTTCATGCATGTGCCATGTTGGCAGAGGTGCTTTCTTGAGCCAAAGATCCTTCTTCTTTGCACAACTAAACACTCGATACTACCATCTAACTACTAACCTTTCAGAGTTATCCTCTCTATTCTTTTAACTTTTCTTCTCTCTTTCGACTCTAGGGCCATTCTTCAATAACAAAGAGTTCTAGTGAATTCTTGAAGATGTTTATAAGCAGCAGGAGGAAACCTTTTTAGACTGACTAATAGTTCCTAGGTATTGTCCCTCCAATTTGGTTTCTTAGATAGAACTTTTTTTCCAGCTATATATATGTTTTGGAACATTTTGTTTTCTAAGCACCTCCTATTAATTCGTTATATTCCATCTCACCTGGTTCCTGTGGAAAACATAAGTCTTTAAACACTGCAAATGTCATTTCCCTCCAGATGATCTTCCCACTAATTTTAGCCACTCAACATTTCCCCCCCACCACCACTCTTCTCTATTTAACTTCGGAAATTGCTTCTGACAGTCTTCAGCACTTTCATTACAATTCTGTCAAGCATCTACTGTACTTCCATTTCAGAAATAAGAAGACACTACAACATTTTCCCTCTTCATATTAGTTAACAGGAAGGCATTTAAAATTTCTAAGCGGTGGGAAGCTATATTTATATATTGCATACTTTAAGTCAGAATTTTTGTCATTCTATTTCAACACTGAAACAACACTGAAATACTGTTCAGATAATATTTTTTTAAAAAATATCTTTTTCAGTCTATACAATCCTTAAAGTCTCCACATGTTGTTGATTTTCAACTTCCATCATCCTTAGCTAGCATGGCTAAACATCACAGATGGTGGGAGATATAATCCAACAAAATCAGTAAGATCACATTTTCCTCACCTGTTCCTAAAGCAACATCTAGAATATTCACCACTATGGCAGTATGCCTAATGTCTAAGCCAGGCTGGATATTCAAGCTCATCACAGCCCATTCAATCTATTCTGCATGACCTTGCCTAAATAAATTCTGTCTTGCTGCATGATCACACACCTCCAAATTGATCCAATTAGAACTCTCTTTTTCCCTTTTCTTTATTTGCACATCACATTAGAATGAAATTGTTATAACATAAAATTGATAACAAGAAAAAAAATAATGATTTTATTCGTGGAATTATGTCGTTTAAAAAACCATGTCTGTTCATCTGCTTTCAGGTCAGATTTCAGGGATGCAACCAGGGAAAGTCACAATAACTCTTTCTATACAGTTCAGTAGAATACTTTACCTCTGCTGCGAATTTTGTTCCATCCACTGCATGCTCAGAGCCAATGTCATCACTGGGTCCCCAATGGAAGTGAATTTGGCGCAGTCTATAATTTCCAATGAGTGGACCCCCACTTAGCACTATAAAGAGAAAAAGACACACACACAAACACACACACAGAGCAGCATAATTAGGTTACTTACCTAGAGAAAATGAAACGTTTCTTTTAGTTTTCTTTCTACTGCCTGAGGACCAAAACAAACCTAGTGCAAGAAAACCTTTATTGGGTTTGCTGACTTTAAAGCTGTGGCTGGTAATAATTTTGATGTCAGCAACAGCACTAGAGAAAATTTCAAAATTTCTCTGGTTTTGGATTTTTCTGCTCCCAATGCTATTACTAGCTTGGGTGAGTAAGGGAACAATACAAGAAATATAGGATGAAATCTAGGTGTTAGAAGAGACTCAGTGAATTAATGTTATTTATATACTGTAACTGGCTTGCCATTCAACAACTGACTCTTCAGGCCTACTTTAGTTTGGACTAGCAGTTGGATTTAGGATACAAAAGTGATCTAGATCCTTAAAATGCTGCAGGGCAAACCAGTTAATCTGCCCTCCCTAACATATGCACTATAATGAAAACTGGTTAACCAGAATCTGTTTTATCTGTCTTAACAATGTGGTTGATCTCATGGACATAAAAGCTAGGGCCCTTTCACAGTATATATTACCGCACTGATTCTACTTTAACTGCCATGGCAACATCATACATAATACTGGAGTTTGTAGTCTGTTGGGATGCAAAAGCTCCATATCTGACAATTCAAAATTTCCCACCCAAAACTGCAAATCTCATAGAAGAGCCAGCATGATGTAATGGTTTCACATTGGATTATGACTTGGGTGACCAGAGTTTCAATTTCTGCCTGGCCATGGAAACCCACTGGGTGACCTTGGGCAAGCCACACTCTCTAAGCCTCAGTGGAAGGCAAAGGCAAAACTCCTCTGGAAAAACAAACAAACAGAATAGGTTTAACTTAAGATCACCATAAGTCGGAAATGACTTGAAGGCACACAATAACAATAATAACAACAGGATACTATAGGATGGCACCATGTCAATTAAAGTGGAATCATAATGCTATAACTGAAAGGGCCTTTGGACAGTGAAAAAAGCTGACAGGAGGATAATCGACATACAGTATTTGAAATGTGGTGCTGGAGAAGAGTTGTATAGATACCATGGACAGATAAATGGGTCCAAGAGCAAATCATAGAATCATAGAGTTGGAGGAGACCACAGAAGGAGACCACATCCAATCCAACCCTATGCCATGCAGGAAATCACAATCAAACATCCCCAGCAGATGGCCAACAAGCCTCTGTTTAAAGACCTCCAAGGAAGGAGACTCCACTACACTTCGAGGGAGTGTGTTTCACTGTTCACAGCTCTCTTTGTCAGGAAGTTCCTCCTACTGTTTAGATGGAATCTTTTTCCTGAAGTTTGCATCCATTGTTCTGTGTCCTAGTTTCTGGAGCAGCAGAAAACAAGCTTGCTCCATCCTCAATATGACACCCCTTCAAATACTTAAACAGGGCTATCATATCACCTCTTAACCATTTCTTCTCAAGGCTAAACATACCCAGTTCCCTAAGTCTCTTCTCGTAGGGCATGGTTTCCAGACCCTTCATTATTTTGGCCATCCTCCTCTGGACATGCTCCAAATCAAGTCTGAGCTCTTACTAGAAACCAAAATGATTACACTGAGGCTATCAATACTGTTTGATAAAATGGAAGGGAGCAGGAAAAAGATGCATTATAAGTGGATTAACTCAGTCAAGGAAATCATAGCTTTGAGTCTGCCAGACCTGAACAGGGCAGCTGATGACCAGAACACTTGGAGGTCTTTCATTCATAGGGTCACCATAAGGCAAAGCCAACCTGATACCCATAACTACAAATGAAGTTGAGAGACCCAATCACAAATTTCTTGGTTTCATATTTAGTTTGGTCCTCAAACACAAATGACAACTACTGGATGGAAAGAGATATTTGGGAAGACTTTCAAAGCTTGTTTAATTCCTGGCTATGCTCCTTAACAAAATCCAATGCCTGGATGGCTGGAATGGAGAAAGGTAATAATATTTTGAAATATGAAGAACTTTCTCTACTGAAGATCAAAATAAAAAAAACAAAACAAAACAAAAAAACCTTGTGAACTTGTACAAATTGATAATTAGGAATCATGATGTTTGTGTGTGCGGGAGTGGTAAACAGGTAATTAACTGACTTACCACTACACTTTTACTTTTATCATTTTATTTAACTGATATTGGGAAAATAATTGTTGGGCTGGGACATAACTGAGTTGACAAAAAGGGGGAAAGAAATTTAAACTCTTTCCATGAAATCAGGCAGACTGCAAGAAACAAAAGACTCCAACTATTATGGTGGGTAAGAAAAAGCTGTGTTTGACAAATGGAGTTTTGTCTCATTTAAACAGAGTTTTTAGGAAACTGTTCAGCTACCTGCACGTGGATGGAATCATGTTCCAGCAGCATACAGGCAACATAATTGAACTGAGGCATATTTTTCTAGCAGCAAGAGAGAATTTTAACAAGTAATATGTTCTCAAAGGGCAACATATCAAAGGCAAAATAAATGGATCTTCTTTGGAGATTAGTAGTGTTGCATTTCATGAACTCTAATGTCAGCCCAGATTAAAAGATTGCACTCAAGCATAACAAAATTTGCTAGGAAACAAACCTGATTTATTTTCAGTGTCATCAAATTCCACACTGGTGGAATGTCCATTGTTGAGGATGACTTTAGCAGATAAGGGATCATAATTAGGGTACAGTGGACGTAGTGTGGGGTCATATTTAGTCTCCTGAGTTTTGATATCGATGGGAGATTGGCGGTCTCCATTAGCAAGAGGGAAAATTTCCTTCCAGCGAGAAGGTCCTAGAGGACATTGTAGTAGAAAAGTTGTTCATTAAAATACATTCCACACAACCAGAAAAAGAAAGTAATTGCTATATGAGAAAATAATCACAGTAACCTACCTGAATTTTCTTATTTTCTTAAAAAATGTTATTCTGATTATTAAAAATGGTGGCATTTAAAAAGGTGGAAAATACCCCACCCCGTTGTCCTTGGTGAGCTAAAGACAGCTGTCTATATGAATAAGTCTTAATTCTAATGAATTAAATACCCAAGGATGCGGGTTAGAACATTAGGGTTGGTCATTTTCTGCCTACTTCCAGGCATTCAGGTCATAAGGAATGCAGCAGGCACCTGAAATTAACACACACATGCAAAAGATTCAGAGAACATTCACACATCAGCAGATTATAGTATAGTCCACACATCAACAATATTTCATTCGGCTTCAGTATCATAATACAGGGATTTACGTATGGCTTACCAAATCAGACCCTGATCCATAAAGCTTAGTATTGTCAAAACATATTTGCAGAAATGTTTCCTACGTTTACATGGAGGTTTAAGGGACTAAACTTGGGACATTCTGTATCAAAGCATTAGCTTTGCCAGAGAGTTATGTCCTATCTTCATACTAAGATGAAGTATATAAATCCAAATATGTCAAATCATACATTGAGTCAAAGCTCAATTGTGGGATTTGAACCAGAGTTTGGAAGATAGTCTACCATTTCCAGGATATCATATCCAGCAAGGTCAGTGGTTATGCTGGCTGGGGGGTTTGGGGATATAGATTCCAGAATCCTTCCAAAAGTTAAGGTATTTTCAATCCCCTGGGTTCTAGTACTTCCGCATCTTCAAATGTCTTAGACAAGATCTCTGGTCATGCTGGTGGGATTAATGAGAGCTGTAGGTTAAACCATGGAGGACCAAAATTTCCTCCTCCTAGCATCTATTACTCCCTTCTCACTACACCTGACTATTAAATCACTACTTATGCCACTCTGCCAGAGGTTTAAAAAACAACAAAAACAACACAGTAATACAAGTATGTGGACTTTGCAATCGTTAGCAAAGGTTCCCAGGAAGAATGTTCAAAGTAGAACTGAAAGTTTTGTGCTCAGGAATCTTCTCAAGTAGGACAAGAAGAAATGGACCTAAGTTAGCAATGCAGAATTTGTTTTCTAAAGGAGGGATAATTTTCTAATTGATTACAATAGTGTTCAGTTATAATTAATGAGAGCTTTCCCACTGATTTCCATAGAACAAGAACCAGAAGTATAGTTGGGGTGGCAGTGGCAAAATAATCATAGGAATTCTGTCTCCAAATGATATTTTCTTTCAGTCCTCATATTTCTAGCATTGGGGTAATTTACAATTTAAGTGGGGTGTTCAGAAATAAAGTTTAAGTGTTCAACGAAAAAGAGCAGGTAAAGTTTCTAAGGGAATATGCAAACACAGCAAAAATGAGACTTCTAAGTGTGCAATGGTAGAAATCTGGAGAAAGATGGAAGATTTAATGGAAGGGAGAGAATTCTTATTTTCGGGTATTCATTTTGTTCTCCTCATAGAGGTTTATCACACTAGAGGGCAAACAGGATTTAAACAGGAATTAAACAGGAAATGCCTTATGTTTAACTACACTGTTGACAAGAACTATGTCTGGAAATCAGTTTAGAAATGTGATAAGCTTTCTAAGAGGGGGAAAGGATCCTATTCCCTTTCTGTTTCTCCAAGTTCTCCAGGAAACCCAGGGTAGTGAGGAAGTTAACACGCCAAAACAAAAATAAAAAACAAAACACTTTATTCCATCTGATCTGTGATTATTGCTAGTTTATATTAATCTGTGTGGTGCATCCAAAGGCTTAAAGACAATTCTTTTCAGTATAACAGTCCACTCAGTTTCAGTTCAATTCAGTTTGTCCTGGCTTACTGAGTAGTCAAGGTCCGTTCTACCATCCGGCAGTGAAGCAGCAGAGTTTAGGTGACGAATGAGCAGCAAATGGAGAATGTACTTTTTTTTAAAATGAATGTATTTTTACTGCCAGGTAGATGAAAAGAATGTTTGTTCAATTTTCTGCCGAAGGTCTCAAAACTATGTGTTCAGTTTTGGATAAGGTGTTCCTTGATTTGCATGGGAGGTTCACTGTTCCTGTGCCAATAGCAATGTAGAGGAATTTAGGAAATGTCTCAGAAAAGCACCTTGTTTTTTAGATTCATGCAGTTTACGCTTAACAATTTAAATCATTTTTGGCAGAAAAAAATCATCAACAACCTGTTCCAGTAAAAGCAGTTATAGTGCTGAGTAGTAGTTACATAGCACTTTTCATTTCCACAGCATCTTTCATACGCATTATCCTTATGCAAGCTCTGTAAGGCAGAGAGGTATTTTTATTGCAAATTTCAGAGCATTGAGGCTAACAAGATCAAGCTCAGAAAGGTTACTTTTTGGACAATTCCTCCAATAATAAGCTAACTGAAGAATTCTTGGAGTCACAGTAAAAAAAAAGTAATGTCTCCAAATGTAGCCAAGTATATAGTGGCTTGTCAATGACAATATCTTATCATATCATTTCTGTAATTCTTGGAAGAAAACATCACCGTCACATTGCCTAATGTTATCTATGAGGTCCAGGTCATTCTACGTCAAACATATGTGTGTTCTACCAAGATTATTTTTCAAACTGTGTTCGTTCCAAACCATTCAAATTATAGTTCTGAAATCGATCAGCTATACTGCAATATACTCTTGTACTGAAAGGTCATCCTATTTAAGGAATCATTTTAGCATACAAAATTTTAAAAAATACAAAATAATACCGTATTTGCTAACTATGCAATGTTTAACCACAGATTCCTATATATACAAAAGAAGGATCTAGACTGTAATCCTATACTTACGGTGGGCCCTGCACATTTGCTGGGGTTAGGTGTGCATGACTCCTGTGAATGTGGAAAAACCGCACATAAAACACCAGGATTTTTTACCTGAGGGAACACCTCTCTAAGAATCTCTTGGTCATCCAGTGTAACACTTTGGTCACCATCTGGCAGAAATTGACCACAAAGCCATGCTGGAGGACCTACAAATGTCTAGAGAAGTGTTTTCTTTTGGAATCTCTAGGTCCTCCAGTGTAACTCTATGGTCAATGTCCGGCAGAATCACACTGGAGGACCTAGAGGTCCCTAGAGATAATATATTAATCAAATCTGTGAATAATTGAATCCACAAAAGTCAAAGCTGCAAATGTGGAAAAATGAAATGCACAAATATAGGATGGGGGCCACCTGGCTGAATGAAACTATGTGCATAAGAGATCTAAGAGTCCAAGTAGACCATAAGTTGAACATGAGTCAACAGTGCGATGCAGCAGCTAAAAAGGCCAATGCAATTTTAGGTTGCATCAATAGAAGTATAGTGTCTAGATCAAGGGAAGTAATAGTGCCACTCTATTCTGCTTTGGTCAGGCCCCACCTGTAATACCGTGTCCAGTTCTGGGCACCACAATTCAAAAAGGATGTTGAGAAACTGGAGCGTGTCCAAAGGAAGGCAACTAAGATGGTGAAGGGTCTGGAAACCGTGCCCTATGAGGAGCGACTTAGGGAGCTGGGTATGTTTAGACTGGAGAAGAGAAGGTTAAGAGGTGATATGATCGCCCTGTTTAAATACTTGAAGGGATGTCACATTGAGGAGGGAGCAAGCTTGTTTTCTGCTGCTCCAGAGAATAGGACTCAGAACAATGGATGCAAACTGCAGGAAAAAAGATTCCACCTCAACATTGGGAAGAACTTCCTGACAGTAAAGGCTGTTTGACAGTGGAACACACTCCCTTGGAGGGTGGTGGAGTCTCCTTCCTTGGAGGTTTTTAAGCAGAGGCTGGATGGCCATCTGTCGGGGATGCTTTGATGGAGAGTTCCTGCATGGCAGAATGGGGTTGGACTAGATGGCCCTTGGGGTCTCTTCCAACTCTAAATTTCTATGATTCTATGAAAAGACATTCCACCTAGACATTAGGACTGGAGGAACTTCGGGCTGTTTGACAATGGAACACACTCCCTTGGAGTGTAGTGGACTCTCCTTCCTTAGAGGTCTTTAAGCAGAGGCTGGATGTCCATCTGTCAGGGATGCTTTGATTGGGAGTTCCTGCATGGCAGGGGGGTTGGACTAGATGGCCCTTGTGGTCTCTTCCAAATCTATGATTCTATGGAGGGCCAAATGTATTTTGTTCAGGAGATCCCCCTGGGTAGGTTCAATGTCCTGCATTCAAAATGTCTGTATGCAATACATGAAACTATAGTCAGCTTTCTGCATTCATGAATTCAGCTATTCACAGATTCAGCCATCCACAGCTTGAAAATATTATAGATAGATAGATAGATTGATTGATTGATTGATTTTATCATTTTATATAAGGGACACCATTTTACAATGCCATTGTATTTAATGGGACTTGAGCATCCACTGATTTTAGTATCCACGGGAGTCCTGGAACCAAACTTCGGTGAATACTATGGACCCACTCTTGCTTTGTATCACTGTTAAGTATGAATGGGAATTTCAGGAAACATCAGCTATAAATGGCAATTACAATGAGTTTTAAAATGGCCACTTCTAATATAGTAATGCAGTAGTCCCCTTTGGGCAGGGAAACCGTTTTTTTAGTCCAATGTGCAGCACCTAGATTCAGTGGGAACCACACATGCACGGAAGTACATGTACATACACATATGTGTATTTTCACACATATGTATGCACAAACACACACATTTTGCTGCACTTCCATCCCCCAGCAATCTCTACTGCCGGCTGCCACCTGATATTATTAGCAGCAAATAGCAGATAAACAACCATCTTGTGAAGTAAGGGACCAGCAGTATCCTAAAATAATTAAGACTTATAAATAAAAGTTATTGGGAGTTGATTTGGGACTGTGCAACTGTGGTGTTATTCAGTTAACAAACTGAACTGCATACAGAGGTTCTTGAAGGCAGGAACTCTAGTGCACTTGAACAATTCACACACCACAAAGTCTCCTGGCTGTGAAGGGAAGGAGGATCATCATCATCAACAGCACCATTTTTTATACCCTGCCTTTCTTCTAAAACTGGAACTCCAGGCTGCTGAATGGTCATGTTTGTCACTCATCAATTTAATACTGTATGCAGAAGAGGTACCTAAATATCCTAAAAGGCATCAGATCCCAACTGATCTTAGAAGTTAAGAAGGGTCAGTAAGACCTGGTTACTACTTGGATGAGAGCCCACCAACAAATACTAGGTGCTGTAGGCTGTATCTCAGAGGAAGGAACTGGCAAAACCAACTGTGAGTATTCCTTGGAGTTTCACACAAGACATATCCCATGCAGAAATAGGATTTAAAAATCTGGAAAAACCTGCAAAAGTGGGTTGATTTTCAGACACATTGGGGCTAATAAAGCAATAGTGCGACATTAACCCAAACAGAAAGTCAACAAAGCCCGCTCCTTTTTACTTTCAGGATTTTCTGAAAGTAAAAAGGAGCAAGTTTTATCTACTTTCCTTTCCGGTTAATGTTACATTAATGCACATTAACCCTTATGTTATGTGAAAATCCTTGCCACTTTTGCAGGTTTTTTTCCAGTTTAAACTCATTTTCTGCACAGGATCCATCCCATGTAATAAACTCTTTTGTCTAAGTAAACCCTATGGAAGTCATAGGGTTGCTGTAAGTCAACAGGCAACTTGAAGGTGTGCACGCACACACACACCTTACTAAGCTTCCAGAGCAGCAGAACATTATGTTCCAAAACTTTATCTCTGATACATGGCTTGCTAAGCAGACGTCATTGACCCTGCTGCTGAATCAAGATTAGACAACTACCACATGGTATATGGCTTTACTGTAAAGCTGAAGAATTCCATCTACTACACATTTGTGCTGTACACACTCAAATGATGGGATGATAGCTTTAAAAAGGCATTGTACTTATTAGAGAGCCAGCATGAGTGGTTTGAGTGTTGGACTATGACTATGGAGACCAAAGCTCATTTCCCATGTTGGCTATGAGACTGGGTGACCTTGGGCATATCACATGCTCTCAGCAAATGCTAACCTCCTCTGAATGAAACATGCCAGGAAAACCGCCATGGTAGGTTCACATTAGGGTCTCCATAAATCAGAAATTACTTGAAGGCACACAACAACAACAATAACAACAATAACATTATACTTATTAGTACTAACTCAAAAGTTTGGAAGTTATCCTCGAGCTCATAGAATCATAGAATCATAGAAATTTAGAGTTGGAAGAGACCACAAGGGCCATCCAGTCCAACCCCCTGCCATGCAGGAACTCCCAATCAAAGCATACCCGACAGATGGCCATCCAGCCTCTGCTTAAAGACCTCTAAGGAAGGAGACTCCACCACACCCTGAGGGAGTGTGTTCCACTGTCGAACAGCCCTTACTGTCAGGAAGTTCCTCCTAATGTTGAGGTGGAATCTTTTTTCCTGCAGTTTGCATCCGTTGTTCCGAGTCCTGTTCTCTGGAGCAGCAGAAAACAAGCTTGCTCCCTCCTCAATGTGACATCCCTTCAAGTATTTAAACAGGGCGATCATATCACCTCTTAACCTTCTCTTCTCCAGGCTAAACATCCCCAGCTCCCTAAGGCGTTCTTCATAGGGCAAGGTTTCCAGACCCTTCACCATTTTAGTCGCCCTCCTTTGGACCCGCTCCAGTTTCTCAACATCCTTTTTGAATTGTGGTGCCCAGAACTGGACACAGTATTCCAGGTGGGGCCTGACCAATGCAGAATAGAGTGGCACTATTACTTCCCTTGATCTAGACACTATACTTCTATTGATGCAACCTAAAATTGCATTGGCCTTTTTAGCTGCTGCATCACACTGTTGACTCATGTTCAACTTATGGTCTACTTGGACTCCTAGATCCCTTTCACATGTTGTCTCATTCAGCCAGGTGTCCCCCATCCTATATCTGTGCATTTCATTTTTCCGCCCTACGTGTAGGACCTTACATTTCTCTGTGTTAAATTTCATTTTGTTAGCTTTGGCCCAGCTTTCTAGTCTATTCAGGTCATTTTGAATTTTGATCCTGTCCTTTGGGGTATTAGCTACTCCTCCCAATTTGGTGTCATCTGCAAATTTGATAACTAGGCTCTCAATACTGTCATCCAAGTCATTAATAAAGATGTTGAATAGCACTGGGCCCAGGACAGAATCCTGTGGCACCCCACTTGTCACTTCTTTCCAGGATGAAAAGGAACCATTGTTGAGCACCCTTTGGGTTCGGTCAGTCAACCAGTTACAAATCCATGTAACGGTTACCTTGTCTAGTCCACATTTTACAAGCTTACATTTCATCAGTCTAGCTCCAAAAAACCCAAATCAAAAAGGCATCATCCAAGGTGGTGGTGGGAAGATCAAGGAACATATTGCTTACTAGGGATTTTTGAAGTTGGTGGAAATGTATAATCTTCATCATTACTATAAAGATTGGGGCCTAGCCCATCACGTTTCTCTGAGGAGTTTATCACACGGGAAGAATTTCTCTCAAAGAAATGGAAGTGAGGCCAGTTCAGAATTGAGTAAATTCGCTAGTTCAGCAAATTTACGTGATTGTGTATTGACACTGCATTGCATTCAGAACTGCCTGAAACAGCCTCCCAGTCCCCGAAATTGCGTTTGATAGTTTCTCACGCAATCACGCAAAACCCCATGATTGCGTTCGGAAGGACTTCCCTTTGCCCGAAAATGTGTGTGATCAGCTTTCACGCGAAACCCCATGATTGCATTCAGATTGCCATTGGATTATACTTCCAATTCCCTTCCTGTGATAAACTCCTGAGTCTTAACATTTTGATTTAAACACTTGAGCCTTGATCCAAAGAATCATGAATATCCGTGCAAAGACTTGTTTACATTCTCAAAATGTGATTGGCACTACAGTGTCCCTCCACATTTGCTAGGGTTAGGGTTGAGGTGTCCCTGTGAATGTGGAAAAAACACAAATAAAAAAAAAAACTACTATTTTTTTCACCTCCCTAGGAATCTCCAAATCCTCCAGTGCAACTCAGTGGTCAACATCTGCCAGAAATTGACCAAAGAACCATGTTGGAGGACCTACAAATGCCTAGAGAAGTGTTTTCTTTAGGAACTTCTAGGTTGTCCAGTGCAACTCAAAGGTGGAAGTTATTACGTGCCCAGATGCTTTCTTTGTTTTTTCTCCCTTTCCCCCCCAAACGAATGGCAGTAACAAAATCCCAAAATCATTGACACAAAGGTGTCAATGAAATCCGTAGGGCTGGGTTCAATTACTGCTATTGAGCAAACCCAGATGCAGATCTTGAGGAGGTTATGTATTTGGACTATACCACCCAGAATCCTGCAGACATTGGACCTTATCATACGGGGAGGGATTCCCCGCAATTTCGAAAGAAAAGATAATGAGGTCAATTTAGAAACAAACACAATTACCTGAAAGGTTATTACATGGGAAGGGTCTGCTCAATTTCAAAAGAAAAGATAGCCCAGGAAAAGAATAGGATTTCCGAATCCGGTAGTTCACCGAATTTGCTTACATTTGGATTGTGTTCAGACTGCGTTCGAAGTGTGTCCCCACTGCCAGCAATTGCATGTGAAAACCTCTCACACAATTACATGGAACCCCATGATTGCGTTCGGACTGCGTCCCCACTGCCAGCGATTGCGTGAGATAACCTCTCATGAAATAACATGAAACCCCATGATTTCTTTCGGAATGCCACTGGATTATACTGCCAGTGATTATACTGTACTCCCAAAACAGTCGTGTGATAAGGGCCGTTTTTAATACTATGAGGGTGGCCACTGCAAAGTGAACATTCTAGTCCAAAGCACACCACAGAAATAATCCAGTTTGAGACTGCTTCTTTAACTGCTCTGGCTCAGTGCTACAAAATCCTGGGAACTGTAGTTTGCTGCGGCACCAGAGCTCTCTTGAGAGAAAACGCTAAATGGCTTCCAAAACTATAGTTAAACTGGTGTCAAATTGGATTGTTTCTGCATTGGAGATGCAGCCGGATGTAAATTCTGCACTGCCTTAGAATCAATTTCAAAGATTCTAAATAGGAAAAGAAACCATAATGGGGAGAAAGAAAAAAATCTGTGAAATTTAACAATAGTTAAGAAAAAGATTATTAATGCAATATTGCAAAGAAGACCAATTATATTTTAGTAGTCACAATATATACAATAGTTCCTCCAAAAAGCTTCTACTATACAAAGAAGTGTCATTTTAATCCTGGCGCATGCATTTATCATCACAAAAGTGCCCTTTTTATCTCCTAGAAACAGAACTGTATTGCCAGTGCTAAAAAAACCAACCTGATAAATCACATTTTGAAACATATTTGGCAAAATTAACATCTCCTGTGATTTACTGTCCTTGGAGAATTATCCATCTCTCCGATCCTTTTTTGCATCCTCAAAATTACTAAGGATTGTAGGAGTAAACCAGGTGAGTGGAAAAGGAAATTACATTCATTTTTAAAATGTCCTGCCTGATAGACTGACGTTTTTAACATTTTCAGGAACAACTGGCAAGTATTTGAGTATTTTGACTAAGCACCTAGACTACCAGCCATCCCCATAAAGTAGACAGAGGGTGCATGAGCCACACTGTATAAATAATGCAGTTTGACACTACTTTGACTGCCATGGCTGCATTGCACAGAATCCCGAGAATTGTAGTTTTGTGAGAATCCTAGAGTGGGAAGAGATCCCCAAGGGCCATCCAGTCCAACCCCATTCTGCCATGCAGGAACCCACAATCAAAGCAATGAACGCTTCATTTATAAATACCTCCAAAGGTGTGCGCAAACACACACACACACATATATATATACAGTAGAGTCTTTTATTTAAAACTGACCACACAGTCACACTGGAGGACCTATATATTCCTAGAGAGAACGCAGTAATCAAATCCTTGAATAACCAAATCTGCAAATATCAAATCCACAAATATGGAGGGATGTGTGTGTGTGTGTGTGTGTGTATCTACACACACACACACATTATAACGTCTACTATATGAATAATAAATTATATTATGCATTTGGGATTTGTAGTTTTGCAAACCTTCCCTGCCAGAAGAACTAATCCTGGCAATCCTGGTAGCAAGAGCCTTTCTTAGACAGTGGAACAGACTCTCTCTGAGAGTGATTTTATATATATAGGAACAGATTCCCCCAGAGAGTGATATATATATACACACACACACACACACACACCTCAGAGAGTTTTATATATAGGAACAGACTCCCTCAGAGAGTGGTGTGTATATATATATATATATATATATATACACACCACTCTCGGAGGGAGTCTGTTCCACTGTCTATGAAAGGCTCTTAACGCCAGGATTAGTTCTTTTGGCAGGGAAGGTTTGCAAAACTACAAATCCCAAATGCATTTGAGGAATCTAAGGCTCTCAAAACTCTACGCTTTAGGCTAGTGCCACACCACCTCCCTCCCCTCTCTTCCAGTTCAGCCTCAAAAGCAGCAGGTTTAATTCCTTGGCATAGAAATCCCCACTAGCCCAGGATGGAACTCCAGCCTTTCAAGCGGTATCAAGGCGCGTTAATTCTACGGTGTAGACACAGAACACCCCACCACCACCACCCCCCTCTTGAGCCCCAGTTTAGCCCCCTGTGACTCTCCCCTCACCATTGTCCTCCTCGTAGCCCCAGTGCAGCATGGCTGAGGGGGGTGATGATGATGATGATGTTGGGGATGATGGAGGAGGCAGTGGGGAATGGAGGATGGTGCTCCCAGTCCCAGAAGAACCCGTCCTTTGTGGCGAGAGAAACCTCCACACACGTCCCAAATGGCTCTGAGTTGGAGGACAAACCCTCTCCTGTCCTGCCCTCCCAGGGGGCCCTCTTATCATGCCCAGAGGACTTGAGTTAGGTCACCGCCCTTGGCCACCCCCCCCCCCTTTTTCCAGGAAGAAAAGTTTTTTAAAAAAACAACTCCATAATGCTACATCCACACTGGAGAAATAACCCGGTTTGGTTTTTTTAAAACCAATATTTTACCATTTTGAGAGCCATTAGTGGTATGGTAGTTGCACATAACAGTAGTGAGTTTCCTAATTTTAGGCAGAAACAATTCAACAGAATCATAGAAGAACCCTTATCAAGCTTGTTTTCTGCTGCTCCAGAGACTAGGACACGGAACAATGGATACAAATTGCAGGAAGAGAGATTCCACCTCAATATTAGGAGGAACTTCCTGACAGTAAGGGCTGTTCGACAGTGGAACACACTCCCTCTGAGGGTGGTGGAGTCTCCTTCCTTGGAGGTCTTTAAGCAGAGGCTAGATGGCCATCTGTCGGGGATGCTTTGATTGGGAATTCCTGTATGGCAAGGGGTTGGACTGGATGGCCCTTGTGGTCTCCTCCAGCTCTATGATTCTATGATTCTTATTCAAAACAGAAGACCATTTATCCAGAGTATCCTACCCTCCCATAAAACTATGCAGTTCAGACAATAGTGTATCACACACAGCAAGAACACAAAAGAATAGCTATTGCAGAGCAAGTGCCATGCATGTGTATGTAACAAATGTACTGTACTTAAATGTCCATTGCTGCCTCTTGTTTTGTCTGCTCTACAGTTCCAAGACATGAGAGATGAGACTGCTGAGAACACACAGAAGGATGGGCACAAAATGGATGAATAAGAATTGCAAAATAATGTTAAAAAAAAAATACTGGCCAGGGAGATAAGACATTGTCCATCCTGCCCATCAGGTCACTCATATAATGAATGGGGGTGGGGAACAATAAAACTATTGCCACAGTAGTAAACTGATTGTGAGCCATCAGAACATTACAGATTGTGAATTAACTGTTAATATAAGTCAATAAGTATAATGTTTTTATATCTACAACAGAATACACTGGTCTCCAGCTTTTCACAGATAAGTTTTTCTAGTAAAGATTTCTTTAATTTACTTCTCTAATAATATGGGCCAAAATTCTGCATCAGCCTATGTTCTGTAACTTTATGAATCCTTACCTACATTGGAGTTTATCATACGACAAAATTTGGGGGTATAATGCAATGGCAATCCGAATGCAATCATGGGGTTTCACGTAATTGTGTATGAGTGTATCTCATGCAATTTTGGGTAAAAGGGAAGTCATTCTGAACACAATCATAGGTTTTACGTTAATGTGTATAGTCTCCCTTGTACCAACTTCTTAAAAAGTAGACTCTTTCAGACGTGGGAAATTGGAAGTATAATCCAAGGGCAATCCAAACGCAATCATGGGGTTTCACGTTATTGTGAATTAGAGCTTCTCATGCAATTTCGGGTAAAAGGGAAGTCACTCCTATTGCAATCATGGGTTTCATGTTATTGCGAATTAAAACTTCTCACGCAATTTTGGGCAAGGGGGGGTTATTTTCGAGTAATGGGAAGTCATTCCGAACGCCTTCCGAATGCAATGGGAATTCACGTGAATTCGCATTAGCTCCATTCGAAGTTGGGAGAAATTCCTCCCGTGTGTAAGAGTCTGGTGATTACCAGGTCTAATGCAGTACAAAAATACATGCATTTTAAAGGAAATTGCTTTGTTTGCACGCTCTGTATTTAACATACAAGGCATACAATTTTGTCAGCATATTTGTGGAGAATGTCAAATGCAGCTAACATATACCATATAAGTATAGTAAGATATAAAAGAAGACAACATGGGACACCATGCACATTAGGAATCACAGACCTCTATGGTTCAGTTTTAAATCGGGGTGGCCCATCAAATGTTGTGGAACTGCAGTTGCCAGAATCCTTCAACGTTGGCTGGCAAGGGCTGGTGGCAACTGCAGACCAACAATATCTGGAGCACCACAGTTGCCCACTTCTGTTTTATTGTGAGACTGTAGTTCATTCTAACCTAGGAACATACATTGGACTCATAATTCAGGTTGGATTACACATCCAGGTAGGATGATGAGCTGGTAGAGATGTAGTGGTACAGTTTTTAATGCTCCTTGAAACTGAGAACACACCCTGAGAAAACAATTCTGCAGGAATGGCAGATAATTTTTTTCTTTATATTCTCATGTTCTATTTGCAGACATTTTTCACATAAAGGAATATTCAAAAATGGCATCCATAATCTGCAATAATATTGCATTCTGCCAGCTCTCTCATATATATGAACGGGCAGAATGCAATAGTGTTGCATATTATGGATGCCATTTTTTAATATTCCTTTATGTGAATACACACACACAGAGCCATACACACAGAGAGACTGGGAAACCTTTATAAACTAAATGGAATAATCTAAAACAGCATGCCATGAAATACCATTTTCAGGGAATGCTGTGGTGGGGAAAAAGATATTTATTGCCTTATAATATCCTGCTTCTGGGTTTCTGGTTGCTGCTGTGTGAAACAGAATGCTGTTTGATCTGATCCAAGAGTCATCTTAAATATATTGAACATGAATACACTGCTACCTTCAGTTTGGTGCTGAGCTGATACTTCAGTTTGGATTTTCTAAAAATCTAAAATGCTCATAATCCCTGATGATTCTTAAATATCCAGAGTTCATACTCATGACTGCTTGTTCAAGGGTCAGTTGTTTTCAACCGCAGTGAATCAATTTAGATACAAGCTAAAAGCCAGAAGCATCTTTAAACGATTTGGCAGTGTGCTACCCATGGTTACTTAGAGGTAGGTGCCATTGCATTAAGCGCCTCCATGCTAAACATTCACATTCATACTCAGCACTTGTCATGATATTCAATGGTGCTTATTCTCTGTAGGAGGTATATGCTGCTATTGCCAGTGACGCTGCATCTACACTGTAGATTAACAAATGCACCTTCACATCACTTTCAATGTTATAGCACCATCCTGTGGAACCTGAGTTTTGCAAGGTTTTAGCAAGCTGCTTCGGGGGGGGGGGGGGGCGGTTGCGGTTGCCATCCTCTGAGGTTGAGAGAGTGTGATTTTCCCAGGGTCACCCAGTGGCTTCTTCTACACTATCAAAATAGTGCACTTATGAAATGCTGCATTATAATCAGAATAACCAGGCATCCTCCTTTTCCAGGACATAGCCTACATTTCAGCCTTCTGTCCAGGAAGAATTTCCAAATTGTTCCCCATGCTAAACCTGACTACAGAAGCATGAATTTACATTGACATGAACCTTTTTAGCTTTGATTTGGTCATGCCCTCAGTTTTTCTTGAATGCCCTACATTTTATGGTGCCTTGTCCTCCTCTAGACATCTGGCCACCCTGATTGTAATGAACTTCTCTGTCAAAGAGCACTCTCCCAGCCTGAAGATGGCAATGGCAAACCTGCTCTGAAGAAACATGCCAAGAAAACCCTATGAGAAGGTCTCCATAGGGTCACCATAAGTCAAAAATGACTTGGGAGGCACAAAACCAGATTGACTAACTGTCCTCCTTTTTCAGGACTTGTCCTTGATTTCACCCTTCTGTCCAGGAGGAATTTCCAAAAGGCCCTCCATTTTGAACATGGCTACAGAAGCATGAATTGACACTGATATGACTGTTTTTAGCTTTCTATTGGGTCATGTCCTCCATTCTGAGATGGCTTGTCCTCCTTTGTGGTTACAGGACATCTGGTCATCCTGAAACACAACAACTCTAGTCCCAAACATATTGCACAAATAATCCAGTTTAAGATTGCTTCAATGGCCCCGGCTCAGTGCTAGGGAATCCTGGGAATTGTAGTTTATTATGGCACCAGAGTTTTATCATAGAGAAGACCAAACATCTCACAAAACTAGTTCCCAGAATTCCATAGCATTGAGCCAGGGCAGTTGAAGCGGTCTCAAACTGGATTATTTCTGCAGTGTGTTTTGGACCTAAAGCCTGCCTCTGCGCTGTAGAAATAATCCGGTTTAACACTACTTTTAACTGCCAAGGCTCAACGCTATGGAATTCTGGGAAATGTAGTTTTGAAAGACACTTAGCCTTCTCTGTCAGTGAGGACTTGTCCCACAACAATCTACAGTTCCCAGTATTCCCTAGCACTGAGCCATGACAATTATATCGGTCTCAAACTGGATTATTTCTGCAGTGCAGATGCAGCCAAAGATGGATGGACCCTAGAAACAAGAGCCGTAAGGCCAAAGGCACTGCTGTGCCTAAAGCGTGGATGTACTCGAGACAAAGGTATGTAAAAGGTATTTTAGACAATTTTTTATTTAAAAATTTCTATTGTTGTTTAATTATTATTGTTACTGTTTTTTAGCTGTTGCTTTTAAGGATTGGGAAGAAGGGCTGGGGTATGGGATTATTTAAAATTATTGTATTTTATTGTCGTTTTGTTCTGTAGTTGGCCTTGATTCCTTCGGGAAAAGGCGGAATATAAATAATAATAATAATAATAATTATTATTATGTAGAAAGATCTCGTAGCACCTTTGAGACTAACTGGAAAAAACAGAAGTTGGCAGCATGAGATTTCCTAGGCTGCATCCGCACTGGAGAAATAACCCGGTTTGGCACCGCTTTAAGTGCCCTGGCTCAAGGCTCTGGAATTCTGGGAGTTGGAGTTTGTTGTGGGGCCCAGAGCTCCGCTCTGGGCCCCACAACAAACTCCAACTCCCAGAATTCCAGAGCCTTGAGCCAAGGCACTTAAAGCGGTGCCAAACCAGGTTATTTCTCCAGTGTGGATGCAGCCCTAGACTTCAATCTATTTCCTCAGATGCTTTTGTGTAGAGTGAAGCCTAGGAAACCTCATGCTGCCAACTTCTTTATATCAGTTACTACATCATTCACACTACACTCTTATAGCACTGCTATTCCACCATTAGTGCTCTGGCCTGGGCTGTCTCTCCTATTGCATGCTGGGATTTGCAGTTGAGGGAGGAGCATTTAGATTTAGATAAAAGGGAGCAGCTCTTAGGCCTCACTGAACTACAAAGCCCAGAATGCAACAGGAGGAGGCAGCCAGGGCAGTAGAAATGGATAATGGCAGCACTATAATAATAATAAAGAGTGTTAGTGCAGTAATGTGGTCTTCTGTCTCAAAGGTGCCACAAAGATACTGACTCCAGAGGCTAACATGGCTATATCTTTGAATTTACAGGAACCTAGTGGTAACCTAGGCAACCATTCTGCCCCCCCCCACTTCCTTATGGGTCACAGGCGCAGCTGGATGACGTAAAAGGCCTGCGCGGCTGCACGTGGTGCCACAGTGAGACAGAGAGAAGGAAGGGCTGCTTAAAGGAAGGGACTATCTGGAGCTGGACTGAAGCTGAGCCTCTTGAGGCAGGAATACTTGCCCATGGGGAATTGTAGGGGGATGCTTGCCCATAGGGAATTGTAGGAGGATGCTTGCCCATAGGGAATTATAGGGGGATGCTTGCCCATAGGGAATTATAGGGGGATGCTTGCCCATAGGGAATTATAGGGGGATGCTTGCCCATAGGGAATTATAGGGGGATATTTGCCCATAGGGAATTATAGGGGGATGCTTGCCCATAGGGAATTATAGGGGGATATTTGCCCATAGGGAATTATAGGGGGATGCTTGCCCATAGGGAATTATGGGGGGATGCTTGCCCATAGGGAATTGTAGGGGGAATACTTGCCTGTAGGGAATTAAAGGGGGATATTTCCCCATAAGGAATTATAGGGGGATGCTTGCCCATAGGGAATTATAGGGAAATACCTGGTTTAGGGAATCATAAGGGAATACTTGCCCATAAGGAATTATCAGGGAACACTTGCCCTTAGGGAAACATAGGGGAATACTTGCCCATGGAGAAACCATACTTGCCCATACAGAATCATTGGGGTATACATTGTGGAATCATTGGGCAAGTATTCCCCATGATTCTCTATGGGCGAGTATTCTCCAGTGATTCCCTGTGGGCAAGTATGGTTTTCCTATTGGCAAGTACTGTCATTTGTTTTAGTATGTCCTGTTGTTAGCTGCTTTCAAGTTGACTCAAAACACACTGCAGAAACAACCCAGTTTGAGGCTGCTAACTGCCCTGGCTCAATGCTAAGGAAACCTGGGAACTGTAGTTTTGTGAGACATTTAGCCTTCTCTGTCAGAGAGCTCTGGTGCCACAATAAACTACAGTTCCCAGGATTCCCTAGCACTGAGCCAGGTCAACCCCATCATTTCTTATTTCTGCAGTGTGATTTGGACCTGAGATGTCTCCAAGCCTTCCTATCCTCTGCCTCTCTGTTCAGCCTGTGGTCTCCATGAGTTTATCTGCCACACATATGGTTTCTCTCTCTTTCTGGTAATAGGGAATACAATGGCTTGGATGAATCTAATTTTAGTGTTCGGCTGTATATCTTTACTCTTTAGGATTGTTTCTAGCTCTTTCATAGCTGCCCTTCCCGTTCCTAATATTCGTCTAGTTTCTCAATTGCTATCTCTAGCCTGATCAATGTTTGATCCAAGGAATGGGAAATCTTTGTTTCCATTTCCTCATTATCTAGGTTGAATTTATGTAAAACCTCTGTTGTCTTTTTGTTTTCTTTACCATTAGGCTTGTCTTTACACTTTCTTCCTTGACTTTCTTTAGTGATTGTTCCAAGTCTGTGATGTTTTCCACTAGTAGTATAGTGTTGTCTGCATATCTTCAGTTGTTGATATTGCTTGCTCCTATCTTCACTCCATCTTCTGTGTCCAAGCCTGCTTTTCCTTTGATATTTTCTACATACAATTTGAACAGATAGGAACAATGAGATTTGTTGACCCTAATGTTAGAACGGCTGCATAAATGTGCTGCCACTGGGACAACAGGGGCTGTCTTTAATGGTGGCGCAGTGGCATGCATCCGCAGATGGTTGAATACTGAGGGCAGACTGTATTTTCATGTAACTGTATTGGATTGTGGTTATTTGTATTCTAACATTTGGGCAAACTAGGCGTCTCTGTTTAATGCCTTGGTTTCATGCATCTTTATTTGGGAGTGTGTCTCACTTTATTGTAAGTGAATGTGTGTGTGTAAGACCTAAGATTGTAGCCTTATTTACAAAAAAAGACTGAAGGAGCCTGTGAATGTCATTACTTACTGTAGCAATGAAAACATTATTACTGAATTTCTAAAAACAAACAAAGAGCTAAATAAAATAAATTTACTTTTTTATACAGTATCTAAGGAAATGGGCAAGAACAAGGCAAAAACTCAGAAGCAGAAGAACGTATTCCATGTGGCCAACAGAAAACTAACAAAAGCTAAAAGCAAAGCAAAGCCAGTAACAACCAGTTTGAAAAAGGTAAGTATTAGGGGATGAAACTACTGGTATTGTTCTAAAATTTTCAGTAGGAGTGTCTTCATAAAATCTTCTAATTGCCTGTGCGGCGTATTAAAGCAGCCATCATAGACAGAGACATCTAATATATCAAATTGCTTACTAAACCTTTAAAATGTTTTTATATAATTTAATATGTAAGTTATATGATGTATTTACAGTGGTCTAGGCAAAAATGAAGATCAATAGTTTGTGCATGAATTTAAAAATATTTTATGTTGAAGAAACACATGTAGCATGAAACATCAACCTCATTCCTTGTACTGTAGCCCAAAAATAAAGGTATTCTCCATATGAAGTGATTGAAAAATATGACTTATTTAGGTTATTATAGTTATTTGGTGGTGGAAATATAAATATCTTGGAAAATAATCTTGAAAAATAAAAGCCTCTGTATTCTCCTCCTTTCTCTGAAGATCAATATTGTGAATAATGAGAAGGTTAACACAGTAAACAAAGTATTCACGGAAGTTCAGAAAGAAGTTAAACAATTGTCAAAGGCTATTCTGCCAGACTCTTCAAAGACAAATGAGGTAACAAAATTAGGTTTGTTTATACATCACCCCTTTGATCTCTGTGTTTAATTCTTAAAATGATATGCTCCGACTTTTAAAGCCTAAGGCATTCTTCCTGTAATTTATTTAGATTAGTTAAGTTTGACAACAGAAAGGTAATTATAAAAGCAACTAACCACAGATTTTGTTGGAGGAAAAGGGGGGGGGTCTTATGGTGTTGATAATAACTTCACCTCTGGCTAGAAGGCTTCCTAGTTAAAAACTGCATCCCAGAAAAAATTGGCAGAAGTAGTACAAGTTGGATGTTGGCAAACAGAGTACTCTAAATATCTCAATATGGCAAATAAAACAAGACAGAGTAGTAATATTGTTCTCTCTCTCTTATATACATATATTCTCTCTCTCTCTATATATATATATAGGCTTCAACCGTCTGAAATGTCTATAGTAAGTGTATTCAGGAACAAGACTTTTCCCCTGTGATACATACACGGGTCCAACAACAAAGACATTTAAATTTTTAGAATACTTAGCTCTATGTTTTCCCCTTTCAGATTCCCAAGGCCCTGGAAGCTGAGCCAGCTAATGTGGATGCTGCTGCTAACTTACTATCTCAGTTGTAGCACAAAATAAGGTATCTGGAACAATCTCACATCTCTGGTACTGTATATCAGCAAACGACAACTCTTTGTATATATTTTTTATTTTAAAGATCTTGTTAATGTACAAGCATTGGCACTCCTTATTACAAAAAGTGTTTTCCTAAATCTAGGAACATGGAATGTCAGAAGTGTAAAAAAGGAAAAAAAGAAACTTAAAGTGCTATTTAAAAAGGCACTCCACAAAAATGTTGGTTTTCACTGAAGAAAATGGAGCGGTCTTTAATAAATGCCCTTCATTTTACAATTGGCAGTAGACATTTCAGTCCAATGTTTTAGAAAGAGCGTTCTCATGAGACCAGATTTTGAATGAATACAGCAATCTCTTTGAAGTGGGATGTCAGGATAACATTAGTGAAAGCATAGATGGGTGAATTCAGAAACCTTGGAGATCTGTGGTCAGTACAGTACAATACTGTATTGTACTGCAACTGTATTTAGCTACTGTAACAGCTCAATTCCATCCCATCCTTTGTATTAAAAGGCCACATCTGTTTTTACTAGGTGTACCATTTGTACACAATAAGGGGAATATGTACACTGAGTGTTGATGAATTACAAAAAATTTACATTAATTATTTTAAATACAGTACTTGCATTATGAAACTAAGTGTACAATATTACATAGTTAGAGGTAGATGAGGCAATCTGCTGCTTCAAATCTAATAGTTCAGTATCTGCACATCAAAGAGATCACAAACTCCTTCATTATCTTCCAGGTTGAAGTTGTAATCTTCTCCAGGAGTAGGAGAAAGCCTTAAGAGAGGAAAAACTGTAGGGAAAAAAAAATCTTAATCTCTGTTCATGCAGCTACAACAGATGTGGTTACATTTCATACTTGCTGGATCCACCCTATTTCTTAACTCAAAATCCTGGATCCAGCAGCAAAAGCCAGATGCAGAAGTACTGTAATACACTTAAAATTAAAACCAAAAGCCCAGAATTCATCTAAGCACATGTGAAGACAAGAAATTAGTTTCTGGTACCAGAACTGCACTGAGTTCACAGCCTTTTTTGCGTATCACAATCTTTCATCATTTAAAGGAAAAGGTAGTCTTGTTACAATTGCTAAGAAACTGGGAGTTAAAAACCCTTGCTAGTCTACTGCAAATTACTAAGGGATTAATCAACAGAACTTAATTTATCCTCTGCATACCCTTGAACTAAATGGCCAGCTACTTGCAATAAACAGGAGAGTATTTGTCATAAATGTGTAATTCTGCATACACCTAGATTATTTTTCTGTTCTGCTTCTCCTGTTTGCTGCTACCTTTGGCAATGCCTTGTTTTCAAGATCTGGAAAGGTTGTTTTGGTTGTCAGGAATTAGGCTATGTAAAATATCATATTTCGTTATCTGCAAGACTGTAATATGTAATAATTAGTAATGTACAGTACCTGCAGCAGACAAAGGTCAAATAGGGGCTAGAGAGTATCAATGCTGACTAGCTGAAGTGTGTCCAGAGAAGGGCAATCAAAATGGTGAAAGGTATGGAAACTGTGTCTTATGAGGAGCAGCTGAGGGAGCTGAATATGTTTAGCCTAAGGAAGAGAAGGTTAAGGGCTGACATGACAGCCATGGTTCAATATATGAAGGGATAACATATTGAGGACAAAGCAAGCTTATTTTCTGCTGCTCCAGAGACAAGGACATGAAGCAATGGTTTCAAGCCACAGGAAAACATTCCATATAAATGTAGGGAAGAACTTCCTGACAGCAAGAGCTATTTGACAGTGGAACATATTGCCTCAAAGAGTGGTAGTCTCCTCCTTTAGGTTTTTAAACAGAGGCTGGATGGCCATCTGTCAGGAGTGCTTCAATTGTTTGTGTATTCCTGCTTGGCAGGGAGTTGGACTGGATGGCTCTTGTGGTCTCTTCCAATTTTCTGATTCTTCCTGGGTAAACATATTGGAATAAGGACTGATAGTTCTGCACTGCAAATAAACTTTGAGCCATATAATACCAAGTATTTAAATGGAGCATTTTTATAAAATGTTAAGTAAAAAAAATGGGTTTAAATATACTACCCAAAACATTTTCTTCAACTATAAAAATGTGTTTTTTCCCCTCTCCAGGTATAAAGTGGAAGAGATAGTATACAAAGCTGGAAATCACTTTGGGTGTTTGTGCAATCTTGGAAAAAAATTGAATTTCTCTGGTGGAAATGAGAAACCACATAAGACAAGATATGGTAATCTGCAAGCAAGAGAGAGATTCCACAAATTGTTGAAGACAAAAAAACCTTTTCACACATTGGGCCAGATTATTTTCCATGCTAAACAGATGAACCAAAACTGTGGGGTGTTGTAACCGGTATCTCTAAAGCAATCTTCCTCAACCGGGTGGAACCTAGTACTACACTTTGGTTATCTCCAGGTAGTATAGCCCCAGGTTGAGAATGTTTTAAAATGAAATTCCAATTTACAGTGCATAACCCCTCCCCCCCCAATATAAATGATATAGGTCCAAAACACACTACAGAAATAATCCAGGTTGAGACTGCTTTAACTGTCTTGGCTCAATGCTAAGGAATTCTGGGAAATGTAGTTTTGTCAGACATTTAGCCTTCACTGTCAGAAAGCTCTGGTGCCACAATAAACTACAATTGCCAGAATTCCTTTGCAATGAGCCAGGGCAGTTAACGTCATCTCAAACTGAATTATTTCTGCAGTGTGTTTTAGACCATAATTTAATATTCTTGTCTTCTTTCTTGGGAAATAGGAATTCACAAATAGTTGCTGAATTTGTTTGCTTTAGACAGAATGAACTTGTGATCTGATTAGGATTCTACTGAATTGGGGTGGCATAGTAAGCGATATTCAGGATGTTTCCATTAAGCTACAGCATTAGGTGTACTCAGTTGGGTCCAGTTTTAGGCTCGTACAACCAGCTGCTGGAAAGAGACTTTTCTACTCCTGTTCCCTCAAGATGATACACAGAAGGTTGGGAGAATTTGCTCATTGTGATGAGCTGGTGCTTTTAAAATCAGCAGCCACCTTCATGAACTTCTATTGCATCCAGGCAATTGTACACTGTTTTGGGGACGACTAACATTTGAAGTAGATATACATTCTACTTTATTTAAAGAAAGATAATGAAAACAAGCTTACCATCAGAGGACATCAGTTCATCAATTATATCACTGTTAATTATGCCTAGGAATAAAAATTACATTTGTAAATTTAATAAGCTCAAACTGCCTGATAATTCAGGAGTAAAAGGCCTCACATTTAACCAGCTCTTGCAGTTAATCAAGTAGATGTTTAAACTGGTTAGTTACTTCAGGTTCCTGAACCTTTTTCCTGGACTTCAGAGAGTGTTCAGTTGTATACTTCTAGAGAAACTGGTTCCCACATGACATTATGTTCTTTAGCATTTGGAATACAAAACAACTTCAGTTATGTCAGTTATGAAGAGCACTAGTGAATAAAGAGGCAGCCTGTGGACAATTAAGTTTTTCAGGGCATTTTTACCATAAAACACATTGGCATGTGAGAGCTAGAGTTGAAAAGCCTTGCTTTCAGAAATGTAGACAATGTCAAGACCCCATTAAACAACAGTACTTTCCTTTTCACATTCCTGAACACTGCAGTCCCTTCCCAACCTTAAAATTAGTATTTAAATGTTCTTTACCTCCAGGCTCATCCATCTTTGCTATGTCAAATGTATTAGGTTTGAGAATACTATTAACATCCAGTGGAATTAATGGCTGGCAGGTATTTGAGCGAGGTGTGGTTTCTGTTACAAGGCTGTCATACAGTTCAGAATCTGGAATGCTGGCATAGAGAGTCTCTGGAGTTGGGATGTCTTGTAGACTGATGTCTGTAACAGTAGGAAAGGTAACAGTAGAAACTGACATGCTATTTCAGCACAATAGATTAAAATTAATATGGGATGAGCAAGCTTGTTATGATATACGGTAGTCAAAAAGGAAGAAGAAATGATAAAAATTACATCAGAATAAAATGAAAAGCCACTTCAGATATATGAAGTCCAGTATTTTGTTTGCAGAGGCCAACTACATGTCCAAAGCACACTTCCAACCCCCAATCATTCTGGATAACCAAATTTTCTACCCTACAGTTCCTGGACCATGCTTAAAGTCAGCCATGAACAGTGTTTAGATAATTTGTGTGTTGTTAGCTGATGCCAAATACTGTTACCATGCATTTCTGTTTCTCATGATGGTGGGTGTCAGTAGAGACAAAAAATTCAAAAATGTTTGTATTTTCAACTGAAAGATTCTAATTGCTTCAAAACCAGATTAAAATTTGAATAATGTTGCTAGATTAAAGAGCCACATATGGACAAATGGTCATATTTCAGCTAATCCAAAATATGCATGAATTCCTTTGCCACTGAGAAGTCAATTCAAAAAAATAATTATAGCTTCTTGGGTCTATGCTGGAAAGCTATGCTTAACAGGTTCAGACTGTGGTTTAAGGTTCTCACTTATCCTGACAGTCTGAATAATAGTTTGATAGTCAACAGTGTATTTCTAGCCAGAAAACTCTTAGGACACCAAGTAAATGATGCATTTGATTTAAGTGTGACCTCAAATAATTGAGGCATTAGATTATAGTGTGACCTTTCTACTCCTAGCTACCACAAAGGCATAAGGTATGTTTAGGACAGATGGTTCATTTTATATTCAGTATGATTTCATACTGTACCAGTATCAGGCTTTATTTCCAAGTCCTTTGAGCATACATCATTTCTAGTCAGCATGATATACCTGGGAATCCCTGAAAACTAAGAGTAGTGATAAAATCAAAGTACTATATGCTGATATCTACTTTCATCCACTTAATTACTGTAAGGAAAATGAGTTTTTGCACCTACCTGTTGGTACATCTGTGACTGGAGTCTGTAGCAGGGATTGTTCCTGATTGGAGGCTCCAGATTCATGTGAGGTCTGAGGCTCTGCATTAGTTTTAGATGGAGTCAATGGAATAGCAGGTTGAGATGGAGGATGTAGAAGGTCATCTGGTGGAGGTACAGGAAAAACCACTGGCTTGGAGGAAGTGGACTCTTTATTTATAAGCAATACATGAATAGGCCCTGCATTACTCTTTAGATTGATCTGGTATTTCTTTTGTCCCTTGAGAAAAATACAGGACAGATAAAAAAGTTACAGTTGAATTAGTAATTAAGCCAAGTATGATTCCTGTCAAACTGTACATGAAAGTCATGTATTAGATCACACAGAATATTTAGGTGTCTTAACCCACCCATTCCCATGAAACCCTTATGCTTCTGTAAGGGGAGTGTGAATTTTAACAGAAATACAAAATATAAGCATGGTGAACAGGTGTGAACAACAGGAATTTTTCAAGCTACAGTACCCACCAAATAAAGGGGGGGAAAATTAACAAGGTAAGACTTGTACCCAACACTAATGCCCCATTACCATACCCATGTATTTTGCATTTCTATTATCATTCACCCTCCTCTTCTCCACCCCACTCACTGGAATATGTGTCTGTCTACAGTTCGTCTGATGAAGTGGCCTGTGGTTGACAAAAGCTTATGGTAGAAATGTCTTTTTCTCAGCCTTAAAGATGTTATGTAACTCCTTTATATCTTTCTTATGATAAAACAGAATATCCCCCTGCTGTGTGTATTTTTAATGTATTTTTAATATCAAGAAAATAAATATTTAAACTAAATTAGTGCTACTTTTTCAATTACTGGGAACCACTAAGTATTATAAAACAATAAATTTTTCAATATTCTAAACAAATTCCCCAAGTAAAACATTCCAGAATCAGAACACGCTGCATCTGCCATGGCTCAATGCTATGGGATTTGCAGTTCTGTGAGATATTTAGCTGCCTCTATCAGACAGCTCTGGTGCTAGAATAAACTGCAAATCCCAGGATTCCATAGGATGGAGACATGACAGTTAAAGCTGAGTTAAACTGCATTAATTCTGCAGTGTGCAAAAGCCAAGGTTGCTGCTTGGAACCAAAGTCTTGCGGGGGCTAATCAGATTAAAAGAACTGTTTGTACATACCACATGAGGTACAGGAACTTCCAGTTGTGTGCCAGAAGGTGCCTGAATTGCTAGCAGTGTATCCCCTGATCATGAATTGTCAAGTGTTAATTTGTGCACACTTCTGAATGTTATAAAATCAATGTGCATCATCAACTTGAAATCCCATACATTTTCATGCACTTCACAAAAGATGTAACTAAATTTAATCAGCTTAAATATGTGGAACAGAGACCATGATACTCCTATGCTTTCTTCCCATGTTTTTCTTCTAGGAGTGTACGAAACAGTCTCCATTACTGAAAAGAAGTGTTCCAATTCACATGGTGAGCTTTCACAGATGGAATGATTTCATTTAATCCTATTTAATACATAAATATGCAGATATGAGGGTTTTACTATAACCAGGAAAAAGGTGTGACTGTAGTCAACACTATATTCCATAAAAAACAAGGCATGCATTTTATGAGAGAGAAAAAACTCTTCTTATGTAACTTCAAGTCATTTCTGATTTATAATCCTAATGTAAAATTGTCATGAGGTTTTCTTGCCAAGGTTTATTCCCAGGGAGTTTGCCATTGCTTTTCTCTAAGGCACACAGTGTGTGATCTGACCAAGACATCCATTGGGTTTCCATAGCCAAGCAGGGATTTAAACCCTGGTCTCCCAGAGTTCTAGTCCAACACTCAAAACACACTCATTTTTCTGAAGAAACCCACTTTGTCCTGATTTAGCCGCTTCACTTTTCTGTATTCTGTCAGCTTTATTCTACACAGAGTTTCTGGAATTTTGAAACCATGAAAAAGTCCACCACCCCCTCCCAGAAAAAAAAAAAGAAAAAAGAAATGTTTGGAAAAATAGAAAATGCAGTATTACTATCCCTTGCAGGTTGAAACTCAGTTTGTTATTTTAGGAATAGAACATGTGTTAGGTTTAACTTGCTTTGGCATAAAACTGGTATGTACGGTACATTAAAAAGTATACTAGATTCAGAAAATAATTACAAATTGAATTTACTTTTTAATTTTTTCCTCTTACAAATGTACTAAATGGCCAACACAGATACCCCTGCATGTTTTCTGAAATGTAATTATAAAGTACTGAACTGTAAGGAACAGCTGGCGTATAAGGAAACTTTCTGGGTTTTATAGTAGCTTATGAGAATCAAGGAAAAAAATCAGTAAGAACTAATCAACATTATTTATCACTCTAAAAGAAAATATTCTGTCGTGCATTTTATTCCAATCTTCTTTGAAAAAATAAGGCTTCACAGGGGAAAAAGAAAGAAAACTGCCCCTTTTATCCAGTTTTCTATGCCTTTACTTTTCTAGGCCTTTATCTTCTGTCCTAATCTTGTGCTGTGCATAGTTACTTGGAAGTCTGACCATATTCAAATTTATTCCTATAAGCATGGTGTGTTTATAATTCCAGTCTAACTCCAGTTTGTCTGCATCAGGTGAGTTTGCTGCATTTATATTCTGCTAAAGGGCCAAAGGAAATTTCTTTTGGGTAACATAGGGGTGAAATAGATGGAAGGAAGGGGCAGCTTGAAACCACCCCTTCAAAGAATGGATTGAGGCTGTGGCAAATGCATGCTGCGGCCCCAATCTGCCATGAAGCCGGCTGAAAAAGGGTCGGCAAAAATCAGCTCCTTTTTCAGACAGGGAAAAGGTTGCTTTTCCTGCCCTGCTGCAGTCCCATGGTGGCTTGAAGCCACTCTGGCAGTGTACACTGTGTAAACACCACGCTCCCGAGTGCCTTAAAGCCGTCCACGTCTGGGCAGCTGCCCTACTTGTGGGTGGCTTCAGGGTGCTGTGGGTGTGTGCGGTGTATAAATGCCACGCTCCCAGGCCAACTGCACAGTGGCTTTAAAGGGCTGTCTGTTCCAGCCTATACTTATTTTTTGTCTCTGAAAATCAGTCTTGTTCTGAAAAAAGATACAGCTAACTCAATTTGCTGACTACTTAAGCTAGTGGAGCAAACTGCATAGCCAATGGACCATTCCGTCAACATCACAGATTCCCCCCAGTACTATTTGCAAAGTTACCATATTTTCTATCAACTTACCATTGAAGCAATCACAAATGTCTTCGTGGGTGATGTATGAAAAAGTGGGAAAATGTCAAGGATTTTTTTTTCTTCAAAATACACTGATAAGACAACATGAGATATTTTCAGGAGAGGATGGAAATTTGAGAGTTTTGTTTGACTATTTTGTCTGGCACACACTGGAGTAGTGATTGGAAGCACATAGTTAAAAATCATAAGAGACTTTTAAAAATCTGCCCTTGACAATAACTCACTAGGGCATTCTTACTTGAGAATAAACCCCAAGTGAAGATGCTGTTGTATGAGTTCAAGACCCTTTTGTTTTGATAAGGCATGGGCTTCTTAAATTCACGTAACCCAGAAAGACCTGCCTTCTGGAAGTTGCATTTGGGTGGCCCTGTGGATCAGCACATGATGGCCAGGCTGCTGCAGTGGGTGGATTTCTGGAAGGAATCAATCCAAATTGGAGCCCTGCCTCCCACTGCTGCAATTGTACCTTCGGTTCCAAGGCACTGAACAGTGCTAGACTTAGTCCTTTGGAAACATGTATAGGACTGGGCAGCTAATCAGTGATAAACTACCAGTGTGAATTACCAAAGAAACATTGCAATAGTTCCATTCTCAAGAATTACAACATGATTTTTAAAGGATATTGTTTATTTGTAGAATCTTCCTTAACATTTTTTATGCTTTGCTGTAACCACAATTTCTGCTGATCTAACTCTTTTTCTTTTAGTTCTAGATCTTCAATTTCTGCTTCAAGGTATCTCAACCTGTCCACAATCTCTTTTGTATTACAGCCAGCACCTACACCTCTTAAAAGAGAACAACAAAAAATTAACTATAAGGTGGGCAAAGGTAGTCAAAAATACCTCAGCAGTAGAGATTTGGAAATATTTTCAGCAGTATTAATTTCATCTACACTTTGAAATAGAAATGCAAGTTTCAGGCCAAACCAAACAACATATTTTTGGTGGAGAAAAATAATCGAGTGAGTGATCACTGTGATTGGGTTTTTATATTCACATTCATTTCCCCTAAATAAAGTGTCTCATGGGTCAGCATACAATGGCAGAGATCCTACATTGAGAAGGCACACTTATGCCCTTCCTCACCCAAATCCTGTTGCTGCTGTTTATAGAGGAAAAGGGAGGCAGGCAGGCACTTCAGATAATGTAAAAGCTGTTTGTCTCGCCTTGGAAGGGAGAAGAAACCTCCTTTTCCTTCCTCTGCTAGCCTAAAGCAGCAACATCCTCAGTGTTTGAATTGTCCCACCCACTACTCCCAATGTTAAGCATTACCAACGGTCTTTCCTGAGATTTGACATTTGTCAGAGGGAGTTTTTGTACAAAGTACTAAGGGCTTGAAAAATAGGTCCTTGCATTCTGTCTAAAAAGAGACATATGCATTTGTAAGCATCAATTACAGGATGCTGCCAAATGACAGTTAGATTTTACATTTAAAAAACCCTTAAAGTTAGAATATTATTTGTCCCTTGCGTCTATAATTCTGAGAGAATACCAGATAGAATATTCTCCTTTAGTGCTGCTGCCTTGAGAGATTGTTTAATAGTAGCAACAATACAGAAGAACAATGGAGAAAAAATTATTTTCATATTTCAACCAATACTCAGTATAGGTTTCCTAACAGTGTGTACTTATACACTGTTATTGTTGGCATGGAGATGTGAAAATTAATCAGTAAATAAGCCAACATAAAACACTAGACATAAAAGCAATACAAGCTTCCTGAGCAGCTTTGGCATTTAACCTCCAGACGCACAACTTCTGAAAAAATGTTTCTGATTCCATACAGCTGTCCAAGTAACCCACTAGTATCGTCACAAAGTTTTGACTATCATCTGTGGCCTGGGAACATGCTGAGATTGGACATAATTTGTTATGTTCAATTAGGTTATCTGTTCTCCAAATCTTACATGCACATAAAGGGTCACATGGCTCTAATCATTTTGTAGCTTGTCAACATTGAGTTTTTTTCTCCATATATTTAGCCCTATGTAAATACTTAATTTCTATGATATTACAGCCTTAAGTCTTGAAGTGAATTTCCTGAACTGAAATTTCTTGAATTAAAAGCAGACTGTACACAGAAGGGAAGGCCATGTAACAGCCTTGTGGGTCAATCCTGTTCCTGAAGGAATTTTATCTGTTCCAGGCAATTTCATCAATTTTAATTAACATGTGATTTGTAAGAAAAACGGAAGAAAAGGGGAAATGTTTTAAGAGGTATATAGGATGCTCTTCAACTTTGCAACCTTGGGCCATGGCTCACTGGCACAACACACATTTTGCATGTAAAAGGCTATGACCATCTCCAGGTAGGAGCAGCAAAACTGTTTGAAATTCTATAAATTAGTGTCAACCCTACTGAGCTAGACAGACCAATGGACTGATTCCAATGAATATAAGGGGTTTGCTTTTCTATCAAATAGATTTCCAACCTCTGCCAAACTGTCTGAACAACACTGCTGTAGAGTATACAGAAAGCGATTGTCACTGATATTAAAATATTCATCCTTACAAACGAAAACCATTTTGTGTAAAAACTTGTTTTTTAAAAACTGTTTCTCTTACTTCCACTGGATGCTGTTTTTTGACTTTTTTTCAATGAGATCTATCCCTTCCAAAACATTGGTGATATCATAGATCCGCCTTTTCTGTCTTACAGCAAGTGTATCAGCAGCCTGGTAAGAAAACAGAGACAATGAACAATGCATGTAAATGGAGGGCAAAAGGGGAGGCTCATTAGATAGGTTCAGTGACTCTACAAGTCTCCGAGGGAATATTAATCACAAGACTAAAAGGGTAAATCCTCAAACTGCCACAGTCACAGATGTGCAATTAGATGCCTTGGACCACCCTTTCTGTCTCTGGGAGACGGACAGTCACCTTAGGAATGACCTCCTCTAAACATGCCTCTAGAATTTCCCACATGAGAAAGAGTTCTTTCAAAGTTACCCATGCATAAGTCAGCTCCGTGAGGGAGTGTAAAGAGGAAGGGGATAGAGTTGAAAAGATGGCTCTTTTCAACAAAACGTAGGGAAAATGCCATTTTCTTTAAAATATTAGATATGGAATATAAGATGTGAGAGATAATGACATAGGAGGAAAATTGGTAAAATCCAGAGATTCTTAAGTATGCTCTATTACCTATTTCTCTTGACAACGACATTGATGCTAAATACAACAGCAAAAGGAGACTGAATGAAGTTCAACCTGCAAGTAAGAGCCAACGTGATCAGCAGTCTAAGCTCTGAGCTTCAAATTCTTGTGTTGGCTTGGACCCAATGCAAACCTTTATAGGATCAGTCTGCATGACTCTTCATCACGCACACCCCAGTGACAACATAATGTGAAAGAGTGCTTTTGCTTCATATACCCTAAGACCATTTTGGTTATTCTCTACAGTATCTCAGAGGGACATACATGTTATGTCTGACAAAGTACCACAGACAATAAATGATGCTACAATCTTAAGCTATTTTCACGCCTAAACTCCAATACATTTCAATACAAATACTGAAATGAATCCAATAGTCCCCTCCACACATACTTCCAACTGCATCTACAGTTGATCATTTAAAGCTTAAGGTACAACTGTAATCAAAATTCCAACTTTACATGACATCATTTCCAGATCAGTTCCCGTGACTAAAATCCAGAGGAAATGGTTTACCAACAGCACAGTAAGGATATATACAGTGAATCGCTGTACTCTGGGATCAGCATTTGCGTTTCAAACTCAGATATGTTTCTGGCATTGTTTGCAGTTACAATTCTAAAAAGAATCAGTATTTCAACAGACTCCCTAACAGATACTGTACTTCACTTTGTTCAGTAACTACACAGCTGTTTATTCTATTCTACTGGTTCGAAATAGGTGTTGATCATAAACTAGGGATATTCCAAAGTTTGCCAGAAAACTTCAGAGCAGGTACAGTAGTAGCAAAATATACTGACTAATCATTATCCTCTAAATCAGAGGGAGGCAATAGTGGTTTTAGTGCTGCATGCAAGCTTCATGCTAGCAAGTGACCATTTCAGAGCTCCAAAACAACAAGTCTGTTTTTCTCCTGGCAGCCTAATGGGTGGGGAGGAAGGAGGAAGAAAAGAGGAGTGTATAAGATAGAAAAACAAAAAGGACAGCCTTGCACATTTTTGACTCTGGCTCTGCCCCCTATTAGTACATAATCCTTAACGGATTATCCCCAAAGGAACGTGGCCCTCTTAATGCTTACTTGGCTATATCCTTGGCAACTATCACAATATTTCTGGTTGATCAAAAGTACCCAGGCACAAATCACCCAGTGCTGCAAATACCTGCTTTCCTATGCATGCTGCCTCACATGTTTTCTAAAACAGGTGTGCCTACAAGTAATGTACTGTTTGTTTTCCCAAAATACAGATTAAGGAAAGTACACTTCCCATTGGCAATGTGATACATGCATTTCCCCCTCTTAAAAATTATACTGGTGCAGCCACATTCTTCTGTTTTAATATATGCATATTATTGTACAGTGAGTGTGGCTCTGCATGTAAGGAAAATATAATGATCCATTTAATGAATGCCAATAAATCATTTTTGCTGCTGGATCATATATCCTCCCACTCCTCTCAACTGTACAAATACACACAATGTTTATGCAACCACAACAATGTAAATGCCACAATAGTAAATAGTAGTGAATCCCACAACGTTGACACTCAAGCGTAGATAGGAGACATTAAGTACACTGTTCAGAACATTCTAATCAGGATAATTGGTGTGACTGAAGTTTTGGGAATCCCCACACAAAGGAGAAAGACTTATTCACACCTATGCAGTTACCTGATACACAGCAAGCTAAAAAAACCTGACTTTAGTCTGAAAGGAGGAAGTTTAAACCTAAATAGGGTAATAAACCTTCATAAGTTTTTTACTTCAGCTCCTCAAAGCTCCAGGTAGCAGGGCCAATACTAAGAGATGTGGTCTAAAGTATCATTCCACTCCTTATCTAACCAACCCCCCCCCCAAAAATAAAAAAAAATCTGCGTATCTCGCTCCCAACATGTATGTATACATAACAGGCCCGAAACCAGGTTTCGGAATGCAGCTTCCAGTGCTAGATGGAGTCACACTCTCCTCGAAGGACTCTGTTCGCAGTCTGGGGGTACTTCTGGACTCGTTGCTTCACATGACTAGTCAGGTGAATGCGACGGTCAAGAGTGCCTGTTATCAGCTTCAGTTGATACGCCAGCTACGCCCTTTCCTATACACGAAGGACTTGGAATCTGTGGTACTTCTGCAACGCGCTCTACATGGGGCTACCCTTGTGCTTAACTTGGAAACTTCAGCTGGTCCAAAATATGGCAGCCAGGCTTGTCACCGGAACACCCAGGAGAGAACACGTAACACCTGTGCTTAAGGCTCTCCGTTGGCTGCCGGCTGGTTTCTGGGCGCAGTACAAGGTGTTGGTTTTAACCTTTAAAGCCCTACATGGCTTGGGTCCAGCTTATCTTAGGGACCACCTCTCCCCGTGTGACCCCCCCCCCCCCCCGCACACTGCGGTCCTCTAGGAGGAACCTGTTGCAGCCTATGAAAACTAGGCTGTCACAGACCTCCCAGAGGACTATCTCTGCTACTGCTCCCAAGCTTTGGAATGACCTGCTGGACGAGATGCGTCTTATTACATCTCTTGATTGCTTTAAAAAAGCTATAAAGACGCATCTCTTCTGGAAAGCCTTCCCTGAAACTTCCTAAATTCCCGGCTCCGAAATTGGGTTTAACCTTCCATTAGTTCCCAACATCCTGACCCTTGCTGCTTTTGTCTACCTTGCTCTAGAATAGTTGTTTCATAAGGATGTACTACAGTAAGTTTTTAATTGCTGTTTGGTTTTAATTTATTACAGTGGTCCCCCGGGTTACGAAGGTAATCCGTTCCGGATTACCTTTTGTAACCCGGAAATGTTCGTTTCCCGGAGGACCGCTTTAAGAGACGGACCGCGCGGCCGATTTAAAGGGGCCGCACGGTTTTTCCCTTTCGTTCCCCGGGGTTTCCTTCGGATTCCGGGGGAATTTTGGCGGTCCCGGCGGTTTCGGCTCCCGGGGATTTCGTTCCCCGGGGGCCCACTGTATTAGTTTAATTTAATTTTAAGGGGTGGGAGGTCGGTACTGGGATGTTGGATTGTTTTAATTTGTGTCTTTTTAATCTTGTGGTACTCCGCTCCGATTGTTTTCACAGAGGAGCGGGCTATAATTATTATTATTATTATTATTATTATATTATTATTAATATGACCAGTCCACTAATCTTACACATGAGACATGTCTACATCTCCATTTTTAAAGGAGAAAACTCACACCCTTTGTCATAATTTATGGGTCTTTAATCATGAGAAATATGTCACATTGACTGGGGAAAAATGGGTCTATATGGCCCTTAGATGGATGGTCTTCCCAGCAGTTAATGTTAAATATGAATTAGCCTTTGTGTGCTTTGTGCCTTCAAGTTGTTTCTGATTTATGATGACCCTAAGACAGGGTTTTCACAGGGTTTTCTTGGCAAGTTTCTTCAGATGAGATTTACCATTGGCATCAACCCTTAGGGGGAAGTAAAGAGAATTTTAGTATAAATGTCATCTGACTAGTAAAAAATATCCTTCCTAATGTAAGTGCAGAAGATTGACTTAGGGGCGAAACAGATTAGCAGAAAAAAGTGCCTTTTCTAAAGTCACATTGAAACCCCACGAACCGGCTTTTCTCTATATAAGGCGCCTAGAGGGCACTTTCCTGCTGGCTTCAAGGCATGTGTCATCTAAATGCCATGCCTTGTCTGTCTGTTTAGCCCCTTAGTTGCAAGATTTTGGTCTAATGGGTTAATCTTAGCCATGTTTATTTGGATGCAATCTCCACTGAACTCAGAAGGGGCTTATTTCTAGATAAGTGGGCAGCCATCTCAACTGAAGACTTTCTTGGAAACAACAACAGAACAATTTCAAATGAGATCATTCGTGTATTATCGTATAAATTAATAAAAATAAAAAATTATTCTATCCTTCTTCCAATCCAATTACTGCGTAATTTCCTTTTTTGACAATAAATAAATTTGAAAAAACGTTCCCACGTGTTGTATAAGTCCTCTTTAGGTTTCCCTTTTAAAAGCAACGTTAAATTGTCCATTTCTACATATTCATACAATTTGTTTAACCATTGTTCAACAGTTGGTGTCTGAGTTGATTTTCAATTCGCTGCATACAGAGTTCTAGCCGCAGATGTCATATAAAATATGAGTTTACCATACTTTCTTTCAATATGACTTTCTTCAATCATAGATAGTTGAAAGGTTTTTGGATCTTTATTCAGTTTGATATTTAATATTATCATCATGGTGGAATAAATCTCGTTCCAGAATTTTTTTTGCTTTTTTACATAACCACCAACAATGATAATATGCCCTGGTGGCGCAGTGGTTAAATGCCTGTACTGCAGCCACTCACTCAAAACCATAAGGTGGCGAGTTCAAGACCGGCAAAGGGCTGAAGCTTGACTCAGGCTTGCATCCTTCCGAGGTCGCTAAAATGAGTACCCAGATTGTTGGGGGGCAAATAGCTTACAATTGTAAACCGCTTAGACACTCATTAAGGGTATGAAGCGGTATATAAAATGAAAAAATGAAGCTGTTAATATGTCCCTATCTCAGTTTGACATTTCCAACAGAGATTCTTACAATCTTTATTTATCTTTGCCAGTCTATAGGGAGTCAAATGCCACCTATATTGCATTTTGATCAGATTTTCCTTCAAATCATAATTTGGAGTATATTTCCACCTTTTCTTCCAGTTTTTTTCCCATTGTTCAAATAGAATATTCTGTCCTATATCTTTAGCCCAATCGATCATACATTTTTTTACTGTTTCTTGTTCTAGGTTATATTTGTTTAGCAACTTATATAGCCTAGAGATTTCATGTGTACCTTCATCTTTTATTATTTTTTCAAATTCAGATCATTCATGTATTATCAATAGTTTCATGGCCATGATAAGTCCCTATAATCTTTATCTAGTAGAGCAGAACTGGAAATCATGCAGCCATCTGGATGATGCAGAACTTCAATTCCCAGTACAGCCAAGGGTTTAGAGTTCTGAGAATTGTCGTCCAACAGCATCTGGAGGATGGCATGTTGTAGAGCTACAGAACAGCTTTGGAATGAGTTCAGTTATTATTCTAATTTGACAAATCAGAAAACAGATGTCCCAGGCCACTAAATGGAAATAGAAGAATTTCAACTCCAGGACTGAAGCAGGCTGGCCAAATGTCTCTACAGTTTAGAAACACAGAACTGGAAGAGTCCAAAAAGGTCAGCTAGTCCAACCCATCCTGCTGCAGAAAAACCTGTCACTACTGCATCACAATACGCAGTCATCCACCCACTGTGTAAAAACCCCTTAACAGAGCACAGTCCATTAACTTTTGATTTTATAAATAAAACGGTGCTGCCACACTCTAATTTGAACTTTTCCAAGGTGATGAAGATAAGAAATAGCCCCCAACATATGTTATTTTGCATACATCCTAAGAAGCCATGGCAGGATAAGCAAAACTCCACAAACTGCACATCTCCATCTCTGCACATTGGGTACACTACTCCCACCCTCTACCGGCTCCACCTATAAATTGTGTGATTAATGGAACAGCCTTTTACAGCAACCACACACACACAGCTATACAATTAGTGTGTTTGGCCTTTTGACAGAAGGATTCTCAAGCAGACTTCCCAGAGGATGTTTTCCTCTGCTTCCCCCAAACTGTGGAATGACCTGCCCGGACACCTGAAAACCCGACTGAATTTAAAAACAGCATGAAAGACACATCTCTTCTGGCAGGCCTACCCAGTCAATTTATAATCATGACTTTTTATTTTGTGTATGTGTTCTTATAGCTGTATTTTAATGGGTTTATAGTATTATATTTTAATGGTGGGTTAAAGTGTTTTTCATTGTGTTTTGTATTTTAACAAGTTGAGGAGAGGTGGGAAAGACATACAGATGATGATGATGATTCTCCAGCCTGGTGCCCTCCAGATATCTGAGCCATTTTTAGGCACATTAGCTGGGGCACGTGGAAGTCACAGTCCAAAACATCTTATCAACTTTTCTTCCTTCCTTCTCACCTCCCTCCCTCCTTATCTACTTTTCTTTCTTTGTTCCTCCCTTCCTCCCACTTTCCTCCCTATCTACTTTCCCCCTCCCTCTCTCCTTATCTACTTTCCTTCCTTCCTTCCTTCCCACCTATCTTTCTTCCATCCTTCTTTCCTACCTCCTTTCCTCCCCATCTCCCCTCCCTCCCTTCCCTTGTTCCTCCCTATCCCTTCCTTCTTTCATACCCCTCCCTTCCCACCTTCCTATGTACCCCTTTCCCTCCCTACCTACCTTTCCCCTCTTATCTATCTTCCTTCTTAACTCCCTTCCCTTCTCTCCTGCCTCCCTCCCTCCATCCCCTTCACCCCTATTTCCCTCCCTCCCTCTCCTACCCTCCTCCCTTCCATCCTACCTACTTCCCTACCTCCCTTCCTTCATCATTCTCTTCCTACCTACTTACATGCTTACATACTTAAATGTTCTACCTCGCTCCCTCACTTGTTCCCTACCTATCTTCCTTCCTATTTCCCTCCCTCCTTACCTACCCCCTTTCCTCCCCATCTCTTACACTCTCCCTTACCACCTCCCTCCCTTCCTATATCCCTTCTTACCTTCCTTCCTTCCCACCTACCTACACTCCTCCCTCCCTCCCTCCCTCCTTACCTACCTCTTTTCCTCCCATCTCCCCTCCTATCTACCTCCCTTCCCACCTTCCCAAGTACCTCCTCCCCTCCCTCTTTACCTACTTTCCTCCATCCCTCCCTCCCTCCTTACTTACCTCCCTGCCTTCCTTCTTACCACCCTCCCTCTTTACCTCCCTTTCTTCCTTCCCTCCTTCCTTCTTCCCTCCCTCCCTATCCACCTCCCTCCTTCCCTTCTTACCTCCTCCCTTCCTATTTACTTCCCTCCCTTTCTTCCTACCTCCCTACTTACCTCCTTTCCTCCATCCATCCCTCTCTTCCTACCTCCCATCCCTTCTTACCCCATCCCTTCCTTCCCTTTTTACCTCCTCCCTTTCTTCCTACCTCTTCCTACCTCCCTCCATTCATTCCTCTCTTCCTACCTCCCTCCCTTCTTACCTCCCCTTTCCCTTCCTATCTACCTCCCTCCCTTCCTAACTAACTCTACCTTTCTCCCTTTCTTGCTACCTGCCTACCTACTCACCTACCTACCTACCTTCCTTCCTCTCTTCCTATCCCTCCAGCCTCCCTGCTGCCTACTACTAGGCACTATTACTACTACTACTACTACTCCTCACCGCCTTGAGGTCGAGCACGCCGTCCTTGGCCTCCTGCAGCAGAGACACGAACTTGGCCGTCAGGAGGCCCAGGCTCTTCTCGTGGCGGCTGATGAGGAGGCTGCTGCTGCTGCCTCCTCCTTCCAGGCCCAGGCCTCCTCCTCCACTGCTAGTGCTGCTGCTGGTGCTGCCAGTGCTGCTGTTGCTAGAAGTGGCCAAGGCGGCCATGCTGCTGCTACTCTTCTGCCCTCTTCCTAAGAGAGGAGGAGGAAGTGACGCTAGGCCCAGACACCTCCTCCTCCTCCTAGTTGCTGGGAGACAAAGGCTGCATCCACATTGGAGGTCTATAAACCGATTTGGCAGCGCTTTAAGTCTTTTTTCTGGCTCAAGGCTATGGAATTCTGGGAGTTGGAGTTTGTTGTGGGCCCAGAGCGGAGCAGAGCTCCGCTCTGGGCCCCACAACATACTCCAACTCCCAGAATTCCATAGCCTTGAGCCAGATGCAGCTTCTAAAGGTCCCCTCTGGGCCCCACACTACATACTCCAGCTCCCAGAATTCCATAGCCTTGAGCCACAAAAAGACTTAAAGCACTGCCAAACCTGGTTATAGGCCTCCAGTGTGGATGCAGCCAAAGTTTTTCTTCAGGGATTAGGCCCCTAACCAACACTAGTCAAACCACTGTTTCCTCCTCCATTTTGAGCATGAGTTTAAAATTAAGCATGGCCTTCATGTTTTCCCCACAGCTTTTATTGGTTCATGTACTCCCATGTTTCTTTCTTTCTGAAAATGTCCTCCATTTTGTGGTACCTTGCCCTCCCTCTGCTGTATCAAGGCACCACATTTCAAGGGTTTAATATCCAGGAGGAATTCCAAATTGTCCTCCATTTTGAGCATGATGAAGAAGTGTGGGTTTCTGTATTGTGTTTTTCAGATTTTATTGAGTCATGTACTCCTTTTTTAATGCCTTCCATTTTGTGGTGACTTGCCCTCCCTCTGAAGTATTAGGACACCTAGTTGCCTTATCAGCTTGTATGTACGAAATATCATAAGAAGACTGTGTTGTATACCTTCAATTCATTTCCAACTTACAGTAACCCACAAGGGGTTTTCTTGACAATATTTGTTCAGAGGTAATTGCCATTGCCTTTCCCGGAGGCTGAAAGTGATGTTCCCAAAGTCACCCAGTGGGTTTTGCAGCAGATGGCAATGGCAAACCCTCTCGAAGAAACCTGCCAAGAAAACCCTATTGTAGGTTTGTGCAATAAATGAACCAGTTGGCTTTGCCTTATGGTGATCTTATGATGGGCTACAGATGCCCATAATCCCATTTCATTTGTCATGCTGCTTGGGATTGATGGGAACTGGAGTTTTAACAGCTGTAGTGTCACAGAATTCCCCATCCAGCTCTAGAAAACACTTAAAAGAAGTTGGCACACCATTATTGGTGCTACCCACCACATCTATCCCTAGAGATTTACTGTAAGTCTAGACATTTTAGTCAAAAAATTAACCCCAAAAACCTAGGTCGACTTATGCATGGGTCAATGTAAATACTATACTTTAACTCTTATTAAAAAGGGAACCATCTACTGGTGAAAGGCAAGAGTGCAACCTGTCCTGGAAGCACTGACTTCCCTCTGCTCTCTCTTCTATCCAGCCTTTGTGAACCAAAACAGTTATGCCTGCCTTAATTTTGTAGGTTCTTTGGCACTGTTTTCCTTTGCTTCATCATTTAGATCCTTTGTTGCACGTCCCTAAGTTGTACCCTCGACTTATCTAAGAGTCATAACAAAATCCATAATTTTGCCCCAAAACTTGCCCTCAACTTATACATGAGGTTGAGTTACAGTCGAGTATATACAGTACTATTATTGGAGGTTTGCCATTTCATATAAGATCATTATCATCACCTCACAGCCAGCATGGTGTAGTGGATTGAGTGTTGGGCTACAACTCTGGAGACCAGGATTTGATTCCCTGCTTGGCCCTGAAACCCAATCACCTTGGGCAAGCCACATGTCCTCAGCCTCGGGAAGGCAATTTCAAACCTCCTCTGAATAAAGCTTGCAAAGAAAACCCCATGATAGGGTCGCTATAAGTCATAAAAGACAAAGGCACACGGCAACCACCACCACCCTCCCCCCTGCTATAAAGCTGCAGAGGTGTGATATCATAAAGCAGCATGTATAAAGGTTTCTAATACTTCCCAAGGAACAGGGTTAATAAAATGGACAACACACGCATTACTAATAAGTGGCAGAAAACATCACTATAAAGGCAGTTGCCAATAGGAAACAGGAGAGCCTCTCTTCAAAAATAGACTGTTGCAAACCTCCAGTGGGTTTTTTTTTTAAACTTGGGCAGTACAATGAATAGTAAGGGATTATGGGAGTTGCAGTCCAAAAATTCTTACCTTAGAAACTATTAGCACATACCAGGTGGGACCCGGTGGTGTACATACCCATAAGTGTGGTTTACAGGTACTGTACATTTGTCTTTTTTGAGGGTGTGGAAATGGAAGGGAATTTCAAGCAGACATCTGTTGTCCACAAAATGAGTGCTGGTGAAGGTTGTGCAGATTTGTAATTACAAGGTGTAATTAAAAAAGAACATAGTTCAGAGCCAAAAAAAGTACATATCAGTTTCCCCCTAAAATTAGAATCTTTACAAAATGATGATGCAGCTAACATTTGTTACATTGAAGAGAAGACTGGGGAACAATCTCTAAAATGGAAGTGCTTCTGATACAAGCCTTAACAAACAAAAGTTAGTTTTATATCTTAGTTCTGCAAGCCCACCACTTTTAGCCTATTCACATTTTAAGAAAGGGAATTTAGTCATTTGAATTATTTCCAATGTCAGAAAATATCTTAAGTAGCTTTGTTTAAATAATTCATAGCACTATGGTAGTATTTTTGGTTTTTAATTTCTTATAAAAGCCACTAATAATAAACATCCTAACAAAGAAAATTATTTATTTTGAAAATATTGTACATAAAGTGCAAGTGATATATCAAGGTAAAATATACTACTTTTCCAGTGAATTTTTTTTCTCAAAAAATTCTGCTCAGCCCCATGGTTACATTAGCCAATTAGATTGTCAGTTTTTCTCTGTATTTACAGTTCTTGCTGAATGTCACTCAAAGCAACTGTAAGTCGTTTAATTTTCTCTTCCATAACTTTTTTATTGCTTGCAGTTTCCTGCAGCAGTTGACGCATTTCTTCTTCAACCTGGTAAACCTAAAATAAAAATTCAACAATATGCTAGTTACAAATAATGCTCTTTTGAACCTATAATCTATTAATATGAATTTATAATGTATTTGGGCACTGAACGATTCATTAGGAGTATCTTGCTGTCTTTTTCCCATACTGTGAATTTGCATTTCTTCTGAAAATATTATGGAAAAGTAAACAAAGTTTTAAAAGTAGTTAAGAGGATATACTTCCAAAAGCAAAAACCTCCATTTTATTTTCTGGAGACCATAAATAAATGGCAGTTTCAATCACTACGGAAATCCATTACTGCATTTAAAAGGTTTAACACAGTTACTAAAAATGGCATAAACATACAACCCCAAAGCTAGGTTGAGAGAAAACAGTTCATAAATTTATTCCAGAATTATCATACTGCAGCTTCCAAAAGCTTTCCTATTGAGATAGTATCTATAAAATTGGCTTCTGCCAGACCTCACTTGAGAATCAATTCTACAACTATGCAACCTAGTAGGAAGTTCTAGAAACCTTCACATATGGGCTTCCCCAGAGCATACTAGATAGAAAGATGGGACAATCACGAAAACATTTTAGGCCAGTCTTAAAGCCACTGAAAACTTTGTTGTAGACGGCAAGCAGCTGTCTTGGAAGCTTTACAGGTAAAACGTATCACCCTGAATCCAATCTAGAACTGCAAAAACCATTGGAATTATGTACACCCACATCCACAAAGATATTAGCAGGTGGGTTGTTGCTTTTTACACATATAGATTATTCTTTTGAGGAAGCCCCACAAGTGAATGAGTGATGCTTTAATCATCCATAAATTGTGAGCAAACAAATGTGCCAACAGATTACTTACTGATTATAAACAGATTTAGAGCTTATAAAAAAGTGAAAACACAAAGCTTTATTCGTTACCTTTTCATTTGCTGCTACAATCTGTTTCTGCTTTTCATTTGCTAGCTGAAGCAGTTCTGCCTGATGTGCTGCTAGTGTTGATTCAAGCTGCCTTCGGAAAGCATCATCCATAGAATGCAGCTTTTCTGTTAATGCCCTAAACACAAGATGAACCCTCCAATCTGTTTATGGCAACACAAGCTTAGATTGTTATTATTTCACATCAGTACTGTGAGCACAGAAAACTTCTAGTAGACTTCCAGTATGTTGAAACACATCCTGTTTAATAAGATCTTTTATGGAATACATTTCTGTCCATCTTAATTGGAATACGCATTAACATAGCCAGAAAGGCAAACCCAATGGCCACGTTTACACAATAAATCAGAAACTGAATCCCAACATTATCCAAGCTAAATGCTGATATAAGCTATTCTGCTTTTACCCCCTTTCCCTATAACTGGGTAATAAAAAACTAAGCAGGGACAGTTGAGCAACTAAACCATGGATTGTGGTTTACATTGCCCATACAAACCAGAATTTGTAAACCAACACCACATCCTAATTTTTAATCCTGACACAATAAGCCCCTGCCATGAATTTATATTAAACTATCCCCAGCCTATGTTTACCTTTTTTCCCTAAGGAAAGATTAACAGGTTGACACTGTTTTTTAATAAGCATCAATGATTGATGCTATACTGTTATTTTAGCAAAGACCCTAATAACATTTTCACATATTAATTTCTAGGGAAGCATAAAAACAAGACAGAAAACATATACACTTATAAACAAAAGAAAATACAACTTGATACAAAGGGGGAACCTTACTAAGCTCAGGACATTTCAATATTTAAAGTTCACACAGTTTAGAATGCTTTTTCAATGGTAATGCAATCAGTCTGTCTAAACATGACATATGGACTGGTTAGATGATTTCTGGTTTACCATTACGTGTGCATGGAGTTGGCCTATTTATTTACCTCTGTGCTTGAAGACTTTTATCTCTTTCCTCAGTCAGCTGATTTTCCTTTGTATCAAAATTTTCTTTCATTTGTTTAACCTGTGCTTCCAGTTTACTCAACAATCCTCCTTTATCTTGCCACTTCTTATTCACTGCACTGAAATATAATGGATATGTTCAGATGGCTTCAGGGACTGTTCACAATGCAGCAAAGAAAAAAAAAAATCACATCCTACTTTATTTGTTAGATTTATATCTCGCTTTCCTAATAAGTGCTGCTCAAGCAGTTGAAGAAGAATCATATTTTAATCTCCCTGTCATGCCCAAATATGATGCATAATATTTCAACACATGTAGAAGATAGTTTTACTCACTTATAAGCTTCCTTGATTGCTTCAAGCTCTGTATCTTTTTCTTGCAATTGTTGTTTTAGTTCTTCTTTTCTCTCATTTTGCCTTTCTAACTTTTCCATGAGGTCATCCAGCTGTGCCTCTTTTTCTTCTAGCTGTGCCTGAAGTTGCTTTTGAATTTCAGTACTTTCTTCACGATGTTTTCTTATTCGCTCATCTCGTTCCTGTAAAGCCTTTAATACATTTTTTCATCAGTAAATTTGGACTAAAGTTTGGCTGATAGCTCTTAACACTTTAGTTTTGACAATTCAGCTATATTTGACTGATCGAGAAAGTGAAAAGCTATCTTGATAAAGTACTAAGGAAAAAATTAATCTCCCAGTGTTGTTTAAAGTTAGCTACTTGTCACATTTAAAAGCGTTTACCGTATATACTCGTGTATAAGTCAACATCATTTATAAGTCGAGGGCAGTTTTGGGGGGCAAAATCATAGATTTTGATATGAACCATGGATAAGTGAATGGTCAAAGTCAGGGGCATGTAACAAAGGATCTAAATGGAGGGGGAAAAACACCACTTTGCTCCTTCCTTTTCCCTCTCTGGACCTCTCCCAAGGGTCACAGTCTGGGCATGCAAAATGTGGACACAAACCTCTAGTTTCCCTTCCCCACAACCTTCCCCAAGGCTGCTGGCTTGCAAAAAAGGAGGACAGAGATCTCTGATTTCCCTCCCTTTCCCACAAACTTCCCCAAGGCTGCTGGCGTGCAAAAAGGGGGACATAGACCTCTGATTTCCCTCCTTTCCCCAAGGCTGATGGCTTGGAAAAAGTGGGGCAGAAACCTCCCACTTCCCTCCTTTCCTCAAGGTTGATGGCTTGTAAAAAGGGGGACACAGACCTCCGATTTCTGTCCTCTCTTGCCTCCCTCCCTTTTCCACAACTTTCCTAAGGCTCACGGAGAAGTATTACCCTATTGACCCATATATACATCTACCTAGGATTTTGGAGCCCATTTTTGGGCTTAATTTTTTTAATGTATAGATGAGTATCATGTTTAGTCTTGGGTCCAACCCTCAAGATAATACCTAAAGCAGACCCGCACACAATAATTGTCCCATATTTTTGTTTCCTTATATTGTTAAAATAACCTTTAGTCAATGTCTGTTGCTTAGGATTTTAAAGAGAGACCCCTTACTTCTTTTAACTTTCTAATTGTTTCTGTTTGATCCTCCACTATTTTACATTTTATCTTCAATGCATCATTGAGATGTTCATTTTGTTTTTTCAGAGCCTCATTCTCACTAGATAGAATTTCTATTTTGGATTCCAGTCTCCCCCGATCTTGAGCAAGAGATGCTCCTAGTAGAAAACAAAAACACAAAAAAATACTTAGTTGTTTCTGCTCAGCAGATAGCGAAACTAATCTGTCAGTTTGAGAAAACCCATAAAGAAAGCAAAACCCACCACCCTCTCCTTTTCCATCTCTCATCTCTTAAACAGGTCTCATAGTGTACAGAATATTACAGCAATCATTTGAAAATGGTTAGCCTATTTAGCATAACAACAGAGACAGCATGCCTAGGTCTTGCCAGCAGAGCTACCTTTTATTTGAAAATAGCAGTTTGAACACTAATTTCTAGAAACACATTATACAGTGGGATGAATACCAAGATGCTTTCAGAAATTAGACAAGTAGTGTGATGTCCCCAGCTCCCAAAAGGAGCATGCTGGATTGGGGATCAATACCTCTTAGATGCCACAGATGTTTGGGGCTTGCTGCCATATGGCTCAGTAGAGTGCCATGAGGAAGCAGATGCTTTGTACTCTTATAGAGTTATTACAGAAACATAAGTTACAGCCCTGTTCTTTATCTACATCCTACAAGAGACAAAACAGAACATTCTGAATGATTACCCTGCTGTGCTAGCTCCTGCCCCCATATTTTCCTTTCTTCTTTTAATCCATCAATTATAGATTCCTGGGTTGTTATCTGTGAAATAAGTTTCGATTTTTCCTGTTTAAGAAGCTCAAGCTGAATTGTCTTTTGTTTATCTTCCTCCGCCATATTTTCAAGTGTTCGAATCCGACTCTTTAGAAAAAATAGAAAAAAACAACTTTAGTCTTCTCTCTCCAAAAGGTGCTCATCAAACAGGACGTTGATGTGATGTAGCTTCCAATAGTAAGTAGCAGAGCTAAGCTATTACCGATAAGAGACGGGGCAAATGATGCTAGACTGCAGCTCATAGCAACCCTAGCCATCATATTTAAAGAACAAGGATGATGGGAGTTGAAGTCTAGCAACTTCTGGACAGCCACAATTTGCCCAATCTCAATGTAGATAATCTGTTAATCTGAACCAGGCCAGAGCTGTGTGGCTTCTGAAATACTAATCACTGTTTTGTGATGCAAAGTTTTCTCCTTTTACTTTTGAGATATGCTTTGTTTTATACACAGTAAAATGACTGATTAGGACAGCTTGTCATGTACTTGGCTATATTTTGTAGAGGAGAGGTGGCAAACATTTGGGTATCCAGATACTGGATTTTAACTCCTAGCATCCTCCACTATTATTTATGCTTACCAGGGTTGATGGGAACTAAAGTCCAAAAACATCTGAAAGGACAATCGTTCTGCTCTGCTACCAATGCTGATACAAAAGACACTACAATTTGAGATTATGAAGCATATCATAATACATGAAATAAATAAGCAGGGGTGGGGGGTAGGGTGGGGAGGACGGACTGTAGAAGCACTGTGGTGGTGAGAGTACATGCTCCTCTGAAGCAAGATGCTGTGCTACTACCATGTCAGACTGAGAAGGCAGATTAAATATACCAAACAGCTACTGGACAGCAGCAACAGTGAGGGGGTAAAACTGGCAAAGAATCCCTTAGAGACAATACCAGTGGCACCATAACTAACACTTGTTAGAAGTGTACAGAAGAAAGCCTAGTAAACCCTTTTGAGTATTTTTTTACCATGAAAATCCTTCGATGAGACAATCCAAAATGAAAAAAGAGAGTGCCAGAAGATGAAACTCTCATATCAGATGGCACTGAATGAGCTACTGGGGTAGAGCAGAAACACAACAGAATACAACTACATGTAATGCTCTGGACCAAATGACAAAAATAAGACTGTAAACACATGACTCCCTAGAAAAGACTATGGCGCTCGGCAAGGTAGAAGGCAGTAGGAAAAGAGGAAGATCACATTCAAGGAAGCCCCAGCCCTGAGTATGCAAAACCCGAGACTTTTGATAACAGGAAGATTTGGAGATCTTTTATTCATAGGGTTGCCATAAGTCAAAGGTAATTTGACAGCAGTTAGCAGCAGCAACAGCTTTAAAACTAGCTGGGTTTTATGAGCTTTTGTGGACATAAATCCACTTGTTCAGATGCAGTACAAAGTGAATTTAAAACTTCAGATTATAAAGCAAACATCTGATTTCTTGTTTTCACACATCAATACTAATTGACCACTGTTAAGATTTGAAAAGCCCTTTGAAAATTTGTGGCAAAGGACATGATTTGCACCTTTCTGAATCCTATTCCATTGAATCCCATTCCCAGAAATGTATAAATATGCTTTATAACCGGAAGCTTTAATATCACTCTGTACTGCATGTAAAGAAGTGGATTTTTATCCACGAAAGCTCATGCTAAAATAAAAACCTGTCAGTCTTAAAGGTGCTGCCACATTCCTTTTTCCTCCTCCCCCTCCCTTTTATGTTGAAAGAGACTAACATGGCTGCTTCTTTGAAAACATGGTAAACACTTCTATGCTGCTACAATGCAAGACTCTTGTTTTAATATAAACAACATCATACAGAGGACACAGAAGAGGATACAATACATACTTTCTAAAAATACATACTTTCAAATTGTACATTGCCTCTTGCTTTGATTTAACTAGTTCTGTAATCTTCACTTTTTGTTCTTTCACCATTGATGTCAGCTCTTGGATCAGTGTAGCTGATTGTTTTTCTTTTTGCTGAGATTGAACAAGAGCATTCTTATGTTCTGTCAACTCGGCAGCAATGTCATCAAAGGCTTCTTTAACCTATTTCAGCATGAACAAAAAGTTGAGAAAAGAGTACCACCATGACAGTATTTCTTCTAGAATAAAAACTGCAATGTAACATTCTGAAGAATGGCAAAATATCAATTGGAAAATGCATAATTTTGAGTACTCAGTCGAACCCATTTCACAGGTTTGGTGTGAGGATATGTTGAGAAGAGAGCCGCCTATGCTGCCTTGAGGAAAGGCAGGATACAAATGTAAAGTATGAGAAATTATTTTTTAAAAAAAATAGATTTGACATCAATCGCTAGAACACAGGCAGAGCAATGGAGCACTGAGACATCTCCTAAGGCAGTTAGGGATAAGGTAGACACAGCATCTAACATTCTCCCACTATTTGTTTTTCCTCTTAACTACTTCCCTCCATTCACTAAATCTTTTAATGAAAAACATTCCCCCAGTTTTGTGTCCTAACCTGACCATTTTCCCACCTTCTCTAACCTCAAAGAGCTGAGGGGCCAAAGAAGAAAAGGAGGAGTGGGGTGGGGATTTTCAGATCAAATGTCCTTCTCCAAGGTCAGAGTTCTGTCCTCTGAGGACAATTTCCAATCCATCCTTTAGCCCATGGTGTGCTGCCCCAAGAGTCTAGGGCTAAGATCTTTCACTGAGCAGGCAAAGTGTTAAGACTCTGGCTGTGTTCTGTGTTCTACCACCACCTTGGCAGCTGTCAAGCACCAAGGACAACCTCTGAAGCTTACCACTTGGTATGCACTATTTATTAAGTATTTAAATCAAACATGGAATTAAAAAAAATTAAATAAATTTTAAATTTCATTTTTCCTTTAACTCATTAAATTTTTTCAGCCTCCACCCTGAAAAGCATAACTCATTTTTTTATTTGTTTGTTTAAAAAAGGATTAAATGTTTTACATGCCCTACATGGAGAGTTCAAAAGGTTATACTTCCCTTATGTTCTCCAGTTCTTACCTCCGAAAATCTTTTGGCTTCTATAGTTAATGCAATACGAAACTCATCTTCTAAATCCTTATAATTCTGATTTAACTGATGCACCTTCTCCTGCAGTTCTTTGATGTGGTGTTCATACCCCTGCCGCTCTCTAGCAACTTCTTTTGACAGAGCTTCTTGGAATTCTGAGCTGTTTAATTTGACCCTAGTTTCAAGTTCTTTTCTGGAATGATACACCATGCAAGAAAGAAAGTAAACGCTAAGATGAATGATTACTTGTCCTCGAATTCCTTTCATACAATTAAGGGCATTATCACACCAGCCCCTTTCACACTGCAATCCTGCAAGTCAAAATAAAATGGCAAAATTCTGGGTTTGGAGCAGCTGCCACATTTCTTCCATTTGTGTGACTGCGGCTGTTACTGGCATCGCGCTCTCTTCCCATCCTCTCTCCCTTATGCTTTACCCAGCATGTCTTAACTTTTTAAATTTTTTTGTCAACCGTTTTTGCGCAATTATAGAGCTCTGGAACCCCGATTTAAGGTTTTTAAAATGATTTTTCAAAATTTTAAGGCCTCAGAGCTCTAAAATTGTGCAAAACGCAGAAATAATAAAAGAAAATCCAGGAGGAAGACGGAAAGGGGGGAAGAGGGGACAGTGATTCCACATGACTGCCAGTCACAGGAATGGCTTTTCACACCTGTGGCATTGCACAAGTAGAAGTTCATTCATGGGTTTCCCCTGTGAATGAAAATAGTCAGGGCAGGGATGCGGCAGCTATCATGCAATCATCGTCGCGGATGTTGTTTCCTTCCCATGGGAATTGTAGTTTAAAAGCTGTGTGTGATAAAGCCCTAAGAATCTCACAACTAGGGCAAACAATGCTTGAATGAATAAATCTGAATGACCTGGGATATAGAACAGGACAGTGTTTCAGAACCATGTCTGTATTTACATATGGGATTGTCAAAAGGCATATACCTGTGTTCTTGCTCTTTCAACATAAGAAGTTCATGGACTTGTTCTGTCTTCTCTTTTTGTTGCCGAAGAGATACCCGGAGTAACTGTACTTCCCTTTCAGCTGCTGTAGCTTTAAGTTCTGCAGCTTGAATTTGTTTCATCTGCATGATGTTGCAAACCAAGATAAAGCAAGACCATAGCTGTCAAGGTTTAGTATGACAAGCACAAGGTTTTGGTAGAACTGCCTGTTATCCCCATAATTTGTTATAGAAAACCTCTAATATTTAGCATTCTGGCTACATTTACAAGCAGCTATATGAGCTGCTGTAATAAATATCATGGAACAGTATAGTTTTGAATTTTCAGTTAATTACTAAATAGTAATATCTATCATGTATTGTGTTGTTTAGCTAATACACACATGATGAATACCATCCAGCAGCAATGTTTCCTCCTATAGAACTGATACTGCACTAATCATTCCACAAGCAGGAAATGAAAAGGAAGCATTTCTTGGCACAGAACATAATAAGGCATTTGCTACCACAAGATGTAGTGATGGGACACAATTTGGAAAGTGTAGGCATAAACAGTGGATAGAAGTTATGATGCCTCTATATTTTCTCCAATAGTGAAAGCAGTGTGCTTCTGAAGACCTGTTTCAACAGGGATAAATGTTAGGTGTTGCATTTAGACAGGAAAAATAAAGAACAAAAATATAAGATAAGTCATATCTGGCTTTACAGCAGGGGACAGTTGATCACAAGCTAAATATGAGTCAATAGCGTGCTATGTTGGTCAAAAAGTCAATGCAATTCTAGGCTGCTCCAATAAGTGTATAGTGTTAAGATTGAAGGAAATAGCAGTAGTACTCTGTTCTGCTTTGGTCAGACCTCACCTGGAATAATTTCTGGGTAACACAGTTCAAGAAAGATATTGACAAGCTGGGATGTGTCCAGAGAAGGATGACCATGGCCTGGAAACCAAGCTTTGTGAGAAATTGATATGTTTAGTTTTGAGGAGACAGAGAGATATGATGGTAAACACCTACATGGCATCCCTTCAGATGTTTACCATGGAGCAAGCTTATTTCTTGTTGCTCCAGAGACTATGATACAACCCAACAGATTCAAATTACGAAAATTTGACCTATACATTAGGAAGAACTTCTTGAGAGCAAGAGCTGTTCAACAGTGGAATAAACTGTCTTGGAGGGTGAGGAGCTCTCCTTTGGAGGTCTTCAAACATGTTGGACAGCCATGTGTCAGGAGTGCTTCAGTTGTATATTTGCAGTACCTCCCAACTCTACAATCCTATTATTCTTTTGCAATCATGCCCTTCTTGCCAGCTTTTCAGAGGCATCTAGTTGTCCATTGTGGGAACAGAATGCTGGACTGATTTTGCTGTGTTTGGTCTGATCCAGAACAGCCTTTGTGTTCTTATAAGTATCTTGTGAGTTCTTATGAGTTCTTTAGGCCAGTAAAAAAACCAACACAGACTTGCAGACATCTAACAAATAGAAAGACCTTACCCACAAATATGCTCCACAAAAATAGTTATACCAATTAAAGTGACTGGATACAGGAAAGTAGAGCTTTTATATCTATCATGTATAGCTTTCATCATCTTTGCATGATGAGTTGCATCTGCTAAAATTCTCTTTTATGCAAGATTTACCATTAGAGCACCCATAAATCTCATTTCCCCCTACATTAAAGAACAAACATGGTACCTCTGCAGCTTGCTGTTGTACCCTTTGTGATTCCATCTTGGACAATTTTTCTTCTAAAGTCTGCAATGCTTTTTGTTGATCTTCCTCTTTCTGTTTTGACCGACTCAGTTCTTTACCAAGTCTTTCTACTTCCTCTTTCAACTGCTGAGCATCAATCTGAAGTTTTGTCTTTGCATTTCTTTCTTTTAAAATCAGTTCTCTTAGCCTGGAGGATAGGAACAGTAAATTAACAACATCTACCTTTGTTAAAATTAAACAATGAAAACTATTTAGGCACATTAAGTTTTTTTAGTTCTCACTGAATTAAGACATCATACCTAATCACTGTTTCTACTTTCAGGATATATTAACAGGCAAGCCATGCTGCTTTTCTGTTTTCTTTTTCAAACCTTCAAGCATTTCAGTTTTTAAAGCTTACTCTCATCTCTTGGGGAGTCAAAAACTATGGAACCAAAGGGCAACTTTAATCATGTTTTGCTGAATCAGGTATCTTGTTGAAAACCAGTTATGCTTCCTTAATCATGGTTTGGAATAATGTCTAAACTGAGCCATTGTTAAAAGATGGCATGATTAAATAAAATACTAGATTTCTTTTCATCTTTACAACCATAACAAATAATTGTACTAATAGCTTAGAACTGAGAGGCAGCTTTGAGTGGGGAGACATTCCAGAAGGGTAAAAGCACAGAACTCAAAGTTCAGGAACCAGAACTGTCAATATTTAACTGATCACATCTCAGCCATTTGGTTAAGATCACGCATATATATTTAACTCAAGGTTTTATTCATCTGCCTCAAAATATTGGAGACAGATATTTTGGACACTGTCATTAGACTATTACAACATTTCATTGTATAGCTGAGCACAACAACTGATCTGTCTAGCTCTGTAAATGTTTCTGTTTAATTTGCAGTAGCTAAACTACAGTGGCCCTCTAGCTCTTCCAGCAAATGCCAAGGTCTGAACCTGGGTCCTTCAGTATACAAGGCATATATTCTATCACTAAGCTATGGGCTCTGCAAATGTAAAGCCATTTCTTATTAGATCCTCTTAGTAAAATTCATGTATATTCATTGTAGCTGTACTCAGTGTTTTAGCATTTTTTTAAAAAAAAAACTTGCACTGTAAGCTGCCCTGACTCTCATATGGGGACAGGATGTAAATCATATAAGGATAATTCCATGGTGATACAAGATGAAAACACATGAAAAATCTTATATGTGCACAATCCACTACCTCAACTTTTCTGCTATTATAGATGTAAACGTGGGTTTAAAAAAGGATGAAGAAGACACCAATAATCCAAATAATTTTCACAAAATGGTGAGTTTAGACTGTGATGTTAACTAATTAATAAAGAACAGATTCTGACAACGGTTGAGTAGGCATATTCTTCATCAAAAGAATATATTTAAAATTTGAAGTTGTAGAAGTAATATTCCTTTTCCAAAGTACCATTATATTTAAGGCATCAACATTTTGTGTAGGATAACTAGCAAATGATGTTTTTGAAACAACAAGAGTTAATAAGCATTTTCTAAAAATATTTAAAAATGACTTGAAAGAGTATCTAATATTAATTTAATTTAATATTTATAAGCCTGACAAAAGCATTGGGACCAATTTGCTACAAAGTTACTCCTCTCCTCACTTTAGTGACCATCTGTGTCTGATCTGAAAGATTGTAGTAAGAGTCAAAAATATTCCAGTTGTTTTGTCTTAAATGCATTAAGAATTATTTGCAGTTATTTGCAGTTCAACCTACACATACCTACTGGAATTTGTCACCTATTACTGTTTTTAAGTTCTTTCTCTATTACCTGAAATCATAGAAGTGGAGAGGGGAGTTCAGTCTTCGAATATGTGTGCGTATGTGTGTATGTATGTATGTAAAATGTCAGTTGAATATGTTGGTTCTTTACCTTTCTGTAGTATATACTGCCATACTTTGAATATCTTTTTCTTCTTTGGCTTGGTTCTGCAGCAATTTGAGATTTTCTCTTAATTTCTTTTCAGCTTCTTCAGCCTTCCATCTCTTCTCTTTTTCCTGATCTAATTCTTGAATTAGAGCCTGAGCCAGAAAGAAAGATCACATTTTGGAAAAGAAAACAAAATTATTATTATCATTATGTTTATGTTTATTTATATCCCGCCTTCCTTCCAGTAAAGGAACTCAAGGTGGCTTACAAATCTAAAACAGTCCAAGTTAAAAACACTATAAAACATGCAAAATACAAGTTTACAAAACAATTAAACAATTCAAACAATTCAAAACATTACATTATTAAAATTTAAAGTTTAAAACTCTTTAAAACAAAAACAAAACAGCATGAAATGTATCCAAAAATAGTGGACAAGAAGCCAAGGTTACATCCACTGACACTGTATCAACTCTGGTGTCTAAGTCAGAGCAAATCTGAGTGATTTTATCAGCAAAATGGTGAGCAAATTCTCCATAGCGAGCTGTTGAGTGACTTACATTCCCCTCAGGACCAGATCATAACAGATCCTTAACCACTCGATACAGCTCTGCTGAAGAGTTCAGTGCAGCTCCAACATTTTTAGTTTAAAAAGCCTTTTTTGCTGCCTTTATTGCATCACCATAAGTGAATAAAAAGTGGTGTTAGAATTCCTTTGTTCATGTGATAATCGTGGGATAATAATGATAAACGTAAGGTTGTGTGAAAATCCTCATGCTATTGCACGATATTTACAGGAGCATCCCACTGTGCTCCTACCTTTTCTGTCTGTATGATAAAGTCCTATGTCTAAGTTATTGTCTGCATATGTATACTGGTTAATTTTTGAAATTATTAATAACTATATTATATTTTAAAAATGATCAAAAAATTGTTTGCTTCAGCCTCAAATAAGGCGGTCAATGAAGGTCAACAACCACAAAGTCAACAGATGTTAGAAAGCAGGAGCTACTGACTGATAAGAAAAGGAAGTGTGATGGCGTTAACAGAATTTTCAAGAGAAGAGACCAAGTTTTCTGTTTCAACTGCATACATCATCTTGTACCTAGCCCTGCTAATTTTACAGTATCAGTGTTGATGGATAATGTCTCTGAAAGGGAGGAAAAGGGTATGATGCATCTCATATTTTCCTGTTCCTACTTTGGAAATATAAAAATGCCCATATGGTAATTCAAGAATTCAATTATCTTCTCTGGAGACTGCAGTGAAAGAGCAAACTCTGAACTCATTCTCAACTATTTAGATTTGAACTTCAATCTATAAGCAGAATGCGTAAAAAGCCTAAGTATGTAGGAAATAAATAGGGAATTGATTCTGACAGGTAAATTTCCATGGACCTCCATGATCCAGATCTTGCTGCAACAGACTGAGTTGAGCAGAATGACATCTACAATACCCTTGCAATGGCTCAGAGATTTACAAGGCTTTTCTGAAGAGAAAAGCTCTTTCTATTTACAAAGATCCTGAAGAGAATCCTGCCAGCAGGAGGTCAGCCAATTTTCACCAATTCTTCTCTTCCCTTTCTCTTTAACATCTAGCAAATGTGCACTGAGTGCTCCCCCCAGTTTCATTCCAAAGAGTCTCAAAACCCTCCAGGGTAAGCTTTTCAGAGAGCTCACAAGAGAAACCAGTGAAAGTTGGCTCCCCCTTCCACTGACAGAAATGCCTTTTGAAATAAATTCCACTGATGGGATTCTCCCACTACCAATTATTGTTAAAAATCAAAAGGTTCTCATCTCAGTTTTGAAAAAAAGGTAGAATAATTTTTGAACTTAAACTTGATATTAGAGCTGGTTTCTATGGTATGTAAATACCATTATTACCTTGGTATAAAACATTAAAATATATTTACCCTGTATGTAGATTCTTCTGGTGTATTCGAATCCATTATTTTTAGTTTTTCCATTTCACTTTTCTGTCCATGCAATTTCTTGGGTGATTTCCCAACTACGTCGTGGTTTGGTATTTCTGAAGCTGGACTTGAATTTTCCTCTGCTTTGACATAAGATCCTGGATTTTTTGACTTTATGCAACTCTGCTCTTCTCTAAAATGACACAGAAATTAATTTGATGTGAACAGGAATGCATCAACAATTTGAATTGAGACTTGCTAACCTTTTTTTTTGCTTTTAATAACAAAGCTATTCTCCAGCTGGGCTACAAATTATAATAACCAGATGCCAATTGATTTTTCACCCCAATCCTAATCCACCTGACATGGAAACCAAGTTATATTCAGTTTAAGGAATTTATTTTCAAGAGAAGCCTGTTTAGAACTACTGTATCTGCCAAGTTAAATTATGTGATATTATAAAGATCTAATAGGTTTCAACTGCATGTACATCAGCAGTAATCTGTAACCTAGAATACAATTCTAAACATGCCTACTCAATATTAAATCCCACTGAACTTAAAAGGGCTTCTTTCCAAATAAGTGGATAAAGGAATGCAAGTGAACAAAGAGAACTGAAGTTACCTGTTTGAAGTTTTGCCTTTATGAGAACGGTACTTGGTAGATAAAGTTGCTTTTCGATAATTAGGTACCCTGCTTCTTTTAGCTACCTTTCTGTTCTCTTTTCCACTTTCACCATCACTCTCTGAAGTAAGATCTGTCTCTCTTTTTGCTTTGAGAACATTCAGGGCAATGCCAGGTTGAGAAGAATTAGTCATCTAAAAATAAAAGAGTTTTGTTCAAAATTCACTTCTGATCTTGGTTGATCCTGAGACCCATCAGTTTTAGAAAAAGGCTGGTTACTTACACTAGAACCACTTCTAATAGGGTCATATGTGAAAACATATTGCCTTCAGAAGAAAGTATCCATTATTGCTTCAAAAACCAGCCAAATAAGGTACATTTTTCTTTCAAGTTCACAACGTACACAACATGAGCCATGATCCACAGCATTTTTGACTGAGACACAGACTAATGCCACTCTGTAAATAAGATCTTGACTCACACTATACTCCCAAGGCCCACTCTCATTATCATTATGGGGCAGCAGTAACTAATGCAGCTTTGTTAAGGATACCCCTTCTTGGAGAGGGAGCACATATTAGTGCCCATTCAGAGTGTAACTCAAAGTACAAATTGTGAGAGGGGGTGGGCAAATGAGGTGGCAAAATAAGAAGTTGTTTCAGTTAAGTAGAGACTGTTCTATCACATCCTCTAAAATACAGGTTCATAACATGCAAGGGAAACCTTTTGGTAGATGTTTGATATGAAGTTGTAGCCATACTGAGTAAATGGAAGTGTAGTGAGAAAACTATGCCAAATAACCTATAGTAACTGGAATGGAAAAAAACTCAGATTCATCTCCCCTTTCCCAATTGCTTTATACTCATACAAATTAAGACAGGGCTTATTGTCACAGAGAACCTATCTAGAGGCTGCAAGAGATCAGCAACAGAGAATATGTCCCTCTGATTTTACATCTGCTTACATAAATGTAAAGTGATAGTATTACTAGAGGTATTTCCATATTAAATTTTCCTTATTTTCCTGATTTTGTTCTTTCTACAGGACATAAATTCAGCTATACACAGAAACATTTGTAAAGCTGGGCTGAAAGCTGTAAAAATTGTTACCTTTTCTAGGAGGCGTGATATCTGATCCTCAAGTTTTTTTATTCTCATGTCACTGTCACATTTAATTCGTTCTGGTTCAGAAGAGGATATGGCCTCAGTGGATGAGCTAGTGACAGGCCAGGTTGATATATTTGTGCGGTGGCGAAATTGAGCTAACACTTGATCTATGCGGGGTGTTAGCACTGGTAAATTACATGTCTATTAATAAGAAGCAAATTGTAAGTAATATAGAAAAAAAACATATTTCCTATATGGTTGGGGGAGGAATATGGAATCACTGTACCTCTTCGTCATCAACAGGAGAACTTGATGAGGCTAAGCAGTCCAAAAAACCTTCTAAACACTTCAAATCTGATGAGTTTGCTTCCACCAAGTTTACTGGTTCACCAAATATATTCCTTCCATCTAGGACAGTTAGTTGAGGTAAAGCCTGAAGTAGGATCTCTCTGTAACCTTAAAATAATATTGAAGGCATTTATTCCCCTATTACTTCCCAAGAAGGGTTTCTTTGTTTTTTGAGATCACAAACACATTTTAGTGTAAAACATAAAGGAACATTCCATTTCTTCCTCTGAAGAAACATAAATCATTGAAAGACTAATTTAAGAGCCAAAGTTGCCTTTCTGTTTGTGGGATAACTATCTCTGATTGAGCAGAAGTTGAATGGGAACTGTTGTGTGCTTTCAAGTTGTTTTGGACTTATGATGACCCCAAGATAACTTATCACAGGTGAACTTATAATATTCTGGGGCTGAGATGGTGTGACTTGCCAAGGTCACCCAGTGAGTTTCCATAGCCAAATAGCGAACTGAATAGTAGTTCCCAAATCCAAAGCAGTTATTTCATGTGTGCAACCACTTTCTCCAAACTCTTTTATTGTCCACTTAGAATAAAATCACAGGAATATTTCTATGACAAGACAAGATCTGCTGAGTACCCCAAAACTATATTCTGGGCATAATTCATACCTATTTTGGCACACACTGGATTATTTTTTCCACTCTTCTCTAAAGATAGATTGGTCAAGTACTGTAATCCACTCAGGCACTGGAGTAAATGGTTAATGTTGCTTATGCAATTGCTGTGAAGTTCTATGTGACTAATTTTACAATTGGCTCCACGCAGAGATAGAAGTCCTGTAAAATTAGATACAAAATGGTAAATGTCCTTTTCAAGATGTGCCATTATCATATTTTTAATATGATTAAACAAGTAAAAAAATCAAGAATGGCTGGAACTCTGTTGCTTAGTCCCAGCTAGACTAGACCTCTTTAACTAATGGCTGAATGTAAACAGACATGTATATCCAGTTGATGGAATAGTTCTACTCTATCAGGACTAACAGTAGGATTAGGTTTAATATGTCACTTACATTTCCTTTGCAAAATTGCCGAAATGTACTTTATGAGGAAATCAGAGAAAGATATGCCACTTTCCAAGGGCTGGGCTATCCCTTAGTTTGATACACCAAGGCTTCCAAGTAAAGTTAGTTAGCTGTCACATTTGACAAAATCATGATCCTGCCCTATGGTAGTGATCACACTTTCTCCTGCTTTGCACAGCAGTGGCAAAGGTAGACCAACCTAATCTATTGGCTCTAAGCAGCCTAAATGTCCAATGATTTCCTTCCTTCACACCTTCTAAGCATTATTCCTCCTGGTGCCACTGCACGTGGAGGTATATTCATGCTAGTGTAGTGCACCAACAGAATTCTGAACATTGTACCCAGCCACCCTGCATAAAAACACAGCTGATGGCAAACTAAGGTATGTCTGCTGTAATGGTACACCCCGCCCCCAGTCCCTGATTCTGCTCACTCATGAGCAGGCAGAGGGGAAATCTGTGAGTCTGTCCCTCAGATAGCTTCATCACCTGTGATTCTATGAATTGTTCAAGGAATTCTGACATAAAATTAAGTGAAGTGCTTTTAAAAAGCAAATAACATACTGGCACATACAGTCTCCTTAGTATACTTGCTAAGTTTCAAGTGTCTTGGTTTCATGCTCTTGAAACTATGGCTCTCACTGCCTTTTATTATTATAGAAAAAATATTAATACAGCAGCAACACTTATTCAATCCCTAACATCTTTAACAAAACCATGGAACAATGGAACATGTACACAAAACAATTTTCCATAAACTCTTGCAGCAGACTCCAGCCAAGATTTAATTTCACAGCTAAAAGTAGTTCATTTGTTTGAGGTTTCAGCAGGCAATTCCAAAGCTACATGAATTATCTAACAGTAAGTCCCAGTAATACTTGAACAGACATATATCAGATGTAGCTGAAAATATCTTACCTGTAAGGTCATGTATGCGGTTGTAAGACAAATTCAGTTTAGTTAAGTTAAATAGCTTTTCCAATCCTGGGAAGAGGTTAAAAAATAAAGATTCAATGACAACATAAAAGAAGAGAAGACGACTCCATCAACCTGCAATAAAAGACTGAAGAACGGAATTCTTTTGTTCCAGGTTCCAGTCATTGTTCCATTCCACTTCCCTTCATTTTGCTTCCCTCACAACAGAAGTCCATAGGACACAGCTACTAAGAATGCTCAGTCCTCATTAAGCTGTTTGTTATTTTTCCTAATAATTTCTGTGCTTGAGCAAATCTCAAGATCCTGTGGGCATACTGCCTCTCGAGTGTTGTTGGTTGTTAACTCCTGGAAGATCCTGGGGGTAGAACACTGGTGCCCAGGCTTACCAAAATTGTCACTCCTGCTCTATGAGATTGTGGAGATGGTAATGGAGGCCGCAAGGGAAAATCAGTAGAAACCACCTCCCCATTTCTCCTGCGGGGATCCTCCCCTGGATCTCAATCGCTATCATAAATATGAAGAGCTGTTCTGTTTGTAAAAAAAGAAATATAGAACCAACCCCATAATTGCAAAATTCACACAAGCAACAAAATAATGATCCACACAAGGACTAACCTGCAACTTTTGTTATCAAGTTACAAGCCAAGTTTAAGGTACGCAGGCTGGCAAGGGAACTTAGCCCTTCAATGCAGTGTATGTGGTTTGATGAAAGATCCAGATGTTGCAAATTCAATAGGTGGTCAAGCCTTTCAATCCTGGAGATCTTGTTACAGTGTAAGTTGAGTGTGTGAAGCTTTGAACTTAAAGATAGTTCTGCTAAACTACAAATGAAAAAGATACAACATTAGGACATATTTACATTTAAGTACCATTGTCACCAGAAGCATCTATATAGCACTTATCAAGCATTCAAAGCACACAGTAACCACATCACCAATTCTGCAAGGGTGGTCAGAACTTTTATCTTGACTGTGAAAAAAGCAGCAAAAAGAAAACCAGTTGCCATGGATATGCTCCACCTATCTTTCTGGCTCCTTACATTAAGCCCGAGAGATACAGGTGCAATTGCTTGTTGATAAGAGCCAGTGGGTGTATAGTTACCGGTATGATTCCACTTAGACAAGAGAGTCTTTTACTCAGTTATGTAATTTCACAGGGTGATCTTGAGCTAGCTCTCTGTCTCTCAGCACTACCTCACATAGATTGTTGCAAGAATATATGAAATAATTCATGTTATTAAATATGAAATAACTGCAGTCTTAAATATTTAAAAGACTGCCCCAGAGAGGAGGGTGCAGATTTAGTCTGTAGGAACACGTGAAGAGAGACTTATGGAGCTGGGTATGTTTAGCCTAGAGAAGAGAAGGTTAAGAGGTGATATGATAGCCCTGTTCAAATATCTGAAGGGATATGATATTGATGGAGCAAGTTCGTCTTCTGCTGCTCCAGAGAATAGGACCCAGAACAATGTATGCAAACTACAGGAAAAAGAGATTCCACTTCAACATTAGGAAGAACTTCCTGACAGTAAGAGCAGAACAGTAAGAATACACTCACTTGGAGAGTGGTGGAGTCTCCTTCCTTGGAGGTTTTTAAACAGAGGCTGGATGGCCATCTGTCAGATGCTTTGATTGGGAGTTCCTGAATGGCAGGGGATTAGACTGGATGGCCCTTGTGGTATCTTCCAATTCTATGATTCTAGGTCTAATGACCCATTAAACCCATTTCAAACTGGCATCAGGACAGGATACAGAGTTGAGACTGTTATGGTTGTCTTAGTAGATGATTTTCGCTTGAGTATCGACAGGGGAAGTGTGACCCTGCTGGTGCTTTTGTACCTCTCAGAGGCTTTCATTGCAATCGACCATGGTATCCTTCTGGAACACCTGAGGGAATTGGGGATCAAAGGCACTGCATTGCAGTGCTTCCGGTCCTATCTCTCGAGTAGATTCCAGATGGTGATGCTTGGGGACAGCTGCTCCTCTAAAAGGGAGATTAAATCTGGTGTTCCTCAGGGTGCCATCCTGTTTCCAATGCTATTCAACATCTACATGAAACCACTGTGATAGATCATCCAGAGGCATGGGGTGGGGTGTAATCAATATGATGATGTCATCGAATTATATCTCTCCATGCCCTGGACCTCAGTGTCAACTAAGGAAAACATCTCCTCTCTGAATGAATGTCTTGAGGCAGTAATGGGGAAAAACAGATTGAAAATGAATCCAGATAAGGCAGAGGTGCTCATTGTTGGAGGTGCTAATCTGGGTATGGGGGTTTGGCACCCGGTCCTTGATGGGGTCACACTTCCCCTGAGAGACTATGTTCGCAGTTTGGGGATGCTCCTGGTTCCATCACTCCAGATATCAGTTCAGATAGATGCTACAGCCAGGAATGCCTGTTACCACCTTTGGTTGATACGCCAACTGCGTCCCTTCCTGGAATCGGAAGACATGAAAACTATAGTGCATGTGCTGGTAACCTCATGTCTTGACTTTGGCAATGCACTCTTCATAGGGTTACCCTTGCACCAAGTCCAGAAACTTCAACTAATTCAAAATATGGCAGCCAGAGTGGTCACTGGAAGATCTAGAGGTAAACATATTACACCTGAAGTCTTTTCCCTGGCTGCCTATCAATTTCTGGACACAGTACAAGGTGTTAATCTTTACAGCCCTTTATGGCCTGGGTCCAGATTACTTACGGATCACCTTCTCCCATATAATCTGCCCCACACATTGAGGTCCTCTAATGAGAATTTACTGCAGCCAGCCAAAACTAGGCAGGCTGCATTTACTGAGATATCTTTTTCCTTGCCGGCTCCCAAGTTGTGGAATAGCCTGCTAGAGGAGATCTGATATATCACCAGTCTTGAAAGCTTTAAAAAGGCAATCAAGATGTATCTCAGATCAACATTCCAACAATCCCCTGTCAATTTAACTAATTATTTAGTAACCACCTATTGCCTCTGCCCTGCTTTTACTAATTGTTTTAACAATTTTATTGTGGGTGTGAAGGTTGGGAGAGTTTGGGATACAATGGATAATGAGACATTATATGTTTACTGTATTGTTAGCCAATTCGATCTTTTTGGAGAAGCGGGATGCAAATAAATATTATTATTATTATTGGTTTTAAGTTACAAAAGGGTAGATTTCCACTGAATGTCAGAAGGAACTTCTGGACAGTAACAGCTGTTTCACAATGGAATTACCTAGAGAGGTGGTGTATTCTCTTTCTCTGGACCTTTTTGAAAAAGAAGCTTGGCAGCTTTCTGCTGGGGATGCTGTAACTGGATTTCCTGTACTGAATGGTGCTTGTTGGGTGACTTCATGCCAAATGTGGCCAGGATCATGCATGGTTCTCTCTTCCCCATTTTCCAACACACACTTTTTCTTCACAACAAGACTGAGGGTGCATCTACACTGTAGAAATAATGCTGTTTGATGTGCTTTAGCTCCATCCTATGAAATCCTGGGATTTGTCATTTTACAAGCCTTCTCTGCCAAAGTGTGCTGGTGCCTCACAATCCCTACAAATTCCAGCACTCTGTATGATGGAGCCAAGGCAGTCAAAGTGCTTTAATTCTTCAGTCAAGTTGCACCCCTATTTTTTCTTTTATCCCAACTGTGACAGACACACACACACACACACACACACACAGTTATACCATTACAGATCCTCCAAATTAATTCTACTGAGGTTGTCAGTATCCATATCCACTCATTATTACTGTGTCCTTTACATTCTTATCACCCAGAACAAATATTTTTGAAGTGCTTGGCTATGGAAATCCACTGGAGTGACCCTGGGCAAGTCACAGGGACCCCTCAGCCTCAGGAGATGGCCATGGCTCACACCTCCTCTGTACAAAACCTGCCAAGAAAACCCCACGATAGCTTCTGTCATGGCCCAAGGTCAGGCAAGTCACACACTCTCAGCCTCAGACGAAGACAAAGGTAACTTCCCTCTAACCGAAACCTGCCAAGAAAACCCCATGACAGGCCTACCTTAGGGTCATGAAAACCCACTGGGTGACCCTGGGCAAGTCACACTCTCTCAGCATCTAGGGATGGGCCATTGCACACACCTCCACTGAACAAAACCTACCAAAAAGCCCCATGAGAGATCCTCTTAAGAGTCATGGGAACCCACTGGACTGACCCTGGCCAAGTCACACACTCTCAGCTTCAGGGGAATGCCATGGCAAAAAGGAAATCTCTGGAGAAACTCCCAATGATAGCTTTGCCTTAGGGTCATGGAAAACCACTGGGACGAATCTGGTCAAGCTACACTCTCTCAGCCTCACAGGAGGGCTCTGAAGTAACTTGTCAAGAAAACCCCACGATTGGTCCGCTTTGGAGTGAAGGAATCCCAGTATGGGGTGTGCGTGTGTGAGAGAGAGAGACCTTGGCCAAGTCACACTCTCTCAGCCTCAGGGCAAACCCCTCCCTCTGAACAAAACTTGCCAAGAAAACCCCATGGCCTTAGGGTCATGGAAGCCTGCCAGGTGACCCTGGCCAAGTCACACTCTCTCGGCCTCAGGGGAAGGCGATGGCAAAACCCAAAAACAAAACATCCTCCTCTGGGAAAACTTGGCAAGAAATTCCCCTGCTTCAGGGTTGCCATAAACTGGAAACCACTGGAAAGCACACAACAATAATCTGATATAAATAAATATACCAATATATATATATATATATATATAAACTGTAAATATATCTATCTGTGTGTATATATCTATCTGTGTATATATTTGTTTGTGTATATCTATATCTACCTCTGTATATATGTGTGTGTGTGTGTATATATATATATATATATATGTGTGTGTGTGTGTATATCTATATATGTGTGTGTATCTCTCTCTGCATATATATATATATATTTATATATGTGTATATATCTGTAGTGTATGTGTATATATATCTGTATATATTTGTGTGTGTGTGTGTGTATATATACTGTATACTGTATATAGTATACAGTATATTGTATATATATTCCTAAACCGAGAGGCAAGACTTTCTGCAATGCCTTGGAAGCCCTCGTGATTCCTGGAGGAAGAGAAGGAGGCAGCCACTCACCTTTGGATGCCTTTGTCCATGAGACTGAGCTCCCCAGCAGCAGCAGCCGCCATTAACTTCGAGCCACCGCCGGAGTTGCCGCCTTCCATTTTAAATCCCTCCCAAAGACCCAGCAGCCTGAGCCACCATTCCAACGGCAACGCGGTGCATCATGGGAGGAGGAGGAGGAAGCCTTTTTGCTGCGATTCCCACCACCAGATGGCGCCCACGACGTAGGAACCATAGAGCTACTCAAAGTAAAGAGGGCAACGCAGCTCTAGATTTTGTTTTTTTCTTCTTCCCTAGATCAGTGGTCCCCAAACTGTGCCCTTCTTTAAGAGATTTACTTGGACTTCAGATCCCAGAAGCCTCAGCCATGTTGGCCAATAGTCTGGGATTCTAGGGGCTGAAGTCCAAAATCCCTTCAGGGGAACAGTTTGGGGAGGAGCCATTGCCCTAGAAGAGTGGGCCTTCACATTTTTGGACTTCAGTTCCCAGATGTCCCAGTCAGTGTTCTCATTGTTCAGGAATTCTGGGAGTTGAAGTCTCAAAAAACTAGAGGACCAAATGTTGCGAACCACTGCAATAGAATCATAGAATCATAGAGTTGGAAGAGACCCCAAGGGCCATCCAGTCCAACCCCATTCTGCCATGCAGGAACTCCCAATCAAAGCATCCCTGACAGATGGCCATCCAGCCTCTGCTTAAAGACCTCCAAGGATGGAGACTCCACCACCCTCCAAGGGAGTGTGTTCCACTGTCAAACAGCCCTTACTGTCAGGAAGCCTCAACCATGTTGGCCAATAGTGTGGGATTCTGGGAGCTGAAGTCCAAAATCTCTTAAAGTGCACAGTCTGGGGATCACTGTATCTAAAGAATAAAGATATACTGTGTGGCATAATGGTTTGAGCATTGGACTATGACTCTGGAGGCCCGGGTTTGACTCCCTGCTCAGCCATAGAGACCCACTGGTGGTGGTGGTGGGGGCTTAGGCAAGTCACACACTCTCAGCCTCAAGGGAAGGCAATGACAAACTTCCTCTGAACAAATCTTGCCAAGAAAACCCTATGATAGCTTCGCATGAGGGTCACCATGAACCATAAATAACTTGAAGGCACACAACAGCAGCAATCACAAAGATAGACAGCTGAGCACCAAAGTAAGAATAATTCAAAGCTGTAGTATATTCCCAATGTACAGATATGAGAGCTGGATTGTGAAAAAAAAGGAGATAAAAAACCCATGATTGCGTTCGGAATGACTTCCCATTGCCCGAAATTGCATGAGATATACTCATACACAATAACATGAAATCCCATGATTGCGTTTGAATTGCCATTGGATTATACTTCCAATTTCCATCGCCTGATAATGTCCTAGGAATGGGAAGAGCAGCCATGAAAGAAAAGGGCAAGATCCTAAAGAGTAAAGACACCGAGCAGTAAATTCAGAATCATCCAAGTCACTGTACTCTCCATCACTGTGAATGGATGTCAGAGCTGGACAGTGAAGAAAGTAGATAAGAAGAAAATCAACTCATTCGAGATGTAGTGCTAGAGAAGAGTGTGTTGTCCATAAAGAGCTTGGAGAGCCCCCACTAACAACAGTAGTCTATACTTAAAATGTTGGGGAATATTACTCTGGCTTGCAAGAGGGTGGGCCTCTCTGGGAGGACTCCAGATTGGTAAATTAAGGAATCTTAAGTGGTATTAAACTGCTATAATTGTGAGGTGTGGATATATTTGGAACTCCTTGAAATGGCATAAAACAAGGACTCATGTCGATTTCGAGTCCTGATGAGAACTAATACTCAAGCCTAGCAGTGAAGAAAGGAAGCCCTCAAAGAACTCTTTGGATATTTTAAATAAATAAATAATCCTCTATTTCTTGCCATTTTTGTTAGCTTCTTCTATAACAAACCACTTTATGTGTTTTATAAGATTTTTCAATAGAACAGCACCTCATCTTGTACCTAGGTTTTGTGAAGGAAGATACTGTATACTCAGGCTGCCTTGCTATACACTTCCTTGAAAGAGACTTATGTCAATGGGGTGCTGAATCCATTTCTCATATTTTAGAATTTTATTCTGAACTTTAGGTTTTATTCTGAGCTTTAAAGGAGCTATCCAAGGCACTAAGCCCAGCGGCTAGAGTTCAGCACCTTGGACAGCTCTAAGCTCCTCTGCAAAGGTCCTTTTCTCTGTCCCACCACCTTCAAAGGCTTGTCTTCTTGATGGCTACTGATGGGACAGAGGGCTCTCCTGAAGATCTTGGCACTCTAATGGGTTCATAAATGGAGATATGGTGCTTCATATAGCCTGGACATAACCATGTAGGGCTTTATAGGTCATCCCCAGCACTTTGAATTGTGCCTGAAAATGGATCAGCTGCTAGTGGAGCTGCTGCAACAAGGGATGGACTCTTGAATTTTCTTGTTGTTGTGTGCCTCCAAGTTGTTTCTGACTTATGGCGACCCTAAAGTGAACCTATCACAGAGTTTTCTTGGCAAGTTCCTTCAGAGGAGGGGGTTAGCCATTGCCATCCTCTGAGGCTTAAACAGTCTTTTATTATGACTCCTCTGCAGCTGTTCCCAGGCTTGTACAGCCCCAAATATATTTTCAGGATATACATTTGAGAGTTTAATAGAGAGCTTTGGAAGTGCTGCTTCTGATTAAGTATGCTTAGGGTTTTTCCAAATTCTGTTTTTACCCTGCATTCTGTGTATGTCTACTCAGAAATAAATCCCACTGTGTTTGGCGAATATAGAACAGACACTCACCTGGAGGTAAATCCCATTGAATTCAGCAGGACTTATCTCTGAGTAAATATGCATTGGATTGTGTTGCAAAGGCAGTAAAAGGCAATAAGAAAACACTTCTGTTATCCTCAAAGAGAAATGGTTTTTAAATCACCAAGGAACATAACATAACAACAGATGGTATTTGTAGGCTTGTTTTGTTCTGTTTTTCCAAACAGGACAGATGAAGTCCTTGAAGTGTGGCTAAGATCCCGGGAGACCACTTGCTAAATTAATAAGGAATCAGTAAAGTTTTATGACCATATGTCTTGTGTAATGAATAACCTGGGGAGAATTATGGGAAGCATGTCAATTTGATTAATCAGATATTTCTTATGTGCTAGCAGGATTTGGGTAAAATATGCATGGACAAAGTAACATTTTCATTTTATCAATAGCTTTTACTTTGTTTCTCAGTATTTGGTGAACCCACATTTGTTCAAAATAAATTATCCCAAATATATTCCTTTTCGGGTTTTTTTTTTTTTTTTTTTTGGCAGGAAACTCTAGGGTCACTTCAAATGTACAACTGTAAAGTATTAACCTGGAACTGAATATACTGCTTTGTTATTTCCCCAGGAGACATCCGCAGTCAAAGATGGTGAAAGTGGCACCTCCCCTTCCTCAGAGTATGAGACACCTATGACTTTCGCCCTTTAAATAGCTGTGCATGGCAAGAATTTGAATGTGTTGACATGGAATAGCCCAAGCTTCTTCAAGCACTCACATAAGTGAACCTTTCCACTTGGCAACTCTGCCCTGTACCTAAACATATTGGATCTTACCATTCTAAGCAAAAGACAATGAAACAAAATTTTGTTCTGAAAAAGAGTACTGTATAAACATTCTTTTTTATCTGTATACTGTTCTTCCTTTTAATTTTGTTGCATGGTAACTTACTTTTTAAACTTAAACCAACAGCAACCTTTTAAGATTTCAGACCACTATGGAAAAACAAAACAAAAAAATATTTCTTAAAAATATATAATAGCCATACACAAGCATTTTATTTCAAATTTAGAATTGGCTTTTATCAGACATAAGAGCTGGGCAATGTAGTCTAGTAGAAAATATGTTTCGTGCCTAGGAAACAGGGCTGAGACATGTTGCTGTTTGAAGTACAGCAGCACAAGGAGAACCCATCTACAGAACTCATAAAACCTTGGCACAACAGGCAGAAAACTGAGTTAATTTCTCCCCACCTATGGAAGTAAAAGCACAATGATAACAAAATAAATAACCAACAATATGCTTCCCTTTCCGGATTGCCAAAATCCACTACCTGAGTCAGCTGTCTCACACTGTTTAATGGTACAGACAGTGTCCAAGACACAGCATAACATAAATGTCCACTGGACCCAAACTGAGCCTTACACAATCCTTATACTGAATTCCACCTCAGCACAATGTATGAGAAACAGTAAACATGCATAGGTGTTAGTTCATTGCACAATACAAAGAGATAGTCAGTGCACAATGACACTGGCACACTAATTTAGGGGCTGTACAAACAGCCCCGAAGGGGTGGCCTCCAGCTGACCCTTCTTCAACTGGATCAGGGCTGCAGCAACTGCAGCCCAGCCCCAGCCTTTCGAGGGCACAAAAAGAAGCTGCAAAAAGCAGCTCCTTTTTGCGGCCCTTGAAAGGGCACCGTAGCCATGGTGGCATGGCTATATGCTGTTTCTTCATCAACTGGACACAGCAGCAGAGGTGCACCATGATGCCACATGCCATCTGGAGCAGCTGGTGGCATCAGGGCACCCTGGGGGGAGTTGTGCATACATCATCAGGATGCTACACCCCAACTCTGGCCCCAGGCTGGCCTTTTAGGCCGGTCTGTACAGAGCCCAAGTGCATTTCTTTGTAATATATTGCTGTCACCATGTCTGTTCTGCATTGTTCAAAAAAAGACACTCTGCATTTATAGTAAAACCCACACCTGTGTATGCCATAAACAAGATTCTGGCCAAAGATTCTGGATGTATCACTTCTATAACTTTTGTTTGGTTTATCTGTACTAATCAATAGATTTAAAAGCAATCGATTCCAGCAACAAAAGGTATCACAGCTAATTATAACTGATTTTACGCCTGCTTGTAATTCCATGTTGCCTACCTTTTGCCACCTTTACTCCGATACCCTACCCTAGTTTTAATATCTTTGATGAAAAGGACACCCCACACAATTTAGATTGATTTGGATGATTTTCAGTATATGGGAGAGGGGTGTTTTACTAAAAAATAAGAATGACTTCATTTACTTCCTTTTTACATACAGCCTTTTCCCAACAGCAGGATTGTTGATTTTTTTAATGTAAAAAATGGGAGAAGGATGATGGAGTTTGGAGTGTAATGCAGCCTCTGGATCTTGGGGAAAACTCTTGTTGCCCTATTTGGATAAATCTTTTGATCCAGACTTACACTCCTAATCTGGAGGAGCTGATTTATCCATATAGAACTACAAGAGTTTTCTACTGAGGAAATGCTGTAAGCTGCGGTTAATTCACCCCTTTCCCTAAAATATAGGAGGAAAAGAGATGAATTGCCTCCCCTGGAATCCTGTAGAAGTGATGATACATCTTTCTAGTAAGTTTCAGCTCTACTCTCATCCCAAATGAAAAACCTATTCTTCAAAAATCAAAAATGGATTTCCTTCCACCTCTGAGTTATTTAATTTCTGGCAGTTTAGGCAGCCTCCAAAAAGTCCAAAAGGGCAACAAAAATGACCTGTGGATTCTCCACAGTTGCCTTCTCCTGCTCTAAATAAAACACAAAATACCCTTAAAGAGTCACTAGATAACAGGCACAGTATTCCATTCCATGCAATCATATTTGAAAACCCAAACTACAAGGAATGGTATTGTTTATGCTTGGATTTCTTTCCTGTTTAAACAACAACAACCAATAATATGTATGTGTGTGTATGTCCCAAAATAAGGTATATAGTTTTGAGGAAAGCGCAGATTTACAGCATTGGCTGCTCAAATAAAAATCTGTCCCCAGATGAAATTTTCCTGCAGTCTCCAAATTTTTACAATTGAAATGGTTCACACCTAGAAGGTTCACTATTTTCATATTCCCTTAATAACTTTGCCTGCCTCTTTTCTGTCAATACCTAAACTGAATTTCTAAATGCTCAGCTGAAATTTTACTACAATGCGAGAAATATGGGGCCTGAAGGAAAATTTCATTGGGAGCCAGAATTCTTATTGGGGAGCATTAATTTCCCCTCCCCGTGGCTGCAACCATGCCAAACATGCTTTATTTGAAAGCAGAATCAAAGGAGCTATGTAGGAAGAATCAGAGATTAATATTCAGAGTTAAATGATATAACCTTACGGGATTTAAAACCTGAGACTTTTTTTTCAGTTCAATGAGACTTGAGATCCAAGTAAATGTCCTGAAGTATTCATGAACTAATTTAAGTAAATAAGCTCAAGTGCGTTTAGTGGGAGGTATTCCCAGATAGTTATGCATGAGGCTGAAAGCTTAACTTGATCACACATTTTTGAAAACTTGGCCAAATTTCTTGAAAGGATGTGGTTAATGATCACCTCTTTTCTTGTGAAACCTGAATGGATAATTGTCTGAAATGACCCTGTAAATCATTCAAGTAGTATTTCACTTCATCCAGGGAAAAGGGAATTGGGAGAAGGAAATTAAAATCTTCAGGTTACTTATTGTTTTCTTTGTGAAACAACAGAAGGGAACGACAAACATGGAGAAAGACCAATATGAGAAGCAGGTAAAAGAAGTAAACAAAAATGAAAACAAGATGCAACTCCAAAGAACCATAGGCTATTTGGAAGGAGTTAGCTTTATCGTGGGAACAGTTGTAGGTGCAGGAATTTTTGTTTCTCCTACTGGGGTGCTGAAATATTCTTTGCTCAATGTTGGTGTTGCATTGATTGTTTGGACTGCTTGTGGCATCGTATCTTTGATGGGTGCCCTGTGCTATGCAGAGCTTGGCACAGCTCTACCATTTTCAGGAGGTGAGTACAGCCACATCAAGAGAGCCCTTGGCTCTCCTCTGGCCTTCATCTTCATGTGGACATCGATGTTCAACAAACCAGCTTCGAATGCTGCCCGGGCCTTATTGTTTGCTGAATATGCTACTCAGCCTTTCTATGGTGAGTGCCTGGCCCCAGAACTGCTCAAGAAGTGCTTGGCACTGGCTGTTCTCTGGTTCCTTGGGCTCCTCAATGGGCGAAGTGTCAAGATGGCTGCTTGGGTGCAGACAGTATTTACTGTCCTGAAGATGATGGCTCTGTCTGTAATTGCAATTGGTGGGATCGTCCTGTTGATAAGAGGAAGGAAAGAGAACCTTGCAAGGTTTGAGAATGCTTTCAGTTCAGAGATTCCTGATGTTGCACAGATGGCCGAAGCATTTTTCCAAGGACTGTATGCATACGGGGGCTGGTGGTCTCTCAATTATTTGGCAGGTATAGCTCTCATTTTCACTGTCAGTTGGTAACTATGTTGTGTATTCTACCTTTGATTTTGGCATTCTTCTTCTATATCTATTGGAACCTTAGCTGGTTTATTAACAGATTCCTGCCAGGGCTCTTAATACTGTCCTGAAGCAAGGCTTTTGGGGACTGAGTAAAGAGATGCAGAGAAATGTTTGAAAGTGGTTTGTTCCTAAGTGGTATGTGAACAATTAATTCATTATGCATAAACAGAATGCACCAACCTCTTGCCCCCTGCAGAAAATACAACTTAATTTGTCTGAACCTTATAAAAATAGTTACTGGTTCATTTTCTGACAGCGTTTTTGTCACAGCCAATGAATATCTCCATGTTAGAGTAATCTGGAGTCAGTTAGGGCCATGTGAAAGTATCTCTGTGATTTTCCACTAGCTATGTATTTGTATGTTTTACAACATATTTTGGCTCTCATATGGATATGTTCTTTCTTTCTTTCTTTCTTTCTTTCTTTTTCTTTTCAGTAGGCTAATATACTACTGCTGTTCGCAGAGACTAAATGGGTAGGGTGATACAGAAAACAGATGTTTCCTATCATTTTATAAAAAGATAAAATCTTATTACTCAGTCTGTTCCCCCCCCCCTCACCTCACAATTTTATTAAAGGTATCCAACTGCTATTTGCTCCAGATGTATTGTAAGAGATAAGATCCTAGGTGCAAAGCTCTGGTTGACCTCTGTTGGTCAATTACAATTTTTAGGTGTTATTAGCCAAGCTGTAGAGTATGCTGTTGAATTCCACTTGTTCCAAAGCAGCCAGTAATTGTCTTGTAAAGTGGGTGTATTTTGATGCCAAGATCATGAAGATAAGGAAAATGCTGGGTACATACTTCTCGAGAACATTCCAAGGTGGTCATGAAAACAGTTCATAAGAGGTTTAACAAATCAATGGAGGATAAATGCTTAGACAGGAGTGTACAGCTGTGGTTCTCCCCATGTCATTTGACTGCAGCTCTCATAATCTCTCACTATTGGCTATCATGGGTAAGGCCAATGGGCACTGTAGTCCAAGAATATCCAGAAGGCCACAGTTGCCGGCCTCTGTGTTAGACGAACTGAGCTATGTTTTTGTACTTTCTGCCAACTAAAAGCACACTAGAAATAATACATAAGGCTAGGTGGGAGTCTTAGGGTTCTATGCCAGTTACCAAATTCATTTTATAAGAAATGACAGAAGGAAAATAGCCATGAATTTGGTAAATAGTCATAATGTATATTACTTTTCTTCTATACAAATGAATGTGTTTTCTTCTTTACAAATGGAGTGACCTCTACATTATATATTGCAGAGGAAGTGAAAAATCCCAGCAGAAACATTCCTTTGACTGTGATGACCGCACTTCCCTCAGTTACTGTGTTCTATTTGCTGGTAAACATTTCATACCTGACAGTTCTCACACCAAAGGAAATGGTTTCCTCAGGTAGGATTACTGTTTTGTAATCTTGATTTAGTGAAAAGAATGATAATAGTTACAGAGAACACAGAATCCATGACACAAGTTCAGATAAGCCACAGTGTAAAGAAAATTGAAACAGAATAGCCAAAGTGTAAATGAAATTGAAACAGAACCTTCGACCATCATAACATATGTGATTATGAATTTTGTTGAAAAGGACAGAAAAAAACATAGAAGGGTATGTATGCATGATTAGTGTCCCATTTAGTTATTTATGTGGGAAATATATTTCAAATAGCTATTTGCTTAGCATTATGCAATTCAGAGGAAAAGAATGTAATATGAAGCAAAATCAGTTTTCATCTTGGATTGGTTTCAGGATTTTAGCCATGGTTAGTAGTATAAACATGCAGGTTAAGATCTAACTAAGTATTTTGGCTAGCAAAACAAAGACATTTTCTTCTTTTCACCCTCACTGCACTAAACTGTAGTGAACTGCCCAACTCCACACAATGGGGTTTTAAGGGTCTATAGAAGGAAGAGAGGCTTACCAATTCATGGGAAAATAGGAGGATCTAGTGAGAATATACTACTGGCTCCTGGACATGGTGTTCTTATATGATTGCTACTTGACTCCAACCTATGGTGACCCCCGTCATCGGGTTTTCTTAGCAAGATTTACAGCCCCCCCCCCTCCGTATCCACAGATTCAACCATTCATGGCTTAAAGATATTTTTTAAACTATAAATTCCAGAAAGCAAACTTTGATTTTGCCATTTTATACAAGGGACACCGTTTTACTAAGCCACTCTATATAATGGGACTTGAGCATCCAAATATTTTTTGGATGGGGGATCCTGGAACCAAACTCGACTAGATACTAAGGGCCCACTGTACTTACCCTTTCATTGAAAGAGATCTCTGGTGCCATAACAAACTACAGATCCCAGGATTTTGTAGGATGGAGCCATGGCAGTTAAAGAAGTGTCATAATTATCACCATCACCATCATCATCCCCTATTGTATATAATGAGACTTGAACATCCATGGTATCCATGAAAGTCCTGGAACCAAAGCCTAGGACCCACTGAAACAACAGTAACAACAACAACACCTCATTGTATACAATGGGACTTGAGCGTCCACAGATTTTGGTATCCATGGGGGGTTGCCCACCATCTCCAGCTCAGCCCTTGAGCAATTTCTTATGTCCCCCCTTGTGTAGCTATTGTGCCCACCCTTAGGGTTGCAAACCACAGTTTAAGAATCATTGATCAAGCAAATATGCCTGATGTTCAGGGCCCACTCCGTAGGGTATAGTACTACTGTGCCATTAACTGTTGGTCGGTAAAGAATGTGGGGAGAAACTCCAGCTTTCTCGGGGGCAGCCACATGATGACAGAAGTCCAGACTGAAACAGGGTTTGGGTAGGATTTGGACATGTAGCTATAGCTACTTACCAGGGAGCCACATCCCAGTGCAGCCTCACAGATATGGTCCTCCTGTATATGAGGAGCTGGCTCTTGACTCTTGTGGCATGTAGTAATTAGAGTGGTGGGCCAGAACATGGAAGACCAAGATTCAGGTCCCCACTGAACTGTGAAACTCAGTCACTCTCAGCCTAACCAGTTTCACTGCGTTGTTGTAAAGTTCAGAGGAAGAGATAATGCTCACCAACCAGAGCTCATTGGAAAATAGATGGCATATTATGTACCAAATAAGTAAATAATATTTGGCATAAATGTTCATGGAATACAGTCCACTTCAAGTCTACACAGCAAATGAAATTCACAAGAGCTTAAGACAAATAAAATATTTTAGACTGTAGCAGCACTCAAGTACCATGGGCCCTTAGTATCTGCTGGGGTTTGGTTCCAGGACTCCCCATGGATGCCAAAATCCATGGGCACTCAAGTCCCATTATATATAATGACTTTATATAAAATGGCAAGATCAAAGCTTGCTTTTTGGATTGGGGTGGAGATTTTTTTCAAGCTGTGGATAGCTGAATCCATGGATGCAGAATCTGTGGATAAAAAGGCCCAGCTGTACTTACTTTTTAAAAGTAGTTTATTATTGGAGCTTGGATATTTAAATCATCTTATCACAATCCAGTTTAACTGTTAATTTGGGCAGCATCCTGATATTATTGCAAGGTTTTTGGCTCCAGTTTTGCCACCCGAATACATCTTGGGCCTGTTCCTGCTTCTAGGAGGGCTCCAGCAGCCATTTTCTTTTTTTGAAAAAATTATTCTACATATATAAAACAACATATATCCAACAAGCAAGCCAACATTGACAAACTATTATGTACACATACCACTCTTTAACTTCCTACGCTGTACAAATGAAGTTTTCCACCAGTAATTTTTACTTCGCCAACTCTTAGTAACTGTCCTATCTACTATCCTAAGAAGATTAATGTTGCACTATATCATAGAGGGTCTTGATTAAACAATATAGTCCTGGATAAATGTATCCTCTACACATTACTTTAAATATAGTGTAAATAAAATATAAATACTATTTCCTTATACCCTTTATTCTCCCACAATATACACATTTATTTCCACATTATACCTAATATATTTTACTTCTGTACACCACACACACAAAAAGATATCTATATCTATATATCTATATGCCAGACTATAGTGACCTTGTCTAGGTAAACCATTATCTACTCTTTTAAAGCAATATATCTATTTTCTTTTCCTTCATCTTGAATATAATTAATTCAAGAGTTCCATTCTTTATAGAAGTTATGCAAAGATTTAATTTTTTCAGGAGGTTAGTTAATTTATCCATTTCACTAAAGTCATACATCTTTAATTTACATTCCTCTACCAACGGGGTTTCTTTCATTTCCAACATTTAGCGTAGAGCAGTCTAGTTGCTATTATTGCCAAGAATAATAATTTACCTTCTTTAAGCATCTATTTTTTTGAGCCGGAAAACTCCTGGATCTGAAAAGAGCCGTGAGGAGCATCTCTGGAAGTGGGGATGGACCCAGGGTGTATTCAGGTGGCAAAATTGGAGCCAAAAACCTTGCAATAATATCAGGATGCTGCCCAAATTAAGGGTTAAACCGGATTGAGGTAAACTGATTTAAATATCCATGTGATAAGCTCCATTGTTTCCATTCCAGGGAGCATTAATTATTGTTATAGTTAACAATTTTTAATAGTTGTTTTACAGGCATGGGATTTCATTACTTTTGGGGGAAAAAATCAGAATCCTTTTGGCCTGTGGTACAAAACACACCTTAGTTGTGATGCTGCATATATCCTATAAGGATAAATTTAAACAAAAACAGTTAAAATTATACTGCAATAGAAGCAATGGTTTACTGAGCTTTGATTATAATATAAATTATACCTTGTTATTTCAGAAAGCAACTAATTTCCAGTAATTCATCACTTTAGCAATTTTCTTGGAAGAAGCAGTCTCTAAGGTGCCCTAAGATTCTGTTGGTGTATCTTTTATATAGCTATTAAAAGTCACAGAATTATTGCCCTTTATGTAACACAGGAATCCCATGTGAGCACTGGTGCTTCAGACTCCTGGAGTTGAGCTCTATTTGTTCTTCCGTTCACTAAAACATCGATGCCTGTTTATAGACTGTTCTCTGTTCCAGGCACTTTCTTCCCTTCCTAATCTAGGAAGACCATCAAGACATTTCTGTCAACATTTAGGTCAATCTAGACATTAAAAGGAATGTGCATTCCCTGTGATTGCCTCAGTTTCAGAGGTTTTCTCAGAGACGTATAGTTCAGCAATTAGACTTTCAAATTAAGCCCATGTTTATCTTCCAAAGACCAATCAGAGAAAGCAGTACACTAAATGCAAAATATAGAGGTGAGGAAGAACACGTTTTATGACAGATAGACCTCTTTCACCACTTGAGGGAGCAGCTGTCCTATGTACATGATAAACATATATGTAGTTACTTTTAATGATGTTTTTGTTTCCCTACAGTTGCTGTAGCAGTCACCTGGGCTAACAGAGTAATCCCCTCAGTCGCTTGGATGATTCCTGCAGCTGTGGCTGTTTCGATATTTGGTGCCCTCAATAGCAGCATGTTTACACTTGGACGATTAAGCTATGCTGGAAGTCAGTCTGGACATTTGCCCAGCATAATATCCATGCTTAACGTCCAGTACTGCACTCCAGCACCAGCCATGATTTTCTCAACTGTTATTGCATCCATTTTCATTATCCCATCAGACCTAATTGCTTTAACCAATTATTTTGGCTTCTCCGTTTGGCTCATGATTGGATTAACATGCACTAGTTTGATAGTCCTCCGATATCGAGAACCTGATCTTCACAGGCCTTACAAGGTAAGAAGAAAATAATGGACATGAGTAATAAAGCTGAATAATAGCAATGTGTTCTAGCTGATATGGGGGCCTTGCAACCCCACAAATGTTAGAAATAGTATGGACACTTCGTTCACTTAACGTGATAACAGTGGGGCATTTGAAGCTGTGTTATACTTAGTTATATAGAATTTGTATGAACCAATGGACCTCATAATAGGAAATGAGGTCATGTAGGACAGAACATGCAGTTAAATGTGGGAGGAAAAGTTTTCTTTACCTTCATCAAAATGACAGTATGCAGGCACTATGAAGTACTAACTATTGGAGGGACTTACAGATGAAGACGTTGGGCTCCTCCTTCTCCCTTTGACCATGAAAAAAGTCAGAAGAAAGGCTGTAATGTGTGCTTGTTTGAATGTAGTTACATTTCCATATGTTCCTGAACTCTGTGCAAGCTGAGTTGATGCTGTACTTTCTTCAGACCTTCTTCTTTAGTTTAGAATAGGTATGTCAGGTATGCATGGAATACTGGTGCTGGGAATAAGCATTAGAGGATTTTTGGACTAAATGGGGGAAATAATAATAGGAACTCTACCTAGATATAGGAAGATACACTTGGTATGCCCTGGCTAAACTACAGAACAGGTCGAGCCCCCTTATCCAAAATGCTTGGAACTATAGGTGTTTTGGATTTTGAATTTTTAAAAATTATTTTGGAATACCTGTATTTGCATATATGTACATAATGATATATATTGAAGATAATACCCAAGTCTAAACACTCCTTTTAGCACCAGCAAAAAGGTGCCCTTGCTGCTATGGCAGCAGCTTTTCGGCATTCCTTTGGCACAGCACATTTAAACAGTGTGCCAATGGAGCACTGTGACGTCCCCTGCTGTGTGGTCGGGCATATGGTGTGATGCTGGTGCGGGGGTGGCCGGTATGCATATGACATGGCCCCATGCCAGTGTATGATACCAGTCTGTTTAGCCCCAAAATCAGTAGTGTAAGCATTACTGCACTCTACCTATCACAGGTGGAGGATGGAGGGGGCAGACTAGTGTCTGTGCTGCTGGGTCACCTCCATGGTTTGACAATGCCTAAACAGAGCTCTTGCCTTGGAATGGTCAATTACCAAAATTCACAGGGCCAATTGCAGTGCTAAAATTCATTCCAAAGTGAAGAGGAGAAAGGTTGTCTTTTTGGCTCCAATTAACAAATGAAGTGCATTTGCAATAAAATGTGGGAGGGACAAACATTTTTCTAACGATTGATCTATCAGTTGCAATGCTATGTCAGCAGATGCAGTTATGCCCTTTATGCCTTCTGTTGCCTGTCTCTGTTCTGCATTTGTCTGCTTCCAAGTCTTTTCAGATCAAACATACTTTCAGGGAAGAAGAAACATCTGTGTGTGTGTGGCAGGGGGAGGCTGTATTTTGCCAGGCTCTGTCCTGATCTGTATGCATTTCTTTCAGTGTTTGAAGTGAAATAGGCTTCTGTATCCCCCGTTTCTATGTATCCCTATGAACGCTGGACAGTGAAAAAGGCTGATAGGAAGAAAATCAACTCATTTGAGATGTGGTGCTGGAGAAGAGTCCTGAGAATACCGTGAACTGCTAAAAAGACTAATATATGGGTCCTAGATCAAATTAGACCTGAAGTTTCCCCAGAAACCACGATGACTATGCTGAGGATATCGTACTTTGGTCATATTGCGAGAAGAAAGGGCTCTCTAGAAAAGATGATAAGGCTTGGGAAAATTGAGAGCAATAGAAAAGGGGAAGGCTGCATACCAGATTCAGTCACAAAAGCCATGGCCATGAATCTGCAAGGGCTAAGCAGGGTGTTTGAGGATAGGTGGACTTGGAGGTCTCTCATTCATAGGGTTGCCATGGGTTGACCTTGACTTGAAGGCAGCTAACAACAACAAAGGCTTATGTGTATACCATATACTCATAATATAATAGCAGCTCTTTCACATTTCCCCATGCAGTTTCTTTCTGTCCTGAGTCAAGCAGATAAGAGTCCTTGGTGATTGATTGCTGTTTATATAACAGTCCCCCTCCCAACTGCCTGCTTTGCTGTTTTGGAAGAGAAGGCTGAAACACATAAACCCTGTATTGATTGCTGCTTCCCTCTTGCTGCTCATTGAAGAATCTGAAGAATCATCCTATCTATGGGTCATGTCAAAATTCATAATTTTGGCCCCAAAACTTGCCCACGACTTACACATTTGGTCCACTTATAGTCGCGTATATACAGTAAATCTGATAACCTAAAAGTTTTACTTTTTTGAATTGCAGTTCCCAGAACCCTCCACTAGTATGCATTATATATACTTATACAGTCATACCTTAACTTAAAAAAGATACTGAAATGACTCTGTATAAATCAGAAACCTGTCCTCTCTCTCTCTCTGTTTGCTTCCCTTCACCTAAAACTTCCCCTCTAGCCATCTTATTGGTAACTGGATCTGAGAAACATAAAAATAACTATGTGTTTATACTTATCAATCTGATATCTTCCTGATACAGATGATTCATGAGCTTTTATTTAAAAAAAACCAAAAAGTCAGCAGCTGCAACAATGCCATTGTTCACCTTTAATTTTCTAATATTATATGCATGCCATTCTGGAGAGAATTGGCTGTTGTTTTTAAAAGGTAGCTTTATTGTGAAGAGCACAGATATGGGGAGCCTGTCCATGCAATCCAACAAGCAGCTAGCAGAACTGAACATAAGTACCTATGAGGAATAAAGAAAAAATGTACAAAATGTAGGTGTGAATCCTGAGCAACAATGTTGTGCAAATGCAGAAAACATGTACCAAATCTGAAGTGCTGAAAGCTATTCTGCTGACATTATTCTTTTCTCTGATGAAGCAGCATAATCAAGGAAAGTACTGAAACTGCAAAAACCAAAATGGTATCCATTTTTATGAGATGTATGTACCTCTCACTCTCAATCTTGAATCGTCCAAATTTGTTATGCAGAGTTACACTAGTCAATGGAGCCATTCTGTTGGCATTTAATATCTGGTGAGGTATTTCCTTACCATCCTTTCCCTGCTCCCATGCCTCTCTCCTCCTCACTCCTATGGAGCATCGGTGGCTGCATCTACACTGCACAAATAATTCAGTTTGACACCACTTTAAGTGCCATGGCTCAGTGCTATAGAATTCTGGGATCCGTAGTTTGTAGTGGCATCAGAGCTCACTGACAAAGAAGGTTAAATGTCTCACAAAACTAAAGTCCCCAGAATTCCATAGCATTGAGCCATGGCAGATAAAGTGGTGTCAAACTGGATTATTTGTGCAGTGCAGATTCAGATTACAAAGAAGCAACATTTCACCAGGAATATGCCTTTTCTGCTGCTTTCAGGCTTTGGAATAAAGAATCACACTTGTGGATTCCTTTAAAATAAATGCAATTGGTAGGTGAAATGACTTGTGTATTATACTAAATATGTACACATGTGACACTAAGGGTCATGTTGGCTAGGGGAGCTATATCCAAAAAAGTAACTTTCCAAGATTTGCTTCCAGGCAAGCATCACATTTTTAAAATATGGTTTTATGATTCTTTATACTGTCTCTAGTGACAGCAAAATATTCATCAAGTACTCAGAGTATCTGGAGGAAATAGTTTGTATTGTGCAGGTTAGGAGAGATTCTGCTTTGGGCTGTTTCAGTTCTTATCAATGATATCAGAAAACAGATAGCTAGCAGCACAAGCAAGAACTGTTTGCAATCTTAAAACATGTATATTTTTCATTTTCTATGTTTCTTTAAATGCTTGTTCATATATCTTACTTCGCATTCTCAAACCTCTTGTTATATATTTTGCAGGTTTTTTTACCAGTTGCCTTTGGGATGGTGGCAATTTCACTGTTCTTAGTTTTAGCACCGGTAGTCTGGTCTCCAAAGGTGCAGTATGTATATGCATTCCTTTTCATGCTTGGGAGTCTTATCTTATATCTGCCTTTTGTACATTTTAAAATACATTTTGAGTGTGTTAACAAAATTACTTGTTACCTGCAGCTGCTGCTGGAGGTTTCACCTGCTGATTATAAATCTGACTAAGGGCAAAGATGGACATTTTGCAATAAACTGGAACTGAACATGGCTTGGATCCAGCATAATGCCAGCCAAATCCTGGCATTCAAAGCAGCTCCTTCCAACCCCTGAAAAGTTGACCCCCTTTGTTTTAGCTGTCTTTTGGATCCAAAGCAGAAATGTTGTTTGTTAATTAATCAAACAAATCAATCCATTCCCCAGTTAGTCAAATATGACAGAAGGAAAATTTGCTATCTGTTCTGATCCTTTATGGTGGGAAAATTAGATATTAAAATACATAAACCCAGCTGCATTGATATTTTCTCTGATTTTATCACTACAATCCCCTACTTTCTCTTTCACTACCATTCCCTACCATCCTATCTAAATTTAAACATAAACGCCTTGGGGTTTGGGGATATAAATAAAATTTATTATTATTACTATTATATGAACAAGCCTTTTCTACTATTATGTGAAAAGGCCACATGTATATCATGGCATTACCTAAATAAATAAACTACGTTGTTCACCATTTTGGTTATTAAACATTATGTCTGAGTGTGATTCTTTAGTATAGTTTTTTTATCTCCACTCCCACACTTTCCTCCTAACCACTGAGAATTCAAAGGAAAATTTCAAAGGAATTTTTGATGCAAAGTACAGTAATATAGACAAGTCACACTTGTTTCAAGAATATAATACTTTGGATCTGTACTTTTTATTACAGATCAGTTAACATTCCTGTCTATGTAAGGGGCAATCTGCTTTCTTCTTTGTGGATGCTACCGCTATGCATATACTATTATACCGTCTCCCTCTGTGTCTTTTTGTCTGCTTGCCTGTGTTGTAACTGACAGCTGGAGATGCTGACAATTTGCTGGTCTGCCTTCTTGAAAATTCAGATCTCCGCTGATTAACCTGCTCTGGGGAAATGAGAATTTCATTTCCAGAAATGTGTGCCTTGCCTTTGCTTTAGAGATTACACAAAGGAAAAGACATAAACTGTGAGTTGAGGTAATGGTTAAAGTAGACCATAAGCCTCCATGCACATGTGTCAACAAAATCTTAATGTACACATTAACTTCTCTTCTGACTTTTCAAAGATTACTTGGGATTTGTCATGGATTATGAATAATAGCTGTCAATCTGCTTTCCACTCAAACCATCAGAAATTAAATACTGCAAATCCCACAATAAAACTGTTGGCTGAAGAATGTCCATGGTTAACCATAAGGAAAGGATGAAAGAACCCTGAGGGAGGGAAGCATGAGAGAGCTTTTCTATTTTAAAATGCATGAACTGAATTTTGCTTTGACATTGAGAGGAACATTTCTGGAGGGTTGCATGTTCCCATAAGCAGAAATGTGTAGTCCTCTAGACGTTGGACTGCAACTCCCAGAATTACTACCTAGTATAGCCAGTGGCAATGGGAACTGCATACACGCAGAAGGCCACACAGGCCTCATCCTTGCCTTCAGGTAAGATGTAGGAAGGCTTTGTCAGGCACAGATGTGGTGTTGGGATGAGGAAAGGCTATATTAATACTTGGGCTTCTTCATCCTACACAGATTGACTGCCATGGCATCATCCTACAAAAGCCTGGGATTTGCAGTTTAGGAAGGAATACTTAGCAAGTTCTTGTGTCTCACAAAACTACAAATTCCATAAAATGCAATCATGGAATCATAGTGCAAAAGCACTCCTGATGAGAATCACTTTGCCTTCTCCTCATGTACACATAGGGAGATCTTGTAGCACCTTTGAGTCTACCTGAAAGAAAGAAATTGGCAGCATGAGCTTTCGAAGACTTCAGTCAGGTGGATTTGGTGGAGTGGAAGCCAGGTACAGACATATATATGCCATTGGTATGTGAAGTTGGACTTGCAACTTCATTTCCATACACAAAGGACTTGTAATTTGTATTCACATCCTCACATACCGGTAGCACATATAGGTCTGTACCTGGCTTCCACTTCACCAAATGCATCTGAGGAAGTAGACTGAAGTCTACGAAAACTCATGCTGCCAATTTATTTCTTTCAGTCTCAAATGTGCTACAAGATCTCTCTATGTACTGATTCTAGAGACTAACATGGCTATCTTTGAATTCATGTACACATAGTACAGGACTGGCCTTAGTGAAGGGAGGACATAAGTTGGGTTTATAAAGCTTTAGAAAGTGAGATGGAATTACACTTATATCCTGCTGGTGTGCTTCCCATAGCTAATGGAGGACCAGAAAAGGAGAGGGATAAATCAGCATGTAATTCTTTACAACCTGCTAGGCTCAGGTCTGGAAATTAACTTGAGAGCTCCTAACTCAAACATCACCACTAGTTAACTAAAATGCAAGTTGGAAAGCAATACCTAGCCCAGAGCATGAAACATTCTTTGTTTGGACTATAGCTCTCAAAATTTCTTAGCTAGCATGATCAATGTTCATATTGACTGGAAAATTCTGGGGTTGTTGCCCAAAGAAGGAATGTTTTCTTGCTTTTGTCTTGTTACGCTCCAGAACACTTGAGACATGAAGCAAAGAAACATCTTTCTGGCCAAACATCTTCTGATTCACATTGCATTGTCCTTGGCAATATAGGAAATATGTAACATACTGTTAGAGATTCTCTCTTTATGATGGTTTTATAAACTTCAAGCAGCATTTTACTCTATATCCTGAGCCAGATTGTGGAGAAAATTGGAGGCCCCTCAACTGATTGATGTCTGCTCCATTTAATATGGAGTAATATGGTAGCCAGAGTAATTACTGTGCTAGTGTCATTTCACCCATATTATATAAATATTCAGGATGCATAGGATTGTTTTAGACTTTCCTGTTGCTTTCAAACACGAATCCTGAAATAACATACAATGTTGCTAAGTTCTGTGCAGCAACACTTAAAATTTGTCGGATGATAACTGATGCCATAGAGCAGACCTAAGGAATATTGCTCTGTAAACAGATGGTCAGGATGTTCTACATACTATTTTTCAATGTTTTTAATAGTAGTAGTAGTAGTAGTAGTAGTAGTAATAGAATCATAGAATCATAGATTTGGAAGAGACCACAAGGGCCATCCAGTCCAATCCCATTCTGCCATGCAGGAACTCTTGATCAAAGCATCCCGGACAGATGGCCATCCAGCCTCCAAGAAAGGAGACTCCACCACTCTCCAAGGGAGTCTGTTCCACATTGTAATAATAGTAATAATCCACATAGTAGTAGTAGTAGTAGTAGTAATAATAATTTAATATTTTATATATTAAATTTATGTTTTTAACAGGAGTACATTTTATTCTTATGTTTTTAATCTAATGTAGTCCACTCCCTTTTGCTAGTCTATGACCATAATAAAGATGTATTCTATTCTTATTCTTATACTGTTAGAGGTTGTCATCTCTCATATTTCACGACTGTAAATGTTAACTGGGAGCGCAGGTGGTTCATAAGTGCATAAATAGTAGTTATTCCTTTGCTGCCTTAGGCATATTTTGAGGACCTTTGGAAATAGGTATTGTATGGCTGGGAATTACACAACCCATAAGTTGGATTTGGCTGGAGGGTGGAATTTTTGGCCAACCACCAAGTCCTTTAACTTCTCCCATAAGTGAGAAAATATCATTAAAAAGGGAGAATTGCCCCTCAAGAGATTTCCAGGACACATGATTCTCTATCTAATTGCTTTTGTGGGAGATGCACCTTAGGCTCCAAATAGCTAATTTTAGAAAGTGGCAAAAGACTTGAGTGCTACTTGTGGAGTGTCTATCCAAAAATGGGTCAGATGCAGCACACAGACCCTCTGCCCACTTCTGGCTTAAAATTACTGAGCTCAATAGCACAATGAACAAAAAGAGGGAAATAAAGGCTGGAACTCAGGTAGGAGCATCCACAAGAATTTGTATCCCTTATGCATGCACATAGACTTTTTAAAAGGTATTATGGAGGTTCAAATTCTCTTTCTCCTCACACAGTGGCCAAAGCCCCTTCCCTACCTTACTGTAAAGCTCTGAGGCCACCTCAATGGGCATTCTATGCTTTAAGGTGAGCAGGCAAGATCAGAGAAACATCTGGCAATACCCCTCCCAGCCAGACTCACAATGATCACAGAAGTACTGAGACCTCCGGAGCACCTGATGCAGCTCAGTGCTAAGCCTTTATTGTGTCTGGCTATTGGGGAGGGATAGAGCCAGACTTTCTATAATCCTACCCACTCAGTTGCAGGACAGAATGGCCATGTGAGGTGACTCCAGTAAGTTGGTAAGTCTTTAAAAGCTTATTGCTTGGAGAAATAAGCCAGTTTACCTCTTCTGGCTTCAATTCTGGATCTGCGATGCCCCTGGATGTTATCATACCTAAATCACCACTGATCTAGCTGGGATGCCACTGCCCAGATGCATCCCAGGTTGAAGTCTCACTCAGCCAACACTTTTTTTGAAGTTGGGGAGTTTCTGACTTCAAAAATTGTCCAGCTGAGCGAGGCTTTGACCCCAGATGTATCCAGGTGGCAGCATCCTGGCTGGACCAGTGGTGATTTAGGTATGATAACACCTGGGGGAAATCCTGGATCCAGAATTGAAGCTGGAAGAGGCAAGATTTGCCCAAGTGATAAGCTCCTTAGTATAGATCCACATGTGGATATTTAGGTTACAATGAAGGGATGTTGAATTGGGGCAATTGGCTGATATCCTGTCAGTGAATTACAATAATGCAAGTCAGACTTACACAATTGCAAATTGTTTTTATGGTTACTGCACCCAATGAACAAAATCACCCCACAATTCATCTTGTATAGAAGTATAGCACCCCACAATATGCCCACTTCTGTATTGTCAGAGAGCTTCAGGATGAGTGGGGTCCCATCCAGCTATTTTCTGATACCTGGATTTGCTGTAAGGATGTCACATGTAGAAAGATCATAGGGACACTTAGAGGTTTCTGCAAATGTCTGTCATAGCACACCCAACTACAGGATCATAGCTTGATGTATCTGTGTTTATTATCCTGCTCTCTGACAACAGGGAAATGGTCTTGTTGGAAGTGGCTGCCTTGGTTACAAGATAGGTTTTTAGGGAATAGCATCAAGAGATGGAATTACAGGGACATAGCTACTGAGCTATATGGTAGCCATATCATGTCTCCAATGTAGGATCTAGCCCAAAATATTGAAATATAAATTCCACAGGATTAGCTGGTAGCCTACTCCAGAAAAACTAATTTCTTTTAAAGTTCTGTGACACATTAAAGACAAAAACATTTACCACAGTGTACATTTTTGTGCAGTAGGCATTGTTGGCCAGGAGTCATCTCTAGCAATGGTTTTGTGGCACCATTAGCCTAGCTCGATGAAAATGTGGCCTGATCAACATTTGTATTTGACACTGAGGCTGGGTTCCTAATGCCCCAATACTCCCACTTTTCGAAACACTGCAACTGCAGCACATAGAAGCAATAAAAAAGCAGCTAAAGATTGGTACAAGAAGACAGAGAGAAGACATGTGTGTGGAAAAATATAAAAAGAACAATGGGTGGGCCGAAGGAGAAGATCTCCCTTCAGGTTTGCCAGTGAAGGCCATGAGCCATGCACCAGCTCCCGTCAACTCCACCAAATCTTTACCTCTCCCAGTGGGAGAACAAGAAGTTCCTTACACCTGAATGTTATTTATCTGTCAAATGAACAAAAAGCCTCTATGGGGAAATTAATTCCTGACAAAGCATCTGTTGCCCTATGGATACAGCTTTTTCCTCCTTGCTATTTTTACCAGCTGGATTTTTCATATCACATAGGGGCGGTCTGTAGCTGCCCCAAGAAGCAGCAAGATGGGGCCAAGGCTGCTGCATTGGCATCCTCAGAGGCTCCATCCACTGCTTCCGGAGGCTGCAGGGAAGCGGAAAACTGCTGCTTCCCCACGGCCTCAAAGTGGGGTGCAGCACATGCCCTGAGCGCCTGCTGCACCCCACTTCCCTCAGCAGTGCCAAGGGTAGAAAGGGGCCACCACCATGGCCCCTTTCTCCTCAGGTCTGTGGTGCGGCCGTTTGAAAGCTGTGCCAAAGATCTGGTGCAAAAAAAGAGCTCCCTTGTGGAGCTCTTTTTGGCACTGCAGAAAGGTCATGGCGCACGCAGCATATCTAAATGCTGCGTATGCCATGACACTATCATGGTGCACCCGTATGGATGCCGCCATTTTAAAATGGCGGTGTCCATACGGTTTAGGGTTAGGGAGGGTGAGCACGCTGCACTGTCCCTAACCCTATTTGCACCCTTTCCAGCCCTAAAGGTGCTACATTTTGCCCGTCTAGATCAGGCCATACAGTCCATCCTCCATCCTCCTCAGGGAGATTGCTGGAACATTCTGTCCTGTGTGAAAAAGGAGCAAGACCAATTGCTATGGGGTATGTGCACATGCAATCTTATAAATAAAAGTTAGTACCCAAGCTTGTTTTTCCTCTTCCCTCCCAATCCCTTTTCCTTTCTTGTTGTGCCTTTTAGATTGTAAGCATCAAGGGACTGTCACATTATTGAACTCTGACAGCCACATTGTTGCTATATGTCTTCAAGTCACTTCAGACCTTTGGTGACTCTAAAACAAGCCTGTCATGGTGTTTTCTTTTCAGAATTTGTTCAGAAGGGTTTTGCCTTCCTCTGAGGCTCAGAGACAGTGGGTTGCTCAAGGTCACCCAGAAGGTTTACATGTCTGAGTGGGGATTCAAATCCTGTTTTTCTGAATCATAGTCCAACATGCAAATCACTATACCATGCTGACTCTTACGTATGTATACGACACTGGAGCCTTTTTATGCCAAAAAGCAAAGTCAAAACGCTTTGAATATGAATGAATAAATTTTTGAATGGAAACAAAAAGAAAGCACAGGAAGATAATTTTAAGGTCCTAAAATTTTTATAGGCAGCTCTTTTTGCAAATCATTTCTTTTCCTTTGATCATACTCCTTTAACCTCAAATCCACATGTACTCAGTGTGTGAGACCTGTTCTCAAAAGCTTTTTGGGAAAAGAATGTGTATTTTTAAGTAAAAATGGCTATTTCATACCAGCGCTAGTTTGAGGTGTTCTCTTCCAAATTGAAGCTTAATTGCAACATTATAAAATAGCACTGGATTGTGTGTCCTTTCACATGAGTGCCCCAGAAAACTACTGTATTTCCAATCTTTTTGAGCCATGGAACACAAAAGTAATTGGAAAATTCTATCTTACCTTCATGACAAAGAATGTGTAGCAGCAGAATAACTTTAAGTGTTCCACTTAAAATGTCACTCATCAAAATAACTAGATCATTATTTGCAATGCAGTGGTCCTATTTATTGGAAGGAAGAGCATGGAGAAAGCAATAACAGTTTATGCTCATTTTCCACATATATTTCTGGTAAATCTTTACGATTTAAGAAAGATTTTGGAATTAGAATTTCTTTGATAGCCAGCAAGATATTGTTTCCTTGATACACCATTTATCATCATTATTGTTTAGAGAAGCTTTCCCAGATGTATGACTTTGTCTGGCCCGTTTTAACTGTGCATTACGAAGCCGAGCCCTCCCTCTAGTCCATCTGCATTGGTCCAGGCCTCAGAGGGAGAGAAGAATCACCGGACCTGATACCCTTCCCCATCACCTTTCCCTTCTCCTCTTGTGTCGTGTCTTTTAGATTGTAAGCCTGAGGGCAGGGAACCGTCTAATTATAAGTTTATATGTACAGCACTGTGTAAACCTACAGCGCTATATAAATAAAGGTTAATAATAATAATAATAATAATAATAATAATAATTTACATTCCATACCATTGATCATATGCTTTAAATGGTTTTTAAATGTCTGCTTTCTAATAGAATTGAATTATATTCCTATATTTGACAATGTATCCTTCATAAATGTTTTCCCAGAACAGTTAAACAACAACAAGAACAATACAAAAATGCTGTAACAACAAGCATACTCACTCTGGTAAACAATAAGGTGTAGAGATTGTTTTATTACAACAGTAATAAGCTCAGCACATTTCAAGTGGTACTCAAGATACATTTTAATCTGAAGCAAAACAATCTTAACTTGGAGAATAATTTCACTGAGTTTAATATTCCTGACAAAAGTTATCAGTTTGTCATTCCTGGAAACCTGTTGCAAAACAAAACAAAACAAAGCATCAGTTGACATGGAAATCCACATATTTGCAAGCCTTGTGGTATTTTACATAGATTAAAATGTGCACAAATCCATGTATATAGTTAAAATGCTTTGAATGGAAAAATATGCACAATTTGCTAGGGAATGTGAGAACTAGTATATTTCTCAAAGAGATTAATTAGTGCAGTCAACCCTCCAAATTGTGGGTAAGCCATCTGTGGATTCCAGCATCCACAGATGGCCACACCACAATATTGTCAATGGTGTCATGTGCCTGCAGCTGTGCCAATGTAACCATGTGCACGTTGGTGTCCACTGACACTAAGGAGACTTGAGATCCCAGATTTTTTTGGTATCTGTGCGGGTAGGGTCTGGAACCAAACACCTCCTGATATAGAGGGAACAGACTATATACACACATGGAAGATGAGCAACAACCAGTCCCACACCACCACACCAGGTCTTGAAGATAAATAAAGCAAGCTTAGGACTTCATCCCAGGAGGCCATTCTCCCACTAAAATAGTGTTTTCAAAAATGCTGTGCAAGTGGGATTGCTGTCTTCTCTATTGCTTTCTGGCATTGTGCCCTCTGTTTGAGCCAACAGTGCATCACACATAGCATTTGGGATTGGCCATCATTACCTCTTCCAAGACATTATGCCCACTCCTTTTTCTAGTTTGGCATGCACACACAAAATACAAAATGAAATGAAAATAGTCTTAAGTTTAAAAAGGCCTTTTTTTCCTTCTTGTGTGGAGCATCTTGATTTAGATAGACTAGACTAGACCAATGAAAGCCAGAAACCAAAGTAGTGATTAATCTGCCAGAGATTAATAAAGTCTGAAGTTTAACAACAAGAACAGCAAAAAAGGGGTAATGAAATAAATGCTTTTAAAACTGTCTACTTACATTTCCTGGCATATGTGTGTGTGAGAGAGAGAGACTGTGGAAATGGGCTACTGTGGGTCCTTGGTATCCACTGCGGTTTGGTTCCAGGATCCCCCATGGATGACAAAATCCACAGATGCTCAAATCACATTATATACAATGGCACAGTAAAATGGTGCCTCTTATATAAAATCCAGGTTTGCTTATTGGAATTTATATATTTTAAGGAGTATTTTCAAGCTGTGGATGCTTGAATCCGTGGATAAAAGAAATATGTGGATACGGAGGGCCAACTGTACTCAATTGTAAGAGGAGACTGGAGGGAGGGTGAGCAGAAGCAAAGTTTTCCCTTCTCACCTTCTCTGAGAAGCCCCAGTTGGGGCGGGGGGCATTTCTCAGCTACTACACTAATTGAAAAGAAATCAAATAGAAATGTCCACCCCTTTTCCTTGTCCCCAATCACCAGTAAGCAAAGGGCATCTAAACTAGACCTAAAGTCCACCCACTGACCACCCAAAAATAATCTTTAAAGCAAAATTGAATTATTGCACTGCAAATTGTAGCACAACAGTAATGAAAAAGGAGGACATTAGTGGACTTTCTGCATTAATGAAAATAAATTCTTTCCAAGCAATCTCCCATGGAGTGAATAACTAAAGAGGGTCAACATCAGGTGATGATTATCCTGTTCCAATTGTGAGTTACAGGTATTACCTTGTGTGATAAAGCCCTAAGTCTTTTTTTTGTGTGTATATAATATATATATATAGTAGGTTTATTTCCAAATACAGTGTGCCCTTGGTATTTGATGGGGTTTGGTCCCAAGACTCCCTGTGTTTAACGAAATCTGTGGATGTTCAATTCCTATTAAATACAATGGATAGTAAAATGGTGATCCCAATATAAAATGACAAAATCAAGGATTGCTTTTTGGAATTTGTACTGCAGTGACTTCAAAGGGACAGACACCCCTGACAGTAAGGGCTGTTCGACAGTGGAACACACTCCCTCGGAGTGTAGTGGAGTCTCCTTCCTTAGGGGTCTTTAAGCAGAGGCTGGATGGCCATCTGTCAGGGATGCTTTGATGGAGAGTTCCTGCATGGCAGGGGGTTGGACTGGATGGCCCTTGTGGTCTCTTCCAACTCTACTATTCTATGATTCTATGACACACACATAATGGATATGTACATGTACCTATGTCCCTAGCAGTCCCATAATATGAAGAATAATGTACACATTAAAACATACAGACTAAATACAAAATATGCACATATTTCCTTTTCAGTAGGACAAAAAATAGTCTCACACTCTGATATGACCTGAGGATGGGAGAAGAACATTCAGAGAAATGTAATCAAATCAAGCCTGGGAGATTTTACATTCTATACAGTATATAAACCAGATCAGTGTTATTAACCCTATCTGCATCATTCCCAGGATACACCTAAACTACAGAATTAAGGTCAAGTACATTAGTGACTTATCATTCTTCTTTTTTTAATAAAAAAATTACATTTATTTTGTGGTAAAGGCCATAGTAGTGGCACCCCAGATCACACACCTGCTATTTGCCCTGAAAGTATTGTTTGTAGTACACACAACCTTTAAAGAGCAAATAACGGTGGGAGATTTTCATTAGGAATTTTGCAGGGACCTTTTGTGCATCAGGATTACAGTCAAGACTGTGGTTCCATAGCTGCCTTTTCTTCAGAATTATATTTGCACAAATCTATATGTATAGTTAAAATGCTTTCAAGGGGGAAAATGCACAAATTGTTAGGGAATGTGAGAAACAGTATGTTTCTCAAGCAGAGCAATTAGTACTGCCAGCCTTCTGTATTGGCAGGCTAGCCAGTTTTAAACATGCTTTTTGAGAAAACCAAATGATATAACATGTAATGTGTGCCTAGTTTTTGTTGTAGTCATTGTTGTAGTCTTTTCTGACTTATGGTGGCTGTAAGGCATGGGCCTCCCCCCCATAAGATTTGTTCAGAGGAGGCTTGCCATTGCCTTCCCCTGAGTTGGAGGGAGTATGATTTGCCTAAGGTCACCCAGTGGGTTTTATGGCTGCATGGATTTGAACCCCGATCTCTAGAGTCATAGTTCAACTCTCAAACCACTATGCCTTAGGATCATATAATAATAATAATTATTTATTTATACCCCGCTCTTCAGCCCTAAAGGCTATCACAGAGGCTTAGAATTATTGTTTTTAATTAGATGGTTGCCTGTCCTCAGGCTTACAATCTAAAAAGACACGACACAAAAGGAGATTGGAATGGTGGTGGGGAAGGGGATCAGGTCCAGCAGTTCTTCTCTCCTAGGCCTGGACCAAGGCAGATGGACTGGAGGAAGAGCTCGGGTTCTTAATCTAGGACAGGCCCGAAGGAGTTTGGCGTGCCCTTTCACTCCCTCCTAGTTCAGATGGTGGTGTCATGGAGGGAGGGCTCTTCAACTTGAGGCCAGGCCCGATGGTGTTGCTAGGCCTCTCCTTTTACTCCCTCTTTGGCCAGATGGTGTTTTCAGGAGGGAGGGCTCTTCAGCTCTTCATATTTGTCATGACCAGCCCAGTGGAGGATTCAGAGGATTCGGAGGAGGTCATGGCTACTCAGGTGCAGGAGCAATCTGAGGCCATGCCAGGTCCCAGTTCTGCCCTGCCAGCTCTGTTCCTCCAGCCCCAGTGATTGAGGATCAGCAAGACCTGAGCTCCTTGGGGTCTCCCCTAGAGGCTCAGCAGCCTAGAGTTGCTCCAGAGGAAGAAGCAAGCATGCAGGTCCCTTCCTTCAGCCAAAGGAGGGCTGAAAAGGCTTGCTTATGGAGATCTAAGAGACTGGCAGACAAGCATGCTGCAGATAAGGAACAGCTGGGATAAGGGAGGGTTTCACTGATTTAAGGCACCTGAAGAACACTGATTCTTTGCCGAGTTTATTGTAGATCCATCATATTGGATGCTGTCAGTGCTGGCTCCTTGAATCCTGTGCTTCTTGAACCTCTGTTGGAGTTAGACCTACTACCTTGGAACGGACCTGACTACTCCAAACCTTCTGGCTCCCCTGACCTTGGCTTGTTTGACTTTCGTGACTCCTGGTATCCTGACCCTGGCTTTCGTTTTTGGTTTGCTACTCTTGGACTCTTGAAAGTTATGTAGACTGTTTGCTTCCCTCACTGAGCCATTCCTATCAGTGTTTGCTTGTGTGTGGGTGCTGGCATCATTCTTAGACAATATTATTGTTACGTACCTTCAACTTTGACTTATGGTGATCTTCTCATAGAATTTTCTTGGCAAGATTTATTCAGAGGAGGTTTGCCATTGCCTTCCTTTGAGGCAGAGACAGTGTGACAAGCCAGACTCGCCCAGTCGGTTTCCATGGCTGAACAGGGATTCAAACCCTGGACTGAGATCTTGCATCAGGAGATGCAGCTATGAAGACATAGCTATGGAACAATAACTATATCTCCACATCTACATCTTACAACCATGTCCATGCTTTGAGATTTGCTGGGGAAGCCCTTCTCTGTGTCCCGCAAGAGATATTTGATAAGTGATTGTATATGGCCTTTCTCACTCAAACAATATACTGGAACTGCTGCAGTGTGCATACATGTGTGCACACACACATTTGCATGTTCAATTATATATGTTTTAATCTGCTTTTTAATGTTCTTATTGTTTAATCTCTTTAATTTTTATATTTCACGAATCTTTGAAGATGTATTTTCTAATTTGTTTAAGTTACTTTGTGTCCCACATTGTGTGACAGTACAGTTCATTTATTAACTATATTTATGCTCTACTGAGCTCAAGCCAGTGTACATCGCTCTTCTTCTCCCCACTTTATACTCACAATTATCCTGTGAGATAGGTGAGTCGGTGAGTGAATTATTAGTTCAAGGTAAACCAATGATTTTCTTGGCTCAGGGGGAGCTTGAACCTAGATCTCCCAAGGCCTGATCCAGCAGTCTAACCACTGCACCACTGGCTTTCAACATGAGGGATACCTTGACTTAAGCCAAATATTGTGTCTTGATGCAAGACTTATTTCACATTGGATTAATAACAAAAAACAAAGTTATTTTGAAAGTAAAATTGCTACTTGATGTTCCTACCATGGAAGCCACATGGGGCTGTATTAAGATCAACTTGTCAAACCTTCGTTCACCAGACATCCGATCAGTCATTCAGAGCAATTTGCAGATTAAGGCTTTTTGAGGAAGTTTTGTATCTGTTTCATGATCTGTGGTTTGCTTGGCTCAATGAAAGCAAATTCCATGCTCTGATAATTCCAACGATAAAAAAATTCTTGTAAAATAGGCTAGATAGAACTTTTCTCCAGATTGCTCATTTGTGAAATGGGTTTTAAACTCTCTCTTTTTCTGAGTGAGATCAAACACAGCCTAATAGTAACAAAGGCTGACATTCAGTATTGTTATAGATTTGTAACCCAGGGTTACAGAAACTGTAGCTGCTCCATAATCAGTAAGGCTATGCAGTCTTACTGTAAAACTACATGAATGCCACCCCAGCCCACTTTAAGAGACAGGAGCCAGAATGTGTGAAGCAGATCTATTCAGTTTCTAATTGGAGTGTAAGGAGAAGGATGTTTCCATGCATACCCTTCCCACCAGTGAGTAAAGGTCCCCTTTCACAGGTCCTTGTCACAGACTCACTCACTGGTGCATGGGGTGGAAATGCCATCTTCCCTGTGCCCCAATAGGAAACAGAGCAAATCTCCCTTACCCAATCTGGCTGCTGGATCTTAGTGGTGGTAGTGGTGTTGATCAAGCCAAGAGACACTACTTAGTTATGCAGATGCATCTAAGTAGAAATTGTACAATATCGGTGCATATTTGCAGCATTTGAGCTTTGAGACTCAAGTACACCATGATTGAGTACTTGTGGATCCAAACTTTGCAAAATTAGTCATATGGTTACAATACTTTAATTCCCTCTTTCCAACCAATTAATTAAACATAGTAACAGTCTGAACTGAACTGTATCAGACCAAAATAGATGATTTTAAATGGTTTTAACTAGTTCTAATTTTAACTGTTGTATTAAGATTTATTTTTTTTACTAAATGCATTGTATGTATTGTTTAGTATGCTGTAATCCCGCCTCGATCTGCAGAGAGAGGCGGGAAATATAAATAAAATTTTATTATATTATTATTATATTAGCTAGCCCAGACAGTTCTACCAATTAAATCATTGTTGTTGCTCTCTTGATTGCCCCAAGAGTGCCTTGTATTGTAAAACCACAAATGTTCTGAAAAGGATGACCCAAGGGCTCAGATCCATTTGTTATTATCACCTAGAATCAACTGGACAAAGAACATCCAATCATTTCTTAGGACTTTATCACATGCACTTCTAAAACCATTTTGGGGACGGGACTCGTGGGGGAGAGTGTGAATGGACTTTACCACACATACAAGCATCTGCAAAAAGGTCCCGTTCCAGCACCTGTACCCAAGCCGTCCTTGATCAGTGCTGGCGGGCACCATTTTGGCCAGACAGAAGTCTTCTGAGCAGCACATTTAACACTTCTTGGCACTGGACAAGGACGGGTGCTGGAACAGGACCTTTTTGTGGACACTTGCATGTGCTGTAAAATCTGTTCACACTTGCCCCCCGAGTCCTGTCCCCATCCCCAAAACAGTTTTAGAAGTGCATGCGATTAAGTCCTTATTGTGACAAAGAGTCCCAGTCAGGCCTAAACTAGGGGTGTCCCTCACTGTCCCATTCCTGCAAATGTTTCAAAATGGCCATTAACAATCCCCAGAAGCCTCAGAGAGTACTACGCTGTATTGGCTATTATAGGGCATTAAGTATTTTCAGCTTCCTTGATTTTTGTGTGTGACAGCTTTTCAAATGGAGATCAGTCCCCCAGAGGCTCAGACAGGGGCCAGCGTGACCTCCCAATCACTGGTAGTTCCCCATTCCTGTCTTATACGATACCTTTCCCTGAAGTGGATAAGTTTAACTGGCAGCTGTGGAGACCATCCATGAGCTGCCATCTAATACTTCCCATAGTGCCTTGGAATGGCCAACGTTGCTCTGGGGCATTAGGGGAAATTTAAATGGTGGCTTGGAGCCTTCACTGCCTGGTACAGAGGTTGAAAGAGAAGACTCAATCTTGGTGCAAAGTGCTGGGGTGCTCAGTATCTAGAAGCTGATCCCAAGGGTGCTAGGAACTTGCTTTGGGCCTGGGTAAAAGAGCTTTTTGCACTGTGGAAAAGCTGGAGACTTTGGCAATCGAAAGATTATTTTTTAACAGATGTGCCACTTCTGTTCAAGTGAAATATTCCAGCTAATTGTCCTCCCTCCCACTCCATTAAATGCACTAATCTTTTACAGTGATGCAAAATATTGGCAAGTCCAGTTGCATAAGAAAAATGGGGGGAGGAGGAAAAATGGTATATTGAAGAAAGATCAAAGTGTTCATAAAAGAGTATTCAATACACAAAGAAAAGCCTAACAGATACCCAGAGTTGAGACTAAAAGGATTATCAAGAGACTTGCATGTAGGAAATGACTCTTATTAAATAGTGGTTCAGATTATGCCTTCCCTTCTCAAGCAAATTGGTTTCCTGAAGAATTTGCTTGGGATATTAAGAAATAACATTACAGATTATTGAGAAAGCATGACCTTGAGCACTCACCTTCACAGAAATATGTGTAATCGGTTTCTCTATATGTGACCATTTTCTCTTATTCTGCAGGCCATAGTCTTCTCATTGTCAAACCATCAGGAATATGTATGTGCTTGTTTCATTAGGCTCTCTACATTGAGCTGCATATGCTCATTAAATAAAGTAGGTCACAAAGATCAGATTTTTATAAAAATTACATTTCTGCCACAGAAGGAAGATCATTCCCTTTTAGGCAATTCTCCTAGAGCTTTCATGCTGTCATGGCTAAAGTGTTAACCAGAAACAGGGTTCAAATACCCACTTAGCCATGAAAATGACTGTTGAACATCTCTTAGCATAACCCACATCACACGGTTTTATGAGGATATTGGGGCGTGTGGCAGAAAGAATGATAATTTCTTTTGGGGAAAGATGGGATATAAATATAGGCTAAGCAGTTCAAAATTGTACGCTAAACATTCATAACAGTTCAGTATTCACGTTTACAATTGTGGCACTATTGGCATGATCACAAATGCCCCCTTAACAGCCAGCTGCCACACTGAGTGATGGAGGTCTGTTCTACTGGTAAGTAAAGTGTCACAGGATGTTTCTAGTTAAAAAACAGAAGGAAGGGCACAGGTGAGCACCTGGGCAGCAGTTGGAGCAGGGTAAGTATGCAGGTTTTCCCATGTGGTAAGTTGTATTGTTTTTCTATTTAAATCCTAGCACTTATTTCTGTATTTCCATCTGTACATGTAAATTAGCATGCACATATTACAGAATATATGACACCCCTCCTCCCTTGTTGATGATATGTTTGTGGCCCTCCTATCACTGGCCTTACTCTAGCATGAATTTGCCACATCCACCAGGCCCATCCCAAAAGCCCTTCCTCTTCATTTGGGTCATTTTCCCATTTGGGTTGGGCTCCCCTTTTCATCCTTGGACTCCCTTTCATGCCCAGCTGGTTCAGAGGTTAGCTGGGCTTCTTTGGAGCCTAACTGAGATGTTTCTCTGCTCTTGTGGCTATGCCTCTTCTATTTATCTATTCTATTCTAAATATTTACCTTCCCTTCACAATATCCCACTGGGCGTTCCTCTCCCTCCAGGACTTATATTTGAAAAGAATGGTATTACTGTATTGTGTTGGAAACAGTAAGTCTTGTAGCACTTTTGAGAGTAAGTGAAAGAAAGGAATTGGCAGCATGAGCTTTCACAGTTTTAAGTCCACCAAATGCATCTGAGGAAGTAGACTTAAATCTATGAAAGCTCATGCTGCCAACTGCTTTCTTTCAGTTATTCTCAGAAATGCTACAAGACATACTGATTCTACAGACTAATACGGTTGTATCTTTGTGTTTGGAAGCCACAGCTCTAAAGGAAATTTCCTGAACTGTGGAATTGGTTAGTGACTACTTCAATTCTAAATAGGTTTATTAGGAAATAAGTCCCATGAGTGTCCAAATAAGCATGTTTAGGATTGCGGCCTTAGATTTGCTTTAGATTTTGCTACATGGCTGCAAGAAACCCGAAAATGTTCACTATGTGTAAAGGTCATGTAGTTTTTATTTAGCTGTGTGTACATTAAATCCACTGGGTGACTTAGGGTAAGTCACATGTTCTCAGCCTCAGAGGAAGGCAATAGCAAACCTCTTCTAAACAAATCTTGCTAAGAAAACTCCATGATAGGTTCGCCTTAGGCTTGTCGTAAGTTGGAAACGACGTGAAGGCACCCAACAACAACAACAACAAATCACTTGATAAGATAGCAAACGGTATATAGGGATGTGATAATCAGATGAGTCCTCTTCTTAAAAGAAGGTGGAGAAGCTGAGAAGAGGTACCATCTTTCTCTGTGGTAGTATCTTTCTCCTCCTAAAGTGTTTTGTCTATGGCTTCAGGATGCTTTCAGACTCTAATAATACTGACATTACTGCCAGTTACTGCTCCCATCTTGCAATTCTCTTCATCCCTCCAAGTTCATCCCAGAGCTCTTTTCTGTCCAACTGCCAAGGCTTTTTTTCCCTTCTGTCTGTGCAGATTTATTGCTCCTTCCCCTCCACCATTGTTACTAAACCCTTGACATCATATGCCCCCCTAAGATGAAAGATTCCTATTTGACAGCAAGGCGTTTCAAGTGGTCATTTTATCTTCTGAATTATCAACGTAAGTACAAAATCAAGCATACTACTCCTGGATTAATCAGGACAGATCTATACATAAATCCATATTTTTTGCTAAATATGTTGAAGATTTAACATTATAGAACAACTGCTGGAAAAAAAAAAACGCTCTTACTCTAGACTTGCTTTCCAGTTTGTACACTTAACTCTCACACTTTTAAACAAAATCAAGTTAATGAATACTTCACTTCAGTATTACCTTTTGTAGGTCAGATTCCTGTCAGATTGTTGTAGTCAAGTTCAGGTTGTAACCTACATAGTTGTGGCACTTTCCCCTATTTTAGTCAGTGGATAACCAACTGGATTTATATAATTAGAAATTAAATACAAATTCCAGGTTCAGTATTACTCTATAGTTTATTCTCTGTTCATGGAACACCCATAGAACCAAGTCATCTTAACCATAAATTTTGCAAAGTTTAAATAGTTTCTACGTAACCTTAAGTCTGAACTTTCCTGTCAGAAATATCATGAAAAGACTATTTTTCTTGGTGGTACCATTATTTTTTGTACAGCATATTGAGGAATATGTTGTCATTGGGTTTAATTGTGGCTGAAGTAAGGTTGAAGTAAGATTGAGGGCACATGTACACTGACAGGAAGGCCCAATGTATTTCTGGTTTATCATGGTCCACAGCAACTGCATACTTGTCTTCATGATCGCCACACACACAAAGGCGAATTCAGGAGTACTGTCCATACAGTTCTCCCTGTCAAACTCATCCCAGTCTGATAAATCACAATAGGCATAGCTACATGGCCATGACCGCTCCAGTTTGCCCTTTCTCCCATGCATATGAATGTATGTATGTCTGAACTCCTCTTCCTGGTGTCACACCAATGTTGCTATGGAACACAGTCCACACATGCACACAAATATCTCAATTTCCCACTCAAAAGTAGAATAAATCCCCACTGATGAAAAGGCCTGGATTTGCCCCCAATAATCCCATATGTAATTCAAACAGCGTACTGTGAAAATTGGGTGAGACCATTTTATTTGGCCACTGTAGACATGCCCTTAACTGGCAGTCTAGCTTATCTCTGTAACTGGAATAGCATTGAAATGTCCGAGTTAAAATTCTGTCTTTTGTATCAAGCAGGAAGATGGGCTTGTTCCTGGGACTCAGGGTAGACTTAATAGCTCCAGAATGTCAGACAGTGAAATTGATGGATATGACATTTGTACAGTGAGCCCTTGGTATTCGGTTGAGTTTTGTTTCATGAATCCCCAAAATCTGTGGATGTTCAGGTCCCATTAAACACAAATAAATAAATAAATAAATAAATAAATCTAAAATAAAATGGTGCCTCTTATCTACAATGACAAAATCAAGGTATCTGTCTATCTATCTATCTGAATATTTGGATGGTTGAATCCATCGATAAAAAATCTGTGGATACAGACAGCCTACTGTAGTTGGGAATCTGGGATAAATAATGTGTCAGATAGGAAATGGCTTTCTTCATGGATCCCAGATGCATGACTATTTGTTTCTGTTGCTTTCCTCTCCTAAGGTGACTTCTTGGGTTTGAGACAAGAGGAGGGAGAGATTTCATAAATGGCTTGCTCACTCAATTTTAAAGAAGCTGTCAGCAAGAAGGAGTATTCTCACCTTGAATTTAAACACAAGCATGTGAATGGGACTTTATTTCTGCATGCGTTCGTAGCATCTTTAGTTAAAAGTCACCCATGCAAAACAGCCTCATCATTGCCATCCCTCAGGGGAAGTAATGTACGAGCTGTTAAACTTCATGGAAACAACCTTTGAACAAAAATAATTGGGAAGAAATGACACCAAAAAGCCCTAGCTCAGATCATGAAACATGGGAAGAGGCAAGACCTGACAACACAATACACTGTAAGTTGATCTTCCATAACAGAAAATATGGGTTTAGTTATTGTCTCTTCTTTTGAATTTTTCCAACAGATGTCACAACGGCTCCGAAGAAGTGATCATACTCCATTAGGCTTTGAATTCTTAGACTTTGAGAATATGGGTCTAAAATAATTTCTTTTTAATTGAAATTCCTGCTGGGCAAAACAACACTGCTAGGTCTGTGTTTTGAAACAGCTTGTTACAGCACAGAGTACTTCAGTTAATTTGTTTCTGTTGGGAGTATGGACAATCAGGAGCAGATTATAATGACCAAAGTCAAGATTTTACACAAATGAAGAGAGGATATAATTTAATGCACGTCAGCTCTAATTTAACACTTTTGATCAGTGCCACAAATGTTCCATTAGTGACATTTCATTTCCTTAGCCTGTTCGAGGACAGTAATAGCTGTGTGCCCTGCTGCGGCTGCTAACTAAAACTCCTCACCTGCCCTCTCTAGTTTTTCATTGTTAGGAACAATCTCAAATAATGATGAGAAACCATTGCTGCCAAGAATAAAAATCTCAAAGCTTCATCAAAAGCCAACCTTCCTTCCTTAATGGGCAGAGCTTTTGGATGCTTAATGGGCAGAGCCTTTGGATGCTCATTACTCCATTTCAGAATGGGTTGGAGCAACAGAAACCTTAAAGGGTTTCTCCATGTCCCAAACAAAACAGATGCGTGTGTGCATGTGTGTATAAATGAAGACATAGTAAGAACGGCACCCATTGCTTACTGTGCTCTAAGAACCATCAGCCTGGGTCCCAGCCGGGTCTCAGCCATACTCTGCCAGCAGTTTGTCAAATCTGGAATCTTTCTGGCTTCGAAAAAGTGCTAGCAGAGCACGGCCAGGACCCAAGCTGATGGTGGGTGGTAATTACGTGGCAATTTAGCATGCGATAATCCCGCCTCTATCCCACATCCTAGCTGCAGCCGAGCATTTGAGCTGGTTTTAAAGTTCATCTGATCTGCGCCAGGCTCTCTTGGGTATCCTCTCAACTCTGGTAGAAAGGCAAGGCATCAAGGAAGCTGCCACATGGATCCTAATGCAGCACAGAATAAGTAAAGAGGAAGTACAGGAATGCCTGATTAATCTAAATGAATTTAAATCTCCAGATGACCTACAGTGGTCCCCCGGGATACGAATCCCCCGGGTTAAGAAAACCCCGGGATCCGAAACCGGCGGGACCAAAAATTATCCCCCGGGATCCGAAGGATCCCCCGGGATCCGAAAAAAAGGGACGTCCCTTTTCCTCCGAGGCCAGGCTTCGGAGGACAAGGGACGGACTCCCACCCCTTTTCCTCCGAGGCCAGGCTTCGGGGGACAAGGGACGGACTCCCATCCCTTTTCCTCCGAGGCCAGGCTTCGGGGGACAAGGGACGGACTACCGAAAGGAAGGCCCGATCCGGCGGATCAGGCCTTCCTTTCGCGTCAGGCGCGGAGGCCCAGCCTGGCTGGGGAAGCCATGCTGGGCCTCCGCGCCTAACGAAAGGAAGGCCCGATCCGGCGGATCGGGCCTTCCTTTCTCCTCAGCCGTGGAGGCCCAGCCTGGCTGGGGAAGCCAGGCTGGGCCTCCGCGCCTAACGAAAGGAAGGCCCGATCCGGCGGATCGGGCCTTCCTTTCTCCTCAGCCGCGGAGGCCCAGCCTGGCTGGGGAAGGGAACCTTCCCTTCCCCAGCCAGGCTGGGCCTCCGCGGCTGACGAAAGGAAGGCCCAATCCGCCGGATCAGACCTTCCCTTCCCCAGCCAGGAGGCCCCCGCGGCTGACAAAAAGAAGGCCCGATCCGCCGGATCGGACCTTCCTTTCCTCAGCCGGGAGGCCCCTGCCGAAGGCCTCGGAACGGATTACCTATTTCCTATGGGAAATAGGCCCTGGCTTACGAAATTTTCGGCTCACGAAAAAGGTGCCGGAACGAATTAATTTCGTAACCCGGGGGACCACTGTATATCCAAGGGTATTAAAAGAACTGGCAAATATAATCTCAGAGTCGTTGGCAATAATGTTTGAGAACTCCTGGAGAACAGGAGTAGTCCCAGCAGACTGGAGGAGGGCAAACATTGTCCCCAATTTCAAAAATGGAAAAAAAGAGCATCCCAATAGTTAGTCTGACATCAACACCAGGAAAGATTCTAGAGCAGATCATTAAACAGAGATTCTGTGAACATTTAGAAAGCAATTCCATAATCACAAAAAGTCATGCCAGACTAATCTGATCTCACTTTTTGATAAAATTACCAGCTTCGTAGACAAAGAGAATGGTGTAGATACAGCATATCTGGATTTCAGTAAGGTCTTTGACAAGGTCCCCCATGATATTCTTGCAAACAAGCTTGTAAAATGTGGGCTAGATAATGCAACTGTTAGGTGGATTTGTAATTGGCTGATTGGCTGAACCTAAAGGATGCTCAGCAATGGCTCCTTTGGAGAGAAGTGACAAGTGGGGTGCCACAGGGTTCTGTCCTGGGCCCAGTTCTATTCAACATCTTTATCAATGACTTGGATAAAGGAATAGAGGGCATGCGTATCAAATTTGCAGATAACACCAAATCAGGAGGAAAGGATCAAAATTCAAAATAACCTTAATTGATTAGAAAGCTAACAAAATGAACTTCAACAGGGAGAAATGTAAGATACTGCACTTAAGGCAAAAATAAAAAAATAAAAAATGAAATGCATAGACATAGGATGGGGGACACCTGGCTGAACGAGACCACATGTGAAAGGGATCTAGGAATTCAAGTAGACCACAAGTTGAACATGGGTCAGCAGTGTGATGCAGTAGCTAAAAAGGCCAATGCAATTTTAGGCTGCATCAATACAAGTATAGTGTCTAGATCAAGGGAAGTAATAGTGCCATTCTATTCTGCCTTCGCCAAGCCTCACCTGGAATACTGTGTCCAGTTCAGGGCACCAAAATTCAAAAAAGATGTTGATAAATTGGAGTGTGTGCAAAGGAGGGCCACCAAAATGCTGAAGGGCCTGGAAACCATGCCTTATGAGGAAAGACTTATGGAGCTGGGTATGTTTAACCTGGAAAAGAGACAGTTAAAAGGTGATATGATAGCCCTGTTTAAGTATTTGAAGGGATGTCATATTGAGGAGGGAGCAAGCTTGTTTTCTGCTGCTGTAGAGACTAGGACCCAGAACAATGGATGCAAGCTGCAGGAAAAGAGATTCCACCTCAACATTAGGAGGAACTTCCTGACAGCAAGGGCTGTTCAACAGTGGAACACACTCCCTCAGAGTGTGGTGGGGTCTCCTTCCTTGGAGCTCTTTAAGCAGAGGCTGGATGGCCATCTGTCAGGGATGCTTTGATTAGGAGTTCCTGCATGTCAGGGGGTTGGACTGGATGGCCCTTGTGGTCTCTTCCAACTCTATGATTCTATGATCCTGGGCAATGGTTATCTATTCCCTTTCAGTGTGGATCCAAGAAGGGATAATTCTGCAATCCTTACATCACTTCCACTGGCTTGCTGCTTCTGTATTCTGTGTTCTAATACTTAGATCTCTTACATTTTCTGTGACTGCAGTCTTGGTAACTGTGCCCATCCCTTTCCTTTGGATGCCTAAACTGTATTTCTAAATGGCCAACTAAATTTTTAACTTACTGCAATACTAGGAATTTGTAAATTAAAGGAAAATTTAATGTTGCAGAGAAGAATTCTTTCTTGGATGGGCAACATCCTCCATTTATCAATAGGTGGTTTTCATTCACTTGTGAGGTCAGGGAGCTGGGAGCAGGCAAGGTGGCATCCCTGGTGTATCTTACTCTGCCATGCTGAGATATTCATTTTGTCTGACCTATTTCCTGTGAGGATAAAGTAGGCACGACAGCCATGTACAATGCCTTGCATTCACTGGTGGAAAGGCTGGATATAAATATCACTAATGAATAAGACAGATGAGAGAATATAACAAACAAAAAACCCTCTAAAATGAGCAGAGCAGCATCAAGATCTGAAAGAAGGTATCTAATTAATACCCAGATTTTACAGTAAGGAGCACTGCAGTTGCAAGATTAGTGATTACTCCAAGGATAACCACTGCAGACCACGTTCCTTTTTTTTTTTTTTAATGTGGCAATTAGTAACCTATTTGGAATCAGAAATCTTCACTGATTTATGGCATATTGTTTAGGTTGTAATTCTAAATACTCAAAGGAGGAAGCCAAGCTGAACTCATTGGATTTCCTTAGAATCATAGAATCACAGAGTTGGAAGAGACCACAAGGGCCATCCAGTCCAATTCAATCTGGTTGTTAAATACGCATCCGAACACTTGGAACCCTCCTGGTCCACTATGCGAGTGGTTTCACTTTTTCCAGGATCACATTGGGTTGGCAAGGGAAAGGCAGACAAAATCTGCCATCTCTGAGTAACCCATTTCTCCAGTGCTTTGCTTCCTCTGTGGCTGCTGCTGAGCTCGTGGCTACTACCACTTACTCCTGAGCTCTTACCATGTGCTTATACTCCAACAGTAGTACAATCATTGTTTTCTTGGTCAGAGAACACCACCTAAATAACACACTAGAAGTTTAATGGTTCTAACTGGGGGCAGTTTACCAAGTGCCTTTCAAGAAGGTATGCACAGGAGTTGTATGAATGGACTGAAATTCCCAACTGCTTCTGTGTAAGTTGACCGAAAGAGAAGGTAGAATATCTTTGACCTCATGTTTCACTTGCTGAAACAAAACACCAGCAAAGATGATGATATGTAGTAACACTTCCCCATTTTCTACTGAACAATGTTATATGGATGACATTTCTTGCAATCATGAGCTGGCCATTATATACAATTTCAAAAGCTACATTGTCTTCTGAAGTACTCTTGCTACCTCTGCTGATGAACTCTGTGTCTGTCAGAGCAATCAGTGTCGTATTTTGTCTTCAGAGCTATCCATGTGCAATTACATGTGGACCTTTTCCATCCCTTTTCTTGCTGTTATCAATCTGCTACTCATATGCTACCTTTACACACATCCTAGCTCACCCAAAGCAAAGCTCCAAATAAATTGGTCCAAATGGCTAGCATTGAAATGGTACCAATGGAAGCATATTGTTGCTGTTTCTCCTGTTCAGCTGATTTTGCACTGAAAAAAAGAGAGAGTTCGACACTGAGTTTGAAAAAATCATCAATTTAACAAAAAGAAAGACAACCAGTTTCAAAAGGCAACTCATCCTTGAAATCACCACAATTGATTTTATCTAGTTTGCTGTCAAAAACTATCTTGTCTTTTGAAAATGCAACATATTGGCAGTTAGTTTCAAAAATGTGTTTCCTTAAATTAGCCTGCTGAATGGAACGTAGCTGCTTCTCTATATGTTGAACTCTTATGCTACACTGGACAATGTAGGATTTTGGCCAATTATTCTAAGGACGTTATTAGACAAAGGAAATTGGAAGTATAAGCCAATGGCAATCCAAAAGCAATCATGGGGTTTCACGTTATTGCGTATGAGTGTATCTCATGCAATTTTGGCCAAAAGGGAAGTCATTCCGAATGCAATCATGGAATGCGTCCTGTCCCCGATGCTATTTAACATTTAAATGAAGCCGCTGGGTGAGGTCATTCGGAGGCATGGAGCTCAGTGTCTTCAGTACGCTGATGACACTCAGATATTCCTCTCCATGTCCAGATCGTCAGCACAGACTTCAGATGGCGTCTCTCCTCTTAATGACTGTCTTGCGGCGGTAATGGATTGGATGAGGGAAAACAAATTGAAACTGAATCCAGACAAAATGGAGGTACTAACAGTCACAGGCCCGAAACCAGGCTTGGGAATACAGTCTCCAGTCCTGGATGGAGTCGCACTCTCCTCTAAGGACTGTGTTCGCAGTCTGGGGGTACTCCTAGATTCGTCGCTCCACATGACCTGTCAGGTGAATGCGACGGTCAGGAGTGCCTGTTATCAGCTTCGGCTGATACGCCAGCTGCGCCCTTTCCTGGACATGAGGGACCTGGAAACTGTGGTACATGCTCTGGTAACCTCACGCCTGGATTTCTGTAATGCACTCTACATGGGGCTACCCTTGTGCTTAACCCGGAAACTTCAACTGGTCCAAAATATGGCAGCCAGGCTTGTAACTGGAACATCAAGGAGAGAGCACATAACACCGGTGCTCAAGGCTCTCCACTGGCTGCAAATTAGTTTCCGGGCGCAGTACAAGGTGCTGGTTTTAACCTTTAAAGCCCTACATGGCTTGGGTTCACCTTATCTCAGGAACCGCCTCTCCCCATATGAACCCCCCCCGCACACTCCGATCCTCTGGGAGGAACCTGCTACAGCCTGTGAAAACTAGGCTGTCGCAGACCTCCCAGAGGACTTTTTCCGTGACCGCTCCCAAACTTTGGAATGGTCTGCCGGATGAGATGTGCCTTATAACATCTCTTGATTGCTTTAAAAAAGCTCTGAAGACACATCTCTTCCAGCAGGCCATCCCTGACACCTCTTAGATCCCAGCTCCGAATGGGACCTATAAATTGAATTTGACCCCTTGCCTGGTGCTATTTTTTTTTTCCTCAATGTAAGAACTATGGAGGATGAATCATGTTTTTAATGTTGTTGATTTTAAATTATTGCTTATTTAATTTATTTTTAAGGGGTGGGTGGCTGGGAATGGGTCAATGAAGTGTTTTAATTTGTATGTTTTAATCTTGTTGTACTCCGATTGTACTCACAGAGGAGCGGGCTAGAAATAAAGATTGTTATTATTATTATTATGGGTTTTACGCTATTGCATATTAAGAGTATCTCACACAATTTCGGGCAATGGGAAGTCATTTTCAGGCAATGGGAAGTCATTCTGAATGCATTCCGAATGCAATTAGAATTCACGTAAATTTCCTAAACTAGCGAATTTACATGAATTTGAATTGCTTCCATTCGAAATAGAAATTCCTCCTGTCTGATAAACTTCTAAGTGACATCAATTAAGATCGAATTTAAAAAAAACAACAAGCAAACAAGCATCATCCAGGCAGGCATTACCAAGTAAAAGCCAGACTTAACCATACTTAATTTAAATTAAAGGAATATACACTGCCTGGATAACTTTTGAGTGAACTGTTCTAACTATGGCTGCATCTACACTGTAGAATTAATGCAGTTTAACACTGCTTTAATTATCATGGCTCAATGCTATGGAATTCTGAGATTTGTAGTTTTGTGAACTATTTAGCCTTTTCTGTCAGAGCTTTGGTGCCATAACAAAACTACAAATCTTAGGATTCCATAGAATGGAGCCATGACAGTTAAAGCCCTATCAAACTGCATTAATTTTGCACTGTGACAGCAGCCTATGATGAAGTCTGGATCAAAGTTAGTTTCTTTAGAGTTCCTTTGGATTCAACCTAGAGTATGATCCATCCATAGTCTACTGGATCCTATGCAGCACAGTGTCACTACCCAGCACAAACATTAGTCCACTTACTTGCCTGCAACCTGCAACATTGATTGTCTTGCGTGCGATTTCAATAGGATGAAGTTAATTTGTCTTTCAGAAAGAGAAACTGGTTTCCAACAAGGATACCATGTAGGAGCCCGATTAATATTTGAACCTCTGTCCTTCAAAAATGTTAATGTTTTTGTCAATGAGGAGGAATAGCTGAAATTGAAGTGATGAGTCCAAACATTTGATTAACCCACAGATACTATAGATAACGGTATAGCTGTAGATCCTTCTTGTAAATAGTTGGGCAATTTTCTCCTTCTGTTTAAAAGAAATCTCTATGGAAGTCTTTCCAACTATTAAAAAAAAATGTAATCCAACTTCCATAGGAATGACATCACTGACACCTGTGCATGTGAAAATCCCAGTGCCTATATTTAATTGCTTTCAAAGGATGAAGATCATCTTAAATACTGAAGTAATAGCTGAACAACTGCACAGTCTCTTTCCTTTCTGGAGCTGCTGATTTTCTTATGTTTGTTGCTTATTACATACGATACTGCAGTCAATTTTTTTTCACAAGTAAATTGCTCTCCAGGCAATTTGGATGAGATAACATCCAGAGAACTGAACTTCTGACATTCCCCTCTCAGTTCCTAGATGCTGAGAAATTATTATTACAGATCATTGTTACTACAGTATTGCCACCAGTTCTTTGTCTCATTCTGCCTCCCTTCCTCCCATCACTCTAGCATACTTATTTCAATTCTTCTCTATGTTGCTCATTGAAGCTTCCCAAAGCAGGGAGTCTTTCAAGGCCTCCTAGGAGCATTTTAGACCAGCTGTTTTAAAAATGTGAAGTGCTGCTGTTCTCCTCTCACTTTCCCAGGCACATTTGGTGTGTAAACGTGAGAGACTTCAAGGGGCACTTCAAGGCTAGGATGGCTCCCTCTTGTTCTAATTCCAATAGGCTTTTAGAAATTGATTAACATTTGGAAACAGAAATTACAAAACACAATTAGTGCATTAATCAGAGAAAATATTTATTTACAGGAATGTAAAAATTATGTTACAACATTTGGAACAAAACCATCATGAACAATTGCACAAGAATACATGAGGCAAGATATTCCTTGTATGGATGCAAATCCTTAAAAACAAACAAACACAATGGCTTTAAAGGGAAAGTAGAAATGTATTCAGGTAATGTTTTTCATAGTTTAAGGATCCATCTCTCCTCTCTTCGAAATAAACATTTTGTAGACAAAAAGCTACATTTCTACAATGCAAGGACCTAAAAAGGTTAAAAACCAGGATGCCATGATCAGACTGTAAATAGAGATTACAATAAAACTAGTATCTGGATCCATTTCTCTGACATGCAGAGGGATGTGGGTACAGTGTTTGCAGCAGAGTAAAAGCTGGATCCTACTCGCACAACATACTCAGAATGAAACACACACACAATGTTTCTTTTTTATCATCATTGCTTGCACTTGTATCAGCCTGCATTAGTGCCTCTGCTGTAATAATGCAGTGGAATGGTATTCATGCAGGGGACCCATAATTCATGGTAAAACATTTTGTACACAGAGAGGCCAATTTCAGTCCCTGGCATCAAAAATGTGCCCTAACTGATAGGCATGCTATCAGTTAGGGCACAGAGTACTGCACTGGATGGACCAATGGTTTGACTCGCTATAGGGTAGCTTCATGTATTGGCTAAGATTTTGTAACTGAAGAGAGGGTATAAAGTTCTGCCTAGATTGAACTACTCTTCCCCCCCCCTCCAAAAATCCTGTCTTTTCCATACTGTACTTCTCCTACATGATGTTTACTTGCAGGCAGTGGGATGTGAATGTAGGTGAGAAAGCATCTAGCCATGTGCCTATAGCTGTATGCAGAGTGGCAATGTGATCCTCCTCTGGTAGGTCCTAGAGGATGTATTGTCACAGTGCTTCCAGCTACAAGTACATAGCTGCATGCTCCTCCACTACTCCCTGCTCTCACTCTCCATCAGTCAGTAAATGTAAGTATAAAGTATACTTAACTAAGTAGTTAATACAGAATTCCAGAAAAAGGTTTATTTTATTTTATTTGAAAATGTTGTGCAAGGGAAAATGAGAATTTGGGGCTAGACCAGCACTTTTTGCTGGCCTGTAGGCAGGGTGAAGGCTGAGCGTCCAGATGCTCTGAGCCCTCACCACGCTGCCTGGGTGCCATCTTGGCATGCACATGTCTATACAGCATGCACCATGATGATGTTCGTCGTGTGCATCGCCTAAATGGTGCTGCGCACAAGGGGCATCATCATGACGTGCGAGTGCCCTATGGTGCCCCTTTCGGGATGCAAAAAGAAGCCCCTTTTGCTCTTTCCGTCTGGGGCAAAAAGGGGCGGCTGCAGACCGTCCCAAAGGGGAAGTCTGTATAGCCCCTTAGTTTCCAGGCAAGGAACAATATCTTGCTTATTTCCTTTAAAGCCCTATATGGTTTGGGTCCAGAATTACCTAGAAGATTGCCTCCTCCCATATAATCTTGCCTATACACTCAGATCCTCTGGGGGACATTTTCTTTGGTCAGCCAGGACTAGGTTGGCAACTGTCATTCAGAGGACCTCTTCTTCAGCTACACCAGAGTGTGTAAAAACCTGCCAGAAGAGATCTGAGATCTGAATATGCTGTCCAGATTTAAAACAGCAATAAGGACCAGTCTCTTCTGGCAGGTATATCCAGGTTGATTTTTAAACTGTAATTTTTAAATGATGAACTGTAAATATGGATTGCTTTAATATTTGTGTCTTGTTTGTTCTTTTAAACTGATGTGTGTTTTTAACTAATGTTGTGTATTCGTTGGTCTACTGTTGTTCCCCACCTCAATCCATGGGGAGAAGTGTGTAAGAAATAATAATAATAGACCTACATTATGACAAAAATGATATGCACAAGTCAAAGGTGGACCTAAGGTTGTGTATGTTATTAACAGGATGTCAGCCCTAATTTGTGTGTTTAGATTGTCAGAAATAATTTCCCAGTTTGGTGATATTCAGAGTTCGTTTTAGGTTACTGTGCTGAAAGTTATTCTCTTCTCCCACATCTTTCTATTAATGCAAACTGTATGAAGAGCATGCAAAAGTTGCTCTTTTTCAAACAGGTGAATGCCAGAGATGCTCTGTGCTGTAGCATTAGAGTCTTTCAAGTCTTGCAAAATGTTTGTGAAATCTTGCGAGATGACAGTTATGAACTTATAGGAAGTAAGTTCTGGCACAGAAAACTGGGAAAACACACACACACACACACACCCTAGAAGTGTGTAAATGAAGTTAGGTAAATTCTCCTAAATTGCATTTTCATAAATACTAATGTCTTTAAAAAGCCCCTTTCAGATGTTTTATTGTGGAGGGCACACATACAGTAAATGCATACCCAGTGTAGGGCAGCAGACTTTGCCCTATATGTATCCCACTGCATGTATACAGTGTATCAGTGTATGACACAATGCACACAAAGAGTGCAGCAAGACCTGACCCTGTGAAGCAACCATTTGTTGTATCCTTTCCTGGTCATCAGAAAATTGTTTAAATCTTGTAATAGCTTAAAAACATACTTTTACACAAAAACCCTTACACATGCCAACTGTTTTAAAATGTTCTATTTCTAGATGTCTGGCACCTCTTTTCAGCTATGAAGCATAACTGAACTGGTTTGTGCAATTTTATTTTCAGAACTGTCAAGTCCTTGGCTCTTCCTCTGATAATGAGGCAAATATAGCTGCAGAATGTGGGTGGATCTAGACATTCCTGTGAACAAACGAGGCAAAATTTACCAGTTTTCTTTTGTGGGAAGAAAAAAAAAAGTTTATTCAGAGGAACTATGAAAGGAATTAATTTGCAGTCATGGGAAAAATTCTAATTTCAAGCATCAGCTGGAAAGAACTTGATACCTCCAGGGATTAGAAATAAGTGTGGAGAAATGTCGTGCATAATTTAAAGTCCTCTTTGTATCTTATCAGAATGGCATGGATACAATCAAGTAATTTTGACACAAGGCAAACTGGTACAGGGATAAATGATCAAAATAAGTCCAAACTGTAGCATTCACCCATAAAACAGGAGAGACCCAATAAAAGAAATCCAGAAAACATGGATTGTAATGTAGATATGGAGTCAACTATATCAGTTTTTCAATATGGCAGCACTCTTGGAAATATTAACAGAATTTTTGAAATCTATTGATCTATGCTATCCAGAATGGGATTATCTAATGCTAAGAATAGGGAAATGTATGTTATAATAAATCTGAGGATGAAATTTAGAGTATTGAAATTATCTGAAGTTTCCCCATGGTGCAGAGAACTACTGTATGAAAATTACATCCATTATGGTATAATGATGGCTTGAAAAAAACCCCAGCCATGATTATTATTCGCTCATCATTAATGAATCCCACTTGCTTTAAACAAGGAATATAAATAAATACAAATGATTAAAATGATTAAAATACTGCTAACATATTGAATAATAAAACTTTGATGATCTCATTATGCTGTAAACGTTTAAGTGCAATATCACCTGACTTTAAATATGAGGAACCATAAAACATGCTAATCATAAAAATAGCTTTTACAAATATACATTTGTATACAGTGTCTCCCTCATTTTAAATATGTCCTTCCTATTATCATACAAGTAATTGGCCTTCTGACATTAAAATTAAAAAAAATAATACCAATAATTAGCCAGGAAAAAACACATTTACAATCTAAACCATAAAAATCTGACAATTGTACAGCTTTAGAACATATAAGAAATGGAATTTCTAAGTTTTGAATGGCAACGTCCATTTCAAGGAGTAATTTCAGTTCTTCATAAAAACTGAGTTAAAGGTCTTCTTAGCTGGCAAGAAACCGCAGGTCACATTTCCATACAGGGAAGTCAGTGAATTATTTTTCTCAGTTTCCAAGGTGGCTGGATGTGACTCCGAATTCATTTTATCTGTAGAAACTATAAAATAAAATGCATATTTTAACTTGAATGCATTTTAAAAGAGGAGATAGTGACAGGAGAAAATGGACTGAAGTAAATATGAATAATAAATTCTACAAAATGATCTCTCTACTGTCTTCTGCTTGTCTTAAAAAACCAGAAATGTTACATTTTTGGATCACAAAAGACAGTATTCTTAATGGTGGTGAAGAGGGCATATAGGTCTTGTAAGGCCAAAACCAGTGTCAATCTACTCTGTATCTTCGAGCTCCAGTTCTCATTAGTCCTCATTCAAAGTAGACCTTTTGGTCACTTTAGTTTGGAAAGACGTCTGGTGGGTGGAGTGGATTTTGGCAGTCCATACAATAATAAAATCCATGAGGAGCAGCTAAAATGTTGCACAGAGACGAGCAACTTGGGCATCCAATAAAAGTTTTATGATTCTCTGAAGATCAGCCCCTCATCTCACCTCCATGAGTTTGATTAAAGCAAGGCAACAGGCTTTCACTAGATATGTTTCACTTCTTTGAACTAAAATTCTGTAGAATTTTTCACTGCGTATGTTTACTAGTTGGCCTCACCCTGCCATTGCAGCTATGACTTTTAAAACACACACACAGAGACTAATTTATGGAGAAAGAATTTTTTCTATGATATAACCCTAATTCATTTAAAGGGTTTATATAAATTATATCCTACACCAGGCCAGTGTGGTGTAGTGGTTTGCATGCTGGACTAGGACACTGGGAGACCATGGTATGTATCCCCACTTGGGCAAGTCATGTTCTTTCATCCTTTGCTAAGAAAACCCTGTTATAAATTTGGGTTGCCATAAGTCAGAAATGACTTGAAGGCACACAAGAACAAGAACAACAACATGCATTAAAACAAATTAAATTCTAGACAGCAATGTGGCTTTCCTTTGATGTCCCTATATACAAGGGGGTGGGCAAAAAGTATCCTTCTGGATGTTTTTGGACTGCAACTCCTATCATTTTTCATCATTGTTTCTGCTGGAAAGGGTTGACAGGAGTCTATAACTGACAAAATCTGACAGGCCATGTTTTGCCCACTTCTATTTTAAAGAAAAACATCACCTGACAGGGGAAGACACACAATGGTTTAAAGAACCTGCATAATGACTAAAATACAGGCACTGCACTTATACATTTGATAAAACAAACTCTAGAAATCACAAAACTGGAGGGATTCCTTAAGCCATGCAGTATAATAGTGTGCTCCCTGCAGGAATCCAACACTAGAGCATCTTCAGAAAACCTTAGCTTGGAAGACATCTAGCAAGAAGCCCATCACTCTCCTAGGCAACTAGTTCCATTATTAATTGATTGAGTTGCTCAAGAGCATTTAGAATTCATCTGAAGTCTACCATCCTGTAACTTAAGCTCATTAAATTTGAAAGAAATTATGATTTGTAACTATAATTTTGGAGAAATATTGCTATTATGGAGTACAGTATTTACTGGTTTATTCCTACCCAAAACCATTTTTATTCTATACTTTGAGGACTAACCTGGAAAGAGAAGCAGGTAATGGCCACACTGCCTAAGGGATTATGGAAGTTGTAGTCTAAAGACATATAAATAGAGTTTGTATTAAATATGATATATCTATCTAATTTTTTCTATATTTTAGCAAGGTAATAGGTTTCCTTTGAAGTAAAAAATATACTTACTAGTAATTTAGGGAAAGTTAGACCTGTATAGAGCCAGTGTGGCATTGTGATTTGAGTGTTGGATTATGACTCTGGGAACCAGGGTTTGATTCCCCGCTTGGCCATGAAACCCACTGGGTGACCTTGGGTAAGTCACATGCTCTCAGCATCAGGGGAGGCAAAACCACTTCCCAGCAACATAACCAAAAAAGAAAGAAAAGCCATGAAGGACCTCAATTTGGACCCAGAAATCATAATTCTCCCAGCAGACAAAGACAATGCCACAATAATCATGTAAACAGAACAATAAAAATGAAAAATCAAGGAACTCCTGGATCCTGCAACATATAAAAAACTGAAACAAGACCCAACCAACAAAATCACCAGGAAAATGAACACCCTGATCAAAACTCTTCATTCCAGCCAACCACAAGACAAAGTTTGTACAAATCTGAGGCTCTCCCACCAAAACTCTATGGACTTCCCAAGATCCACAAAGATTCCATTCCACTCTGACTCCGGTGAGTGCTATTGGATCCCCAACAGGAACAAACTCTTCTAGAACATGGCCACATAGCCCAAAAAACCCACAAAAAACTATAGTTCCTTGTATGTTTTTAGGTACAGAAAATGTTATTTGTATGTTTATTTTTAGTTGTTCAACAAAAAATATTTTAAAAAAGGAAATTGTATTCTAAAGAGCAAACGTTCCAAGCTCTGATCTAGAGCATAAATGTCTGGCCAGATGTAATGTAGTTTCTTAGGCTTGCAAAGTTGCAGTCAACAGGCTTTAGATTTTTATGATGGGAATATGCCAGTTGCCTAACATGGCTAATCACTGAACACTAGTCTGGTGGCTCAAAATGGTATGGGATACTTCAACCACAAGAAAGCTTTAAGAAAAGTGAGCCAGGTATATTTTCCGTGCTATAATTTGCATATATTCAGAAAACAATAACAATATTTTGAAAGGAAGTTTTCTTCAAGATATATTGTAAGACTTCCAAGATACAAGCTGTAGGAATTATTTGAGAAGAAAGTGTATTAACAGGAAGGAGCTGAATGTCAAAAGTGTCTTGGGGGAACTGAGAAAAAGAGACAAGAGGTGGGAAGAAAAGGAACAGAAAAGCAATAATAGCAATCAGGGAACAATACCAAGACTAGAGAACATAAGCTATTTCAAAGTAGGGCACTTGGGTAAAGAGTAAAAAGAATAAATTTTCTGCTTTAAGTTTGCACAAGACAACTGACAATGAGATTGGGATGGAGTTGAAAATTACTGGCAGGAAAGATCAAACAAGGATCACTAACACTCTGGAAATGAGCAGTAATAAAGCTGGACCTGTTTTTCAAGACCATGCATTAAGTGGTTTTCTTTGGGTTTTCTTCTCATTAATACTGACTTCCTTGCACATGATAATGCATCTTGCTCTCTCCAGTTTTTTTCTTAGTAGTGCTTTTCTTTTTTATAAATTGCAAGATGGAAAGGATGGCTTAAGAGATGTGTTATGGGGAAAATGCTCAGATGTGTGAACACATATATTTAACTCCTTTTCTGACTCCTTGTTTCAGGTCACAAACTCTTCTATGACAATGTTTCTTTCCTCTATTCCCTTTTTATTTTGAATTTGTAAATGGCAGAGAAATTCTGTTCATCTGGTCAGTGAAGAAACATGCAATTTTTCAGTAATGGAGAGATGTAAAAAAAAAAAAAAAGATGAGCAGCTGCTCAATACTGATAATGAAAAACTCATTACATTCACCAACTTCAGCAAGTCAGCAGCTACTCTGTACTGAAGATGTCATAATTCTGAAGTATTTTCAACATCAGATTACAAATGTAGAATGATTTGGAGATTGTATCAAGTATGGTAGTTTACCATTTAGGGAAGAGCTCCACAGTTCAGCTGATTACCAAGCAATATCCTAAATTCAAGTTCAGATTTTTATCAATGTAAATGTTATTTATTTATTTATTTATTTATTTATGCTCATCACCTATGTGCTTTCTTGGTGACAGAAACAGAAGAATCTGGATAAAAATGAAGCCCTTGGGTCTAGACTATCTGAAAGACTTATTAACCAATTAACAGGATGTAGCATACACTTTCATTGGCTGGGTCTACTTTGTCAGATGCATTATGGTTTTGTTACAGTATTTCATACCAATAACACCATTCTTCCTTATATATAGAAGTACAGTAGGCCCTTGGTATCTATCTGCTGAGGTTTGGTTCCAGAACCCCCCATGGATACCAAAATCCATGGATGTTCAAGTCCTGTTATGGTCAATGGGGTAGTAAATAGCATCCCTTATATAAAATGATAAAATAAAGGTTTACTTTTTTGAATGTACAGTGTGCCATTGCCTTACATGGGGGATCCATTCTGGACCACCCCCCCCCCCAGCGTAAGGCAAATCCATTCACCATATTAGGGCTCGGCATCAATGTAACCTCAAATCCGCATATGGCGAGCCCGCGTATGGTGCAGGTGCACTGTATATATATTTAAAATACTTTCAAACTGTGGATGGTTGAATCCTTGGATATGGAGGGCTAAATGTAATGGGGTACATTTAACATGACTCCTTTTAATACAGTGCTTCCAAGCTCTACTAGAATTATGTAAATTCGTGTGAAGTGATTCTTATGGCCAAAGTTAGTTCAAAAGTCTAGCATTTTATTTCAAATACAGGTAGATGCCTTTGGAGGTTCACAGTGAGAACAGGAAGCTGAGTGATGCTTAGGTATCATGGCTGATTGGTATTGAGAATTTATACATTTACTTGGAGTATTTATACCCCATTCTTCAACTGGATAGGCTCACAGAGAGGCTTAAAAATCATGAATCTGACAGTTCCCTGACCTTAGGCTTACAATCAAAATAAGACATGACACACAGGGAAGAGGATGCTGTGAAATGAGAAAGGTGGAATATTAATAAAATAAAAGGGGATGGTAGAGGGGGATTATGTTCACCAGATGCTGTCTGCTTTTCTGCTTCCTCAACAGCCAGAGCAATAGCAGTTGGGATATACAAGGAGAGGTTCTCACCAGCCATTGAAGCCCAGGCATAATAGAGTGGAGTTTGGATATTCTTTTCTGTCTCAGCAGCCAGAGTGACAGTTGTTGAAATATGGAAGAAATGGCTCTCTTCAGCTAGTAATGCTTAGGCATGATGGAGCTGTGTCTTCCTGGCTGATCTTTCCCACAGAGGATGGAACAATGGTAGTTGGAATATGGAGGGAGTGGCTCTCACCAGCCACTGATGCTTACCGTATATACTCAACTATAAGTCGATCTGATGTATAAGTCGAGACTAAGTTTTGGGGGCAAAATTATGGATTTTGCTATGACTTGTGGATAAGTCAAGGGTAAAATTTAGGGGCATATAGGAAAGGATCTAAAGGATGAAGCAAAGCAAAACAATGTCAAATAACTTCCAAAAGTCCACCAAACATAACTCTTTGTGCTTATTCTTAAGACTGGATGGATGAGAGAGTAAAGGGGGTCAGTGCTTCCAGGCCAGATTATACTCTTGCTTTTTACCAGGGGATGGGTCCTTCTTTAAATAAGAGTTAAGATACAATACTTACATTGACCTGTGGATAGGTCGAATCAGTTTTTTTGGGTCAGTTTTTTTACCTAAATTTCTAGACTTTTACATGATTATATATAGTAGGCATGCTGGAGCTGTGCCCAGTTGTTCTTCTACTCTCTCGGAGGCCAGAGACTTGCAGGCTTTTCCACAAATGCAGAGACACGAAGGCCTGCTCTGGAATATTTTATGATGAAATGCTGTCTTACACATGTTGGGCTCTTAGTTTGTAGATTTATATCTAGAAATGATATGTAGCCTAATTTGCCCATCTTGGATGTTTTTGAAAAAAATCAAGTGCAAAGTACTCATACTGTTTCTAATAGAATGGTAGAGAGTGAAGGAAATCCTCCCAGCTGGTTCTGTGTATTTGAAAATCAGCACACATAGGATTTGAGTGTATCAGAAATCCCATTAAAGTAGTGAGAGGGATACAGTTAAATCCAGCACAATGGCTTAAATGTCTGCTCCTGGAGTAATTGATGGCCAAAGAGAACATGCCAAAGGCAAGGGCTTTGCAGCAATAGTTCATTTATACAAAATAAGAACAATGAACTTGCTGAGTATCATGCCACACATCTTGAGCATTAGAAAGTGAGGGAGCATCACGATGGTCTGCAATTCTACATGTCATGATGCTCTTTTATCCTTCCCCTTTTGCGGTTCATTAAGTACAAGATAGCTTCAAAAAGTACAGCATATCAGCATTTGTCAGGTGTGCACATGTGGGGAGAAGAAAATCACCACCTTTTCGAGATGAAAGAAGCATTTCTGCCATCTGTTGCCACCACCTGCTTGCTTCCTGCTGCCAGTGGCTGCCTCTCTTTCTACAAAGTTTTGCCTAGCTACTACACCTTCACTGTCTGCAGAACCAGAGCTCAGGTACTCTCTTGCCTGGAGCAGTGAAGTTACCTTCAAAGTGTGTTGAGTGAGCAAAAGGGCCAGTTTTCATGTTTGGGAGGGGAGGTTACTTTTTATTCTCACATTGTAGGTCTTTAAAAAAAAATCTGCCCTGCCAGCAAATAATAAAATGGGCTATTTAAAGAGCACAGGAGAGGAAGCAGCCTAGAGAGCTGTCATTATAACAATAATGTTTTTAGGGACATAAGAAGTGGGAAAGTAGTATTTCTATGAAGGGAGAGGGGAGATCCACAATGGTATTGATTTCACTCAAACTGTCCTAACTCAGACAGTCTGGATGGCTTTGTCAACAGGTTCCCTGGGCTGAAAATGCCCATGCTTAGTGCCAGGTTGGTGAACGGAAGAACCAACTTGATTCAGGACGTGATCCTAGATGAGCATGCTGATCTGGGCATATATTAGAGAGTCCTGAAATGGGGTGGGTGGAAACCTCTCCCAAATTTGTCTACTATGGTTCTCTGTACAGCAGCAAGCAAGACCATGGGGAGGGAAGCAGGGAGAAGTTGTATTTGTTTGTTATGATTCCATCTCCCTCTGTTGGTGGCCCACCCAACAGTTTACTGAGCCTGAGTGTGTATAGTTAAAAGTAGGTGGCTGGGAATTGCAAGTTGAGCATAGTCCTGGACTCAGATTTGAGGCTGGATGTTCAGGTTTTGTTAGTGGCCAGGGATGCATTTGCCCCCTTAAAACTGATGTGCCAACACCACCTGTTCCTGGAGATGTCAGATCTGGCCATGAGGACACATGCTTTGATTATCCCATTTGGGTTGCTGTAACACAACCTATGTGGGGATGCTTTTGGAAACTATTCAGAAACTTCAGTGAGTCCAAAATGGTGTGATCAAGGTACTGAATGGGACTGGTTATAGGGAGTATAAAATGACCTTGTTAAAACAGCTCTGCTGATCACCAGTCCATTTTGGAACAGAATTCCAGTTTCAAGCACTTGGATCCAGACTATCTAAAAGACTATCTCCCTATGTGAGTCTACCTGAATTTTAAGATTCCCATGGGAGGGCTTTCTCTTTGAGTCCTACCACCATCATAGATACATTTAGTGAGGATGTTGGGGACAGACTTTCTTAGTGGATACATACTGGATTGCACTGTTCAGGAAACAATTGTTAGTGGAAAATAGCTCTTCATGCATTTCTTTTCTCCTACATAAGATTAGAAAACTGTTGCTGGCATACATTCATCCTCTCAAACTGTTGGTCAGAGATCCAGATAGGGGGAAGAACTCCAGAAGGAACTTTAAAATAGCTGTCCAATCTTCCAATAAGTAGCCATCCAGTGCTGACCCTATACAGCTCACTGATACATTTCATAAAAGAATTTGAGATAGTAGGTTGGGAAAGAGCTGTTCCCTGGAAAATTAGACAATATTTGGACTGGATGGGTCTGGTTTAGTATTATTTGTTCTAATCTTCATCTGAAAAGATTCTCAGAAAAGCTTACAAATATAGCAACTGTCACAAAATGAAGGGGGGGGGGAGGACAGGCAAATATAGGCACTTGTTCCTAGTTCTCATAACAAACAGTTGGAATGGAGACATCTGAAGGACAGGAGAATCCACATGTGAGTGGCTTCTCTGCAGAGCTGTTGGAAAAGCCCTGGTGTCCTTCCCCCTTTATCTCACTGGTACTGGTTGCTATCAGAAGACATGTGACAGTGAAGGAGCTTGATGGAGTTTGCTTCTTTGCAGCACTGATGGTGGTTCTGCATCCTACTCACTACAATGTGTGTCCTACTCACTACAATGTAAGTCAACAGTGGTCCATTTATTAGGAACATTTTGTGTGATGCAGTCCCTACATAATTTAGTATAGAAAGAACTTCATTACTGCCACCTCTCCTATGTGAATATAGCTTCTTCAGTGAAACTGAGATGATAGAGCTCCTGAATGAGGATGTGCATTATTGTCTTAAATATGGAGAGATAAAAGAAGAAAAGAGGCACAGAATAGGTAAAATGTAAGTTGTTACTGGAACAATTTGCTACTTAACTGAATCCCAGGCTTTCTTATATATAAATATTTCAATACCGTGACTATTTAAAATCTGTTACAAAGAAAAAAAAAAGAGTTCCTGCATGGCAGGGAGTTGGACTGGATGGCTCTTGTGGTCTCTTCCAACACTATGATTCTATGATTCTACTCTCAGAAATGAGCTGTGCAACACATTTAGTCAGTTCGTTCCTAATATAAGCTTTCATTTCACCTTTCCTGTCAATACCTTTTTATAAATCTTAAAAACTGAAAGGCATGAGTCTAAAAAATTGACCCTCAATGAATGCAGCAGATAGACATATCCCCACTACATGACTAGTATTGGAAAGGACTTTTAGGCAAAATAATTACTTCTTGGAAATGCTGTTATCGTATGCCTTCCAGGTGTTTCCAACTTATGGTGACCCTAAGGCAAGGCTATCACAGTTTTTCTTGGCAAGATTTTTTCAGAGTGGCTTTTGCCAGTTCCTCCCTCTGAGGCTGAGAGTGTGTGACTTGCCTAATATCACCCAGTGGGTTTCCACATCCAAGTGGAGATTCAAACCCTGGCTTCCAGAATGCACGATGCACAAAATACTACACCATGCTGGTTCTAGGAACAGCTACATTTAACATATAGTGCTGCTACATTTTACCCTTAAAACACTGGATTTCTTTTCACTCAGATAATGGCTTGTATTCATCAGTGTGTTAGTGGAAAAGGTATAAGTGGTAAAGTTATTCAAGTAGCTCTTGTGCAGCCATTAGAGAAAAATCAGGAACAAATGTCAACTAGTTTCAAGAAATGATAGTTTTGTAACGGTTTGCAAAAGAGCTAGTTCAAAAAACCCCAAACAAACCACAAAACCTTGGGCAACAACTGCTTCAACAGCTTGTGTGAACAGAATGGATTTGATGCCTGTGGAAAGATGAAAATAGAACTCCTGAAACTGATAGAAACTCTGCACTTGCAGATTGTGTACAAATCCAATAAGACGGATCCTTTTCAGTCATTCAGTGATCACCACAAAGATTTGTCTAGTGACTTTCATGTGTAACTGAAGTGTTTATATTATTTATTTCACCTCTTTCTTCATTTGGGTATTTTTCTCTCCTTAATGAAAAGTACCCACGTAGCACCAAGTAATTAGTCAGATGTCCCTTTTATTGTTCACAGAGGGTAGTAATCATTTGCTATGATTCAAATCTATTGATAAGCACAAAGCATTTCAGCAAAATAAAGGAAAGCCATGACAGATAGGACTGCAATCTCAAATACTAAATCAATAAAGTATTGGACAGACACTGTATCTTTGTTATGACATGAATAGTTCTCATTTCATACAATAACAGCTAGCTATTACCTACACTGCAGCATTTGCCTGAAATAACAGCTAGGCAAGACTGGCACAGAACAGCAGGAATAAAATGCCCGGTATCCAGAAACTCAACACCATCATCATTTTACATGACATTGACTTTTAAGCAGTGTTCCTGCTGTAAGTGTCCTAGTCATACACATATTTCCCAGTCAAGGAAGCAAACCCTTTAACTCAAGACAGGAATCATCCAGTTTCTTTTGCTTCATTTCATTGTTTGTAGTTGGGCAGGGCAGGAATTAGTCAAACGCACTGAATAATAAGCAAAGAAGTGAATCAGGTAAAATGAAACCTGATTGTTCTGGTAAAGTTACCAAGAGGTCATAGAGTAAAATGGCAGATGCATTATGCAGTCCCATAATTTAGTAAAGGACTTTGTCTAGGAAATGTTTTTTCTTTCTTTTTTTTTTTTTTTAAAAAAAAACACAACGCAAAATGTACAGTAACTACAAACACTTTTTGACAGTGGCATACAACTGTTAAAAGGATGTTTTTCTTTTGCAACTCTTGTGTATGCTGCTGTGGACTCTTGGTATCCACTTGAGTTTTATTCCAGAACTTCCTGGGGGTACTATTCAACTTGGTACAACATTTTGGCAGATAAGCAATAGCAACAGCAAGTACATTTCTATATCGCTTATCAGTGCACTTAACCACTCCCTAAGTGATTTACAAAGTGTAAGCTAATTGCCCCAACAAACTGGGTACTCACTTTAGCAACCTCAGAAGGATGCAAGTCTGAGTTGACCCTGGAGCTCCTGGCTGGGATTGAACTGACAACTTTGTGGCTTGTGAGTGAATGGCTGCAGTACTGGCATTTAACCATTGCAATCACCCATTCTTCTCTGAGAACATCAGAACCCACTTGCCCCACCTTTTGCTCTAACTGACAAAGACACAAGGGAGTAATTTTGCCACAGCTCCTTGGTTTTTGTTATTGTCAAAGCTTCTACAAGAGTGGGAGACGTTTGTTTCTGTGCAATAGGAATTTGCTATATAAACTTGTTGCCTGAGACCACACCTTTTTTTTCACTCTACAAACAATCATGCTGCCAACACAGAGAATCTTAGGGCATATGGGGCATCTTGTGTATCGTGGGGATCTGAGTAAATACTCAGCTACAATGGGTTCAGGCTCCCATCAGTTGAAAAATGTGCAAGGTTTCTTTACTATAAGCCACTTTTTACATCCATTAAGTATCAACAAATCCTCTTTTATATCGGTGGCTTTGTCTTTTTTCTTCGTGATCCAATCTGTTCTGGTATGGTGAAACTGATCTGGTCCCAAGGTATTATATGCTGAACCTTAATTGCTGAGATCCTTATCACAGGTCTATCTAGCACAATATTATCTGTGTTGTATGGGTATATCTCTCTAGGCTTTCAGATATGAGTTTTTCCTAGTCCTACCAAGAGATGCCAATGATTGCATTTGGTTCTACTTTTTAAGCTATGCCCATTGTTACCTTGTTTTCCAAATTTTGTCCAAGGAGAGTTTGTCTAGCAGAGTTAGTGCTATGTCTCCCTGGAGAAGAACCAAACAATCCTGGTATTATTTACAAAAGATATCTTTTTTCTGCCACAGATTTTCAATAAAGCTTCTAATGTTAAATAGTCTAAAACCAACATAGGAAATTGTTCCCAAATAATAAAAAAGAGAAAGAACTAATTTATTTGTAAGAAGAACAATCTTGCTGCTATATGCCTCTTTTGCTAAATGGGGACAATGTCAGATGAAATCCCTGTAGATGAAGGGGAATGTAAATCATCAAAATTAATAATGGCCAGAATCCTGTATGGAAATTTCACCTTCGTATGTGAGTTTACCCATGCAGAGTTTAGAATAGGGCAGTTTCATAATATCTGTATCCAGTAAAGGGCTTTCTGGTACATTACTACATGGCAGAGTTCACAAAGTAACTGTTGTGCAACAGGCTAATTATCCCCCAGATCCAGGCCACAGCCAAGGCCTGTTGATTTCATCTTTACAACATTGCCAAAATCCATCCATTTCTCTCGGCCTCTACTGCCAAGACTCTGGTCCATGCCCTAGTGGTCTCGTGACTAGATTATTGTAACCTTCTTTTGGCAGGGCTTCCTCTCTCTCACCTCCATCCTTTAATCTCTGTCCAGCATTCAGCTGCACGTATTATTGCACTCACTCACCACTTTGACCAAGTTTCTCCTCTATTATCTTCCCTTCATTGTCTCTCTTTCCCCTTCTGCATTCAATACAGTACACCCTTGGTATATGAGGGGTTCCATTCTGGACCTCCCCACATATACCAAAAACCACATATGGTCAAATCCCCATTGTCCCCAATGGCAGTGTGTGTGCACGCATGCCACCATTGGGGACAAAAGTCCCTCTCCTCCCCACCTCCCCTCCCTTCTTCCTTCCTCCCTCTCTTCCCTCCTTTAATTTACCTTCACTTGCTGCCGACGCTGCCACCAGACCCACTGCTGGAAAGGCCGGGTGCTGGTTTTGGAGACCTGAAGGCCTCTGGTGCTGCTGCTTGGCCTCCGGACCTTGCTGCCACTGAGGAAGGGCCAGGGGCCAGTGCTGCAGGCCTCTTGGCCTCCAACATCAGCCCCGGGCCTTTCTCGCGGTGGTGGTGGTGTAAAGGCCAGGCAGCAGCTCTAGAGGCCTTCAAGGCATCTAGAGCTGCCACCTGGCCTCCTCCTTGCTGCTGTCGCCACTGCGGAAAGGCCTGCGGGTGGTGTTGGAGGCCAAGAGGCCTCCAGCACCAGTAGCTGGCTCTTCTCTGGCGGTGGAGGTGGTGAGGAGGCCTGGTGGCAGCACTAGAGGCCTTGAAGGCAAGTGAGTTCTGGAGGCCGAGCAGCAGCGCCAGAGGCCTTCAGGCCTCCAATGCTGGCAGCCAGCCTTTTTGCCAGCGGTGCTGGCGTCAGCAGCATCAGCAAAAGAAGATAAGTAAAAGGAGGGAAGGAAGGGAGGGAGGGAGGGAGGAAGGAAGGAAGGAGGAGAGGAGGGGAGGAGAGGGACTTTTGTCATTTTGCAGTTGGAGGGCCCACTGTATAAACTTTTGTTATTGACTTTTAAAGCCCTGTATGGACTGGCTCCTCCTTATTTATCTGAACTTCTTTCTCCTCACACTCCTCCTCATTCCCTCTGCTCTGGTAGTCAAGGTCTCCTGTCCCAGCCTAGGATCTCCACTGCTCCATCCCATAGTCATCCCTTTTCACTTGTTGCCCCTCACTCCTGGAACCTCCTTCCCCTACGAGCATGGCTCATTACCTCTCTAGCCATTTTTAAAACTGAGTTAAAGAGTACTTTGTTCACAGAAGCATTCCTGGAACTGGGACTCAGAGTAGCTTCACAACATTAAAAGACCTACCCTAAAGAACAAGGCCCTCCCTCCATGCCATCTACCATTGTCCGGCCTTGGAGGTAGTGTAAAGGCAGGCCCAGTGCCATCAGGCCTAGCCAGAGCAAAAAGAAGGGCTCTCCCTCAAATCCATCTGCCATGGTCCAGCCCTCAGAGGGAGAGATCTATTGGACTTGATCTCTTTGCCCACCACCTTTCCCTTCTCCTTCTGTGTCATGTCTTTTTAGATTGTAAGCCTGAGGGTAGGGAACCGTCTATTTTAATTGATTGTGTGTACAGTGCTGTGTAAATTTACAGCACTATATAAATAAAGCTTAATAATAATAATAATGCTGCACAATGATCCTGATGCACATTGGGTGCCTATGTACACCAGACAATCTTGCCACTGTCCTGATACACTTCTTCACAATTCCCTAACAGAGTTTCTTAGTGCTTCTGCTACTTAACTAAGTATACATAAAATTACATTAAGTCAAATGTGATATAGGATTCCAGTGAAAGATAATGAGATATTTAATGAATAGGGATTCCAGTGATAGATAATGGAATATTTAATGAATAGTCATTTTTGCACTTCATACTTACACACAGGGAATCACATGCAAGGGGATTCCCTTGTCTTATAGCAATACTTCACAGGTTAATGGACAATGTACCCCTTTTATTTTATAAAGAGGAAACAAGAGAGAGGTCTTCTCAGGTTTTGTGCTCCCCTTTTCCAATAGAACAGCATAGATCTTCCCTTACAGATTTTAAAAAACAGGCACACAGAAGCAAAGCTGTCATGCCTTCAAGCAAGGATATTTGCACCCCTTTCTATTCTGTAATGATGGGACATCTTATGGTTGACACTGGATTCGTGTTAGAACAAATACAGCACAGAGAGAAGCAAATGGTATTTTTATCAGCAAGAGTGGCTTCAGGACAAAGAAAGAGAGAGGCAAATTGCAGTTCTATGCACACTTTCGTGAGAGTTAGCCTCAAGAAACACAGGGAGACAGATGAGTAAATGAGTGTGAGAGCAGACTCTAAATTGATTTCATTCCATTCCCTTCAGCAAAGTCTAAATTGGTCTACTCTCCAGCTGGGCTGTGAATAAGACTAAAATGCTGTTATTCTAAGCATATTAGCTAAAAGTGAGTTCTACTGTGATCTGTCAGAGTTATTTTCAAGTAAATGTGATTGTGAATCTGACACAGGCTGGCTTTCTGTTGAAGGTCTATTCAATGGGTAGGAGGATCGGGCCATCCTTCCTGACCCTGCTGCCTAGGACTCAGGTATCCCTCAGCAGTGGTGACCAGTGGCTTCCATGCCAATGTGGTGGGAAATATGCAGCCTGCATTTTAAAGCCCTCTCCAAGGGGCAGAACTATCCACAAAATAGCACCAGCAGCACCTTGGATAGCTCCATCCTGAAAGGGTAGTCACCAGCCACCACTGTTCCTGATCCTGTTCAAACAACATTCTGCTAAGGATGTTCTGATAAGAAAGTGAAAATTTCAGTTTGAACTTAAGAGAGAGGCAACTTGGATCTTACTCACTTTTCATTGGTGAATGCTGCCATCAATCCCTTTTCCTGCCCCCCCCCCCCCCAATCCTAGCAATCTGAATGTGAGGAGAAGGCAGCAACTTAGACAAAGAAAGGTAGGGTGGGATGGGGGTGAAGGATGAATGAGTTATGTTACTGAATCAAGAGCAGCATGTCAGTGGCTAAAAATAACCAGGTCACAACTCCAGTCAAGTCTGTGTGTCATTTATTGCCAAACTAAGGCCAAGTAGAGTCATTGCAGAGACTTGAATCTGACTTGAGTCCGAGTCAACTGATTTGAGTCTACATCACTGGTATTCCCATTCCCACCTATAGCTAGAAAAAGATGTTCTGCTTGGTCATGAGAAGCACATGCTGTCACATCTAGGGATATAAGTCTTTCACTATTGCATCCTCACATATGAGTATGAATAATTACTGTAATTTTCTCACTGCTGCAGGAGCACAAATATTTCTCCAAAGTATTCTCACCATATTCAAACATCCCAAAGTGCTACAGAGGAATTATTCTGCTGAGAAATACATGTGTTTTGTTTTTATTTTGTGTGCACAAAAATATGTTTTCTAGACAGAAATCTTTTTCCTGCACAGAAGCCCATCTTCTGTGTAGGAAACCTATGTTTGTTTGCTTTTTTTTTTTTGTCTGTAACAATCCCCCACAGGTATTTCTCTGGGAGTATGTGTTATGTAAACTCAAGTCGATTGACTGGGACTCAAGTCAGATTCAAGTCTCTTCAATGACTTGACATGGCCTCCACTGCAGTACTTTGGGGCATTTGAATACTGAGGAAAATTGTGCAAATGTCTTGCTGCTCCCAATGTGGTTTTATGACTGACAGGAATCCTTTTTTCATGCTTGGAATTGTATAATTGTGAATAGTCTTCCCATTTCTAGTGACTACTTTCTGCTTGTGCTCTGACTCAGACAGGTGTTTTATAAGCTACAATGAGGTTTTTTTTTAATGTTTGCTATCAACGCTAACAGAACAAAACTCCTGAACAATGTGAGTGTCCAACTTGATTTTTCACAAAGACTCAACTCATTTCAAGTCAAGCAACAGCTTAATTGTATATCCCAAGATAACAGTTATGTAGAATTGGGCATATTTGATTTTACACAGTTTATTCCCCATCTCTTCAGATTACATTTTTTTGGACTGAATCTCCCAGCATTTGCCAGCTAGTATGCTGGCTGGGGAATTATACATATACACATTTCCCAGTTCTATACCCATAGTAGCTACATATCCTGCTGAGTATATATTTGGTGACTATGTGACATGTATACATGTAGAGTTTTGCTATATAGGAAATAATCCTAATATCCCCTGGATTCCTATTACTGTACATGGAGGATCCAACTCTCTCTCTGTGTCTTGTACTAGGATTTAGTCTACATAGATTATGTATAGCTTGTTCACATGGCCAGTCAGTGTGCAGGTTTGGCTAGACTGTGTGGCCTTCTGAGTCCCCCATTCATTGAAAAAAACACACCCCCAAAAACACAAATTTGGGGTATCAAATCAGCCCTCCCCCCTTTTCTTTAGCTTTGGGTAACCTTCCCATAATAATTTAGTTTTACAAGTTTATGATTTTCCCCATTTCCAGAAATCATCTCATTTGAAATTAGTTATGTTTATTATCAGGTGCAGAACAGATAACACAAACACACTAATCTGCAAAGAGTAACACATAATATACCAAAGAAGGAATTGATTCTCTGTGTTTCCTTAATCTCAGGATATGAATCTGTCATTTGAAGGAAGACTTGTAGAATAAACCTTGTTAACACCACCCATCACAGAAACAGAAATAAAATCCTTCACAGAATGAATGTAGGACAACTATCATTACTTGAAATGAAAATAAGAAATGAGAATCTCATAGACTGCAAAAACAGCTTCCCTGACGTCTTTAGGATTTTATCTGGGAAGTATTCATAAAAATAAAAACAACAATGCTCTTGTAAAATAATTTGAAAACAGACATTTTATGTTGTAATGTGAATGAAAGAGCCAAACCCACAACACTTATAGTCTTTCTGTCTGTCTGTCTGTCTGTGCTTGACGAAATAATAATTTCGCCTAGCTATCCACTGCATTATAGAACATATGTTATTCTAAGGTCTGTTGAATTGAAACCATGTAGAACACATTTGTCAGCTACAACATGTTAGGGAGACTTAAAAAAAATAGTGACTCCATTGCAACAAATTTGAGACCTAAAGAGTGGGGAATACAAATTCAACTAGCACATCCATATGTAGAACTTGAGACTATTTTTTTTTTAATGAAACCGTTCCTGAATGTGCTTGTTTGCATATTCACATATGTATGTATTACCCCTTGAACAAATAAAACATAGAAATGCTAGAATCCTTTGAAGAGCATGGTAAGTATGGTAGAATATGCTTCTTGTTACAGTCAAGTGGGAAAATAACCACACTGGAAAACCTGCATTTTAACCCTCTCTTACTTTACTTTATTCTTTTTAACAGAAGTCTGATCTTTTAGGATTCTCAACTCTAATATTAGAATGACAGTTTCCAACAACTATCTGGGAAGAAGAGAAGACTGAGAGAGTTTTGGTTTGACAAAAGGAGGGATTTGGGGAAGTGTGCATACCAGATGGTCATATTGCATATGAAAGGACCACATGAAGAAGGGATAAATTAGAGCTTTATCAGTCGAAAAAGAGAGCAATAAACCAGGTCTAAGTCTATTTAGCTTGTTTCAGGAGAAGGAAAGGATTTTGTTCCTGGTTAACCATCTTTATGTTGAAACTCAGAGTGGACACAAGCCTTTCTGTCATTAAATAGCTTTGCAACAAGCATTTTAGCTTCTGGAATGACTGAGGGTCACAAAGTGATGCCCAAAGGGTGATTCATTCAAAGATGGCTGGATAAAGGCAACGGCCAAAGGCTGGTTAATTGTCATTCAGGGACTCCTAAGCTGTAATGTTATAAAGAGTGCTTTGTCTAGCTTCTTCAAAGACAGAAATACATTTATTGAAAAAGTCAGTGTCTTCTGGAAAGCTCGAGCTTCAGAATACTTACACACACAGTCAGTCTCTTTTCCCAGACAACTCAGCCACTCCCAAGACCACATAATCATTTATAGTAATACAATAAAATAAGGCAGGTGGATGAAGAGGGAAGATGTAAGACTTAAAGAAACATACCACATATATCACATCCCCCTTCTTTCTAATAATAAAAAAAGAATTACAAACACCATCAATATTAATATAATTAAAAATACATAAGAATCATACATTAATAGTAAAATTACAATCTTTGCAATCTTTACAACATCATGATAATACATATCTCTCAGGTAAGAATACCTTTCTCCCGTAAGATGTTACATATATGGGGGACCTTTCTATTATCTGAGAAACACTTGTACCTTGACAGTTGTCTATACAACCATTATACTCTCTTTCACTTGAAGACTGATCACTTTGGTAAGCATCCTGACTCACTTCTAAATGACTATCGGAAACCCTCCCTTGGCATTGCAATCTATGCCTATTATGTCTATACTTATGTCCATTCTCAGTCGCAACCCATGTTCGGGGCTGCTTATATATCACATAAGCACTGTACCAATGGAAAAGGCAGGTCCAAAATAAAATATGGAATAGGGAGCTCAGGAACACACACACCTTGAACTCTGCCTTACCCTAAGACAATAGGAAAGATTGAGAGAGGTAGAAAAACTTGGGAACAACAAAGAAAAGCTAAGGAAGCTAGCTAAATATTGGGGAACTAGTCCAAGATTTTTTGAAGACTTAACACAGCATGTGTGGCCCTTACCCTGGCTACAGATTAACCTCTGTGCTTATTTTATGAATTGTGGCAATCACATCACTTTCCCTCACTGTAAGGTAGGATTTCTTGGGAAGGCTATAGAAGACCAAAGGCCCTGATATTTTGTATCCAAAGAAGGAGGGCCTTCAAATGTCCTAGTTCTTAGGTAGCAACAGTGAAAAGGAAGTGGCTTGAAGGTAGCAACTGGTGCTACATGGAGAGAGGGGTACGCCAGACAAGGTGCCAAAAATGTGAAATGAAAACTGCATGTGTACAACAGCCATCATTTTGGAACTTCTCAGTAACAGACCTTTATACAGAACTTCAGTCTTTTAACAGTGTAATTTTTACTGTTCTCTTATTGTTCATTGTAACCCTGTATGCCACATATTGTTTTTAATTACTTACCAGCTCATTACTTCCATCCTCATCAAAATCTTCCTCTATGCCATCAGTCATCTCTTCTCCATCCCCATCCAGACCTCCTTCAATAGGCTCTTCTGTGGAGTTGTCAGCATTCTCTGATATACATTCCTCTTGAATTAACTCTGCACTGTCTTCTATTTGTTTCTTTTGGGCTTCTATGAGGAAAAAAAACCCCAGAAAGTTGCTCAATAAAAGTCCTTCTTTACTCCTTGAATTTGAACTGGAAACTTTATTTTATTTCTTATTAACCAGGACTAAGGCCACAGTCTAAAGACTTCCTTTTGGCATGCTGAAAGTATTGCATGTTTGTAAGCATGTAAGATGTTTGGCATCTTTTCCAATGTTTCCCTTCCCTTCCAAATGTTATACTGATCTCTTAAGAACTGGGCCAAATGTCACACTATCCCTGTGTGTAGTTTAAATAATTCAAGGTACGTGCACATGGGTTGGATCCTGGAAAGCAGAACATAGAAAGAAACATCTATGGTATCTCCAGAACTGGCTCTTCTACCTGGAAAGCAGGGGGAAGAATCAGTAGCTTCCCCCAGGACCTCAAAAGTACAAGCCTGTTCCTCCAATGCCTTTGCATCCCCATAAGTTGAAAAAAAACCAACCAATCTGGGGATTCTTTTGTTCTGGCTCTGTTTTGTTGTAGAACAAAGCAACACACTCAGTGCGTATGGCAAGTAGTTGACATTTTAGAATATTTTTAAAACAATTGTTCAAGTGATAATACTACAGAAGGCTTGTCTGTAGTTTCTGCAACAAAATAGGATCCTGCAGGACTAATATGTCTGACTCTGGTACAAGAGAGTTAATATACATTTGGATTGCACTCAATGAAACAAGGCAGAGTGCACAATACACTAAAAATTTCCTTTGTAATAACAGAATTCAATACTGCTTCATTCTGTCTCATTTGTGGCCAGATATGGTTGATATACTCTTGAAAGATGCAACTACAAGTATACAATTCCATTTTTAAAAATTTGCTAAAGGCTCATTTCTGGTACTCCATGAAAAGAAAATACAGTACTGTAGTAAGTTTCACTGTGATATGAAGTAACCTGGAAATAACTGATTTTTAAATGGCAACATTTCTGAACAAGAAATCTAAATGGACTGCAGCAGGGGGTGCTGACATAAAACACTGCAAACACACAGATAACAGTGGAAGTTTTCATTGTTTTTTATGTTCATCACTAAGGCCTGTTTCGCTGATTTTATGGAAGCTATAAAAAACAGGAAAGTATGTGTTTATACTCCAAGGTCATATTCTGCTAATTAATTGTTTGCTTTCAAATTGGCAACAACTGGCATAAGAAGATGCGACCAACTCATAAAGTATATTCTTGAGCCCAACATAAACATTTCTTAGCTAATTAAAGACCGGGAATTCAAGACACAGGAATAAAAGGACAAGAAATAAACTGTCTGTCTAGACACATTTTAATAATTCAAAGTTGAGATGAATATGAATTCTATATCTCAGGGGTTCTTGCATAGAAACTAAGGCAGTACTAAATTAACAAGGATCATTTCTCAGTCATTCCACTCACCTTAAAAACTGACTGTTTTGTTTCAGCCATATTTTAAGGATGAAATGAATTATTTGGGGGTGGAGGAATGGAAGAATTAGAGCAGCCATCAATTCCCTCTCCCACTGATTTGAGATGCTAGTTGAACTTTTCAAAATTCAAAATGGCTGCTATCAATAAAATGGCTGCCCTCTTCACCAGTCACTGGCAGGGGCTGTCACTGCTATAGTGGACACCAGTTGAATATCTACTGGAAAGTGCACACACTTTTACATAGCGGATTACTTGCCTGAATCTAGCAATTGATTTTATTCAAGCAATGTCAACTTAAATGAAATTCAAAGATTCCAAGGAAGAAAATGGGGCATGCAACGGGGCAGATTTGATCTCTGGTCATTTGTTCCCTTGGCAGCTGGTGGCTTCCATGTGAGTGAAATGGTGATTCTGTTCTGTGCTTTATTTTGAGCTTTAAACAGATCCAGAAACCTGGTAGATTACAACACATGGCATTTAAACTGCAATTAAAGCCAGGAAAAAGGGCCGTTGGCTGTGTCCTCAAAGCATGGTTAGGGCATTCCTTGCCATTGACCAGGGGAAACTCATCAATGAGCTCACAGAAAGGTGGGGTTAAGGGCACATGTGGAATAAAACATGATGGAAGAAGCAGCTCCAGTCATGTGATTGATATGATGTGAGAATAGAATAGAATCTTATAGACCACACAAGATAAGATGTGTGATAACCGCTGCTCTAAAACCAGTATGTTCCCATTTTAATTAACTGATGCAATTGCAGTGAGATTGAGGCGGGTGTCCCTGGATAGCTCCTGAAAAGTTCAGACTAAAAACCTGGTGCAGAACAGCCTCCTCACTGACATAGAAGCCACCACTGGCCACCAGCCACAAGCCAGGTGCACAGCCAAAACAGATCCCATCCACCTGCCAATCCTGGAGTTGGCACAGAGACCTCCTCCCCATGCCTTCTGTAGAGGACTCCTCCACTGAGAAACTGGGTGCCACTGTGCACCCAGAACACTCAATATTTTAGAGGGCTGCACCCTTGCAGAGGAACACCCTAAACCCAGAATCTGGTGAGGATGTTGGACCTCCTTCTGATCTGTGGGAGTAAAGCTGTATGTTTACAGCTTGAGACCATAAGGAGACAATAAAGAGGACTGCTTGGCCCCAAGAAAGATCTTCTTGTTAGTAGTGGCTTCCTTAGGAACAAGTGGTCACCTTCAGAGCTGGCTCCATTCTTAGGGAGACCTAAGGCAAAAAGACCAATACTTGAGCCTTGGGCAGAGACTCTGGCAGAAGCACTCTATAAGCTTCAATTTATGTAGCCAATCTGGAGAATAATCTACTGCCAGTTAGTAAGCAGACAATGCTGGGCTAGTTGGATCAATTGTCTGACACAGTAAAAGGCAGGTTTCTATGTCTGTTGTAGTTGTAAAGAATGTGCTTTGAGACATCTTTGTATCTGTCTAGGATTCAGTGCACATCAACAGCTTCTCTAAGATCTCATTTGTATTTGAATGAATTCACCAAATGTGAAAATTAGACACTCATCTCAGTTCTGACTGAGGCTCTTTTGCATAATAATTGCTTTTATGTTGACTTGTCCTTAATAGAGATTTTCCATACCAGGCTTACTGAAGAGCATGCTTTATTTTACAGCTTCATGACTTTGCTATTATTAAAACATGCCTAATCTGTGTTAACATTATGATATAAGAAGATACACAGAATGGAATATACCACTTATCCAAGTTCCCTGAAATTACACCTGGTGTGGGGGTCTAGCCTGAATTTTTAGTGCAAATTTCGGGAAGTTAAATTTCTGCAGATGTCAGCTTAATATCTGAGGTTGAACAGAAGTACTGTATAGGTGCTCTAAGCGGCAGGTGAAGAATGTGGCTCTTTTATGTTCTTCTCAGATAGTGCACCCTATATGAACTGGGAAATGTGTTCAAGGCCACAGTTTAGTGAGCTTTAACTATTGTCCTTGTTAAAAAGAAGTTATAGTGACAATGGAAAAGGAGGATATTAATTACTCTTTTGAAGAGGAGAACCGATCTTCTTGTTTGTTCTTTTAAAGCAAGGGTGGGAAAAATGTGGCCACCAGCCCCAAAGCCCATCTAAACATCCATCAAGACCCCAGGCTCTCCCCTTTTAAAAGCACGTTTGACCATAATGGCTGTAGCTCTCCAGGGTTAATGGAGAATGTTCCCTATTATCTGTGACCCAATCCTTTTGACTGGTGACATCAGGGACTGACTCTTGAGGCTTGTCCACATGAGGGAAAAATCCCAAACCCCCCAAATCTGACACAATCAGGACATGCAACCTATACTATTTTCCCCAAATCTGGTGCCATTAGAAAACATGATGCCTGGACCTATCAGCAGCAAACTTGGAGTTATAATGCTTTAAACTGTTTTTTTTTTAAACTTACATTTTTCTCTGAAGTTTCCCCAAAACTTCTGGTGTTTCTTGTATGTAAACAATGGATCCGCCCTGGGAGTATGTGTGTGTGTGTGTGTGTACTGCATAGCATGTGCCCAGAGCCAGGTCACATTGCTGCTTGGCAAACACAGGCACCACCATTTACCAATGTTAAGCTCAGTTCTCTGCCCTGAACAATGGTTACAAAGGTTTTTACTTCCTTGGTGCAGCTGCTAATGGTGCTCTCTAAGATGAGGCCTTGCAAGCCAGAAAAAAAAAATAATCTGTAAATGTTGTTCTGGACAGGGAACTGGCCAAACAGATTGCTGCTTGTGCATGTCCTGGCTCTGGGAGATGAAGGAGGAAAATGGGGGTACCTGCCAAGTAGGAATATGTCATGACTCTGGGAGATGATCGAGGAAAGGCAGTGGTGGACCACAGCAACATCCTCAGGGACACATGTAAACAACTATTGCCCAGAAAACAAGTGTGGGATGGCTTCGAGGCAGGTGCAGGGCGAAACCAATGTGGAGTCCATTCAGCCTCCCCCCCCACCCCAGTGTAAACATGTCCTTGGTAGACAAAGAAGAGAATGAAATCAGAGTCTCTTTTTACCTAAATTCAACTGTAGTCCTAGCTAGAGTACACCTACTGAATAAACTGCTGAATGGGAAGTCAATAGTTATCCACCCTCCATTCCATCAATTCAGTGAGTCTACTCAGGACTAACATTCAGTTTAACTTACTGATTCAATGGAGCTTATTCACTAGTAGCATGGTACACACTGTAGCCTAAAACATTTAAACTCAATCTTAAATCACATGTAAGTTAGTATGGAGGTTCATAGAAGGGAACTCTTTTAAGCCTCTTTCTAGTCCTGTATTTGAGAGCACAGTATCTTCAGAATTTATCCCCCTGCTCCAAAACTGACAAGATGATTGATAACTTTGCAATGGATTAATTCACCGTTTAATAAGCTGCCAAGAGCTATAGATCATTTTCACCTACCTGCTTCAGCCTTCTGCTGCTTTTCAATCTTCTCTAGTCTTCCTAGCAAAGAGTCAATTTTTGTTTTGATTTGAGTTAATTCCTTCTTGATGGTTTGCAACTCATCTGACTTCACTGAGTGGGAAAAGAATAACGACAAAAACAAAAGAGGCGTTCCAATCATGGAAAAAATCATAATGTTAATACAAAGCACAATCTCTCTATTAGTTAAAAGATATAACAGCATAGGTTTTATAACTATATATTATTTCTTTACAAGTGACTTGATCTTATAAAACCAGTACATCCCCCTCTTCATTTTTTTTTTTTTGCTTTCATCTTTGCAGATATAAGATATCTTTTCTTTGCAATCTGTACAGTAGATATATTTTGATTATTTTTTCACATGTGAATATAAAAATATCAAACTTGATGTCAGAACAGAGAAGAATGTTGCAACTTTGGATATTAGAATCTCTCACAGCTAGGATCATGCCAAATATTTGTCTATTTCAATTTTGGGTTTCCAGGGTGAGGGCTGAAAATATTCCTGTCACGCCTATGATTCAATTTTTTATTCCCCCAGATACCTGTACCAACTGTGCTGGTTTGCAGTTTGCTTCTGAAATCAGTTCAAGGTCCTGATTTACAAAGCCCTAAACAGCTTGGGGGCAGGATATCTGAAGAACAGCTTCCTCCCAGAGAAACTTGCTTGGGACTTGAGATCCTTAATGGAAGCTATGAGAGGACAGGCTGGTGAGTATGAATGACAGGGATTTCTCTGTTGTGGCATCTGTGTTGGGGAACTGCCATCCAAGGTAAGTTCAGCAGGCTTGTTCCCTTTTTAGTAAGCAGCTAAGACTGCATTGTTTCGTATGGACCTTAAAACCAGGATTGGTCTTTGGTGGTGTTTTAATTGCATATGTCTTTTAAAACTACTGCAAAGGTAATTCTCTTGGTTTATTTTTAAGTAAAGTTTTTGTCTGTTGTACATCAGCTCAGAAGCTTTAGTAGGCAAAGAGGCTATAAACAAACATTATAATAAATAAATAGATACTAAATGAGTATTTTTCTTCTTGAAAGTAGTAAAAAAATGATAATTGAAAATATCTGTAGTGAATGGAATGACATCAAGATATGATACAGCCAATACAATTTAGTTTTGTGATGCTATTGCCAAAGGAAAACAAAGCGAATTCTTAGTGATGTGAGAGAATCTAACCACATGGAAACTAGGGTTGAATCCGCACTGCAGAAATATTCCAGTTTGACTCTGCTTTAACATGGTTCAATGCTATGGAATTCTGGGATATGTAGTCTATTTTTGGCACCAGAGCTCTCTGACAGATGTCTCACAAAACAACAGCTTTTTCATAGTATTAGTATTCCATACCATAATCAGAATTCCATAGCAATGAGCCATGGCAGTTAAACTGGTGTTAAATTGGTTTATATCTGCAGTGTGGATGCAGATAGGAAGTTTGTCACACTGGGGCTAATTTTGGCATTAAAGAGAGATCAAAGTACATTTAAAGCATCCCATAAATAAAGTGAAAATGGTGAGTAATTGCACGAATGATTATCACACACAATTGTGCAAATAAAGTGATAACAGAAATGCACTGTCACTGAAATTCTGAAAGTAAAAAGATGCCCATTAATGCTTCTTTGTGACCACTTTTATGACGGGTTTTGTGTGACATTGTGTGAAATCGTTTCACGTAATTATGCGATTTTTCCAGGATAATCACAGGATAAACTCCCAATCTCCTTCGTGTGATAAACCCCTAGGTCAATTTAAGCAATTAATCAGATTTAATTGTGTGCTGTTATTATTGAGGGCAAATGAGACATTTGTCTGAAAGTGCTGTCCTCACCCTCTGTGGGTGGGTGAACACTCTCTTCAACTTTTGATACAAAGCCTGAAAAAAGCACTTGCATGAAAACATTTGTGAAAATTGCCTCCCTTTAACTCAACCTGGTCATATGTGCAATTATCAGTCTGCATGCTGACAGCTTCCTTTTGATACATATTGTTTCTTTCTCTTTCAGTGTAACCTTATTTAATATCATATCACACTGTTTCTGTTATACTGAGATGAAAAACATGGCTAGTATTACAAAGGCAAAATTGATGTATGAAAACAACACTTTGCTCCCAGCTGTCTATTCTGAATCATAAACAGAATAATGAAAAAACTATTTAGTATTTCCCCCCATATGCAATTTTACATATACAAATATTCTAGGAACATCTGTTTCATCTTTTCTGGCAGAAAGTAAAGTTGATCATGGAACGTCAACACAGCCATCTACATCTGCTGCATCTTTAGATAGAAAACTATAAACAAGCTGTTACATGAATGATTTTGAAGGGAAGATCTGTTGAAGACAGAAAGTTGTCTTTTTCAAGGCACTGGATTTAACAAAAAATAAAAATAAAACACCACTGGTCAGCAATTAGTCAGATTCAGAGGAAGATACAAATCCCTCAGGCTCATTAGGAACCTCCATATCTTCCCTCTATTTCTGGCAGCTAATTTGCTACCATCCTGCACTATTTATGCATTTCTACATAAAATCCGTATATGAACTGGGATGTATTCTTGCTTACTTTGCTTACCCAGAGAGGGAGCAGCAGGAAAGTCTGATTGCTGCTTTCTACTGTGTGCACTTCAAGGAAATGTCTTTTTGTGTCTCAACCCAAAGCAACCAGCTGTTGCCTTTGTCGAAGATCTCACATAACTGTTCTTTTTATGCCATCTGAAGTGCTAAGGTGGCCTTCCAGGTGTCTTTGGCCTATAACTCCCAACAGTCCTTAGCCAGCTGGTAGGAGTTGTATCATGGAAACTGTAGTCTATTCCTGTACTAAGGGGTTGAGTGATACACATTTGCTGAATGGTGCAGTGAAAGTACTCGAGAGTCTTCTCTTTAAATGGTGAATGCTGGACGGGGGGAAGCGAAGAATGAGGGAAACATCCCGTGTCCTACTGCCTGGGCACAGGGCAAGTACTGAGCTTCTGAAATCTATGCATAATTTTGATGACCTACATTTTAGTTTCTAGGCACTTCTAATCAATGCAAGGGTGGAAGAACTAACCCATATAACCCTCCATTCCATATGCCATTGCCATGGCCTCAGAGGGAGAGAAGAACAGCTGAACTTGATCTCCTTCCCCACTGTCATTCTCTTCTCCTTTTGTGTCCTGTCTTTTTAGAATGTAAGCCTGAGGGCAGGGAACTGTCTAATTAACAATTTGTACACTGTCAAATTTGTAGACTGAGAGCATTTCTAAAGAGAGGGGTATACATGCAATCTATAATAATATACCCCAATAAAAAATACAATACCTCACACCACTACCCTCAAAAGGGAGGGGGGGAGCTAAACTAGTTGTCAGCCTATACGCCAAGTTTAAGGTGTTGGTATTGTTGGCCCTAGACAACTGGGGACCAGGCTGTTCGAGGAACCTTTTTGCTCTTTTTTCAGGACATGCTTAAGGCCATCTAACTGAAGAATTGGAGTGTCAGCCTAACAAGAATGGGAACCTAAAACAGTGCCTTGTTTTATGTACTTCAGATTGAAGCTTTTTAAAATTTCTAATAAGATTCACTTATCATCTTATAGCAATATTCTTGGGCACTGGGTGTCCATGGGAGAGGTGGGAAGAATAGTGGCAGCCACATAAAAAAGAATGGAGAATATTCAGAAAACATTTTGAGAACTGGCCTCCTTCTCAGAAAAAGAAAATTTCAGAAACATCCTCAGGAAAATCTGTGCAGCATAGTCTAGCTTTAATAGCACTAAGCTTTGGCTCTATGAGTGGGTTCATTTGTCACAAAGAAGAAGAAAATGACAGGCTAATGGCTATCTTCCCTGCTTTTACTCTAATATGGGAAGTGGACTTGCAGATGTCACCCACTGTGAACCCCTAATGACTTCTGAAGATCAGAGATCGCACTATAGGGAAGATCTGCTGTGAAGTACTTTTAGTGCAAATGAAGAAAGAAAAAGAATGCTTGACTTCTGCACAATTTATGAACAACTTCTTAGAAATCAGTCTTTAATCTTAGTGCATTCATTACATACGTTTTAAAAAAATCTATTAAATCAGGGCTTTTTTTTTGCTTAATCAATACAAATATAAAACAATGATATAAGATTCACCATCAGATTTTCCCACATTAACAATATTTATGGTCCTAGCCAGTGTATGAGGACAAAGGTCAGGATTAAATACTTGTCGGAGACATAGCACTGATTTTTAGCCATAGACACAGTAGAGATATCCCAATCCTCAATGGCAATAAATAAATAAATAAATTTATAGGGATGTTTTGCTCTTACCCATTTTATTTGATTCTTTGTAGGGGAAAACAACTTGAAAAAGAGTTGTTATGTTAAACTGAAAAAAAATTTTCTGACTGGGCTTATTCTCTCTATCCAAAGGCAAAGCCATGCAATTTGGCTGCTATTCAAATGTTATGCCTGATTCAGAGCCCAAATCTGTCTCTAGCATTAATGATATAGAGACTCCTCTCACTTATTTCCTCCTAATAAAAAGAGCCTATGAGCATCACACTTGACAGATAGATTTTCAACTTTATTTAAATATTTGCTAACAGAAAACCAAATTTTATTGCTCTTCTTTTATTGCCTTTCTTGCTGCCAGAAACTCAGGGCTCCTTATGGTGTGGCCTGATGAGCCCTTTTGTTAGTCAGTAAAGCAGATGTGAGCAGCTGCCTAAGTTTGTGGGAATGCAATGGCTCTCCATGGTATCTCCTCACTGTGTTCTCATGCCCTGTGAAATCTTCACTTAAAAATAGCTCCAAATGCTCCCCACATGCTTCCTGCGGATGAAGAGAGGCAATCTGATCCTACTGTTATAGGCCCAGAAGAGGCCTTTTTGTAACAGGAATTAAGAACTTTTGGGTGACTTCTTGTTGTAAAATAATCTTTCTGGGCCTAAAATGGCCTGGTTCAAACATGGCAAAATGGGGAAGTGCTGGGAGCCTCAAAATGGTTGTGAAGAGATCACACGCAACCTGTAGGCACCTGTTGCCCCATCCCTGCTGTAAACCCTTTCCCCAAACCATCAAGACAACATGCAGACAATGTGACTGTAACATCATTACTTCATCCTCCTCCTTCTTCCTGATTACGTTACAATGCAAAGACTGCCTGCACTGCAAGTCTTGTGTAGATTACACAAGAAAATTGATTCTGGGGGGCTAAAATGTTCCATTCCAGTGCATGAGGGTTAGGTTTCCATCAATCCAGGTAAATACAGGCTGTCTCCACCTGTCTGTAATCTCTTGGTTTGTGAAGAGTTTCTAAAATTCTCTGATGACAAGGCAGACTCCTGAAAGGACACATTGTGTTCCTTTTGCTATAGATTGCTATGGCGTATCAAAGTAATGTCTTTCAACAGAATTGGTATGCAGCTGCTTTACAATGGAGCAGCACAATAGTTTTTTCGCTGAATGGCCTTCTTACAGGATAGACACTGACATTTCATGAAAGAAGAGGAAATGCATCACCAAAGGGACAAAATTAGCCATCACTTTAGAAACAATTGCTTTCATTTATGGAGAAAAAAAATTCCTCTCACCACATTGGGAAAGAATGTCACAAGATATGTGGTGTGCCTGTTCACTTCTCTTAAGAGTACAGAGTCTGTGGCCCATGGGCCACATGTGGCCAGGTGGAGGCCTCTGGTGTGGCTTGTGGGGCCTGAACATCAAACCATGCTTCCAGAGGCTGTTAGGAGTGTGATTTAGGGTGTATTTACTGTCTAATGGGGCTTCCACCTTAAACTCACCAATGCAAGAAATAATCAAAAATAGCAAATTGAAATGACAAGAACATCACGTCTGGTTCTACAAACATGTCCTTGTGCAGCCTGGACAAGCTTGAAGGACTTGATATTCACTAGCATGCTGGTCGCTCGTCCCAACCAGATTAGACCTGTTCAATCAATTGTTGAATGGTGAATCAACACATAGATAAACTTAGTGGATTCAATGATCTACTCTAGTCATGACTAAAAAATAGGATTTATGCTAACGTGTCTTCTGATCACTCCGGGCCACCAGCCCCAATACTAACTATGCTGTAATACTATGCTGTAATCCTGCCTCGATCCAGAGGGAGAGGTGGGAAATACAAATAAACATCATCATCATCATCATTAACTGGTGTTGGGAGAGGCACATGGGAAAGAGTGAGAAGAAGAAGGGACTCATCAGTTCAGGTGGTGCCCAACTGCACTTATAGTTTCAGACTCAATCTAACAATCTGGTGAGCATTTTGCTGGTGTTACTAAAATCTTCCCAGATTTGTGTTCCCTGAACTCTTCACTGTTTGCAGATTATTGAAAGGAAGAGCAAAAGCAAGAGCTCACAGTATTCATAGCTAAGAAACACATGATAATATCACTAAGTCACAGCACTGATCAGAGCTGCTGATCTTCAAATTTGCTAGATGTACCTTGTATAAATATGTTTATGTCTTGAAAATATGATGAGATTGGAACTAACTGTTACAAAATCAAAAGGAGTCAGATCAAGGGTATGCCCAAGAGGTAAAACAGCACAAACTGTCACTTCCCCTCTCTTATGGTGCTCAATTCTGGTCAAAGAAACCTTGGGCAAGTCACATTATTTCAGTCTCAGAGTAAGCCAATGGCAAACCCACTTTGAACAGATCTTGCCAAGAAAACCCTGTAATAGATTTGCCTGGTGTGTTTATATCTGCCTTCAAGTAGTCTGTCAACTTATGGTAACCCTACGAATTCCCTAGGTTTTTCTTAGGCAAGTAATATTCAGTGGTGGTTTTGACAATTCCTTCCTCTGAAATATAGCCCACAACAACTGGTATTCCTTAGCGGTCTCCCATCCAAGTACTAACCAGGGCTGACCCAGTTTCACTTGCAAGATCAGACAGGACCTGGTACTGTTCAGTATTCAGGCCAGATCTTAGGGTTCACACATTGGAAGTGAGCTGAAGGCACACAACAACAGAGCAATATATAAGCATTAGAGTAATGTAAAAATGTTGGTGTTGAAGAATTCATCCATCAGAGAGAGCCAAACAGCCCTAACTACCGTATATTGTTGTGCATTAGGAGTCCTTTTCACTCCTATAATGTAGGATCATCATCTATCATCATCTATCTAAGTACATATGCATTTTAAAGCTTTAGTGATAGGGTGAGCTAGATATTTACACACATTGCACTAAGCCACACAAATGCATACTGAAAACTGTCTTTGGTTCATTATTGAACTTACATTTTGATCCTGATGAGGAAGTTCCACTTGATGTAGACCTTGATCCTCCTTTCATGGAAAACACTGCCTTTCCTCTGCGAGTTGCTGTTACAGTTATGCGTGGGCGTTTTAATGGAATGACAGCACGTGGAGGTGCAGGGACCCGGGTATGGTAATCAAATAACCTTAAGGAAATGAAAATAGAAAATAGAATACAATCTTATTGTATTAAGTATATGGAACTGTTTTCATCATACTTTACTGTAATGTGATGTCAGAGAAATCACACAGATTTTATTTCCCTTTTATAAGAAAAAAAATTCTTATGAAAATCAAAATGACTTACATCACTGTTAAATTACATTCCAAAGACCTTTGTACCTTGAGAGTACATTTGCATTTCTGACATAACCAACTTCACAATTCCCATTTCATTGAGGAATATTTTATTACACTGCTTTTCTTTGTAACATGAAAACTCTTCAAATATTCTCATTTCAACTGAGTAATTATATCATGGATTTAATAAGCATCAGAACACAATTACACATATAAACATGTAAGCTGCTGTGGCTCTATTATTACATTCAGAGTTTCAACTTTTTCACTCTTCTAACTCATGGCAAATGACAAAATGGTTTCTAATGACAAAATGGTTAGTCCTGAAACAAAATCATGGTGTGGCTGAATCCTTTTAATAAAGAAATCATCTTTCAGATTAATAAATTGAACAATTTATATAAACATACAGCTATACTTGTTTCTGAAAATGACTTCTTTGTAGATATTCACAATATTATAGTTTTGTCAGTTTCATATAGTATACCCTTAAATTATGGAATAACTTCAGCTGTAGAGGTTTGAATGTTGGAACACAACTCTGGAGATCAAGGTTCAAACACCCACAAAACCATGAAAACACATTGTGTGAGTCTGGACGACTTACATTGTCTTAGCTACAGAGAAGGACAAAAGCAAACCTCCCCTGAACAAATCTTGTCAAGAAAACCCTCTGATAGGTTTGCCTTAGGGTTGCCATAAGTCCAAAATGACTTGAAGGTAAACAACAACAACAACAACAACATTCATTTCAAAAATTTAATTGAACTTAGAAGAACTTGCTTTCACATACACATACACAGAAAAGAGCTATAAATGTGTACAATTATTTGAACCAAAATCAGTTCATTACAGCAGAAAAGACAGTGACCACCAACTGCATATTCAAGCTTAAACTATTTTATAGAAAAATATAAAATTTAATATAAAATATATTAAAACAAGCTATGCTGTTTATCATTAGCTGTAGTGCACAGGTGGCAACTGCTAATTGTTTTCTTTCTTATAAGCCAAACACTCTTATCTTATTGTATTAAGTATATGGAACTGTTTTAATACTGTGATTAATTTAATTCCATTTCAATATTCACTTTTTGTATGTTTTTTGTCGTATTGATCTTTTAAAATTTAGACTGCCTGAAGTCCCAATTTTGGGAGAAAGTTGGTATAAAAATAAATATCATGGTCAATATTATCATCTGGACAAAGATTAGATAAAGGCAAACTTTTTTGATCTACTGATGATAACATGATATATTACAAGTATATCTCGAAAGACAGGAATAAAAGCTATACATACCGATTGTAGAAATCATCTCTGTAGTAATCATAATCAAAGACGTAGCCACTGCAACAGGAACAAGAAAAAATTGCCCAAGGTGAAACAAGAGGCAACCTATAAAATCTGAACTAATTTTTGCATCTTGTTGAAAGTATAGCACTAAGTGAAATTCATGAAAGACCCATCTTGTCATCTGAAGTGGTATATCCCAGAATATAATTATTTTTAATTTATTTTATAATATTTGTATACTGCTTTTTTTTTTTACTAGAATGACTGTCACACTCCTATTTATTTAAAGCATGGGTAATTACTTTGATTTTGCTTATTTCTAATAGTTGTGATGTGTCTGACATTTATTTTTTTAACAATGCTCTTCAGACTGTAGTTTGCAATGTGATGGTTTTTAGTTGCCCTTCTGTAAATTAGGAAGAAACAAATGTAGGCAAAACATCCCGTATAAGCTATAAGTTGACCTCATGTATAAGTTGAGGGCAGGTTTTGGATGGATTATGTCATTACCCATGGATAACTCGAGGGTAAAACTTGAAGGCTCTTTCAGTGTGTGTATGTGTGTGCACAGCTAGAGAGTCTCTAATTGAGGGTTTTTGTTTCAGCATTTCAACTTTAGTTTCACCCTTGATTCCCTAGGCAGAAGCAGCCAGTGCAAGTAAGAGAGGGACTCTGTTTGTTTGTTTAACATCAATTAATCATGCAGGATTCTTTCTGCTTGGATGAAGAGAAAAATAAACTTCTGTTCCAACTGCATGGGGACATCTGTAAGAGCTGCTATCACATTACCATATTGACCTGTAAATAAGTCGACCTGGGATTTTGGGGTTGATTTTTTTTGGGTCATACCTTTTTAGACTTATAGATGAGTGTATATGGTACTCTTTTAGCCCAACCTTTATTAAGGTTGGGATATGTAAATGCTCATATTTTATAAAACCCCGAGCCAGGTGAAATAGAAATCTAGAAAAAGGAAGGCTTAAGAATTATACGAAACTCAGACTTTTATCTTGGTAGTGTATTCCCAACCTATGCTGCTCTTACAAATAACTATACACATTTTAGCCTATTTAATTTCGTATATATAACAAACATTCTTTGATTCAAGGAAAACTAAACCTGCTTGTTTATAAAGTATTTATATCCCATTTTCCTTCTTATACATGAAGGAAACTTTCAAGAATAACAGAATGCCACCTAAACAGCAAACATAGCATTATAGAAGAAAGATTCATGTCAGCTATAAGACAACTTAAAAACAGTGATAAACATAGCAGTGATAAACATTATAAATTAGAATGAAAAAAATCCATCACTGAAGAACTAATAAACAGAAAGACATTATGTAAGTATGGGAGACAGTGAGCATGATTTGACTCTGGGAGATTAAGGTCTGAATCCTCAGTCAGCAATCAAAACTTAGGCGCTATCCAGACCAGCCTGAAAGGCCAGCCTGTGGGCAGAGTCAGGGTGCAGCATCCTGACCATGGAGGCTCTAACTCCACTCTCAGGGTGCCATGATGGTGCACACCTCTCCAGATGGCACACACCATCATGACGTGCCTCCAGTGTTGCATCCAGATGATGCTGCACAGATGGGGTGGTGTACAGCTGCGCCACTGCGGTTATGGAGCCCTTTCGAGGGCACAAAAAGGAGCCGCTTTTTGTGGTTCCTTTTTACACCTTTCAGAGGAAGGATTGGGGCTGGGGCATGAGGCTGCCACAGCCCTGATCTGGTCAGGAAAGCGGCAGTTGCAGGCTGCCCCTTTGAAGCAGTCTATAGAGCCCCCCCCCCCCCACACACACACTTGGCCAAGTCACATTCTTTCAGCCTGAGAATATGGCAATGGCTGGTAGTATTTCAGTGATAAACTAGCCATTGACCAGGTTTTGGCACTGGCATAATGGCAATCCTGCTCTGAATAAATCTTGTCAAGAAAATTCTATGACAGGGCCATCATAAGTTAGAGTTGACTTGAAAAGATATTAAAACAACATCAAATGGCAGGCTGACAATGAATTCTAGTTTCAGAAGACCAAAGACCTTCTTAAATAAGATGGACTTAACACTGTGGTGAAAGGTCCATATGGGATGAGAAAGACAACCACCTTGGCTGAACCAAACCAGAGAAGTTCTTCCCTCTTGCTCCCTTGCTTCAGTCAAGCTGGCAAGAGAACCTAAATACATATACATATTGCAATACATTCTCTAACTGGGTGCTGTCCAGATGTGATGGACAGAAATTCCTATCATTCTCAGCCAGGAGGGAGAAAAAAAACATAAAAAGTGAGATTTGGAGCCATGAGGTTGTTTGTTAGCCACTAGCACTTAGCCAGGAGACTAAACAGGAACACAAGAGTAATTAAAATGAGATGTATTGTCATCATGTTTAAATTATAATAATTGTTTCTACATTTCCACCTGTATATATAAATTAGCAAGTACAAAAGTCATGTGAAACTATACTCTCTTTTGCCTTTTCTCATTCTGTGGCAATGCGGGTGTTGCCAGCATACAAATAAGGCTGTATGGATATAGTTCAGTATTTTTAGACTTCCTTACAGAAAGAAGTAAACTTTAAAGACAAGAAATAGGAAAATATAAGACTCATATCCCATAGCTAAGAGTCTAGTCATGTGTTACTTATGTGTAAGAGCTTGCAGCAATGAAGCCAGAGCTGACTTGCATTTTTTCCCTATCTCTATGTGTTGTTCCCAAAGGAACCTTTCCACATAAGCAGCTGTTTGTGTATTGGTGCTACACTCCAAATGACTTCACTCGGTGCAGATATCAGAGAACAGATGCAGAATGCTGATGGTAAGACTAAAAGTATAACTGTACTCCAAGTTCAACATGTCAAAATACTAACATGCTCCAAGTATACTGAATCTGGAGAGCAGAAGATTGAGAAGTGATATGATAGCCAGCCATCTAAAGGTTGAAGGACTGTCATGTAGAAGGTGGAGTAAGCTTGTTTTCTGCTCTCCAGAGGATATGACTAAACCAATGGATTCAAATGACAAGAAAGAAGATTATGACTAAGCATATGAAAGAATCTCTTGGGGCTGCACAGACAGCCCTTGAGGAGTGGCTTTCAGCTGCCCCTTCTACAGCCAGATTGGGGGTGTGGAAAGGGTGCAATAGAGAAAGTGCCATGGCTTTATGTGGACACAGCACCAGTGGAGCACCATGATGCAGCATGTGGAGTCTCACCGCTTTGGGGCAGAGCCGGGGCATGCGTCATATGGGCACTACACCTGATTCTTCCCCCAACCTGGCCTTTAAGGGTGGTCTATACAGGGCCCTAATGGTAAAAGCTGTTAAACAGTGGAATTGATTAGCTTGGAAAGTATGGAATCTTGGATGGCAGAGATATTTACTTGCACTGGTTGGGTGGGATTTGATGACCCTTGTGGTCCTTCCTCACTTTCTGATTCTCTAAATCCGGGTAAGGGTTTAAGGGGGTGTCCACACAGGCCAAATAAAGAGGCTTCTAACTGCTTTGGAGCCTGTCTGTTCAGAGAATCCACTAGGTGAAACTGAGTGGAAAGCAAAATGAAGCTGGATTCTGGGGCTAAAAACCAGAGCAAAAAGATGCTATGTTATTCCGACTCAAGGCAGAAAATACACATTACTGCATATAAACAGCCTGGTGCCAGTACTAGACTGTGGCAAAGCAAAAGTGTGATTACCAATAATGGATATAATTACAATGGATATAATTATAACAAACACAGGTCAGACAGTCCAATGGGAGGCATGGAGTGAAGGAGGGTGATTGGGGAATGTATGGGGGGGGGGAACCCTCCATGATTGTGCTTTGCTAGTGTATCACTAGGTACACTCATGCACTGATGGTGTATCACAGGTGTAACTGTGTGGCCAGTCATACAGGCAAGTGTTCAATGGAATGGCATCTGGGTGGGAATAGGGTGGTAATTGGAGGTCACAGGTAGTATGTTTGTGCAATAGTGTGCATGCATGGTGGGGAGATGACAAAAAAAAAATAACCATGCAGTGCAGCTTGACACTGGAGGGTGTGGACAGCCCATGGGCATTTGGCCTGCCTTGGGAGTGGGCTGTGTGGGCAGTGGGGTTTCAACCCATTTTCAGAAAGCTGAGGACCAAGCCACATTTTTCTGCACATCTCCTCTGGCCCTAAAATGTGTTGTTATTCTCCAGCTGCAAACAGTTCTTGGCTTGTGTAATCCCTAGGATTTGCCCCGATTTCTATCCTCACTAAAAATTTCATATCCCAGATCTTTCCAAGAAACTTCCTGACCCCCAACAGAAAGTTTTTGAGGTTCAGAGGGGGTGCAGAGAAGAGGACAGGACAGGAGTTCCTCCAAGCAGAGGTACCTTTGTGACAAATTTGTACTGGACAATACCTTCTTTTAAAATGGCCTTGCAGCCCTGCACTGGATACAAAGCCAGTGCTGTCCAGATGTGGACAGTTTTATAGTTTTATAGAGATGACCAGAGAACAAACAATATAAACAACAATACAGGAATCTCAACTTTTTGAAATGGCTCGTTATGCCCATTTAAAAAAGAAATTGATGCATTTTTCTTCCCCCAAACTTTTTCCTTTTATATGATCATGGAAAGATAAAAAATAAAAAGAGTGAATGAACCAACAAATACACATATATCAAAAACTATAAAATTCCAAATAATGAAAGAAAAAGACTGTTCCATTTCTAGTTACCTAAGGGTATAACACGATGCATTATTCACTGAATCCTGTTTTCATACACAATTGTCTACATTCCCTGGTGTAATAATGTAAGACTGAGCTGTTTTTCTTGTGTGTGTTTTTTTAAAAAACTAAACAACAATCTTCTTATTTTCTGTAGAATAACTAAGTGAGAATGTGATCTCCCGTAAAATACAAAGGCTTGATTTAAGCTATACAAGACTCTCTGTCAATAGCCCAAATCCAAATATACATGGACTTCACAGTCAGATAAACAGATTTCTTGATTTTTTTCCTCCCTATGTAACTATTTTTCCAGGATTAAGCTATTTGTACCACATTTGTGTGACAAAAATCCATATAAGACTACTAGTATAAGGAGCTGCTGGTGTAACATTTTAAAATGCACTGGTCCCTTAAAATTTCCTTTCAGGTCACAAACCTGTACAATGGGGACTCAGCAAGATTAGACACTCCTAAACAAATGAAACATATTTTTTATTTACAGAGTTGTACTTATTTTTTAAAATCATGACTAAGATTGGGAAATGATATCCCTCGCTAGATACTCAAACAATACACTTTACACTTCCAATTAAGGGTCCCACCATATTGGATCCTTATATATTATATAACATTCATTGTGTAAAGAGATGCCATGTGTAAACAAGTCTGTCTAGCCTTTTTAATCACCTCTCCTGAAGAAAGGCAAAGAAATCTGCAAGTTTTCCCCCCTGCTTTCATCAAGCCTTACTACATTTGGTGATGAAAAGTTTAGACCACAAAAGTGAAGACAACAACAAATTTGTATTTATAGCAGAAGCTGGAAAAGTTACTTTTGGGCTACAACTCCTACTATTCCTCTGTCAACATAAAACATACATTTTAGTCCACATCTCTTGGAATCCGACAGCCAGCATCTTCCCTGTATGTTGACAGGGGTAAAATGGGAATTGTAGCCAAAAGAGCTCTAAACGCTACTTTGTGGTGTGACAATACTGTTTAGTTCCCCCTTCCCTATTTATTTATCCTGATAATCTCTTCTCTGCACCTAATTTTCTTCTCCTCTACCTTTCTCTATAACTGCAGAGACTTATTTAAGCTTGCTATTAAACCTGCTAACTTAAGCCTGCGAGATCATGTTCAAAGTCTGGTGGGATTGGCGGTCCTGTAAGACGTCCCACAATTTGGTGCGAGATTTGCACCAGATCTCACGTGAAGTCTCACAATGGCAAGAGTCAGGAGTTGTTAGATTACAAGATAAGGATATCCTTTCTGAGCAGCCACTCAGGGTCTACAGAAGCCTGAATGCTGGCTTAAGAGATGTCCAGAGCAAGAACAATTCTCAGGGCAGTGTTGGGGTAAGTCATTGCTTCTCATCACCTACTTTTCCTCTTCCTTTCTTTAAAACGTAGACAAAACTAATCACTACTGAAGACACAAGTAAAGAATGTTTAAGCAAGGGCTGAAAAAAATGGCTGATTGTACAGTTGAACTACATATCTTGCAAAAGAGCTTGCTCGCTACTGAGCTCCACTGAGTCATTGTTTTGTGATGTAGTGGTCTAAGTGTTGGACCAGGCATATGGAGGACCAGGATTCAGATCCCTGCTCAGGCATGAGAACTTTGGGCAAGTCACATCCTCTCAATGACCAAGGAAGGCAATAGTAAAATCCTTCTAAATAAATCTTGCCAAGAAGGCACACAACAACAATGAAATGAAATCCAACTTTGCATAAAAAGGTTCCTGTTTACACAATGGATTTTCCTCCTCCCCTTCCTTCCTGCCCTGGAAGGCACTGCAACTTCATAGAGGAGATTTTGAGGTTGAACAAGGGAACCTCAAAGGTGAAAGAGAGCTGTCCCCACTCTTGATTCTGATAGAATACATTGTTTGAAGGGCTAGTTGGATGCAACCTCACATAAGCTGTACCATACACTCTTCATTCATGCCTTAATAGACTTTTCTGAGAAACTCCTTTTATCTCCTTTGTAATAAATGAATGCTACCAACTAATAATGTACAGCAATTATCATCTCCAAACATAACTACAGCTTCATCGTTTGTCTCTTACTCTTTAGTCATTGTGCATGATTAAGCACATACATAAAGGACTCTGTGAGGATTAGAGACACGAGAGACATTAATTTATTTGCAGACACGTATGGCACTGCTAACATTATTACTTTGCTATATGATGAAGAGCTGCAATTAACTCAGATTTAATATTTAAGTGTTTTATGTTTCAATACCAGTGAATGAAAAGACTATTTCCAGATTCAAATGACAAAAGGCCAGGCAAACCTTTAATGTAGAATAAAATATATTTCACATACATAAAGCATGTCACAGATTACTGAGCCTGAAGCCTGACTTTTAAGCTCTAGAAATTTAGGATCTAGCCTACTGAGTTACCATACATTTTGTTCAGAATCTGTTCCAAGAAATGCAGTATGCAACATCGGCTCCTGTGATTTGTCAGCATTACTTAGCTGATAGTTGACTATTTGTAATAGTATCCTGCCATGGTTTGGTTAACAGAACACTACTTTTTTGCTGATTACGTTATGGGATCCCTCTCCTTTACCACAAATCATTAAGATCAAACAATCTGAGTTGTTTTGCTGTGCATTTTAGTAACTGTAAAAAGGTACATGAGGGAATGGGCACTCAGCAGCAATATGTCATGTATTTCATCTGTAGTGCTGGGAAACATAGAGGCTGGCTGTGGACTAAGGAAACTGGTAGCATCAACCCATGCAATTGATTAAGATGTTTCGTACAAAATTAATCTAACAACTCCTCACTCACTCCACATCTTAAGAAGATGAATCTGGGGATTAGAGAAAGGATAATTGTTTGAGAAAGAAGTATCTTCAGAATCAGCCCCATATATATCTTCTCTATCCCAGAAAAAACGATACAAGAGGAGTTAAATGTGTGAATATTCCTGTGGTCCAGGGAGCCTGTTTTCCTCTGCCTTTGAGAACTCCAGTAGAACCATAGTCTCCTTTTCCAATGCAGTCATTTTAGAGACATTCCTACCTTTTAACTAGAAACATGCTCTTGCCAAAGCAGAGCTAGACATCCAGCTGAACTACAGCTCCATTGAAGAAGGTTCAGTCTCATGTTGCCTGATGCTGAACCAACATTTAAGTTCTTCTTGATTCAAGTCTATTTATTAGGGCTCTACACAGAACTGTCCATGGTGCTAACTGATTCCTGAATTCTAGATTTGCTAGGACCTGCACTTTCTTCCTCCTCTTTCCTCCTCTTTCTCTTTCTCTGCTTTCTTGTCACAATGAAAATCTTTTGCTTTGAACTCCTTACTTGAAATGGATTTCCCTTATTGCTGAAAACCTATATGGAAACAAAGATGTCCTTTTTAAATTGTCTTAAACTGTTTTAACTACTTTTAAGCTGTTTTATTTTAAGTGTTAAGTTGTTTGATATGCATTTTGTCTGTTTAAAATAAATTAAAATGATAAGAATAATTCAAACTTAATTTCATACTGAATTCATACCAAATTTACTCTGTGCTGAATTTCAAACTGCATTTACTCTATGCTGCCCTGAAATTCTTGGATACTGGGTAGGAGTAAACATTTTAATAACTTAATAAAAAGAAACCCTGAAATCTGGAAATTGCAGATTCATCTAGATTTAGGGTGCATCTTCCCATGACACCATCTTAGTCACCATAGAACACTAAAAGCTCAAGAGAAAGGCAAACAGACAAAAAGATTGTAGATTTAAAGCTATACCAGAGAGAATTCATACAAAATCATTGGTGAAGTGTATCATGGTAAAAAGCTGGCTCATCCTTATTAACTGAAAATGGACCTCAAGCCTGTCATGGCAACAGTGTAGATGACCACTTGAGCTTAAATGTCAGTTCTTACAAACAGGACTTCTATATGAATGAAAATCTGAAAACACTTCAAGAACCTGAATGTATAGAGTGCTGTTGGGTCTCAAATGTTGACTGGGGGAAAGCTGAGGATGTTTTCTGAAGGGTTACTTAGATGGGGGCATGTAGTGTGTAACAATACAATCCACTTTGCTCCTGCACAATGTTCCATTCCAACATTTATCAAGAAAACTGATGTTTGATGAATTACAACGCACATATGGTTTTTGCCACATAAGCCATATCCTTTATAACCAAGTCCAGTTAATGGCAGGTTCAAAGCTGTCCTTAATAGTTTCTCCTTTATCTAATGATGCTTTTAACATATGTGGAAACATATTTGGCATATCCAAGCTTCAGTTGGTGCAGAATAAGGACCCTGGAATTCTGACTGAAACAGTCAGGTTTATCCTATAACTTTCACTTTAAAATAACATTATTGATTGGGTGTTCCTTCCAAACCAAATTCAGGATGTTGGTATTTATTGAACCAAATGAAAGATGGACAGAAGATTGATCTGGATTTGTGAATAGATCTCTAGATGATCTGCCACAGATTATCAAGGATTTATTTCCAATGATTAAACAGTAACGGAAACAATGCCAGCCTCTTCTCCAAATCATACTGCTGAAATGAAGAAAATGTGAGCATTCAGGAATGATTATCTGCATAGCATGACTATAAGCTCCATTCTGACACCCCAAAACAAATTTCTGGGATTAAATTATTTTAATTCAATATATATATAAAACTTTTGCACCATATTCTGGATAAGAGAGCTTTGGTTTCTAGCAAAACTCAAAGCACATCTCCCATATCTGAGGCTTGTCCACTTCTCCCTCCCATTTTGGGCCCACATATCTGATGGAGTAACTCTTTCCTTATCTATCTGTCCATGCTTTAAGATATCCTACCAAAGATGTTCAGTGATAAAATCTAACCTTTATTATTAGAATTTTTTCTGTTTAAAGAGCAGCTTTCTGAACTGTATGGCCTAGTTATGGAATTTCCTCCTTGAAGAGGTTAATCTGGCATCTAGACTGAAATTCTTTTTGTGCCAGGCAATACATTTTTTATTCATACAGGCATTTGGATCAGTTATTTAATTTGGTTGTATTATATTACCCTGGAATCTAAAATGGGCACTCATTCTTTAAAAATTACATAGGTCTTTTCAAGCTTAAGGGCAACAAGTTGCCAGCCTTCTAAAAGCAATCTATTTCTTATGTATTCATGGTATTCTTGTCAAACTATACACAACCAAGATTGATTACACAGTTTATTGGCAATACGTTATATGTTGCTGTAGCACAGTTAACTCTATAGGTATAGAAAAGTTTCATTGACTGACATAGGAATAAATTATGAGTTTCAAGCTATATGTGTCTAACACTTTTTACTGATTGACACCTTGATGAATTAAAAGTACAGCTGCTGCAACAGACCTGAAAGAATAATTGTGTCTGCAGCATAATAGGAAAACCCTGGGAACAGTCTGTACTCCCAAGAGAATGAGTAGTCTGGGGAGCACTGGATGGAATGCAGTAGGGAAGAGGAATACCTAAACAATCATACCTTGCAAAATGCCATTGCACGAGTGTAGAAGAAAGAAAACAGGTACTTTCTAAAGCAAGCAGTATGATTGCTTTATAGCTAATTAAAGCCTTTTTAGAAGCAACATTTTAAAAGCAACAAGCTGATGCTGCCACTTTTGAAATCTATTGTCTCATCTTGTGGGTGTGGAAGAAGTTATATAGTCTCCTCTGATGGGTTTGGAGGGAGATAGGTCATGATGCACCCAAGTTCTAAGTGGTCTAGGGCCTCAAAACCCCGGATAATGAATTGTGGCTGGAAAAGAATGGATAACTCAAACAGGATAAGAGTACAAGTGCTCTGCTTGATCCTGATAAAATTCTAATACAGTGGTCCCCTGGGATACGAAGCCCCCGGGGAACGAAATCCCCGGGAGCAGAAAGAGCCGGGGCTGCAAAAACGGCTTACGAAGAAAACCCCGGGATACGATTTAAAAAACCGCGCGGCCCCTTTAAATTTGCCGCGCGGTCCGTCAAAGAAAGCGGTCCCCCGGGATACGACGATTTCCGGGTTACGAAAAGTAATCCGGAACGGATTACTTTTGTAACCCGGGGGACCACTGTAGTAGCATTTTGGACCAACTGAAAATTCCCTGGATACTTTTTAAAGGGAATTTCTGTGTACAGTATAATATGTTTAGAATTCAATAGCCTAGTATACATGTTACTAAAGCATACATGGTATCTCCCTTTCTAACAAGTACAACCAAAAGTATAGAATTCAGAGACATAGCTGTGTTAGTCTGGAAAATCAATATGCAAAGGGATCTTGTAGTACCTTTGCAACTAAGTGAAAGAAAGAACTAAATTTATTGTTCAGAAAATTTTTGAGGGGTTCATCCCCTCCTAGAATTTCAGCGGAAAAGAAAATACAAATTCAAATCAAACAGGGAAGGTTTCCATATTACCTTACATACCATTGGGCATATCTCTTATTTTATATTCATTTTAGGACATATCCACGTAAAGTAATCCATGATGGTTAGTCTTGGACTTCATTTCTGGCACTTTTAATCAAATGGACAGTACTTGGTTCTCATTTTATTTAAACAAAGGGGGGCAGTGTTTTGCCAGCAGTTTCAGCAGTTAGAATTGGCAAATATTGTTTCATCAATTGCAATTTGACCTATATGTCAAATTGAATTTATGGGGGAAATCTAGATTTGAAAATTGGTAAGGGCCAACAATGGGATTAAGCTGACAATGGAATTGCTACTTTAAATCAGATACTTTGTATTGATGATGAGTTTTTGCCTTTTACAATTTTGTAAGAGCAGTTTAAACTTCCTCTGTCAGCTAAATGGCAGTATCTACAACTGAAACATTTGTTACTATAACTATAGATCTCCAACTACGTTTTGTACAGGAGAAATGTCACCACATTGTCTATTCAAGAAAGGACTTTCCAAATCAAAAATTGTTGGAGATGTAATACGGCTTCCATAACACATCTGTTTTGTTTGGAGTTGTCTTATAGTAGCTACATTTTGGGAGGAGATAATTACAGGAGTAAATCTGGTTTTGCAGAGTTCTTTGATATTCAGGGATGAATTTATTTATATAAACGCTTAAATATGAAATCCTATTGGCCACCCCACCTAGATTAGAACCATTCAATAAACTCTTCAATGATAAACCAAAAGATAGGTAAATCTGATTGATTCAATAGAACTTTTCTAATTAAGACTAACAATATGACCCAGATGTCTATAAACCTTAAAATACGCCATTCATAATATAAAGTTCCAATTAGAAGTAGGGCTAACTGTAGCACAGGGGGAAGATTATTTTTAATGAAATGGTACAGGGGGCATTGAAAGGTTATATCACTTTCCTCCAGCCATTGCAATATGATGAAAGAAGGATAAGGTGCAACTCCTGTTAATAGGGCTGATACATTTTGGAACTTATCACTCAACATTTTAAACTGGCTGGAGCTGGGATACAAGATGGAGGTGGGGATTATCGCACACTAAATCTCAATTGAACCACTGTTTGCCATCAGCCCAGGTCCTATCCAGGTTCCAGCCATGCTCCACTAGCACTTTTTAGATGTTGGAAAGCTTTCCGGTTTTTAAAAAGTGCTGGCCACTGGCAGCTGGCAGTTCAGCGCCAATTTAGTGTGCGATAATCCTTGCTTTGGAGCCAGTTTAAAATGCTGAGTGATAAGCTCCTTTGTTGCTTGAGGCAAAGGAGAAGATGACATTGTTGTGTGGCTGCAAGTTTCCCCTGACTTATGGTGATACTATTCATGTCATTTTCTTGGCAAGATTTGTTCAGAGGGAGTTTGCCTTTGCCTTTCTCTGAGACGGAGACAATGTGACTTGTCACATTCAAACAGTAGTTTCCATGGCTAAGTGGTGATTTGAATCAGAGTTGTAGTCCAATGCTCAAATCACTGAACCATGGTTGGTCATAAGATGACATACCTTCTACTGTTCTGTGTACCAAAGTGAACTAGACTGAAAGAACAGAAACAACAAAATGCAGGCATCTTACTAACATCTCTATTTTTTCTCCTGTTTAGTATGTAAAATCTTGCCAGATGAAGAAGCCAGTGGAGCTTCAAAAGCTTGAAACAAGCATATCAGTTGGCCAATAAAGGTATCACTGTTTGGTAGATTTTTGTTTAGATTGAATCTCTTTTTACCACAAGCCACAGGAGCACTGTCTTTCTGTATATGAAGATAAAAGACTAGTTAGAGAGTGTTCAGATAGGCTATGAGGCACATACAGCTCTGTCCTCTAACAGAGGGGAATGACTACTGATGCCTCCCTCCAAGCATCTGTCATATTATATTTTTAACAAGTTTTTTAGCTCATTAAGGCCAAAGAATTGACTAAAATTGCAAAAGTTGGTTGAGACATTAAGTAATTTTTATTCAGCCAAAACATCTAACAAAATAAATTACAGGCTTTAATGATGACTCTTTTAATAGCCATTTCCTAATAAAATAAAATGAACATATTATATTAATTGAATTTCAAACATGTGATGGAAATATTTTCCCACTTGTGGATTTAAAAACGAAACCCTAACCAGCTCTGTAGACAGTAAAACCTCCACTTATTAGATTGTTGTGATCAGGTCATTTCTTTATTTTAAATTATTTTCATTTAGTTTAAGATGCCTGTGTCTGTGGCAGTTTTAATGGAAATTATATGTGAAGCACCTCTCCATAAGAGTCCAATTGTAGCCCATGTTAGACTGAAAGCATCACTAAATATCACTGACAGCATCACTAAATGTACAAAGTATGGACTATTAAAGATACTTAGCTTAAGTGTATTTTATTAAGTGTAATTTCAAGTATAACGTAATGTGAGAACAGAGATGGATGGTTCTGGATTGGGAAAGGCTGTCATAAAGAACTGTTGTTAATGACCTGTGCAATTATGTTTTTGATGATCTGCTCCATCTTTTTTCTTCTCTTCACACTCACCCACCAGTGTATGCTGTTAACTCACCCTTCAAACATCATGGATTGTCCTTCAGACATAATGGTTGCAAACAAGTTATCTCCAAATAAAAACTCCTCTTCAAATAAATGCTTAAATAACATTTATTTAGACTACAGATGCTTTAAAAATACCATGTATATACCATATATACTCAACTATAAGTCGACCTTGTGTATAAGTTGAGGTCAACTTTGGGGGCCAACATTGTGGATTTTTATATGAGCCATGATGGATAAGTCAAGGAGGAAGCCTGGCTGGGGACAGGATGTAGGGCAATCGGTCACCCTCCCCAACCTCTCCCCAGTTGGACTTTCCCCTGCGTAGAGAGCCCAGCTGGGGAAAATCTCTGGACCTTATGTATAAGTCGATTTTGGGGGGTCAATGTTTTGACCTAAATTTTTCAACTTATACACAAGTATGTGGCAGTACATTACTTGAAACACCAAAACAAGTAATGCTCCATTTGTTACATTGTTTTTGAAATTTTAACTCCTGTATGTCTTCCTTATATTTATAAGTGTATACTGTAAGAAGCACATTAACTCCTTACTTCCAGTCTTGGGAAACAAACACTTTGAAGTGAATCAGATGAAAGGAATGGCCTGACTTCTTAAAATGAAAGATAATATTGGGAAAGCCATGGTTGGGATGTCAATACTTCATACTGCTATCTCACTAGACACAAAGGAAGGAATCATTTTTGAGTGAAACCCCTTTCCAGGATGCTATGAGCTTTTAATGACTATGTATGTGTCATCTGCTGATGCTACATCAGCAGGGCACGTAAGTTCTTTCTTCATACATTTTAGCAAATGCACATAGGTTTGATGAAAACTCTGCCTCTACAATGCTTCTTTCCACTTAAACCATTTAGAAAGGGTGAATACATATGAAAAGGACTTTTAGTATTTGTGAACTTGGCTGCCATTAAAAATAGCTCTTCTTGGTAAGGCATAAGATACATTTGCATTGTTACCACATCATGAGCCAGAGCAAGAACTGTTTACAAAGGCAGAGCTGAGGATGCTGCCTGTGTGAACAGAGAACAAAATGATATTCAGTTGCTGACATCGCCTTCTTAAATTATATACAGCATTTACAAAAAGTGTAATGAGATGTCTCCTTAGTGTGACCTTTCCATTCCCCAAAAGCAGCCAATGAAGTGAGGATGTGAAAATTTGCAAGATGGTGGCATCATATCACATAAAGTACTAGATTTTTCCATGAGAGAGAGCAGTGCTGTTTTGCTATTAGCCACATATTTTTCACAGTATCAGGTTCCAGCCGTCAGTTAGCTAAAACCAGAACATATGGAGAGATTCAGTGTAGTGTAGTGCTTTGAATATTGGACTACCCACTGGGTGATCTTGGGTAAGTCACACACTCTAAGCCCCATCCTATCCATGATAGGATGACCTTAGGGTTGCCATAAGTTGGAGATCACTTGAAAGGACAGAATAACCACAACAAACTGGTATGCATGATTACACCTAAAGACAAACAAAATCCCAGTTCTCACTAGGGATATGAAAATGTCTCAGCTTTGCTTTCATAACATTTTTCTGAGTTTTGCCTGCATCCCTATTTCCTATCAGATCACAACACTTCGGGTTTTTTTCTTCCCCAAGGTGAAATTTAGCATGCATTTTGGTAATTACTTTTTCTAACATCTGCACATTAAAACTCATTTTTCTTTATGTATACATTTTTCACCTATCTCCCATATTGACTAAAGCATATTTGTGCACATTTTTCAAAGTTGCATTTTTAGTTGTGCAAATCTATTTGCATACTGTTCAATAAAGAATGAAGGCTGATGTTCCTAGGTCCCAAATGACAAGAAATATACATTTTTCTTAGAATTTTTGCAAGCCACAGTTAGAACAGATTTGTTTTAAAATCAGTGAAAATTTATTTTCCATCACTAATCTTAATTATATACAGAATTTATTTTATTTTATTTTATTTATTTATAGTATTTATACCCCGCTCTTCAACCTTAATGGCTATCAGAGCGGCTTACAATTATTAATTTTTATTAATTGAGCTAGTCTCACCATGACCATGCATGTTCTGCTTAGAATAAAACCATAACAGAAGCATTAAGAATGCAGGAGACACTACCAACAGTAATTTCATAAGTCAATGGAATTTTTATGTTAGAAGAAATAAAAACATTCATCTACATTTTATAAAATCAACCTTAAAACTGCAAGCTTTTTCAGAATCCTTTGAAGGCTCAGGAGAAAGTGGAAACACCTAAATTTATATCTGACATCTACTTTCCTGGTACTAAAAAAGAAGAGAAAATAGAGGCAGGGAAAGTATTTTCAAGTTCTGATTTGGCTACCTTTAATTTATTTTTCCTGTCCATCTGCTAATGCATTTTTATCTGTTTGTCTCCCATTTTCTTCTTTCCCAAGCACAGCTATTTTAAGGTCTTCATCAGACTAAGCTAAAATGTATGTGTAAAACTCCCACTTCATCTCTCTTCTTAATTTCAGACTTCTTATATTTCTAACCAGTATTAACTTTTTTAAAAAAGAAAAAAAAAGAAAAGCTAAACTGGAGGATTGTTTTATTAATCTTGGTTCAGCCTTTCCATTTACGTTTAAAGCATCTTTTGTTTAGAAGCCGATTTGCAGAAGAGACCTATTTCATCTTTCAGTGCTGCTTTTGCTGAAGGCAGTTTGTGTTAGTGAATGGAAATGCAAACATGCCGTTTTAGAAGCATTCATTATCATACATCTCTGCAATAGTGGGATTGGGGATATTTCTGTCATTGATGGTCCTTCATGCTTTGTTCTGCACTTTCCCTTAACCCTATGCCCTACCCAGCATGCCTTTCATTCTTTAAAAAAATTCTAACACAGTTCTGGAGTTCTGGCAATGTGATTTAGTAAAACAAAGGTGAAAGAAAAGAAAAAAGGAGGGGGAAAAAGAAAAGAAAAGAAAACTAGTTTGATTGGAAATAGCAAGGGGGAGGGGGAGTGAAGGAGAGGATGAATGGACAACTATCCTGACACCATGTGACTGACTGTGGAACTGCCATAGGAGGAACTTATCACACATGAGGACTAATGGTAAAGCAGTGCAATTGGGAGCTTATTAACAGGTTTCCCCATCAATGAACATGGGTGCTCTAACCATACTTGGGAAGCAGAGAAATGACAGGTCAGAAGTGACGTTATGCAATAAGTTTAATCAAATACTCAATTACCGACTTTAATTGTGGTTTTAAAACCATGTGTGATAAAAACCTATGTTGGAATTATGAAGAAATCTTCCTTGTTACATTTCTCTTATTCATCTTGAACATAAGGGTAGATTACAGAATGCTGGGTTTCAAAGCTGTCAATGTTTTATGGTTAAGGAGCAGAGACCCTCTACCTATGGAATCCTGGACCAGCTTCATTACACAATGCAAAGCCACCTGTAAGCATTTGAACTACAGAAAATCAGTAAAAATGGCTCCTGATGAGTGATTCTAAACAGACAGTTCCTAGATATAGTAATCTAAAGGTACAGTGCAGCTATTCTGTCTTTTCAGTGGGATTTTTTCCCAGTTTTTGAAAAAATGGAAGAAGCCATGGGAAAAACATGGGAAAGTTATAAATGGAAGAACTTCAGCTGGATCCCCTTTAAGGCCAGGAAACTGCATGATAATATCTTGATGTAATTTACATCTTGGCATGGTTCCTCTATACTATAAAAAATGTAGCTTGACAGCACTTTAAGTACTGTAGCTCCATCCATATGGAATCCTGGAATTTGTAGTTTTACAAGGTCTTTAACTTTCTCTGCCAAAGGGTGCTGGGGCCTCACAAAACTACAAATACCGGGATTCTGTAAGATGGAGACATGGCAGTTCATGTGATGTCAAACTGCTTACTTTCTACAGTCCAGATACACCTTTAGTCAGAGCTTTCTGTGTCTCTTAGCAAGTTGGTTCTATATGCAAGTTGCACATCGATGGGGTATGTTCGCAACACATCTATGCACAACTAAAGATAGGAAGGGGAAATCACACTGTCATTACTGTGAGCTAAATCCACTGAAGTCACAGGTGATTCTAGACATAATTGCAATTAGAATCTTCCCTCCATTCTGGTCATTTTATGGTGTTCAATATCTTTTCAGAAGGTCCATCTCTACTTGTAAAATGTATCCATGGAGCACCAACTCCCTAAGTTTCAGATCTGTCCCTTTTCTTGCCAACTCAAAAACATATGCTCGATTGTGAGGAGTGATTTATGCATCTGTGTTTCCCATTGCATTCTCCAGTGCAAGTGAAAAATAGCTGAAGTCTTTTAGTAAAGTTGTTTATTACATATAAAAACTATCCATTTCTTGATATGAAACCATTTAGCATAATGACACCTTTTGCTGAATAATGGGAAGGAATTCCAACCATTATTAAACCACGTCACTAAAAGCACCTGCCTGACTTACAGTAAAGCTGTAAGCAGCCCCACATGGCCATTATGTGCTTCACACAGAGTATTGGAGAAACATCTAGCTACATCCCCATAGTCAGTTACAAAATGATGACTGAATGCTGAGATCTGCTATCTCTTGTAAATTGGTTGAAACTATCATTACTGGCTAGGTCTGTCTGTCATGGTTTATCATAAGTCAATGTAAGATTCCTGTATATACTCGCGTATAAGTTTAGAAATTTTAGGGAAAAAATTGACACCCCCCCCCACCAAAACCTGACTTGACTTATCCACAGGTCAATGTAAGCACTCTTATTAAAAAAGGAACCATCCTCTGCTGACAGGGAGAGCGTAATCTGTCCTGCAAGCACTTACCTCTTCCCATTCTTCCACCCATCCAGCCTTGGTATTTTGTAAGCTCTTTGGAATTATTTTCCTATGCATCATCCTTTATATCCTTTGTTACATGCCCCTAGGTTTTACCCTCAACTTATTAAGAAGTCATCAAAATCCATAATTTTGGCTCAAAACCTGCCCTTGACATATACATGAAGTTGACTTATAGTTAAGTATATACAGTAATTCTGCACAAACATCTCTTTTTCTTATCATGGAATGACATGGGTGAATTGAATATATCTAACTGAAATAGACAGCCTTCACAAATTAAGCAAACAAGCCATTAAGTCATAACATTTGGAGATGTACAGTAGAGCTCTCCCATGTGTGGTCTGACCCATTCACGCTTAAGCAATCTGTAATCCAATCCAGTATAGTAGTTAGAGTGTTGGACAAGAACTTCAGGAAACCAGGGTTTGAATCTCTGCTCAGCTGTGTAAACCTTGGGCAAGTCAAACTCCTGAAGTGTAAGACAAAGGCAGTGACACATCTCTAATAAATCTCACCAAGAAAAGCCCATGACAGATTAGAGCTGCCATAAATTGGAAATAACTTGAAGGCACAAAACAACAACAACAACAACAACAACAAGAAGCAACCTGTGGTCTTCCAGAAATTGCTGAACTGTAGGTCTTATCAGAATAGTCACTATAGCCAATGGTGAGAAATCATGGACATTGTAACATCTGGAGGACCACATAGTGCCCATTCCTAATTTAAATAGAGAAGTAAGGTCACTGCTTTTCTCATTTAAATTAAAGGGGCAGTCCCCACCTGCAGAAGCTATGCCGGATACAAGTACTGAAGGATTCATATCTGTATTCTTTTGTACTGGAAAGAAATGGCTGGATCAGAAGAGCAGTATGTATATATGGATATATATTTGTTTGCATATATTAAATACACTATTTGTATCAGAGCTCAGAAAAATTCATTGTTTTGGATGACAGGTTGCAGAATTTGGGAGTTCTCATCTAAAAAAGTAATTTTCCCCAGCTCTGAAAAAAGCATAAACACAAAATAGCTCTGGGTAACAGATGTAGATGGAAGACAGAGGGAAATAGACAAAGAAGGCAATAATGTAACCAGTCAAGACAGAAAAAAGTGATCCCATGCTCTGTTGACTTTTTTCATTATGAAGAATATCCATGCCATTTTTTTTAAGACCACAGAACGGGGAAAAAAAACTCGGAGATACATATGACATGTTTATGGTTAATCAGAGTTAATGAAGTCATACAGAATCCTTTTCATTTTCAATAAATCTGAGAAAACATCTGGCTGGCATTAATGTTATTTAAGCTGTAGGCAATGCATGCAAGTGACCAATTAATAAACTAGGAAATCTGCACACTTTGTGATAGGACTGAAACATTGAGCAAAGCTACAGTTGAAAATATTTTGAGCATATTTTGAGAATAATCTTCATTCTAAGCGCTCCTGCTGATGCTATAATTATTTCAGAATATTAATGAAGTCTGCAGGAAAGCAAGTCTGGTAGTAAAATCCCTAAGTGTCGATTAAAGTTGTTAAGAGTCTAAGTTGCCAGTGGAGAGTACTGTTCCCAAGAAAATACTCTTACTCACCCAACAGACAGGAAAGGCTCCTTTGATTCAAGTCTGTAATACAAATAGCATTCACTTAGTTAAATGTATTAAAAAACACTGCACAAGGTTTACCCTGACTGTAGCCCATGTCATTGGAAGCATGCCTCAGTGGGCAGATAATAAACATATTTGGGTGGTTGGGTAAGTGGATGGAGCATTAATTATAATTACATTCCCCCAAAGCACATATATAATAATCTTCCACATTTGACAAAACGTATACTCCCAATGAAGTGGATGTAGTCTACAAAGATTTATGCCAAATAAAAGCTGTAAATCTTTAATGTACCACAACATTTCTTGTTATTTTTGCAATAACAGGGTAACTCCTCACCCTGGAAAAATGCTTTCATGGAAAATAGTGCAGACCATAGAGATGGGCACAAACTTTTGACTTGGTATGGAAATCTTTACTTATTTCCTTCTCATATCCAAGAATGAAAAATTTCAGCCAGAACTAGTGGGACTCAGTGGGTCAGTGACACTGGCGAAGGATCTCTCAGAGATAGTGGCAGTAGGATCACAGCTAACATTTGTAACTTCTGGACAGAAGGAGGCACAGTAAACCCCCTTTGAATGTTTTCTGAAATATTTTTCACCACAAAAACACTATGATGAGACAGTCCAAAATGAAATAAAAGATAGTGCCAGAAGATGGAACTCTTAGCTCAGATGGCACTCAACAAGCTACAGCAGAGGACAACTACGAGTGGCGCTGTGGTGCAAGTGGACTCAAGCTGAAAGGATATTCAGCTACTGACATGCTCAGAGATGACAGGAATGTCAAAGGCCACACAACACATTTTATAGGAACATGGAACATGAGAAGCATGAATGAGGGGGAGTCCAGAATTCAGAATCCTGAATGCAATTGTTTAACAATTTTGTGTGCAGGAAAAAGGAGAGCTACTATAATCATCAATGCAGAGAAACAGAAGATGACAACAACAGAAAGGAAGAACAAAAGACTCCTTCCACAAATTTTGGAAATCAAAGGGAAATTTAAACAAAGAATGTGGTTGCTATACAACTAGCAGGGGAAGATATTACATGACCAAATACAAGTAAAATGACAATAGAAACAATACACTGACGTGTATTGCATAAAAGATATGAAGGGGTGACAGATTCTTTAAAGGAAGAACCATTTGAAGAGGAATCTACAATTTTAGAAAGTGAAGTAGAAATTGCATTCCGAGCACTTGGGAAAAATAAATCACCAGGAGCAGGTGGCATACCAATAGAGCTGTTGAAGCTACAGAGACAAAATCTACTCTATATCTACCGGTAAGTAAAATCTGTCAAAAAATACAGAAAACAAAAGAACGGACCACATATTGAAAGTGCTCAATATGTATTCTAATCCTCAGGAAAGAGGACACCAGGGATCACAGTAAGTAATGGGCCACTGCATTAATTTTCTAAGCAAGCAAATTGGTTCTTACAATTCTGCTATAAAATTCTGGACCATATACGCAGTAAGAAATGCCAAGTGTCCAAGCTGGGTTCAGGAACAGAAGGAGGAACTAGCAATCATATTGCAAACATACACTGGATAATGGAGCACACCAAAGAATTTCAGGAAAAAACCTGTGCTCTATAGATTATAGCAATGACTGTGTAGATCATGAAAAAAACATGGATCTCTCTTAAAGAAATAGGTGTGCCACAACATATGATTGTCCTGATGTACAACCTAAGGACAGGTGACTATCATCAGAACAGAATACAAAGGAACAGAATAGAATTCTATGTTTTTCTGTTGCACCTATCCAGCCTTCACCGGCCAGACATTATATACCACATTTAAGTTGCCCAATTGTTTCAAGTTGAATGTATTGTATTGTTACTGTGTATTGGCTACTTGTTTTTAAACCTGTTCTAGTTTAATCTCTTTTTAAGGGGTGGGAGGTAGGGACTGGGTTGTAACATTTTAACTGTACTTGTTTTAACTTGCTGTACCCCGCCCCAATTGCCTGCACAGAGGGGCAGATTATAAATAAATATTTATTGTTGTTGTTGTTTCCAATTGGCAAGGGGCTCAGGAAAGGCTGCATTCTAGTAACCTATCTCCTTAACTTGTATGATGAACATATACATACAGCAGGATTAGACTCAGAGAAATGAGGCAGGAAAATTAGAGGAAGGAACATCTAGATGACAACATACTACCAGCAAAAAATAGCAAAGTCTTAGAACAATTACTGAAGAAAATCAAGGAAGAAAGTGTAAGGGCAGGTATACAGTTAGATATTAAGAAAGCAAAAACAATAACCACAGATGATTTACATAACTTTAAAGTAGGCGATGAAGACATTGAATAATTCACTATTTTCCATACCTTAGCTCACTCATTATTCAGAATAGAGACTCCTATGAAGAAATCAGAAGAATGGTAAGACTTGGGAGGGTAGCTATGAAAGAACTAGATAAGATCCTGAAGTGTCAAGATATATAATTGTATACTAAAGTTAGGATGGGCCATGCCATAATATTTCCCATTTCTACATATGGTTGTAAAAGCTGGACAGTAAAGAAAGTTGATTGGAAGAATAACTCATTTGAAATGTGGTGCTAGGGAAGAGTTCTACAGATACTGTGGCCTGCTTAAAAAAACAAAAACAAATAAATGGGCCCTAGAGCAAACTAAGCTTTAACTCCCTAGAGGCCGAAGTGACTAAACTGAGACTGTCATACTTTGATCATATCACGAGAAGAGATGATTCACCAGAAAAGACAAGAATGCTTGGTAAGGTAGAAGACAGTAGGAAAAGAGAGAGACTGCATTCCAGATGGATAGATGAAATCAAAAAAGCTACAGCCCTGAATTTGCAAAACCTGAGCAGGGCTGTTAATGACAGGGTGACTTGGAGGTCTCTCATTTACAGGATCACCTTAAGTTGATGGTGGTTAACAGCAAGTTAAATGTTAGGCTAGGACAGGACAGATCCGGGCTCATCTTTCCAAATAGCCATGAAACTAAATAAGTGAAACTTTGAAGTGGTCTAAATCCCCCACAGTGATAAAATAGGAGGGGAGGAATATACGTGATTGCCTCTGAGGAAATGGAATAAACAAATGAAAAATATACATTAGTATTTCTATCCATAACAGAATCTAAGAGAAGGAAGCCGAGAGTTTTAAAGTTTTACAATCAAGGGAAAAGGTAAGGCATCAATATTCTGAAAGAAGATATAATTGGATATCTGCTTCTCCAAGGGGAAAAAAGTTGTGTGTGTGATGGCCTGTGTATAAAGCACTGCAATTAAAAACCTGTTTGAAATCCATTCTCAAGAACTGAGATTCAATTTGCTGAAAATATGACTGCCCTGAATTTGACCCTCTCTCAGTATATTTGACTAAATGGTTTTAGGTGATTTGTGGTGATACAGTAAATTACTTCAAAGTGTTTCAGGCAACAGAGGAAAGCAATTATCCATTGGCCTTCCAATGGATTTCTATTTAAATGAGTAACTCAATGAAATGAAACTAAAATAAAGGTGTTAAAATTGTTACGTTGCCTGGACAGGAATATTTTCTAATGGTGGTATTTACTTGCATGCTATCTCACTGCAATTCAGCACACAAAACTGGTCAGGATGATTCCTCATGAAGACTGGTATTACGCAGTTTTCTATTGTTCTGTTGCTAGGAAAAATATGCATACTGTAATATACTTATAATTGACTATTAGCTGAAGAAACTTAGAGCATCATTCTACAAATATAACATTATTTAATAACTGTGCTGTTCCAAAGATAAATAACATAGTATGAATGTAAGTCTAGCTAAATCTTGTCTATCTGAATTTCAGTGTAGACTAAGCACTCTCACAGATCTTTAAACTACATGAAACAATTCAATATGAAACCGGTCCTTTATATTTTATATGTTTTCCTTTATGAAAAAATTTGCATTTTACATGTGGCTATGATACGTGATGGTAAAACTACCCATTCTGCAGCTGCCTAGTGTCATCCAAATATAAGAGTAAGACTAAGTGTTAGTAAAGCATCAGTTCTCCCATGAGGTGGAGTAAATACCCTGCTGCTGATGGTAGAGTGGAAGTGGGAGCAAATTGTGCCCTGTTCCCCCTGTGAGGACCTCTGCCTCCAACAAAAGCATTGTGGCAAGTACTTCAGAGACCCTTTACAACTGATTGCTTTTAGGAGTGAAGTTGGAGGTCTTGACAGCAAAACAGCATCAAAGAGTGACTCATAATGGAGAGGTTGAGACAGGGCTAAGTGTAGCTATGGAGGGCATCATGAAAGTACTGCACCCTGAATAAAAATTCTGTTTTCCCCAACATTTTCCTTTCAGTGCCCAAATTTCCAGCAATACAGCAACTTAAAACCTCAGTTGAGCATTCAGAAATACAGTTAAAGCATCCCAAGAAAAGAGGCAGGCAACATTACCGAGGGAATGCAAATAAAGCAAATGTAAGAGCTTGAGGTTTTTTGTTTTTTTCAGTGTCTCACTCTGCAATACTAGAAATGTGGAGACTGAAAGAAAAATTCATGGAGATGCAGAATTCTTATAGGGAGCAATGCCTGTACGTCATCCACCCTGTAGCTACCAACTGGTTTTACCCATTCCCCACCTACCAATTTTGCCTTACAATTTCCCTACCCTTTGGCCACATTGCCTCTCACCATCTAGTCTTTCAAACACATTTATGAGCATTCTAAAAAAGGAAGCAGCATAGTGACCAACGATTCACCCTCATCTGTCTTGTTTTATTTGGTGTTCTGAACATCTGCACTTGAAGAATATAAGTTTTGGCAGATTTGTTTGGCTGAAAACAACAGATTTGCTTACTTGATGCATTTCACTGAATCAGATCAATATGGATAAAGCACTGATCACTGAGATCAACAGTGATGGTATAGGAAAATATATGTCCAGCTGTCATCTTTAAGTACTGTTCTTCTAACAGCATCAATAATTATTTGGATAAAGCTGATGCCAGCTGACCTTTTTATACCCTGCATCAAAGTATGAGAGCCAAAGTCATTATGCATCAACAAGCTGTAATAAGCCCATCAGAGTTGGCTTAGCAAAATGGTGTTGACTGTTCCAATGCAAACAGCTAGTGAGTATTCTTCATAATAAGAAACAGTATAGGCTGCCTTTCTTAGAAATCCCCAACATAAAGATTTCTTATTCTTGTGTTTAAAAACCCTGCTAATATTTGCAAGCAACTCAGCAAGTGCTAGCTAGATGCAGGTCATATTTATGACACAGAGAGCCAGTGTGATAAAATAGTTTGCTTCGTTGACTCCAAGATTCAAATACTTTTCAGCTATGGAAACCCACTGGATGACTTTGGGCAAATCATACTCTCTCAGCCTCAGAGGAAGGCAATGAAAAACTTCCTCTGAATATATCTTTCCAGGAAAACCCTAGCATAGAGTTGCCAAAAGTTGAAGTTGATTTGGAGGCCCATAGACAAACAACAATTTATGATGTAGAGGGAGATCTTGTAGCACCTTTGGGACTAACTAACCGAAAGAAAGAAGTTAGCAGCATGAGCTTTTGTAGACTTCAGTCTATGAAAGCCCATGCTGCCAACTTCTTTCTTTCAGTTAGTCTCAAAGGTACTACAAGATCTCTTTACACACTGATGCTACAGACCAACAGAGTTCTATCTTTAAACAATTTGTGATACACCTTTTCATGGAATACCCTTGTATTTGAAGCATGAAACCAAGGATCTTTTTAAAAAAGTGTACACATGACAGTAATGCATCCATAATCACAAAGATAATGGTAAATGTGCAGGCTTGCACTCATTTAGTGGAATGTTTAATTCTCCAAACAGGTCCAGGAGAATTACAGAGTTGCACTGTCCCATTCCTTCTCTTGGAATAAGTCATCTATCAGATTGGCTAATGACTTCAGTTAACCAAAGCACACTTGAAACCAGGCCGAAATAGATCCAGATATTTGGTGTTACCCAATGACATTTTTTTCCTTCTGTGTCACACTGAAATCATTTCCTTGAGCACATGGTACCTTTTCAACCTTTACAAAACAGGACCACCAAAAATCTGATTATTTACAAGTCATGTTCATATGAAAGTATGTTAGAGAGATTAAAATCATTCTTATCTTCTACTGCTGGTTCTCCAAGTTGGAAATGATTTATAAGCCTTGCTTGACATGAGTTGTTTAAAGGGAAAGATCTAGATGATTCAGCTTCTGGTCAATTTATAGATTCAAAGAAAGTCCTAACATGTGGTGGAAAAGGCACTGCAATTCTTTGGCGTCATAAGGTTTGAGTTGGCAATTTGGGAGAATCTCTCTGAAGGCTGTTGGTTTCCGCCTTGAGGAGCATTTCACAAGGGGCCTCCTGACAGGTTAAAAAACTTTCCTTGCTCTTCACCAATAGTCCTTCATATCTTTTGGCTTAAAGCTCATCCCAGGCCCATCCATCATGACTGAAAAAAGATAATATTACTAAGAGTTTAAAATTATATAAGCTGCTCTGAGGGCAACTGTATACTATATGAAGACAACAAGAAGCAGCAGCTCCTAGACATTTCAGGATGATGTAATTCAAGTCCCATTTCCAGTTTTACAAATACTATTTATTTATTTATTAACTGCCATGAAGTCAACTTTGCCTTCAGCTAACTTTATGAATAATAAACCTCCAAGTCATCCTATCTTCAACAGCCCTGCTTAGATCTTGAAGACTTAGGCCTCATTTCTACTACCTTTTAAATCAGATCATGAATTGGTTTGAACCGGTTCAAATGACCCTGGTTCCCACTTAATCCGAATTGCTGAAGCGATTCTGAGAGGGGAGCCATGCTCTAGACCCATTTAACCCACATCTTTTTGACGCTGATTTTTTCTGCTTCTTTTTCAATACATCAATTCCGTGCAAGCTTGAACCACAACCACAGAATTGATTCAAATTTCTCCTTCGGCCAGCTGGAACCAAATCATTTTGAATTGATTCATTGGTGAATGGGAACCAGAAGTGGGTTATTTTGGAGGAAAAAAAATGTGATTGGGGCAAATGTAGTGGGAACCATGCTCCGCTGTCGAATCGATCCATCGATTGGGATCGCACACCGATTTATCTGTAAGTGGGAATGAGGCGTCAGGGCCATGGCTTGAGTCTTTCCATCTGCAATGCAGTCTTTTTCTTTTCTTAGTGACTTCTACCCTGCCAAGCATCATTTTCTTTTCTAACGATTCCTGTCTTCTCATGGAATGCCCAAAGTATGTCACTCATCTTGGCTTCTAGGGAGAGTTATTTTCTATACAGTCACAATACATTATACATTATAACCTACTAATTCCAGGTAAGCACATGTGGCCGACTGGTGGTAGAGAGAGGGGGGGGGACAAAATGGGTGAGAGATAGGATGGAGGTCCTTTACTTGAGATCAGCTGCAGCTCTTAAAGGCTTGGGTGATAGATTGCTAACATTTTTTTCTTGAGATGTCTGGAAAAGTGGCTGCTTGGTTGATAAATATTAAAATAAGTGAATGGCAATTAGAATAATAGAATCATAGAGTTGGAAGAGACCACAAGGGCCATCCAGTCCAACCCCCTGCCATGCAGGAACTCCAAATCAAAGCATCCCCGACAGATGGCCATCCAGCCTCTGCTTAAAGACCTCCAAGGACGGAGACTCCACTACACTGCAATTTTTCACCCTTCATGGAACATATGTCCCCAAATCCCCAGAGGTCATTTCTAGGTATAGTAATGAGCAGATCAACCTACCTGTATAGAGCTGAAAGTGGCCGCTTGTTTCCTGGCTTAGGTCTGTAAGGTTTTGGCTCCCCTGCCATGTTGATGTCTGAAAGCAAACATATTGCATACTCTGAATTAATGCTCTGAGACAGAAAGAGAGCTCACAGAATAAAATGAAACAATGCATATTGAGAGGGAGTAGCTTATGCATAAAATTCAAGACTGCTTTTCATTGCCTGTAAATTAGGCAATAAAAACACACTTCTAATATTCTACCCACCTCCCTGGCTCTTTCATATATATTTTTTCAGCCCATTTAATCCTTTCAATAAGTCTTAATTTCCTTCCTCACCCATTCACAGGAACATTAAGAAGCTGCTTTATACCTGATAGTGCCATTCTACTTAATGTGACTGGCAGCAGCTCTTCAGACTATAATGTAGAGGCCATTCTCATAATTTCTTGTCTGATTCTTTTAATGAGATGGCAGGAATGGAACCCAGAAACTGACCAAGGCAAAGAACTGGCCGACTAGTTCAGAACTGATTGGCAGAAATTCTCCCTTGTTTCAAACTGGTATCTTTTTCAGTCCCTGATGAAAAAACTGACAATTGAACTTAAAACTTTTTCCTTGAAATGCATGCATTCTGACAAAGATTCAGGGTCCTCTGTGTTCATTTCATCAGGAGATTTCAATCACTCTTCTTTGCTGAACTTACTACATGAAAGCCCTGCCTAAGTTATGGACTTTTCTCTCCTATTGCCTCTCAAAGCCTTTCCTCAGAGACTTAAAAAAATCTAGACAACCTTTTTTGGGTTACTAGTCTATCCTAAATGTTATCAACAAAGTAAATTAAAAAACACCCACGATACAACTAAATTGATCCATAGCTCTAAGGTGTGAACCTTTCCTTTGCCTTTTCTTTCCTCCATCCAATTTAAAAGTTTTCACTTTAGTGTTTAGTTTACCTTTTTCTTGCTCCATTTCCTTGTTCTCTGAATAGACTATGCATGTGCTTGAGGCTGAATCGCAAAGGAAATCATGTAACACTCCAAATGGATTAGACATATTTTACAATGGGTAAATCAATGCTTTAATATACTGACTATTCAAATCATAAACCACTTAAGCTAAAGTACTTGGATTTAAGCCAATCTAGTTCCATTAGCTTTATGGTACTAAATTTAACTAATTATTTAAACAGATCTCTACATTGCTATCAGACAGACTTGGGGGTGGGGGAGAAGAATTGACCAAACATTCATGTTGGCAGAGAGATTATCTCCCTTTAAGTGGCTGCAATGACCATTTTACAAGCAAAATCTAGGAATATGCAAAACCCAATCCAAATCTCCCTTTCTTCTGGGAAAAGACAGATCATTCTGTGCAGTGACAGTCATTTTAAAGGAAGTGATTAATGAATCCAGTGTGATATGTGGAGGTGGAGTTTCCCTCTCTTATGGCAAAGAAGGCCAAAACTAAAAAAGAAATGCAGCAAAGGTGGGGGTAGTGACTGATGTGACTGATGTGGGGATTCCTCTCATGGCTGCTTCCCTGTTTGGGTCCTGCATCTACATTAGACTCTCGATTTATGCTCAGCATGCTGCATCTGCTTGCATGGCTAATGATGACCAAAGGCAGGCAGTTGGGCCCCACTTAATGACTTATTTAAAACACACACACATACATACAAACACAAAATATTACATTTGCATCCTGCCTTTCCTCCAAGAATCTCAAGGAAGCATACATGGTTCCTCTCCAGCTCATTTCAGCCTCACAGCCACCTTAGAACAAGAGAGTGGTTCGGCCCAAAATTACCCAATAACTTTCATCATTATGTAGAGGACTTGGTTTTATCGACTTGGTTTTACCAGTGCCAAGTGGTAGTTCCCTTGTTAATGGGGTAGTGAACCCACTCCAGGTTCTAATTCCAAGTTGAAAAGAGCTATCTGAACCTATCTGGGGGATGGGATTTTGGATGGGATGGCATTCAGCAACTATTCAGTAATTTGGATGGGATGGCATTCAGTAATTAGTGCTATTGAAGATCTTTTGCCCCTGGCGTGTGTTTGGGGGAAAAAAGGGTTTAAAAAAACATTTGTAGTTGTATTTTTGTTTCAGATTGCCTCTTCCATTTGTTTTTTGAAATTTTATTTCAGGGCTCTAGATTTATGAGCACAATTAGTGATATTATATGCTGATGTTATATTGTTCTGTGTAGTTGGAGAAAAAAAAAGGAATATGCTATGGAACTGCCTTTCCAGATGCTGACCCTATCTTAACTTACTCATTCTCCTTATAGACCATTTCTGAACTGCACACCACTTTGCATACTGGTTACTGCAACTAGCAGTTGCTGTTGCCAGTAATGTACCATCCACACACTTTGTTGTACCAGGGCATCTTCTTGGCTTGTGTCGCACACTGTGATTTAGCAAGAATTTCGAGGTCAGAATTACCCCAGGCCCTGAGATTTTGGGTCCAGGGCTTGAGACTTATGGATGACCCCTTGTAATGTCATTGGAGGGTGGCCTTGGTGATATCACAAGAGGCAGCTCCTGGTCATGTCATTAAGTATGATATCTTAAGCCTCAAACACAGTTGCACGGAGCATGCCACTGAAAACACAACAAAATAGAACACCAAGATCAGACATATGCATGAGTAAGTGTTCCTTATGTAGTTCGATGTCCCTTTTTGGGTGCTGTGTGGATTGATATTCCCTTCCTCCCACCACATCACTCAAAGCACCTGCCTGACTTACAGTAAAGCTCCTGAAGCTGCCCCACATGGCCATTATGTGCTTCACGCAGAGTAATGGAGAAACATCTGGCTACATCCCCATAGTCAGTTACAAAATGATGACTGAATGCTGAGATCTGCAGGGTCCTATAAAGGTCTCAGCACTGCTGTGGGGACACAGCCAGATGCTTCTCCACTCCTGGAGAGTGGCCGTGTAGGGTGGTTTCAGGGGGTTTACAGTAAGTTGTGGAGGAGTATCTGGCTCACATACAGATATCTATGCCATGCTGAGTGGATGTTAGATTGAGGCCTAAGTGTAACAAATCAGAAATACATGCAGTACATATTTTCAAGTTAGTGCTTTTTTCCTGAGATTTTTCCCTTGTCATGTAAACTGGAGAAAGATGTCCAGGTCCTGCAGTCTGACAACCCTGTTATTAAGATCTTGAGCTCTGCCCTTTTTACAGCTGTACTTAGGTTTGTACTGACAAATTTGGACCACTGCTTTTGTTATTCCAGAAAAAAACAGGTATGATTATCTCTAAATGTAAGGCACATCTAATTTTGCAATTCTTGATGTTTATCTCACTCTGTCTTTGCCAAAAATGTGCTGAGATGCCTCTTGTATGGGTATATTTGTTTGAATAAAGCAACATAATCATGAGATTTTGAAGGTTGCCTTTTTATCATTTTGTGAACAATAGCCTGGAGTTTTAAGATAAATATGTTATTAAACAAAAGGTCAAATCTCTTCCACAGTTTTAATTATACAGCTGAGATGCTTTCAAAAGTATCTTTTTAAAATGAGAAAATAATAACAGGTGGCAGTTTTCTCAGTGCTGCAAGAAATTTGTGGGATATTATTACCTTCACAGGCTTCCATCTGGATTTTTGAGACTGCATATTGCAATTACATTGGGAATTTCATCTTGTGACCTTTTACTTTAATTATATTTCCCCACAATAAGTTAATATGGTAATTTTAGGTCACTGATATTCACTATGCACTCTGCAAGAGCTAAGTTATATGCTGCAGGAAAATCAATATTTATGCATTTAACTTGGAGGAAAAACATCCCTGGGGCTGTTGTATTAATCTCCACATTTTTCTCTTTGGTTATTCTTTTCTGTTAGTAGATGTTTGGCCAGGTCACTATACTCTTAGACACTTTAGCTTTATGCCTTTTAGGGACATGTCAGTGCTATTTTGATATTTATTTCTTGTGGCTCAGCTTTTATATACTTTAGTATGCAAAAGTGAATAACTTGATTGACTTCCTTTCAATTTGAGGAACATGTCTGATAATCATGTAGCATAAGACAAAAATAGTGTTCCAAGAAAAAAGAGGCTCAGAGGGGCTGGGGTAAATGTAATCTGTCTTTGAGTCTAAACAGTCCTTCCTGAAGACCCTAACTGAAAAAAAAATTAAATATTAACCATACTACAATGTATTGGACAGCAATACCAAGTTCTTAAATTGTTCTGCTGGCTCCCAGTCCATTTCTTTCAAACAGTTGAAAGTGCTGTTTTTGACCTACAAAGCCTCGAAGGCTTGGAGAGAGCTCTGTGGGGATCTGTGGATGCCGATTATCTTCAGGGTCTCTCAAGAGCATGTGGGTCTAGCCCTTATCCAGGGCATGTGCCAGACACATATTCTGGCTGACATGCAATTGGCACTGGTCTGAAATCAGTCTATGCTTGCACAGTTGTAAACCTAATAAGGCTCAGTACATAGGGAGGATCAATCAGTGTTTAGCTTGTTTGAATAATTGATTATTATGGAGCCAGTTCAGATCTGCCTCTGGGGCCTTGCTCCAGGCCATGTTACCTACTCAAGTGATGACAGCAGACAAGGCCTTTCTGTTGTGAACATCCTGTCTCTGGAATTCCTTCAACTCAGAGATGCATCTGGTGCCATATCTGTTTTCTTTTTGGCACTTTAAAAAATCACTGAAAATATCAAATCTGTGAGTAGATCATAAACATGTATAAGTCTAGAAACTGACACCAAAAAACAAAGTTGACTTATCCATGGGTCAATATAAGTGCTATACATTAACTCTTTTTTTTTTTTAAAAAAAGGAACTATCTCCTAATGAAAAGCAAGAGTTTAATTTGTCCTGGAAGCACTGATCCACCTCTGCTGTCTCATCCATCCAGCCTTTAGTGTAAACACAAACAATTGTGCCTGCTGGAATTTTCTATTTTCTTTAGCACTGTTTTCCTTTGCTTTAATAAATAATAATAAATAATAATAATTTTTTATTTCTAGCCCGCCCCTCTGAACGAGCAATCGGGGCAGGGTACAGAAGGAAGTTAAAACATCAACAGTTAAAATGTCCAGTCCCATCCCCAGCTCCCCCTTTAAAAAAAGATTAAACCAACAACTAGTTAAAACATAGTGCAAATAGACAAACAATCAACAATATCAAACTTGCTTTATCCTTTATATCCTTTGTTGCATGCCCCTAAGTTTTACTGTCGATTTATCCATGGGTCATATCAAAATTCATAATTTTGGTCCCCCAAACTGCCCTCAATTTATACATGACGTTGGCTTAGAGTCGAGTATATATTCAGACTGTGGGGAGTCTAAATTTTATCAAGCAGCTGCCACACCCTGTACATGTCTATATGTTTTATTTCATGTGGCAGACTATACTTGTGGTGTGGTTTTAATTAGGAAAGTAAGGTGGGGAGAGAGGGAGGGAGGAAGTTTAATCCCTTAATTCTGCACACACTCAAATTAGATGGAATTTGATGCCTTCAGGGTATTTAGGCCTTTAGTGAAGTAGTTTTATTTTCCCCCTTCTCCTGCCAAAGGCACTAAGTATTTGCAGCAGAAGTACAGGGCAACTGTTTTACAAATTATGAAGAACTTTTAAAAAATCCTGCTTAAATATAAATAAGAACTTGTAATCTCTGATATGACACAATGCGATAGATGAATGCTAATAATTTTAAGAAGCAGGTCTCTCCTGTTCAGGAGAGAATGGGAAAGCAGATGCTGCTCTATCATACAATGGCTTGGTTCTGAGAAACCCGAATGGAAAGAAGTTTGCAGAGCTTTCTCACTACCTCTATTCCTGAAGCTCCCTTAACCTGCCAAACGTGCCCCTGGAATAGGCTGTGAGAAGGAAGGCTGGCCTATGGGCATAGGTCAAAAGGGTCAGAAACGTGGAAAAGGAAGCCAAGACTTAATAACAATCCAAAGTCAAAACAGGAGGTTAATTAGAATCAAAGTCAAAGCCAGAAATGCCAGATACATCAAAGCTCAGTCAGACCTAGACGTTCAAGCGTGGCTCAGTTAAAGGAGGTACAGTGGTCCCCCGGGTTACGAAAGTAATCTGTTCCGGATTACTTTTCATAACCCGTAAGTCTTCGCAACCTGGGGGACCCCTTTTTTTGCCGGACCGTGCGGCAAATTTAAAGGGGCCGCGCGGTTTTTTTATTCGGAACCCGGGGCTTTTTTCGTAAGCTCTTTCGTTCCCCGGGGTTTTCGTACCCCGGGGGATTCGTAACCCGGGGGACCACTGTATCCCAATATAGGATCCCATGTTCATCCTGAGTGGATATAATCAGTCTCAAATATTCTTTACTGAGAAACACGCCATCTGCAATCAGTCACTTCACAGTTCCAACAGTTTCTGAGAAGTTAGGAAGGAATCACCCCCGACTGGGTTGAGGCACCTTCCTTGTTAAGCTCTGTTTAAACTGTGCCCAATTTCAGACAGTCGTCATTCCCCAACACTTCTTCTTGCAACATCCTCACAGTTCAGGATGGTTTGCTGACCCATCAGATTGGGTTTCTGAACCACAGGTGAGAGAGGGAAACAGAAATTTCATTTCTGCCAACTTTCTTCTGTGTATGATCCTTGGGTTTCCACCCATCACTGAGCGAGCACTTATCTGTGCAGCAGAGGATGATGATGTGATGGTTGTGATCAAAAAGCAATGTTATGGATTCATGCACAATTCACCATTCACTATGGCACAGCCAAAAATGGGTTTGAGAAATTAAAAGGGCTACTTTGGTTGACAATAGCCATACTAAACTGACAAAACTGAAATCACACACTTTCCCTTGAGAAGCTATGAACTTCTACTTTCTCTACTCTTTCTCTACTCTTTCTTGGCCTAGCCAGGAAATATGGGGGATTTACTGTAGAATTGTCTTTGTCTAGCACCTTGTATATGCCCTTGTTTGCAGCCACACCTTTAGCTTCCTCTCCAGGTAGGGAGGTGCACATGCAAATTTAGGAAACATGACCAGAGATCCTCTTTAGTGTCACAGCTGTGCTGAGACAGGAGGATGCAAAAGGTCCAGAAAGAAGAGCAACAGAACAATAGGGCTTTTTCAGTGCCACTATCACAGCTAATTATTGGTTCCTTGGGTCCAGAAAGGGGCATAGTAGTACAGTATCCAGTGCCAACCAGGTGTGGAAGTGTTACATAAGTATGTACTGGATTGGCACAAGGTCTGCAAATGCTGATGTGAATCCAAAAACATTTTTAGCCATGATGGCCTCCACAATCCCTTTCTGTGGGCTGTGGGCTTCCGTGGAAACAGAAGTGTGAAATAACTATGAAATACCTACTGCATTTATTGATGGCCTTTCTTTACTATGAAAGAGTTGCTGCATCTTTTGAACTATTGATTTGTCATATATTGATCATTCATTGATCTGCAATGATGTGGTAGCCCTCATCAATTCTCCAAAGGAGTACTTTATCTACTCATTTCTCCAATACAATCTCCATTGCAAGTATGTTTTGCTTAAGATCATTCCTGAACAGAGCTACCAATGCTTTCCCTCACTGACTTGATAGAAGAAATCTGTGAACTCAATAGGGAATGGGGAGGCAGGAAGAGTTTGAGTCATTTATGCACACTTTCTGGTTTTTATGGGCTCTTATCAGAAGCACTTCAAAAGCTAAGAGGAAGACACTTTTCAGGAACTGACAACAAATTCAGATTAACAATCATTGCCCATAAAGTATTGAATAAATGTCTGTATTGTTACACAATGACACAATGTACTTTTCACAGCAGCACTTGATTGCATGGATTGTTATTACATTTCTATTCTCTCTCCTCCTTGTGGAAGTAATTAGAAGCCCAGAGATGACAGCTATTGTGAATGCCCCACACTATAAAAAGCATGACTTGAATTGCAAAGGAAATAAAAGATATTTTTGGCAATCTCTCCTATTGAATGCATCAAAAAGAAATGAAACCGAAGATGAAATATTGAAATATTGTTCTTAATTTTGCTGGTATGATTTCTTCTTTTACCCCAAGGAATTCTGTTCTGTTCTTTATATACAAGAACATAAATCAATCGTGTAAATAATTTGATTAAGCAGATCATGGGCAGTATGTCTCTCTCTCTCTTTGTGTGTGTGTGTGTGTATCTAGGTATGTAGGAGATAAATTTCTTTAATATACAAATGTTAAGTAAACCTAATATCTACCTATTTATCATTACAATTATTTAAAGCCTGCCTTTTGTGTTATTTATTTTCATTTACTGTGTTTATTTCATTTGTATGCCACTTTTCTCCCAGTAGGGACCCAAGGAGGTATACCTTCCTCCAAGCTACATTGCAAGTCCCATCAGAATATATGGCTATCCTCCCCATCCCCATACACAATAAACAAAACCAGCATTTACTGTAATATCAGGAACCTTGTTCCTGGGAGTAGACAGATCTAGTGAGGAAGGGATCGGAGTGTAGGTGATTCTATTGGGAAGACAGTCCAGACGGAGCAAACTTGGTGTCCCTTCAGTACTATCTACTTTGATTTTTAACCAGTTTTCAATCCTGACATCCAGCATATTTGAAGTAGTTCAGTGGATTGTATCCTGAATAGTAGATAGCCAAAACATCTGCTCTTACATGCAGGTATGACCCTTCCTTGTGAACCCAAGAGAAGAAGATCAATAAGTCTGCCCCAGCCTGTCACAATAACTTTGTGAGCAATTGTTAACAACTGTTTTTTCTCCGAGAGGTTCAGTAAAGAAGTCTTCTGAATTGCACACAGTAAAACTTTATTCCAGAAAAAACATAGATGTTATCAGGAAGACATCTACAGACAGAAATACCATCAGCCACAACAACGTTAACATAACGTTAACAACCTCCCACCCCAAATCTCCATGGGCGTCATCTTAATTTGTTTACATTACAACATACCACACCTTTCTACCATATCAGCTTCATTTTCACAGTCCTAAAAACCATCCTGGACTCTCATCTGTGGATATAGTTTACCTCAATTTCAGTAAGGCCTTTGACAAGGTTCCCCATGACATTCTTGCAAACAAGCTTGCAAAATGTGGGATAGACAAGTTAACTGTTACATGGATTTGTAATTGGTTGAGTGGCCGAACTCAAAGGGTGCTCAACAATGGCTCCTTTTCATCCTGGAGAGAAGCGACCAGTGGGGTGCCACAGGGTTCTGTCCTGGGCCCAGTGCTGTTCAACATCTTTATTAATGATTTGGATGACAGAATTGGGGGCATACTTATCAAATTTGCGGATGACACTAAACTAGGAGGAGTAGCTAATACCCCAGAGGACAGGATCAAAATTCAAAATGACCTGAATATACTAGAAAGCTGGGCCAATGCTAACAAGATGAAATTCAACACAGAGAAATGTAAGGTTCTGCACTTAGGGAGGAAAAATGAAATGCACAGATATAAAATGGGGGACACCTGGCTGAATGAGACCACATGTGAAAGGGATCTAGGAGTCCAAGTAGACCATAAGCTGAACATGAGTCAACAGTGTGATGCAGCAGCTAAAAAGGCCAATGCAATTTTAGGCTGCATCAATAGAAGTATAGTGTCTAGATCAAGGGAAGTAATGGTGCCACTCTATTCTGCTTTGGTCAGGTCCCACCTGGAATACTGTGTCCAGTTCTGGGCACCACAATTCAAAAAGGATGTGGAGAAACTGGAGCGGGTCCAAAGGAGGGCAACTAAGATGGTGAAGGGTCTGGAAACCATGCCCTATGAAGAACGCCTTAGGGAACTGGGGATGTTCAGCCTGGAGAAGAGAAGGTTAAGAGGTGATATGATAGCCCTGTTTAAATATTTGAAGGGATGTCATATTGAGGAGGGAGCAAGCTTGTTTTCTGCTGCTGCAGAGACTAGGACGCGGAACAATGGATATAAATTGCAGGAAAAGAGTTTCCACCTCAACATTAGGAGGAACTTCCTGACAGTGAGGGCTGTTCGACAGTGGAACACACTCCCTCGGAGCGTAGTGGAGTCTCCTTCCTTGGAGGTCTTTAAGCAGAGGCTGGATGGCCATCTGTCAGGGATGCTTTGATTTGGAGGTCCTGCATGGCAGGGGGTTGGACTAGATGGCCCTTGTGGTCTCTTCCAACTCAATGATTCTATGATTCTATGATTCATCTCTCCTTTCTGTTTTCCACCAGAAGACTCTGAGAAAATTTCTCCGTCACATAACTGCACGTTTCTGCACTAGGCAACAAGCATCCCTTTGGGCCACCACTAATTATTTCTACTAGTACTATGCCTACCATCATTCTCATCATATCCCAATATATTCTAAAATTCATAAAATTCTTCCCCATATCTAAAACACGGTTACCCCTAGTAAAACATGCTTACATGTTAAACAACAATAACCATCTTATGAAAGAATATGCCAGAGTCTGACTGTAATATAACATTTGACACTTGGAATTTCTCCATCATTCTCCTCCTACCCACATGCTCAGAGGAACTACAACAGGTAATATATGCCTTAATACACACAGGCACAAACACAGAAAAATGAAATGACTGGACTTTGGATATAATATTGTTACACTCTGGATAGTGTTTGGTGGTGGAGAAACATTAACATGAGCAATCTGTCATATGATGCTAACATATAAACTATCTGAGCTTCATGTTGCTGTTCAGCAAGTGATTGATTTGGCCTGTCATCATGCAATAAATCACAATATTAGCAGTCAGCTCCATTTTGAGCTAGGATCTTGTGCAATTATCATAACGGCTTATTATCTAACAGATGGCTTCAACAGAAGCTCTTTGTGGGTTTTTCAGGCTATGTGGCTATGTTCTAGAAGAATTTCTTCCTGATGTTTCACCAGCATCTGTGGCTGGCATCTCCAGAGAAAGAAGATGCCAGCCACAGATGCTGGTGAAATGTCAGGAAGAAACTCTTCTAGAACATGGCCACATAGCCCAAAAAACCCACAAATAACTATAGATGCCAGCCATGAAAGCCTTTGATTTCACATCAACAGAAGCTGTTTCCAAAGAGCAAGGTGCTGAAGAAACATCCTTGGTAGTACTTTTCTTTCTTGATAATAAATAGAAATGTTATTTAGAAAAAGAATAGGGGAGGGAGAGAGAGTTCCTGCCTTTTCAAACTGAATATAAACGGGAAGAGGCAATGAATGTCAGCATTGGTCAAGCTTCAACTTTGCAGCCACAATTATTTTATTGAGATTTGGGTCAATCCTTGGTGAGTCATAAAATGTTTCTATTGGAAGCTGAATGTTGGTTGGCAGCTTTATATTTAAGTTGCATGTAACATGCAAACAAAATGAGAAAGATGTAATACATTTCTTTAAAAACTCTCCTTTTGTGGGGACCATACCCTGGGTAGTCACTGTTTTATATAATGATTAGAAACATCTACCTTAGATTTTCATTGTGTGATAATGGAATGGAAGAGAATCAATGAACAGAAATGTAATCTACACAAAATAGAGGTTGCCTTGGTGGATAGTTCAAGGGTTTGAGGAAAGGGTGAACATCTGCATCAATGGGGTGGTGAATCTATTGTGAGTTTTATTCCAGACTTTAAAGAACCTACCCACAGTACCAAACCTATCTGGGAAATAGGCATTAGCACTTTGGATAGGTCCTTTAACATTATGGAATATAAATCAGAGCACATTCACTGCACCACTGGCAGGGAAGCCACCACCCATCTCTGCAGCCTGGTCAGATTTCCTCATCCCCTGAGTTTGTGAGTGGTGACCAATTCATCTTTGCCAGTGGATGTACAAGCTGCCTTCATGGCAAGGAGCACCTTCCTTATAGTAATCTGTAGCTTTAAGCTGAATGCACCTTACCTGGACAAAGATAATCTTGCCTCAATGATCTCAGTCTTGATAACCTCCACATTGCACCACAATTCAAAAAGGATGTGGAGAAACTGGAGCATGTCCAAAGGAGGGCAACTAAGATGGTGAAGGGTCTGGAAACCTTGCCCTATGAAGAACGCCTTAGGGAGCTGAGGATGTTTAGCCTGGAGAAGAGAAGGTTAAGAGGTGATATGATAGCCCTGTTTAAATATTTGAAGGGATGTCATATTGAGGAGGGAGCAAGCTTGTTTTCTGCTGCTGCAGAGACTAGAACGCGGAACAATGGATGCAAACTGCAGGAAAAGAGATTCCACCTCAACATTAGGAGGAACTTCCTGACAGTAAGGGCTGTTCGACAGTGGAACACACTCCCTCGGAGTGTGGTGGAGTCTCCTTCCTTAGGGGTCTTTAAGCAGAGGCTGGATGGCCATCTGTCAGGGATGCTTTGACTTGGAGTTCCTGCATGGCAGGGGGTTGGACTGGATGGCCCTTGTGGTCTCTTCCAACTCTATGATTCTATGATTCTATGATTCTATGATTCTATGCACTGCAATGTCTTATATTACGTGGCTGCATTTGAAGACAGTTCAGAAATGTCAGTTACTTCAAAATACAGCTGTGAGGCAGTTGACATGGACAGTATGTTCAAGCCAACCATTTGGGGAAGGGGAATCAGTACAGATTTCTCGGACCCAGCAACCTGAAAAGGGATAGGGACCTGATGATGTTCTATACGTGAAGCAAAATGGCCTGAGTGTGATCAAAGAAGGAAAATCCACTTGTTTCCATCTGAGTCTGGCTTCAGGCTGCTCTAGTTGCCATTGCCAGAGACCTCATGTGTTACCTCCTGCACAGTGATACATCTCCCCCACTTCTCCCCCTGTCCCATCCATACACCCATCTTCCATGGAATACTGCAAGTGTACCCACTATACCAGGCAACAGGTCTTTGGGGTCTCTTCCCAGAATGTAGGAAGTTAAGGAAAGAGAGGGAATAAAGCAGAGATCCTTCCCTTCCCTTTATGTACAGCCATGGTCCCTTTTCTCATTCAGGTCAAAGTCACCACCCTGGTCTAGGAGTGTTTTCTTTCCCAACTTATGGTTACCTACTGATGGCTCCCACTCATGTTACAGATCAGCAGGCAAACAGCTGGTGCTGGGGATGAAAAAAAGATTCACCAGGGCCTAAACCTGTTTGAAGGCTTTCATACTGACTCCAACTTAGTTTTGGGCTCAATTTAATGTGCTGTTTTGGACTTTAAGGACCTTCATGCTTGGAACTGTGATATCTGAAGGACTGTTTGTTCCAAAGTACTAATGAATCACCACATATTTCTTTGACTGGCTTTCTTACATGCATATACACACATTTATATATTTTGTCCTTACAATCTGAATACAATGAAACATGAAGGAATGATAGCCGCAAAGTGTTCTTACGAAAGCATCAATTTTCTCTAGAATAAGTGTAATGGAACAAGTCCCCTTTTGCTTATTGGCCTAAGTATCACTATTTTCAAAAATATGTAAAAAAAAGAGCACAATTTCACCAGAGAGACATATGTTGACTGGCAAAGGTAATCAGTCATAGAGGATAGCTTTATTCTATATATTCATCTTAATAAAATAGGTTGGAATATCTGAATAAATACAACACATATATTTATTGAATGCTACTAGCTGTTGCTGGATCCATCCATCAGAGCAAATGGGAGTGACTTCTCCATGGTTTCTTCCTATGTTGCTCAGGTCAGCTTATTTGTATGTTTAAATCATAGTGAGAAGAGTGATACACTTCCTTCCTACACAACCATCTCTACCCCAAACTTAGACTATTGAAGAAATAATTTGTTCAGTATTCTGACACCTGTCACCATCACATTTCTATCTGTAGGACCTATACAGCTAACACTCATATTGTGTATGATATGTATGTATAAACAATAATTAGAGTTTCATTACTTTAAGGGTTTTCCCAAACAAGCCCTAATTTTGTAATTTATATAAAAATAATTAATGCTGAGGCCCAAAAAAAATGAGGCCTTTGCAACTGTGAAGGGTGCAATTTACCATTGACCCACTGCTTTGCAATGGAATGTGAAGGAACAAACCTGACAAGAGAAGAAAAATTACTATGACACTAAGAATGAAATAAAGGCAGTTAAGCACAACTGCCATCTTTCTTTGTAACCATAAAGAAAGGAGGACAGCATTGTTGTAGAATGAAAAATATTAAGCCTAATATATAATATACTTGAATTTATGGCTGTTACTAATATCTGGCTGATTTAGTCTAACTGATACCAGTTTAAATGTACAAAACTCGCACTTAGGAGACAGAATGTTTATAGCAGGTTTGTAACTCCTGGAAGAATGGCAAGGAATTAATTCTTCCAGGTTGCCCTGTATAGCTTTCAAAAATGCACAGAGACTTGTGTAGTTTAGCAGAGTAGGCCTTTAAAACCTGTAGTTAACCAAATGGGTATCTTATATAAAGTAAGGTGTACCAAACAGGAACAGCTTTATATGAAAAAATCATGTAAGTACTCTCATCTCTATCAGCCTACTTTTGACAAGGATGTTTTCCAATGATCTATAGAAAATTTGGACCCTCTTCCTTTGCTGGATAGCTAGGCTTTACCTCATAGGGTGTGGTAATTTATTTCCTTCCAAGCCTATGTGCTTTCAAGCAGTTTCTGTTGGAAGAGAGATTGGGACTGTCTGCAACCTAAGGGCCTGTTGGCACATTATGACTTGGAGAATAGATGTATGTTCAGCTGGTGAAGAAGTTCTGCGTCCATCCACTGAAGGGATCTATGAGAACTTCCTTTGCATTTATTTCTTGCTTTGGCATCTATTTATGCCTTTATTTACCCATCTCTACATCACCAATAAACTGTCATCTACTAGCACCAGTTGCTTTGCTGCATTGTGCCATATTCTCAGGTCTGCTTTGGCTGATGTCTGAGTTGATCAGGCTCCTGAGTTCAAGGAACCTGCCACATGTGACAACCACCTGTCACACACACATACACACTACCTAACATTTTATCACCTGTGTCAGGGTTGTGCAACCTCTTTCAGCCCAGGGACTTAATACAATCTGAGAGACATTTTGAGGGACCAAATTCCTGTCGTTTTTTTTAAGAAGGACATATTAATGAACACATTAATGGCAAAATGCCCTAATCACCAATTATGTATTTATGCACATTTTAGAAATGCATACCTTTTTCTGTACATTTTTCACACGTGTGTTGTTAGAGGAATTTTTCTTTCTCTCATGGAATATGTCACAAGCCAGAAAATGTACAGATTTCCGATTGTAAATTGTGTTCCTTTCCATTATATATAAAAAGGTGCATTCTAGAATCATAGCATCATAGAGCTGGAAATGACCACAAGGGCTATCCAGTCCAGCCATGCATGAACTCACAATCAATGCACCCGATAGATGGCCATCCAGCCTCTGTTTAAAAACCTCCAAAGAAGTAGATTCCACCACAATCCGAGGGAGCATGTTGCACTATTGAACAGCTCTTACTATTAAGAAGTTCTTCCTAATGTTGAGGTGGAATCTAAACATTTATGATGTAAAGCTGACAAAACAAAACTTGACAGAGCCAGTTTCCCACACACCTCTGATTCTTACTGGGTTATACATGAGGTCTGGCAGTGCAGCAAGGTAGAATCTTCTTGTCTGAGAGTTAAAATAGCAATGCTTGTGTACAACTTACACTGGGCTGAACTGGATGACTGTCCAATTCAGTCCATGGTTCAGTTGCACACATTGCTCCCTTATTTGTCAGATTGCTTCTGTATTTATGGTGTAAAGTGTGAGTGGTACAGAGCATTACATCTCTACTTACTGGCACACATACCTTGTTTTTGATTTATCAGACATTCACAATTGTGTGTGCATTGGCTAATGCTGTGTGAAAAATAAATTTATTAAAAATGAACTGCATGAATTAGGGGAATGTAGGCCTAACCTGAATGTTACACCACCCGCAAAATGATGTGAAAAGTGTGTGAAATGTCTGTAAATATGTAGATCCAGTCAGAATGTTGCACACTGCAGTGAATGGTTACTTTTGCTAGGAAAGGGGCCTATGACTTGGGTTGGCATGGAGGTAACCAATTACAATGTGTCTTCTTCCTTGGAGGTCTTTAAATGGAGGCTGGATGGCCATTTGTCAGAGATACTTTGATTGTGAGTTCCTGCATGGTAGGGGGTTGGACTAGATGGCCCTACGATTCTATGATTCTACTTGCTTCACTGTGCAAGTATATACAACTATGACAATAGTATCATCCAAACCCAATTATTGTCTACGAACTGTTAGATCAGACCTATTACAAACATCTGCGAGAAAAGAAACAGATGATGAAGGGGGAGCATTTCTGGGATGTCACAAGTCTGGCCCTTATAACAGTTGTAAGACAGGCAAAAGTAAGCAAGTAGGCTGAAATTGCTTCAAGAACAGAAAATGGGCACAAGAGCAGTATGGCTAAACTGAGTCAGAAACTATCTAGTATTTGCAGTAGTTTCTACCATGCCACATCGCATACCTTCTCACCTATAGGACAGGGGGACATGGAGAATTCCCCCCCCCCCCCCATAAATGTGGTTTCTAGGGCTTGTGGAAATTTCACAGCCTACCTTTCAGGCTTTTCCCCCAAGCCCCGTTCCATTACCTCTGGGGCTTGTACCTGAAGAAGGCTCACAAGCTGTAATGTTGGCACTCCACCCATGTCTTGTATCAAGTAGCCCACAAGCCTGAGTGCTATCATCCACCATCTCTGTCCAGTCTTTTTCCTGTGCTCTTGGCTTTTTTGTTTCACCAACACCGCACAAGTGCAACACACATACAAAGACTATGCCACTGATCCAAAGAGCTCTGGTCAGATGGGAATGAATGGAGATTTACAGGGCTTAAAACGGTCTCACACACAAAACCCAGACTTTTTCTTCTTCTAGTGCCACTCAGATTCACCTGGAGACCTCAGAAGCATAGCAATTTCAGGGAACTTCAACCCTACGTTTCTGAAATATCTCAGCTTAAATGCTAAAGAAAACCATTTATTCATTATACATAATAAGGCGGGCAGTTAATGGGCTTGATGGATTTTTTTTTAAAAAAATAACATGAAATAACTTCAGTTTTTATTCCAAAGGGTTGGTTGACTAGTGCAGCTTCTGATAAGAAAGAAGAAAGGACTAGGATACTTCTGAGCATATGTACAATCCCAAAAGTTTTGACTACAATCCTTTCACACACAAAAATCATACCAAGGTTATCCCAAGTCTTTTTTGTCAAAGCAACTGTCTCTCTCTCTTTCTCTGTGTTTTGAAGTTAGAGAATAATATTGCACAAGCAGGGGCTGCAGTGGAAACACAGTACATGTCTGCTTTCACAATTGCACTTTTGCTATCTTTCCTCTGCAACTCCTGATCCCAACCATTCAGACCAGATTTTTAGAAAGAAAATGTCCAGTAACCTGATGCAGAAGGTGGATGAGATAAGGCCCCTGGTGGGATTATGTAGAATGCAATGAATATAAACCTACCCATTTTCATACCCCTGCATCTCTCCCTGGCAACACTGGTAAATGTATATACTAGTAACTAGGCAAAATAATGATTTATGCTAACAAAAAAGAAAACTTCAATTAAATACTTTTCACAATTCCCATTAACCTTTTTGCTCTTATTTGCACAAGTCTTGCAAGCCCTCTTAATTGAAACAGTAGGCACTGTGGAGAGGTCAGCATGTGACCTTGCAGATAAAGCAACAGTGTGCAGTTTACAAGGACACGGTGGAACAAACTCAAATAAAAAGTGCTTATGTGTGAAGGTGACAATATTACCCAAGTCTTGTGATGAGAAATCTTTCTCCAACCTCATTTACAACTGTCAGTCTAACCCTTTGGGATACTGTCTGCAGAATACAGACATCATTAATCCTAAAGTTGCATTTGTTCACAGTTAGGGGAGTTCTGCTATCATTCTAAATTGTCAACAGAAGTGAGCTGCACTTGAATGTCTGTTTTCCAAACCCCTTCAGGCTATAAATGGTTTGCTACAAAGGCTGCAATGATCTATGAAAAAACCCACCCACCTTTTGAAATTGTCACAGAATGACTAGAAGAACCATCTCTGGAGGAGAGATAAAAAATAATGATGATAATGATGATGATGATGATGATGATGATGATGATGATGATGATGATGGAGCATGAGGATGCACTTCCTAATATCTAGGAGCTTTAAAAAATATATACATGAGAGAGTCTTTGGACAATTATCGTATCTGGGCAATGATAATTGTGAATATGACATACAGTTATTAACCACATAATGAAAACACTCTTATATATCATAACCATTCAGTTTGCTACCACTTTGTATCTTGGAAATGCTCTCCTACAGGGTTGGGAGCATTGCTTTTTACCCAGGACTGTACATGTTCTGAAATAAAATATATATATTTAAGCTATGCTGCTGCCTCCAACCCTGTTATACACTCTCCATTACTAAACTGAGGGAGCCAGCACTGCCAAAGATGATTCCATGGTCATGTGGCCAGCATTACTAAACACCAAACATGTTCCAAACACCGCATGAATGTGAAACCTATTTATCTACTTGCACTTTTACATGTTTTCAAACTTCTAATTTGGCAGAAGCTGGGACTAGTGATGGGAGCTCACTCCTTAAAGTGGTGATTGGGTCTCAAACTGCCGACTTTGCGATCATCAAAGTTGGCATTCTAACCACTATGCCACCATGTCCCTAATATATATTAATATAAGTATTAATATATAAAGCTAGGTCACAAATGATGTCTCCCATATTCAGCCTGACTCTGAAGTTCCAACCCTATCACTCACCCTGCCCTTTTACCCTTTAAATGCCATCCTAGGTCTGGGTCTCAGGCCCTAAGCTGACATTTACAATGAACAAGCAGATGTGCTGACAGGTTGGTCCAGTAGGGTAATGCATGACTTATCCTCCTTATCCATTCTTAAATTAAAACATCCAGAAAGAGATGCAGAGAATAACAACAGTAAAGATTTATTTTTGGTGGTTCATTTTGGGTTTTTATTTTCTTAGATTTCAGTGTGGCTATACCATTTCAATCAGTTCTAAAATGCACCCGTTTATACTGGATTGGGTCAATTTATTGCAGAATGGGGATAAAATGAACAAGGGTAACATTTCCTCCTCCCATGAATGTAAAATGGAAAAGTACGAAATAGTTGTGTGGTGTACACCTGACCCTCTTCTTTGAGATTTTGTAGAAAAGTTAAGGTCTACAGTTGACTTTGGTAGTGTATCTTTGCAGCAGAAATTAAAAATGATCGTGGAACATTTTGTATTTCAGCTAACAACCAAGACGCTTTCTTTTTTCAAGTGTCACTTATGCTGGAAATGTTATTAAGATAGGAGAAATTATTTAGAAACACATTACAAAGAACATTTTCTTGGAGGATATAGAAAGAAAGCTTAGTTATTTTCAGCCACGCAGGTGTCAGTTTGTTAAAGACAATTGTTTTCGAAAAGCCAGTTATTCTGAGCACTGCATATAAATTTCTGTCCTCACTTCCAATTTGCATACAGCTGCAGCAATTCATACTTGTATTCCTTTAAGTTTAAGGATGTTATTTCTCCGATCACAGCCAGGGCCTCCTTAAAGCAGGGGCTCACTCACACTATGCAATGATAGTGCTATTTTACTGTTGCCTTCAAGTTGTTTCCGACTGTTGTCGACCCTATGATAGGCTTTTCTTGGTAAGATCTGTTCAGAGGGAGTTTGCCTTTGCCTTCTTCTGAGGCCGAGAGTGTATGTTTGAGGCTCAGAGAGTGTGAGAACATGGTTTCCATGCCTGAGTGGGAATTCGAACTCTTCTCCAGAATCCTACACTGTAGAAATAATGCAGTTTGACACCACTTTACCTGTCATGACTTCACCTCACAGAATCCTGGGATTTTGATGACGCACCTGCACTCTTTGGCAGACAAGGATAAAGACCTTGTAAAATTAGAAATCCCAGGATTCCACAGGATGGAGCTACAGCACTTAAAGTGGTGTCAAATCGCATTATTTCTACAATGTAGATGCACCCCTAGTTCATCATCCAAACCACCATACCACACTATCCAGTTTAACTGCAATGGTTCTGTCCTATGGAGTCCTGGGATTTGTTGTTCAGGAAAGGGCCTTTAAAGTTCTTATGCAGACTTCAATTAGAGTTCTACAGACCTCTGGATTCCATAGGATGGAACGACGGCAGTTAAAGTGAAATGATAGTGCTATAGCTGTGTAGTGCAAATGTGGTCCTGCTCATAGGAGGTATTTATTAACTAGATTTGCTTTTTCCAAAGAGGTATGATTTATCAGCATACCCCAGAGGTATCAGCAGCATTCATTATGAGCTCTACAAATGCCTTATCTGACTATATTATTCAGTCACACAGGTTTTACTTTAGAATAGGTCTCACAATGGCATTTAAACAAGCAGCAGAATGATTATATTAAGCATTTAAGTATCAAAATTACATTCATTAGGTTGCAAAACCTAGAATCACTGCACAAGTATTTATTTTGTCCACAAACATGAACAGTTTGTTAATGTAACAAGTGTCGCCTTTAATGAAAGCAGGCATCAAACAAATGAATCTTTTTACCAAGGATACATCCGTTTTATCTATTTTTTTTGTTCACTATTGAACATACAAAGCTCCCTCAGACAATTAAAGATAGTGTTATATAGTAGTTAGTATGTTAGAATGGGTTGAAATTCCTATACAGCTCCAAAGCTTGTGAATGATCAGCCTAGTTATTATATTTTTATGTAACCCACCTCACAAAGGTTAAAAATTAGTTACCTGCAATTTATTCCCTTAACTATGGCACAATTAATTATATTATGATTATAATTTAGGATTCCTCCATTATGGGCCAATCATTCCAGTAATGTCAGCCTATTCTATTTCTGGATATTATGTCATATAGTGATTGTTCCTATGAAAGTCAGCAAGGTGTAGTCACAAAGTGATTCCCAAACATTGGTCCTCCAGATATTTTGGACTTCAGGCTCCAGAATTCCTGACGGTTGGCCAAGCTGACTAGGGATTCTGGAAGTTGAAGTCCAAAATACCTGGAAGACCAAAGTTTGGGAACCACTGGATAGGGGTTTGAGTGTTGGACTATGACTCTGGAGACCAGGGTTTGAATCCCTGCTTGGCCATGGAAACCCACTGGGCCTTCTCCACTACCACCCCCCGGCTGTGGAATGGCCTGCTGAACAAGATACATCTTACTGAGACTCATGACTGCTTTTAAAAAGCTGTAAAGACGTATCTTTTCTTGCAGGCCTTCCCAGACATCACTTAAATTCTCCCCGGCTCCAAAGCTATTCCTAGACTTTTCTCCACCTTTCTCCCAGCCACTAGCTATGTGCCCAAGAATAACTGGGTTTTATGATTTTTATATTGTCTGCTTTTTTTGCTTTGTTTTAATCCTTTGCTAATTTAATTATGTTTTAAGGGGTGGGAGGTTGGGATTGGGTTGTAATAATTTTAAACTGTAATTGTTTTAAACTTTGTTGTACCCCGCCCCGATCGCTTGGTCAGAGGGGCGTGTTATAAGTAAAAAAATTATCATCATTATTATTGTTATTATGACCTTGGGCAAGTCACATGCTCTCGGCCTCAGAAGAAGGCATAGACAATCCCTTCTGAACAAATCTTGCCAAGCAAAACCTTTGATAGGTTCATCTTGGCGTTGCCATAAGTCAGAAATGACTTAAAGGCATACAGGAATTATTGTTCCTATCCCTGCACCCAATCATGCCCTAAATATACTGGGAGTTTGACCATTCCTCTTTTTTTTTGCTTGTGGTATGGTCACCTGCGATATAAGTGGGGCTTCCTTCCTTCCCTGTTATTTTTTTCCACTAACTCAACAGCTCTCTCCATATTCCTTTTCCTGTATCCACATGCCCTGTCTTGCCCATATATATACATTTCCCCCCAAAAATGTTAGTGCTAAAGTGCTATACCAGTTTAGTGCTATAACACGTTAGCACTATAACTGTTAAAAAAAAGGCAAAGAAAAAGTTCAATCTGGTAAGTGGAAATGTAATGAAGTTCAAAGACAAAAATCACTCCTCAGCTCAGCATCTCATCATTGGGATCCCCTTTTCTCCCTCCAGAAGTACAGGAAGAACATAAACATATAAGAATTTGTTGCTGTTTCTGGCTGCCTTTGAGTCAACCTCAACTCACGGTGACCCTAAGAATGAGATGTATCCAAATCCCCCTATCCTCTACCTCTCTGTTCAGGTTCTGTAGGTTCAGGCCTGCAGTCTCCCTGATTGAGTCTATCCATCTGGCACATAGTCCTCCTCTCTTTCTACTGCCTTCTACATTCCCCAGCATCACTGACTGTACAAACAGCAGCCCCCTTTTCAGCTAGATCGGGGCCATAGTAACCGCATGCCATGGCCCAATTTGGCCTTTCCAGGGCATGAAAAGGAGCCAAAAAAAGCAGTGGGAGGGTCATGACGCAGTGGCTATATGGCACTTCATTGGCACTGCATCGTGTGGATGCAGTGCAAAAGGAGCGTCATGACACCACATCCTGTGTGATGCAGCATCACAACACCCTGAGGATAGAGCTATGCCCTGACTCTGCCCCCAGGCTGTCCCAAAGTGCTGGTCTGCACAGGGATTGTCTTTTCTATTGAGTTGTGCCTTCTCATGATGTGGCCTTTGAGAATCTACCCCACCTTTATTGGAAACCCCCATGACAGAATTTGTGACTTGTCACAGAAGGTCACAAGAATAAACCAGGACTGCATGGATATTTAAAAAAAATCCCAGTAAGTGTAGTACAACTCCCACAGATCACAAGGCTTTTGGCCAGTCTTTAGGAGCCCTTAAGTAGGGACAACTCTATTCTTTTTGCAGTGTAACTGTAATGTTTAGTTAGTTTTATAGTCATGAGTGTAACTTTTGTTAAGATGGAGATGGACTATTCCATTGTTCAAAATGCTGGTTTAAGTTGCACTGAATGGAAAACATTCCGAATTTTGTTTAAACAGTAAATATAAATAGTTAAGCTAGTTTTGGAAAGTAAAGCTACCAAAACCTTTTAAACAAAAAGTTTAGGATTAGAATTATATTAGTAACCAGCTACTTGTGGGCCTTGGGAAAATAACTGTAACTATTTTTAATATACATTTTAGAATAAGTAATTTGTTTTATTCAATTATAGGTAAAAAGGAGTAGGCTAGGATACACATACCTTGTGCTTCATGCCATCCAGGACTACTGGGAAAAAGGATAAGATCAAATTGAGACAGATAAAAATAGAGACTGAGTCAGACCATGGCTCTCTTTGCCCCTGTATTGTCACTCTGACAGGCAAATGTTCTCAAGCAACTTTATCTACAAATTCTAATATTCAGTCACGCAGAGATGAATTATAGGTATATGCATGCACCTCCTCCCCCAACTCTTCTCTCTCTCAAAAGACAGTCTACCAGTCCAACTAGTGAAATTTTATTTGCCACAAGATCCGAACTGAATCTCCAATAGGCTGGTATGTCAAAGAATGACTTTCCTCAATAATCCCATGATACTGAAAAGGCTTCTTAATCAAAACAATTAATGGCCAGAGATGTAAGTAAACAGAGGATGTGGTGCTAGAAATGAAACAGAAATGGATAGAATGGAGTCCTGGTTTGGCTTTAAGAGAACCCTCTCCAAACTGGTATTTTTTAGATGTGCTGGAGCACAATTTCCATTGTCCACAACCAGCTGGCTGGAGACAATGGGGACTGGGTGCCCAAGATGCCAAGAGGTACCAGTTTAGGCAAAGGACAGTATTATTTAATCCCCTTGCAATTTACAATATAGCTTACTCAGACATAGTACTAAGTTAACAGCCAACTGTCCACTTTCTCAGAGGCTTCTGGCGCCCTGACCTAACATAGTACAGTGAATAAACCTATAGGCCTATGCTTTTTAAATTTGTTATGAGGTGAGGTATACTTTACTGCTTTCCTTTTTTCTCTCTTTTCATAAATGCTCAATAAGGCATTCTGGAGGCAGCTTCTGTTACCTTGATGGTTGTAGACAAGCACACACAGCTAAGGTAAGATCAGCTAGAACAAACTCCTGCTCTTCCTCAGCTCAATATTGTTGTACTGTTTACTGTAGACATGCTGCTATGACCTACCTCCAAGGTCTGTGGAACTCCAGCCCTCCTGAACTATCCTTCCAATGTTGATGATGCTATAAGGTTCCAGTTTAAAAGAGCACAAGGAGACGCTGGACATGTGTAAAAACACTTTGTGAAAAGAAGCTTCTTTGTCAGAGGTTTTGCTAATTAAGTTATGCCTGTACCTGAGTAGCATCAGTGAATAGAAGGTATCATAAGGAAGTATGTATGACCTGTGCTCAGATCTGACAAATACAGTTTAAAGCTATCCAGTGATCTGATTGTCATGAAATTAAGGGCATGATAAATGAAAAGGTGGTTTCACATCAGGAAATGCCAAACTTGTTTTTCCTAATTACTGAATGCCTTCAGTGGCACCTATAAAACATTATTTCATTCATTGAAATAGCCTTAAAAGCAGTTATTCTGGGGAAATTACTAATGTAACGCACAGAGGTGCTAAGCTAATTTCAGGCATTTTCAGCCTGAATCACAAGTTCAATTTAACATCACAGAAGAGAAGAAATAATAGCTTATCATGATCAGAAAACACTTTAAAACCTGGAAAACACCTGAAGATGCTGACCTGTACAGTAACACCTGAGATTATAACAGGACAATAAGAAGAATAAGAAATCACTTAAAGGATTTGCTTTCAATCACATCAAGGACATTGGATACCTCGGCCCCATTCACGCTACGAAATAACGCGGTGTGGAAGCTGGTTTAAAGGGGGGTCATTCATACTTGCACCGAGCACACTCAGTGCAGCTTGTGGAAGGGCAAACGAAATGCTCACTTACGCTGTTTCTTTTGGAATCAGGGGTTCCAGCCCATCTTTTAAAAAAGAACTGGGTTTTTGGAGGAAGCCACCAATAGGAACATGCTGTCAATCCCATTCAGAGCACTCGGGAGGGAAGACTTATGGGCAGAAGGGCGGACCTATCATGGACTTTTTTGACAAGTTTCTTCAGAAGGGCTTGCTTTTGCTATCCTCTGAGGCTGACATAGAATGGGATTTTCCTCAAGGGAATAGTGTTTAATGTTGAACAACCAGAAAAATGGTGTAAGATGTGCATAATTTGACTGACATTTTTAAAAAAACTCCCAGCATCGATTGAACACATAGAAAATCCATTCTGAATTGATTCAAAGGCAAATGTGAATGTGAAGTGTGTTAAATTGCCATGGACAATTTAGCTTTGATAGCGGCAAATGTAGTGGGAAATTTGATTCGATGTTGCATGTGATTCGGATCTATTCAGTGCGAAAACACAAGTGTGAATAAAATCCTAGTTTCCAAAATCTAACAAGAATTGGCTAAATCTGTAGCCACTTATTCCTACAAGAAATGTCATTATCAGGGCAGGGTTGATAAAAACAGTTTGCTGCCAGACGTGAAGGATAAGATGACAGGGGCCAAGATACATCCAAGTCTAAAAGCCAGCTGAACTAGCAACACTAGCAATAGCAGAATGTCTTCCAATTCACCAGAAGTTCCAGAACAACTTAGGGAGCTCCACTTGTGGTAGAGGGGAATAAGTGTAGAATCTGTGAGGAACATCCCAGTGGCTGTTTTTGCTGTGTGCTGTCTGAGAGAATTGTCCCACACTGCCAAATAGTAGGGCTGGCCCTGCATCAACTTTAGTACTAGATCACATTTTTAGACTGTAAGCCTTTTAGACTGTAAGCCTGAGGGCAGGGATCCGTCTAATTTAAGATTGTATGTACGGCACTGTGTAAATTTACAGTGCTATATAAATAAAGGATAATCATCATCATCATCATCATCATCATCATCATCATCATCATCACATGAGACTCAGAACCTGGGAAAATTCCTTTTCTGACTGCAGCTCCCAGAAACCCCCTGCCAGTATGGCTATTTTTGGTCTTTAATTGATAGCACTGTCATAATTGCCTTTTAGACTCTAGTGATCTCCTGGAATGTAAACTCCTGTTGAGCTGATTCTGCAGGGCATGAATTTAGATATCAATAAAGGAATGCAATTCAAACTCAGCAGGGCTTCCTTCTGAGCAACAGACACAAGATCATGTTGTTAAAATAATACTTCAAGCTAATGGATTGCTTTTAATTTTAGATTTAGACAAATTTGTGGAAGAGGTACTTTTGGTCCCCATGGAGTAGCTTTGGAGGACTTTTGTTGCTTCAGCCTAATGACAAGCTAGTCTCTGACCAGTGACATTTTTTACTGCCTTTTCCTTTCTGCTCTCCCCCCATGATACTGAAAGACCAGAGCAAATTTAGGGGATGCATGTAGGGGGAGATGTCCTCTTGTGCTTGTCGTGAAGCACGTCAATGGACTGTGGTCTAGCAATGCCACAAACCCACTGCTTGGAGAACCTGGAAAACACTATTATTTTATTCTTCTTTTAATTCTGAGATGAGTTGAACAGTCTGTTCCAAACAGGGCTCACCAGCAGTAAAAGCTCATGCTTCACAATCAGTGTTCTTCTGATTACAGTCCAAACTGACAATGCAGTAATCAGCAGGAGAAAACATGGGTTTGTTAAGAACAAAGCCTGCCGATCTAATCTACTATCTTTTTTGGATCAGGTCACTAGTTTAGTAGTAGAACTATCTACTCAGGTAGATGGTTTGAATAATGTGGGTGTCATTTATCAGCAAAGCACCTGATAAGATCCCATATAACATTTTGCATAGCAAATTGATTAAATGTGGAGCAAATGGAAACACTGTCAGACTAATCCATAATTGGTTGGAAAAATGTGCTCAAAGAGTCATCACAACTGACTGTATTTCAAATTGGAAAGAAGTCTCCAGTGGAAGGACACAAGGTTCTGTCCTATGGCCATTACTCTTCCAACTTTTTATCAATGAATTAGAATCATAGAATCATAGAATCACAGAGTTGTAAGAGACCACAAGGGCCATCCAGTCCAACCCCATTCTGCCATGCAGGAACTCTCCATCAAAGCATCCCCAACAGATGGCCATCCAGCCTCTGCTTAAAGACCTCTAAGGAAGGAGACTCCACCACACTCCGAGGGAGCGTGTTCCATTCGGAAGATGCAGTGGAGGAAATCCTAACCAAGACACAAAACTGACAGGGGTGACCAATACATAGGAAGACGGGAACAGAAAATCTAAAATATCTAGACAAACTGGAAGACTGGGAAGAAATTAATACAATAAAATTCAATAAAGTCAATTGAACTTTAGGAGGAACCTCTTGATAGTAAGAGTGGTTCGGCAATGGAGCTAATTGCCTAGAGAAGAAGTGGGGTCTCCTTCTCTGGACATTAAAAAAAAAAAAAAAAAAAGGCTGGCCAGCTACCTGCTGGGGATGCTTTACCTGGAGATTATGTGCTGAGCAATGAATTGGACCTGATGGCTCTTGAGACACCTTCCAACTCTATGATACCATGGAAAAAATGACTTCTGAGTATTCTTTGCCTAAGAAAACTCTATGGAATTAATAGGATTGCCATAAGTCGACAAGCAACAGCAATAAGTGTACAGTGTCTAGACTGATGGAAGTAATAGTACCACTCTATTCTGCTTTGGCCAGACCTCATCTGAAATGTTGTGTCCAGTTCTGTCACCTCAATTCAAAAGGAATGTTGACAAGCTGGAGCGTGTCCAGAGGAGGGCAACCAAAATGGTGAAAGATCTGAAAACCATGCCTTATATGGAAAGACATAGGGAGTTGGGTATGTTTAACCTAGAGAAGAGATGGTTAAAGGGTGACAGATAGCCATGTTTAAATATTTGAAGGGATGCCATACTGAGGATAGAGCAAGCTTATTTTCTGCTGCTCCAGAGATTAGGGCATGGAGAAAAGGATTCAAGCTACAGGAAAAGTGGACTCCACCTAAATATTAGGAAGAACATCCTGATGGTATGGGCTGCTCGATAGCTTGGAACACACTACCTTGGAGTGTGATGGAGTCTTCTTCTTTGGAGGTTTTTAAACAAAGGCTGGATGGCCATCTTTCAGGAGTGCTTTGATTGTGTTTTCCTGCATGGCAGGAGGTTGGACTGGATGGCTCTTGAGGTATCTTCCAACTCTATGATTATATGAATATGGACTGAGCTTGCCTCCCACACCCATAGCCTGTACTAGTAATCTTAATTCAGAAAAATCTTTTGCCTTTTGCAAGAGAAAATCTAGATGTCAAAATATCCCTCACCAATGTCAGCAGGTACTCCCATTATTAGAAATGAAACAAATGATTACTAGGATAGGGTCTTTTCAGTGATGGTGCTTCTCCTGAAAGAGAAGCATTTGCCTAGAATTTGTGCTTTTGTTGCCTATTTTTCCACTAGCTTTTAATGAATACGTTGTGATCTTTTTACTGCTTGTGGATCAGACACATTATGTTTTAGATTAAATGCTCTAGTTTCCAGGATTTCAAGCAGCCTCTTTGTAAATGTTTGCTGAATTTCTGCTATGATGAATAATGTGATTCTATATATGCATACACAATATTCATTGAAAAATTAATCAAGGTATGTTTTAAAGTTCATTATTTGCAATTCTCTACCATTTCATGTGTTATGCCATTTGATGATAAAAAAATATTCACTGGAAATTTTTTATTAAACCATTCAAATTTAAACTTATCCATCTCATTTGTTTAAGTACAGTGATCATTTATGCAGCAAATATCTCAAAAATATTCATGGGATATATTGACCTGTAGTCATTTCCAGCAAAGGAGCTAAATGCTAAATTTAATGACAGTAAAGAAATCTGGGAGACTTGAGATTCAGAATGTAGAAAACCTAGTAAAAGCATGTAGTCACATAGGTGGAGTTTATTATACGTCAGTTAAATGTGCAGCTACATTATAGATCAGAGGAATTTACCTCTAGGATCAACCAGAGATTATAAAATAATGAAGCAATTTGAGATTAAAGGGTTGATAAGGTGTGAGAAAGTTTACCGCAATTCAGTAACAGGATGAGGCTGAAAGAATCATGAACTAGATATTTGGGAATGGCTAACAGGAATGTCCAGATGGCTGTGATTTTAACAGAAAGGATTATGAATACTTAATATGTCTCTTCTAATCTGCTCTCTACATGTTGTTCATTTGTTATATAGTATTAGGGTTGTCAGAAGTTGGGAATGACTTGAAGACATACAACACACACAGAGAGCCCACATGCTTGCATGTTTTTACATGCTAACCACATATATTAATAAATGAGAACTCAAAGTCTGATCAATTCTGTACCAGTTTCAGGGCATCTATCCGGCAACCCAGTTCTCTGATGTGAGATAGGTGGGACTCAGTCTCATGTATTTCCCTTAAAGTCACCATAGATTCAATGCGTAGCTTCTCTTTTCAGTTCCATTTTCCAGGTAGGAAAACTAGTAATGTGGTTAACAGATTACAACATCTTGCTAGGTTTCCTTCTCCCACGGTTTCAACAAGTGTTCTAATGATTTGATACTAACCAAACTGGCTGTTTCTACACATTTTCCTCCCACTTTGCCTCTAATCTGTTTCTCGGTTCAGCCCAGCCCAACCACTACATGACCACTCTTTGAGTTCCTAACTCTGACCCCCTTTTCTCTTGCTTCAAGCCTGACTGTGAAATTGATTTGTAGAGTACAGCTTCTGTCAGATATAATTCTGCCTGAGCTTCTGTCCTGCTGGCCAACATTTTACCAGGTTTGCCTAATCATGGTGGCCCATGGCTCTACCAGCACAATATAATGATGGTAGAAAAATGTATTGACATTGAAAGATCCATGGAAGTCTGAAATGATTTCCTCCCAAGTAGCCCTGAAATGTTGTGTTGGGGAAATGGGTTGCAGAGTTGTGCTTAATAAATTAAACAAATTTGAAAAGTGAGTAAACAAATGTCACAGCCAACCAAGACATGAGCACAAATTCTGAGCATGTCAAAGTCTATTCTGCAGATCGTCTCACTCCATTCTGCGTTCAGCGTCTAGTTCCTCAGCCTAAACCACTGTAGCTACAGCCACTTGCTGTATATTTTCAGGAGACAGGCTGAAGAAGAGCCGGGCATTAAGTCAGTGTAAAGAAAAATTAGCCTAAATCCAAGGATGCTTCTACACTATAGAAATGATACAGTTCAACACTACTTTAAATGCTGTAGCTCCATTCTATGGAATTCAGGGATTTGTAGTTTTACAAGATCTTTAGCCTTCTCTGCCAAAGAGTGCTGGTGCCTCACAAAACTACAGATCTTAGGATTCTGTAGGATGGAGCCAAGGGAGTTAAAGTGGTGTCAAACTGCATTATTTCTACAGTACTGATGTACCTTCAATGTTAGCCCCAACTAAAGTAGATCCACTGAATCAATGGGGCTTGCAAAAATGTTGATTTGCCAAGCATTGGATTGGACTAACCCTTGGAGCAACAGTAAACTGGGCTGTATCCTACCTCAAACTGTTAGTGAATGAAAAAAAGTATATGTAAAAAAATGTAAGATTAATGATTTTAAATGTGCTATTAAGGGTCCTTTTGTTATTGTCGAATGCAGCAGAACATTTATTTTCTTTTTTTAGATGCTGGCACAAGTTCTGCTACCTGGGGACGCTATTACTGAAAGAAAGGGTGATTAAAAACAGCATGTAATATTTTGACAAAAGAAGAAAACAAAGCTCACACTAGCGAATATATTTGCATTCTTTTGCGTTTCCCCCTTCCTTATCCAGTTTGTATTTCAGCAGTTCATGAAATGATTTCCTGTTCATTTTCACCTTTTGGTGTGTGCCCATAAGGGCAATCCTATTGAAGTCGTAGCAAAACTTCTATTGAATTTATTGCTGGTTTTGATTGTATGTACACTAGTACAGGCTTGATAGTCTGAACCTTCCAAGTCTTTGCATTCAGCTCACATGTGCCAAACTGGCTATATAAAGAATCTGTCACAGCAGGTGCTGTATTTGTTTTGAGAAAGAAGAACAAAATGCAGCTGCTAATGATGTGTAGATATTTTAAAAAATTAGCTTCAGATTTTTATTTTCAGTTCACAGATGCTCTTTCTACTTTCCCCTCTTTTGGCTTCATGACTGTCTTTCTTTCAAAAGTAGTGCATGACAAACAAGGGCAGTTTAATTTCTAAATATCCTATTTCCTAATCTGCATAAGATAATATAATGATGTCCCCCAGATGCTCCCTCTTGCTACTCCCCGTTGTCCTTTTGAGAGCAAACCGTTACCCATCCAGTCATTATTGTCTGAATAAGGAACACCATGAACTTGTATTTGATCTCTATTTCCTTGTTGGTTTTATAAAGCAGTCACTTGCTGATGGTTTCCATAGTAACAAGTGTGCTTATTTTTCATTCTTTTGATTTCTCCTTCACCTAATAACACAGATACTGTAGTGTAAATGCACTGAAAATCCCACTTGTGCAATTTATCCACTGCAGAAGAAAGTAAGGCATAGTTCTCAATCAAATTAGGAGGAATTTTCCTCCCCAATGATCTAGTTTATATACATACACAAAGAGAGGGAGAAACAGACATGAATGAATTATTGCTACTTACATCTTTGGCTTCTGCGTTTGCTCTTGTACATAGTCATTCTGAAGAAATCCTGCTCTCCAAGAGACACTTCCCTCCAACAGCGAGACAAAAGAGATGAGCAGCTCTGCTTCTGCTCTGCACCGAGGCAGTTGCTCACTGACAGAAGGTAACCAGCAATGTCTCTGCCTAATGCCAGGGCTATACCATTCTCATCAAATCTTGGGGAGATATTGCTAGCTCCATCACCCCCCCCCCCCCATTCAGCTTGAGGGCAAAATGAATCTTTCTTCAGTCCCTGTTTCTGTAACATGGGAACACCTCACTTGAAAGTCCTCTGATTAGAAAGAAAGCATAAACTGAACTGTGCTGCTTACCTGGTGTAACATGGTGTTTTACAGGGTCTCAGTATACTTCCTAAGAAATCATGATGAGTGACAAAGATAAGATCTTCAGTAAAGAAACCTACATATATGTGTAGGTATGTGCTTTCAAGTTGCCTTCGACTTATAGCAACCCTACAAATTTCATAGGGCTTTCTTAGGCAAGAAATACTCAGAGGTGGTTTTGCCAGTTCCATATTTGGAAATATAGCCTACAGGGTGTGGTACAGTGGTCCCTTGGTACTCACTGGGGTTTGGGTTCAGAACCCCCTGTACATACCAAAATCTCTAGATGTTCAAGTCCCATTAAATACATTAGCATAGTAAAATGGTATCCCTTATATAAAATGGAAAAACCAAGGTTTGCTTATTGGAATGTGTGCGTTTTAAAAATATTTTCAAACTGTGGATGCTTGAATCCACATATTAAAAAATCCCTGCATATGGTGTGCTCACTGTATTCATTAGCAGTCTACCATCCAAGGACCAACTAGAGCTGACTTTGCTTAACTTCTAAGATCAGACAGGATCTGGTACCTTTAGGGTATTTAGGCATACACATACAAGTAATGAAAATATAAGTCATTAAAAACTGCATGCTCTCCAACTCTCCAAATTAATCCTCTGTTGTCCCAGTATCTCTCTCTTACCCCCTCTTTCCTCCTTTCTCCTCAGTTTATTTCAATTGCTGCAAACTGAGTTTAGTTAACACTCAACTCCGCAAGGAGAGAAACAATGAGCAGCAGAGTCTTGCTCTTCCCAGCAAGTTCAGGGAAAAGGAAACTGCTGCAGCATCTCCTAGCTTCTGTCCTCTTCCTCAATGATAACCTTTGCCAACTTGAGCACACTCTGATGCTATTTGGCCACACATGCCCCGCTTTTCATCTATGAAATGATGATAGTAAGAAATTGATATTTTCACAACAAAGCAGTAGAAATGAAACTGCTCAAGGAAAAAACAGGATTGCTTAACAACATATCTTTTTACAGTTCATAACCCCATAGTACCCCCAAGTAGGTCTTCCTTTAACCACAGCTGTGTTGCTTGTCATATATTGCTCATGAAAGAATTGAATATATAAATCCTTCCATAAAGTTAAATTCAAGGGAGCTTTGTTAGTGAAGTATATGGACTGAGTAGGCACAAATACAGACAAAAGTCAAAGAAACTTTGTATAATCCACCACTGTCACTTCTGTCAATATAGCTTTTTTCCCTTATGTGATTCTCCAGCACTTTCTTTTAAGTCTCACATCATATGCTAAAATGATCTGATAGCAGAGTTGCTTTTCACTTCACAGATTATTTCTACTATCTACTAACTGGCTGCCAAGGAAGGAGTCAATAGTTCATGTAAAATATTAAAACACATTTTATGTCTTCAACTGTGTTTTCAGCTATTTGCAATGATAATTTCTTAGCAATGTCAGAACATTTAGATTTTGTTCTTGCACCTCCATTTCACTTCTCTATAGCTGGAAATGATGAAGGAGTCCAACTAGAAAGATCAGCTTCCTTTGTGTCCAAAACACATACCAAAAATAATCCAGTTTGACACTGCTTCAACTGTCCAGGCTCAGTGCTAAGGAATTCTGTGTATTGTAGTTTGTTGTGCCATCACAACTCTCTGACAGAGAAGGCTCAATGTCTCACAAAACTACAATTCCCAGAATTCCCTAGTATTGAGCCAAGTCTGTTAATGCAGTGTCCAACTGGATTATTTCTATAGTGTGCTTTGGCACCTTGTCCTAGCATCTTGTTTCCACATGTCCTCGTTCATATACCCAACTTAGTGAGATCTTCCAGAATAGTGTTGTGCATGTACATGTAGGCAGTGTGCTAGAGCAAAGTGGGGAAATCAACTCAAGAATACTGACAAAGATTCAAAGCACATGTGCTTTATTGCATCATAAATAAAAGGAAAAGAAAGCACCAGTACATTAATAAACCACCAGTATAACCTAAAGGCATCAGATTCTGTCTGATTTTGTAAACTAAGCAGGGGTAGCTGTAGTTAGTAATTGGATGACAAGGAATTCTCTGAGTATTACATTTAATATGTTTTAAAAAGAGGTCCTCTCTTCATTTGTCATGACACTTTATTTTCCTCAATTCTGTATTTGGCATTTAACATGTTTTGATTTATGATTGGTTACTGGAACATAATCATGGGTTCAGTTTACAAGTCTGACTAATAAGGCATGTATGTTGGAGGAAAGCGCACTGTGGTAGGAAAAACAATTTAATCATAGGGAATATTCATTGTCCTTAATGTTCAGATTGACTCTGAGTGTGAAGAAATCCTGCAGAGGTCTTGTACAGAAAAGACATCACAAGCAATAACAGGCAAGAAATACCTTGAACCGTGAAATCTATATGGAACACTGTTATCTAAAACAGAATCTGGAATAGAACACATAGAATAGAATTAGGAGTACCTCTTCTTGGATTTTTACTAGCTGGAGGAAAATTACAAACATGAAGAGAGGAAAGAGACCTAGGAGAAGGAGGAAAGCTAGCTATGTGTTGGATATGCCTCCATCCTACATAACACGAGAAGTATCTGATAAAACTGATTTGATTAAACTGATTCCAACAAGTAAAGTCTAAGAAATAAATCCCGCAAGATTAATTTTGTATGCTGCTGTTTCTTCATTGCAGGAAAGTTCATTTGTTTTGTATCTGTATGTACATTGCCACATAGTTGGTAACAAATATTTCAACATGTTTCTAACTTGCAGTTCATATTCAGTGAAATAGCTCAGGTATCTGTTTCATTTCATGAAATGCAGAGATTAGAATCCAATCTGAAAAAAAGGCTTATTGTGCTCAGTCCCCAGAAAAGTGTCATCTTTTAGATGCAGCTTCATCTAAAGCTGGGCGGAATATGAGCTGTTCCCAGTTATGTTCGAAATGATCTAAAATATTAACAACTATATATCTAAAATAGTAGCAACTATATATCTGGAGCTTTAGCAATACTCTAGCCAGGTAACTTAGAAACCTGTGATCAATAAAATTAACCTGTTTGATGTATATAGTATATTCATTATCTACCTTTTCAATTTAATAAATACAGCTAATAAGTGTATTAATAAATAATGAATGCTTAAATTCAAGTTGACAATGCTTCTGTTTTTTTACATACCTTTCATGTCAAGTCAGAAAGGTGATACAGTTCTAGATCAAAGGAAACTTTGCTCCTGATAATGGTACTTGGACATTTTCCCATTAATTGAGTGTTTCAGTTTATCTTGCATTTTTGTTGTTAAGATTTGGGACTAAAGACAAAAATAAATAAATAAAGTACTTAATATGCTTAAGATAGAATTTTGATTAGAGAGTTTTTCAGGTGTTGTTGTGGTAAGAAAGGGATTAGCTTTTATCTTGAAGCAGGCAAATTGGTTTTCTCCCCTATATTACAGTTCTCAGTGATAACAGCAAAACTTAATTAATAGGCTACCTCTAGACATTATGAATGTAATCCACCAAGAGCAGCTGCTATTCATTCCTCATTAAAATAGACAGTATTATTGCTATTGTAATATCTAAGAGACTACACACACATGGCTCATGGCACAAGGAGCCTGTACTTTGTAAATATACAGTTCACACTTTAGAAAAAATATCAGAAGGGTCTTAACCTCAATCAAAATACTTCATGGATTGTGTTTTTCCTTTGTTTTTGCTTTTTCTGGGAGTGGGAGGCAATCAATGAATAGGATATTATACTCTTGAATGGTTGATTTTTCCCTTATAGTTGAGATAAGTACATTGTTTCTGATACTCCTTAAACTAGATGAATACAGAAAATTTGCTCACTCAGGCAATCCTATATGATAATGTGGGGGACTGAGTAAATACACACAAGTTTACAGTTGCAACAGAGTAAACGTATTAAATCAATTTAAAATAGCTGTTAAATTACCATAGTCCTTTTCATTCAATTGTTCTTTTGCAATTGGGACTAACAATTGGAGTTGGACCACAACCTTATTTAAAAAGGGATGTTTTCCTTTTCAAAGAATCATAACTAGATCTTAGTTAGTAAAGTTCCAAAGACCATATCATTTGATACACTTCACTGGGTATGACTCTTGTTCACCTCTGAAAAATATGAGAAATTTCTTTTGAGATTACCAAATGCTGAAATGTAGGATAACAATTTGGTCCATTCTCTTTGGTAAGCTTGTTTCAGCCAGTTAATACCTATAAATGAGTCTGTAATCTTCTAGGTTCTCAGAGTGTCTGAATCTGTCCGATACATATTGTATCTTCTGTCTTGTGTACTTCTGAGCAGTATAATTCCTGAGGAGCAATTTGATCAATTTTCCCCCCGTTAGTTCTTCCACACCTTGTATGACTGCTGTGCATAGCACACTCATACTTCTTTATATTGGCAGTCTAACAACTGGTGCCTGCTCCTTCTTCTGGACAAGCAGTGGAGTCCCAAGGTTAATTTTTAGATTTCAAAGGGAAAGTTCATCTCCTATTTTTTGTTTAAATGCTCTCCACTCGCTTTAAGAGGTGTAGGGGACAATTTTGCTACATTTCCCCCTGGAAAGGGGGGGGGGAGGCTTTTGTCAAAACTGGAAGTGATTCCCAGCTTACTTCTTGGTTTGGGGGGGAAAAGGTATCTTATGTCATAATACAGTCTAGGAGGGCAAAAATATGGGAAAAGTGCTCTGTTACTCCTGCACAGAGGAAGGCAAGAGATGTATGAAATTTGGTACACAGCAAAGGCAGAGGTTCTCCAAGCTCTGAGATTCTTACCTAAAGCCACATACAAAGTTCATAACTAGCTTGTGATCTGAGTCACAGACTACTTGGTTCACAATTTTAATCAGTATAGTACAATACCTTTCCTACATTATACAGTATAAGTTAATTTGACAGTAAACAGATTAACATGTGGGCTGTTGGCCATTTCTATAGGAATCAAGTCACAGATATAGGACCGATACAGTTGGCCCAAAAGGGCCATCTGTGGGGCATCAGTAGGGCTGGGGAGGGCACAGCATTTACACCCTCCCCAGCCCTACTGCATATGGACGGCACCATCTTTTCTGCGCGCCATCCATACGCGTGCGCCATGATGACACCATGGCGTGTGCCATGTTTAGACAACGTGGCGTTAGCTTGACGTCATGGTGCTGCTGGAGCGGCCTTTCAGCAGTACCAAAAGGAGCTCCAAAATGGTGGCCCCTTTCTTCCCTCGGGAGAGCCAGGGATGGCGGGGTGCAGTGGGCACCCAGGGCGGCTGCTGCACCCCACTTTCAGGCCACGGAGAAGCAGAAGTTTGCCACTTCTCCGTGGCCTGGAGAAGCGGTGGAATCTCTCAATTTAGTGATGAGGATATCTATATCTAGATATAGATAAACAGACATATCAAGGAACGTTTTAAACCTGAAATATATTATTATAGCAAGTTACTAGCCAGAGTAATCTTTGAGTTATTAGATTTTTTTTTAAAAAGTTCAATATCTCCAGCAACTTAAAACAAGTATATCACAAGTCTTAAAAGATTTAACAATCTACAAGATGAATGATTATGTGTGACTGTAGGTATGATTAAACAAATTCTTACCAATTAGCTATCTGCAAAAACCCATGGACAGCATGGGAGATATGAGGGTTCAGTGTATCTCATACATTTATTAAATTTTGAACACACTGCACTGTTTATAACTGTACTGAGAAACCTTCAGCAAAGTCCTAACATTATGACCCATGTGAGGTTACATTCATGCTTTTCTTCATCACATCAAAACTGAAGGACTGCCTTTGCCTGAAAATGTAAGCTTGTACAAACCTGTATGCACTGTTTTTAATTTATGCTTTTAGCTCATGTCACTATATTGTGTTCAAAGCACATATAAGCCTCACAATAAATATAACTAAAGTGTGCTTAGTATTTTAACTCTGATTTACAATGCACTGAATGGTCTTTTTCTCATTTAGTTAATGGACGATAACATATAGGTATTGACTTTGTTATTGTAGTGGAAAAATCCTTGGACCTCTGGCTATAGAATGGTGTCAAAATATATGTAATCAACTATATGCAGCCTTTATTCAGCATATTTTAACTTAGAAGTTATGCATGCACATAATTACAATTCTCCACCTTCCTTTCCCCACCATATTTAGTTGCAATTATGCACACTGATGAGCTCTTTCACTATGCTGAATTAAGCTGCAAATGAAATCACTTTGCAGCTCTTAGACCAAGGCCACTACAGAATTTGATCTCAAAATCCATATGCTTTAAAAGACTTTTTCTTTTATCCTGGTAACCTTTTTGGAATTGGCTGTTTTTTTTTTTTTAAAGAAAGAGTTTTAATATGGCATTCTAATTTTTTGTAATGCTTTATACCTTAAGGTATGCTTTAAATGCATTTAATCTTATTGATAGTTACATTTAAATTTATGTTTGTTTTTACCTATATTGCACGTGGTTTAATTTCTCAGATGCCTTGAATCCCAGTTTGGGAGAGGATGATCCTGGGGGAGGGAGGGAGAAAGAGAGAGAGAGAGAGAGAATGGTAGTAAGATGCCGTGTTCCTAGGGCTTAGAAAAATTACTTTGGGGAACTACAGCTCCCTGAATCCCTAGGTTGGGTACTTCGGAGTTGCAGTCTAAAAAGGACTTTTCTAAGCTCTGCTTCTCCTTACTAGAAACTTCAGAAAAATCTAAAAATTATTATATGAGTACTAGCTGATATGTACCCAGTATTGCCTGGGTCAGTAGCTCATACCTCAAAAGAAGAATACGGTGCATTCTGTTTTCCCACCCTCCTCTTTTAAAATTCAGATGCTAGCAGCAATACCTCTAAGAGTCCTCTTCTGTTGTCTTACCCATGCTTTTCACCTCAGGAATCTTAGCAGTAGTGTCTTACCTCTTTCCTATTTTTCTGCCTTTTCCCCTGCCTCAGTAACTTTAGCAGCAGTGCCTCTGTGCATTAACACTGCCCAGATGTGTATGTAATGCACAAAGCATCCTTGGATGTTCCTGTTTTTCCATACCATCTTTTTTGAAGTATGTAGCACAATGTCTCGATAGTAAAGCTAGGAGTGTGGTAAGGACAGAAGATAGAGTGACAGCAATGGACCATTCTCTGCTTCTAGTGAGATCATTCCCTTTCTTTGCATTTCAACTTGAAACCCAGCTCTGGAGTTTTGGGCTGCTTTAGACAGAGCAAATGTTGCTGGAGATTACAGTATTGCAACTGTAGTTTTCTTTTTTAAAAAACAGGGCTGGAATTCATTTGGGGGACTTAGGGTTTCATAAGTGGATGTATATCTCTGGGAAATAGAATCGAACAGTTTTGTAACATCCACATTCAGCATGGGGCCACCATTAAGTAAATAAGTAGGGGAGCCCGCAATGTGACTGATGTACACAGGACCAATGTACAATGGGACCAATACACAACGGGCCTTTCATGACAGTAGAGAGGGATGTGACCAAGCAATTTGTATGTCTGCTGTCTATGAGGTAACGACTGATGGTCAACTTTAAATTCAGCACTTCCTTCTTATGGCCCTTGGTTCTTTCGAATAGAACATGAAGGACAGCCTTTCATCTTAAAACAGAAGATTGTCTTCTGACAACCTTTCAAAATGAGGAGCATCTTGTGGCCAACCTACTGCTAAGAACAAAGGAGAAAGAAACAGAAGAAGATGGAGAAGAGATTTCAAAGTAGATCACCTTCCACACAATTTTGTCAGGCTGCAAAATCTTGGATATCTAAAGTGGGGCAGGTAAGGAGGCTATATGTGGGGTTCAAGACTGTATTTTGCAGCAACCCCTTTTGTCTTCACAGGAGGAGAAGAATGAGGCAGTAGCACAGAGAAACATCTGCATGCAGACTTCATCAACTGAAATTTTCTAGAGAGGGCATTACGTACATATGGATGTACCAACGAACACTGAAACACCCTCCAATTGGCAACCAAAGCGTGAAGGCCAATCAAAATGTACCATTTTCAAGAGCCTGATTTTGACACTTAGAATTAATGACCAATTCTGCGGTTGGCGTCTAATTAGAGAAGTGAGCAATTCAGTTTGACATGAGTGATGAGGAATTCTGAGGTAATTTTAAAGGCCTCAATGGGCTTCAAACGCAACTAGATGTGCAAAATGCTTTCATTTTCCACTTGTCTGACAAGGGTTTGTTTCCTACAAAATATTTTAAGGTTAAGTTAATCCACTCTTATGTTCTGCTCTGGTGCTAGGTGATGCTGTGCTCTTCACGCACTATTTAGGGAAAGGGCATGGGGTCAGTGTTTTCCCCAGATATCCCTTATGAAGCAAGCCATGGATGGAAACATTTCCTCTAGTATGTGGAAATGTAGACCAAGAAAATGGTATGGTAAGAATGGTTGCTAGAGAGGCAGTACCTCAGTGTTCAGAGAGAGCACACTATATATTCCTTTCCTGGGACTATTTAGAATACATGTATAAGTGCTCCCCTTCCCACAGAAAGTTAGCAGATGGGAAAAATTCTAATCTGCCTTATTCTCTGACACAGACATTTCCCACGTGCAGGTGCGTCTACATAGTAAAATGCCCTCAAATCCTTCATATACATAAAAGTCCTACTATGTCAGTTCCAAATTCTGCATGTAACTTAGCTTTCCACAAGGTAATGTTTAACATTTTGACACTCCAAGTCGTCACACTCAAGAGAGTTTTCTATTAATGGATACCTGAAGAATGGAATGTTAGATGTGGTTTCATTTACTGGAGATCTGTGATCTCTGTCCTTTTAAATACAAAAGGAGGGACAGTTCTTGGGCCAGTAGAGAGCCTGGTCCTGGGATCTTGATTTAAGAATATAATATGTTTGACACTGGGTCAGACTAAAGGCCTACTTAGACCATCTTTTTATTCACACAGTGGCCAGCCAGATGTCCACTGGAAGACCACATGCAGGATATGAGTGCAACAGCACCCTTCAACCAGGAACATTGTTTTTTTTAAAAAAAGACAAATAGCTATATAGTTCTATCTCCCCAGCAACCATTGTAATTATGGAGCTAATAGTTTGTAGTTTATTATTATTGTAATTATAGTAGTTATAATTACAGTGATTTTTTTTTTTTTAGAAATAGCTTCCCAAGCTGTCTATGGCTTTTGATTCCTAGCAAGTGATGTTGAGCCCCATTTGATTCAAACTGACCCAACCCACTCTGTTTCATTATTGACTCTGAATCTGTTTTGAGATTGTGGAATATGGAGTGCCAGTTCTCCCCCAGTAACCCGTGCTGAGAAACCAAAAATCAATATATATATATAGCATACATCCACATAACATTTGGAGATAAGCTTTACTCTAATGATGAGCTTAACTGACCCAAACTTCAGACAGTTAACTCCAGGGGCTTTTTGTGCTATGCACCTGTGATAATAGACTATCCCATTATCTGGACTACACAGGTGAGGGGTATAGTCTCTCCTCCAGGTCAACAAAGGGTTAATGTTGCGATGGTTTTAGGTGACATTTTTTTTGGGGGGGGGGGGGAATCAGCAACAACAGAGATAATGAGAGACAACTGCCCAGTGAGGATAACCACTTTGGGAAGAAGTGTGAAAGCTTTGAGATGCTTCCAAGATGAGAGGTTATAAAAAAGAAAGGAAGAATGAGGGCTCTTCAGATTCTTTGAAGAGACTTTGAAGACTGCTGGAGAGAGAGGGGAGGTACTATCTACCTCACAGACCCTAGGGAAGCTTGGTCAAAGGCCAGACAAAGAGGTCCAAACTCCCAGCTTCCCACAAACATGAAAAGACGTAGAACATCATGGGAAGTTTAGCTAGCCATGTCAGGGTATCTTATGACCTCAGCTGAATATGACTTACGGAAGACCTGTTTTTGTAACTTTGTAGCTATCCCCAATCATGTCTGAAGGAAGGTGCCTTCATGTACAGGGTACTCTTTTGCTAATGTGTAGGCTGCATTCCCACTTACAGATAAATCGCTTTGCAAATTGAATTGATGGATTGGTTCGGCAGCAGAGCATGGTTCACACTACATTTGCCCCAATCGCATTTTCTTGCTGCAAAATAAAATAAAATAACCCACTTGTGGTTTACATTCATGAATGAATTGATTCAGAATGGACCTGCTCCAGCTGGCCAAAGGGCAAATTTAAATCGATTCTGATTCACATCTGGTTCACACTTACGCGGAATCAATTTATCCAAAAAGACATGGAAAAAAATCAGTGTCAAAAGGATGTGGGTTAAATGGGTCTAGCGCATGGCCCCCCTCTCTTCTGCAAACCAGGGTCATTTAAACCAGTTCAAACCAAATTGTGATTTGGTTTAAAAGGTAGTGGAAATTATTTCTTGCTTAGAATAAAAGCCTTCTTTAATATTTCTTCTCTTTTCTACACCTTCTTCACATGCCTTTACTTAGTGTGTATGCATATAGGATTATCATTTCCAATGGGAGGGGGAGGGAAGCCTCTGCAGAGTTAAAGGGTAAAAACATGCAAGTTAAAAACCCTCAGTAATTTCTAACTTCCACTAGATCACTGAGTCAGGTGAGGTTGTAAAAGTGCATCTTTTATCTAGCTGGAAAAATCAGTTTGACAAAAGAAACACTTTTATGACCATCTCCTGCAGGAAGAGAACTGAATCACTACAATGTGATACAGTAAGGCAGGGAGGAAGCTGCTGCTCTCTGGCTCCACTTTGTTTTCTTGTACAATACATCTCAAAGTCTGTTAAAGTTCAACTAAAATCAGATGTAATAATGACATGTCTTGAAAATATTGTACTTTTTGTTTATTCTACTGGAAATCCAACCATTGAGATTAAAGTGATGCAGTAAAATGAGGTAGGGAGGTAATGAGATGATACTAACAGCTCAACTGATGGGATTTCCCTAACAAATCCTGCTTATCCTTCTTAGGGTGATCTGGGATGGCATTGGTAGAAAGTTCTCTCTAATGATCCCATACTGCTGATCCCAACCACAGTTGCTTGCTTAGCATGGTGGGTCTAAGACCTGATGATTTCAGAAGATCACTTTATAGAGCACCTTTTGTTTCTATTGTATGTGTCTTCCTTCTCCTGCTGGGATTATTCTGCCTTTGTTCTGAACAAAATTGCTTGGTGTTGCCTTTTAAAGCAGTGCATGTTGCTGATGCTCAAATACTCTGGCAATTTGATCCTGCTAATTTGCTGTTTACAGTAAAGGCAAACCACTGGGTGTGAGATCCACTTTCACCGCAATGTGGTCCCACATAAAGCTCTGCTTTTTCACACACACACACACACACACTGCAGGCCTTCTAACACCTAAAAACAACAACAGCAACAATAAAGGGGGAGTTGGTGCTTGGCAGGGAGAATTAGGTTTTTTAAAAAACTAAAACACAGATAGTTTAACACAGGCGGTTTAAGAAATTAACACAACAAGCAAAAAATAGATTAAACTAGGCCATTCAACTCAACAAAAGGAAATCAAAAAGAGGGACTAACATGCCAATTCAGAGGGCAGTCAATAACCACCCATCACTACAGTTCTTTCACTTCTTGTTATAAGGTGTTTTGTTGTGGTTTTACTGTGCACAGTATACTCAGCCTTTAAACTGGAGGAAGGAGATCTTTAAAAACAAAACAAAAGCCCTAGTTAAATAAAATAGCCTTTTTAAAAGGGTTTATAAAGTGTGACAGCAATTTTGAAAGACCTGCAAGTAATTTCCATTACATAATTCATTTTTTAAAAGTTTCATATTCGAAATTACTACTACTGAGTCCATTATGATAGTCTGACATAACCTCAGAAAGAATTGAATGCAGAATATATATTTAATTGATCTTTCATCTTGATTTCAACCTTTCACATTAGACACTGATTTTCCATGTTGGCTAAACAAAGAAAACTTTGTGCTGAACATATATTCATAGGAAACTCTAACCAGCATCTCTTAGTGATTATAATCTGGAAAGTTAAATGCAGTAGCCTCAAAAATGCAATGTAAAGTTGAGAGATACTTTTAAAAAGTTCTTTAGTATGCTTAAACTCTCAGACATAATAGACAATATGTCAGGACTATTTCATTTCATATAAGTGAAAATAATAAAAAGTCTTTGCATTTTAATTTTTACTGCTTTAAAAGCATCAACTATAGTTTATCATAATTCTATTTTAAGATGCAGCAATTTGACACAAATATTTCAATTATCCTGCCAATATATTATGCAAAACCTTATTCATGTTTTGTGTGCTTTCAAGATATTTCCAACTTATGACAATCCTAAGGTGTTCCTATCATGGGGGTTTCTTGGCAAGATTTGTTCATAAGGGGTTTGGCTTTGCCTTCTTGTGACTTGCCCAAGGTCCCCCAGAAGGCTCCCATGGCTGAACATGGATTCAGATCCCAGTTTCCAAAGTCATGGTCCAACAGTCAAAGCACTACACCTCTTTCTCTCTCTGTTATTCTCTCTCTCTTTCTCAAGAAATGTTGCTTATTAGAAATATTTTGTTTTATGTAAACTGTACAGTTACATGTACTTTAATAGCAGTCTGTGTATTAAACCAGTGGCTTTCAGACATGGTTCTCCATGGACTTTTGTGGTACTATGGGAGCTGATGACCTTATCCACACGAAGGTAAACTATGGAGAAAACACTTCATTAAAATCAAAGTTTGGGGGGGGGGGGGAGGAACTACAACTTCCCAAAGGTGCAATCCAAAGAAATACACTCATCCGTCTACATTTGTGACTTTGGCTTTTGTGGATCTGATTATTCATGGGTTTTATTAATATGCTCTCTCTAGGAATATCTAGGTCCTCCAGTGCAACTCTATAGTCAACTTTAACCAAAAGTCACACTGAAGGACCAAGAGATTCCTAGAGAGAACACTCCACTAGTCATTTGTAGCTCCTCCAGCAAAATTCTGTGGTCAATGTCTGGCAGATGTTGATCACAGAATTGCACTGGAGGATCTAGAGATTCCTAGAGAGGTGATCTCTCAGGTAAAAACATAGTGTTTTTGTTATTTGAGGTTTTTCCACATTCAAGGGGGTCCTGTGCCCCTAACCCCAGTGAATGAGGAGGGACAAGTGTGATTGTCCAAGCCTAAACCACATCACATTGCTAATTCTTTCCTACAGTGCACAACCAAAGGTGAGTCCTCAGTAGAATAAGAAAAAGAGCGAAATCTAATGTGCCAGGCCATGATGCTGTATGACTAAGTTTGGAACTCTCTGTGGCTCCATAGCAGACCTGTTGGGGATCTGCAACATTTGTACTCCTACAGGGGAATGTTTAGTCAGATTTGATGATCATGATATGACCAAGGCCTATGTGCACTCCTGGCACTCCTTGGTGTTGGGAAAGCCTTGATAGATCCATCAAGTTGGGAGGAAGTCTGGGATTTGTCCTGGGATTGTTTATGCCTGGAGTTCAGAATACTTAGGAATCTCAGAGCCAAATCAATACTCTGCACCCAATCTCTGTCTTTAATCTTGTGGGGAATATTGGCTAGCCTCTATGCATGGTTCATAACATATATATGTATAGGATCAAAACATCGATATTGATGGTGTGATTTCTTTATTGACTGACATGAAATCTAATACACAAAAAGAGGCTGACATAGAGATATACTTAAGTGAACTACTTCGTAAAACTCAAAATTTGAAAGACTGAATGTGTGAACTTTAAAAGGAAATGCATTTTCAAAGTTCCTTTAGAAATACAGAAGAAAAATCCCTAAGTGACTTTGTGAATATGTGTTAGGAAAAAGAAAAAGGGTTATTGTTTCTGTTTTGCTGAATTATTACTTTGGTGCTCAGTAGGAGTCTGCATGCAAAAACCAAGCATCAAATTTAATGTGCTGATTGTGCTATTTAATGTATAGTTGTATTCAGGTATCTGCTTTGTGTTTAGCTGACACATTTTGAAAGGCATTTTAATTAAATGCCTCTCACTTCACTTTCATCTGGGAAGAACTTTTCAATAATTCTACAGATCTCCATAGTCCAAACTTGTGTTTCAGAGAAAACCTGTACATAAATCATTCTTTAGTTAATCTGACACCTGTATGTGTTTCCATACTTTAGCTTTGTTATATAAGAACCGACAGTTTTACTATGCAACAATACACATTGGACAGCCGGAGTCTTAAACAATTGCATGAGAGGAGAAGGTTTCACAAAGTGGCATAGTTGTAATTATAGTCAACAGCAGAATGATGTTCAGGATTCAAATATCTCATGCTGTGGTGGGGTGGGGGTGGTGAAAAACCCAAAACGAGACCACACACACACACACACACACACACATTCTTGCAAGATCCTTTATTGTTTGTTTCACAGAGATGTAGTATGTTTTTGAGATTCAGTTTTGGGCATTTCTCTCAACTATGCAAAATGGTAACATGAAGTAACGATTAATTTGAAAGGACAAAAAATAACATTAAATTGAGCATATTTTGTCTCTTAGACTCATGCTGGAGGTGAGATAACAAGAGGAAACAAGGGAGTCAGCTATTTTGGATCTGATCTTAACCAACAGGGAAGACCTAGTTGATGGGGTGCAAGTGGTGGGATCCTTAGGTGGGAGTGACCATGTTCTCCTGGAGTTTGTTATACAGTGGAAAGGAGAAGCTAGGCATAGTCAGACACGCACTCTAGACTTTAGGAAAGCTGATTTCAATAAACTTAGAGATATACTGGGGTTGATCCCATGGTCAGGAATACTAAAAGAGAAGGGAGTTCAAGACGGATGGGAGTTTCTCAAAAGGGAGATACTGAAGGCATAATTTCAAACAGTTCCAATGAGAAAAAAAAAGTGAGATGTCTCAAGAAACCAGGGTGGATGACTAAGAAACTTTCAACTTGACAGCCGCCTCCTTCAGACACGATGGGACCGTGCCCTCCCTGAGGGATGCGTTGATCACATCCCGAAGGAATCCCCTCCCTGGACGACCAGCCAAGATGGACATGGATCGAGGGAGCATGTCGTCTTCCGAGTACTGCCAAGGAGCTTGTCCACGTCATCGGTACTCACCGATTGAAACTCATCCAGTAAACTGACAGCAACGGAGTTGCTGGACACCTCGCCAATGGATTCTAACAAAACATTGGTGTCCAAGTTGTCTCTTATCCGAGAGATTTTATCTGCAAAGTAGGTGTTAAACGTGTCACAGCAGGCTGTCGTTGGGTCAAGTAGGGGGTTCGGCGCAGGAGGAACCTGCGTCAGTTCCCCCACCACCCTGAACAGCTCTGCTGAATGGGACTTTGCAGACGCAATGCGTGCAGAGTAGAAGAGTCTCCCGATAGGCGCAAAGCCTCCCGATAGGCGCGAAGATGCTGCCTATGGCGAGTTCTGTCGGACATGAGGCGAGTTTTCCGCCACTTGCGCTCTAGTCGTCGTCCAACCCGCTTCATCTCTCTGAGTTCGTCTGTGGACCAGGGTTTACGATTGGGAGCGGGTTGGAGAGGACGCTCGGGGGCGATCGCATCGATAGCCTTGGGAAGATCGGTGTTCCAAGTATTCACCAAGGTTTCGACTGGATCACCGGCGTTACCAACCATTAATCCCTCTAAGGCCTTCTGGAAACCAATTGGATCCATTAGCCTTCGAGGGCGGACCATTCTAATGGGTCCACCACTCCCGGGGGGACGGAAAGTGGCTTTCAGTTCCATCTTGATCAGGAAGTGATCCGTCCATGACAGTGCGGAGGTTTTGGTTATCTCCGCCCACGGATGCTCCTGTTCCGTACTAAAAATCCCATCGAGTGTGTGACCTGCACAATGGGTGGGCCCGTTGACCAATTGGGATAGGTTCATGGCTGTCATGGATTCCATGAACTCCCGAGCTGCTCCAGATAGATCAGAAGGGCTGGTCTCCAGAGGGATGTTGAAGTCACGCAAGACCAGAAGTCTGGGGGACTCCAACAGCAACTCAGAGACCAGCTGAGTCAGCTCAGTCAGGGAGTCTGTTAGGCAACGGGGTGGCCGGTAAACCAACAAAATCCCCAAGCTGTCCCTGGTCTTCAGGCTAAGGTACATACACTCGATGTGGACTGTTTTCCGGACAGGTTTCCTGATCAGAGTTAGGTTGGTCTTATGGACTATGGCCACACCGCCCCCCCCCGCCCACTTTCCCTTATCTGCTCGCTGACCGTGTAACCCGCTGGGAGAGCCTGTGCCCATGTAGTGGCACTGGCATCTCCCAGCCAGGTCTCGGTAAAGCATGCCAGGTCGGCCTGCTCATCCACAAGAAGATCATGGATGATGTGTGTCTTACCTTTGGCCGACCTGACATTGCAAAGGAGCAGATTAAGGGATTGTGGAACGGTTGGTACGCTCTCCACATTATCCTGGGAAACAGAGTGGACTGAAGAAGGGATAGATACCAAACATCGATCCCTTCTTCTTTTGTAACATGTCTCCACTCTGTTACTGCCGTACCTTTCCTGCCCCCACACTACCTCAATACCCGCCCCCGGCTATACCCAGCTCCATTATCTGATGATAAAGATAAGTAATCCAGTCAAAATTCCTATCCCACAGTGTGTAGATGGTGTTAAGCAAACCATAAATGGGTGTTGACTGCTGTCTTATCTAAATGGAACCATTTGCTGTAGCATTGGTACAAGGACTAAAAAGCAGAGACATATGTTGCTGCTAGAGTTAGTAGTCAATAATTAGTCCTCATGGCCGCCATTGCCATATATAAGAAATGGAAAAATGGGGAAATCACTAAAGAGGAATTCAAACAAATAGCCAGCACATGTAGGGCTAAAGTCAGAAAAGCTAAAGCGCAGAATGAACTCAGGCTTGCTAGAGAGGTTAAGAACAATAAAAAGGGCTTTTTTGGACATGTCTGCAGCAGAAGGAAGAAGAAAGAAATGGTAGAGCCATTGTGTGGTTAAGATGGCAAAATGCTAACAGGGGACAGAGAAAAGGCAGAATTACTCAACAACTTCTTTGCTTCAGTCTTCTCAGAAAAGGCAAAGGGTGCTCAACCTAAGGATAATGGGACAGGAGACAGAATAGGGGAATTTCAGCACAGAATAAGTAAAGAGTTAGTACAGGAATACCTGGTTAACCTAAATGAATACAAGTCTCCAGGACCAGATGAACTACATCCAAGGGTATTAAAAGAACTGGCAAATGTAATATCGGAACCATTGGCAATAATCTTTGAGAACTCCTGGAGAACAGGAGAAGTCCCAGCAGACTGGAGGAGGGCAAACATTGTCCCCATCTTCAAAAAGGGAAAAAAGAGGATCCCAACAATTATCGTCCAGTTAGTCTGACATCAATTCCAGGAAATATTCTGTAGAAGATCATTAAACAGAGAGTCTGTGAATATCTAGAAGATAATTCAATAATCACAAAAAGCCAACATGGGTTTCAGAGAAACAAGACATGCCAGAAAAATCTGATCTCTATTTTTGATAAAATTACCAGCTTGGTAGATGAAGGGAATGCTGTGGATATAGTATATCTTGATTTCAGTAAGGCCTTTGACAAGGTTCCCCATGACATTCTTGCAAACAAGCTTGCAAAATGTGGCCTAGACAAGGTAACCGTTACATGGATTTGTAACTGGTTGACAGGCCGCACACAAAGGGTGCTCAACAATGGTTCCTTTTCTTCCTGAAGAGAAGTGACTAGTGGGGTCCCACAGGGTTCTGTCCTGGGCCCAGTGCTATTCAATATCTTTATTAATGACCTGGATGACAGTATTGAGAGCCTAGTTATCAAATTTGCAGGCGACACCAAATTAGGAGGAGTAGCTAATACCCCAGAGGACAGGATCAAAATTCAAAATGACCTGAATAGACTAGAAAGCTGGGCCAATGCTAACAAAATGAAATTCAATACAGAAAAGTGTAAGGTTCTTCACTTAGGGAGGAAAAACGAAATGCACAGATATCAGATGGGAGACACCTGGCTGAATGAGACCACATGTGAAAGGGATCTAGGAGTCCAAGTAGACCACAAGTTGAACATGAGTCAACAGTGCGATGCAGCAGCTAAAAAGGCCAATGCAATTTTAGGCTGCATCAATAGAAGTATTGTGTCTAGATCAGGGGAAATAATAGTACCACTCTATTCTGCTTTGGTCAGGCCCCACCTGGAATACTGTTTCCAGTTCTGGGCACCACAATTCAAAAAGGATATGGAGAAACTGGAGAGGGTCCAAAGGAGGGCAACTAAAATGGTGAAGGGTCTGGAAACCATGCCCTGATCAGCACAGAATGTAGTAGGATTATTACTTCCCTTGACTTGGAACCTAAAGTTTCTATTAATGCAGACTAAAATAGCAATTGCTTTCTTTGCTGCAGCATCACACTGCTCCTGGTCCTTTTGGCACGTAGTACTACTTAGCCATGTATCCCCCATTCTACATCTGTGCTCTCTCTCTCTCTCTCTCTCTCTCTCTCTGTGGTCTAAATGTAGAATTTTGGATTTTTCTCTATTGAATTTCATTTTATTAATTTCTGCAAAATTTTCTAGCTGGAAAGCCAGCATTGTCAGAGACTACTCTGTGACCATCTGGCCAGCATGATTGCACAGAATGCTGTCTTCCTTCCCACCAGAGTGGTACCTATTTATCTACTTGCATTTGCATGGTAAGCTGGGACTAGAGATGGGAGCTCACCCTGTCATGCAGCACCTGGCCCTCAAACTGCCAAACTGCTGATCTTGCAATCAACAGAGCCATCGTTTAGCCACTTGAACCACCGCATCTATACTATATATTGGGGAATGCATTATACTCAAATTGAAGAGCCCTCCCTTCATGACAACACTATCTGGTTGCCTAGGAGGGAGTGACAGGAGAGGCCAAACTCCATTGGGCCTAGATGAAGAAGCTGAGCCCTCCCTCCAGTCCATCTGCCTTGGTCCAGGCGTCAGAGGGAAAGAAGAACTGCTGGACCTGATCCCCTTCCCCATCATCATTCCCTTCTCCTTTTGTGTCGTGTCTTTTAGATTGTTAGCCTGAGGGCAGGGAACCGTCTTAAAAAAAGTAAGCCGCTCTGATAGCCTTTAGGGCTGAAGAGCGGGGTATAAATAAATAAATAAATAAATAAACTGTTTAGGAAAAAACCCAAATGTCCCTTAGTGCTAATAAAACCATTTGCTATGCTCAGTACCAGCTCAAAGTTTTGGAGGGGCCTTGGACAAGACAAATTCAGGGACCCTCTCCCTCAACATTTTCACCAGCACTGTTGCCAGATTTTGCTGTTCATCTCCATAATTCCTACCATTTGTATGCTTGCCAGCATACAAACAAAGCAGTTAGTACCAACTGGTGTCCTGTCACCAGAACACTGTCTTGTGTATAATGAGGGACAGGTGAACAAACATGTTGCACTGAAGAAGAAGAGTAGATTAGTAGGAGGATCAGGTCTGACAGATCAACGGTCTTCCCATCCTGGGATGTGGGTCTTTGGTAGGTGCTGAACAATATCCATCATAGCTCAGCCTAAATTATCTGTTTGGATCCTAGCAGATTTTTCTTTTAAAAAGTCTATTTTTATCTTGACCTTGTCCCAAGGGGCTCATCATTTTTTCCTCCCTTTTTATCTGTAACAGCAACACTGTGAGTCCAGTTAGGCTCAGACCTCATAATCAACCCATGCTTTATCGCACTAGGGGGCAAACAGGAGTTAAACGAGAGGTAAATGAGAGTTAAACAGGAAATGTCCTGTGATAAACATAGGGCATTTCCTGTTTAACTTCCGTTTAACTCTCGTTTAAATCCTGTTTGCCCCCTAGTGTGATAAAGCAGATGAAATCGGGTTTTCTCCATGCTAGCCCAGTCCAGTCCAATCCTAATGCTTGTCTACACTTGTCAGAATATGCTGGCTGCTGCAGAGTATTCTTCTCCCTGAATTTTCCCTTATGTTGTGGGATTTCAACATTCTTCCCCAGTGATGACAGGCAGCTGCCTTCCCAGGTGGTCCCCATTCATCATCTAGCACTTCGCTGAAGTCAGAACAAGAGACCCAGCCACATTATCAATGGTGGACTCCTCATTCTGATCTCGGAGTGAATCGCACTCACAGTGGCAGCATGAGGAAACTAATGGGGATGTGCAAGTGAAAAGGCAGCTGCTGTTGTCACTGAAACCCCCATGAAAACATGCAGCAAATGGTGAGTTATTTAAATGTGGGGTTATGGGGAAGTGTCATGAAGACAGTCCAGACCCAATTTTGGGTTTTGGCCCTGCATTGTGTAACCATGGGGAACTCAAGGGCCAATGTAGAGAAGCCCTAGTCCAACCACCACAGGATACTAGCTGATGTCCAGGGTCACAGCAATACTGCACTAGCATCATGGGAGAATATCAGTTATGTGAAGTGAACCAGCCTAAATTATTATCTCTTGAATAAGGCACTTCATATTTAATCACAGATGTATCTCTCCTGCCATCTACTGGGAACACTGCTGAACTTTCAGATCTCAAGAAAAGCTTTAAATAATGTGTAAGCTGAAAGGATGCATGATAAAAGCTTTTATCTCTGCAATTTGTTTTTCATTTCTCTCAGTACATTATCTCTCTCTTCAGTTCTAAAGTTGACTTCTCACTAGCATTCAAGCTGGAAATGTAACTTTTAAATATGTGATAATATGCTAGGTTGACCATTTTATTTCTTTTATGCACGAAGGCCCGTTCTAGATGGCCACTTTAAGGCATTTTAAGGGCTAAAAAGTCTGCCTTTAGGGTTAGGGAGGGCGTAGCTTTTACACCCTCCCTAGGCTTAAAGCATATGGACGCTGCCATTTTAAAATGGCAGCATCCATACGGACACACTTTCAGAGTGTCATAATGTGTGCAGCTGCTAGATGCACTGCGCACATGATGACACTTTTGTGCCGTGGGAGGGCGCAAATCATGCTCTTTCCGTGGCGCAAAAAAGGAGCTCCAAACAGAGCTCCTTTTTTGGCATTGGGTCTTTGCTGCAGCTTTTACACAGCCACGACAAAGACCCAGGGAGAAAGGGGCAGCTGCAGGAAAGCCCGCTGAAGGAAGCGGGGTGCCGCGGGCGCCCAGGGTGCCTGCTGCATCCCGCTTGGAGGCCGCGGGGAACCGGCAGTTTTCCGCTTCCCCATGGCCTCCACAAAGCGGCAAGATGAGGCCACGGAGGCTGCCGGTGCGGCAGCCTCAGCCCCATCCCGGTGCTTAAAGGGGCGGTCTAGAAGAGATTAATTTATTTCATTTAACATATTTGCAATTTGTCTTTCAGTTAAAGCTTTTCTAAGGCAAGCAATGAAAATGCAAAAAGGGGGAGGTGGTGGGTGAAGAAAGATCATAAATTCAAAACCTGTAGCCACATTAAAATATGAGAAAAAGAAAAAAAGAAACTAACAGTACAATAAGACAATAAAACACAATACACAACATGAGAATAAATCATCATTGATAATATTAACGACAATGTAATAAAACAGTTAATAAAAGCTTAAGGTTTTTTTCAATGGCATGTGAAGGCCAAACTACAAGCACATCAGCCTCCATGCATTACAATGAAATATTTTAATCCCCTAAATACAGCTTTGAGAGCCAGCATGGTATAATAATTTATGTGTTGGACTAGGCATCTAAGGTTCAAAATACACTGAAAAATAATCCAGTTTGAGACAGCTAAAACTGGGCAATTCTGGGAACTGTATGTTTGTGAGACATTTAGTCTCCTCTGTCAGGAGATCTGGTGCCACAAAAACCACACTTCCCAGGATTCCCTACCATGGAGCTAGAACAGTTAAAGTAGCTACAAACTGGTTTATTTCTGCAGTGTGTTTTGGACCTATGAGACCAGGGTTCAAATCTCTGCATAGCCACAGAAGTCCACTTCTTGGGCATGTGACACAATCAACTTTATAAAATTGCTCTTAGGACGTTATTAGACAGGCAAAAAAGATGGAACCATAGCGGTATGCTCCCATCAATATTGAACAATAACACAGATTATCACACAACATCGTGCACTTTTGCAATTATTGCATGATTATCCCATGAATAAAGAAGAATTCTAGCCCTGCTTTTTATTCATGGGATTTTCCCGTGAATAAAAAGTGACACTAGAATGCCTCTTTACTCACGGGATAATCACGGGATAAAAATAATATTGCACGATATCGTGCCTGTTTCTGACCTCAGGAGATATGGTGGCATATCAAGCACTCTTTACAGGGAGCTCCTGTCCATGAGGAAGTGGTGGCAGCAGGTCCAAAAACAGGCCATCCCCTTTCCCTATGTTGCTCAGGGCAGGGAAGGGCTCAGGGCATGGCTTTTGGTGGGGGGGACTACTGGATCAAACCAAATCAGACCTGATCAAGTTGTACTCATACCAAGAGAACTGAAGTTCTGGGTTTCTAGAAAATGCTGGGATTTTCCCCAACTTTGCTTAGTTCAGAACAAAGTCAGGTTAAAGGGAAAAGAACATGGATCCTCCCTGTCAAGGTGGCATTGTTCACTGGTGCCATTGCTTTCATAATATAACAACAAAAAAAGAGCTTAGGACACATTCAAGACAGTATTTTCAAAAACTTTCAGGTTTGGCATGTTAGAAGCATCACATGGAAAGATCTGGAGAACATCTGATTCCTTTCCAACAGAATATCTTTGCATTGACTACAAAAAGCCAAGAATTTGACTCTTATATAAACTGCTTCTGAGGACACAGATTTCAAAGACCTGAGTACAATGCAGAGTCGGACATCCTTTCGGTGGAATTAAATATGCTTCTGCAGTGAATTTAAGTCAGTGTGTACATCGAAGTCTTCACAGAGTCATTGAACTGCAACACCAGCCTTTTCGTCATCTTATATTTTCAATTGCCCATATCAAGAATGGACAAATGTGGAGGGTTTAGGGGCAAATGTTTTTCCCCTCCCATATCTGTTGAAAACCAGTTGAAAATGAAACTAAAAAACAACTTTCATTTTCCATCTTCAACAGTTTTCCCCAACTTTCTTCATTTTTAGGGGGGCTGAAATAGTTCCAAAAGTATCTGACATTAGTGATTAACCAATATTAAATAGTTTCCAGATGCAAAGCCTTTAGGGGTGTGGAGGCTCAGGGCAGGGGGAATCTCTTTCACTTATGCTCATGAAAATTGCTTCTAACTGACAAAATTGGACTCAGGCCACTACTGCAAACAAAGGAACAAAAGAAAACTTGCTGGTGCCACTAGGTATAATTCTTTTACTCTAAAATAAATTTAAATATAAAACAGGCAGTAATGAAATACCGTAATTAAATCTAGTTCTTCTAGATTTAAATCCAGCTAATCTGGAAAAGTTATGTCTTTGGAATAGTTATTTATCTCTTTTTCTCTCTGCACTTGTGAGTTTTCTCTGAGTTACAGATACTGCATGATATAAATATAAAGAAACCCTGCCATCTAGTGAATTTGTGTAGCTATTACATTACAAATCAGAAAACAGGCTTCTGCTCAAATAATAATGGGCAGTTCATTCCAACTTTCCATCTGGTAGCTATTACATGATATTAGCAGTTATATTGAGTTGATAATCAACATCCTAGATCTCTAAACAAATAAACACCAGGCTGCAGTTAAACACCTGCTCATTCTGGATTAAAAGTGAGGGTTTGTCCCAGATATTCTTACTTTGTTTTCTATGTTCTTATTTTGTTGTTATGTACCTTTGTTTCTGACTTATGTTGACTCTAAGGAGAACTTATCACAAGACTTTTTGGGCAAGATTTATTCAGAGTTTGCCCTTGCCTTTCTTTGAGGCTGATAGAGTATGACTTGCCCATAGTCACACAGTGAATTTACATGGCTGCATGGAGATTTGAGCCCTAGTCTCCAGTCACTCAAACCACTACACCACACTGGCTCTCATTCTTCCTTTGCTCTTTTAAAAACTGGTAATATTTGATAGTGATATACTGGCTGTCTCTTGAGATTTTTTTTCATTGGGAATTTAATGGTAACTTAAAGTTTTGGTCCCAATAAACTCCAGTACTTGCCTTTCAGCCAGTTGTAAGCATGCCAATGGAATGACCTCTGTCAGAAAGAAAGAGAAAAATAATCTGTACAAGATGATTATCTCTATTTTTTGTCCAAATAAGGGCAATCCCATCAAATATGAAATAATTCTGCTTTGGAATCATTATATTACCAACATGTAATTTTTAATAATGTTCTTTGCAAACATTACATAGTTTATATTTAGTAGTGTGTTAAAATTTTGTTTTAGCTGTATTTTACAGTAATTTAAGTTTACAGTAATTATTTGAATGAACATTTATGCTCCCAGAAAAAGTCTTTCCCTGCCTATACTCTTATTTTCTATCATCTGAAGACCTTTGCACTTTTGCTAATTTTAAAAGCAATACATTTGAAAACAATATTTATTCACTGTTGTTAACATATGTGTTAAATATTTTAATCTACCCCTGTGAATTTAACAAATACAATTTTGCATTACTAGCTTTTTGCCTTTCTTCAGTGAAGTCACCATTCCATATACTGTCTTTGAATCAACAAATAGCTAGCATTCTTTTTAGGTAACTTTTTTAAAAAGAATGTACTGGTTTCTTTTCCTTAAACAATTATATCCTTAAACAATTATAAAAGGCCAAAATTATCAGGGGAGAGCAGCATGTAGTAAAAGAACCTAAACTTGCACTTTTGTAAACATTTATGTGGTTGTAAACTCAATTAATTCAACAGACACTACTTCTGAGTAGACATCTGTAGGATTGCACCTAGTTAATTTGGTGGTGATAACAGATCAAATATCTAATGAATGAGATGTGACAGTATGAAAAGGCAAACATCAAAATTATTATTTTATCAGAATGTTACTTTTGTACTATATTGTTACTTCGGTTTTGGTGACATTACGTATGGCTAAGGTCCAGTCACCTCAATTTAACTGAATCTCAATGTATGCTTACTGAATTAATTATGGAATTTGAAGTCAACAGATGTAATTCTCATGATTCACAAGGTCTACTTTCATTTGGATTAGAAATTGGAAATAAACCAGTTTCGTCTTTCTGTGGAGAGGATCCTTCTATCTGTGTAAAACCTCCAATTTAGTGGAACAGTTCTACAGAGAGAGTAAAGGAAGAGGAAGAAGCGATCTTTGTCTACATGGCTTTTCTGTTGCTGTTCCCTATGATGCAGGAAAATCTATTCTGGAAGTTTGCTGCATCCTGTGGAACAGTGTAGTGGTGATGATATGATGAGCTGATTGCTTCTTGTCTTCCCACCTAAGCCCACTTTTCAATATTCCTTCTCTGTTTCTGTTGACGACACTTCTATTCAACCGGTTCATCAAGCCCGCAGTCTTGGTTTCATTTTTGATTCCTCTCTGTCATTTATTCCTCAGATCAAGGGCACCGCCAAGACCTGTAGATTCTCTCTTTACAACATTGCTAAAATCTGTCCATTCCTCTCAGTCTCTACTGCCAAGACTCTGGTCCATGCCCTAGTGGTTTCACGACTAGATTATTGTAAACTTCTTATGACAGGGCTTCCTCGCTCTCACCTCCTTCCTTTAATCTCTGTCCAGCACTCAGCTGCACATATCACATCCATTCACCGCTTTGATCATGTTTCTCCTCTTTTCTCTTCCCTTCATTGGCTCCCCTTCCCCTTCCGCATCCAGTACAAGTTTTTGTTGTTAACCTTGGCCCCTCTGTATTTATCTGATCTTCTTTGTCCTTACATTCCTACTCATGCCTTCCATTCTAGTAGTCAAGGTCTCCTGTTCCAGTCTAGGTTTGCCACTGCCTTGTCCCAGATTCATCCCTTCTCATTCCTGGAACCATCTTTCCTCACATATGCACCTCATCACATCTCTAACCAGTTTCAAAATTGAGTTAAAGACTATATTGTTTAGGGAAGCGTTCCCAGGTGCATGCCCTTGTCCACCCCAGGATGCCTTATTTTAATTATGTATTGAGAATCCGAGCCCTCAGACCATTCCATCTGCCTTGGTTCGGGCCTCAGAAGGAGATATGAACTGTTAGACCTGATCCCCTTCCCCACCACCTTTCCCTTCTCCTTTTGTGTCGTGTCTTTTTAGATTGTAAGCCTGAGGGCAAGGAACTATCTCATTAACAAGATTTTATGTACAGCGCTGTGTAAATTTACAGCGCTATATAAATAAAAGTTAATAATAATAACGATAATGATAACAATCTGAAACTCAGCCATTGAAAAGAAGCTGGATCCAATCTATAGCTTCTGATTCCAATCCAGAAAAATGTAAGTAAATGACCTGCATTCAAGTAAACCTACTTGAATGCAGGTCATGAAAGTAGATGGAATTATGCCTGTAGAGTAACTTGCCAGGTCAGTAGTTTTACACATAGAATCATAGAATCATAGAAATTTAGAGTTGGAAGAGACCACAAGGGCCATCCAGTCCAACCCCCTGCCATGTAACAGATTCATATCTGCTGAATTTACAAGTGAGCCAGAGTGCATTTGATTGTCAAATCAACTTTTCATACTTTTGCAATTTAATTTGCAACTGAGAAAGTGTTTGAAAATATAAATCTTTAGAAAAAGCAAATAAAGCGTATGTTAGAAATGTGCAGAAACATGTGTACAAATTTGCATGCAGATTTGTAATTTTGAATAAATTTTGCTGTGTTAAACTGACGTGAAAGCAGACTAAAATGAACTTGCAGGCAAGGAAAATAAATATTTAGCAAACTCACAATTTGTAGCTGAACCTAAGTGGCTATTTCTACATCTGCTGAAATGTGTGAATCTGACCTATTACTTTCTGGCATACTGTCCTCTCTTGGACATGATTTGCACTAAGGTGGTAAAACATACCAACCTATTCCTTTTTGTTGTGGAGATTCATTTTATACAGTCCTCATTTTTTCACTTGACCCATGGGAAGTCCACCAGACCTGAAATGCAAGGTCTTTTTAGTCAAGAAGAAAGGACAATATACTTGAGACCAAGGACTTTATCACACGTGGCTTTTAAACCACCATAAAAGTTTGATAATAGTACCTTTGGTAATACCTATCACATGGCCCTGTCATCCTCTTGTTGCTGTCTTCTCCTCCACTTGTGTTTAGCCCTCATCTTACCACTAATGGGGGAAAATTGTCAATAAGCTCCCATTATAATATATACCAGTATAATGCTATTCCACAGTTATGGTAAATTATCTGGTGACAGTCCTGGATTGTGAAGTCATGTAATGTCAGTGCCCCATCCCTCCTTGCTATTCCATTACAGCTAGTATGTTAGCACAACACTAGAATTGTGTTTAACCACATATCCCATACACAAAATGAAAGGAATTCTGGGTAAGGCATAGGGCTGGGAGGCAGGGTTAAATATGAGGGTTTGCAGGACCTGCAACAGAACAAAAAACTGGAAGCATGTATTCACAGTATAAGAATGAAAGGAGACAAAGTCCCTATTTGATGGCCCAAAAACTTTTATTTCTTAAAATGCCCAGTGTGTTTCTGCCTTATCATTGACTGCACTCTCAATCAAAGTGGACCTTCTGAGTATTAGAAAGTGGTGTCCTTCGGGGCCACCTCACTGGGATGGGGCTTAGGGACATTGTTTCACAGCAACTTTGTTCCTCCTGGAGGGGCAAACCCAGAAATGGTGCTGTGGGATTCCTGCTTAACCTCTTGGCCATTGGCATATGATGTCCCTCAGAGTTCAGATATCGCCCCCCCCCGATGCTTTTTAATATATTCAAGAAACTGCTGTGAGAGGTTGTCCAGAGTATGGGGGTGGTGTTCAGCGCAATCAGTATGAGGATGATACCCAATTTATATCACTCCTTTCTACCTCAAGCCAAGGAAGCTGTTTTGATCCAAAGCAGTGCCTGTCATCAGTAATGGTCTAGATGAAGGAGAACAGATTGAAAGTTAACCAAGATAAAATGGAGTTGCTTCTGGCCAGTTGAAAGGCAGATCAAGGAACAGGGATTCAAACTGTGCTGGATGGGGTTACACTGTTCCTGGATTCAACTCTGAGCCTGGAAGAACAGGTTTCAAGGGTAGCTATGACTGCATTTACTCAGTTAAAGCTGCTTGATTGATCTTAACTTCAGAGAGTTTTGACTGAGAGCATATAATTCTCTTCAAGGCTCTACTTCTTGGACTATTTGGCTGGTATTTTGGAGCAGGAAGTATTTGGCTTCTGTGGGAGGTGGTTTCTAAGTCTTTGCTCAGAGTCCACAAGTTCATGACTGCCAGCTTTGTGCACATTTCAGAAACTTGGTTATGATCTTTGATGGCAATATGGTAACAATTAATTCATCCATCACTAGCAGGTGCATGTTTTAACTATTATGTAAAAGACTGATAGTGTTAGAAAAAACCTGAGAGGACAACTTTTGACTGCTGACTGATATGGAATAAAGTCAGTAAAGGAGATAACATATTTGATAAGAAAGTGTAGTGTGGCCACATCATACACGGGTGCACATATGCTGAAAGCTGTACCAGAAGAATCAATGGTGCGCTCCAGAAGAAGTAATGGTGTTCAGGCTCACCATTGTGGCGGATGCACCACAGGCATGAGCCCCATTGTTTTTAATGGCACTCCACTATACACAGTGCTTCCTTTATGTGGGGGGTGGGTGGGTGGGTGTCTGGAATGGATTCCCGCATAATGATCATGGTATGTACTAAATCTGGGAAATCCCAGAACACAAATATAGTGAACATAGGGGCTGTACAGAGTGGCTTGAAGAGCCAGCGTGGGGGTGGTGTGGGGATGTGGCATTTGGACGATGCATGCCCCCATGCCAGCATCACACCAGCCGCCTGCCTGCCTGGGGGGGCAGCATCACAGTGCTCCTTTGGCATGGAATTTATATGCTGCACACTGAAAGGAACACCAAAAAGTGCCGCCACCATGGCAAAGGCAGCTTTTTGCCAGCTCTGAAAGGAGTGGCATTTTGCCATTTCTTTGTATGCCAGCAAAGTGCCAGATCGGGGCCACAGTGTGTGGTTGTTGCAGCCCCTATTTGGCACTGAAAGGGGTGGTAAGACACCACTCTATCAGGGTAGTCTGTAGAGTCCCATACTCACCATTTCCCTTCAACAAGTTGGACAACACCACCACCACCCGTCATGTAAGAGATTGTGTTAAATGTGAAGTCCTCATGAGAAAACCTCTAAAATTAAAAATATGTACAATGGCTTTAAATCTAGAGTTAATCATGCTTTGTCATCCTTTCTGGTCACTAAACAACAGTTTGTTTGGAATTTGGCTATAGCTGGAGATTTGAAAAGCTAATAAACACAACTCCTTCCATTAGTTGTATCCCTTGTTTGGAACTTCAGCTGTAGATGGAGATGTTAGGAGCTAATAAATACAACTCTTTCCATTAGATGCATCTCTTGTTTTGAATTTCAGCAATAGTTGAAGCTTTTAGAACTAATAAATACAACTCTTTCCATTTGGAACTTCAGTTATAGCTGGAGATCTTAGGATCTAATAACCACAATTCCTTCTATTAATTTCATACCTATGGTTTTCTTATAAGCAAGAGAAAATTGCCTGGTTTGGTCAGCTCCTCATCATGCCAGTATGTTTTGCCTTTCTTTTATACAGTCCACCCTCTGGGTTTGAGCATCTGTGATGGCAAGCCCACTGGGGTGATGGTGGTGGTTGGCGTTGCCAGAGGAGAAGGAGGAGGAGGAGCCGGTGGCGGCGGAGGAGGAGAAGGTGGCAGGGATGAGGAGGAGGAGAGAGGAGAAGAATGAGAAAGAGCAGAGAAGAGGAGGAGGGGGGAAGAAAAGGAGAACGAGTGGTGGCAGTGCAACATAGGGGGCTAAAAGGAGGAGGAGAAAGTAGAGAATGTGAGGAGGAGGAGAAAGAGGAGGATGAGTGGTGGCAGTGCGATGGAGGTGGAGAGGAATAGGAGGAAGATGGAGAAGGCGAAGTAAGAGGAGGAGGAAGAAGAGGAGAAGGAGGAAGAAGAGCTGCAGCAGCGGCAAAGGGAAGAAGAGGATGAGGAGGAGAAGAGGGGGAGAAGGCAGGGAAGAGGAAGAAGAAGGAGTACCCCCCTGCTGCCTGCCAGAGTGAGAATGGCAAGACTGGAATCGGGGAGAGGGCAAATTGGCCACATAGCTGTGCCACCATGGAGTATTATGGGACTTGAGCATCTGTAGATTTTGGTATCCATGGGTGTGCGTGTGTGTCTGGAATGGATCCTATGCAGATACTGAGGGCCCACTTTATTTCATAGCCTTCCCTCTCCCAAGACACATATACATTTTTCTACCTGGACTTCACTCAGTCCATTTGACAAAGTGAACTGCAGTCCATGAAAACTGTTGCAGAAATATATTGGTTAGCTTTCAAGATGTCACAAAACTATTTCTTATCTTGTTGCTATTGCTTCTGCTAGACTAATGAACATGCCACTGATCTCCTATAAACGGTCCACAGATCTAGGTGAACCCAATGAAATGTCTGTCTGCTTCTGTTCTAGAGGTAGCAGCATGTGGGGAGGTGTGGCGTCAATTTGCTGTTTTAGGAAACAGATTAAAAGATGAGGTACTAAGAGTCAAAAGACCACAGAGAGGCTCACAATGTCAACAAATGTTAATAGGACATAGTAGTTTGCCACCTTTTTTTGAAAGAGAGATGTATCTGTGCATACAGGCATGCCTTAGCACATATAGAGCATGCAATAAATAATGTTGTGTGATCCTATGTACACTTAGCTGGGAATAAGGCCCATTGAACACAGCAGGATTTACATCTGAGGAAAGACTGAGTTGTAACATGTATGTAACAGATCTTCATGAGCTTTAAGGGAATGTATTGCTCTCCAACGCCCACAAGATGGCACCAAAGGATTTTGCACATATCTTGATTCACACACTTTCCAATGTTTACTGGTCTCAGTGTGTTTTCCTTGAGACAAAACTACAACAACAACAACCCATGATTATGGCTAAACACACTGTGTTTTGTTTCTGTATCAGGAAACAATGAGTATGTTTTGATATATCACTTCATTCAAAACAATATTACAATATTACAGAAAAGGTACCTAAACTATGAAAAAGCCCACATATGTATTATTTAAACATTGTTTTAATGCAGAATAGATGATGATACTGACAATGATGATTATGAGAATATCATGACAATAATAACAATATTTACATACATGTATTTCTGAGACAAATGAATTCATTTATTTCATTAATTATCAAGGTACATGATTAAGAATCCCCAATATGATTCTTACTGTCTTGGGAATTTATATATATTCATACTATATCAGTATCATCTCTCTCATATTGCTATAACTGTTGCTCTGGGTAACAGCATCCCTGGGTGATAGTATCAACATATCTATATCTATATCTATCTGTTAACACACACACACACAATTAAGAAAAGAAGAGCCTATACAAATGAGTTTCAGAGATCCAATGACTAAACCTTAAACTCTGGAATGGCGAACCTTAAAGTCTTCTTTTTCCTTAACACTCCTTCTTAGACCCAATTCTTCAAAAGTTGTAGCAACAGTGAGTGACCTACTTCACAGTGTAATTTTAAAGTTGAGCACAATGAATGTTGTTAAATTGCTTAGGGAAAAAAAGTATGTAAGGACTGGCAACCTCTCCCGGATTTTCGAGGACAATGAAGGACTCCATGTGTTTATTCCTGGATCTCAAAAAACAGTTTTTAAAGTTAAAAAAAGTATATTAGCATGTAATATTCCATGAAGTTCTATCTGGGCTCAGTTGGAGGCAACTAAGGCTGCATGTGCACTGCAGAAATAATGCAGTTTGATGCCACTTTAACTGTCATGGCTCCATCCTATGGAATTCTGGGATTTGTAGTTTCTTGTGGCACCAGAACACTCTGACAGAGAGGGCTAAATGTCTCACGGTGCTACAAATCCCAGAATTCCACAGCATTGAGCCATGGCAGTTAAAGCAGTGTCAAACTAGATTATTTCTGCAGTGCAGATTCAACCTAAATCCCTCAAGTTATTCTCATGTAAATAAATGTGTATGGGATTTCAGTTTTAATAGCTTACTCTTCAATGTCACATTTATTTCATTTCTTGTTATCGTATTCCTGTCAATGAATTAACGAACTCCAGTTTCAATAAGTGAAAGAATGCAACTATTCCCAAGTATTGTTCACATTTTGCGTGGCTGTATCCAGCACTACTTAATAACAACAACAACAACAACAACAACAACAACCATTTATTTATTTCTATCCCTCCTCTCCCTATTGGAGGATTGAGGTGGGTAACAGCAAACAAACAAACAAAGAAGATACATACAATAATAAAGCATACAAAAAGCATTCCCTTATTCACTACCACCCTCCATCCCTCCCTCCCTCTCTCCCTTAAATGACAATAAAATCGTAAAATTCACAACAACAATGCAATACATTACAACAACGTTAAGCTGGAGCGACCATATTAAGAGGGGAGACAGGTAGATTGGATGGACAGTTCTATTCGTTAGAAGGTCTGTCTGGTATTTATCACCTTTTAAAAGGTATCAAGAGACGTTACAGGTCATTCCAAATTTTTGGAGTGGCAGCAGAGAAGGTCCTCTGGGAAGTCACCACAATTCTTGTTTTCTTAGGCTGCAACAGGTTCCTCCCAGAAAACCTGAGTATGTGGGAAGGATTATATGAGAGGAGGTGTTCCCTCAAGTATCCTGGACCCAAGCCATGTAGGGCTTTATAGGTAAGTGTAGTGATTTCAAAATAGGTGTAATACAATCGAATTTAGATTTTCCTGCGACCAATCTGGCTGCCATATTTTGAACAAATTGAAGTTTCCAAACATGGGACAAGGGTTGCCCCATGTAGAGCACATTGAAGAAATCAAGACAAGAGGTTACTAGCACATGTACAACTGTTTCTAGTTAGGGTTGCAGCTGGCTTATCAGCTGAAGCTGATAGCAGCCACTCCGGGCCATCACATCTATCTGAAATGATAGCTGGAGCAATGAGTCCAGAAGCTGTGAACACAGTCCTTTAGGGGAGGTGTGACCCCGTCCAGGACTAGTGAACATACTTCTATTGGAAAAATGCATTAGATAGGATAAAAGAAATGACAAAGTATGATATTCTGCATAAATCAAAACAGAACATTTGGATTCCTTAAGAAAAAATGTCTTAGATGAAGATCTGAAGCAACAGTACTAAGTACAGCTCAAACATGGAAATAAAATAGAATCCCTCTTTGGTAGATTGATATAAATGAGTATTGACACATACATTAACCAATAAATGTATTATAAAAAGAGAAAGGATCTCAAATATATTTATAGAATGTTGGGTTTTGTTAGTAAATCATTGAGAATTTAAATTTCTAGGATAAAGTGCAACTTTACTTATTGCTCTCTTTGGCCCCATTCCCACTACATTTTGATTCGAAGTGTGACGTGGGCTATATGACCCTCGTTCACACTTGAATCGATTTACGATCCTCATTGGATCGATCAGTGGAGGAAAGGACCGGGTTAAAAACAAATAACCCGGGCTTTCCTGACACTAGTTTCAAAGTGTTCTTTTTCAGAAAATGCGATTCTGAAGCGTTTCCAGTAAATGGGAATGCTGGTCAGAGTCACGTGTTTGTTTGTTTTTTTAAAATTGGGGTGGGGGTATTGATCGCAAATGCAATCTTGTATTATACATGGAAAGATCTTTCTGAATCTTGCATGCTATTAATAAAAATTATAAAAATTAAAAGAAACAAATAGCCAAACCATTCACAATAACTCAGATCATGACACCAGGTGTCCCTGATACAATGGATGGAAATGCTCTAAAAATTGATTGCTTGTTGATGATTTAATTGATTTCTATCCCCCACCCACCTTTATGTATTTTGGGGAAAGAAGGAATGAGAACAAGGGTAATAATGAGTAAAACAATAAGGCCATATTATTTATGAATAGCTTAAATTTGAGAATTGAAGGCTATAGCACAGCTGGTTCCTCCATGAAGATTCTTATTTGTGGCAGGAAAAAGAATGCTTTCTTATTAGAAGTAGTTAAGAGACACAGATAGCACTAAATCGTAGATCTTTAAATTAGGCCATGTGGCTTTAGAAATGCTCAGGTCAAATGGTGTCATAAACCACAGTAGGAGACACAGAAGGCACAGTCACAGAAAGAATTAAGAGAAATTGGCAAAGATTCGGAAGGTAGTAATTAAATTTCAACTGGTGAATGACCTTCAGACCATTGAACTCTGTCTAGCTATCAAGGCTGCTGAAAGATTTTGTAGGTGGCAGATCAGGAGGGAGAACTTGTTCAGAGACACTCCAAAAGAAAAAAAAGAGGAAAAAAAGAAAAGAATACAAAACTGTGCTTTAAAAAAACCCACAACACGTCAGGGTTACAAGAACAGAAGCTCTTCAGGACTGAATGACCCTCATTCATTCAGCCTACTGAACTTTATTGCTGGATCAATACTAAAGTGGCTTGCTGAAAAGCACAGAGCACTACATTCCCATGAATAGAGAACCCTTTGGTCATAAAAAGATTTAATGAAATATCCAGAGAACTTTCAGTCTAACACCCTAGTTCTAGAAATATGCATAATGTACATGATCTTTGTGACAACACCAATACTGACTTATGTGACAGAAAAAAGTCCACTTGGGTGCTTTTTAAAACTTAAGTTGTATTACAAAGCCCAGCTGAAAGTGAAAATGTTTAGGAACAAGGCAAGGTAGATGGCTCTGGGCATTCAAGTCATTATTAAATTTTTAAAAACAGTTAGTGCTATACAAGCTACCTACCCACAACATATCTGAGCTATTTTCCTATTGAGGACTGAACCAAAAAGCTCAAAAAGACAACAGAAGTAAAGTATTTTCTCCCATATCTGCCAATTCTGGGTCTTCAAAGCAACCAGGGGTTTTTTTTGGGGGGGGGGGTTGTTTTAAGGGGTGAGTTTTCTATAACATGTGTTGAGACAGAGGAAATTCTATTTCAAAAAACCTGGGGTGTTCACAAAATGTGGCAGACATTTCTTGTTAAATTGAGGGAGGAGATGGCATTTTAAGCTTCTTCCATCTGAAGTCTCATACCAGGTTTCTGTCACATGTTCATTGTCTTTCTGTCTGTGTTTCACAGGATGGCTTTCTGCATTACTGACTGTTACTGTTACATTACTCACTGTACCTGGCAATGGTGTCTCAGCCAGTGTAGAAATTTTAATGCAGGGTATAAATTTTGCTCTGAGAGCCAGTGTGGTGTAGTGGTTTGACTATGACTTCGGAGATGGTTTGAGTTCCCACTCAGCCATGGAAACATGCTGGGTGACCCTGGTCAAGTCTGACTCTCTCAGCCCCAGAGGAAGGCAACAATAATCTCCCTCTGAAAAAATCTTGCTTAGAAAATATTGTGATGGGTTCCCCTTAGGGCTGACGTAAGTAGGAAACAGCTTGAAGGCAAGCAACAACAAATAAAGTTTGCTCAATAAGGCTCTGAATTAGCTTAGTTAAATGCTATGATACAGTAGCTACAGCATCCTTCAAAGAATGCAATACAGTTATACCTCCCACCACAGAAACTCTTGTTATCAGGCTATATGTGATCTATAGTGGATTTTCGCAGCGACAAAAGGGTGCTGAACTATTTCTGACCAAATAGGCTGAATCCTGATAACAGCCAAATGGCCAGAAGGCCAGAATGCTGGTAACCTGATCAATATAGAATAACAGAAAGATTTGGATTTCTGCCAGTTTAGCTCAAGAGGACTTAACTGGCTTAAATCCCAGACACTATAAATATGTTGCATAATGATTGATAATCCATATTTCCTGCCCCCTGTATGGGAATGTGATACATAAAATTTGAAGACAACATATAAATCTTATTGAAAAAGAACACATGTAAATCACAACTTGCAAAATAATTGGGCCTAATTCTGCTCAGGTTTGTAAAGACTAGAACTAAAATTCATATAATTACTTGTCTTATTTTGCTGTGCTTCTCCCTTAAGTATTCTTCCTGTTAATAATATTAAAGAAAGTTTCCTGTGTACCAACCCCTGGAAAGTTACTGTAATTGTCTACAGTTCATCTCTGTGAGTCCCCCTGCTTCTTCTTTTAAGCCATTAAATCTACTAGAAAATGGGAGGCCAGACAAAAGAATCAAATCAAAACCAAATCCAAATGCAAACCACCTATAAAAGATTTACAAAATATCTGTTTTAGCAATTCATAAACTTCACATTTGTTGTCTATAAGAATTCAAAGGATGATGGAAAATATACACATTCTCCTCGCCCTACCCTATTTTAGCATACATATTTATTGTACAGTGGGCCCTCAGTATCTTCTGGGGTTTGGTTCCAGGATGCCATGTGGATACCAAAATTCATGGATGCTCAAGTCCCATTACATACAAAGGCACAGTAATTCAAAAATGTAGCAGACCTAATCAAAGCTTGGAAAAGTTACTCTAGGGATTCCCAGAATTTCCTAGTCAAATTATCAATCAGGCCAGATGAGAATTACAGAAGGAGAGAACGCATTATAATTTAGATTTGATCCCCTTCCCATCCACACTATTTAAAAACCATTTGTGCCATATGACATATTTAGTTTTGCCTCATTCCTTGACCCATGGTGCACAGAGCTTTCTAGTCTGACTGGCTAGTCTGACCTTCATGCTTCAAAGACGAGGGTATTCCAGGAAAAAGCGCATCACAAATTGTTCAAAGATATAGCTGTGTTAAGTCTATGAAAGCTCATGCTGCCAATGCTTTTCTTTCAGTCATTCTCAAAGGTACTACAAGATACCTCTACATACTGATTCTACAGACTAACATGGCTACATCTTTGAATTTAACCAGCCATACTTTGGAAGTATTCACACACAAAAATTCCAATTGCACTGATTTGGATATTTCCATTTATTTAAATGAGAGGCTTCCTTGCAATGCAAATAGTGGAGAGTGGGGGTAGCCAGATGAGGACCACAGCAAGGAACAAAGTGTAAAAATTCCCTCCTTCTCCCATCTGGGTCACTTGGCACTCAAGCACTGGATAATAATACTTGTAGGTATAATGCCATAGCTCAATATAACTCCCTGCTACCTTTAACTAGTATATCACCCTGGGCACACTTTTTTTTTAATATATGCAAAAGAAATACATTTTTCTCTTTAGAATAATTCCTGCCAGTACTTCAAGATGTTCAACAGGGACAATACAGGAATATATCAGCTTCTGACAAACAAAGCCTCTGACAAAGAAGCTCTTTATACAAAGCTTTTTAAAGTCTGCCAAGCCCCTTTTTCATCTTCATCCTCTATCTAGTTGGATGGGTTTTTAGCTGCATTGGTAATGGAAGGATGATGGATGAGAGCTGGAGAAACACAGATTTCTGATGTAAAAGGATCTTGTAACACCTTTGAGACTAAGTATGCAAAATAAATTGTAGCGTAAGCATTCACAGACCTATTCTATTTCCTTAGATGAATGGAGGAAATAAACCAAGTCTATGAATGTTTACACTACACTTTCTTTTGCACAGTTTGTCTCAAAGGCACTATAAGATCCATTTGCATATTTATATTATATACTAACACGGTTATGACTCTGAAATCTATAGACTTCTGATGTTGGGTTGCAGGGATATGTCTGCAGCAGATAAGGCAATAAAGTTTAAGCTTGGAAAGAACGGATGTTATCATCCTGTAGTAGTGTGCGCCTGTTTACAATAAGCAAGGTAAACAGCAAGTAACTACAGAATCCCTTACTAAGCATGTGTGAACAGCAAGTAATAGAGAAAAAGAGGAAGCAGTTTTACCAGGTAACCCCATCAAGTTAAAAATGCATACATCTATAAGTTTGGTCATCAAAATAAAAATCATAATGGCAGCATTACTTTAAGTATCATTTTTACTTATTATTACACTTATTATGTTATCTCACCTTCTCTCTGTCTCTCTCTCTCTCTCACACACACAGAGTGCACTGTTCTTAATAACAAACTTTATGAAAAACAAATGCAGCACTAAAACTATGAAAATCATCCCAGTGAAACCATGACAATCATTGCTATTTAAAAAATAGACATTAAAACAGTTAAAAGGGTCAGTTTGAATAAATGTATCTTCGTGCCCTTATTAAAAATAATGAGAATGGAAATGGGTTGCAATTCTAAGGAGAGTCCATTTCAAAATCTGTAAACAACACAGGAAAAAACTCTTCCACATGCCTACCAAGCAATATTCTGGCATTCACCAGAGCCGCCGCTAAAAACATCTGGACATTCCTAACAGGACAACTTAGAGGAAGCAACAAAACAAATGGAAATTAAGCCCTGTGATGAATGGCTTAGGAAGCTGGTTTGTGCTTAGCTTAGAGAGGAGAAGGTGACAGCTACCTTTAAACATTTAATGGTATGTCATGAAGAAAATGGAGTGAATGTACATTCTGTTGCTCCGGGGATAATGAGTTGAAATGATGACAAAAAGATTCCACCAAAATATTATGAAGAATGTCTTGGAAGTAATTTGCTATTTGACAATGGAATGAACTGCCTCACAAGGTGGTGGAATCTCCTTCGTTGACTGGCTTTAAATATAGGTTTGATGGCAATCTCTCAAGAGTGCTAGAGCTGTATATTCCTATATGATAGGGGACTGGACCTCATGGCCCACTGCAGTCCCTTCCAACTTTCTGATTCTGTGACAGCTGGTCATAAAAGCCAACATGTTGAATTGGGTCTGGAAAAAGATTGGCAACAATGTACAGAGAACCTGTTTACTCAAACTATTTGACATATCCAAGCATGTCAGGATGCAGTTAGAGGATAGTAATTGTATTGATTCAGTGGTGCTCATCTGCCAGTAAAAAGACTGTTTGGTTAAATGGACTCTTGCAGCACCTTGTGCAGTTCCCCTCCACACCACCAAATCTGCTTCACAGAGCTAGGGAATCCTACAGAGTAGAAATGAAGGTCATATAGAGTGTAGGAAAGGAGCCTAAATAGACATAAGCTCTTGTTGGCATTGGATGTAGCTCTTGATATTTTTGCTTTAGGACAGGTGCATGAAAAGACTTTGCCAAATTGTGTTGTGTTTGGAAGACCTATTTTGATAATTTACACTTTAGTAAAGCACACTTCTTTTAGTTGAATGATACAGAACACAAATAATATAGAAGCATCCATGCAATTCTTTACGATGACCCAGATAGCTCTTTGTTGTAATTTTCTTCATTAAAATGCTATTGATATTTGTTTTTGGTCAGAGTGTTATTATCTGTACTTTCAAACTCTACTTCAGTTGAAAGACTGGTTTCACCTTTCCACATATATAGCGACAGATGGTGAATGAGAAATCAAATAATATACACAACAGTGGAAGCTTAACAAGCACAAGTAATTCCATATTGAGTGGAAAAACTATGTTCAGGCATAGCAGTTAGTCTGACTTGGGTATTTCAAAGTCTTCCACCACATCCTTAATAAGAATTTGTTTTTCCATGGATATTAATATTAAGAAACATATAAAACTTTTCTAATAATCTTGCTTTCTGCTTTTCAGTCTTGTAAAATTAATATGTTATTCAGGAGTAAAAGCAAAAGAAAAAAAATTCAAGAATTTTCGGTATATTTCATTGTTACAAATATTAATTATAGCAGATTTTAAATTGCATAGGATTTTGTGATACTTGCATTGTATAATCTTAATGGAATTGTAGCTGGCGTCTTGAGACAGCATATAGATAAATGAGAAATTAGGAATCTCTTACATATGCTCCCATACTTCTCACCAGTACTGAAGGTCCTAGGAGTAAATCTTATGCAGCTAATTTCTCAGTAGACATGGTCAGATCTCCACTGTTAGGATTTCACACTTGATCAACAAGTGAAGTCAGGTGCAGAGTCACATCTGATCTGAACAGGTGTGTAACTGAAAAGTAGGCTACTGAAACCTAGATTTCTGGCTACAAATTCCAATATGCTTTGCATTAAAATACAATGATTCTCATCTTATGTTGAAGAATCATTCATTTTACATAGCACAAACTGAGTTAATAACTAAGTGTCCCATAAAGACAAATTAACTCCATGAGAGCATTAAGTTAGCTTTGTATATGCCCCATAATGTGGTTTTATGCTCCCTACATGACCATCTGTTGAAATACCTATCTCCAACAATATTCTTAACAGTATAATTATGTTTTCTTAACAATTTAATCCATTTAATTTGAGTGGGATTTACTTTCAAGACTGTAACCTCATAGCAGTATTTCGTTATTATTATGTATGTAAGGACATACCTCAGTTAACAAAGTCTCTGACAAAGAAACTCCTTTTAAAAAGTGTTTTTATGTCTGCCTAGTCACCTTTTTCTTTTTGTCCTCTGTCTTGCTGGAAATGTTTTTTTAAAAAGCAGGATTGGTACTGGGAGGATGGCAGTGGCATCACTAGGGCTGGCATCCCCTGGTGCAGTAACTCATGGTGTCAACCCTACCACACACTATGACCTCCTTTCATACCACAACATACAAAATCCTTAATTATTTTTGTACTAATGTACAATATATTCCTATATATCACTGAATGTAATGACAGGAATTATGATATAACGACAATTAGCAAAATTAAAATTATACTATACACACAGCCTAAACATATTTACATGTAGCAATAGCAAGTACAATTCTATACTGCTTATCAGTGCACTTAAGCACTTCCTAAGTAGTTTACAATGTGTAGGCCAATCACTCCCAAATAGCTGGGTACTCATTTTACTGACCTATGGAAGGATGCAAGGCTGAGTGGATTGAACTTACAACTTTGTGGCTGTGAATGGCTGCAGTACCGGCATTTAACCACTGTGCCACAAGGGTTGATTTGGACATGTACACAGTTTCATGTGCATAAAGTGAAAATTTGATAGCCTATGATGTTTTTTTTTTTTAAAAAAATTAAATAAAAATATTTTTAAATTAGATTTTACATTGTTTAATTTGAAAGCTTGAACTAGAAAAGAGGGGGTTTCTACTCTAGCTGATCCTACTGTAGCCATGTGTGCCTGCCTACAATGAACAAGGTAAACAGCAGTTGATGCCAGGATATTTTAGTGAGTATTCATGAACAGCAAAACAGGGAGAAAAGGAGAGAACAGATAAGCTTGGTTCATCAGATATTCTAGCATATTTTTTAAAAAAAGTCAAGATCTGTAATTTTAGACACCAAAATGGAAATCACATGAAAAGTGAAGGCTAGTAAAATGAAATGTAAGACAACATTTCAGTCACAGTTATTCACTTACAGGAGGCCATACTACATAGATGAGGAAATGGGTATAAGATCTTTCCACAAACCCAGATGCCAATGCTACCCACATACCTACTTGGGAAATATTATCACAGGGCCTAATCCCATCACACACAATATTACAGGTATTTTCACTTGTTCACCCTCTAATGTGATATATGCCATCCTCTTTCACCAATGCCCTTCATCATTCTATATTGGAAAAACAGGCCAGTATCTGTGCCAGAGGATACATGTACATAAATCAGAATTAGGAATGGGAATACACAGAAACCAGTGGCAAAACAGTCTAATCTTCCTGGTCATTTCATCTCAGACCTCAAGATGGCTGTCCTTGAATGAAGAACTATAAAGGAATGTTAGAAAGAAAAACAACTAAATTGGAATATACCCACAAATTCCAGAGCATCAATACTGGGTTGAACAGATGCAATGGTTTCCTGGGACACCATTTGTATTATATATGTTTTATAACACTATGTGTATTTTAATATTAGTTCTTATGTGTATTTTAACACTAGTTCATACCCCAGCCTCATGAGGACACTCTTGGCCAACTTATCAAATCGTTTTCCTTATTCCCAGCCAGCATCGCACTACATTTCAAAACATGCCTTTGTTACTCAAGGACCATAGTTATAACATGTCACCTAAACACCATACTCACAAGTTCTGCATTTCTATGGCTATTCATACAGTCTACTTATAAAGGTCTGTTTTGGCCAAGCTTGTATCAATAGATTCTTGGTATTTTTCATAAACTCCTTCTCTACGATAAACTGATATCAGCTTTTTCCATTCCCAGTTGTTTTCTTCTTTGTGCAGGTGAGGTGGTTTCCTCATGTCTACTAGTGACAAACATAATTTGCAGGTTTCTGCTTGAACAGTCTCATGTATTTCCAGTTTTTTCACAGTTCATTCCAACTCTGTAAGCATTTTGCACATGTAATAAATTTAGATTTAGATTGGAGGAATGCATAGTGCATAAAAAAGATGTCCTGCAGATTATTTTCCATCACAGGATACATTCTCCATTCAATCTTGCAACATAATTCTTGGGTTGGAATGGATGAAAAAACTGATGGACATCATTCCTCTCATACTCCAGTTTACCTAATTAGAATGGTAGTAAAAAAATCAGTGTGCATCTCTGAGTATTTTCCAATACTGTTATAGACTGACTTGTTAAGATCCAGTGACGGGCAGCTCCAATAAAACTTCCCTGATTGGGATTGGCAATATCTCTGCCTACAGAAGGAGAGGAAAGATATAGCTGGCTGCCAGATCTCTTCCCCTGCAGTCCTCCCTAAGGCAGGTGGGGAGCCCCTGTAATTTGGAGGTTCCCATTCTCTCACTTAAAGCCTTATCAAGATGCTGTCATTTTGTGTTGATGGCACTGGATGACAGCAAACCAGTAATCTGACTGAGTGCAAGACAGATCCATAAGAATAAGAATTCAGCACACACACACACACACACACACACTTCATATATTTTAAATTGTACAAACATTTTTAGTGAGCTCCTTTGCAAAGGCAGGAATTGTAGGCATATAAGGTACTGGGTGGAAAATGACTCACGTACTGTGGAGGTTCGGATTTTGACAACCAATTCTTTCCTTATTCCAAATATGTTTGACCAAGCAATGTTGCTCTCTACAGGTATAAGAAGGGGGGGGGGGAAATGAAAAGAGGATATTGCCAATATATCACAACACTTCACCGTTTATTGAAAAGAACACTCTTTCTGTGCATTGTATACTAATAAGGGGGCAACAAATGTAAAGTTGCTAGAGAAAATAAGATCTCTGAGAAAGACACATGGATAAAACACTCTGGCATCTGTCACTGGATATATATTGATTCAACTTTGTTATTCTGGACCATTTCTGAATATATACAGGATACAGAATATGCATATGGAGAATATATACAGGAGTTGTGATGGCAAATTTCACCTGCCACCCATTTCTGTGTCCAATGGAACTTCTAGGGGGAAGCACCTTTCTCATTTATTATGCCCTGCATTTTTGCATCCAGATCCCAGGTTTGCTGCAAGATCTAGAAAGGAGAACAGGCAGGGACTGCTGGAAAACTTGTCAACAGTTCATACCTCTCCTTATATATCTATTAACCCTCTCCTTGTGCCTCTATTTAACTTCTCCCTCAAGTCTATTTTCTTTGAATCCCATTTCTTCCTGTTCAAGGTCTACCTCATCTCAGTTTTTAAAGTTATACTTCTGCTCCACACCTTCCTTTCTGCAAGTTATCAGTGATGCTTACATGTATCTTATCTTCTTACTGATACAAGATTAGGAAAAGTTGTTTGCTTAAATACCCTAAAGGCACCAGATCCTGCTTGTTCTTGGAATCTAAGCAGGGGCTGCCCTGGCTAGTACTGGATGGGAGTCCGCCAATGAATATCAGGTCCTGTAGGCTATATTTCAGAGAACGGAATGGGCAGAGCCACATCTGAGTATTCTTTGCCTAAGGAAACCCTAGGAAATTCATGAGGTTGCTATAAGTTGATAGGTGATTTGAAGTCATGTATGAATGTACACACACAGAGACACACACAAAAGAGTTCAGTTACAGAGATGAAACCTACTGCAGAAACACAGGCCAAGATCCAATGGCCTTCACTTGTATAACTAAACCCTTTCATATCCAGCTTCCAAAGCCGATGGTGCACTTCTATATTCAATACCAGTAGAATCAGCTCTTTCTTTCTCCTTCTACATTTGCTATAGACATCCAAGGTATCTCAAGAATTCCATAGAATAGCCTTTTTGGCACATGGTGAAAGATATGAGGCAAGAGGAACAGGAGATAGCCAATTATGGCAGAAACAGTGGGATTCTGCATAGCTACACCATAGAATTATGGCCTCCTGAAAAATGGGCTAGTATAAGATAGAAGTTAGAGCCAATGTATTGTAGTGTTTTGAGAGCTGGACTATGATTCTCGGTTGTGGAAACTCACTGGGTGACCTTGGGTCACACACTCTCAGCCACAGAAGACTGCATGATAGGTTCACCTTAAGATCCCCATAAGTTGGAAACAACAAAAAGTACCGGTGACAAATGCAGGGATAAGACTTTTCTGGGTACAAGAAAGGCCATTAGGCCATGAGATAGAAGGGCTGGTCTCCCTGTGTTTAATGCTTCCCTTTTCTCACAGCACAGGTCATGCTGTTTCTAGTGGGAAGGCTCTATTTGTAGTCAAGAACCTTTCTATGTTTAACACATCAACTCATTCAACTCAGCACTACACATTCAACTCTACGCTACAATTGTTTGCCACAGAAGGAGATGCACACATTCTTAATAGGACAGTGTGCAGAAATGTGATGCTAGCTGTTACCCTAACTTTGGCATCAGGCCATAATGACCAAGAGTTGCTTGTGCTTGCTCACTACAACAAACTTCTACTGAGTTAAGGGTAGAAAATATTGGAATCTAGTGTCAAGTTCAAGTCAGATTTCTTGCCCTTCTCAACTTAAGAATTACTAACAGAAAATAAAGGTTGGCACAGCACTGAAATAAGGTCCCTGTTTTTGTAGCAAAAGCAAGAGATGTTCTCAGCTTCAATTTCCAGCTTCCTTGGTTAAAACACCTGAAGGAGCAAATCTGGCAAAGGCCTGCAAATGGCCTTGTTTCTTAGGAAGGGATTTTTAAGACCTGGACAGAGAGTGTGCTTTGTATGCAAAGATCCCAGATTCAATGCCCACCATTTTCACCTACACAGATTAGGTAACCAGTGAAGCCTCTGCCAAAAGAGCCACCAGTAGGCCAGGGAGCCAAGAATGGATTAGATGAGCAGTATTAACTTGATATGAAACAGATGCTACTGAAAAAACAAATGATGTCTACACTTTACCTCTTTAATTAAATTTGGTTGCTTTCTATGAAAATAAACTTGTCCTTGAGCATTGAAAAAGTCATTATAATTATTATTATTTTACTACAGTTCCTGGAATCCCAGCTGTGCACTGGTTTGCAAGTTGTGACCTTTTCCAAAAGTTACCTGAATGTGCATGGAAATGAATGGTGAATGGTGTGCTGTTTTAGCACCATGCTTAGCAAGGTATATGCCTAATGATAAAGTATTGCTTCTGCAGATGAAGCATCTCTGCTGTGTGCCCTCTTCAGTTCGCTATGTGATTAAATTCTCTCATCACAATGAAAGCCATTTATCATTCTCAATGTACAGATAATATGATGATTGATGGCTTTGCGTTCAAGTGTATAATATGCAAATATAGCCTTCTGCTACTTTCACAAAACACTATGCATTTCTATCTATTCATTTTTTAAAATCCCCTTAAATATGAATGCTGTGTGTTGTGGAATATGGGGCTCCTGAACTCCTTACGACCTCCACCTTAAACAAAAAAATACCTAGAATTTAATAGCTATTAAGCTTTTCTGATAGGTAGCATTACCAGATTATATTTCTGCACTGGTTCTAGGAATGCAATTATTCTGCTTTTTAGTACCATCCAAGGATAAACATAGTTTTCATTTATAGCTGACTCACTGGAAATGAGAAAGAAGGCACCTGCTGTGGTCTGTGTCTTACAGAGCAGAAAACAAACTTTGTTTTTTTTTGTTTTTGTTTTTTTGTTTTTTTAAAGCATCATATCATATTTTAGTCACAACATGGGAAGAGGGAGACGATGGACTGGGACTTTATTCTTTGAGGTTTAATCTCCAACAAAAGTAGACTCCCCCGCCCCCCAAATGGGACTGTATTTGGTGTGTTTTACCAGCTAAAAGTTTTCCTAATGCAACTGCATGGAGTCTTCTTGAGAAATTCAATGTTCCCTGCCTAACAAGGGGGCTGGTAGCCTCACAAATGACAGAGGCAACCTGGATCTCAAAGGAACTGTCTTTTTGTTTTGCTAATGAAATTTAAATTTTATTTCCTGGCTGTCTGGCTGTCTCCCAGATAACACATGGTTGGAAGGAGGAGTGGCCTCTGTCATGGATATCTCTCTATACTATCTTAACTGAAAACAACAGCAGCAGCAAGAACATCTTGACAAAATGCAGGTCTGTGACTAGCATCATATTTTTCTTTCTCCTGTATGAATTTTAACACCTTTGATTGATGAAGTCCCCAGTGGAGCATTGAAAGCTTGCATGTTGTATTTTGTGCACTTTGGTTGCCCCCATAGAGTTATCATTATTTTGTGGATTTTATATTCTAGATAATCAAAATGTTGATACTGATTTTTTTAAATTCAGAATTATCAGTTAGCTTTATTCAGAATTATCAGTTTTTATCCAGAATTATCAGTTAGCTTGTGGATGCATTACCATGAGGATGGTGAATCTACTCTAAATCTGATGACTACTCACATCCATGCTTCATGGCTGCATGTGCTTCTGTTGACATTGACGAATAAAAACTGTGCTGATCTACTCTCTGAAGAAAGTGCATTTGTAAGGCAATATGGCTTGCCAGGCCTCTCCATTGTGAAAACCTAGGCAAGCTCCCATTTTTGAAAGGCCATCTGATATGCGTGGCTGGGATCTGGGCTGCATACAGATTGCACTCACCCAGCCACAGCTGTTTGCGATAACACACAGTTTTGAAATTAAACACGACTGTATCCTATCAGTGAGAAGTCATTTTAAATACAATGTGATAAGTTCCTTAGGCAGGCAAAAGAAAAGAGCTTGGTTAAGTCCCCAGTGGTCTGCTCTAAACAGCAAATAAGTTGCATCAAGCTTGACAGAAGCGACCCTCAGTTTGAGCAGAGACACCCCATTCTACTGTGGCAGAAAGACATGCCTGCCTCTGTTCAGACTGTGATCTTGAGGTGAGGCCTGGAGATTACATGTTGCGCAGACCTGCAATTATTATTTTTCAAAGTAGCGTCAACATGCAGTATAAAAGGAATGTACCACTATACCCAGCATGCCAAGAGAGTAAAATGCCAAAAAACTCAAGGTAATGTGCACCAAAAAGAAACTCAGGAACCTGTTTGTTTCACCGATGGCCTGGAGCAAAGCTCTCAGGTCCAAATGAGTCTTTGTGTACATAAAGCCCCTTCTAACTGCACCTCATAGCAGTCTCCCTCAGCCTCCTTGGCTGCTAAACCCCTCATGATAAAATAAAACTCTCTTAACTAACTCCAAATACTGCTCTGTCTCTCTATTTTATACTCACTCTTGGAAGCACACCCCACCTTTTCCTGGTTTAATTCCAGTTGGCTATTGTCAACATCCTCATCTGCCTGTGTTCTCCCCACAGTTGCATATACACTTTAGACACATAGCCTAAAGGTAATTTCATAAAATATTTGTAATAATTTTGCACATGAATCTAAGCTTGTGTACACTGAACCAACTGAAAGCAAAGATGTCACAACCTCCACTACCCATGATTTTTTGTTTGTTTTGGAGTATTTCAAATTTCACAATTCTGGATAAGGGAGACTCGACCTGTAGTCAAACCACATAAGAATATCTGTCTAGATTATTTCAGGATCAGCCTTCAAAACTGAAAAAGTTTTGGGAATTTTTGGACTTCCAAGTCCCTGAATTCCATTAGTCTGGCTGAGGGACTCTTGGACTGTAGTCCAAAAATTATTTTTCCAAGTTCTGACCTTAGAATTACAGGTAGTTCTCTTTGGATGTATTTACACTGCAGAAATAATGCTGTTTGACATCACTGTTACAGCCATGGTTCCTTCCTACAGAATCCTGGGATTTGAAGTTTTGTGAGGTACCAGCACTCTTTGGCAGAATAGGCTAAATACCTTGTAAAACTACAAATCCCAAGAGTCAATAGGATGGAGCTACATCACTTAAAGTGGTGTCAAACAACTTTATTTCTGCAGTGTAAATGCACCCTCAGTTGTACAGAGGCTATATTTATCCTTTCAATGCATAAAGCCATATCAGAGTGCAAGGCTCAGAAAGGCCTTTCTTTCGTTCTTTCTTTCTTTCTAAAATCATAATCTGTAGCAACAAACTTGAAATACTATTATAAAGAAAGTTTCACTGGAACTTGGAAATGTAGGATTTTGGAATACAGCTCTGCAAATCCCCCAGACTACACAGCTACCAGCTTTAGGAGTACAAATGTAATCCCCCTAGCTCCTTGTAAAAACATGTCTTGGAACTGGAATATAAACAGCTAGAACTTCAAAACATTTTATAGTGATTTTGTTGTTTTCTTTTTTCAGATTGGTGGCTCAGCTCAACGGAATGGCTCAGCTCAAAGATGCTGACTCTGATGATTGCAAGATCAGCAGACCAGCAACTCAAGGCCCAAGTGCTACGTGATAGAGTTTGCTCCTGTCACTAGTCCCAGATTCTGCCAACCTAGCGATTCAAAAGCATGTATAAGTGCAAGTAGATAAATAGATACCACCGTGGTGGGAAGATAAGAGTGTGTTGTGCAGTCATCCTAGAACCATCTTTTATAACTCTGGCTCTTTGGCTAAGTAACTGCCCCTGACAGTTGATTACAACTAGGCAATCTTGTCAAAGGGGAAATGTTCTTTCCAGAAGAGCATAGGATTCCCAAATTGTGAATTTTGTTTTAAAAACCCCAATTGTTGCACAAAAAAAACCCACATGCTCTTCTGGAAACATATTATATTTTTCAACAAAAACCATGTTTTGTGTAAAGAACAAAATTTCTGTGCAAAAAAAGATTTATTTTTGGAAAAGAATTTTCTTGCATGAAAAAATGTATTTTCTGTGCAACTCTCATGTTTTAATGCAACCCTCCCCCTCTGTATTTCTATACAAAATAACACATCAGAATTTGTGACTACACTGCAGAAATAGTGCAAAAGTCTTGTCTCTGTTATTCTTCCTGAGGGGGTTTCCAGAGTGTCAGGAAACCTATTTATTTTTTGTCCATGGAAATTAGTAATGGCAAACATTCTTTCCATCCCTCATAAAGAATTCAGTAAAGAATATAGCTCATAAAAATAAGTAACATAGCATGAATGAGAGCAGACCACCAGTACTACTGGATTTGAGGACAACCGGAAATAATTTATTTGGTTTGGGGTTTCATATAGTGGGGATACTAGTTTGATCTCCTTTTCATGCATTAACCATATCCTGATTTTAAATGTGAGCAATAAAAATAATAAAAAGCCCAATCATTTGATTCACTTCTAAATGTGTACTGCAGCCATCCTCTTCTACACCCTCCCTCAATCTTTAATTCTTTTGTCAGTCTTCGTTCAAAACATTGCTTCATCTGTCAGCCTGTTAAGAGAACTGGCACAAGTTTAAACATGAAAGACTGACATTTAGCCTTTGCTGAGCTTTAGTCAATCAACTCTATTCCCTGTCTGAACTTTTGAACACACTTTGCAAAACAGTTGGATAGTGTCAGTCAGACCAGTGTTTTGAGACTGACTGTTCCTTTTCCCACTAGAAGTGCAATGCTGTGGCAAGTGCAACTGTTTTGCTGGCTTGTCTGATAGCCTTTCCATTATAAGCCCTGCAGGGGGGAACTTTAACACTGTCAGATAATGGCTGTGTGAGAGAGTTTGTACCTCCTCTGGGGAAAATACCTGTCAGCTTCTATGGGTACAACCCAAAGTTCAATAAGTAAAAAGACAACTAAAGAAGAGGAATGAAAAGAAGAGAATTCAGTTTTGACTGTATTGGCTTTGATTGGCCAAAAATAATCACTACACATGTCAATCAGTGCCTCAGCTGGTGGTTGTTCAGAGTCTGGAGTGCTCAGATAAATCTCCCTGATGTGCTCAGATATGCTCTTCCAGGCTGCTATAACTTTTTTTCTTTTGTGACAAATTCTAACTTCTTGAAATCTGCTTCATCTGGCGACATGTTTAGAGAGGCTGATACATTATTGTACATTATAGGAATACCTCTGACCATGCAGATATGAAATGTTTTTGTTTTTTGTTGCTGTTGTTATTTTTGGACATAGGAATGATTGACCTTTAGAATGAAAGTTGAGACAACATACTGATCTACATAATAACAGTTTAGATCACTAATTATTTGTAGAACTTATTGCTTACCTATTTGTATAAGGGCCTCTTTTTTTTTTTTTTTTGAAAAATGCAACCTTTTTTAAAGCAGCTCTTTAAAATACATTCATTTCCTTTCTGTTTCAAATTTATTCAAAACAAAGTCTTAAATGGAACAATATGAGCCAAAGGAGAAATCCTATCAGGATATGTATATTCAGTTTATGTCTGATATGTGGATAATGTCCTGCAGTGCCTCTTTAGCTAAGACAGGCCCCAGACCAACATGCCCTCAGTATAGTGCAAATATCTCTGTGTGGTATGGTATGCTGAGCCATATACTCCTCCCTTGTGAAATGATGACTTCAGTACTGAGATCCACTGGGAGTCTCCAGGATCTCAGAGCTGTAGTGATTAATTTCTGTCTGGTTAGGGAGACATTGCCAGATGCTTTTCTGAGCCTGCCTGCTCATCATAAAGCATGGAATGGCTGTGTTGGGTAGATTCAGGGCTTTTCAATAAGTTTGGAGGAAAGGCTTTGGGCACTGAGGATGAGGAAGAGAATACCCTGCAGCACCTGAAAAAGGACATCCACTTCACATTTATTCCTATTGAAATTTATTTTGTTAGAATTGCCCCCATTCTCCCAGGTGAGGTCATCTTGAATCCTGATTATGTTTTCCAGTTTAGTGTCATTTGCATAACTGATGACCATCCATTCTATTCCTTCATCCAAGTCTTTTAAAAAGATGTTGAACAACTGTGGATCCAGGAAAGAGCCCAGTGATACTGAAGTTACCACTTTACCCCACCTTATTCAAAACAAATAAAAACAAACAGCTTCATTTATATACCACTTCATACTGAACTAGCAGTGTCTAAGTGGTTTACAACTGTAATCTAATTGTCCCCAACAAGCTGGGTACTCATTTTAGTGACCTTGCAAGGATGCAAGCCTGAGTCAAGCTTGAACCCTGGCCAGAATTGAACTCTCAACCTTATGGTTTTGAGTGAGTGGCAGCACTACAGGCATTTAACCACTGGGCCACAAGGGCTCCTATTCATATACTATAGCAAGTGGGGAGGCATGATGCCTGTATATAGATGTAAAGTGGGTCGGGGGTGGAAGGTCTCAAGGGTAGAAAGTTTGAATAAAGGTAAAGATAAGGGTAGTCCCTTGACATGAACGTCTAGCCATAACCAACAGTTGGCCAAATAGTCTGCATTGTCCAAAGACAAGTCCAGGGGTCATGTGGTCAGCAGGACTGCACTGAATGCTGTTACTTTCCCAATGAAGTGGTACTTATTTAACTACTTGGATTTGCATGCTTTCAGACTCCTAGATTGGCAGAAGCTGGAACTAGTAATGGGAGCTCACCCCATCATGCAGCACTTGGGCCTCAAACTGCTAACCCAAAAGTTTGAGTACCACTGTGGTAATGAATTACTTCCAGGTTCTGATTACATTGTTTCTGAACCCTCTCAATCTACGGCTCAAGACATACCCTGTGCAGATATCTGTTCCTTCAAGTCTCTGCGGGGCACTGACACCAAGATGCAGCAATGAGTAATACCAAGCAAATCACCATTAGATATGCTTAGCAGGTTTAGGAACTCACTTGTGAAGGAAAAAGAGGAGTGTGTTTTATACAGATACTAGAGCACATAACATGTATGTCTGTTTTGAAAAAGGTGCATATTAATTACTTTTTAGTTTTAAATATGCAGAGGTGGTGGCCCATTTCTTTCCCATTTATTGCTTACATGGCTTCTGAAGGATACCATGTATATTTATGAGAACCAGCATCGTGTAGTAGTTTGAGAGTTAGACTAGGACACTGGGAGATGAGGGTTCAAATCCTTGCTCAGCCATGGAAACCTACTGGGTGGCCTTGGACAAATCATACACTCTCAGCCTTGGAGGGAGGCTGGACAAGAAAACTGGACAAGATTCTGGACAAGAAAACCCTGTGATAGGTTCACCTTAGGGTCACCATTATATAGAAATGACATGAAGGCAGACAGCAACAACAATATGTATTGATACCTATACATACATGAAATACTTTACAGATGACAAGATATATGTATTTTCTATTCAAATATCACAATTCTCATTATCAAAAGAGAAGCTAACCACAAATGCACTAAATTACATTGCATTTTTCACACTTTTGTTAGCCCTTTTTAGAAAGGAATCCAGTAGCAGACATTTCTTAGACAGTGCATAAAAACCAATTGATCTACTAGATATATTGGTCCTTGACCGACTAATGTGCACCTGTCCAAAGGGATTTTGTAGTATAAGAAGCTGGTAGTATTTCGTAGACTTGAGTCTACCTCCTCAGATGTAGGCAGTCTATGAAAGCTTATGCTACCAGTTTCTTTCTTTCAGCTAGTTTCAAAGCTCCTAAAAGATCCCTTTGCATACTGATATTCTACACTAAGAAGGCTATTTCTTTGAATCCTACTATTGTGCCCCTGTTTCTGCAAAACAAAGGCACCAGGATCACAGTTATGTTTCCAGCGAAATCCAGTGGCAAAGAAGCATAGGATATTTTTCAGAGCTGAGCTACAAGAGGTGTTTATAGCATCCTAGCATAAATGAGCTCTAAAGGATCCAGAGTTTGACTAGGGCAGTCTTGTTTTAGCTCTTCTTCAGACAGACTGATAAAGCAAAGATGCCTACTGGGACTTACATCTGCAGTAGTTTTGTGCAATGATTAGCTCCCTCTTGGCAAACAGGATGTGCTTCTTTCAAAATAACACTAAGTCTGAGCCTGAGAGATGTGTTTACTTTGCCTGTTGGTTCAAGCTGTTCTTAGCTCATTGCTGGTGGGTAACTGTGAAAACAAAGCAGTACTCTTCATGCAGAAATTGTCACAACGGGGTGGGTAAAATACACTTTCAGCAGCATCCACATAATTAGAATATGATCACATGTGGTTATGTAATTTTTTTAGACTTGGAAGAAATATTTTTCAAAAAAATTATCTAGTCTCACAGTTTGCTTGTTTTTAATGTATTTAAGTATTTAATTTTATTAAAATATTTATATGCTATATCACAAGACCCCATGGTGGCATACCGATAAATTTTTTAAAACAATTTAGAAAAAAAGTTAATGAGGAATACAGTCTAAAAGCATAGCAACAATTTAACAGTTAAATCAAATTAAAATAATTTTAAACCTCCACAGTTTATCTGATGTATCTTTTCATTTTATCATTCCACTACTGGATGGCTGGATATATCACCAAATAGTTTTAAAATGCCTCCTCAACACACAGAGACATATGCCAACTATTCAATTATTCATGTCCACAGCATCCTTGTAGAAGCCACTGTGATATCTTAACTTTCAAAAAATTAGATGAATTCACAAATGTTTGGACTCTAATTGTATCATGATAGTTAAACTGGACCTTGCTTAGAGATAACCTGCACGTGAATCACAGGTGATGAAAACACATCCATCTTGCCTTCTTTTATTTGGTTGTCCATGCTGGTCATAGAATTTAATTAAATGGAGCTTTGTTTGAGCTAGAAAGACAGTTTTATGTTCTTTATTTATATAGTGTGGATATTTTTGCCCAAACCAAAGAAACACTAGAATAATATTTTATTGGTTTGTTTTAGCTTTAGAAATTGACTGTTATTAACATGATACTAAAATTCTGTAGAAACTGGGGAGCTGAAGACATCCTTTGTCCATTTTTTCTGCTTACCAGCTTAATTCCACCTCCAGCACTATCAAAAAGATAGGAACACAATTATCCTTTAGCAATTATCCTTTAGCACCCAGATGTCTCTAAAAATGTATATTTTGGTAGAAATACATGGGGCAAACAGAGAGAAGACAAGCTCCATGTGCTCTTATACATTCTTTCTATAACCCAAAATTGTAATTGTTATAGAAAGAATTTATAATAATAAAGAACATATTTTAAAGAAAAAAGAGATAGAATGGATTCTAAAACCTAAATCCTTGGTGCCTGTAGGTTCAAAGGAATATTTAGACCTACAATCCTTAATTTAAATATAACAGTGAAATTATACATTGGGTATGAGTGTAATATAATAATATAATGTCATGAATAGAATGAGCAAATGTCAGGAGAAATTACATCATATATCCCTGTGTCCTGTCACAAGACGTATAATTGGTTAAACCTTTTCAAGGTCATCTGGAATATGTATATATACAGAAATTCTACACTGTCTGGTCCCTTTATTTCTATGGTCTGTAATTTGGAGAGTGTTTAAAACTCCAGTGATTTTTTTCAAAGGGTAGGAATAACTCTGATAAGAGCTATATGGATATTTTTATCACTGTTTGCTGAGTGTTGTCCTACCTTTTTAAATATTATATTTTAGGTTTATTTATATTTGTTTGCAGCTCCTGAAGAAAGCCTAGTTTGGCCAAAACGTGTTGGGCTTTTTAAACACTGAATAAACACTGAATAAACCCCTCCCTCCAGTCCATCTGCCTTGGTCCTGGCCCCAGAGGGAGAGAAGAATCACTGGACCTCATCCCCTCCCCACCGCCTTCCCCTTTTCCTTTTGTGTTGTCTTTTAGACTGTAAGCCTGTGGGCAGGGATCCGTCTAACTATAAGATTGTATGTACAGCACTGTGTAAACTTACAGCGCTATATAAATAAAATTAATAATAATAATAATAAACAGTTGACCATCTTAGAGTACATGGAGCTTGTCTCCTCTCTGTTTGCTGCTTGGCTACATGCTTTCAGTTCCTTACTTATACTAAAATACATGGGGGAATTGTGTTTTAGAATAAACTGTAATAAATTAATATTTTATTATTCAATTTCACACCAAAACATATCTTCTCAAACAGTGTGATAAAAAATAATGCAGGTTTTGAGCTGTTTGTTATTTTAAATGACAAGGTTTTCATTCAGTTTCTAAAGGTTGATGTAGCTATGGGACAAAATGAATGTAACATGCAGAACTGACAAACTGGGAGCCCTCTTTATATGCAATATACAAATGCTGCATACACATTGCATACTCACACACACTCGCCATCGTGTAGGCATAAAAATACTTAGTTTATCAAGTGTATTTTTAATTGCACACTCATGTATATTCATATTTTAACATTTTATAGGAAACAACATTGTTCAAATTAGTAAGTAAATTTCAGTATTTAACATGGGTAAATTTTACAAGTAAAGAACTTTGAAGGAGAAGGAGGGTCAGGGTCTCCAAGTTTCATGCCCACCTTGAGCAATTCTCGTGCCCGCCACCATTTCATTTTTGTACGATGTGAATTTTGCCCCATTCTACCTGGGCTCCTCCCATGCCTTGGCTCCTGGACTTAAGGAGGAGGAATGGCCCTCTTTCCCTCCTTTCCAACATCTGCCAGTGAAGACCAGCTGAGAGAGTGTTTGTTTGCCCTCCTTCTACCTGGGCTCCTCCCATGGCTGGGCTCCTGGACTTAAGGAGGAGTCTTGTCTTGTCATTTGCGCCAGCGCCGGAACATCTGCCTGCCACTCGCGGAGGACTTCTGAGGGCCAGGACGCCGGTGGGAGCGGTGTCCTACAAAGTCAGCCCACCGGCCTTCCCCTCAGCATTTGCGCCAGAACCGGAACATCTGCCTGCTGCCTGCGGGGGAATTCTGAGGGGCGGGACACTGGTGGGAGTGTCATCCTACAAAGCCGGCCTGCCGGTCTTCCCCTCAGCATTTGCGCCAGAACCGGAACATCTGCCTGCTGCCTGCGGGGGAATTCTGAGGGGCGGGACACTGGTGGGAGTGTCATCCTACAAAGCCGGCCTGCCGGTCTTCCCCTCAGCATTTGCGCCAGAACTGGAACATCTGCCTGCCGCCTGCGGAGGAATTCTGAGGGGCGGGACGCCGGTGGGAGCAGCGTCCTACAAAGCCAGCCCGCCGGCCTTCCCCTCAGCATTTGCACCAGCGCCGTAACATCTGCCTGCCGCCTGCGGAGAACGTCTGAGGGGCAGGACACCAGTGGGAGTGGCGTCCTACAAGCTGGCCCGCCTTAAACACTAAAGACCTAGTTTTCGTCCTGCCCACTTAGGAGAGGAAGGGTTTGAAATCTATGTTGTATCTGTATTATAATTGATTGATGTTATCTATATTGTATCTCTTATGTAATCAATTGACTTTATGTACTATGTTTGTACTGTGGATTGCATCATTGATATATGTTCAATTTGATGTTAATGTACTAGGTGATATTATGAACTGTTTTATTGATATTGTATTGTATGTACTTAATTTAATGTTAATGCATTAGGTTTATATTTTGCATAGGATTATTGATATTGTACTGTGTATATTTAATATATTGTAATCCCGCCTTGATCTGAAGGAAAGGCGGGACATAGAAATAAATCTTATTATTATTATTATTAAAGTATTTCTGTTTGTACGACACCTTAATTCCCACACTGGGAAAAATGTAGGGTAATGATGATGATAATAATAATAATAATAATAATAATCTTTATTTATATACCACCCTTCCAATGATCATGATGATGATGTGACGGTGCGGCAAGCACCTTCTGCATTAAGGCTATAAGTCTGGGGGTTTGCATTTATGAAATGCTACAGCCTGCTTAGTTTGCAAAGAGTTTGAGTTCCTAAAGCACTGTCTTGATGTGTATGTTACTTGTTAAAGGTTTGATTGCATTTATTGGTTCTTGGCACCTGCCAATTATTGTTTATGTGTAACAGTTTAAGCTTGCTCCTCCCCTTTTTTCTGGGGACGTGGAAAGGGGTAACCATCTTTTCTTTCATTCGACTGCCAGAGACTCTACAAAATGGACGTGTTGGAGGGCGTGCTAGCCAGGACTTGTTCAAGCCATCTTCCAGTACGTAATTCTTCAGTCCTCGAAGTTTGCACAGTCTACTGAACATAACGCAAAGCTGAGTGATGCTGAGGAGCTTTGGGCTCCCTCAAAACAGCCAGCTGACAACAGAGGAAGGTTCCCTGCCTTCATATAGGCCATCTGGCTGGGACTTTGAGCACCCTTGCCTCAAAGTCAAAGAGAGGGACACTTTGGTGAGCCATCCAGCTGAATTCTCCAGGACCACAGTTACTAAGGACTTTACAGTAAGCTTTCTGTTTCTTTGCTTAATAAAGAGAAGAACCTAAGTACATTGCTATTCTGCTTTAAGAAATAAGCCCACTTTTGCTAAAGTAACTGTTTGGTTTGGTCCTTGGGAAACCCAAAGCCTCTAAAGGAGGGCAAGAAGCAATCCCCCGGGGAGAGAATCATCATGTCCATGTCCCTTTGAATTCATATAGCCTGGGTGCGACGGCACAGATGATGATGATGATGATGATGATGACGACAACAACAACAACAACAATGATCATGACAATTTATTAAGTATTAGTAATCTGATGTAACTATGCATGATGCCACCATCAGTTATGTAGTTATGTCCTACATACCTTCTTGATGGTGGCCTCATGATTTAGAAATTCCTTACAAACATTTTCCAGAACTGGGTATTTGGTTATGTAGATGTACACAAAAAATGTATGTAGATTTACACAGAAAATGCAGAATCCTATCCTTCAGGAAGCCTTGTTGGCCCCATATCTTCTTCTATCTGACTAATGGGCTTTCTAGATTGACAGGAAAGTGTGACATGAAGTTGCTTTTTCCTTAATGCTTAGCAGCTGCACCACAGCCTTTAGATGGAGTTGCGCTGTTCCTCAGTTTTTAAAAAAGAAGCTGGGAAAACTAGCACCTTTTTAAAGGCGCTTCTTCTCCCCTAAAATGCAAAAAAGGTGTTTTCATGGCACACTTTCCCTTTTTCTCATCTAAAGGCTAGAGTTTCATGAAGCCATGAACACACTTCTTTTTGCCAATCTAGAAATTTCTTTATTCACACAGGCATTGAACCCAGCAAGCTTTTAGGGCCTTTAGCCCTGGTTTTACTTTCTGTAACTGACTCTGTTTTTAGGGTTTTTTTCTTTCATTTTTCATTTATTTATTTATTTTATTTTATAGAGAAAAGTAATTGTGTGTAAAGATCAACAACAACCCATTCTGATTTTGGACAGGAACTTATTGTTTAGCATAGTTTGGATTTTATTTGTTCATACTGTAAATTTCAAGTGCAGTACTGTGTAGATGCTATTGTTAATGATCTTGATATTGTATGCCGAAAATGTTGTTCATTTCATGGCTATTCCCCACTTTTTAAGTTATAAAATCTGAAAATCAGTTAGAAGTTTATTAAAATGAATGCATAAAAGCAATTTGAAGTTTATTAAATGAATATATTAATAAGTATTAAGGACAATTCACACACTGATATTTTTCAAGATCCAGAGCCTATTTCATCCTATCCACTTCAAGCCCAGAAATGTGGATAGACATGTCATGATTTTTCCTGTCATTTTCTCAAGCTTAATTAAGGAGAAGGAACAGATATCCAAGTCTATAATTCATTGTGGCACAGAGGTCCCTTTGAGATTTACCTGCATGAAGAACAAGGCTTCCTTGTGCCAGAGAGCCAGGGCTAAGAAGAACAGCCTTTTATTGACTGAGCTGTCCACCTACATCTGTGCACAGAAAATTCAATGTCAGAGTTGCAACCATGATTCAGAACCTATTAATGGCTTGCTACTATCATCTGAAAATGTACACTTTGCTGTTATAAAATTCACAAGAATTCAGAAGTTAAATAGGAATTATGTTGTATGAAAGAATGGAGAGTAATATCCAACATTTTTTGCCTTCATTACCCTCTCTCTAATTTGTCTGCATTTGCAATTTTCAGAAGGCATATGGAGTAATGAATGATAATGAACACATCTGAGGAATAAGAAGAAGAAGAAACAACTAAAAGAAACATATTAATTGATCAAAATCTTTAGAAATATATTAAGCCCTGTCCTGATTCACCAAACACCTCAGGCTGGCTGAGCAAAATTATATTTGTGCATAAAAAGATTGTTTTCTATGCAAAATAAACACATGAGGATTTTGGTCAGAATAAGTCTTAAACTGTAAAGATTCTCATCAATCCAGGATTCTTCTCATCAGTATTTCTCAACATGTTATTTGATATTTTTGAAAATTCTTACCAATCCTAACTATGAGGTGAACCCACATTTCAAATGCCCCTCTTCTCTTCTTATGATAGCATGTGTTAAAGTGAATGCCTCTGTACTGTAGAACTGATTAGAATGACAATGCAGCAGAAGTGAGAATTTGTATGATCATATAATATACATTCTCAAGGCTGATATGAAGTTATTGTGCATATTACATTTTTCAGCTTCAAGAAAGTATGCTAGTTCATCTCTGTGCTGTTATTGTATGATTATGCTCTCATTAATAATAATAATAATAATATTTTTACCCCGCCATTCCATTTGGATCTAGGTGGCTGATTACCATGGTAATAAATACAATACAATACAAAATAAACCTCTACATCCCCTCCCTCCCTCTCCTTCAACAAACAATATCAACAATATTATCAACAATCAACAATCAACAATATTATTAAAATAATTAAGATACCATAAAGTCATTAAAACCAGCATTAATTACTGCTCATTCAACCACTGTTTTTCTGCAATAAGAAGTAAATCAATCAAAGTCACCTTACTTTTTCAAAGGAATAAGGAATTGGGATTGTTGACTTCCAGAGGAAATGGCTCCACCATAATAATACTGATTAAACATTTCCAGTTCCAAGAAATCTTCAAAGTCCATTTTCAGTGAGTTTAAAAAGAGTACAGATAGTAGTCAAATTGCGGATATCAGAAGCCTATCTTTCCAAAACCTCCTTTTCCAGTGAATTGAAGTGCTTTCGCTTTTTGAATTTCCAACACTTAATTCATTTTTGTTTTTACTTTCCTGAAAATGTGCCTCTTGGCATCCTTTAGAAGCACCTTTGTCATTGGTTAATAAAATAATGTGCACTTAAGATGTTAACCTCATCCAAAAACCCTTTAAAATAAGTGGGAAAAGTGATCATTAATTCATGGGTGTTTTAGAGTTACATTAATTGCGATTCGTTAATTCATTTTGCAGTTATGTGGACATGATATATAATTTATGTGAATTGCTTAGTAATTTTGCAATTAAAATACAATTATCTTAAAATGTTACCTACCATCAAATTTCTATTTTTTGTATATTATTTGTGACATTTGAGCATAAATTACACCATGTAAACAGAAGTACTTACACAATGAAATGCTAATTAGTTTCTAAGGGAACAGCATTCAGAGATACAAATATTCTGGCAAATGTGTCAGTATTGAGGGTGAAGAGAAAGTACAGAAAATCTATCAGAAATTCAGGAAAGAAGGCTCAGTGTACACATATTAAATCAGTATAGCTTCAAAGAATATTAATTCTTCCCTGCTCGGCCATGAAACCTACTGGATGATTTTGGGCAAATTACAGTCTTTCAGGCTCAGGGGAGGGCAATGGTAAACCTCCTCTGAATAAATCTTGCCAAGAAACCCCCATGATATGGTCACTTTAGGGTTCCCATACGTGAGGAATGACTTGAAGGCAAACAAACACACACTTTCAACCTTTACCTTTTCCTTGTTGTGATGTGTCTTCAGCAAATACATGTCCATAGGTAAGAAACCTTTGTTTGAGACTTCTGGAGAGCTAAAGGATCGCCACTTTCTGTCACATTTCTGCATAGATAATCTTTCTCCCAGCATTCTTTCTCTTCCTCTTTTCACACTCCATTCCCAATATCCCACTACATATTGGAGACATGAACTATATAAGCAAAGTCTGTTCCAACCCCATCATCTCTCTGTTGTAGAAGAAAACACTATGGGGAATATCACACGGGAGACTTACCATGTGTAAATCACCATTAAATTGTCAGAAATCATGCAAAACCTTCGACCACCACACTGCCGGAAGATCCCGTTATTGCCAAATGGCAGCTTCAAGGACGCTTTACTGACAGGATGAGCGAGCAATGCTGCCTCTACTATGATTTACTGATGGGAGAAGCGTGCAGTGGTGTGAATGCCAATTGTGGGTTTTGCACGATTTCTGATGATTTAGTGGCAATTTACACATAAAAAGTCTCCTGTGTGATATTCTCCAAAGAGATGAACTACTTTACCAAGCTTGTTGGCCTGAAGTAATATACTAGGCATTAATCTCTGTCTTTCCCAGTGAAGTCACACTCTCTTGTATCCTCTTATGGGTGTTCATTTTTAGTTGTGGCTTATTTTATTTGATATGTTTAAAGCTTCATTTCTCAACTGTCTTCCATTCTTTAACCATTTGATATCCATTTCTGTTTTAAATGTTACTGTTAAAATATTAGTAGTAATCTTTTTACATTAAAAATCTTTTGATTTTAAATAATACTGATTAAATTATTGCTATTATTATTTTTATATTATTGGTTTTTATTCTATATAGTTGTAGAGCAGCTTGTGAAAAATGTCAAATACAGAGTAACTCATAAATTGAACGAATAAAGAAATAATGCTCTCAGTTTTGGATACTGCACTACTAAATTATTTTTCAGCAGTCTCAGACAATCTGTGAACAATTGTTCTAAAACCATTGTGCCTGAAAAGTGAGTTTCAAAGCACAACCTCAAGAGCAAGTCAGCTGAAAATAATGTGAGATTCTGATCAACATCTTTTCAAGTAAAGGGATGTTCTCCCACACAGTATATCAAAGAGATCACAAAACAACTGTTGCTCATTGTGAAACATGAATTGTTAAATAATGCTACACAATCAGAAATCTGCTTTGTTCTGTATAAAGCTTACAGTCACAAGCATCAATGCTATATCAGTACAATCGGCATGCATTTTTTTCTGTGCTACAAATATAATAAAGCTTTAATAAAGGCATAAAGATGGGGAATTGTGTAGAAAATGCAGACATCTGAAATAATTGCTTGTCTCAGCTGCACCAATATAGCATTTCTTACATATATACTTGACAGCTGTAAGGACAAAAGAGGAGAACTAGGTAAACACTAAGTATTGGGTAAAACTTTGAACATAACAAAGAGAGTATGACCATGCATCTGATGCTGTGGAAGGCCAGGACCATTTACTGTTTCAAAGACAAAAATGCATAAAGGACCCAGGGCAATCTGCTTAGTGTCAAAAGCATTCAATGTAGGAACTGTATAGATCCAAGTATTTTGGATGAACACTGCAATTTTATCTTTATTGGCTTTACTTGAAGCAATTCTAAATAAGAGTTAACCCAAGCATTATAAAAGACCACTTAGTAGGAATCTACAACTGGAGGCCCTAGAATCAAACTCACCATGCATTTATTTTCTAAACTTCAAGTGCCTGGTGGTTTAAACTGTTTAAAGGTGTTCTGTTTGTGTGTGTGTGTCTTTTGTGTGTGCACACTATCTGACACAGTCTCTGTTTTACACATACAATTTACTAAACATCCATTTTACTTTTACAAATTGTAGCGATAGTCAATATCTGTAGTGACTTTAAAGGAGATTTGAAAAATCCATGGAGATATACCGGTAGCTATTAACAGCTATAGGAAGAGGAATGCAGAAAACTGAAACACCCAAAGATGCTGTTCAACTTCCTTTTCCCCTTACTACTGGGAGGACTCTTGTATTGGCCCTACTATTGCCCTGTACTTGGTATGAGGTAGCTCAGTGGGGGAATGTACATTTTATATACAGACACCCCAGGCTTGATCCTTGGCATTCCAGGTAAAGTGGAGGTAGGGGTGGGGGATAAGAGATTTTGTATGAAACCTTGGAAATCTAAAGAGGTAGGTGATTTAGCTTTTTATGTTCCTAGGAGGTCCTCTATGCTTTTATGGTTGAAATTTGATTGGACAAAAGAGGAAGTGTCTTAGTAGCAAACCTTTAAATGCTTTTGTGGTTGCACTTCATGCATTAAAAAAGTCTACGGCAGGACTGGAGCTGCACACAGCCCTCATGGTTATTTCCGTGACCCCCATAAGGGTTCTTCGACATGCTACATCCCCGAACCCCAAATTTTTTCAATTAGAAATGCCTAAAAGTAGCTCGTCAAAGCATTCAGGGGTGCCCATTAGCCACTAAGCCTATTCCCTGACCTGAACTGTTTTAGGCCATGGGTGGGCTTTTTAAAAAACAGTAAGTGAACTTCTGATCTTTTTCAGTTTTAAAGAAAAGGCAACCCAAGTTCAGATGAGGCAAAAAAGGGGACAAAAATGGGTGAAATGGCTAACTGCACGTCCCAGAAGCTTCTGGATTTGCCCACAGCCATTTTGCCTGGTGAAAAGAAATGCAGCAGGTTTTTTGAGGGTATGTGATGGGGAAAATATTAAGAATGCAGCCCTGCAGGCTCTTTTTGAAGTAGGTGTTGGGCTACGATGGAACAGCTTGAAACTGGCATAAGCAGGTGACATAATAATCTTTCTAGTTATGTATTAGAGTGAGACAATCAGTTTATACATTTATATACTGTCTTTGGAGAAGTTCATCATATAACATAATCTTACATAGTTTAAGCACATTCTTCTATTGGCTTTACAATGGATATACAAACCCCACTGGGACCAGTAAGAATTACTCTCCTAATACTATAGGCTTGATATAGTACATATAGCATTATAGGCTGTAATAGCAGATGTTTGGATGGGTAGTTCATATCACCTGCCTCTCGGCCACATCTGGCACAACCATCACCTTGCCCCAGATTTATGACTCAGCACTTCATTGCTCAGCCCTGATAGAGAGCACAATACATGAAAATTGCCCAGTATACCAAATGCTTTAAATATTTAAATGCAAAACTAATGAAGTCCCAAGAAAAATAAAATCATCTCCTCCTGTGCATGCCATCATGTGCGGATGGTGACTATTTCCCAAGCGACTGTTACAATAAATAAAGCCCATAAGTGGCATGACAGGCGGCTCCCCCCCCCCTCCATCCTAGCAAATAGCTGCTTGGCATGCTTTAAATATAAACCCTGCAGAGTAACAGCTTTTAGTATGGAGGGAAAATGCTGAGCAGCAGTCAATTTCCAGACTAAATGAGACATAAAGGTCATGAGGAATGGGAACATAGTAAAGCTGCTTTTACCTAAATAAATAAAGATCTGAATCAACCATAATCAAGGGACATGTTGTGCAGCTGTACTGTTGCATTAAGCTGCTGCTCCAAGAATTACACTAGAAAAGTATTTGTTGGAACCCTGATGACTGCCATTATTTTCACCTAATCATGTCCCTCTCTGACCCTGAAGTTTTAAAAATCCGTATCTTCACTTAATGTAAAAACACATATTCAACACTTGCTTCAGCTCAGTTGATGCATCATCCCCTACAGTATGTAAGAAATGGCTTTATTAAGCATAATGAGAAAGCTGCAAATTCTATACAAAACACATGCCTATATTTTTTTAAGAAAAGCAATTTTGAACTATTACTCTAGGAAGCAGTTAGGCAATGCATAGTCAACTAGTTACTTTTCTTAATTCAACACAATTTTCGACATTGTTAAAGCTTTCCAAGCCAGAAAAAGGCAGTCCATGTGGATTTTGTTTTTCTAGCTTTGTTGAAAGTAACACTTCAAGAATGCAAATCAAAGCTACACATCGGCAGGGACAGCAGGGGAACTCACGCACGCACACACGCACACACATGGAATATGAAGTCTGTACTTTAAACTGTATTGCAAATGGGATTTAAGATTACATTCTTGATTTAAACTGTCTTAAACAAGTCTTAGGGTGCATCTCCACTGCAGAAATAATGCAGTTTGACACCACTTTAACTGGATTGTTTATCTTACAAAATCCTAGAATTTGTAGTTTTGTGAGGCAACATCACTTTTGGCAAAGAAAGCTAAAGATCTTGTAAAACTAAAAAACCAAAGATTCCATAAGATGGAACTACAACACTTAAAATAGCATCAAACTGCGTTATTTCTACAGTGGAGATACACCCTTCAAAACATTTCCAGGGAAGTAGATTTCACTTATATTCAACAGAAAATCGGTGGGTACTTACATTTAAATTGAGATCCATAGTGCATCTTCACTGGTCTACCATTTTGTTCATAATACAAATAAAAGTAAATGCTTAAGGATGTCAGAATAATCTCCAACTTTGTTTAATTACTCCAAGGCTTCCTTTCAGGAGGAAGGCATACCAAAGCAACATACAAGATGAACCCAATACAAAACAAATATGTTACAGTAAAAAAATCAGCAAAATCAATAGGGGTGACTAATAAATCCAGTTCTCTGAAAAGCCAAGGAATAGCCAGTGGAAACAAGTAGATCTTTGGACCAGACCCAAGTGGAAACAGATTTTATTAGCTGAAGGGCCATCAGTGGAAAAGTCATGTCACTTTACTCACCAACCTAACTAACCGGGGCAACAGTTAAAAAAGGGCCTCTGCTACAGATAGCTGGTACCAATGAAGGCAATTCTTTGAGTAACTTCACCCAAACCATTTAAAACATCAAAAGAGGCAGGGAAAAGTGTACATCCCCCAAGGCTGTCTTTGAATGTCTGACCTTGCATGGTTAACATTTAAAAATAACATATACTCCCCAAAACTAGACATGATCTTCAAAATGAGATATGCTCATTTCCAGTTTTGTCCCCCCCCCCCTTTTTTTTTGGCAGTCTCTGTAGCTGCCAGAGAGTCCCAGGAACAGAAACATAGCCTCATGACCTGCCATCCCTGCTTTAAAGGTTAAATTGGCATTTTAAGTTGGGATCAATATGACACTGCAACCAATGCAGGTGGCACAGACTCAGTGTCATTTGAGACTTTACAACCAGCACCAATTATTTTATGTACAGATTTCAGGTAGTCTGCTGCTTAGTGTGTTGCTTGGTTGTATTCCATTTCATTAATGTGACTGCCACTGCCCCCCCTAAACAGGAAAGTGAGACAGAACTGTAATGCCCTTTTATAAAATTTAGTTTGCAGCCCAGGAATAATTCTATTTGAGAAAACACTCCCATTGATATAGCTAGATTAAAGAGCTGGCTCCATGGGCTCTCAAAGTATTTCATATACACATACTTCTTCCTACACTTCCTACAAGGGAAATTTCAGAAAGAACAAGTATGAAATTATAATTAAAAATATGACTTCACAGACTCCTAAACTTCAGCACCTTTCCAATTAACTGAATTTGGGTTCTATAAGGGAAAAAAAATTATTTAAATTTAAGCTCTGTGCTGTTCCAAAAGCATGGGTTGGAAGTTCTCTTTCAATACATTTGGCATTAATTTAGTTAACATTCTGGCATTGTAAGCTATGCCTCTCTGGATAAGCCTTCAGAAAGTACATTAGGCAATTTTTGTTACTATTTTTCATTTGCAGAGGTGGCAGTGGCAATTGGAAGCAGAAGCCCCAGATTAAAAGATTGAGAGAGAGAAAAAGTAGATTTGCTGTACTGACAATAGTACTGTTTCTGGTGTCATGACTACACTTTGTCTGTAGCACTTACATGTTTAAAACTAGCAGACTTGGATAATGCTAAAGACTACTAGTAACAATTACCTAGATCTAAAACACACTCTCCTAAGCCATCTAAACAAGCTTGTGGCCCACACTGAAAGAATGAAGTAAACTATGTGCAGCTCTTTTGAATGCAACTAACTTGCATCACATTCACTTTTGATACAGAATACATTCAAGTCTACACAAAATTCAAAACACTTTGACCCCCCCCCCAAATATATATATTTTAAAGAGCAAAGCCAGAATTTTAAAACTTATACTAAAGACCTGATTCTGACTTTTACTTCAATATTATGATTGCTCACCCAGAGGGGCAGGATATAAATAAATATTTATTATTATTATTATTATTATTATGAAAGCATTGATCCACTCATCCCCAATCTATTCCCCAATATTTATTTAAATTTTACAAATTTTCAAAAATAGCAATAATTTAAAAATAACTAAAACTAACTATTATTGTTGTTGTTGTTGTTATTATTATTATATCCCACCTTTCCTCCGAATTGGGACACAAAGTGACTTACAAAATATACAGTTTTATGGACAATATCTAATGTTAGCCACAACCACAGTAAACCCATTGAAACCATGGTGGGGAGCTGTGAGTGCAGCTAGCAAGTCTCTTTTATTTCAAACTTGCATCTGCTGTAGATTTAGCCTATACCATTTTATGTAGGTAAAGGTAAAGATTTTCCCTTGAGAAGATTGTCTAGTCGTGTCCAACTGTAGGAGCCAATGCTAATCTCCGTTGCTGAGCCAGCGTTGTCAAAGACGGCTCTGTGATCATGCAGTCATCATGACTGCACAGAGCACTGTTACCTTCCCACTAAAATGGCATCTATTTATCTACTTGCACTTTCACATGCTTTTGAACTGCTAGTTTGGCCTAGGCTAGGACTAATAATGACAGCTGACTCTGTCACGTGGCACTTGAGCCTCCAACTGCTGATCTTCTGATCTTTAAATCATCACAGTCAGTGTCTTAATCACTGAGCCACCATGGTTCAAAATATGGTTCAAAATATGGCAGCCAGATTAATCACTGGGGCATCGAGGAGACAGCACATAACACCTGTGCTAAAATCTCTCCACTGGCTGCCAATCAGTTTCCGGGGACAGTACAAGGTGCTGTTTTTGACCTTTAAAGCCCTACATGGCTCAGGTCCATCCTATCTAAGGGACCGCCTTTTCCCATACGAGCCCCCTTGCACACTCCGATCCTCTGGGAGGAATCTGCTACAGCCTAAGAAAACTAGGATGGTGCAGACCTCCCAGAGGGCCTTTTCCGCTGTCACTTCCGGGCTGTGGAATGGCCTGCCAGATGAGATGCGCCTTATTACAACTTTGGATAGTTTCAAGAGATCTGTCAAGACGCATCTCTTTTGGCAGGCCTTCCCCGACAATGATTAAATCTGTTTTGCTATTGTTCGTCTAGACTCACCCTCAGAGACATTAGTCATTTTGAGGCCACCTATCATTTTAATGAGAGCCACGTTAATGTTCTATCGTTTTATCTACTGTTTTTAATTTTACCTCAGTTTAATTCTATCTTAGGGGGTGGAAGGAGGGATTGGGTTGCTATATTTTAATTGTATCTGTATTTTATATGTTGTACCCTGCCCCAATTGCTCACCCAGAGGAGCGGGATATAAATAATAATAATAATAATAATAATAATGTCTCAAAGTGCCTTTCAATTCTGAGTTTCCACATGCACATACAGAAGTGCTGCGTCCTATATACAATTCTTGGGAAAATTCTAGGAAGTGGTTCATCAAAGGCACTAGCCTGGTCCACAGATATCTTACAGCAGGGGTCCACAAACTTTTTCAGGCTGCCATCTCCTTTCTTCTTGTGGGGCAACCCTAGCACCCCTCAATGCCAACAGTAGTCTATTGTTCTACTACAAATTTAAAACAACCAGTCCTGATCACTGCTCTCTTTGCACTCAGTCACCTTGGGAGCAGCAACCAAGCAGCTGGTTGAGAAGCCTTGTCCTGTGCCAGCCTTGTGGTAAAGGCCGGTGTGGGTGACAGCCTTCTCAGTTGCTGCTCAATTGGCTGCTGGGTTGCTGCTCCCTTTGCACCTGACCACTCACAGAGCAGCAACCAAGCAGCTGACAGAGCAGTGACTGAGAAGCCTCTCACCCATTCTGGCCATGTAGCAAAGACTAGTGTGGGCAAAGGGAGAACTTTTTCCTTGGCGAGGAAGACTCTGAATCCTTCTCCACTGGGGTGGAGAGGGGCACAGGTGGTGTGTGTATAGTGGGGATTACAGAGGCCATATGCTTGGGACTGGAGACTGGCATGGACAGGGAAAGGGAGATATTTTAACAATAGGAACTGCTCCAAGGCAAAGAACTCTTTCCAAGAATCAACCCTGGATATTCCTTCTCCTTCTCCAGAGACACATCTTTCTCACACAGCTTTAAGTGTTCTTTCTCCACACACAAACATTGCTTCTTCTGCTGATTTCTTCCCCGTTGTCGCATGATCTAACTCCTTGCTCCATTCAGTCAGTCTGTCCCAAAACGGTGCCACTCTAAGCCACAGAAATGATGCCGTGAGCCCAAGCCTCACAAGAATTTCTCATCACTACTAGAGCCTGAGCTTGAGTAGGCAGGTGAAGAGTGGGAGTCTTCATGGTGGTTTTAAGGGACTCTGAAAAGTAGTTTTATGCAACCCTCATCCTCACCATGGTTCTAAGCATCATTGGTTCCCCTTGTCTTTCTTGTGCATCAATACTTTAACTGAACCCCCCCCCCCTTTTTTTCCCCCTCCTCTCCTGGATCTTTTCACTGCCCTTACCGGGTGTGTGTGTACCACCCACTTTGGGAATCATACTCTTGCATGAATGGGCTACAATTGGCCTCTGCCATCATGTGGGTTACTATAAATTGGAAAGAACTTGAAGACACCTAACAACACCAACACATCTGAAGGAGCCATGGGGGCATACAGTCCCTGCAAAGCCCTGGAACTAAACACTCCCTTCCTTATAGGGTGTTTTGAAGATTTGATAATAAGGACATATCTCTTCCGGCAGGCCTTCCCTGAGAACGAGTAAACTGTCCGTCAACTATAGTCCCTTCAGTTCTCACTTACTGAGACATGTAATACTCTTGAGGCCGCCCACTTTCTAATTTTAGAGCTATCAATGTTTAATATCCATCTTTTAACGTTTTACTGTTTTAAATTCTACTCTTAGTTTAATCGATTTTTAAGAGGCAGGAGGGTAGACTGATGTGTTTTTTCAATGTTGTACTCCGCCCCGATTGCTCACCCAGAGGGGCAGAATATAAATAAACATATTATTATTATTATTATTAATTATTATTAAGGAGTTCTTTGTGCACACACGCACGTGCGCGTGCACACACACACACACACGATACACTGGAAGAGACCCCTGCCACTAGGCAGGAAGATAGTATTAGCCAAAAAAAGGAGTTGGAATTATGTGGACAACTAGATTTTGCTGAATGGCAACACCAAGCATTCCTCATTATTGGCCATGCTTGCTAGGGCTGCTGGGAGCTGTAGTCCAACAACTTTTTCACAATTTCCACCACACCTGAGTCCAACTGCTAATTCCAATCAAATTAGCCCCACTAAATCTATGAGATTTATAAAATCACTAATTTAGCATTTAGCAATGGATTTTCCTAATTGGGAGTATCAAATAGATTAGACTATTAAACTATACTCACATAAAAGAATGGTCTAATAATTAGTGAAAAAATTCTGTTTGCACACACATTTTATATTATATTTAAATGTAAGCAATCTTCAGTTAATAAACATAGCAGCTGGAATCTTGTTATTTGCATCTTGTTAATAATTAATGTCTGTCTATGGTTTTTGTTGTGGTGGTGATGGTGGTCAGAACTGTTTACTGCCCCCCCCCCCAACAATGACCCCAAATACTTGAAAACCCATCTTTTTAATGGTATCTTCTGGCTATGTCTTCATATAGCCAAGCACACTGTGTTGAAGAAAATTTTTTGTTGTTTTTTCTGTGTATGTGTGTGTGAAAGGGGTTTTTTTTGTGCGAATAAAATGAAATGAAATGGAAACAATGAATTGGTCTTTATTTGCACAAAAACACCCTTCACAAAAAAAAAAATTGTACAGGGTTAAAAATTTCATAGCAGTTGACAATTTTTTAAACTGAACATCAGGCACCCTTTCTCACAGAACGCAAAAAAATCTGTGAATATTCTTTGTATTCTAATCTCATAGGTTCCCTGGAACCTCTGTATCTTCCCATTCTAAAATATCCACTCATTTAGGACCTAATTCTTTAAATCACCTTCTTAGATACAAATCTTCAGGACTTCACATTATATATAAGCATAATTGCCATCCTGGCTAAAGTGCACTTTGATTCACAGCAGCTGACAAAAGTTGAAACCAAAACACTTTCCTACAGTATTTTAATATTTCTGATTTGCTTGGCACTTAGAAATAAGAATAGAAATAGAAAACCCTTTTGGATTAAAGTTGAGTAGTATGGTTGGAGCTATGGCCCTCAAGGCAAGGACATTGAGTGAACATCACTTCCCTCTATGCTAATTCAAAACAGGGGCACATCCATGGCCCTTTCTTGTAGCTTAACTCCCACCCCAAGTAAACACGACTGCATAGTCTCACCATTGGTGTGGTGTGTATAAGATGAAAAACAAAACAAAACAAAACAAAACACAGGTTTTGATTCCATTAACATCTACAAAGAACAGATTTATGCATGGTGTCCTTGTCCCAGATAAGGTAGATATATAGGATTCCACATGTGGACCAGCATAGCGTAATGGTTTGAGCGCTGGGCTAGGATACTGGGAGACCAGGGCTTGAATCCTGACTGGGCCATGAAAATCCACTGGGTGATCTTGGGCAAGTCACATTCTTTCAGCCTCAGAGGATGGCAATGGCAAACCTCTTCTGTACAGTGACAGGTAACCCATAAGGTTGCCATAAATCAGAAACAATTTGAAGGCACACGGCAACAAAAGAAACTTGTAAACACAGCACATCCTGCAGACAGAATTGCACATTTAGGCATAAGGGTTCCTTCATACTGTCTGTTCAATTTATCTGTCACTATAAATTGTTCTTTTCTTATACAGACTTCCCCTCAAGAGGTTGATATTTTGGGAAATACATTCTGCATGGTGAATGAAATCTGTGTCTTATACAGTACTTTTGTATAAACCAGTATAGTCTAGAAATCATAGCCACAGTTATCAAATACTTGTATTTGCTTGGCATTGAGCTGTAATTTTCCAAAAGAGATCCACAGTGGAATCATGTTTACTTGAAGTGGAAGTTCAGGAAACAGCAAGGACTGTGAAGATATTCATGTTTAGATTAGTGATGCACATTTTTTTTCATTTTGGGTCTACAGCCTCACAACCTGAATTCTAGGTTTCTCTCTCTTTCCTATTTTAGGAAATCAAATACTGGGACATATCGTTTGTCTTTACTTGGAGTGAACGTTAAAGAATAATAAAGATCCATTAGCATGCCTATGTTTTGACTTAGCAAGTTGAGGTTATTCTTACTCACTTATATCCTGCCTTCTTCCTAGCACTGGTGCTCAAAATGGCTTTTAGTTAAAAGTAGTTACAGAGACATACTTTAAAAATATATACACAAGTGATTGTTAAATGCAACAGAACTGTGCATAAACTAAAATGATTTGAAAAGAATCCATTAAGAACAAAACATAAAAGTTTTGCAAAATAGCTAATTATTAAAAGCTGTTCATTCCTGAAAGCCTGTTGAAACAAAAACAGTTTTACCTTGCTGGTAGAAAGACAGCAAGGAGAAAGCCATACAGGGCATACAGACAAGCAATAAATGCTGGCATCAGGGTGGAGTGGGGCCCCAACTGCCCCAATGCTGGCGTGATGCCGCATGCCCCACCACATGGCAGGAGGCATCACAATGCTCCCTTGGCACACACTGCATCAAAGAAGCACCAAAAAGCTGTGGCGCAAAAGCAGCTCCTTTTTGTGCCACAAAAAGGCCAGATCAGGGTTGTGGTGTGTGGTTGCTCCAGCCCCAATCCAGCTAGGAAAGGGGCAGCGGGACAGTCTCCCTAGGAAAGGAGTTCCAATGCCTGGGAACTACCAAGAACACCCTCTCCTGTGTTCCCAAACATACATGGGAAATAGTATATGCTGCAGGTCCCCCCCCCTTTTTTTTTGGCCAACATTTTATTTATTGCTGTTATTCACTGCCTTTGCAATTTTGTCTCTCAATTCATCTACCTTTTGAAGCCTTGATGCCTCTACTTGTACTTTTTACACACATGGACAGTGCAGAATGGTGATTATATGTGTGTTTCTCTTTTATATCATATTGGACAAATGAAGTCTCTGAAATCAGTAGATTTGCCCAAAACTAATGTTTGACCTTGACCTATCTATCTATCTATCTATCTATCAACTGTATATGGCAAATGGGTGAAATCTGGGGTCATTTTTACAACCATGCTGCTGATGATTTCATAGAATGCACATTGAATTGTCTAGGTGCATGGTTCTGCAATAAATGATGTCTTTGGGAGACTAAAATATCCCACTGAAGTGCAGGTGGAAGATACAAAAGTGGAAATTTGTGATTGTCCAAACGGGAACCCCTACAAAGGCTCCACTAAAAACTCTGTTGTCGAATGGCTCACAAAAATGTGGAAGCGGCCTTGCTCACATATACATTTAAACATTCTCATCCTGTTGTTACAATTGTATTCAATTGTACACATGCCTAACTTAAGGGAGATAGTTTTCTAAAATGGCATATGACATAGAAGTCTGGGAAGGGTAAGTGTGTGTGTTGTGTTGTGTGTGTGATTTTTGAAAGTTTTTAAAAAATTTTATTATAAATATATTTTAAAAAATCATACATCCCCATTCATTCTTATCATTTTAACAGAACATATATTTACACAAAAAACTAACAAAACTACAATTTAAACTATATAAACACCCCCACATAGTACCTTATATATTCATTCATCCCTCTACTTTTATAATCTACCATTCCAGTTCATTCACATATTGACATAACTATGTTTTCTTGTATAAATACCTCAGCTTACCATAAAGTTTTTATGTGTCCCCACACCCCACAGAAGGTTCCATGGAAAATTGCTCTCTGGCCCATCTGCACTTGCCCACTATTAATGTAACTGTGTGTAAATATGAGTAAAAAAAAATCCTTCTTGGTTTACACCAAGAAAGACTAAATCTTTCCTGGTTCAGATCAAGAATATCCACCAGTGAGACAATATGGGACTATTGACAAGTTCATAGTGTCATGGCATTCAAGAACTTGCCAAGTTTAAAAGTTATCCAGTGTATAATTTCAATCATGATATTTTAAAAAAAACTGTTTTAAATGTTACACTTTCATCCATAACTTCCTTGTCCTGAGTTCTCCTGTTATGTCAACTGGGTAATCTAATCTAATCTATTCATTAATTCATTAGGCCACCAACTACAGTGTTCAGTGGATTTGTAGAGACTGCTACATGATTTGGACTGGCTTCCTTAGATTTTTGTAAGCAGGCTATTTTAAAGAGAATAGTGAATATTTGATATCTTTGCAAGTATGAAACATTTTTGCAGAGTTTTCTTTTTTTCCACATTTATGAGTAAACAACTGTTATAAGCATACATTACTTATGCCATCTAAGATACTCATCCTGAATTGATTCACCCTAGAGATTATGGGCTCTGCAGCCACAGCTGGAATGTTTTATTTCCACAAGCCACTACAAGAATGAGATACTAAAAGCAAGTCAGGGCACACAGTGAAAAAGGAAGAAATGGTTCTATTGTCACATCACTTCAATTTACAACAGAGGTATATGTTGAATTCTTGCTAAAGGTGTTCTTTATTACTTACCCATACCTTGTACATTTTCTAGGGCTGTCATGATTTACAAAGTTCCTTAAGGGCTTCTGTACTGCCCAAGAGGTTGTGAAATAGAATGTGTTGTCCAAAATAATTATCTGTAACCACTATTTTACCTGAGGTTACGTGTCAGCCTGCACTCACTAGTTTCTTGGAGACTCTGTCTAATTTGGACCTGAAGGCAGGTGTACATGAATAATAGTTACAGGGAGGAAACAAGAAGGAAACCACAGTGGAACTAATTTATTGGCTTTTAAGAAGACCAACGAAAGGAGCTGTAGTCCATCTTTCGTTATGCCTAGAAAGAATGGTTTGGTGTTGGACTTCACAGGACTTTTTTGTTTTTTCCTAACTATAATGAATATATGTAGACAGTTTAAAAGTTCCTCAAAAAAAAAGTTTCTGTTCTTGGAAATCAGTGTTAAGTTATGGACCATGGTGATCTTGCATAGAGGTAGTTTGGTTGCCAATTGATTTACAATAATTTAAAAGTGGTGCAACTCAGACCCCACAGGAAACTTTTTTCAATACTTTTCTACTGCCTCTGTAAAAATTACATACCCTTTCTGATCCATATGTTGAGAAATGAGAAATTAACCACTAAATTGGGCTACATTAGTCACACTGTCCTATCTCTATTAAATTGTGTGACTACATAATGTTAGCATGTGAACTAAAGTGTTCTAAACATATTTGCTACAATTCAACAGTGCCTTTATGGACAGAGGAACTCTGAGGCACATAAAAAGGTATTCACCTCTAACAACCACTTTAATTATTTTAATCAAGGCAAGCAGATGTACATACACTGCATGCATGGAAATATATTTATATTCTAAAACCAACAGAATAGCTTACATTGTGTGTGGGGATTATGTTCCATGTGAAAAGAGTACAAATAGGATTTTGAATCAGGGCAATTATGGTATTTAATGTGTATTTATATTGTGAGCTGCCTTGGGTTTCTTCTTGAGAGAAAGGCGGGATAAAAAAATAAAATAAAATAAATAATAGTGTCTTTTATAGTCTACAACTGGGATGGATGAAGAGCAGTCCTCTAGATGTTGTTGGACTGCACATCCCAGCATTCTTTGCCAATGGCTGTGATGACTAGGGTAATGGGAGTTTCAATCCAACAGCATCTAGAGGGCTGCAATTTGTCCACCCCTATTCTATATGACCACTTATGCTAATCAATAAAACGTAGGAAGGGAGCTGGGTCTTACAACATGGAACGGCTATCTCACCAGCTAGGCAAAATTGACAGGAACAGAATGATAATTTGGTGCAGAACTGCTAGTAACAGTAATTGTGAATGAAGCCGATTATTGGAAAGTGTTGTGTGATCCTGCTGTTACAGACTTCACAATGTAATAATATTCCAGTACCAAAATTCTAACCAGTGGAACTCTATAAATCAAGATTGCAACCTTTTCAGTAGTGACTTCAACACAGCAGGAACACAATTATGTGAAGAACCTGTTCTAGGTCATGCCCACCCATGGAATTCTCCTAAAGAATATTTTAACATTTCCTGGCTACTACTACGTTGTCATTTGATACAAATGTATGGTAAATATACCATATACTGTATTAACAGATTCCATGCAGTCTCTATATTGTTTTCCTTCCATACTAATGGAATGAACAAGTGATCAGCTTTCACCCTTAATCAATAAATACTTCTCATGACATAAGTACTTGGTGTCTTTCATGTACATTCCTATACACAGTGGTACATCTAGATGATTTTTGAGCCTGGATTAAATGCAGAGATTGGGAAATATACCCTTTTACAACACAGTTCCCCAGATCTTTCAAATACGGGGGGGGGGGGGGGTGTCTTGGAATTATTGAAAAAGATGATGTTTCCAAGTATTTACATGTTCTTAATTATTCTGCTTCTCCAGAAAAATCTAATTAAACCTGTTAACTTTTGCTTTTTTCTCATTCTTATAAAAATATAATATACGACAGATATGAAGTTACTGCAACTAAACTGCTATAAATCAAGAGGCAAGTAACACAATAGATTTCACTTGTTTCTACACAATTGGTAAGAGACACTTTCAAGGAAATTTATGATTTCTGGGCAGCAAACCAGCACACTAATGGCTATAGCACTTCATAATTCCTGAATGAATTTTATAGGACAGCAGACTGGATAAAGCTTTTTGAACCACATTCCTAACTGCCATATTTCATTTAACATCATCACATTAAGGTTTGTCTATTACCTACTGGCTGTCTAACCTTACTTCCTGGAAATACTGAAATGAATACCTACCATGTCTTAGTAATGTAGATAATATTTAGAATTTGCACAAATTTGAGAAAGCTCAATAGTATAGAAAAAACTAGGAAATATTTGACAGCGATAGTAAACTCTCTCAGTTCTATTTTCAGTGACACATGGGAGTCGCAACGAACACTCAGAAATACTCTGGGCTGCTTTCTTTGTGACTGAGAATGTTCTGTGAATATAATTTCACCAAAACATGTCTGTTGAGGTACCTTTGATTCCTTATGGAGAAAACAAAGGATATGAATGCCACCCCAGGCCAAAAAAAACCCTGATAAATGTAAGGTCCATGAGAGGTTCAGAACATTTCCCCATAATATATGGATTCTGAAACAGTTTGTTTTAGAATGAAATATGTAAAGTGTTCATATTTGGCTTTAACTTGTGCAAAACAATTTCTGAGCTAAGTTAAATCACAATTCTCACTTATTTAGCAATAACTTCCATTTGTGGTATATCTGTGTCTTTAAAAGTTATAGGGGAAGTAGCTGCATTAAGTGGAGGAGGATTAACATTTTGTTCAAATGGTGGCTTACACTGTGCCTTATGTGCAGTGTAGTGGATGTTGAAGTGATGATGGGACAGATAAGGAAGAGTGTGTTTTGTCCCATAGGCTTGTAATTTTTATAGCTAAAAAGTAATAACACTAGATAATTCTAGGAAAGTGAAAAATGAATATTACTTTTTAAAACATTTATGCAAAGTGATCTTGTGAGCACCTCTGAGACTGTGTGAAACAAGCGACAGTATAAGCATTTGTACACTTGGTCTATCTCCTCAGACTCATAGAGTGAACTGGTGCCCAGGAAAGATCTTTATAACCAGGTTATATGAATAGCCATAGAAATGCAAAACTTATGGATATGATGATGAGTTGACAAGTTCAATTTTAATAATAGCCACTGAGAGAGAAAGACAGGAGGATATTCCAGATTAACATGGCTATATGTCTGAATTTTCAAACACTGTAACAGTAGCTGACTCTAACAGAACTTCATTACTTTTTCTAAGGAACTTTCCAAGGTGTATTACAACAATGAGAAAGTCAAGCATGCTCATCAAACTGACTTCTACTGAGTAGGGCAACTGAACCGGAGACCATATTCTACAAAGAAAGAGCCAGAAGAGATACTATCAATAAAGATAATAAAATTCTAGAATTAGCACACCTCTTCTGAATGATGTCTACTATAAACTTTAGTAAAGCACCCCTTGTGGTCCAAACATTTCACATAGCAAAATGTAACAGTATGTCCTTGGACATGGCACTGTAGCACTGTAGCTCTTACAACAGTGGCTAAACAAGTTGCATGTGCTGCTATTTTCTGCTATACAATTTTTCTATACAAATTAAAAAGTGGCACAGAATCACACATTATAATACCCTGACTTTTATTAGCTTTAACTTCTCCTTGAAACATAACTTGAATCATACACCTATAAAGAAACAGCTTATACCAACTAGACCACAGAATTATACCATTGTTGATATACCTATAACCAAAGAGTTTATACCAACTACTAGACCATAGCAGAAATATCAGTTGTCTTCATTCTAATGGATTCAGCCATTAGACAGTTGGAAAAATGACCATAAAAGGAGAAAAGGAAAATATCAATAAATGAATACATGGCATAACATGCAGCTACTTACCAAGTGGTTGTCCTGCAATGATTCTGGCATTCTCTCCTGCTACAGCAGCTCTTGCGTGCCTCTCACTCATGTATTGTACAAACGCATAACCTTTGTGCACCGAGCAGCCAACTATTTTTCCATACTTTGCAAATATTGCCTCTATGTCACCTTTTTTGACAATGGCTGTATTGAGATTGCCAATGAAGACTCTGGAGTTGATGGACTTGGGATCATTCTTATTGGTGACATTACTGGTCTGTGTTTTGCCGGTCATGATTGGCTCACTTGACTTCAGCCCTTAAAACAAGATCACAAAGACTTATGTTTAGATGCAAATACTGACCAATTGGATATATAATTTCGTTAACAAAAATGATCCTCAACTAAGGGTGCAATTCTATAACAAAATACCTAGGAGTAAGCCTAATTAAAACAATTTACACTTTCTTTGGAGTAGATATGCATAGCACTGCACTGTAACTTAATCTAAAACCAAATCTGTAAAACATATATCGTCCAATGATGATAGACAATAAGAATGGGGCAGTGAATATTTTAAGAGTAAAATCAGAAGCCAACTTTAAAACCTACATATTTATGAATTTAAAAAATGTTATCCATAAATCAAGTCCACTAAAAACTGAGCACTTCACCAATATTCTCTAAAATTAGTTTGAGAGTTCAGTCTCTGGCTTATTAAATATCCATCTATCTTCATCAGTTAAAGTAAGAGAATAAAACATTTATTGTGTGTCAATGAAATTAACATTCAAGGCCAGGCTGGGAGCAAATGTAACAATGATGAAAGGCAGCTCTTCCTTTATCTGGTTCCTGTCAATCAGTACACATTATCTTTCCCAATCTATAAAATACGGCAGATAGTCCAGACCACAAGGCTGCTTAGTGCAGTCAATATGTTCCCATTAGGAACTAGCAAATGCTCCTTTTTAGAATAGCTCAGGAGAATAAATATAAATGCACACACACAAACACACACACACACCCAAAGCAAACATTAGTAATAGAAAAAGAACAGTTAATTCTGCTCAAATTACACAGTTGGCTCTTATGTGTACATTAAGACTGCCTTTGTGATTCTGTATTGAGATCCTGAAGAGAGAATGGTTTGAATTGTTTGTGTATGTTTAAGAGTTGGACTGTGACCCTGGAAACCAGGGTTCAAATCTCACTCAGCTACAGAAGCCCACTGGTGGACCTTTGGCATGTCACAGACTCTCAGCCTCAGAGAAAGTAAAGGCAAACCCTTTCTGAACACACTTTGCCAAGAAAACCTCATGATGTAGCCTTAGGGTTGTCATAAGCAGAAAACAATTTGAAGGCGCACATGAACAACTAAAAAGGGTTAAATTTTATTGAACACTTTAATCTCATGTTTACATGGTTGTTTCTTATAAAGCTATCCAGGATACCATGCATTCTGCTGCAATTAAAAGACAAATTTCTATTTTCTAAATTTATTATCTTCTGCTTCCTGAACATATTCTACCAATTGAAAATTACTTTTGAGCATTAAGCATTTCCAGGATTCTGTGGTCTGTTCTCAGACTACTTCCAAACTAAGAGATTTTCAATGGAAATCCAAACATACATAAATTGTATTCTCTGCAAGTATACCACCTGTCACTTAACCAGAGATCTGCACTGTATTTTCAAGCAAACCATCTGGTTTCTTCATTTGCCAGCTAAGTACATTACAAATGCCAAAACTACAACATATTTCCTAATATTGAAAAATGACTCTGATGTAGAAGAGGCCATTTATATGGCATTTAAGAACATAACATTACAGGTTAAGAATTGTATCAGTGATCTAAACATCTTCACGGTGGTCATATTTTAGAGCATATCATTATCATTGTTCAAGTGAGATTTAAATCAGAGATGATATTTGTTCATTCCTCAAGTAGGGAAAAAACAGTTTGTGAAATCTTAAAGAATCCTAAAGAGTTCAGTTTATGCTTGGCCCGATTCATGCTTTAGCCCACTTTCCCTTAATATCCAGTACTATGCAATCAGTTGGTGACTACTTCACAAAGAAAACTATTAGTGTACACAACAGCTTGCCATGCAAAAGCAAAAGCCTGGCCCAGTGACATGGTAGCATAGATAAAACCATCTGAATGATTCAGATCTCTTTTAACTCTCAATCAAGAAAAGCCCTCTAACTCCATTATCTGAGGAGGGACCAGAAAATCTGCTTCCCACAGGTTTATTTAATCATTCAGTTTCATCCTGTGTGATGGCAACTTAGCTTCTCGCTGTCCAAAAGTCTTACTTCAACACATTCCTTGCCATATTACATTCTGATATAGATAATTAATAATATGAAGAAAAACATAAATCCATATAAGAGCTAATGGTTTAACGGGCATAAAAATGTTATCATGGAAAACTGATAGATCAATGTTCAGTTTCAGGTGAAGTATCCAACATTTAGCGGTTACATAGGGGCTTTACAGGCGGTCCTTGGGGCGGTCCATGGGCGTCCCTTTCCATGCCAGATTGGGGCCAGGGCGGCCTCACCAGCAGCCCCAGAGGCCCCAACTCGCAGCTTTTCCAGGCCTCATAGAAGCGGCAAAACGCCACTTCCCCGCAACCTGGAAAGGGGTGTCCTTGGGGCTTCAAGGCCCAACGACACCCCGACAGGCGTGGGGAAGGGGAGAAAGGGGCTGCTTGGTCCCTTTCTCTTCCGCATCGCTGGTGTGATGCGTGTGGCAAAAAGGAACTCCATTTTGGAGCTCCTTTTTGCAACGCTGAAACTGCACCCCAAGCATCCTGCAGTGTCGCGATGACATCAGGCACATGACAGTCCATGTGGATGCGGCGCGTGCTGTGATGCCATTGATGTGTACACATATGGCCAGCATGATTTCAAAATGACACCATCCATACGTGCTAGGGCTGGGGAGTGTGTGAATGCTGCGCTCTCCACCAGCCCTACTTACAGCATGGGGACGGCCCTTTTGGGTTGTCTGTAAAGGGTCAACAATTCTTTTAAAGACTTTAACCTGATCTAGAAAACAAGTACTTTTTTTAGAAGCAGTGCATACATATTTAGTTCCATTTAATTATGCTTCAGCTTTAGCATACATTCTTCCTCTAGAAATTTACAGCACAGTTCTACTGATCTCTATTCATTGAATGTAATGAGGCTTACTTCCAAGGTAAATGAATACAAGATTGCAACCTAGCAGATACTGATGGACCCCAAAAGAATTTACATTTTTGTTTTAAGTAGACCAAGCAAACCTGATCTGAATGTCTTTCACAATGCTACTGGGTCATACATACAGATTACCAGAGCACTGTCTGTGTTTTATTTCAGAAGAATGCCACATTTTAAATTCAGTTTTCCTTTGCTAAAGTTTCAATAAAGCATGAATAAGACCCTGAACTATTTTTCCTGTAGCCAGAATTAGCATTGCAAAATACACCATATTTTCCATCAGAAAGAGAAGGATTTGTCTGATGGTTATTCTCATATTAAAATATGTGGCTAGGCAAATGTATTGCAGAAATTTGTAAAAGCAAGAATAATATTCATGTTTGTATTAACTGAGATTTGATTGCCTAGAGGTTGGAACTATAATACAATTGTTTAAATTTCCATATGACTAAAAAGAAAGAGGAGGAGGAAGAGGAGAGGAGGAGGAGAAGCTTCATAGCAATGAGAAAGAACTAATAAATATTTTTGCTTCACTAACAACATGAATTTGCATAATGTAGACATGGAGTTGCACATATCCTTATCTACAGAATCACAGTTATGAAATGTGTACAAGATCTGTATATAGTGACAATTGTCTGCTTTCATATAAGCAGACATGGACTGTGCCTAATCATTCAATGGTACAAATCTAATGTGTCTTTTCAGAAACCTTGTACGAATTCTAATTCCACTTTAATAAATGGGGCTAAAGTTGCAAGAAAGCCTACACAGTTCAGCCTATCTAGGGGAACTTATTGCTTCCAAACTGGACTCCCTGATACCCTTTCTCCCCCACTCAGAACACATCTAAGTGTGCAGAGCACTCGTAAATCCATGTTAGAGTTTGAAAAAGGTATGTTCTTTGTACTACAACTCCCAGAACCACCCAACCAGCATGGCCACTAGCCTAGCAATATACAGCAATATATTGGCTTAGTCCTCCTTATTTCATAGGCCATGAACGGTCTCTTATACAGGGAATGTGGGCAAGCAGGCAGGTTGCAGAAAGAAAGGCTCCAATGGCCACAAATGCCCCTATTAGGCTATGGGGCACCCAGGAAATTTTAGATGAACACTTAATATTCCAACCAACCAATTATTACAACTGGTCAAATACTGATGAATATACCTTCTCTTTGTAAAACATGTACAGTAGAGTGTTAGAATAATAGAATCATAGACTCTTGCATATTAGGTTTGAAAATATATTTGATAGCATTGGCAAACCCCATCTGAAGAAACTTGCCAAGAAATCTATCGCATGATAGATTTGCTTTAGGGTCACCAAAAGACGTAAACAACTTGAAGGGACATAACAAACACAACTGAAATGGGGGCGGAGCAAAGCCAATGGCTGAGTAGGACTGTTCAGTCAGACTGGGTGCTCAAAAAAAAATGTAGCTTAAAAACTACTCCCAAAGGAAAAATTCTACTTCTTTCAGGTGGATCTACAATATGAACCCATAAAGAAGGTAATGAGATGAAAAACTTTATTTTCTTTTGGGAATAGAGCTCTTAAAAGTTTAGTTTCATTTTTGTGCAGAACGGACAAAGAGAGAGGGAGGGAAGAAAAAAGCCTCATTTTAAAAGATTTATGAAGCAGCTAAAGGCATCGCAATTAACAAAAATTCTTTAGATAAGAGGACTTAGCCTTGGAATTGCCTTGGAACTGCTTTATAAAATAATAATGTTTTTTGAAGGAGGACATCTGTTTAGGAATAAAGATTGATGCGGATGGGAAATTGTAAATGCCAAAAAGGAAAAAACTCTTAAAAGGAAAAGAAGCTTCGCAAGCTAAAGTTGGCAAACAGAAACCTTCAGATATCTCTTTCAAAAATTATCTAAAACAGATGCTACCAAAACTATGATTAGGAGTCCAAAGAAGGGTCCCCCCTCTCTCCCAAAGGCACAGCGTGAGCAGGCAGAGAGCATTGCTCCTGTAGCCATTTTAAAAAAAGATGGTGAACCCCAGACTGAGAAAGAACAGGAGGAAAAGAAGAAGGATTTTAAAGAGATGATGAATGCTCTTACAGAGACCATGAAACAACATGATCAAACACGTATAGAGTTCAATAAATTACTGGCATCTCACAAGGAGGAAATTGAAGGAAAAATAGATAGGAACAGAGAGGATTTACATTCAACACTAAGAAACCAACTAGGAGAGATTCAAAAATGCTTTCAACAGCAGGTGGAAAGATCAGACAAGAAATTTTTGAAAATATTAAATTGTGTGAAAGATTTACTGCAATTGGACAATAAAGCTTGCGAAGATAAACAAGAGGAACAACAGAATGAAATTCAAATAAATAAAAATAAGCTTTCTGAAATAGATAGAAGGCTTATATATTTACAAGACTATCAAAGAAGAGCAAACTTTGTCATCAAGAATATACCAGAAAGTGGGAAAGGAGACAGGAAATCAGATTTAAAAACAGAAATTTTAAAATGGTTACAAAAAGTTACCTCATCTCTTAATTGGAATGAGACAGATTTGGAAAGAGTTCATCATTTGGCACCGAGAAGGAATAAAATTATACCACGTGATATAATTGTGAGGGTGACCTATTATAATAAAAAAGAAGAACTGATGAACATTATGAGAAAGAACCCAGAAAAACTTAGCTTTGGAGATGGAAAAGTGGAAATATATAATGACTACTGTCTTCAAACAAGAATGTGGAGGACGTCATTGAAGCCATGCACAGTCTTGCTTTTGAAAGCTGGGCTTAGTTATACATGGGGTTACCCTGTATTCTTAAAATTCCAGATAACAGGAAGAAAGTACCAGATGGATTCTGTAGAACAAGGACTACGGCTGTTGAAAGATTTGGGAATATATAAAGATGAACAAAAAACAACTGGAGAAGCTAAAGGGTCTGGAGATAAAAAACCAACTGGAGAGTTTGGAGGACCTGGAGAAGCAGCTTTGAGGGAAACATCTGGAGGAGAAGAATTACTGGGAGCACTACAAACTCCCAGTTAAACACTACAAACAAGTTAAAAAGTTAAACTTAATTAATGAGCACTCGGGGGTGGGCAGTTTCTTTCGGCCTTGGAATGTCTTCACCACCCCTCCCCACAGGGGTAGCTTTGGCAACCGAGGCTAGAGCAATTTGCTCTAGCAAGAAGAAGTGGGGAGGTAAATGGAACATGGGGGGGAGGGAGGGAGAAGAAAGGGGGCTGAGGGGAGGGATATGGGTTGCACAAATTGGAGTCATTGGAGAGAGGAATAAATTGTACTATGGCAGATGTTAAAAATTTCAACTTTAAACACCAAAGGACTTGGTTCGGTGATTAAAAGAAGAAGAATTGAAGCATTGTTAAAAAGGGACGCCGCTGACGTGGTCTTTCTTGAAGAAACACATCAAAGGAAAGACGGGGAGAATGAACTGAGAATGAATTGGGTAAAAAATTATGAAACAACATTTGGGAATTCTAAATCAAAGGGGGTAGCAATATTAATTGCAAAGAAATGTAACTTTGTAATAAATAATGTATTAAGAGATGAAGAAGGAAGATATATAATACAAGGGGAATTAGGTGAAGATAAGTATGTATTAGCTAATGTATATGCTCCAAATTGAAAACAAGAAGAGTTTTATGAGAAGGTGTTTAAAAAGGTAGATGATATACAAGAACAATATGTGATTCTGGCGGGAGATTTTAACATGCAAATGGATAAGATTAAAGACAAATCTAACCCCTCTGTAAAGGATAAAAATAGAAATAGAACAAATTTAAATAAAATAATGAAAAAAAGGAACTTTAAAGATCTGTGGAGATTAGTGAAAGGGGATGAAAGGAAATATACATACTATTCTTCTGTACATAAAACGTACACCAGAATAGACTATATTTTTGCTTCGAAAAACATGATAAATAAAGTTTTAAATTCAGAAAATTTAAATCTTCAAATAATGGACCATGCTTTGGTGAATGTAGAAATTGTTATTAAAAAAATTATGAACAAATAAGAAGGTGGAGGTTGGATACTAAAATATTGAATTATAAGGATATTGTTGATAAGATTGGAAAGGAATGGCAAGAGAAATGGGATATAAATGATAGAGATGTAACAAAAGGTTTGTTATGGGATACCATGAAAGCAATAACAAGAGGAATATGTATGAAAGAATCATATAACCTTAAGAAAAAAAACAAGAAGAAAAAAGAAACTAGAAACTGACACAGAAAAACTAGAGAATAAATATATAAGTAACAGAGATAGGCAATTTTATGTAGAATTAAGGGCAAAGAGAGAAGAATTGGATAAGATGGAAGTAAATGAAGTACAAGATAATTTGATTTATTTAAGAAGGGAATATTTTGAATGCAGTAATAAAAACTCAAAAATGCTGGCCAAATCCACACAGAAAAAGGAAATGGAAAGTATGGTAAACATAGTGAAGGATAAATCAGGAATGATGTGTAGATTGATGGAAGAAAAAATAAAAAAAATTGAAGAATTTTACAAAAATTTATATCAAGCAGGAAAAAAACCCATTAGATAGATAGAAAAGTATGTATAAGAAAATTGGGGACAAACAATAAAGGAAGAAGATAAAGAATTACTGGAACAACCCATAGAAAAGGAGTAGATAACTGAAATAATTAAAAATTAAAAAAATGGAAAAACTCCAGGAATGGATGGTTTGGGACCTGAATATTATAAAATATTTGAAAAAATATTAGTCCCAAAATTGTTAGAGCTATACAACGGAATAATAAATGGAGAAAAAAATTCCAGTATCATGGTATCAATCATTGGTAATATTGATACCCAAAACAGACAAAGATTTAACTGACCCAGGGTCATACAGACCCATATCATTAATCAGGATGCAAAAATTTTAACAGCAATAATAGCAAATAGAATGAATAAATGTATGTACAAATATATAAGAAAAGATCAATGTGGATTTATAAAAGGAAGACAAATACCTAACTTAGTAGGAAGATTTTTGAGTAAAATACATGTAATTGCGATAAAAAAATAAAAGCAGGAATTTCAGATTAGATATATTTAAAGCTTTTGACTGTATGGAATGGCCTGACGGACGAGATGCGCCTCATTACATCACTAGACTGTTTTAAAACAGCCTTAAAGACGCATCTCTTCCGGCAGGCCTTCCCTGAAACTGTATAATCTACCTGGCTCCTAAAATCTTTCAGCCAATTCCCAACTCCTTATTCCCCCCCCCCCCTGTATTTTGTTGCTACCCATGCTGTGGCCAGCATTGCGGTTTTGTGTACTATGTTGTATTGTATTTTTATTGTTAGTAATTTAATTTTAAACTTAACTAATTTAATCCTATTTTAAGGGGGGGAGGTTGGGATGGAATTCTTGAATTATTTTAATCTGTAATCTGTTTTTTAACCTTGTTGTACCCTGCCTCGATTGTTTTACAGAGGGGCGGGTAAGAAATAAATAGTATTATTATTATTAACATTAAAAATAATTTTGAAAACATTTGGAATGGGAGAAAAAATAAGGGGATTAATAGATCAATTATACTGTAATAACTCAATAAAAGTAATGGTAAACGATGGGATAACAAATGAAATAAAAGTAACAAGAGGTACAAGACAAGGATGCCCGCTTTCACCAATATTATTTGCAATGGTTATAGAAATGCTAGCAAATGCTATAAGGAAAGACAGCTGTTTGGAAGGAATAGGATTGGGGAAAAAACATAAAATTAGTTTATTTGCTGATGATACACTATTAACTATTAAGGAGTTAAAGGATAAAATGGGAAAAAAAAGAACACTTGAATCTATTTGGAAAGGTGACAGGACTTCAAATTAATTGGAACAAATCAGAAATGATGTTATTTAACTATACAAAAGAAGAATTAATAAAACAAAAAGATTTAGAGATACGATTAAAAAGTAGTATAAAATATTTAGGAATAAATATTACGAAAGATTTAAAAGAAATGGAAGTGAAAAATTTAGTGGTATTATGAAAAGAAGTTGAAAAAGATTGTAGAATATAAGAAGATTCAATTATCATGGTTCGGAAGAATTGCATTAGTTAAAAAGAAAGTCTTACCAAAATTAAAATTTTTATTTAGAATGATACCATTAAAAATATCAGAATCTGAAATAAATAAATGGCAACGGTTAGTAAATTCATATTGTAATGGAGGTAAAAGAGTTAGATTAAATAAACAAATTTGGTATAGATCTCAGAAAAAGGGAGGGTTAGGCCTCCCTAATATAAAGGGATACTATGAGGCCAACCACTTAAAATATGTAATAGAAGGTATGTTAAATATATCAGATCTAGACTGGTTAGAAATGGAAAATGAAAAAGGAGTAATAGATATGAAAATAGATAAAATATTCTTCAAAGATTTTAGTAGGAGGGAAATTAAGGAGATTGAAAACCCATTCATGAAAAATATATTAGAGATATGGAACAAAAATAAAAAAAAAGAATGATGAATGAAAATTCAATGATAACACCAATAATAATGGAAAAATCATTCCCAAAAAATTTAAGAGATTTACTAGATAAGGAATTAAAGGAAAGGAAAATGGATAAAATAGAAAATTGGATAGAGTTAAAGATAGGAAAAGAAAGTATATTAAAAAAAAAAGCTTAACGGAATAAAAATTTCTTGGTTTCACTATATGCAAATAGAACAATGGTTTAAAAATTGGAAAAAAGAATATAAGAAAGGAAAATTATACACAATTTGAACAAATAATTCAGCAAGGGAAATAAAGGGAGGAAAATGGAAAGATGAAAGGAACAACAAGTAAAATGTATAAAATATTAATGGAGAGCCAAAGGGAAAAATGAAATCAAAATATTTTGAAAGAAATATGGGAAGATGAATTAGGTTATAAAATTTGTGAAAATGAATGGAATAGAATTTGGGAGCAAAGACATTTGAAAAACTTATCGATACGAATTAAAGAAAATTATTATAAACTGGTTTGGAAATGGTATTTAACACCATTAAGATTACATAATATAAATAAGAATAACTCAAAATATTGTTGGAGAGGTTGTAATGAGGTAGGATCGTATATACATATGTGGTGGCAATGTAACTATGTTCAAAAATTTTGGGAAATAGTAATATCAGAAATAGAAAATATTTTGAATGTAAAGATAGATCGAAAACCAATCATAGTATTATTATCATTATATAATGAAGTAGAATGGAAAAAAGAAGAGAAAAACCTTATAACAAATTTATTTACGGCTGTGAGATTAATTATAGCAAGAAATTGGAAAACAAAAATAAATGTAGAATTGGAAGATTGGTATAAAGAAGTTTGGAAATTAGCAATTAATGATAAATTAACATGTAAATTGAGGGTAAAGAAGGGATTATAGAAAAGAGATGATTTTGATGAAATTTGGAAAAAATTTATTGAAAATGTTCTAGCAAAAGAATATGGGAAATTACCTCCGCGGGATGAATTAAAATTTGGATGGAATATAAAGATGGGAATGACTCTGGGGGAGGGGTGCATTGAGGTGATATACAGGGGGGGAAAAGAACAAGCAAAATGTTAAAGTATGAAAGAATGTTATAATTTGTTTTTATGTTATTTTTTTGTAAAATTTCAAAAATACTAAATAAAAAACACGCAAGGATCTTATCTTCTAAACTGTTCAGATAAGTTTGGTCACATCAGTGGATTTACATCTCTATTCTCTAATCCCCTCGTTAATATGTAGAACTTCCACTTTGTTCAAACATGTACAGTGTTCACTGTGTTTGATAAAGGTTAATAAAGAATAATGTTAAGGTTATCAATGTGTGATATGCTATTTCACCTAGAGGACATTAATCCACTGCAAATGTAGCATTAAGTGGGTAGTTACAAAGATTGTTCAGTGAATCAAAGATGGAGAATCATTGATCAAGAATGGTTTGAATATATCTGTGCATACGGAAACATTTTTTCTGAATAATAATAATAATAATAATAATAATATTTATTTATACCCCGCCCCTTTGAGATCACTGCATTCTCTCTGTCTCCCCAGTCCCAATCAAAAAGTAAGATCTTCAAACACCAGCAGTAGAAAATATGATTGTTAAAATAGTCCAGAACATCTACTCTAGAAATGTGCACTTCAAGTCTAATGTAAATTATCTTTATGGATCCAACCACACCACTCAAAGCACCTGATATACTAAACCAGGGGTGGGTGGAAAACAGGGACTGGTGAGAAAGAACTAGAAAAGTCAAGAGAAGAGGAAATGCAGGAGAAGCATGCAAGGAAAGATTGTTATTTAATTATCAAAGCACTCTGGGTGTAGTAATAAACACACTAAAGAATCACAAAGGGGTTCACTGCAAGTAACCTTCTATGATAGATAACGTATGATAGAGACCTAAGGGGTTTGACATTCTGGAAGGCCCACAGCTGTCTAAAGTCTCTCTATTGAGCAAACAAATCATATCTCAAATTCTTTAATATCCCAGCATGAGATTCAAGATGATTTACAAAAATATTAAAACAAGAAAAACTAAAAATCTGATAATAAAAATGTTAAAACACCTTAAATAAGTTTACTAAAATCCCACTAAATTTTCAAAAGTATAAAATAATTTAAAAATATAACAATGAAGTTAAAAATACAACACTCATCCACCCATGCAAAATGGCACCCACTCTCAATTAATCACTACATGTTTCTTTGTATAGAAGAAAGAACAGAGAGAGGGTCAGTGTAGCTTGCTGGGGAAGGGAATTCCACAGTCTGGGAGCAGCCATTGTGAAGGCTTTCCCCCAAGTCTTCAATAGATTTAACTGTGATGGTACTGGAGCGGAGAGAAGATCTTAAGTCTGTGAAGATCTTAAGTCTGGCTGTTTCATATGAGGGATAAGATCTTTCAGATAGTTTGGACCCAAGCTGTATAGTACTTTATAGGTCATAACCAGCACTTTGAATAGTGTCCAGAAGCAGAGCAACAGTCAGTGGAGCTGTTGTAGCAGGGTCCCTGTAACCTTCCAATGTCAGCATTCTAGCTGCTGCACGTTGGACCTGCAAAAGTTTCTGAACATCTTCCACAGCTAGTCCTACAGAGAATCCATTATTATAATCCAAAAGGGATGTAATCAAGACATGAATCACAGCAGCTAGATCTGACTTCTCAAGAAATGGATACCGCTGGCGCACTATGTGAAATTGCATTCCTGGCCACTGCTGAAACTTGGGCACCTAGGCTCACAACCAAAATCAAAGACCACACTCAAGCTGCAGACCTGCAACTCCTCCTCCCCACACCCTAGGCCTTGCCTGCTGCTGCACAGAGAACTCAGGTGGGCAGAGTGAGAGAAGTATCCTCCATGGAACATGGGTGGAATAACTATGGCACATTACAGTATGGGCCCCTGCATGATTGAAAGGTTGTACAAAGCATGTGCTTTCTGAGTACTGCTGTGATTGTATGATTAGAGACTTGCTTATGGTGAAGTGGGATTCTAGCCATGAGGTCCCCACCCCACCTTGCTACATCTAAATTAGGCTTACTTGTAGAATTCCTCAGTCATAGCTTGCTGTAGCATAAAAACCTTCTCACTCTAAGACTCAGACCCATCCCACAATGTTCTTTTCAGCTGATTGAGAAGGTAACTCTTGGTGCTCCTTTCTTCTTGTGGTTTTCTGCCCTATGCACATGTCCCTCTCCACTGAAAACAGGCACTGAAATAATGGTTGCCATGAGCGTATTAGGGAGTGTCTACATGGACAACATTCTATTGACACTGCATTCAGTCCTGACTAGCTCATAGCTATACTACTTACACAGTGGGATCTTGTAACACCTTTGGGATATATAGTTGGCTAGCCTTGACAGGCTTCCTTTCCTGGTAAGCACTGCTCCTTGCTAGCACAATATCTGAGCCTGGATCTATAGGCAGCCCTGCAGTTAGTGGTTATATATAATCTGTGGAAAACCACATGTTGTTGGCCTGCAACTCCAGATTCCCTTATTGTGCTGGTTAGGGCTGATGGGAGTTGCAGTAAAAATGTCCACCTTCCCTAGTAAGGTATTACTCATTGACCTACACACTTCCTCTGTAATAATCAGGCATACTTTAAGTTGCCTGGTTACCATTTGTGCAAAACCTCAAGATATGTCATGGTGTTGTCTGGTCATTGCTACACACTTGGTGCTTTCTCTGAATGGTCAATGCAAAGGCAGTGGCAGTAAGTGACCTTATGATTTGTGGAAAATGATTTGGAGGTAAGAAGATTTAAGATGCCCTTTCTTGGACTGAAATATTTCAAAGTATGACTTTATAATACATCGATGATAACATTTAATGAGCATATTTCAAGTTACAGATTAAGTCATTTACCAATTAGTCATCTGAAATACCTTCACCTCAGCTAAAATAAGTTCTGGCTATGACCCTATAAAATTTAATACACTGGATGAAATATAAGGCTAGAAGGCATATTCTGGCTTTAATAAAAATAAATGTACAAATGTGCATGGGCTATTCCTTGTATATAGCACATAAGACTTGTAATACTTTCTAAGGGTTCATTTTAAGGCTGAAAAAAAAAAAAGAGAGCAAGTCCTAAACATTTCATGTCTGTTTACATGAGATATTCATCCAAAGAATATCACAAGAACAATGCTGAAGGATAACGTTTATGCGATGTCCTTGAATATTAGAAGTTTCTGAAAGAGGCATTTTCAGCAAGTGTTACCAAAGATGCCTGCTGGATTATTATAAAACCCTTAAGTGCATTTTCCAACATTCATGACTGGTTAGTCTTTATCCTGAAGTTATAAGTCATTCTGGGGCTCAACAGACCACCCCTTTTCATGCTGGTTCACGGCCACAGCAATCTCATGATACAGCCTTTCCAGGGAGCGAAAAGGAGCTGCAAAAAGCAACTCCATTTTGCACCCTAGAAAGGGCGCCATAGCTACAGCCATGCAGCTATGTGGTGCTCCTTCAGTGCTGCATTGTATGGATGCAGTGCCAGAGAAGTGGCATGATGCCGTGCACTGTGTGGAGCAGTGCGCGGTGTCATAGCACCCTGGGGCAGAGTTGTGGCATGCACCCTGGGGCAGAGTTGTGGCATCTGGACACGACGCCCCAACTCTGCTCCCAGGCCAGCCTCTCAGGCTGGTCTGTTCAGGGCCAATACTGTAGCAGAACTGATACCCATTCCATGGTAATCACAGGTTTCTGCAATCTAATTTTAAAGTGTAATCTATCATGAGCTAAATTCTTCTATATGCCAATATGTGCAACTTATCTTTGCACTTATTAATGACATTTTAAGGGTGAAGTAACACATACTGAGAGAACTTGGTTTTATTTGGTACCTTACCTATTACAGCTTCTACATAATGGGGTCATTTGGAGATTCTGATAAATCTTGAAATTAAACATACAGAAGGGTCATAATACCTTCCCTGATACTACTTCTCCATAATAGAGTCATTTGGAGAATTTGAAATTTCTTTTTAACACTTCCAGAATGGAAGAAGGGCACATTTATTATTATTTTTATTTCGAACGAATAGCCTTAAAATGAACAGAACCAGTGGTGGTATATTTATTTCTTCTGGATGACTCAGTTTGCAGGAAGTTTTTCTCCCTCCATACTGTTGAAATGTAAATTTTTGTTTTATTATTATTTTTCAATCTTTGATCTTTAGAAATATATGCCTCCCCCCTGCATCTAGCTCCTTGGACATGAAACAGAAGAAAGCATTTAAAGAGTACATTTGAAAAGCTTTTTTTGTGTTAATGATGTTCATTTAATATTGAAAAATGTATGCATATAAAAGAAATTGCTTCACGGTGTCCATGTCTTTTAGGATCAGGATAAAGTTAAATCCTCTTAGACAATCTGTCTGCTTGTGATATTGTTAGCAATACAGAAAAAAAGAAGGAACCAAAGAGCATGGGCACTATCCCAAAACTAATTTGAAAGAAATATTTTAACACTACTGAAGTGTTTTGTTTTTTTTTAAAGATCCATTATAGGTTCATAGCAGCGGCAGCATAAAGAGGTGGAGGTGGAGAAGTGGCTTTATTGTTGTTGCTGCTGTCAATTTCCTCTCTCCATGTGTTGCAATGTAGTGTAGTGAAGTATTCAAGAGACACAAGATTCAGTTCTAGTCCCTACTGAGCAATGAAACCCATGGGATGATCACTCTCTCTCTCATCCTGTTCTATCTCATATGATTGCAAGAATAAATGTGGGGCAAGAGAGCTACATATATGCTATGTTGAACTTACTGTAAAAAAATGGATTATAAACATAACACACAAAAAATAAGGGATCATTGATGAACTTTGCTTCACTTTCAATTATTGGCTATGTCCCACATCCCACTCATTACCAAAAAGGCTAAGTTTCCAGATTTTAGTTTTTGATAGCTTCAGTGTTTTGGAGAGATGCCTGGGTGAGAGAACCTCTCATACATTAATTCACTACTACTACTACTACTACTACTTATTATTATTATTATATTATTATTATTATTATTATTATTATTATTAAAAATAAGTTATCTGTAGGAATACTATTTGAACTGACATACTCATTGACTAAATCATTCCTGAATCTTCTCTCAGTTGAGCCATCAATGTAGCTCTGCATCTCCAAATAGTTTTTTTTTTAAGGAGGGGATTTTCTAATTGCCACAAAAATGCTTCTGATTGAAAATGGATAAAATTATGGCATTGCTCACTATTCTAGAACTTCTAATGAGGTTATACATTTTGCTTTTAAAAGAAACTAGCCTCCTTGTCCTCTTTCATTCATCAACGACAAAGATTTGAATAGGAATTGCATGAATAGGATTTGATTTAATATGTGCACAGAAGATGAAAAAGGCAGAGTATTTTTGTGAGCTGCACAACTAGGAGCAGCAGGACAGGGCCATCAGTGATGAAACCTCTTAACACCGGCGTGCTTTGCAGTATAAAAGATTTAATTTATGAAATTAGCAAGTGGGTGAGCTGCAATTTCTCTGAAATATCTGGCATTTACCCTTGTCTCTGACATTTTCTTTTCTAACTTCACAACATCTGGCAAATGTTACTTACAATCAAGAGCAAGTTGATCTGAAGAACATCTGCAATCAGTGTGTAATCAAATTGAATGAAAACATAGCCAGTTGCACATAATGCAATTCAAAGTTGTTTAAAAGTGCCGTCGTGTTAGAGGCTGAATAATGTCAGCTATATTGGTGGTCTCGTGCGCCTGCTATGTGTTGCTCTTAGTTTTGCCACTCTTGTGACAAAAGAACCCACTAGTCCTTTCCCTCTACTTGCACATCCAAATGAGCCCCGCTGCATCAGACCAACATCTCTCCCCCCCCCCCGTACAATGGCCAAATTAGAGTAACAACTAATTTTGACAAATGTTAGGCATTTTAGGTAAGTTCCCAAGTTCTCAATTTCTTTGTTCCAAAGAAAAACGACATTCCAGTATAATGATATTTAGCAATGTTTGTAGTTGAAATGTTTACAGAATATATCATTTCCTGTCCATTCTTTCATTTTAAAAGTCTTATATGTGGTTATGCTCCTTTTGAAAGTATTCAGGATAACTAACTCACACAGTGTAACAGTTGTTGGACAAGCTGAAAAAAATACTTTAAAACTAACTTTATTAAATTTTATTAAATATTTTTAACTCTACTGAATCGAACCTTTCCCAATGTATTATTGTTCTACTTTTATTGTTTGTTAACTGCCACAAAAACAATATAAACATTTTAAATAAGTATACAAACAACCCAGCCAAGAGTAAGCAGTTGTTTATCAAACTGTTTTGATTACAATGTTTTTGCTAAGGACTCGATAACCTTTTGCTTTAAGCATGCATAAGCATACTATTGGGAAGAACTAAATCAGAGAAGTGAGAAATCAAGACATTTAAGGAAGTGAGTTAGAAAGTCAAGGAAGATGTAATGAAGGAGGGGAGAGCATGCATAAACAGGCATCAGATGGTATTGCCTTTTGCATTAATCCTACATGCAAATAAGTTCTGAGTGAGACAAAGGACAAAACTCTATTCAAATAGAGTGGATGGCATACAATATATATGATTATGTATATGACTAGTCCTGTTCTGACAGGGCTGATCACTGTTGGGAAGAAGTGAATCTTCACACATACCATACACAGATTTAGTAGATCTCCCAATTATGGATGTCAGTTGCAACAACACTACTGCAAAGTGCCCACAGCAATGGCAGAGTTTCTGATGAGACAAGGGGACCAGTCATCTTCTGATGTCATAATTGTCTGGCTGAGAATATTAATTTGTATTTTTTGTGGGTTTTTTGGGTTATGAGGATGTGTTGTAAAAGAGTATATTGCTGACATTTTATCAGCAGTTGTGGCTGGCATCTTCAGAGAAAGCCTGAAAAACTCACCAAAACAAACAAACAAACAAACAAACAAAAACTATGGATGCTGGCCATGAAAGCCTCCAACTTCACAATATTAATTTGTCCTATTTGTAAAATCCTGGTTTAATATGAATTGAATGCCATCTTCTATCCAAGCTGTTCTCTGACTCAAGATGAAAAGCAAGATCTTGTAAGATCATATTCTAATGGTTATCATCCAGCAAAATGAGACCCAAAAGACATGCTTGGTAGTTATATGAGCCAAAACTCTTTGATGCTTACCCTTTACTACTGATAAACATCCCATTGGTTGATTCGGATAACATGCTCACACCATGTAACTAGAAGTAGGTGAGTACCCTCTCTGTTGGGTGTAATTCTTTTGATTGTTTTTTGAAAATATGATTTTTACCCCCAATTTGTTCTCTGGTATATAAGAAAATTTCTAAGCAATTTTCCCCCAGTGAATGTGATGGAAGCTTTCTGTTTGCCTTTTCAATATATTCCGTGCAATACATTAAGCCCTTGGTATCCACTGGAGTTTAGTTCCACATGATAAAATGGTGTCCTTTATATAAAATGGCAAAATCAAGATTTGCTTTTTGGAATTTATACTTTTTTTAGGAAATATTCTCAAGCAGTGGATAGTTGAATCCATGGATAATAAATCCAAGGATACAGAAGACCATCTGTATACTATTCTTCTAAAGAAGCTATCAGCCATACTTCATGGGAAGAGAGAACACAACATGGGACAGCAAGCCCATTGCATTGCAAGAGTCCCAAGAGTTTTTCCTTAGAAATCAATTTACACAATATTTCACTTCTAAGATTGAACAAGAAACTAAAGGAAACTCGTTGTCTAAAATGCATATATCTTTCTAAGTTTGTAATGCATTTCATTATTCTTTACAAGTATTTGACAAGATACATGCATTTCAAAAATGCTAAAATAAAGCCCATACAACGATATGCATTTCTAAAACCACAATACACCCATTTAGTTAATGATGATGAATGTATGTTTTTGAAAAATGTGCAAAGAATACACACAAGCACAGGGGTTTTTTTTTTCTGTTTAGGAAGTCTACATGAAACTCTGTATAAACTGGGGATACAAAAAGTGGATGTCTTTGGAAAAGCACTTGAGATATCTGCTCATCTTTATTGGAGAAGCAATCTGATAATAAACCATTTCCCTATAACCCATGATTACCATGTTGCCAAGATATTTTTGTTGCAATTAGATGCAAACAACAAACAGTGCATTCTTCAACTATGGGACATGTTGTGAAGACTTGTGCTAATATAGTGCTGTCTGAGTTTTCAAAGCTTCCTGAATTCATAGTTTTATAAGGCATTGATTTATAAGCATAACTGATGTTTTTTCCCCATGTTACCTTGCATGTTACCTTGCATTGATATAATATACTTCAAAGTGAACACTGAAGAATGCTTCATTAAATTGAGGTCATTAAATAGGTTTTTTTTTAAAGTTTCCCATCAAAGTTTAAGCATTAAGACAGCACAAAAGAATAATTAGATCAAATGTTATATTGCTGAATTAGTTTATTATGCCTTCCCATTAAAACATTTAAAAAAACAAAAAAAAAACAAACCCTAAACTAGTCTACTCAGGGACTGGAATTATGTTGTTTGTCCTCTCATAATTAATAAAATACCCATTTAGTACCAGAGAAATAGCTTACAATCCTATTTAATATGAATTTACCATGACTAGGGACAAGTTTTGACAATGTACATATAAATTATGCAAATCTTACATTTATTTAATTTCATGCTGTTATATATAAAAAAACTGCTCATGTACCCTCAGAAAATATTGTTGAAGATATCAAAACCCAACATTGTGAGCTTTTTCTTTCAGGCATTTTCTCTGCAATAACATCATAGTACTAATAGGAAGAATGTGAGAATCTTTTCCCAATTTATTTTAAAGCAATATATATAAAACTGTCTAAAATGTTTTTGCCAGCTGGTATAATTAGCTATGCATAGATGGAAAAGACATTGAGCTTCAAAACTGAGAGACAGAAGTAAGTGCATCTTCCAAAGCACAGTAACATTTTGCTGGACAAAGCTAAGGTTAATGTGATTCAGTCTTCCATACTCTGGTGTTCTCCGGATGTGTTTAAAATGTCCATTATTTTATCTTACAGGTAAATTGAGCTGTTTGATTACACTTATTAAAGATTTTCTTATTTTGGTTTATAATTCAGAATTTTGGTTTATTATTATAGTGGGTCTTTGGTATCTGCTAGGGTTTGGTTCCAGGACTCCTTCTGTGGGTACCAAAATCTGTAGATGTTGAAGTAATGGAGTAGTGAAATGGTACTCCTTATACAAAATGGCAAAATCAAGGTTTGCTTTTTGAAATTAAAAAAAAATATTTTCAAGCCATGGGTGGTTGAATCCGTGGATGCAGAATCCATGGATACGGGGAGCAGACTATACTGATCATTTATAGGATTCATGCTTTGACTGAGGTCCTATACCTCAGATGGAAAATTGAATTGAACGAGATGGTAGTGATGAACACAATGGGAAACTAAAATATACAGGAGGAAGAAGAAAAGCAGCTATCTCCTTTTTCAAAACAAAATCTTTACATCTCATTCTATAATGTCATTTTGGAATGTGCTCCTGCTAGCTAGATTTATAAAATGTTGATTCTGTACAGTGCACTCTTTTTCTACCATTAGCAAGAACCATTAGTAAGAACATAAAACTACTAGTTCAGGATGAATGGAAGTCCCTCCCCAAGGATAAAGCAACTGCATTTCAACCACATCTTTTAATTCTCCCTGTCACTTGCCTTTCAAGAAAAAAAAACCCACAAAGAAATATTATCTTGAAGGAACAATTATTTTAAAAGGTTGTTAAAAGGTAGCATCTGAAATCTTTCCTTGTACTACAGCTATTAAGAGGCTATTCTAGGAAATATAGATAATCTTGACATCCTCACTAACATCATTAAGTTGATCTTTCTATGGTTCACTAATCCTGAATTTGAACACAGCCAAACTGAGGAGCTTATAGGTTTTGACTACAGGTGATCCTCTCACTATGAGCTTCTTCTGCTTTCTAATTATGTCACCATTAGGATATCACCAGTAGCTTCTCTTTCGGAGGGGTATCCATTCATTAATGCAGACAGTTAAAACTCTCTTCCGTTGTGAGTAATGAAGTGGAAACATCTACATTAGTTCAAAAACCCTTGAGATTATATCTACCACATACTCCATAGTCACAATGCTCTACAAGACCTTTTCTCTCTCTAAATGTATAACTGAAACAGTTACGCACGCAGTTCACAACCTGTATTTTGACAAGACAAAAGAAAAACTCATAGGTTGCTATCCTACACCGTTTTGTGGACTTTGCAATATGGCCATCCCAGCTACCCCTGAATATATATATATCATACACATTACTTAAAAATTCAGTTTTTTATTTCCTGTTATTATGTAGTCACAATGGCACAATAACACACACATCATGTACAAGAGCAAAGTCTGGGGAATGTAATTAATTGCAAAAGTGCAAAAAATGTTAATAGGAAGGAGACTTAAAAACATCTTAATGAGAATTCTATATTTTCTTTTTTAAAATATCTTTTTCATAGATATAATAACAAAAGAAAATTAATCGTTTGAACATTGCATTACATAAAATCATAACACACATTATTACTTGTTACATTATGATGTAGCCATCTATTGTTTTCTACCATCTAACATTTCCTATAGTTTCTTTTTCTCCTTCTTGCTTCCTTCTTCTCAGTTCCTTTATATGTTACTCAGTTAATATTTTAGTTTCCTGCTATTTTGGTTTACATTCCATATAAATAATTTTCCCTCCTATTTTTCAAATATTTTGAAAAGTATTCTATATTTTCAGACAAATAATGCTCCAGGTGATTGTTGGGCAGAAAAAGAAAAAAAATAGGCAAAAAGGAACGGACACTCTGAGAATTCACTCAACCTAAACATTTAGATCATATTTTTTCAAAAGATCTCTTTTCCTTACTACAATGGTGCGTTTTACATTGGCAAAAAAAGGTGTTTTGAAGGCTGGGTGAAAACCCAGCTTTTACATTATAAAATGGGAAAGTGTGACATGAAAACGCCATTTTGGCGTTTTAAGGGAAAAAACGCGCTTTAAAAAAGTAGTTCGGTTGACCCACTACTTTTTTAATAACTGCGTTACAGCGCTAGTGCATGTAAAGGCTAAGGTGTACTTGCGCAGTTAAATGGGGCTCCGTTTCCTTAAGGCGCCCATTTAAAGGCTGCGCTGTTGGTGCGGATCAGAATGGATCGTAGTTGGGAGCATGCGTGGTGTGGACTCCACTCCTAATTAAAACGTTCTATGCCCTCCAGGTGTAAAAGCTGGGGTTTAACTGCGCAGTTTTTTAAAGCTCCCAAACCCTAGCTCCGCCCTTAATCCTAACCCTAGACATGCGCAGTAGCGCCTTTGGGATATTGACAGTTTTGGTGGCGGATGTTTTTACAGGTGCAGTGATAAGAGGAAACTTTCAATTTTCACACGAACCCCCACACACATTCCAGCGCCATTTCCCACTTGCATTTGTCCAAGTCAGCCGCTCCTAGGGACACTCTTGCCGAGGCTTTGCTGTGGCACTTTGCACAATGGCAGAGACTTCTACAAGTGGCCCAAAAAGGGGGAGAGGGATGTCTTGGTCTCATGCAGAGACCTCAGACCTCATTTCCATCTGGTCAAGGCCCAATCGGACATAGCAATGCCACCGGCTAATTCACACTGCTCAAGCAGTGAGACACCAACTGCAGCTGTTCTCTCTTCTGTATCATCACTGTCATCATCAGCTATCATTTCAGTGGTCACAGCAGTCATTTCAGTGGTCACTTTGACGATCCTGGCAGCACTAGCGGAGGCAAAGGCGGCAGCTTTGGCTGTGCTTTGAACATTGACGACAAGTGCCGACCACAAAGGAGAGGAGGCATCCATGTTGGTGATGATGCCCACAGTGACCCTGTGCTGACGAATGCCAACGTCACTGGGTCAATGGCCAGCACTCCTCCTCCTTTGTCTTCTTGCAGATGCTCGGTCTGTGGCTGCTGTCAAAATCAATTAGGAGCCCCCTTTAAATCATTTAAAACTGCGCAATTCGTAGCCTCGACCCTATCAATAGCGCAGTTCAAGCCTCGACCCTATCAATAGCGCAGTTCAAGCCTCGACCCTATCAATAGCGCAGTTCAAGCCTCGACCCTATCAATAGCGCAGTTCAAGCCTCGACCCTATCAATAGCGCAGTTCAAGCCTCGACCCTATCAATAGCGCAGTTCAAGCCTCGACCCTATCAATAGCGCAGTTCAAGCCTCGACCCTCGCAATAGCGCAGTTCAAGCCTCGACCCTATCAATAGCGCAGTTCAAGCCTCGACCCTATCAATAGCGCAGTTCAAGCCTCGACCCTCGCAATAGCGCAGTTCAAGCCTCGACCCTATCAATAGCGCAGTTCAAGCCTCGACCCTATCAATAGCGCAGTTCAAGCCTCGACCCTCGCAATAGCGCAGTTCAAGCCTCGATCATCGGAATAGTGCTGTTGGCGGCGGTACGAACCGCGCAACAGCGCAGTTCGCAGCCGGCAAGGAAAAAAAAAATTAAAATCGCAGTTTAAAGCTGCGTTTCTTGCTGCCCATGTATCAGCTCCGCCTGTATTTGTAGCGTTCTGACAGCTTCCCATGTAACTGCTGAGCCACAAAAAAGACCACTCAGATACGTCGTTCCCACACCCCTCAATGTAGCAGCTCTGCACTTTTTTAATGCAAACCGGAGGCTTGCTATGTAGCTGCTAAGCATTAACATAAAGGCGAGTTCAGATCACACTTTCTTGCCAATGTAAAAAGCCCCCTTGTTACTTAACAGACTTGAATGGTTATGAAAGTGGCTCAGCCAGAGAATAAATGTATTAGTCAAGTTAAAAACAATTAAAATGCCTGGGCAAAAACAAATACTTTGGTCTGGTACAGAAAAAAAAAAATTCTAGGCAGATGCCAATAATATTTCCCTTGGTTAAGGAATCAATACTTGGTAAGGAGTCAAAAATTCACTTATTTACAAGCTTACAACCAAGTAGTAACATATTTTTCAATAATAATGTTCACATTTTTGGTATTCTACTTCTACTCCAAATAATTCAATACTCACATGGGTAAAGGAGGATCTGAATAATGTGTCAAAAAAACAATTATTCTGAAAATTTCTTACAGTAAGCATATGATGCTTTAGAATCACAAGCACAAAATTACTGAAGGTCCAAAACACACTGCACTTTGCGACCACTTTAACTGCCCTGGCTCAATGCTAGGGACTTCTGGGAAATGTAGTTTTGTGAGACGTTTCTCCTTCTCTGTCAGAGAGCTCTGGGGCCACAAGAAACTACAATTCCCAGAATTCCCTAGCACCAAACCAGGGCAGTTAAAGCAGTCTCAAACTGGATTATTTCTGCAGTTTGTTTTGGACCGAAATTACATGCACTGTTGATATTCTGTCCTTAAATAAAAATCTGTTTCATTGGATGTCTTGGGTCCCATCCCAAGAGAACAGTGGGGTATAAGTAAATAAATAAATAGTTTATTTCATTTAAAAACTACCATATTATCCCACTCAAGTTGCATTCCTTAACTTTTATATTGGTGGTCTGGAAGCAATAATCCAATTAGCAGGCAAACAAGTAGAGCCATCCTTCATTCTGTTCAAGTCATTCATAATAAAGCACATTCTTACTAATATGAATCAGAAACTTTAATAGCTTGAAATGGCAGAGCTACCCATATTGACAGCAATAAGAATTCTTTGTGACAAGATCCAATTTTCTTTAATTCTGCTTGACATCAGGCCCTGGCACTATTCTTTCAGCTTAACAGAACTAAAAAAACAAATAAAACCAAAAAAAAAAAAAATGTTTATGTGGAAGAAGTGATTTGCATAATATGGATCTTGTTTGAGTTACTTGTTTTCTATATGAAATGCCAGGAAAGACAAACAAGCCTTGTTTGTAAATGAAGCATCACTTGTAAATTTCATTTTTATTGAAATTATATGTGGCTGTTTCCCCTGGACACCTCAATTGATGACATTTTCCTAAGTAGATACATTTTCTCCAACATTGTAAAATACCCAATAGACTTCACCCTGCCCTCAAAAGGAATACATCAGAAGCCTCATTAAAACTTGGAAAGTTTTATCTCACTGAAAATGCCTGAATAGACAGAGGCTATCTCAAAGCACAAGAGAGCAGCATGTCATGAATAAATCAGGCTTTAAGAAAAAGCAAACATGTAAAGTGTGAAAATTAATTCAAAGGAGGTCCATTAATGAAAGCAACAAACTTAATTCAATTTGCAATTGAAATCACACGTTAAATTTGTGCCTTTCAAAAACTTCAGTTCAAAGAGTTTGGTTACATACGCTATCAGTGCTATCAGTGTAAAATTTATTCCTGTATTTTGGTGTTGATTTTTATTATGAATTAAAGATGATCAACCATGGGAATTTAATCCAAAGGGAAAATATTAAGATACTGTAGCTGCAGTCTTGTAAAGCAGGGATAGGGATTGTGTGGCCCTGCAGATGTTGTTGCCAAGGCTTAGGAACAGATTTCAAATAATCAAATTTCCTTGACTCTTGACTTAAGAAATGGATACCACTGAGTACAGCTGAAATGAAAAACCACATATCAGGCTGCAAGGGTGCAATGTTAAAGACCACACCAAGCAATGTAGCTCTTGCTTGTGCTGACAGTAATTTCAGTGTTTTAGGGAATATACCATGGAAGCAATGTCTCCAATTTATAAAGGCACTTCTTTCATGAAAGAAGTGGCTTTTTGAGTGTTATGAAATCGAATAAATTTTTCATTGCATCACTTTTCCTCAGTAGCAGCCTACATCATATCCCACACTATTCTGGATGCTCATGTTATTCTCCAGAGAAGATTTGAGAAGGGGCATACAGGGATGTGTTAAAGAATAAATGGTCTCTTCTCCACTTTCCCACTGGAGTGTTGTACTGGAGTGATGTTTGCATAGGTGGAGTTATAATGATAATTTTCATAAGCAATTAGACCATTTATTTTATACCATGGTATACTGCATTGCAGTATTATTATGCTTTCTACCTATAATAGCATTGTGCCTTTCAGAGGCTACTGTACATACTAGCATTGGCCTTTTCATTAAATTTTTTAAAAAGATTACAATTAAGAATTCAAAGCAAGTCTTAGGCTGAGACTTTAGCAACTTTAGATCCAGAGCTTCAAAAGCAGACCTTCAGCCTCCAGATAGACTTGTGATGTACATAGAAATCTGGATTAAACATATTGTCCTCATGCTTAAAGTTGTTTTGTTGAAACATAGGTTTGCTTTGTTTTACAGTTTGAATTTTCAAGTACAGTTGCCCCTCCTTTTTCATGGGGATCTGTTTCAGACCCCCCCCCCCAAAATGAAAGAATGCACATATTCAAGCCTTATTGGAGACACGCCACAGGCGTGCACCCCATTTTAACTCCCTCTGTTCATCGCAGATAATCGAAGGGCATGGATCCCAAGTACCTGAGTACGATAGGAGGACTGTACAGTTATACTTATTTAAATACTACCTACTCTTCAGGAGGAATCAAGTAAAATCATAGACCAAGACAAATTTGACCCATGATCCTTTAGAAGCCAGTGTTATACTTTTACATCAATGAAAATAAGCACAACTATCAGCAAATGAAGGGAGAAGAGGCTGACAAACTAACAGCAATAACTAGTAGCACTTCACACTACAGCCGTATCCAGCAAAGGAAACCAGTTGAATAAAATAAGCCTGTCCACATAAAATGTAAATATTTCCAGTTTAAACACAGGACTTCTCCCAGCATATGAGTAAACACTACTAGGATTAGCACTCAACTGTTCTTGCTTCTCCCCCTTTCTTGTCACAAAACAATGCTGCCTCTCTGTCATTCTCAGTGTCCTTAGGTGTAGCAATTCATCCTGTGTAAACATATATGTTTTATCTCCTTTGGAACAGTGTAGCGTTTGAGGCAATGCAGTGGATCATGGTGATGTATCATGCATTTCATCATTCTTATTAACAATCCTTGCCCAAAGGCTTGACACTGATGCTATGATTTGTTCTAACACTTGATGTACAGTAGCCGCCTTTTATTTAGGTCAGTAATGTGGAGAAAACAAGCTGCTACTTATTTTATGGCCTATTGAAAACTTAATGCGTGTTCTCAATAGAAATGTAGGCAATTGTTTTATTTATTTTTTTATCACCAGATCTAATTTGGAAGAAAATCCTAGGCTTGAATCAAAGGGCATATTTTATGAATTGTTAATCAAGTTTTTTGTTTACATAATTGGGTAAATCTTTGGCGACAATATTGCACGAACTGAACAAGTTGTAGATGGATTTTTTACATCATAACTGATGTAGCTTGCAGAATTGTTAATTCTATGTTTTTTAATTTGTTGTAAGCTGCCTTGAGTCCCTAAACTGGGAAAAGGACAGGATAGAAAACAACAACAACAACAATATAACTGCCACCTTCATGCAACTGCTATAGTAGCAGACATATTGCCAACCTAGCATGCTTCATCATGACCAATTTGTTTTATGCACACCTCCTTCAATATTGTTGATTTGGCATCTCATTCCTAGTCATCATCTTGAGGGAGAGAAAGGCAAGCCAGAGCTCCAACAGGCCTTGCCTGAAGGGAATAAGAGCCCTCCCTCCAGTCCATCTGCCTTGGTCCAGGCCTCCGTGGGAGAGAAGATCTGCTGGATTTTCCCCTTCCCCACCACCTCTCCCTTCTCCTTTTGTGTCGCGACTTTTTAGATTGTAAGCCTGAGGGCAGGGAAATGTCTAATTAACAAATTGTAAGCTGCTCTGATAGCCTTGGCTGAAGAGCGGGGTATAAATTATTATTATTATTATTATTATTATTATTATTATTAATTCCCTCTGTATAAACAGTCCTGTACATACAGGAGTCAGTAGAAGAGCAGGCTGATAATGCCTTTTCATTGTTCTTAGGCATTGTTTTCCTCTAGGAGTGGCTTCACTGGGGAGAATCTCCAATCTGTGCTGGAGATCATCTGGTAAAAAACATAATTTGTATTCCATTTGATAAAATAAGATTAGCTTCCATTTCATAGTAGACCTACTATTGTGGAACCCTATACCACAAGAGAACACCACAATATTTTCCCTCCTACCTCTTTGGAAATTAGCTGCTTTATTTTATGGCCCTTATATAGATTTCATTTCTGCGCTGTTCAGTTTATTTGAGTTATATATCATTTCACAGATGCCAAGGACTAATACTGAATGTAATAAGAAAAACAGGTAAATTTTGTTTCAAAAACCAAAACAAGAAGAAGTGAAAAATGGTTGGACACTTGCTAGAACTAAACTGTCTAGTCATGAGAGCCTATGTCAAAACAATAGAAGTTTGCTTTTTTGCAATGTAGCAAGAAGTAGGAGGTTGATTCCCAAGAGGAGATACTCTATCTCACCCATTCATAAAGCTCTGGCTGCAAAAGTAAATAGCATCATTCACAGAGTTTGGAAAATTCCCTTTGGAATCATCCCAGAATCCGTAAGCCAGCTTGACCTCTGCTGGCTGGCAGTTTAGTCAGGCAAGCTACCTTTCCCCATTTTTGAGCTTTCATTTTAAAGATCTCTACAGAGTTTTTCCCCACTAAAATTAAGTCAGCTGTAATGTAAGTCTGAGAGGGTATCAGGTCCAGTGCTGAGAAGACATATTTTACTGAAGAAACTGAATAGTGTAGTCCTATGTCCAAAGATATGTGATTGTGGGACTTCTATGATATGTGATTGAGGGATTTCTAAGACAGAACAAGCACTCGCCTGTGTTTTCACATGGGTTACTTTTTGCTAAAATGATTCTGATTAACAACCAAAGATTTATATTCTAACAAGCTTAGTCTGATTGTAATTCCTCAGAGTATAATCATCTCCCTACTCTGCAATTATACACAATGAATGCTGAATTAGAGGGAAAAGGGAAAAAAGAACATAAAATAACTCTCAGATTTGGATAAGAATTCTATGGACTATATATGGCAAAGGTGAGATGATTCGTGAACAGTATTAATATGCTCCAATACAGGTATGAAAAAAGACTTTGAAATAATACCAAGAAACATTTGTCACTAATGTAGCTGACATTAGGCAGACTCCATCATACTCAAGTATCATTGTCAGTCAGAGTTAATGCTGGTAGAGAAATACCACCTTATAATTATTTTAATTTCAGGTTGTTTTCAACAGCAGGGAGAAACAGCCATTCCTATCATTCCCACTTCTGCCTTCTCCTCTCAGTCAGTTTAGTTGGTCTGTTTTATTAAGTTCTTGTTTTTGGTTTAGAAATTAGTGTGCAGCAGCAACACATTGCCTGAGCAGTGGCTCCTATAATTGAGAAAGTTGCATCATAAATACACTGTTTTAACTAGAAACAACTAACAAAAAGACACACATGCCTGTAAAATGTGAAACAAAACCATTACGGAGACTTATAAGGTAAAGATGTAGCCAATAATGACATTCGGGAGATAGATGGATAGCACAGTTCATGTCTTTCTTATGACAAAAAGAGGAACATTATTGTGAGTTCATACACAATTATAGCACTATGTGTCCACTTAGCTGTATCCTATGGAATCCTAGAGCTTCTAATCTGGGGAGGAATATTTAGACTTCTCTGTCAAAGAGCTCTAATGCCTCAACAAACTACATATCCCAAGATTCCATAGGATGCAGCCATGGCAATTAAAGTAAAATCATCAAATAATTATGTAGTGTCAAAGGGCCCTAAGATAATTCCAATTGATTTTAATATGTCCATACAATGCATAACTTAAATCTCAGTCCAATTAATGACATATAACCAGGACAGACCCAATTGAGTTCCAATTATAATATTAGAATTGGAAGAGAGTTCAACACCTTGCTATGCAGGAAGACACAATCAAAGCACCTCCAACAGATAGCCATCCAGCTTCTGTTTAAAAACCTCCAAAGGAGACTCCATCATCTCCAAAAGAGTGTGTTCCACTCCTGAACAGTTCTTACTGTCAGAAAGTTTTTCCTAATGTTTAGGTGGAATCTTTTCCTGTAGTCTGCATCCATTGCTCTGTGACCTAGTTTCTGGAACAGCAGAAAACAAGCTTGCTCTGTCCTCAACATGACATCCCTTTATTTATACAGGGCTATCACCTATTAACCTTCCCTTCTCCAGGCCAAATATACCCTACTCCCTATGTCACTCCTTATAGCACATGGATTAGAATAGACCCAATGAATTATTGGAATTCATGTAAGTGTTGATTTACTAATTTTCCAATGATTTAATGGACCCATTCTAGATGGAACTAATAACTGGAGAACAGTTGCATCTGTGGACAAATCTGCTGGTTTATTAAACATTTTCAAATCTTGTTATGTGTTATGAAGATGGAATATCATATTGTCATTCATATTCACACAACACAACACTACACACACACACACACACTTGTCCCTCCGTATTCACTAGAGTTAGGGGCACAAGACCCCTGGGAATATGGAAAAACCTCAAATAACAAAAATACCATGTTAGCGCCTGAGAGGACACCTTTCTAGGAATCTCTAGGCCTGCCAGTGCAACTCTGTGGTCAATGTCTGCCAGACAAGGTCTGCCAGACATTGACCCTAGAATTATGCTGGAGGAGCTACAAATGCCTAGTAGAGTATTCTCTCTAGGAATCTCTAGGTCTATCAGTGCAACTTTTAGTTAAAGTTGACCATATTTTGTCTTTGTCAAAATATGGTCACCTTTATCTAAAAGTGAAAGACAACGACAAAACATTACAAGAAATAAAAATATTGCAAAAACAATACTCAATAGTAAACACAGAAGAAATAGTAAAAATAATGAAAAAAGTTAAAGCCACACAGTTTCAAAATGCAAATAAAGTAGGTAAATGGTTATCATGGAAACTAAGAAAAGAAAAGGATAAAAATATAATCACAAGAATTAAAAAAGAAAATAAGTCTTTTACAGAACAAAAAAAAATCAGAAATTTTTTACCAACACTTCAGTAAAATATATAAGAAAAAAGAAGTGAAAGATCAAGAGATAGAAAATTATTTACATCAGCGTAATTTACCGAAAATAAAAGAAGAAGTAAGACAGAATCTGGATAAACCAATTACAAAAGAGGAACTGTGGGAAGTGATAGATAAGACAAAGAATGGTAAGAGTCCTGGTCCAGATGGTTTTATAGCTAAATTTTATAAAATCTGTAAAGAGGAAATAAGTGATCCATTACTTCAATTAATGAACAGTATGAATATGCAAAAAATGCCCCCTTCATGGGGAGAAGCAACATTACTGCTAAAGGAAGGGAAAAATAAAGAAGATATAAATAGTTACAGACCAATTTCCCTATTAAACCAGGATTATAAACTATGTGCAGGAATCTTATCTAACAGATTAAAGCCAACACTTCCAGATATAATAATTGAGGAACAAGCTGGATTTGTTCCAGGTAGACAATTGAAAGAAAATATGAGATACGTGATTAATGCGATTTAATTTTTCGAAGTACATAATGAGAAAAAATTAGCCCTTATTTTATTGGACCTGGAGAAAGCTTTCGATAACTTACATTGGAAATTAATGAAAAGTACATTACAAAAGATAGGAATTGGTCAAAAATTCAGGAATTGGATAAATACGATATATACAAATCAATCTGCGAAAATAATAATAAATGGAAGTAAAACTAAGCAGGTGGAAATTAAAAAAGGAACAAGACAGGGGTGTCCCTTCTCTCCAATATTATTTGTGATAGTTCTAGATATTTTGTTAAGGAAGATAAAAGAAGACAACATAATAAAAGGAATTAAAATCAGAGGAGACCATTATAAATTTAGAGCATTTGCAGATGATATTGCATTAACATTAGAAGATCCAATAGATACCATTCCTGAACTTCTAAAACATCTGAATGAATTTGAAAAAAATATCTGGTCTGAAAGTAAACAGAGAGAAAACAAATGTAATAACAAAGAATGTGACACATAACGAAGATAAAGAAATTAAAGAAATTTCTGGATTTAATGTAACAAAGAAAGCAAAATATCTAGGAATAGAAATGACTAATAAGAACTCAGATCTAATTAGAAATAACTATGACAAAAATGGAATGAAATTAAAAAGGAGATGGAAAAATGGAAGAAATTAAATTTATCCTTAATGGGAAGAATATCAGCCATAAAGATGACAATAATTCGAAAGTTGCTGTTTCTATTCAAAGTAATACCATTCATTAAAAATTACAAAATCTTTAAGGATTGGCAGAAACAAATGTCGGAGTACATTTGGGCAGGGAAAAAAACGAGAATAAAACAGAAATATATGCATGACACAACAGATAGGGGAGGGTTTGCAGTTCCAAATTTAAGAATTTATCATGAAGCAAGTGTATTGATATGGCTGAAAGATTGGATGAATTTAAAAAATAAGAAATTATTAAAACTGAAAGGTCATGATTTGAGATTTGGATTCCATGCATATTTATATTATGAGAAGATTAAAGTAAATAGAGGGTTTCAGAACCATTATGTAAGAATGGTGATTTATAAATATAAATTATTATTATTATTATTATTATTATTAAGTATGGGAAAATATAAAAGGTGGATCTGTCCTAAACTCCCCATGTGACTTTCTACACATGAAGCCTTGTATAATACTGATCCTCAAAAAAAGGAGAAATAGTTAACATATGGAGAAATCTTAAGGGAAAATAAAAAGGAATATGGAATGAAATCTTTGGAGCAAATAAAATTGGAGGGATATAAATGTGAATGGTTTTTATATCACCAAATGAAAGCTAGGTTTGAATTGGATAAAAAACAAACAGGATTTGGTAAAAACATGTCTGAAATTGAAGAAATTTTGTTAAAGGAGAGACCTGCCATGTTATCAAGAATGTATAAAAATTATTAGAATTTTACTTAGATGAAGACATAATAAAAGAAAATATGATCAAATGGGCAAAAGACTGTAAAAATCATTAGAATTGAGTCAATGAGAAACATCCTGGAAAAAAAGAATAAGATATACTGCAAGTCAAGATATAAGGGAAAGTTACTATAAAATAATCTATAGATGGCACCTCTCTCCTGATAGAATATCAAAAATGTACAGTAATAGACAGAATCATTGTTGGAAATGTGAGAAAGAAAAGGGGACTTTCTTTCATTTGTGGTGGGAGTGTGCAGAAGCTAAAAGGTTTTGGAATATGATAAAGGATGATATCAAAGAAATATTAGGAATTAATCTGATATTCAGTCCAGAAATAAAGTTATTAAAATATGTTAGAGGAAAAAGAGGAAAAAGAATATGGCAAAATAATTTTTATATGTTATCTGCAGCAAGACTAGTATACACAAAGTATTGGAAGAGTAACAAAAAATGCTAATGGAAGAATGGGTAATCAAACTATTGGAAATGATAGAATCTGATATAATTTCAAAAAAGATAATAGAAAATAGAAATAACAGTTTAAACACGAAAGAAAAAGTAAAGAAAAATAGTGATGATTGGAATAAATTATATTTGTACATAAAGGGAAAATGGCCAAACTATAATGTAAAAAAATAAAGGTGTTAGATGTTAGGTGTGAAAGAGTTTTAAGCAAAAAAAAACAAGACATAATTTTTTTGTTAAACATATATGTATTAGCTAAGTGGATATGTGTGATATAAATCTAAATTAAGGATGTGGAATTAGGGAAAGTAGTGGGGACATTTTAAAATAAGTTGGTAATAATTAGATATGCATAAATAATGAAGTTAATGAAACGGTGAGGTTTACCAGGAGGAAATCTTATGTTAGAGAAAATGATGGTATGGAAGAAAGAAGATTTCAAGTGAACTATGTGATATTATGGATGAATATGTATGTTCTGTTTGGATGTAGTTGTTGTTGTTTGATTTATGTATTGTGAGTATGTTTTAATGTATTGTTATAATAAAATAATTTTTTAAAAAAGGAAAAAAAAGTTGACCATAGAGTTGCACTGGAGTTGCACTTGTGATAAGGATGATCTTGTACCTGAGATGAGTGTGGTTGTGGCAGGACAGGCTCTGGGGCTTCCCCATATGCTAGGACTTACACAGAAGTGGATTTTCCTGAAGTCTAATGCTTACTCATTCTTTACCCCTGTTTCATCCTTAGATGTCATAGCTTCCTCTGAATGTGAATTTCTTTGCAGAATCAATTACTACATCTGGGAAATCTAACTCTGGTGCATGGCTTGGGATAGTTACTTTGGGGACTATAACTTCCAGAATACTTTGGTCAACATAGTCCTTGGCCATGGCAAGACTATCACATTGCTTTGCTAGTGTTGTGGAATTCAAATTTATAATGAGTGCTTGTTATCTACTAGGGTTAGTTCCAAGATTCACCATGGATGCCAACATTCATGGACACTCAAATACCATTAAACTTAATGGCTTAGTACAATGCTGTCCCTTATATAAAATGCCAAAATCAAGGTTTGCTTTTTGGTTTTTATATATTTTTAAAATATATTTTCAAGCCATGGATGATTGAACCATGCATAAAGAATCCATGGATACAGAGGGTCAACTGTATTTAACTGTTAAAGATATCCTTGATCATATCATATATGCAAGGAATGGATGTGCATATCTTTACATTACTTAATTTAAGGGATATTCTCACAACTCATTCACACAGCTATTCAACAGCATATTTCTCTGTCACAGAATTTTTACTCAATGTCAAGAAATATTTTGTCTCCCAAAGCTTTCAGATGTCCAGCTACACAAAGCCCTTTTTCTAATCAAACTGTGCATTCTTTTTGTAGAAACTGTGCATTCTTTTTGTAGAAACTTTCTGTATAAATAATTCATTTTGAAGCACATTAGCATGCCCCTTCAAAAAAACCAGACAACATTCTGTACCTTTGCTCTGGGAATATATTTGCAAAAATTAATCTTTACTTCCTGTGCCTGCTTCATCAGTGAAATATACAGTACATAGCATAAATTACATCTACAAAAGCAAGACTGCACCCATCTATACATATGCATTTGCTAAATAAGTCACTGCACTTTTAATATAACCACAGAATGAAATAGAAGAACATTTTCTCAGGCTTGGAGTGGTTATGTTTCCTAGACATGTTCAGTATTAAGGGGGTTTCTTCCCCTGCATGTTGTTTTTATATTTTGTAAATACATAGCCTTTATATGCCCCTACACACATTTAGGAAGATTAAGAGACCAGTTTTTATTTTTTTTAAAAACTATTTTCCTAAATATATCTTTTCTACCAGTAACTTGATTTTACCTCAAATAATAGGCACAGAGCACTACTTCCTACACAGTGGCTATTTGTATTACATGAAGAATAACATGAAAGGTGTCAATCCTAAATGCAGTTACCTGGGAATATATCTCACTGGACTCAGTCTGACTTACTTCTGCATAGGCATATACAAGCCAATTATGTCAGAGCCCTACAATTAAAATCCCTTTAGTTTTACTGTGGGGCTGTGCAGGCCTCCAGCCACCCCTTTTACAACCAGATCAGGCCTACAGCAACTGGTCTTTCCAGGGCACAAAAAGGAGGTGCAAAAAGTGACCCCTTTTTGCGCCCTGGAAAGGGTGCAACAGCTGCAGCGCTGCAGCTTTATGGTGCTCCTTCAGTGCTGTGTCATGCAGATGCAGAACCAGAGAAGCGCCACATGCTGTGCGGTGTGCAGCATCACACCACTCTGGGGGCAGAGCTGGGCCATGTGTCATATGGACGCTACACCCCAACTCTGCCCACAGCCTGGCCTTTGAGGTCAGTCTGCACAGGGCCTGTGTTCTCTAACATTTAAATGAGTATTTTTGACCTCAGCTATCCTTAAACTGAACTGAGGTCTCAAAAACATCCTTGGTCAAATTTTATTCAAATGAGCCTTCAACAGGCTGTCAAAGCAATGTACTTGGTGCAGGTGCAGTTCCCCATATCCCTAGGCAAGAAGACAAACATCCCACAAGTGTTGCAGGTGACTGCAGCGAGTCTGGAAGCCATGCCTTATGAAGAGTGACTTAGGGAGCTGGGGATGTTTAGCATAGAGAAGAGAAGGTTAAGAGGTGATATGATAGCCCTGTTTGAATATTGAAATATTCAAATATTTGAAGGGGTGTCATATTAAGGAGAGAGCAAGCTTCTTTTATGCTGCTCAAGAGAACAGGACTCAGAACAATGGATGCAAGCTCCAGGGAAAGAGATTCCACCTCAACATTAGGACGAACTTCCTGACAGTAAGGGCTGTTCGACAGTGGAACACACTCCCTCGGAGTGTAGTGGAGTCTCCTTCCTTAGAGGTCTTTAAGCAGAGGCTTGATGGCCATCTGTCGGGGATGCTTTGATTGGGAGTTCCTGCATGGCAGGGGGTTGGACTGGATGACCCTGGGATGTCTTCCAATTTTGTGATTCTATGATTCTATGATTCTACTTGGACATCCAAACCCCCTTGTACACAACTTTGATCAAACATTTACTCCTAAACTTTGAACTGATATATCAGGATAAGTTCCAGGAGAATGCAATGAACTCAGAATACATTCAGCTCATAAGTTTTCTTTCCCCCCTCTGAATTAGAATTATACAGTCAAGCATTAATGACTACTTAAAAGGGCACATAAAATAGTGGAATTACTGTAATGTGCTTGCTCTACATGGGGACTGCCTTCAAAAAATCTTTAGAAGCTTCAATTCATCCAGAATGCAGCAAGAATGTTGGGTAAGGGAACACACTGGATGTATTTTACAAAAGCCGCACTGATACCAATTTATATGTGGGCACAATTAACCCTATATTTACAATCTTTTAATTTTTGAAATCAAGCACTTTAGTATAATATAGTGGGCCCTTGGTATCCGCTGGGGTTTGGTTCAAGGATCCCCCATGGATATCAAAATCCGTGGATATTCGAGTCCCATTAAATACAATAGCCCATTAAATACAATACCATTAAGTAAAATGGTGTCTCTTCTATAAAACAGCAAAATCAAGTTTTGCTTTTAGGAATGTATATACTGTATATACATTTTTAAAAATATTTTCAAGCCGTGGATGGTAGAACCTGTCGATAAAAAAATCCATGGATAAGGAATGCGAACTGTAATGCAGTCTCTTGCCAGATACAATTTATTTTACATTATGAATTGTGTGAAGTAAACGTTTAATAAAGATGTATTCACATTCTTTTACTCTGCAGGGATATATTTCCAAGGCTAGCTATGGAAATTGCTAGACTTCCCACAGATACTTTATACAGTGGTACCCCGGGTTACGAATCCCCTGGGGTACAGAAACCCTGGGGTACAAAAGAGCCGGGGTATGAAAGAGCCGGGGCCGCAAAAACGGCCCCGGTTCCCGAAAAAACAACAACCCGGGGTACAAAAAAAAGTGCGGTCCCTTTAAATTTGCTGCGCGGTGCAGCAGACAAAGTGGTCCCCCGGGTTGCGAAGACTTCCGGGTTACGAAAGATAATCCGGAATGGGGACCACTGTATAGACTCAATACCCCCCCCCTAAAAAGTTCTTAAAACAAGGTTGCTTAGGTAATTTTAATTATGCTCTGGCTACTATAGTGACCAAAACTATAGTGACCAAAACATGTTCCATGTAGTAGCCGCATTTGCCATTATTATTGGAACATGTGAGGCCTTGAATAAAAATATAGTTTCTCTCTTCATTACTCCAGACAACTTGGTAATGCTCTTTAAGTTTCTTAGAATGAGGTTGTTTAAGGAGCAGGAAGAATGAGAAAAATTGTCATTTTTATTTATTTCCCATCATCTGGAGGCCTATGTTTGCTGTAGCATATATTGTAGAGGCCTGAGGTTTGGAGACTTGGAATGGAAAGTTTTATTGCTATACCACAGGAAAGAAGTCTTCCCTTTCTATACAACTCTTTATACTGCCCCAAGTAATATGTTACTGCCAAATGAATGCTGTTCTTCTCTAGAATTCCCACTGTGACTTTTATTTTATTTATCTTGCCTCTTTCTCCTGGGATGGTCTTACTCCACTCAGCCTCAACAGACATTATGCCATCATGGTGAGCAGCTCCAGTGGGATCTGTGGGATCTGGACCTGTGGTAAAAAGGTAAAGGTGGTCCCTTGACATGAATGTCTAGTCATAACTGACTGTGGGAGGCAGTGCTCATCTCAGTTTCTAAGCCGATGAGCCAGTGTTGTCTGAGGACTGCTCTGGTGGTCAAGTGGCCAGCATGACTGCACCAAATGCTGTTACCTTCCCACTGAGAAGTGGTACCTATCTATCTACTTGCATTTGCATGCTTTCAAACTGCTAAGTTGGCAGAAGCTGGGAAGTGATAGGAGCTCACCTCATCATGCAGCACTTGGACCTCAAACTGCCGACCTTCCGATCTTCTGATCATCAGAATTGATGTCTTAACCACTAAGCCACCACATACCTTTTACAACTACCTGTGGTAGTTGTAGATAAATATTCTAGATATATGAGCCAATTTTTGGCCATTTTCTGATAATTTGGGGAAGTTTAATCATCAGGGGAGCTGGAAAGACGTGTCTTTTCCGGAAGGCCTTCCCGGACAGCACTTAATTCTCCCCGGCTCCAAAGCTATGCATAGAGTTTTTCCAGCTTCTTCCCAGCCTACGATCCTAGATGCCATCACCTATGTTGCCCAAAGAATAACTGGGTTTTATGATATTTTATTGTAAGTATTTGCTGCCTTGTTTTAATTCCTTGCTAATTTTATTTTATTTTAAGTGATGGGAGGTTGGGAATGGATTGTAATAATTTTAACTGTAATTGTTTTAAACTTTCTGTACCCTGCCCTGATTGATTGGTCAGAGGGGCAGATTATAAATAATAATAATAATTATTATTATTATTATTATTACTCCATTTGGCATTCAGCCACACCTGGGAGCACTCTCTTTTAATCAAGATTCTATGTTACATTCCAACCCCCAAAGTCCACATTTTAAACATTTAAAAAAACATTTGAATAAAATTCATTCTCTGAGCAATCATGTTTTTAAAACATTCATAATTGTTTTTCATTATACACCATACTCTTCTCCCCCACCCCCAACACATGAAATCACAAGAGCCTGCCTTTAGGATTCAGGTTTTGGATTAAAAATCTCAGGACATGGGATGCCCCTGATTACATCTTATTGGTATGTAAATAATAAAATGGGCTAGTGATATTGTAACCATTAAAAGTAAATTTTAATGTAAATAAAGTTACAACCAATGTAATTTTCACCCATGCACCCTGATCCTAAGCATGTTTACTCAGAGGTATTTCTAACTGAATCTAAGCGTGATGGACTCTCAAGTAATGTGACTGAAACAAAAAAACTGCAGAAGTTTGTAATCTTGTTTATTATGCATGCAAACTCCATGAACCACAACAACCATTTCTCTCTGTTCTTGGAAAACATTTTCAGTTCTTCTGTAACATCTGATTTGTACAGTCCTTTCAAGTATATATTTTTCAGGTCTTTGAATCTGAAGAACACCTATGCACATAATAGGTTTTCTATGAGAGTGCACAGAAAGGATTCTACCACTGGATGTGTTTCTTCTGTGGCAAGGTGGGCATGCTGAAAAGCCACCGAGCTACTTTGATAAATCCTCAGTAGTATTTTAATTGACTGTAGGGAGGCTCTTAAAAAAAATAAACACCCAACAACATAAAATGAATACTTTACTAGTACTCCTCCTGCCATGTGCAAACAATAAAGGCTCCTAGGTAAAACAACAAATCTTGACTATAATTCTGTACAAAATTGGAAAGGTCAAAATGATGCATAGAAAATCATAAGAAATAGAGGGGCAATGTTGTGTGCACAAGTAAACTGCATAAAAGATAAACCGCTGCACCCAACCTGTCGGGAAACATTTATTTGTTCTCTGACCCATTTAATATTTCAAGCAAAACTGCTGGCTATAAAGGGCATAGTTTCATTCTATAATAAACACAATCGTGATGTTTGCTGAAAAAAGAAAACCACCAACACTGTCAGGATTGCCCTTTAGAACACTGATCCAAGTCTGGTAAATATTGGGTAATAGGACAATGCATCTTGCTGCATGTACCAATCCATGCACATTACCTTACAGGGTTGGAGTGAAAATAAAACAGCAAGGATAGCACAAGGTTGATAAACTCATAATGCCAAATGTGTTTTTAGAGTAATATAGTACCTGCAAATGTAATCTGCATTACTGCCCATAAGGAAAAACTCATTTTGATAATCTAAATATTTGCCTGCTAGTCCCAACTGATTTGTCAGCAACTGTGTAAATGTGCTAGGAATACTAATGCACTGATTTTGAGAATGCTTTTATTCTCAATTCGATATTCCAGACATCTCAGTTGCTGTCCCTGAACAAGAAAATTACATAATTACTTCTGCAAAGAGGCTTGTCATAATCCAATGTTTTGTGTAGACCTCTTTTTTCTTCAGATTATAAAGTCAGAAATACTAAGCTCTGCAGGAGATCATCCAAAACACAAAATAGAAGACAAAGATTGTGAAAGGGTGAGGGCCCCATCCTTACTGTTTCTTGGAGCTGTTTAATATGATCAATTGTACATGCAAGTACACAAGCTGACATCTTCTTACCAACCAGCAGGCACTTGTTCTTTTCCATAAATTGCCCCAAGGATTCTGACAGGACTAGTATTGTAGAGCTTATATCAACAATCCTCGTAGTGTGTACTTTTAAAACCTTTATATTTAGCTCATCCTATACCTTTCCAAACTCTCAGCCTGACAAGCCATTAGTGTAGATCAGTAAGTGACCTTTAATGTGAAACAGAAAGAACACTGCAGGATGTCTCATGCAAAATGTAAATGAAGAAGTTTAAGATGAGGAAAAAAATAATCCAATCCATCATGCTTTTTCTCATAATAGCCTACTTTTCACTTTTAATTTGGTCACCAAGAACTATCATGAATCATCACTATGCTGTGATTACTCTTATACCCATGTGTGATCCAAAATATAGCAGCTATTCTTTCAAAAGCACAGGGGTGAGAATGGGACCCCAGATGTTGCTGGACTACAACCCCAAGTAAATCCAGCTAACAGAGGAAATGGAAAGAAATGTTGGGAGCTAATGTTCAACACTGGCACACCTGCTCTAAATATTAAGCTAGATGTGACATTAAATTTGTAGTAAGGACAGCCTTACTTTAATTTTACTTGCAAGTAAGTACACAATTCTTAAAGGTATAGGAAACCTCTCCAATTTTATCTCAGGAAACTCTAGCCTGAATTGAATTGCTACTAGAGTAAATCCCCTCAATCAATGAAATTTACATCTTGACAGTCAAGTTCCTACTGAATCAATGGGTCTAATCTAGGTGGGAATAACAGTCAATAACCATTGCTTTGTCCTGTGCAATGTATTCAACATAATTTCTGGTTTTAAGAAAAAAAATACAGCTTGTTATTGAAAAATAAAATCTGCAGTTAAAATAATACAAATGTGCAAGCTTTAAGGTTCTTCAACTTGTATGTTTTTGTGACATTTGAGCTGGCCCTAAGGTATTACCCAATTGTAAATGTTGTTTTTGGTTTTCTCATGGACCAGCAGAGATAACATTTGTGGACAGATGGGTGGGATTAAGTTTAACTTCTCTGGTTTGAGTAGATTCCCCAAATGCACACACTGATCCAAATGCAAAGAGTTTGACATGATCATTTAGCCCATCATGGATGTAGACATTCAAGAAACAATGGATCTGAGAGAGCAGCCTGCATGTAATACACTTTCTGGGTGTGAGAAACTTGGGAGTAGCGGTGCAACAGAGCGGGAACCTTCAGGGGCAACCAGCACTGAAACCTTTTTCAGAGCAGAAGCAACAACATCATCTGAATGCCATGGTAAATGACAGTCTCTCTTTACTTTCACAAGCAAAAATGATGATAATGAGGCTTTCACTGTGACAAATTCACACTGACAAAATAAGAGAGTAAGAGAAAAGAAAAGTTTGGATATTTGTATTCTTTTCTTTGATGGGATTTAATTTGTAGCAATTTGAATGGTAACACTTCTTTGAAAGAGCTTGGATCCAAGAACACCCTATCAGCATATCACAACATTCAATCTTCTTGAAGGTAATAGAAGAGTATCTTTCTGATGTTACGCCAGCATCTGTGGCTGCCATCTTCTCACAGATGCTGGCAAAACATCAGGAAGAAACTCTTCTAGAACATGGCCACATAGCCCAAAACCCCCACAAAAAACTATGGATGCTGGCCATGAAAGCCTTTGACTCCACATTGTTGAAGGTAAGTTTCCAATCTCTGAATTGCAGGCGTGCGTTCCTTAATCCAAACTGGAGCTACAGCAGAGGGTAAAGAATTAAAGCTCCTTAACCCACCAATTGGGGTCAAGATGCAAATTAGGGGTAAGAGGGAGAAACTGCACTTGATGGCAGAAATAAGTAATTATGGTTATATATAGTTTAGCCCTCAGCTGTATCACCTACTGCTGCAAGAAGGTTGTTGGCAGATGTTTACATCTGAGTTTGTTGGAATCTTAACCCTGTCCCAGATTTTTTTATTCATTAAAATATTTCTATCCTACCCTATATCAAAAAATCTCAGAGCAGAATAGAGCCCTGAGCATACATGTACAATTATATTGATTTTAGACTCAATATAAACAGATTGACACAATTTAAAGCAGTAACAATAATTTACACAGACAAAAATTATATTAAACATGGCCTAAACATCTTAAAAGCACCAGATCCCACCTGATCTTGGAAGCAAAGCAGGGTTAGCCCTGGTTAGTATTTGAATGGGAGACCACCAATGAAAACCAGATGCTGCTGGATATATTTCAGAAGAAGAAACTGGCAAACCATCTCTGGGTATTCCTTGCCTAATAAAATCCTATGAAATTCATGGAGTAGCCATAAGTCAACATGTGACTTGAAGGCACATACACATACTAGATGCATTAACAAGTTAAAAATGTTTAAAAGGCTAAAATAGTTTTAAATCCCTGTGCCTAACATTTAAAGTAAATCAGTAAAGCCAAAGGTTTTATAAATAGCCACCATGTTTTGAAGTGGCACCTCAATGAAAACAGTGTTGGTGCCCAACAGGCCTTTGGGGAAAGGGCCCACCACAATAAAGAAAAAACACCAGTCACTTATTATTAAAAAGGAACACCATAATGTACCAATGTATTGTAGCTGCCCTGTGCAAGAAAAAAGATAGGATAGAATTTTAATAAATTAAAAATAAATAAACTTTTTAATCCATTGATTTCCAAGGAAGTAACTTGGCTCACTGATCTATAATCAACTGAGCAAACAAACAAAACAAAACAAAAACAAGATGTAAGTTAAAGTCCTTGTTACCTTTTGTGTTGCTTAAGTTTGAATTCTGTTCCACAGAAAGACCTAATTTTATGCTAAAACTGTGACAACTGGGAAGGTGTGTGTGTGTGTGTGTCTGTTTTTCATATAGGCTGTCAGAAAAAGCAATTTAAAACTGAATGAAAAAGAGGCAATATTATCTGAATGGTAGGTGTTGTGCAAATTGTGCTGTGAACACTGAAGTACTAGTTTGTGCTGCAGCTATAAATTACTAAACTAATTATCTAGTAGCAGGCATAACTGAATCATTCAAAGGGGTAATTAGCAATCAGACATAATGAGCACTGCTCCTATTTCATGTCATACTGTATTTAGCTTCAGTGCAGCCTAGAGGATCTGAATTATTTCCTCCCCTTCTCCAAAGGCATTACTGCTATATTGAGTGCATCAGCCCATATTATTACTCCCAGTAGTTTAATTCTTCACTGGACTGCACACTTCTGATTTCTCCTGTCAAAGCCTCTCCTGGTCTCCTGGGCCTTTTAAAGCTGATATCTTCTTTTTTTCCCTCTTAAAAAGCCACCTTTCTTCACTGTAAATATAAACTGTCAAATAGTTGAATGTTAGAACTTTTATTAGACCTTATTGTGTAAAATCCATATCTGATTTCATCGTCAACAACTTTTAAAGTGGCAGGGAAACTGAAAGGATACAATCCAGCAAACACTATTATTTATATTTTCAGAAATGTGTAAGTCACTTTTTAGACCACTGTCCAAAGCAGCAATATAAACATAAAAACATAAGAAGACATAATATAATATCACTTTAAAATAATTTTTTTAAAATCCATGAAATATAAAACACTAGCAATATATTGAAATACAGATTTCCAGTATCACATCCTAATAACAAAATATCAGCAGGTCTGAAAAGCAAAAGATAATCAATCGACATTACTTAAAAACTCTTTGAAACAGGTGGGCTCTATAACACTTTAAAAAAATATATAGCTAGAGGTCAAATATAAATCATCGGGGGGGGGGGGGAGAGGTTCCATAAAACTATGGTGCCTTCATTGTCTTCACCGCAGTCTAACTGATCTTTAAGGAGCCATCCAACACCAGTCTTTAAATATGGGTTGGCCTGGAGGTAGTGACCAGGATGTTGTTGGCATGCCATTGTGAACTCCTGGAAGCCTCTCCCATCACTGAATGCTTCCTGGGTCCTTTGGATTTCAGGGCAGGGGAGAGACATTAGCAAACATGGCAAAGCCTGAGCATCATTCCTGCCCTCTTCACCACTAGTCACTTCAACTCCATGGTCCCTGACCCTAACTCTCTCAACATCTCTCTCAAGCCAGCTCCAACAGGCCTTGCCAACAAGCAAGAAGAGCCCTCCCTCCATCCACCATCTTCAGGGAGAGAAAGGCAAGCCAGCTCCAACAGGCCTTGCCTAAAAAGAAGAAGAGCCTCCTTTCAGTCCATCTGCCTTGGTCCAGGCCTCTGAGGGATAAAAGATCTGCTGGACTTTCCCACCACCCCTCCCTTCTCCTTTTGTGTCATGTCTTTTTAGATTGTAAGCCTGAGGGCAGGAAAATGTCTAATTAACAAACTGTAAACCACTCTTATAGCCTTGGCTGAAGAATGGGGTATAAATAAAACATCATCATCATCATCATCATCATCATCATTATTTAAAAGTACAGGCAGTCTTTCAAATAACCTGTATTTATTTTGATTTATACCTTATCTCAGGGACCAGCATGAATGTATGATTATGGAATGTATGATTATGGAATGTATGATTATGGAATGTTGGAATGTATGATTATGACTCTGGAGACCAGGGTTTGAATCCCTACTCAGTCAAGGAAACCCACCAGGTGACCTTGGGCAAATTGCACTTTCTCAGCTTCAGAGGGGCAAAGGCAAACCCCTGCTCTGAACAAATCTTGTCTAGAAGCACAGAGTGATAGGTTCACCTTAGGGTTGCCATAAGTAAGAAATGAACTGAAAGCACACAGCTACAACAACAAACTACCTTGTCTTATCCAAAATGATGTGGGCTCATTGTATACTGTACTTACAAATAGGACCTGCACCCAAAATTTATAGTATATAATAAGTTTCTAGTATGATCAAATGTTCTTATTTAGGGTTCCAGCTATGGCCTCTTTAAGGTGTCCAATTTCATTCTATTCCACTCTCCATTTTTCTATTACACCCACTACTTGACATTCTGTAGTTAATTTGCATCTTCAGCCAAAAATGCTCTGGGTTTTGTTTGTTTTTTGGTAGGGAGTCAGGTGCTTGTTTAGGTTTCTTACTTTTGAAATTATTTCTAAATGTCTTGGTGTACCTTTCAACATGCTGACACCTCCTTCTAGTTTCTTAATGGCTAGTAATTTGACAGAACCATCAACACTCGCCACTAGAATTCACTATCCAAGATTATAAATCTATTTTATTCTTTTCTATTCCTGAGTTTCCACTGTAATGCCTATAACTGTGTCTGAAATGAATTTTGAATACCATTGTTATGTAGTGACAGGACAAAAAGAAGAAAAAGGCACCAAGAATGTAACATTTGGAGAATGGTCAATGAGGATGACAGCTTCTATTAAACATCACCAAAATGGAGTAATTACTGTTATATGTTGCTTGCATTTAATGTTGAATATATATATAAATCTCTATTCACCTTTCCAACATCTGCCAGTGAAGACTGGCTGAGAGAGTGTTTGTTTGCCCTCCTTCTACCTGGGCTCCTCCCATGCCTGGGCTCCTGGACTTAAGGAGGAGGAATGGCCCTCTTTCCCTCCTCTCCAACATCGGAAAGTGAAGACCGGTTGAGAGAGTGTTTGTTTGCCCTCCTTCTACCTGGGCTCCTCCCATGCCTTGGCTCCTGGACTTAAGGAGGAGTCTTCTCTCCCCCCCCCCTTTTTTTAAGATTGTGTATAGTTCACATTGTTTCTATGATTGGAAGGGGGTTGAGAATGGGGATTATTTTCTTTTTACTTGTTTTGGTATGTTAATTGTTATGCATTTTGCTTTGTTAATTTTATTTTATTTTTTATTTTTTAATTTTTTTTTGTTATTTTTTGTTATAATTACTACGTATTTTGTTGTTCTTGCTATAACTGCTATGCATTTTTGCTTTGTTAATTGTTATGTATTTTGCTTTGCTAATTTTACTGTTACTTAAATTACTATGTATTTGTGTTGCTATAATTGTTATGTATTTTGTTATTGTTATTGTTAATTGCTATCTGATTTTATTGTTATTGCTTAATACATTCCATTTGTTTTTAAATTCATGTATATTATTATTGTGTGTATAATCCCCTCTGTTGTAACCCGCCCTGATTGCTTGCTCAGAGGGGCGGGCTAGAAATAAAACTTATTTTTTATTATTATTATTCTATTTACAATGCTGATTTTTTTTTTCTTTTTGGCTCTAATAGTGCCGGGGTAGGATTGCTTGCTCCTGCAATGCAAGAGGCTATGCTGATGGCTACAGTGCTGCTAGTTTAATTTCCCATGTCAGACAGGCTTTTGGTGGGCGGGGTGTGTGTGGCCTTGGTGCATAAAAACACCTTGTCTTTAACCAGGAACCATGTTCGTCAGACTTCCTATATCGAGTGTATTTACCTGACCCTGAAGGCTAGAGACAGTCTAGGGATCCTGTTGGTCTACCGGCCACCCCGTGCGCTAACAGACTCCCTTAACGAGCTGACACAGTTGGTCTCGGAGCTGGTGTTGGAGTCCCCCAGGCTTCTAGTCCTGGGAGACTTCAACATCCCCTACGCGGCCAACAACTTTCCATCTGGTGCAGCTCGGGAATTCATGGATACCATGACAGCCATGGGCCTGTCCCAGCTAGTAACGGGTCCTACGCATTTTGCGGGGAATACCCTCGATCTGGTTTTCTGTACGGACATGGAAACTCCGTGGGCGGAAATTACCAATATTTCCGCCCTGTCATGGACGGATCATTTCTTGGTAGAGGCAAGCATCAAGGCTTCAACCCAGATCCCCTCCGGGGGTGGCGGACCTATTAGGATGGTCCACCCTCGAAGGCTGATGGAACCTGATAGGTTCCAAGAATCCCTAGAGGGCTATATGGTTGGAAGTGACGGCGATACTGTTGATGCCCTAGTTAACATCTGGGACACGGATCTCTCCAGGGCTATACACAGTATCGCTCCCAAGCGCCCTCTCAGGCCTGCTTCCAAAAGAAAGCCCTGGTACACTGAAGATCTCCGGGCAAGGAAGCGGGTCCTGCGACGGCTAGAGCACGCCTGGCGGAAACACCAGCGTTTATCCGACAAGGCTCTCCTAGACCATCTTTTGAAGGACTATGGAGAGGCGATACAAGCAGCTAAGAATTTGTTCTTTGCTGCTCGTGTCGCGTCCACGGAGTCGCGTCCAGGAGAGTTGTTCAGGGTAGTGAGGGAGCTAACTCAGCTCCCTCCTGCCCCGAACCAGATCCTTGAACCCACCAAAGCCTGCTGTGACAAATTTAACAACTTCTTCGCGGATAAAATCTCTCGGATAAACGAAGGTCTGGACACCAGGGTTGAAACAGAAACCAGAATAGAGGCGTCAAGAGCTTCCGTGGACTCAGTTGTACTGGATCAGTTTGAGTCTGTCAGTACCGAGGATGTGGACAAGATCCTTAGAAGTCTTAGGAAGACAACCTGCTCTCTCGATCCCTGTCCCTCATGGCTAGTGGCACAGGGGGGACCGGTTGTAACTACATTGTTACACCGGATCATTAATTCATCCTTGAGGGAAGGGCAGTTTCCTGAAGATCTTAAATTGGCCATTATAAAACCTATATTGAAAAAGCCCTCCCTCGACTCCCTGGTTCATAATAATTATCGGCCAGTTTCGCTGCTGCCATTTTTGGGGAAGGCGATCGAGAGGGCGGTTGCACTCCAACTTCAATCGATCTTGGATGAAACGGATTTTCTAGATCCATTTCAAACCGGTTTTCAGTCGGGTTACGGGGTTGAGACAGCCCTGGTCGCCCTGGTCGATGATCTCCGTCTGGGCATCGACAGGGGTAGCGTGTCCCTGTTGGTGCTCTTGGACATCTCAGCGGCTTTCGATACCATCGACCATGGTATCCTTCTGGAGCGCCTGGCAGAGGTGGGAATCGGGGGCACTGTGCTCCAGTGGTTCCGGTCCTACCTCTCCAGGAGGTTCCAGATGGTGCAGCTGGGGGACGTGCGCTCCGATAAGAGGGCCCTCACCTCTGGGGTCCCTCAAGGAGCCATTCTGTCCCCCATGCTCTTTAACATCTACATGAAACTGCTGGGAGAGATCATCCGGAGGCATGGGGCGCGGGGTTATCAGTACGCTGATGACACCCAAATAGTCTTCTCTATGTCTCCAACTGATGCAGTGACCAGGGAAGGCGTCGCTCCTCTCGTGGCCTGTCTGGAATCGGTAATGGACTGGATGAGGGAAAACAGCCTGAATCCAGAGAAAACGGAAGTACTCGTTGTAGGTTCCCCCGGCCCAGGGTTGGAGGTGGTTCCACCTGTCCTGAACGGGGTCACGCTTCCCGTAAAGGACACCGTACGTAGCTTGGGGGTGCTCCTTGATTCGTCGCTTCATCTGACTTCTCAGGTGGATGCGACAGTCAGGAGCACCTGCTTTCAGCTTCGGCTGATACGCCAGCTGCGTCCCTACCTGGACCGGAGGGACCTTGAAACAGTAGTACACGCTCTCGTAACCTCTCGGTTGGATTTCTGTAATGCGCTCTACATGGGGCAGCCTTTGTATCACACTCGGAAGCTACAATTAGTGCAAAATATGGCAGCTCGGGTGGTCACTGGTGCCCCCAGGACCGCCCATATAACACCTATATTGAAAGACCTTCATTGGCTGCCTATTCGCTTCCGGGCTCAGTACAAAGTGCTGGTCGTTACCTATAAAGTCCTAAATGGCCTAGGCCCAGAGTACCTAACGGACCGCCTCTCCCCACACAATTCGCCCCGCACACTTAGATCCACGGGGCAACAGCTACTAAGAGTTCCAGAGGCTAGATTATCAACAACCTCAAAGAGAGCCTTTTCCATCTCTGCCCCTAGCCTCTGGAACTCCCTACCCACCGAGCTCCGTCTGGCCGCCTCCCTCAGTGCATTTAAAAGTTGTTTAAAAACATACTTGTTTGACCATGCATACCCCTGACATCTTCCCACACGTGATTCCTCCCCATATTGGTTTCGTGCCCTGACACACTGCTATTGTAATTATTACATCGTTTTAATACTGTTTTACTGTTTTGATGGCTTTTATTGTATTGTTTGTTTTTTATGCTGTGCACCGCCCTGATCGCAGGAAGGGCGGTATACAAATAAAATTTATTATTATTATTATTATTATTATTAAATGTGCCAAACAACTAATGGGCAGTAGCAGTAGTGGAGAGTGACTTTAGTGGTCAACTTCTCACAGACAACAACAGTGGCGACATACCTAACACTGGTTAGTACCATACAGAATGAGGCACAGTAAACCCTGTTTGAATGCCTTTTACAGTACAATAAAAATCTTATAAGATATAAGATAAAAGTAGAGATATTGCTGGAAGATGATGGCACTCAAAGAGCTTCTGGGGTACAGCAGCGAACAATTATGACTAGCACTGTGGCTAATAACGCAACTGGACTGAAACTGAAAGGAGTTAAGCTGTGGATGTGCTCAGAGATGAAAGTCTAAAGCTGCAGAAGACATAGTATAGAATGTGACAACCATAGAATCATAGAGTTGGAAGAAACCAAATGGGGCATCATGTCCAACCCCCTGCCATGCAATCAAAGTACTTCTGACAGATGGCCATCCAGCCTCTGTTTTAAAACCTTCAAAAAAGGGGACCCCACCACATTCTGAGGCAGCATATTCCACTGTTAAACAGCTCTTGTTGTCAGGAAATTCTTCTTAAAGTTTTGATGGAAATCTCTTTTCCTGTAGTTTGAATCCATTGCTCTGTGCTCTAGTCTCTGAAGCAGTAAAAAACAAGCTTGCTCCATTTTTAATATGACATCCTTTCAAATATTCAAGCACGGCTCTCATGTCACCTCTTAACCATCTTTTTTCCAGGCTAAACATACCCAGCTTCTTAAATTGCTCCTCATAAAGCATACCGTAGTTTCCAGACCTTTTACCATTCTGGACACATTTTCCAGCTTGTCAATATCCTCCTTGAATTGGGGTGCTCAGAACTGGACATAATAGTCCAGGTGAGGTCTGACCAAAGCAGAATAGAGTGATTCTGTTCAAAGCAAGAATTGGGGGAAGCTAGAAAGTGAAGGTTTAACCACTGCAGTTATTGCAGTTAGCAAGCTAAAATGGACAGGAATGGGACCTTTTGATAATTACACAGTGTTTGACTCAGAAAATGAGAATATAAAACTAAGTGGGATGGCATTAATAGTGAGGAGAGATGTAGCAAAAGAAGTACAAGAATATACTGTAAAATCTGACCAAATCATATTTAAAAAACCACATCAATATAATCATAATCCAACTACAGAAGAAGAAGAAGAAGAAGAAGAAGAAGAAGAAGAAGAAGAAGAAGGAGAAGAAGCTGCAAGAGTACGCTAGAATCCAGGAGGAAACTGAACACACACCACAACAGAATTTCTTGTTAATCATAAGTGACTGAAATGCAGAATTGCAAAACAGAACAGAATGAAAGTTTGTAGGAAAATTTGTCCTGACATCAAGTAATGAAGCAAGAGACCAAGTAACAGAATTTTGCAAGGCCAACAGTTTTTTCATCCCAAATACATTCTTCAAACAACCAAAGAGGTGACTGTGTCTGCGAGACCTGAACAGGGCTATTCATGATAGGGTATCTTGAAGGTGTGTCATTCACAGGGTTGCTATAAATTGAAGTTGACTTGATGGCAATGAACAATGACATTCAATAAACAATAAGCAGCCTGCATGAACAGAGATAGCTAGATTATTTTAAGACAGTGGAAATGGTTGACTGTGGTCCAAAAGACATTGCAGAAATAATCCCAATTGAGGCCACTTTAATGGCCCTGGCTCAGTGCTAAGGAAACCTAGGAATTTTAATTTTTTGTGGCACCAGAGCTCTCTGGCAGAGAAGGCTAAATGTCTCCCAAAACAACAGTTCCTAAAATTCCCTAGCATTGAGCCAGTGGTCTCAAACTGGATTATTTCTGCAGTGTGTTTTGGACTTAAATTAATTATTATGAGTTACAAATGTATCTCTGTAAACTTTGTGTGTGGAGTAGGGATCTATACACACACTGCACTCTCTTCTTTACTACATGCGTGAGGGTCCCCTGTTTGTCCTTCAGTTGTCTGAATTATCATTACTGCTCTTTCTCCATCCCCAAGGTTTTCTCTCTCTCTCTCTCTCTCTCTCTCTCTCTCTCTCTCTCATAACAGAAGCAAGTTCTATTAAGATTTGATCTTGCGAATTACACCCCAGGGCCTTTGAATTTAGACTCTGCATGCAGTGTTTCCATCTATTATGCTTAACAACGCACATATCACAATGAACACCTGATCTCAATTACAGTTTTCCAGGCAGTCTCACTAAAATAATGTCTGGTAAATCAATGTAATTATTCAAATCATTGCAGCTTGTTACCTTGATACAGCAAAATGTTTTATATAGTTTTGATTGTTTTGTATTATATACTTAGTTTTTTAACTCCTAAAATCATACAACACAAGACACTATAGCCCTGAGACCCAATCTCATATGTAAACAGACTCCTCTGTTGAAATAGCAAGGAAAAGGCTGTACTGTATTGAATTGACAAAGACCATTTCTCTCTTTTTTTAACCTTTGTTTGATCAAAACAAGAAATTAGCCTTTTTGTTTTAGCTATATTTAAGAGTGAGACAAAGTTCTTTGGGAGAGCAGCTACTACCCCATTCTCCCTAAGAAGCCTTCATTTAAGGTCATTTTAATGTTAATAACATAAAAATAGATTGTCCCATTCACTGTGGGACACCATTATTAAACATAGTTAAATACAAGCAACAAGGGTGACAACCTGCATGGGAGCTGGCAGAATACAACTCCCATAATTCCTTACTAGAATAGTTAATGGTGAGAAACCAGAGGAGTTACATTCCCACAATATCTGAAGGTACACATTTTGCCCATTTCTTATAATTTCTACAGCAGCTCATTTGAGAGGTGCAGTACTACACTCATTCCACTGATGAAAAGCTAGTAATTAAAAGAGCCCTGTTAAAATATATAATTAAGCTCTGAATTATTTCATTGTCTGTGCCAAGATAGGATGTCCTGACTTTTTGCTTTAAGTAGTGGTCACTCTTTTGTGGTGGAGAAATTAGATAATATTGTGCAGCTGCAAAGGCCTGAAACTGTACTTTAATACAGCCTGGCAGAATTTATATATAATACAAGTTGCACAGGGACAAAACAAAGACTTGCATAGAGATAATAAAATGTTTACAACTACAGCTATGGCTGAATCATTATCATAATGGCTGAGATGTTTGTTTCTTCCATGAAGGTATCTTAAAAGATAAAAATATTCCCTGTTTAAAAGGTTGTCAAGTCTTTTCCAGCCATAGGGGGCGGGGCTCACCTCTGTTACTAAACTGAAGAGCCAGCGTTGTCAGAGACTACTCTGTGATCATTTGGCCAGGATGATTGCACAGAATGCTGTTTACCTTCCAACCAGAGTGGTACCTATTTATCTACTTGTACTTGCATGCTTTCGAACTGCTGGTTGGCACAAGGTGGGACTAGTGATGGGAGCTTTCCCCGTCATGCACCACCTGGGCCTTGAACTGCCAACCTGTTGTTCTTACAATCAACAGAGTTAGTGTCTTAACCACTTGAGCCACCACATCCCCATGAAGATAACATACTGGTAAGGAAACATCTAAGAAAATAAAGCAATTCTTAGTTGGCTAAGTCACAGCTGCAAACTTTAGCAGCCATCTCTACATGCAGCCCAACATCAAGTCTCAAATTCAAAACAGAATCTGAAAGACATGGAGAAATATACCCAGTAGCGGTACTCCAACTTCCATGCAGTAGCACATATAAGAACATTTAACACTAACTACAAGTGGTATAGATATAGGGGCATCACAGCCTGTCCAGCAGCCTTTAGCAGCTAATGCTGTCCACCACTCTAACCTTGCCCCAACCCAAAATAAATGTGAGATTCCCATGACTTTGGATGGTTTTGATATGAAACCACCATACCAAATAAATATTTTGAAATAAATATTCATTTACATGAGCTGGACTACTGATTCATCTGACATTACTGACCTACAGGGCACATGCTATATCCTATAGAAAACTATTACTGATTTCAGTGGCTATGGATTAAACTGCACATGCAAGGCTTTTTACAGTCTGTTCTAAATAAGGAAAGGAAAAGAGAAGACAGCTGAAGTTTTAATTTACAACAGTCATATACTTCTCATTACAAGGAGCAAGTGATTTGTCATTGTTATTTATAGCTCTTGACACTTAATCTAGCCATGATGCAGCTTAATAGACAGATATTTTCATATTCACAGATTCACAGGTTATTTTATGTTCTCTGTGTGAACAAGTTTATATCTAACCATTTGCTGCTTATTTTGACTCTATGTAGGTATGATGAACAATTAATACTTATAGTATATAACAATTAATGTATAATTGATGCTGCACAACTAACACATGCAGTTTTCTTTTTCTTTGTGAAATGCTTTATGATTTCCATGCTTTGTTGCTTTGAAAGCATCTGGAGAAATGTTTTTCACTGAAGTATATAAATGTAGGTCTAAGGAGCAGCTATTCCATATTAGATAAAGTAAAAAACAAATCCCTTCCACACTAACTTTAGAAGTCTTACATGCAAATAAAAAATATCTCCTTGCACTATAAATTCAGTGACCGATCACATTTTTTACAGTTAGAGTTTTCACTTGGGTATCTGAGAATGACATCTGCACTGTGCTAATAACCCAGGTTGACACAACTTTAATTGCTATGGCTGAGTGCTATGTAATTCTGGAAACTGTAGTTTTGTGAGACCTTTAAACCTCTCTGTCAGAGAGCTCTGGTGCAACAACAAATTACAAATCCCAGAATTCCATAGCATTGAGCCATGGCAGTTAAAGTGGTACCAATCCAGATTATTTCTGCTGTATGGACACAGCTCGATTCAGGTATTGTTAAATCATATGTACTCAGCTTGTGACTAAATTAAACTACTATACTTTAGGCATATTATTAGAAAACATGGCTTACTGGAAAACACTAATTTTTGGAAAAGATAAAGGCAGTAGGAATATAAGAATTAAATTCAAAATTTAAGAGGAAGAAGATATTCCATTACTTAAAGAAACCAATAGGAGAAAATATGTTTGCAGGAAACCCATATTAGAAGATGAAAGACTATTAGAAAATAGAAAATTGGGTAAAATCTTTACAGCCTTAAGTGAACTGTCTAAGAAAAAAGGAGTGGCAATTTATGTTAATAGCAAAATAGAAGTAAGAGAAATCTTTAAAGATAACAAAGGCCATTTTATAGCAATTGAAACCATCTTACATGGGGAAAGACCACTGATAATTAATATATATGACCCTTAAGACAATGAAACAAAATTTTATAGGAAATTATAACTTAAACTAAAAGAATATGACTATGAAAGAATTATTATAGCTGGTGACTGGAATGGTGTAATAAATCCAGATGAAGACAGATCATTACATCATTGCAAAAAACATTCAAGAAAATTACAACTCTCCGCATTAAAGCTAATACAGGACTTAAATTTGATCAATATATAGGGAACACTACATAAAGGAGTTAAAGATTATGCCTTTTATTCGAACAGATTCAAAATCTGGTTGAGAATAGATTTAATATTTTTATCCACTACAATAACAAAAGCTGAAATTCTGCCTATATTACCTTCAGACCATGGTACAATGGTGTAAACAATAAAACAAAGAGAAAAAAAAGAATTCACTTGGAGATTAAAAGAATATCTCTTATCAGATGAAGAAATAGTAAAGAAAATAAAACCTGAAATAAAGATGTACTTTCAAAAAACATTAATAATGAGACATCAATGCCCAAAATTTGGGACACTAGTAAAGCGGTAATTAGAGGATTATTGATACAATAAGAAAGTATAAAGAAAAAATTGAAAATGAAAAAGGAGAAAGAACTGATGAAACAACTAGAAGAACAAGAACATGAACTTAAAAGTAAACCTAAGGAGGAAAAGATATATCAAGAAATACAGATAATTAAAAATGAGATAAATCAAATCATGATACAAATAATTACTGGTAAAATTAAGTTTATGAGATACCATGATTTCAAAAATGCAAATTAAGTAAGAAGATGGTTAGCTCATAAACTTAAAAAAGAAAAAAAGCAATTTTAAAGCTTAAGAATAAAATCAAAGAACATTCACAAGGCAAAATAAAACAAATAGTTACAGAATACTTTGAGAAACTATATACAACAGAAGAAGTAATGCAGGAAAAAAAAGAGTAACTATGTAAGAATATATAAGAAGAGAATGAATGACACAAATTACAGAACAGAAAGATGAGTTAAATGCTCCATTCAGAATAGAAGAAATAATAAAAGCAATAAAGAATCTAAAGTAAAATAAAGCACCTGGCCCTGACGGCTTAACAGCAAAGTATTATAAGATATTGAAAGAAGAATTAATACCAGTTTTTAAAAATAATACAGGAAATAGATTATGGGAAATTCCCAGAAACATGATGCCATTCATTAACCCACTAATCCCAAAAGAAGGTAAAGACCCAAAACATTTGGATTATAAGATCTTCACATCCATTTTAGCAGAACAAATGAAGAAATTACTGTCTTCATGGATACATGAAGACCAGATGGACTTCCTTCCAGGGAGACATCTAAAAGATAATATCAGAACAATGGTGGATGTGATAGAATTCTTTGAATTGCATATAGAAAGTAAGTTAGGAATGGTGTTCCTAGACATTGAGAAAGCATCTGACAAAGTAACCTGGGACTTTTTAGAAATATTAATGGAGGAATTTTTGAGGAAGATTTGCAAACTGGATTGATAATATCTATAAAAAAACAAACCACCCAAATAAATAGAAATGGAGAAAAACTAGACTAATCAAGATCAATAAAGGAACTCGACAAGGGTGTCCTCTATCCCCATTATTTTTCATAATGGTTATGGAACTATTAAATAACCAAATACGAAATGATGACAAGAAATATGTAAATATAGATATAAAATGCATGCCTTTGCAGATGACCTGGTAGTTTTCTTAGAGAATCCAAAAAAGAATATACAAAGATTGGAGGAAATACTGGGAAAATTTAGAAAATTAGTTGGTTTCCAAGTCAACAAAAACAAAAGTGATTTATTAACCAAAAACTTTTCTAAGAATGAAGAGGAAGAGCTTAAAATTAGGACAGAATTTCAATTAACAGACAAAATCAAATATCTAGGGATAAACATGACAAAGAAGAACTCAGAGTTATATAAGAACAATTAATAACAGTTTGCAAGAAAATGTAAAAAGACCTGGAAATGGGGAACAAACAACAATTGTCATTATTAGGCAGAATTGCCATGATACAAATGAATGTGCTTCCCAGGATGTTGTTTCTGTTCCAAATGCTATGTATAATAACTAATAAACATTTGTTCAAAACTTGGAAGAAAGAACTCTCAAATTTTGTATGGCAAGGGAAAAAGCTAAAAATAAAGTATAAAGTAATGGAAGACCAAACAGAGAAAGGAGGCCTGGGACTCCAAATTTGGAGATACACTATAATTGCCTGTTCTATGTTGTGGATGAGAGACTGGATTCTATTAGAAGATCCAAAAACATTAGAACTAGAAAGTTGTAAGAAGGAGTGAGGCTGGCAAACATACTTGTGTTATGAAAAGTCAAATTTAATAAATAATTCAACCAACACTCCACAAGGAAAGCACTATTACTAATATGGACTAATTACAAAAAAACAAAACAAAAACCTCACTAACAAATTTCCAAGATGGACCTCTATGCAAGAGTCATTCCATAAGAAAGAAAAAGTAGGATCAGGTAAGTGAGGATATCTTACTAAGATTAGAAGGAGAAGATAAACTTAAAACAAGGGAAGAAATAAGGCAAGATGATCTGGCAATCAACTGGCTAAAATATTGGCAATTAAAAGAAGACTTCAAAAAAGATAATGAAATGGGTGGAATAGAAAAAGAAAGGACAGATTTTGACAAAATAATGAGAGAAGGCAATTAATTAAGAAGACTTATAAATATCTGCTGGACTTAGAACTACATAATGAAATGATCAAAACTAACATGATCAAGTGGGCACAGAACATTGGAAATGAAATACCTCTTATAAGTTGGGACAATGTATGGAAGAAAAATCTAAAGTTCACAAAATTCAATAATTTACAAGAAAATTACTACAAAGTTTTTTTTTCAGATGGTACATGACACCGAGTAAGGGACTAGACAGACAAGAGTCACCTGTCTTTACTCCTGATGGAGGCTGCAGCAACCAAACAGAATGGCATCCACCAGGACTAAAAAGAACCTGCTGAAACGTCTGCACGTCGGGTGCCATGAGTGTACCAATGGCGTGCTGGCATGCAGCGATGATGCACACGTGACACATTGATGTTTAGATGCTGCGCCACGCATGTGTCATCATGGCAGCTCCCATGTAGATGGTGCCGCACCATGATGGCTCCCGTAGACTGTACTCAGGCTCAGGAGTGTGTGGATGCTGCACTCTCCTGAGCCCTAAAATTGGCCCCAGGCTTCTGCTTTGCGGTAGTCTGTACTGGGCCTAAATTAGAAAAAATAAGCAAACAAAGAAAAGGCAATGGCTGGAAATGCAATAATAAAATGGGGACGCTATATCATATGTGATGGCAAAGTAAAAATGCCAAAAAATCTGGGAAGAAATTCATAAAAATATTAAAGAAGTATTACAGAAAAACATACCATTGAGGCCATTACTTTGTGTTATTGAATATAACAGACATAATAGTAGCCAACTTGGTACAAGATGAAATAAGTATTTTACTTTATATGATAACTGCCGTCCATATGATATATGCAAAACACTGGAAATCAAATACAATACAATCAATAAATGAGAGGATAATAAAATTGAATGAATGAGCCATACTAGATAATTTGTCAGTGTATGAAAATAAAATAACACCCCAACAATATGAAGATAAAATGGGAAGAAGTATCAAAATTGTGGAAAATAAGATAAGATAAGTAGACAAAATACAAAATTATGAAAATATAGATATTACATAATATATTTCTAGAAATTTAGATAAAATGAATAAAGTGTATGAAGGTAAAAGGTAATAAAGAACATAACAAGAATTGTATAGTGAACTATATAATGAAGAAATGTACATGCTGGTTTGGTTTTGGTTTTCTGTATGTTTTTATGTTGAAATAAGAAAAGAAAATGAAAACATAGCTTATTGTAAAAGACTAATATTAGGGAAAGATAAAGGCAGTAGGAAAACAAGAAGTCTGTATGACATCAGGATTGAATCAATAAAGGAAACCAGATCCCTCAGTTTACAAGATCTAAGTAGGGTGGTTAATAAATCTCATTAACGGAATTGTTATAAGGCAAAGTCAGCTCGACACACATAATAAAAACATGTAAATACCTGAGCGAAAAGAGTATCCTATTACACAGATTCCATAACATGAAGAAGACAGCCCTTGCTACCTGTTGTTCAAGTTTCTAATCTGAGTGGAAAGCTTCCATAGCTAGATAAAACCAATTAACTTGCACTCTTGGGCTGCATCCACACTGCAGAAATAATCCAATCCGACACTCAATGCTTTGGGATTCTAGGAAATGTAGTTTGTTGTGGCACCACAGTTCTCCGACACAAAAGGCTAAATGTCCCACAAAACTATAGTTCCCAGAATTCCATAGCATTGAGCCACAACAATTAGTTTTGCCAAACTGGATTATTTCTGTAGTGTCGATACAGCCTTTGCTTCTATCTGCAAGCTACATCAATAAGAAAGAAAGGAGTCCTTTGTTTATACTTAAGGTCTCAATGACAAACTCTTGAGGCCAAAGAAGACATCAGAGTCTTTCCCCCCTTTACTGCTGGGTTTTAGCTTGTATATCTCAGGATGAAAATTCTCCTACTTCAAATAAACAAAAGATTTCCCAGAAGCTGAAAAAGTAGGATCAATGAGGTAGGCAAGGGTAAACCCACTCTTAACAGATCTGGCCAAGAAAAAACCACAACAGATTTACCTTAGGGTCACCTTAGGTTGGAAACGCCTTGAAGGTACACAATAGGAAATGGAATAAACATTTTAAATAAGTTCTTTAACTGCACTAAAGCTAAAACTACAGTGTAGTGCATTTCATCTGTGGTAATCTTTTGATATGTGAGCTGTATAGATAGAGTTCTGACACTGAGAACAGACACACTGCAGTTAGAAAGCACTACAAATGCTACCAAGTGAAGTTTAATGTGATGGCAGAACTAGGCCTCCTTTCACAGACATAAAAGAAAAGGAAAACACAGACAACAGTAGAACTGGGCTAAAAATAGTGCCTCTCAATAGTCCTGCATAATTTTGTCCATTTGAAGACATCAGAGTATCTAGTTGATGATTTCCTAGAACAGAGCATCTCAAGCTATCTTACATGGAGGACTAGCAAGATTTTCCCAATGTGCCAGGGACCAATATCATATTTCAGTCCATTGGCTCAACTGTCCCCTTCCCCCAGCCCATGAAAAGTTGCCAGGTACTACCAGCCATTGGCTCATGGATTGGCACTCATGCATGGACACCACTGTTATAGAAGTCTATAGAACCCTCTGAAACCCACGAAGAACCTCCTGGAAAGCTCCTGTTTCTTTGAGAGCCAACACATATGGGTACAGCATGGTTGTACTCCCTTTGAACATGTGTGCTGCATCGGTGGAAAATGACAGTGAATGTGACATGACTGGCACAGGCTCTTTGCGAGTCAGCTTTGTGAGGGTCACTAAAGGGTGATGATGACGACGATGATGCAGTCTGTCTTGCTGTGAATTGTTGCAACCACTTTGATCAAGATAGAAAAAGGAGGAAAGATATAAAAGAGTATTCCATCAAACTGTGGAGAAATTTGGTATGATGGAGATAGGCCTCTTATTTAAAGTATTCAATGAAAATACAAAAGAAAATACAGTAGAAGATTGGGAAAAAATATGTATAAAAAAGAAGTGGGGAAATAAATACACATAACAATGATGGAGGAATAAAGAGGTAAAAGTAAAAACTCTACTCTCAGAAAAATGGTAAAATTTAAGGAATTCTATTTTTAAAACAATCATGCTTTGATTGGAGGAGTAAATAAATGAATTGAAATCTTTGTGTTGATAATAAGGTATACAGAAAAAATGAGATTGTGAAATAAATCAGATGAAGGATGGTATTAGAAAGTAGTGAGTGGATTGTTTGATAAAAATGTGTTTTATGTCAATTTTAATGTATTGCATTTGTAAACCTATGTTGTCTTTATTTTTGTTTTTCCCCTTCTTTTTGTTGTTTATAGGACATGAATGGATTGTTGTTTGACTGTATGAGTTAATGTAATTATGATATTATGTTTTTAAATACTAATTATGCTTCAATGTGGAGCATCTTCTAATTTTCTGCAAGGCAAATTCGGGGAACTCTGTTTCAGGAAGGTGCTTGCTGGGTTCATAACCCAGTAGAGTTATGTACGCAGACAGGGCGCCCCGAAGAAGGTCTATGAAGAATCTTAGTTGTGTAGCAAATTTCCTCTCACACAGGAATAAATCTCAGGACAGCGAGGTTTCTCTCAAGAAGAGGGTTCTTTAATCTTTATTACATAACTATTTACAAAGATTGCACAGAGTATAAGACATCCGTCTTGGATACTCATCAACAAGTTACTTTACCAATCAACCAACCATAACAACAACCTCTGAGGCAGTTACTGTTAACACCAACTGTCTAACCAACATTCTCTCTCAGAAGAAAAAGAAGTGACAATTGCATCAGCCTTCCCATGATGCACTGTTTCAAAATGCAGACTCATGGAACTGCAACTAGAACTGTAATAACTTCCGCTACAGCTACAGCTACTGGCCACATCATTGTCATTTTCTCAGACCTCTTTACAACATGATCCTGACACTCTGGAGATGGAAAAAGAAAACAAAACAACAACAAGGAGCCCTGTGTATCTTCCCCTCTTTTTCTATGCATCATATGTATGCTAAGGGGAAGTGTATGTAAATGTAGCTGACTGGTATATGTTGTATTAAAATTGAGGCCAGTTTATATAACCCATAACATGGTGTTATGTTATAGGTTCAGCCTATCTCAGCACAATCCTTACTGAGCATGCAAAACAGAGAGAAAAGGGGGAAACAAATAAACCTACCTCACCAGTTAGTTTCTGTATATTATAAATTGATATGTCTGGCCACCAAAATGAAAATTATATGAAAAATGGAAGGTGGTAAAAGAAAAAGTAATCTCTCAATAAATTTTGGAAGAAGCGTTCAAGTGGTCTTTAGAAAGTTCAAAATGTTTTCCTTTACTTATTTATAAGCTCACCTAACCTGGTTGTTTCATTTCATATATGCATGTTGTAAATTTTTAATAAAATGTTTGCTGGAACCTATTGAACTACACTTCATTTTTGTGGCGCAAGAGATTTTCCCTTTATTTTCATGATATGTCTGCTCTAGTACCAATCTTTTGTAAAATAAATACTTCCCAGGAACATGTTAATTGAAATATACCTGTATTATCAAACATGTAGCCAATAACATGCATGCTTGTTAGAAGTGAATCACTCTGAAGTTAGTGGCCCATCGCCAAGTAAGGCTATGTAAGACTGGAGTCTCAGTTTTGGACAATTAAGTTCACAAACATTAATTTTTAATTGCACACCACAGTGATCACACTACTGCAGATTTACAAGCAAATATACTTGGAAGTTCCTTTACATCTTAAAGGGGGGGAAACTGCCAAGTCTGCAACTCAAGAAGATGAAATTAGCTTAATAACCCAGGGTTCTCAAAACAAAATAATTAATGCAAATATATAAAGTTGTTATTGTTTATTTGTACAATAGTATTCACCTGAGACTACGCTGTATTACAAAAAATAAAAAATGATGATATTTAATGTATAAGAAAAGAATCAATTCTTGTTTCATTCCGTCTGTTTGCCCCTGCAGAGAAAAATCTCTCTGTGCTGTTTCTTCCTTGCTGTGCCCATAGCAACTCTAAGTATTATCATCTGCAGAAATGCAGATTTCATTTAATCAAGTAGTCACAGGATGCACAAAGGGTAGATGCAACAATCTTGTATATGCAGCAATCTTGTAATTAAAGGGGACAAATCTATCTCTGTACTTTATAAATCAAATTACACTGGGACTGCAGTAACTAAAACCTTTCTTAGTGCTCTAGGTGAAGACAAGTGATTTGTGGGTGAACTCTGCAAACAAGATATTATGCCACCGTGATTCTCTGCCCCATCTTGACAAATGGTGAATAAAATGGTAATTTTTAAAGGAGGTATGGGAAGAAAAATAAAATAAAATACACTGTGGCAGTACTATTAAGAGGAATTGGTTTTTATTTTTGTATGGGCTTTTGTGGATATAAACTCACTTCTTCAGATGTAGTACAGTGTACACTCATACCTCAGTATCCACGGACTTGCCATTCCCAGTTTTGATCATTTGCAAATGGCAAGTCCTCCCTCCCTGTCTCCTCCCCTCCTTCCCTCCCTCCCTCCCCTTCCTTCCTCCCTTACTTTTCTCCTTCCCCTTGTTCCGGGGCCACCGGTGCTTGTAACCCATGCCGGCCACATGGGACTTGTTTCCCCAGTAGTGTTCAGGGCCCAGCATGTACACACCCTACCCTCTCCGCTGCAGCCAATGGGCACATGATACATCAGTTGGCTGTGGTCGAGGGGCAGGACGTGCGTATGCCGGGCCCCAAGCGCTGCCGGGAAAGCAAATCCCTATGTGGCCAGTGTGGATTATAGGCCCTGGTGGCCCTAGCACCAGAGGAAAGGAAGAGGGAGGGAGGGAGGGAGGAAGAGAGGGAGGAGTCCAATTGTCCCCAATGGTGGTCTGCCATTGGGGACAATGGGACTTGAATATTTGTAAAATTTCACAGAGGGACCACTGTATTTTTTTTTGTTTTTTCCCCTCTTTCCCTTTTCTTTCTTCCCTTTTATGCTGCAAGAGACTAACATGGCTACTTCTTTGAAAAGCAGTGGTTTGTAGACTGAATAGGGAGGTGAATCTCTTCTCAAAATGGTGGGGGAAGCACCAGCCTTTACTAAGTATACAATCTGCCCATGTTGAACAATGAGTCATGATCAAGAATCTGCCCATGGGGTGAAGTGAATGAAAGTGGATGTTCCTGTTCTTTCAATCTGTGCCATCTTTCAGAGCTTCCCAATATCTATCTTGGGGAGTAGCAAACAGTCGAAAAGATTTGGATGGATATTTGAATTTCTTTAAGCAATGTAATTCTAATTAATTTCCAACAATATGTTGTTTCAAAACCAATAACATGGTGAAAAGCATACATTATATTTGATTCAGAAACCTATACCACAGCTGTAAGTAAAAAATGAACTAGTCCATGCCCCTTGTCTTGGACAAAAAAATAGACAAAAATTTGGATGAGGACCTTGGCCATCATTCTTGCTGAAGGATTCAGAGAATGGTAGTCCAAAATGTATACAGCTCAATCACTGGGTAGTATATAACATCAAGAGGGAATCAGATCTCTTCAAGCTACCATGACATGTCCTTGGCATTTTACCAACAGAGATACTGCATAACTTAACAGATAAGTAAAGACATGAATGTTTTTGGACAGTAGATGGTCCCTAACCATATGTATAATTTTTATTTATATTTATGGTGTAAGATTTTCAATAACATCACATAGATACAAATTTCAACTTTCCAATTAAAATTTTTTGCAGAACCATTAAAGTATCAAATTGTCAATGTCAAGCTCTTTCCAATATATATTTCATTATGAATAAAGAAATCTCAATGGTTTTAATACTGAAATGCACAAGCCATAATTATTAATAACCACTTCACAGCTGATGTATCTGTTTCAGTATATGGTACATTAGTTTCTCCTTGTATTTTCTGTAGCATTTTACCTAGATTATAATTAATGGATAAAGCTATCTAAAATTTGGGCGTTCCAAATGGGAGATGAAAACTAATTGACAGCCTATGGCTGGAATAAATGAATAGGAAGTGTACAAGGAATTTCAGCACATGAACCTAATCATTATTATTATTTTATTTCAAAAAATCAGTTAGTGGTGCAAATAAACACAACAGGAAGTAAGATTTAGAAGGATGGATTAAAAACTCTCATTACAGCATTTTCAATGTATCAGAACATATATGAGGTGCTTTTATATTTTGATTTATTTAAGTGGTAGGAGAAGAAGTGGTAGGAGAAGAAAAAAAGTGGGTGAGCTGGTGGGCAGTAGGTAGGACAGAGGCAGGACAGAGTGACCTGAAGCAGGACAGAGAGGCAACTGACTTTATTTATTATAATTATTCATATCCCACTCTTTTCTCAAAACTGGAATACAGTAAATGGCAGTTAATTATATCCTTCAAAGGATACATAAGGATACATCAACAGGAGCATGAGCTGATCACTTCTTATTGTTCTCCCATAAACTTTAGAGTATATCCAGAGAACCTTTTCCATCCAGATTTTTTGGTCTACAACTTACATCAGCTTCACTCTCTATTGCCAATGGCAAGGCTGGTTATAAACATCTGACAGCCCAACAGTTCCCTGAACCTGCTCTAAGGGTACTAGCAAACCAAGTGGGAGCATGGAATAGTTAATCATTGAGAGACCTATCTGACACAAACAATGAAAAAAAATTACATCCAAAGGAGCACCTAAGATTATGATAGGAAGGCCTTTCTCTTTCAGGGGCCACATTAGCTCTGCAGTAATCTGCCTAGGATCTCAAGGTCATAGTGGGTGAAGCTGATGCTACCGGTTGAAGAGAGCCAAATGTTGGTCAGTTCACCATCCCCCAACTCTCTCTTCCTTACATTACCATATTCAGCCATCAGTGGAGTAAAGGAAAAGTGTGACTCTTCATGGATAAAACAAATGAATAAACTGCCTTTGTGTGCATATGTGGAGGACTGAAAAAGGCTGGTTCTCAGCTCTTCTGTATACTGGCCTCCTCTTTTTCCTTATCTCTTACCAGACCAGAGCTTAGAAATAACACACTGTCTGTAGAGTCTTATGGTGGTTGTGGTTGTGTATGTGTGGAGAGATCAGATAACATTAGGGCCTGAATGGAAAGGACAAAATAAAGCAGCTTCGGGCCACTTTGGACATGTGCTGTTTAAATGATGCATGTGTCCTAAGATTCCAGAAGCCATGCCAAAACTGTGCTCTGGCCTTAGGATTGAAGTACAGCTTTAATGTGGCTTCGAGCCTCTTAGGAAGCATATATCGTTTAAACAGTGCACTTCCAAAGTGGCCCAAAGCTGCTTTATTTTGGCCTGTCTGTTTGGGCCCTTTAGTTTTTCTGAGAATAGGCTATAAGAAGCTTGAAAGGTTTACTAGGGTAGAATATGTTGATACACTTAAGGTAATCTTTCGTTTCAGTCAAGAACCAGTATAGCCAGCACTGCTGAAAAAGAAAGAAAACTACCTGCCTTTTCCCCCCAGCAAGGCAATCTGCAAAGTTAGGAAAGGCTGTAGCAGGCTACCTTGGAAGAGCTGACCAGGAGAGTGAGATATAATGGAGAGAAAAACTGGCAAACGGAGAGGAGTCAGTTTGGCTTTAAAAGCAAACTATCCAGGCTGGGTGATCCTGCAACCCTTTCTGTGACCACTGGACCAGAAGCAGCTGGACAGATATCCCAGTCAATGAGGAGTCTCAGGAATCGTGTGGTATCTGGCGAATCCATATATAACAGACTTGGTCATCCACTGACGGGAACTCTGTCTAAGTGGATTGGCACTTTACAGCTTTAAGAGAAGTTTACTACAGGAGTTTTTCGTTTTAAAAAAAGTTCAGAGATGCACACACACACACACACACACACACACACACAAACCCTGTAATACAACAGTTTCTTTGGAGAGGTCCTACTTGGACAGCACCTACTATTGTAAGCCTGGGGGTTACAGGTTACTATTGTAAGCCTGGGGATTAAAACCTCTTGAATCATAGAATCCGGTTCATGGATTTCCAACAGCAAGTGGAGATTAGCATTCCCCTACTGGAGAAAGGCACTACAGTAACCAAATGACTGGTAACACTGGACAGACAGGCAATAAGAGGTGTTTTCAGGCTGGTTTGAAGGCATGGCATTTAGATGACATATGCCTTGAAGCCAGCAGGAAAGTGCCCACTAAGCACCTTATGCAGAGAAAAGCTGTTTCAAAAAGAAACAGCTTTTTCCCCCACTTCTTCCTGGCTTGAAACCATGTCATGTGGTCGTGACATGAGCACTCCAGCTGCCTTGGGAGGTGGAGGTGCAGTTGGTGAAGTTTGAATGTGGCTTTAAAAAATGCAGCTTCAAGCCACTTTTCCTGCCCATCTGTTTTGCCCCACTGTTAATTTCCTTCCCTTTAGCATTTAGGCACCTCCCCTCCCCATATCCATTTTAAGTTATTTTGTAATAGTTTTAGAGAGGTTTTTCAAAAGATTACTACAAGTACTTAATAACTCAATGTGTTACTTTTAATATGTATAACATGCAACTGCATGTTACATTACAAAATACTACAATCAATCCAAGAAACACATAACACTGTCAGTAATGGCCATTGTGCTTGCAGTAACCTTGGTATCATCGTGTTCACAGAAATGTCACATCATATTTCCTAAGTTAGCATTGAGCTTCCAGCTATTAGCAACATAATCCTATATGTGTATACTGTACTCAGAAATAAGTCCCACCAGCTTCAGTAGCATTTACTCTCAGGTATACATAGGGTTTCAGCCTAGAAGTGGTATTATTTTACTCAAACTTTTCAATTTTCTTTTTTTTTTTCTCTAGTAACATGGAGTTGTTTTTTTCACTCTAAATGTCTAATTCATTGATTTATTTATATTATTCTTTCAGCACAATGGAGATCTAATAACATTTAGTTAGTAAACATTACCTACACTGTTTAGAACTGAATTCAGGCAAATGTCTTGCTGTATGGCAAGCTCTGTCCAATCATCACACTACATATGTAAATTGGACCCAAATGTGTGTTTTATTTATGAAAAAGCACTGTACACTGAGTTTTCAGCATCAGAGAACCATGGACATTTATTTGGACATGTATTTATTTATTTAATTACATGAAACATGAATATGAAAATGTGGCTCTGAACATGGCAAGAATGATTTTTTTTAAAGACAGAAAGAATACAACAATCATGGTCGTTAGGGAGAAGTGCATTACCAAAATAAGAAGAAAAATACAAAATCTGTGGTTTATTAAAAGCTAATTTTACTTCAGTATTTTAAAGGCACCAGGTGGTTGCAGAGTCAACCACAGCAGCATATTTTTCTGCAAATCAAGTAATTAAGTGGAAGATGATAAGGAAGGATGGACTGTATGAGATAAAACATCATGGAATCAGGTGGCTTATTATGATATTCTATCATTATGAACATCATACAGGGCCTTTCAGTCTTTTAATGAACAAGAAGAGGCAACACCTTTTTAGCATTTGCCTTCTATTACCCTTCTTGCTTCTTTGGCAGCTCTACTTTTTGAACAGATTTCTCCAAGCCTTTTTTCGCTCTTGCTCTCACAGATTAATTTTTTTAAAAGCAACATTGCCAGCATAAACTTTGTAAAATAACTATTCCAGTCCCAGCAAAAATGTAAAAAAACAAAAACAAAAAAACCATCAACCGTCTGTGTCTAATTCCCCATCACTACACCACCAATGGACAGCAGGGGGAAAACAAACTGACCTACTTTTATTATGGCTATACACTCACTGTAGCTTTTCAACATGGTTGGATAAACTTTAACGTCTGCCTGCAACTGAATCACATCTGACCTTCAGACCTCCTCTCCACATGCTAAACTTACCCAACACACCGTTCATAATTTCAGCAGATGGTTATATTCTTCATGCACACATATGAACTTTATAAAGCCTGATCTCTTTTAGCGGTAATAGAAATCACTAGAAAACTCTTTCTTCAAGTCCAAGGGATTACTGCATACAATGCAGAGAGTATGGTATACCTAACCAACAGCAACTGGAGGTTCTAAATCACACTTGATCTAGCTAAGAAAAATCTTTCAACATTATTTGAAACTATCATGCACTTCTCCAGCTTCATCTTTTTACAATGACTTAGCAACTATTTTTCTCCTCCTCTGCTGTTTTCTGAGTACGAGCAGATCTCAATTTATGCTGGGACTGTGGTCCTGGACTCACAGGACTGACATAAATGGAGAAATCCAGTTGCACAATGAAGCACTATGGAGTTAAAGTAGCCACAAAGTTTGTGATTTCACTCAAACCACCAATTTTTTAAAAGATTATAAAACCATAATACACCAGAGATTACTTTTTCCAGGCCAGAGAAATATGCAGATGCTCTCTTGAGGGACTAAAAGAAATAGCAACTGCTGAACCCAACAGGGTTTGGCTGGGGTTACTTTCAAAAGAGCACACAGACAGAAAGCAACTGGAAAGAAACTGTACTTTTGCTGCATCTTCTCTAGTAGGCTTGTCAGATGAAGAAAAACATCAGAAGAGAGAAAGGTGGCACATTTCCTGCTGTGAGCTTTCCAGCAGGCTCACCAAGTGAAGAAACTAGACTCCAGTTGTGCCTCCTCACCGAAGCAAGCCAAGGGAGCCACTTCCAGTCACATCAGAGACCCCAAGATTTCTTCCTCTTCCTCATTCCTTCTCTTAAAAAGGCAAAGGAAGCCCCCTGCTTCCAGCAACACCCAGTCTGCAGTTGTTTTCTCCTACTCCCAGCCTAGACAGTTAAAAGAAAGCTACACCAGTCACCTTTTCTTACTGCTCAAAACCCCATGCCAGAATGCAAAACAGAATGTCTAACGCTCTCATCTCATCCATAACTGAGAGATCTATGCATTGCACAAGAGACTTTATTTATCGGCATTTATTTCTGGAGATGCATTGTCCATTTGAAATGTTGTAAACTAGAGAAACACAAATTGAGAGTTGCTTGTACGTTAGTGAAACTGCATAGATCTGTCTTTACCCCACTCAGGGAAATCAAAAACCTGAGTGACTTAGGTACCATTTTCATTGTCCATATAATGGTAATAGCCAACTTTGAGATTGTCATAAATTACAAAGCACCATGCAAAAATATATGACCTGATATTATATATATTAAAAAAGTAGAAGGGTTACAATATTTTTTTTCAGGGATTTTGGTCCTATAATTCTACCATTGCTTCAAGGGTTTATTTTGCTTTTGACATTTCAGTTCACAGGTAGAATTATACCAGTTTCTAGACATCAATCACTGTTCTGAACAATGCATACTACTAAGAATACTTGCATACTACTATGAACTTGCATACTATTAATATCATACTACTAAGAAATATGAAGTACCATATATACTTGACTATAATTCGACCGCATGCATAAGTTGAGGGCAGCATTTGGGGCCAAGATTATGGATTTTGATATGATATAAGTCGAGGGTAAAAACTTAGGGACATGTAACAATGGATGTAAAGAACAAAGCAAGGGAAAACAATGCCAAGGAACTTACAAAATTCCAGCAATCATAACTGTTTGTGCTCCACCATAAAGCTGGATGGATGAGAGAGTAGAGAGGTGTTTGAGCTTCTTGGACAGATTACACTCCTGCCTTTCACTAGGGGATGGTTCCTTTTTTAAAATAACAGTTCAAGTACAGTACTTAACATTGACCTGTGGATAAGTCAACTCAGGTTTTTGAGTCAATTTTTGACCCTAATTTCTAGACTTATAGATGAGTATATACAGTAAATATTTTACTGTCATTGTTAATGCATGTCTTTATTTCCTTCTATATTTCAAAAGATAAAAAGTGAGTTTGCAAATCCCAACTAGGAAACATAAAGAACTATATATAAGCTTGAGATTTCAGAATTGTTCAGGTATCCTAGCACCGATAATTAAAGAAGAGGGTAATGATTATTAAACAATAGCTGCATAATAGTTTTGGGAGACAATTAGTACTTTCAGCTATACTTTTTAGCCCAAGAAGAGTCATATGAAAAGACAGAGATAGCATCAAAAGTTCTTTTTGTTTGTATACAACCATCAAAAGTAATTATACTCCATGTCATTAAATTATAAACCAGAAGCTGTGCATCCAAATGATTTTTTTTAAAGACTGGGAATAGAAATAGCACCCCTGCTGTGATGCAAAAATAAAGAAATAAATATATGCTGAAATGGAAAATAAAAACTTGAAGCTGATGATGAGAGGAGGATAAAAATCATCTGCTGGAATATTTTCTGAATGTCTAACAATAATTCTGACCTGTAAAGGCAAAAATCACACTGAAATAACGTTCATTCAAGTAACAGGAAGAGAAATGAAGTGAGATCATTATTGCTGGTCAAGATTTAACAATCAATTTAGGTGGTAAATTCTTCTTCACTGGAATTCTTTAAGCAGGGGACCTGGAAAGCCATTGCTTAGGGAAGTTCTAGCATTGGATTCCTTGCATCAGGCAACTGGGATTAATGGAACTAGACTAGCGGTGTGTCCAAGAAACAATTTTCTTCCCCAGAACTCTCCCGGGCCTGCATGGACTGCCATGAAAGGGGGGGGGGGAGCAAAAGCAATGGCTAAAAGTCCACTTATGGCTTTGAGAATCAAGTTTTTCCATGCTGAACAATGGAGGGAGGGGATCTGCACTACATTTAAAAGGTGACCCATTGCTCCCTAAGGCTTCCAGCAGAGGTGATTTGCTGAGGTAGGGGCAAATGTAATACGAGAAATCTGGAAGGGTTGAGGTGGAATGCTCCTTATTGGTGGATTCTGCATACAGGGATTTAATTTTGAATAAATAAATAAATAAATTCCCCAAACAAACCTTGATTTTGCAATTTTATATAAGAGACATCATTTCACTACACTATTGTATATAATAGCACTTGAGCACTCACGTATTTTGGTATTCATGGGGGGGGGGGTGAGATGTCCATAGATCTTGAAATATATGTAATGCCTATGGTCAGAGGAGACACAGGGGCTAGAAAAATTTCTGCAAATTGCCATCTAATGGGCAAAAGAATTCAGTTCTGTTGTAAACAGGAAATATGGTTGCTTAACATAAATTTGTATCAAACATTGTATACTGAAGCTATTTATTCGAATAATTTAATGTTACATATTATGGCATCTCCAACAATAAGAAAATACTTCAGTGGTATTGAGGACACCTATTTATTTCACTGCGTTCCACATCTCATAGAACCTCCTTTTATGTACAGAATAATATTGCAGTGACCTAGATCCAAATACACTAAGGGTTCCTTGTGTGGACTGTATTTTGGAGAGGAATTAACAGGTTGGGAGTGGGGGGGGGGGGTGGAGATTCCACTGTGAAAAACACAGAGATAATGGTCCAAAACACACTGCATAAATAATCCAGTTTGAGACCGCATTAACTGCCCTGGCTCAGTGCTAGGGAATACTGGGAAATCCAGTTGGCAAGACTGCATTTTATCACCCTATCTGTTTAACTCGTACCCTGAACGTGTCATATGCAAAGCTGGATTAGACACAAAGGAAAAAGGCTTGAAAACTGGAAGAAGGAAGAGCGAAAATTTAAGATAAGATGATGCCACATTAGTATAAGAAAATAGCAAAAACTTGGAATGAATACTGAAGAAAGTCAAGAAAGAAAATGCAAACACAGGTTCACAGCTGAACTTTAAGAAAATAAAAATAATGACCACAGATGGTTTACATGACTTTAAAGTAGACAAGGGAAACATTGAAATAGTTCAAGATTTTCCATACCTTGGCCTCAATAATTAATCAGAATAGAGACCACAGCCAAGAAATCAGAAGAAAACTAGGACTTGGAAAAGCAGCTATGAAGGAACCAGGCAAGATCTTGAAGTATCAAGATATATAATTGAATACCAGAGTCAGGATCATTTATGCCACTGTATTTCCATTTTCTATTGTTGCTTAAGCCTGACAGTGAAGAAAGCTGATAGGAAGAGAATAAACTTATTTGAAATGTCATGCTGGAGAAGAGTACTATGGATATCAGTGACTGCTAAAAAAGACAAATCAATGGGTCCTAGAGCAAGTCTGGAGTATCTCTAGAAACCTTCCCCACCACCTTTCCCTTCTCCTTTTGTGTCATGTCTTTTTAGATTGTAAGCCTGAGGGCAGGGAACCGTCTAATTAAAAATAATAATTGTAAGCCGTTCTGATAGCCTTTAGGGCTAAAGAGTGGGTATAAAACCAAGATGATTAAACTGAGACAGCTATACTTTGGACATGTCATGAGAAGAGATGAATCACTAGAAAATACACTAATGCTTGTTAAGGTAGAAGGCAGTGGAGAAGGAGAAGAATGCTTTCAAATGGATAACCTCAGTCAAGGAAGCCATGACCCTGAGTCTGCAAGACTTGGGAAGAGATGTTGCTGATAGAGTAACTTAGAGGTCTCTCATTCATAGATTCACCATAAGTTGACATGTACTTGACTGCAGTTAACAGCAACAAATAAAGACACTCTCTTTTCTTTAGATATAGGTAAAATGATACAGAAAAGGTAGTCAAAGGGGCTTTCTAGATTGGGAAAAAGAAGTGTGTTCATGGCTGCATGAAACTCTAGCCTTTAGATGAGAAAAAGGGAAAGTGTGCCATGAAAATGATTTTTTTGCGTTTTAGGGGAGAAGAAGCGCCTTTTAAAAGGTGCTGGTTTTCCCAGCTTCTTTTTTAAAAACTGCAGAACAGCGCAGCTCCATCAAAAGGCTGTGGTGCAGCTGCTAAGCATTAAGGAAAAGGCAACTTCATGTCACACTTTCCTGCCAATCTAGAAAGCCCCATAGTTATACAACATGTCTACGATATGTACAGCTTCTATTTTTATCTTATAATGACTACATTTTACCTCACAGCAAAGGCAGACTGTAGAAACATCTTTTTTATTAACCAAGTTATCTATCATTTTTCTTGTGTTTATAATACCTCTTTTTAAAAAAAAATTACAAAAACCTTTTAATTTGAAAAGACTACTTGGAAAAAATAATTTTCAGCTTTCAAAATATTATAAACAGCTTTCAAAGATTTTTAGCAAACAAAGATATTGAAATCCATTTTGTACCGTTAAAAACTGCTTAATCTAATTTAACAAGAATGAGCTCAGCAAACAGCAATATTTTTGTGTCTTGCTGAATACTAAGCATTTAAGACTGCAGCATTTTAAAAAGGTTTTTTGGCAGGCACAGTCCTATCCATCCATTTCTGCCCTGCAAAATAGAAGATTTTGTGGTTATTATCTACTGGGGATTGAGAATGAAGGTCAGGTCTCTGTTTGGTTGCTCTAATACTTTGTAACAACAGAATAAAAAACAAACATTGGAGTGAATGGTTCATAACAACTGTTTCTAAATCTAGCCCAAGATAATTGCTTCTGCTTGGAACAGAATCAAAATGAAGTCATCTTCTAATCTAATGGGAGAATTCAAAGACATAGCCATGTTAGGTCCAAAATGCACTGCAAAAATAATCCCGTTTGATACCACTTTAACTGCCCTGGCTCAGTGTTAGGGAATCCTGGGAATTGTAGTTTGTTGTGGCGCCAGAGCTCTCTGACAGAGAAGGCTAAATGTCTCCCAAAATTCCATACCATTGAGCCAGGGCAGTTAAAAGCAGTCTCATACTGGATTATTTCTGCAGTGTGTTTTGAACCAGAGTCTCAAAAATCAGTATACAAAGGGATGTGCAAAATCAGTATGCAAAGCACTTTTGAGACTAACAGAAATAAAGAAATTAGTAGCATGAGCTTTTGTAGATTTGAATCTACAGTAAACTCAAGCCTATGAAAGCTCATGCTACCAGTGTCTATCTTTCAGTTAGTAATAATAATAATAACAATAATAATAACAATATTTATTTCTTACCCGCTCATCTGAGCGAGCAATCGGGGTGGGGTACAACATGTTAAAAACATATAGTTAAAATCCTCCAAACATACCTACCTTCCTCCCCTTAAAACAGTATTAAACTAATCATAATTAAAACAACCTTATTACAACCTTGGAAGGCTTTTAAAAAGCGACCAAGACACATCTCTTCTGGCAAGCCTTCCCAGATAGCAACTAATTTCCCATCGTCTGATGGCCCACCCCCACCCCCATTCGGCCGCCTACATTGGACTTTGAATGAATATGTATTTTAATACCTTTCAGACTAGCCTTTTCTGCAATTGCTCCCAGGCTGGGGAAGACCTGTCGGATGAGATGCGTCTTATTACAACCTTGGAAGGCTTTAAAAAAGCGACCAAGACGCATCTCATCCGGCAGGTCGTTCCACAGCCTGGGAGCGATAACAGAAAAGGCTAGTCTGAAAGGTACTACAAAATCCCATTGTTATCAGGATACAAAGGTTTAAACTTTTGAATATAAAGCAGCATAGGGAGTTTTATGAAGAACAGAGATAATGATGTACTGTATTGAGATTCTAGTAAATTTCCAAAGACTGGGATGTATATATTTGTATACTAATCTAATTTGTATACTAATCTAATGGGAGATTACAATAATGTATTTGATTATTAATATTGTATCTATGTTGTACATATTATTCATTATGTCTTCCATTCAAGCCCGCCCAGATTCTAGCTCTTCCCTAACCTCATTTTACATTTCCATCCCCCTACAATACTATTGCCTTTCTATTTTTCCAGTGGTAGCCAAAATGTTACTAATCAATAGTAGACATTAGGAAATACAACTGCAAATATATGTACAGATAAAGGACTATATCCAACTGATAGTTCCAATGAAGCAGATCTATTTATTCAACATAATGAATATATATGTTGCTTTACCAAATTCCCATTGATTCAGTGAGTCTACTCCAGTTAAAATAAGTTAGGCCAATTAATTACTCTCATTATGAGTATATATGTGGATGTCATCAGACAGCCAATATAGAAATAAAATAGTCTACATAATTGGGAGTAGAAGATGGAGGAGCTCTATTCCCCCTGCTAAAACAGGGACTTAACATGGCACAGACCATGAACTGCTAATACCAAAAATTAGAGTAAAACTAAAGAGGTATATTAAGTTAATCACATCTACCACCTGAAAAACATCCCTGTAAAATGCAAAGATGATGTAAATAATAGATCTAACCTGTGGAGTCGAAGGCTTTTATGGCTGGCATCCATAGTTATTTCGGGAACTTTCGGGCTATGTGGCCATGTTCTGGAAGAGTTCCATTCTGACGTTTCGCCAGCATCTGTGGCTGGCATCTTCTCTGAAGATGCCAGCCACAGATGCTGGTGAAACGTCAGAAAGGAACTCTTCTAGAACACGGCCACATAGCCCGAAAGCTCCACAACAAACTACCATACTAGATCTACACTATTAAGCATACTTCCTCAGGAACCAGAACAACTGTGGACCAAACACTGATTGGGATTTGTCAAGGAAGAAGGCAAAAAAATATCTGCTGCCAAAAAGAAAGAAAGAAAGAAAAAGATAGGAAAGGAAAAACATCACTGGATAACCGATGAATCCGTAAACAGTGAAGGACAGGTGAGAAGCAAAAGCAAAAGGTGACAGAAATAGGATCAGAATCCAGAATGCTTGTGAGTAGGGAAAAAGAAAACTACTACAATAATCACTGCAAAGAGATGAAAGAATGACAGATTCCTTGGAGGATGAACCTTTTGGTGATGAACCCACAACTGTAGAAAGTTAAGAGGAAGCTGTACTCAAAGCACTTGGAAGAAATAAATCAACAGGAACATATAGCATATCGATAGAGTTGTTTGAATCTAAAGAGACATTATCCAGTAAAATCCCAACCAAAATCTGCCAATATATATGGAAAACAAAACAATGGCCCACAGATTGCAAATGATGAATATATATTCCAATTCCCATGAAAGAGAACACCAGAAATTTCAGCAAACACCAGAGCACTGCATCAACAGCCCATGCAATCAAAATGATGCTGAACATATTATAAGAAATACTTGACAAAAAGATCTTCAGGTGTAAACATATCATTTCATAACAAATTCAGGATTATCAAGGGCACAGTATTTCCAGGTTCCAATGGTTGTTAAAGCTGGACAGTAAAGAAAATGACAGGAAGAAAATCAACTGATTTGAAATTGTGTTGCTAGAGGAGAATTGTATGGGTACCTTTGACTGCCAAAAGACAGATAAATTGATCTTAGAGCAAATCAAGCCTGAACTCTCCCTACAAGCCAAAATGACAAAACTGAGGCTACTATACTTTGGCAATATCATGAGACAACATGACTCATTAGAAAATGTGATAATACCAGGGAAAATAGAAGGCAATAAGAAAAGAGGAAAACTGTATTACAGATGCATTGATCCATTCAGGATAGCTGGTGCCCTGACTTTGCAGAGGTTCTTATGAAGCAGGTGTTGTGGAGGTCTTCAATCACAGGGTTGCCATAACCAAGGTGACTAAGCAATTAAACAACATAATTACACTTGGCCCTCCATGTCCACAGATTTTTTATCCACAGATTCAATCATCCATGGCTTGAATATATATATATATATATATATATATATATATATAAAATTCCAAAAACCGAAACCTTGATGTTGCCATTTAATATAAGGGACACCATTTCACTACTCCACTGTATTTAATTAGACTTGAGCATCCACAGAGTTTGGTGTCCACAGGGGGTCCTGGAACCAAACCCCAGCAGACATCAAGGGCCCATTGTACTGTCTGAAAAGGCAACAAAAAACAAACCATCACTTTCAAAGTGTATGAAATATACCTTTTATAGACCATCTTGGGTCACATGCTGAGAGAAAAGTGCCATACTGTATAAAATAAATGAAATAGAATTAAAATATATAGAACAAAATCACCATGAGTTTATTTTGTGACACTGAATCTATTAACCAAGAGGAGGATGCTCAAAACATGTCTTATACTAGCTCCAACCCCACTATTTAGGCAGAGTGAAACAAGTGGCTCAGGTGGCAGCAGTTCATAGCTGTTTCTAGCTGCCAGTAACTCTCATCCTCCAGGGCATGTCCTGCCCACCTCATAAAGGTGGCAGTGCTTGTTTATAGCTAGCTTGGCTTTCTCACTTTTCCCAGTTGAACACTGTTATTGGCCAAGCAAGCAGACAGACAAGGCATACATTTGGGGAGACTGATATGACACAAACTGGTACCACCCCACCACTGCCACTTCTCTGCCACCATTTGTCTGAGTGAGGAATGAGCAAAATGACAGGCAGGCCAGTGATCACACAGCGATCATATTCTGGAGGACACCATTGGAACAGTAGTGGACACTGTTTCAACACCAGTATTCATGAAACACCTAGCTTTTGTTACAGTCAGATTTTATATGTGAAATGAGAAGGTGGGAGAGTAAAAGTTGCCATCCTGTTCTTCACCTCAAGTGAGAAAATCTAATGGGTATTTTGGCCTTATGACCAGGTTGCCTTTGGACGCAGAATCATAATGTTTGGTTCTTAACAGGCTCTGAAGGTTTCTCTAGTGATGGGGGCTTGGGAATCATCTCTTTAAAACTTTAAATAAAGCCAAGGAACTGTTTTTCATGGTCCTGCTTGTGCCACATGATTATGCATGGTTCATGAAAATTTGGACTTACTGTGGCTGCATTCACACTGCAGAAATAATCCAGTTTGACACCACTTTAACTGCTATGGCTCAATGCTATGGAATTCTAGGAGCTGTAGTTTTGTCAGAGATTCGCCAAGAGAGCTCTGGTGACATAACAAACTACAGTTCCCAGAATTCCATAGCTCTGAGACATGGCAGTTAAAGTACTGTCAAACTGGATTGTTTCTGTAGTGCATATGTACATAGCTTGTATGTGCCAATTTTACTGGAGATAGAATATTCTGTTCATATTTTATCAGTAGATCCATTGTGACACCACACATAAAAGAGAAATTCCTAGACAACGTGCCATAGTTTTTTGTGCTACATTAACCCAGTAATGGCTGTTCTGACAAAAGATAGCCACAGGCAAATCCACAAGTGTCTGATCCATATCCAAATTTTCTTTTAAGCTAGTATGTCCTGCAGAAATCCTGTGATGATAAATTCCAGTGGTAGCTACATAAGCCTGCTACGGCGAAAACAAAACAAAAAAGTGTCTTGTGGCACTCAGATAACTAATAGATTTACTCTGGCATATGTCTTCAAGGACTAGAAGCCACTTCATCCAATTCAGAAGTGCCCACGAAACTATGTCACAATAAATCTGTTAATCTTTTATATGCCTTGGGGCTTCTTTTTCCCCCTACAAATACAAATTCTAGGTCTAAATGCATAAGGAAAACGCCTGACAAAGAATATTCAAAACTCCATCAGTCTGATCCACAAAGTTTCTCACAGAAAGCTAGTTCTGCCCTTGCCCAGTAACCAAAAATATATTCCATTAGTTCAGAGAGAATAATGAAAAGGGAATTACTAGCATGGGAATTGTGTAAAAAGGGAGACTACATCCATTGTTTCAGAGGTGATTATCATCAGGTTTATGTAAAAAGCTCTGGGGGTTGTATTTGCTCACACAGAAAGCTAAGGCAGCTTGAAAATATGCATTATGCTCAACACCACAATGAGAGGGTTAATTTTTTAAAAAGGGAACTTTAAAGCTTGTAAAACTATATATATATATATATATATATATATATATTCTGTTAACTCTGAAGTGGATTAGAATGTTCAAAGTGCTTCAGGACTTGACACCTTGTACAGGCTGATTTATACTCCAGACATCATAATGCCTACCTACTCCAAAATGACAAATAGCACAACACTGAAATTTCAATGGCAGCCCCAGAGCACTAGCAGCCAACGTATTCCATCTTAATAACAAGGCTCCTGCAATTCTGTTCACTTAACATTCAGTGCAGTTAACACATCTTGTTGCATCCAAATCCAGATACAAAAACCTTCAAATCAAACTATTTACCTCAAGTGAAGTCTGCCTTGAATAATTCACAAAGCAGCAGAAAGCTAGACATGGAGGATGAGGGAAGAGAGGAAAAGAGGGCACGTTTTCGTTTCATTTTCAAGAAAGCTTAAACTATCAAAAATAATGTCACAAAGGCTCCTAAAGGCTACTTCTTTAATGTGGCTATAGAATTTTTGACAGTTATTTTAACTAACAGATTGCAAAAAGTCGTTTTATCTTTCGTAAGTCCTGACCAGGTGGGATTGATCAAAAAAAGGCAGAGAGTCAATAGCAAACAATTGGTTGTGGACTTGATTGCTTTAAACTGAGACAGAACTGATCAGTCAGCCATTATTTCTTTGGATGCTGAGGAGGCCTTTGATATACTGGCTGTTTATTTCACAGTATTTTGAGTTTCCTAAAATATTTTTGAAATGGATAAAAAATATATATATTCAGCATCATGAGCACGGTTTTCTCTTATCCTTTTTTTCCACTGAAATGGAGTAGAAGCCAGGGATGCCCAATGTCTCCTTTGATATTCAATTTGTGCTTGGAACCCTTAGCATGTGCTATTAGACAAATTCCAGGATCAATGGGCTATTGAATTTAAAAACATTCTTTTCACAGACTATCTTTTGTTGTTCATTTTCAAAGCCCCAGCAATTGATTCCTGTTTTGATGCAGTTGATTAATAATTTTAGTGAAACAGCTGAGTATTGAGTTAACTGGTCCAAGTCAGAAATACTGCCAGTGGAACACAAGACAGACTCTTGTGTATTTGAAGCATGGCAATTTCAATATTGTCCAAATTCTATTACTTATTTGGGTATAATTATCTCTAGGCCAGCAGTGATTCCCACACTTTGTTCCTGCATGTCTTGGACTTCTGCTCTCAGAATTCATGGACATTATCCATGATACCTGGGGCTTCTGGGAGTTGAAGTCCAAAAAGTCTGTCAAGCCAAAGTTTGAGAATCTCTGCTGTAGGGATTTATCTCAGACTATTAATCTTAATACAGTGGGCCTTTGCTGGGATTTAGTTCCAGGACCTCCCATGGATACCAAAATCCATGGATGCTCAAGTCCCATTATATACAATTGAAGACTAAAATGGTGTTTTTATGTAAAATGGCAAAATCAAGTTTTGCCTATTGAAATTCAGATATATATTGAATATTTTCAAGCTGTAGATACTTGAATCCGTGAATAAAAAAATACTTAGATATGGAGGCTGACTGTATAACTAATTTGATAAAAGATACTCCACCAAGATTTAGAGGGATGGTTGGACTTAAAGATGAGTCTGTGGAGTAAGATAAACACACCAAAAATGAATACTATATCAAGAAAAGTTCCCCTGGGTATCTTACCAGACAAAATGAACAAAACAAATCAGAGTACAATTTACAATGAGTTTAAACTATCAGAATTTTCAGAAAGGAAGCTAGACCACATGTGAAAGGGATCTAGGAGTCCAAGTAAAGCACAAGTTGAACATGAGTCAACAGTGTGATGTGGCAGCTAAAAAGGCCAATGCTATTTTAGGCTGCATCAATAGAAGTATAGTGTCTAGATCAAGAGAAGAAGTAGTGCCACTCTATTCTGATTTGGTCATGCCTCACCTGGAATACTGTGTCTAGTTCTAGGCAGCACAATTCAAAAAGGATATTGACAAATTGAAGTGTGTCCAAAGGAGGGCCACCAAAATGGTGAAGGGCCTGGAAACCATGCCTTATGAAGAAAGACTTAGGGAGTTGGGTATGTTTAGTCTGGAAAAGAGACGGTTAAGAGATGATATGATAGCCCTGTTAAAGTATTTGAAAGGGTGTCACATTTCAGCATGGAGCAAACTTGTTTTCTGATGATCCAGCGAACAGGACACGGAACAATGGATCCAAACAATAGGGAAAGATAATCCACATAAACCTTAGGAAGAACTTCCTGATAGAACTGTTTGACAGTGGAACACACTCCCTTGGAGTGTGGTGGAGTCTCCTTCTTTGGTGGTTTTTAAACAGAGGCTGGATGGCCATCTGTTGGGGTGGTTAATTTTATGTTCCTGCATGGCAGGGGGATGGACTGGATAGCCCTTGCTGTCACTTCCAACTCCATGATTCTATGAATATACTTTCTCCTCTAGCACTAGCACTAGCAATCTCTCTTCCCAGGACTTTCTTGGCTATTTTCCCTGCCACAGCAAAATATAGGTAGATACTCATCGGTCAAAAAAAGATCAAGTGAACTTGGAAGCTCTGAAACTGGCTAACTAGAATGCACAACTGGGCAAACATCCAGTTCTATTTATACTTCTTCATGAAGCTCAGTCCAGCAAGTATTTTTCACTGTGCAAATTCTTCTGAAGCTGGCAGCATGTGTGGCCTCTACATGATCAGTGCCTGGAGTGAACACAGGCAGCAGCCAAGGGATGAGAGAATGTAAGGTCCAAAGCGAGCATAGCAAGATGCAGTCACTGTAGGTTGCAAGAGATGAGAAACTGCATTATCAAACCAAGGCAAGTGTTTGTTTCAAAGGGTCAGAGTACAGTGAGCTCAGAAGTGATATACAGTCTGGCTGTGTCATGATAACCATACTGAGCAGATGTGTACCTAGGAACAAGAAGGTGAGTGTGTGGAGAGAGAAGAAAGGCAAAAAGTCATGATCAGAAACAGTGGAAGAAATACATCTCAGGATGAAGCTGCCAGGCAGAAATCAAGACAGACAGAAGCAGAATATTGATCCAGGCATATATTAGCATGCAAAGTCAGTAAGCCAGACCAATCAAAAAGGCTACTTAGAATTTCATTTATTTACTGTTAGAAGGGAAATACTGTTATCTTTATAAAAATGGAAATTAGAAATAATTAACTTAATAAATCTTTAATACATGTCAAAAAGTACAAAGAAAACAAAAATAACATCCTCAAAATTAACAAGAGAAATCTTCCTTATTTTTTTTTTAGGCGTAGGAACTATAATTCCTTTTGCATAATTGATTAATGTGGCATACTTTTTATGGGGCATGTAGATATTCTGACTACTTTTAGTAAAAATAGAAACAAAAATGCTGGTTTGTTGCTGTTGTTTAAAGTTTATAGAGGAATCACTTGGTTTAAAACAATTCTAGCTGAAATAATAAAACCCATTACTTGATTTAAAAAGAAACCACCTTTTATCTTGGTAATTAGAATATAAATTCTAGCTTTTCCAAACAAATTTACCAGTCAAAAAAGATATTGCTGAAAATAGCTATTCTTTTAGATTCTGCTAATGAAATTACCTAAACATAGCATTGTTAGAGATCCATATATGTGAAAAATGAAGAGTTCATTTTCAGAAACTAAAAGCTCATATACCTGTCCTTCTTAAGAAAGACTAAGTCACATATAGATATGTTGGCACATATTTCTGAAATTCTTTATTGAGTGTTTTATCTTCTGTTTTATTAATCAGTACTTTAAAACACCCTTTGTACAGCTAGGAAGGATGTTTTAGTCACTGTACATTTAAGTACAATGAAGCCATCCATCTGCCATGAAAGCTTAAATTTTATAGATACAGTCATACAAAGTCAATACAGGTGATAATTTCATCTCAAAAGAAAATACAAATGGACATAAACATTTTTAAAAATGAATAACAATGTCCAACTAGTCTGTTATCAAACTCTTCAAAGATATTTAAGGTGCTATAAAGTCTCACAACGATTTCTAAAAAATAAAGTGTTTTAAAAAACATTTCCAAATTATACAGAAAGAAATACTCCATAAAGTAGTCTATAAATTTGCCTCACTGAGGGTTTGGTACTTATTTTCAGTGTATTTAACTTAACTGAAAGGTTTACATCTGATAATGATGAGTATAAAGTCATGTTTGATCAGACCAAAGGCCTATTCACAGCAATATTGATTAACCACTTGTCTGTAGGAAACCCATAAGCAGGATATGAGTGGAAAGCTGTGTGTGACTTCCCTGGCAACTGATATATAGAGTACTGCCTCTGGTAATAACATTACAACATATAAAGACAGGAATTCCCAACAGATCAATAATAACTACATAATAATAACATTTATGATGCTCATTCCACCAAAGGGTAGAACATCAAACATATACAGAAACAACAACAATAAAAATAACATTATAAATATGTATAGCCACCTGCCTAATATCCCACCAGCCAACCCAGCAACCTCAGGCACAACTCAGGAGCTTAATCTGGTGAATCAAAGAGGAAGGTCTTCAACCCTTACAAAAATGTGTGAGGTCCTCCTCCAGGTGTAAGTGTCAGTGGAACAGACAACAATTCTTTGCCTGTAAACCTGTATACCTTAAATTCTTAGATAGTGCGAACCATCTAAGTTGCCAGGTACTGGGAGAGATTAGAGTGCAGAGCCCTAAATACAAAAACAAAGTTTGAAACAAGCCCTGGCCCAAACTAACAGCCGGTGAGGGGACCTAAAGGGTAAAGAAACAACTGAATATTTAGGGAGATTTAAAACAACCCAGATGTCACTTTTCTGTATTAAGGCCAGAGGAAGAAGAGAGCAAGAAGGCAAACCTACCAATAGGCTATTAGAATAATCCAGGTGTGGCATAACCAAAGCCTGAACAAGCAAATAGGCAGTCTCAATGGTGAAAAGCCTATGAATCCTACATCTGTTTAAAAGATGGAAATTACATGCCTTTTTCACCTCCTTGTGTATGTGGTCATCCACAAAGAAACATTCTACAAGCAGTCCATCATGGACTTCCACACAGAGGCATCAACTGATTTAAAACTGTGGAAAATCCCTGTGTTATCAACACACAGCAACAAATAATAGAACAATTTCCAGACTAGCCATGACTTCTAGTCACGGAGCAATTCACTATTTTGAAGATTTTGATTGAGTAGTCTGATACAAAGTCCATTATTTCAATTTAATAACAAAATATGAATCCACCAAATAAATACATAAAAATGGCACTTAGTTTAATTTTATCCAGGCATTAGCATTCACTAAAAGAACAAATAAACAATTCAAAGTTTAGATTATTCTTCAAATTTGTACAGCGATAGCAAATTTAACTTGCAAATGATGATAACTCAAACCTTTTCAGAGTGATCTGCCTAATTAAAGCATTTACTTAGTGCATCAGTATGCATTACGTAGGTACTGAGCTCTGCAGATTTCTTTTGAAGTGCTAAATGGTGATACGACATAAAACTCTTTGCCTCTTATGATTACAGCTACTTTACATGTTCAAAAAACAAACTCTTCAGTACAAGTTTGCACATTTGTAGGGCAAAAACATGAAATTATTATCAACAATCCCCCTGTGGCACCTAAACAAGGGTGTGGAGGCCATACCTCACAGTGGTTTTCCAAAAGATCCATAGGCAATGAAACAGGCAAGATGATGGCTGCAGTACAGGTGGCATAGGTCTCAGAGTGAATGCCATCTAAGATCAGTGAGGTTTCCTTGTACTGCCTATTAGGCAACAGTGAGGTTGGCCAAAAAAAAAAAAAAAAAAATTCATTGCCTATATCATCTCTTCCTCGACTTGCTTCCTTAGAAATGATGAGGAACCTGCTGAGATCAGGCACAAAGAAACTAGCAGCAAATTTACCAGGCACTTTGAGGATAAATTCACTCATATTCGCTCAGAACTCAAGACTATAGCAGAGCCTGGGGAGCTGTCCAATGTACAATCCAACCAGTTTTCTTGGAATTAATTTCAGCTGTTGCAGCCTAATGATAGGAACAAGATTATTGAATAAGTCCATCCCACCACATGTAAGCTTGACCTTTGCCCATCTCGGGAGAGGTGTCTTGGCTGAGTGGGACCAGGTGGTGGTAAATGGCAAGGGGAGTGTCTGCTGCCTCTTGTAAGATCCCAGTTTCACTTTATCTATTTTACTTGCTCAGCATGAAATATTTTAACAAGACAGCTTTATTGATGAAATGGTCATCCTTTCTCACTCCTTTGGAATGCTAGAGTTTGTTTATTTTAATTGGAGGAAAGATACAGCTCACTTCCACTGTGTTTATTTTCCCCCTCATCAGCAAGAAGCACCACAGAGAGCAGATGAAACACAGCATCAAATAGAAAATTCAAAGGCCTTATATAAAACTCCTCATTTTTGACCTGAAAATGTAGTAGACAGATACCACTGTAGATTAAATATATAAAGTTTTGGGAGATAAATAAAAAAATTGTTTGGATCTTTTAATTTGCTAATATAGTTATCATTAAAAAGTTGAAATTCTCCGATGCTGTGTTATTTAAAATAATTTCAAACACACTTTATCATATGAATCCTTATAATCAATGAGTTGGAGAAAAGCAACTAAGTGATAAGTGATGCTAATTATCTACTGATAAGTGATGCTAATTATCTACTGATAAGTGATGCTAATTATCATTAAACAAAGAGAATTAAAATTGCATGGAACAGCACATTAAAGAAAGTAGATCCTCAGACAAAAGCCTTCCATATAAAAAGATCAGGGCTTGGGACCTCTATTGGTCCCAACAATTTCTCTACCAGAAACTACTCAACGCCACAGGAATTGTCAAAATGACAGAAATGGGAAAAACAAAATGATCTGCTATGTGTTCTTGTGGAGAGTTGATCTGCATTTTCTAAATATTATCTCCCTCTCTCCAATCCCACACCACATGATAGCTGGTTCTTGGAATTGAGCAGTTTCAAAAGTACTTTAGGAGAGTGGAGGACTCAAACATCGCACTGGGTATTCAAAAGCAAGCCTCATCAAGTGAATATGTGGAGGACTTCATCCAATAGATATTTTCAGTTGATTCAAATTTTTATTATTTATGTATTTATTTATCTTGTATTCCTCCAATGAACTCAATAAAATAGACTAGTCCTATTTAGTCCCTTTATGGCTGAAAAGAGATTTGAACTCAGGACCCAGAGTCAAAATCTAACCACACCACTGCACTGGATCTTGTTTGACTAATCAGCAAAGCTGAATTTATGTTGAACAGATGTGCATGACCAATTGTGTGCAAGAAATAGTAATTCCAATGTAAGAGAAAAGTAATCATAAGAGATCCAGGCTGGCCTCCATGTGAGCATATGTTATCAATGAAAACTACAAATTAACCCAAGGACTGGGATCCTTTACCTGGGTGCAGAGCACAGGCTTCTTGGTCTTCTTAGGAAATAATAAATTGCTTCAGATGATGTTTAGAGTGATAGTGGACAAAGACTCAGGATGAATCTGACTGAAGACCCATCAATCTGGGTTGGGGCCCATTGTAGAGTATATGCCACAGAAGTGGCAGCATTTTAGAAACTGTTCTTTCCTCCCTCCTCTAGCAAACTATTGTCCAGAACAGTTATTTGGCTTAGTTAAAGACCTACACTCATCCCTCCACATTTACAGTTTTGAATTTTGCAGATTTGATTATTCATGGATTTTATTAATATGCTCTCTCTAGGAATATCTAGGTCCTCCAGTGCAGCTCTCTATGATCAACTTTAACCAAAAGTCACACTGAAGGACCTAGAGATTCCTAGACAGAACACTCCCTAGCCATTTGTAGCTTTTCCAGCACAATTCTATGGTCAATGTTTGGCAGATGTTGACCACAGAGTTGCACTGGAGGACCCAGAGATTCCTAGAGAAGTGTTCTCTTAGGTAAAAACATTGTGTTTTTGTTATTTGTGGTTTTTCCACATTCATGGGGGGTTATGTACCCCTAACCCCAGCAAATGTGGAAGGCTGAGTGTATTACCTTCAAGATGTCATACTTCTCAGGAGGAGCCCTTAGAAATGTTCTGTAACAAATACGCTCAATATTTTGTGTAGGAAATTGCTGAGATCCATTCTGACATGAACTCCATATTGAAGGTAGAGGCTTGAGGCTAGCATGTACTTTCTGGCTTTAGTTTCAGTTTGTTCAACATCATGATATGGACAACTTGTTTGGAGAAGTAAGGCACACTTATTTGTTAGACCCATGCCCTTTCTGGCTGCTTAGAATTGCCAGTGGAGGGCTGACTAATTGGGTGGGGGAGATTTTCCCAAAGGCTCCAACCCAAAGGTTCCAACCCATCTAAAAGAAGCAACCGTAAGTACCTTATAGAAGAAACCTTCTCTGGACATTACTAGGTAAAAGTAAAGATAAAGGTTTCCCGTTTGACTATTGTCAAGTTGTGTCTGATTATAGGGGGTGGTGCTCATCTCCCTTACTAATCCAGAGAGCCAGCATTGTCAAAGATAACCTGTGGTCATGTGGCCAGCATGACTGCATGGAATGCTGTTACCTTCCCACCAAAGTGGTAGCGATTTATCTTGTACTTTTACATGCTTTTGAACTGCTAGGCTGGCAGAAGGTGGGAGTAGTGATGGGAGCTTACACTGTCATGCAATGCTTAGGTCTCAAACTGCTCACCTGCTGACCTTGCAATTGTCAGTGTGAGCACCTTAACCACTGAGCCACTGTGTCCCTATTGTTAGTACCCTAAATTAACATCCAGTTTCTAAACTACTCTTTAACAGGGTCTTGAAGCAACTGTGGATAGCTATTGGAGGCTAGGGGGCTGCATTAACCTCCCAAAGGACCTTGGAGTGACATACACCACATTCCCTTCCACACAGGGCACATAGAGCATCCTTGCCATGTTTTAAGGCCCTCTGGGCCATTTTAGACCCAGGAGAAGCCCTCTTTTTTACACCTGGAAGTGACTTGGAAGGCTAAGCCAATTGGGCTAGGTTGGTGATACACGTGAAAAGCATCCTCTGTAGCAACACCTCAACAGTTGAACTCTACTCTATAGGAAAGTCAGGCATTTTTGAGTTGCTGATGGGCACTTCAGACTGGGTTGTTTTGCTTTTGAAACCACTCAGGTTAATTGTCCAGTTTAAAATTATTTTAAGCAATGTCTTAATCTATTTTTTAAAGTTTCATTTATATATTTAACATTTTAACTGTTTTATCCATTGTGCATTGTCTTGAGGACTCTGGCATGGTGAGAGGCAATTCATACATCTCTTTTTATAAAAAATGAATTTTGAAAGACTATACTTAGCATCTAGGTTGAAAAAGTTTCTAAAAGTGTTTAAAAGAGTTTCTGAAAGTTCCTGAAACTCTGACCTGAGACAAAGAGAAGTTTACCTAATAATAATGAAAAATACAAAAATAAAATAAGAAATAATTGTTCCTGTTATTGTCCAGTATTTCAGTCTATCTACTGAATTAGGGCAGAGAAGAGAATCCATATAGATATATGTTTATAGATATATATTTTATGAATGTCTTCAGGGAAGCCATTGCAACATGAGAAAACATGTCAATACATGCTTAAAGCTAAAATGTCCTTAAAACAGATTTACAATGTCCTATTTTTGGAGGAATGGCATTCAGAACCAGCTCATCCACTCTTCGAGGATAACTCAGAAGCAAATGTCATATTACTTTTCTACAAACACTGTCCATGCTGATATCAGCCAAAAACATGCATTTATGATGCCACTGTAAGATTATGTTAAACATACTGGCCACAGTTCAGAATTAACAAATCCCATCAATGTCAATGGGACTTAAGCATAAGTTTATTTGCATCAGGTCCATTTCCTTCAATATTAATATTAATGTCTGCATTAGAAAAAAAGATGTTAGATACATCTAACATCTAATGTCTAATGTGGAGAGAAATTATTTTGGCTCTCTAATGCTGAAGATTGTGTAAAAAAAAGCGATGAAAGATACAGTTAGGAAACCCCTACTGCTAACTTTTATATTTTAGAAGAGGTGTGAGGTTTGTTTGCAGCACCTTTACAATCTCAGCATTTTCCCTGCATAATGAGTACAATTCTGGCTGGAAATCTAAATCCCAAATTAAAGCAAATTTGGAATGACTCATTGGACACTCTGTCAGGCTCAAAGCTGTTATGAATGTGAATGTCTTACCTGTTTCAATAAAAATGATATGTGTCTTATGACTTTTACCTCATTAGAACTGCCACTAACTATATTGAGATATACTGTATAAACTCATGTAAAAGTCTAGATATTTTAGTCAAAATATTGAACCAAAAAAACCTGGCTTGACCTATCCACAGGTCAATGTAAGCACTGTACTTTAAAGGTTTTTGAAAAAGGAACCATCCCCTTCTTTGAACAGAGCAGAATAGTGAAAGCTGAGAGCTAAGTCCATCCTGGGAGAACTTAAAAGAAGCACCGACCGCCTCTTCTCTGCTTCAGCATTGCTTCTGGCCTTTTGAAACTTATGTGCAGGAAAGTAGTGACATTCTTTAGCATCATTTTCTTTTGCTTCATCCTTTACATCCTTTGTTACGTGTCCCTAAGTTTTATCCTTGATATATGTGGGTCATATCAAAATTCATAATTTTGGTCCCAAAACCTGTCTTTGACTTAGTCATGAGGTCACTTTATAGTCGAGTATATATGGTTAAGTCTTTACTGCTGAGAGAGAATGTATGGATTTAAGAATGCATTTTAAGAATGGAACCAGAATTGAATTTGTGAATATGAGTAATTCTAGAACTTCCAGCAATCAAACTGAATGTAAGGCAAACCTCAACACTCAAGCATTGGCAAAGAATTACTCTGATGAAAAGATTAGGATGCAATGTCAGAAAAATGGGTGAAGAGATATATTGAGAAGGCACATGCAGAACCCTGAGACAATTGTCATGAATGGTATGAAAACTTCCTGTGAACAAAGATAAGAGCATAATAGATAGGGAAACTAAATTTAGAATTCCTCAGATTTTATTGATCTGTCTATGCCTCCCATTTTACCAGTCTTAGATATGGGTCAAACCGGGGATCTTTAAACTGCCCCTTGGGTAACAAATTCAAAGATGACAATGGCAATTTCCCCAATAGTTCAACTATATATAGGTATCTCTCAGGCATGCAAAAATCTATTACCGCTCTAAATCTCCTGAAATAAGTGTACCAGCAAATTCTGCCATGCAGGCTGGATAAGAACCTCAGATCTGAACTGTTCTGATTTGTCTGCTGAGGTTAACATTAATAACAGGAATAAATTAAGGAATAACAGTGCAATTTTCTTTGATACATTGCTAGGGATTTGACTGGTTTTCATATTAGAGTGACACCCTGAGACCCAGTGTGAAAATTATTTGGCTGGTCAAATAAAATCCATGACTTAATATTTCTAAAATTTGGAAGAAGGAATAATTTTTATTGGCTAAATCTGACCTTATATTAAAATACCTTATTTCTTATTCGTTAAATGCAACACACACCACCCACTCCCCATTACTAAAGGATGCCTAAGAGATATAGAGGATTGGCTTGCTTAGAACCTTCAGCAATGTATGATGTTAGTTTGGCAGTCTTTGAAGACAATGGCAATGGCCTACCTCTTCACCTTTAGTGCCCCCACACTTCTGGCAATAAATATTAATATCCTTCCATGTTCTTCACCCTTTTGTATTGTACATCATTGGCCCTATATAGAAATATACATATATGAACAAGAAGTTAAATATCCCAGGGCCTAAGTATTATTACTATGAGACATTAATGTTCACATTGCTGATGGCCTCACAAGGGTCATAAGTGATGGTCATTATGATCAAAGGAGGAATACAAAAAACACTTTTGTAAATACATTGGGAGAATTCCTCTGCCAGATAATCAAGGAATTCAGTTTAATAAAATCAGATGGTAACCTATAAAGTTATAAATACAAGAAATTTGTTTATTTTGGAACAAAGAGGACAGACATGATTATGTACCCTTACCTACCAGAAGACATAACAAAATTCAAAATCTGTGAAACAGTGATACCTTTATTGGACCAACTTCACTGGCTCCTTCACCAGGCAAAGAAGACAGAATCAAGGTTTGTTTTTCAGCTTGTTAAAAAATATTCTCAAGCCATGTGTAGCTGAATTTTTATGATCATATAATCCCCCTCCTGCTAACCCTTCCACCATATTTTATTGATATTAAAACTACTGATTATAGAAAGTCACTTACAAAAGCTCATTTAAATATACTGACCCTTGCCAAATTAGAAGGCCACTATAATGGTACTTCTTACAATGAAAATATCCAGAATTCTCTATCAGTTATGTAGCTATGTAACCACATTAGTTATGTAGGTGTCTCCTCCTGACCCCCTCACTTACCAAGCTGCAGCAGCTGTAGATAAATTTGTTACATTTTGAATGATAAGGTTTATCGCTCTGGTTATTAGAAGTGCATCTACACTGCAGAAATAATGCAGTTTGACACCACTTTAACCTCAATGGCTCCATCCCACAGAATCATGGGATTTGTACTTTTGTGAGGGACCAGCACTCTTTGGCAGGAAAGGCCTTGGAAAGCCACATATCCCAGGATTCCACAGAATGGAGCTAAAGCACTTAAAAGGGTGTAAAATTGCATTATTTTTGCACTATACATGCACCCTATGTCTAAGTTAACATTAAAACTAAAATTTTCTTTGATGAACAAAATTGTCAGTTAGACCAGTTAGACTAGGTACTTTGCTCAGGGGTTTCTTTCATTCGATACAGAACTTTAGCTAGATTTTTATTCTGGTATTGTTATTGTTATTTCACTATTTTAATATATTGCTAAATATAATTTGCATATGGAAATGATGTGTTTTAATTTATCAGATAAAAATTTATCCTGTTTTATTGTATTGTGTTGTGTTGTACTGTTTTGTTGTTCACTATGGCTTTGTGCTAAATTAATAAATATGAATTGAAGTGAATAGTAAATTGAATTAAAAATAGAACAAGGTAACATTAAACATTCATGATTTTTAAAGGAGAAAGAGATCAGTTTATCTTGTAGATATAAAGCATGTATTAATTTATTCACAGTGAAGCCATAGAAATGCATTCCTATACAGCTGGGACTCCCACTTAAGCAGTAATATATCCATGTTCCATTTGCATGGCTTTCTAATTCCAGAAGAGATTTTCTACCCCAGTACCAACGTAGTAATGTGTCTCAGAACATAACATTACTCATGGTTTGCTTAATTTACTATTCCTGACCATGCATGTCTTACCAGCTGATGTTGTAAGTTGTCATGAGGATCTTGAGATAACAGGGAGGGCATCAAAAGAGCAGCTTGAAACAACAAATATATAACTATTCAAAAATACTGGTATGTCAGCACCCTATTCTAAGTACATGTGGCAGATAAGAAACAGATGTCATAATGCACAAGTCATTTGCAAGTCCATTCTATTAATGGCTCTGAATCTAACTATAGTTTGTTGAGTAGTCATCTGTGCCATCACACAACTGGGACTTGAACCTACTTAGATCCATTCACAGTTCCAGAGCTGAGTAGCTTCTGACAGTAACCCCACCCCATCAGACACCAGCATACATAGCACTAAGAGATATGCTACTCAGTTCCAATGTCTGTTGTACATTTGGCAGACCTGTAAGAAAAGAGGAAAAGAGGGCAGGTTGTGTGAGGACACAGATGATCACTCAAAGGACTAGAGTAACAGATAAGAAACCTGTCATTTTTGTGGGGCTTTCGGGCTATGTGGCCATGTTCTGGAAGAATTGCCTTCTGATGTTTCGCCAGCATCTGTGGCTGGCATCTTCAGAGAATGCCTGGACAAGGATTGGATATATATATCCTGTGTGACCCTGGGAAGGGAGGAGTGATTTGCAAGTGTATTGTTCTGTTTCTAACAGCAGTCCTCAGGGTGGGAGGATATGCAAAAAAGGATTAATGTCTGAGCATCGACAGAGGTAGTGTGACCCTGCTCATGCTCTTGGATCGATCAGCAGCTTTTGACACCATAGACCATTCCATCCTTTTTGATCGGCTGAGAGAGCCAGGGATTGGTGGCACCGCGTTTCGGTGGTTCCGGTCCTTTCTCTCTGGCAGATCCCAAAGGGTGAGGCTTGGAGACAGTTGCTCTTCTAAAATCAAGCTTAATTGTGGTGTCCCTCAGGGCACCATCCTGTTCCCCATGCTATTCAATATTTATATGAAGCCGCTGGGTGAGATCATTCCGAGGTATGGAGCTCAGTGTCATCAGTATGCTGATGATACGCAGATATACTTCTCCATGACCAGATCGTCTGCTCAGACCTCAGATGGCGTCTCTCCTCTCAATGAATGTCTTGCGGTGGTAATGCATTGGATGAGGGAAAACAGATTGAAACTTAATCCAGACAAAATTGAGGTATTTACAGTTACATGCTCGAAACCCGGTTTGGGAATATAATCTCCAGTCCTCAATGGAGTCACACTCTTCTTGAAGGATTCTGTTCGCAGTCTGGGGGTACTTATTGACTCGTCACTTCACATGACTAGTCAGGAGAATGCAACAGTTAGGAGTGCCTGTTATCAGCTTCGGCTGATACGCCAGCTGTGCCCTTTTCTGGATGTGAGGGATCTGGAAACTGTGGTACATGCACTGATAACCTCATGTCTGGACTACTGTAATGCGCTCTACATGGGGCTACCCTTGTGCTTAACCTGGAAACTACAACTGGTTCAAAACATGGCAGCCAGACTTGTCACAGGAACACCTAGGAGAGAGCACATAACACCTGTGCTTAAGTCTCTCCACTGGCTGACGATTAGTTTCCGGGCACAGTACAAGGTGTTGGTTTTAACCTTTAAAGCCCTACATGGCTCAGGTCCATCTTATCTCAGGGACCGCTACTCCCCGTACGATCCCCCCGCATGCTTCAGTCCTCTGGGAGGAACCTGCTACAGTCTTTGAAGACCAGGCTGATGCAGACCTCCCAGAGGGCCTTTTCAGCTATCACCCCCAAGCTGTGGAATGACCTGCCGGATGAGATGCGTCTCATTGCATCCATCAATGGCTTTTAAAAAGCCTTAAAGATGCACCTCTTCCGATAGGCCTTCCCCGACAGTGTTTAACATCCCCAGGCTCCAAATCCAAGACTTAGAGTTTCCTCCAGCTTCTCCTCCCCATGATTTCAGCCCACCCATACAGCCCAAGAATTTTTAGGAATTTTTAGGTGTTCATATTTCTCTGTATTGTGTATTATGTTTTAACTCATTGTTAATTTAATTTTGTTTTAAGGGGAGGCTGGGACAGGATTGTTTTAATTTAACTTTTGTTGTTTCAGTTTTGTTGTACCCCGCCCCAATTACCTGTTCAGAGGGGCAGGTTATAAATAAAAAATATTTTTATTATTATGCTAATTAATCCTCTTTCACACATCCTTCCACCCCAAGGACTGCCATTAGCAACAGAACAATACATTTGCAAATCACTCCTCCCTTCCCAGGGTCAACCAGGATATATATATATATATATCCAATCCTTTTTCAGGCAAACATTCTCTGAAGATGCCAGCCAAAGATGCTGGCAAAACGTCAGAAAGGAACTCCTTTAAAACATGGCCACATAGCCCGAAAGCCCCACAAAAATGTATGGATGCCGGCCATGAAAGCCTTTGACTCCACATAAGAAACCTGTCCTCCTTCTTCATGGTCTCTGTGCCTCAACCAATTGGGTACACAGTGGGGCAGGTCAGCTGAGGATAGATGACAACTGCCCATCCAAACTTTGCATCCAAACTTGCTCCAGTTGAGCCAATAATGATGGATGAAAGTAGATGGTTGGGACCAGGTCACTGCTCTGCACACCTCTGCCTAGGACATAACCAGAGCCATGTGCGAAAGGTGGAGACAGCATGGGTCAAGTGGGATTGCAGTTCCAGAAGTGAAAGTTTGTTAGCAAGCTGGTATGTCTAACTGATGAAGTCAACTACCAATCTCAATATCCTCTGGGAGGAAACTGGGAGACAACGTTTCTGGGTGCCATATTAGACAAAATGTCTAATAGATTTTTGGAAAGCACAGTGGGTGTACAATGACAGGGCCCATGGATGGATCTGTGCAAGTGTAAAACCCAATTGTGTGAGGCACACAGATAACACTTCTTTGGGGGTGAGTTCACACACACACAACAGAAACTCAGACAGTTTTACATTTGGTGGGGAAGTGGGAATAAAGGGAGTGATTTGCATAAAATGTGCTTCTAAGAAATATTTTGTATGTAAATCAAATATTTGGTTTGAACTCATAACAAGATCTAAGCTTATTTCTTTTTTATTTTCAAATCGTGCACAAAACTTCAATGAATGTTCATTGATGTAAAATTATCATTGAGAGGAAGGTAATGAAATAAAAATAGCCACAGACTTCCTCATACCACTAAAATTTAAATATACTTTCTAAACCAGAAAATGTGCTTAGCTAGACTTCTATTTGCTAAGAAATATACACCAAGACTATATTGCTTTAGGGAGAAAAAAAGTTTTCAAAGCTAGTATTTCTGCTGCCCTTTCCTTTCATTACTAGCATGTTCAAAAGACTTCCAAGATCCCAGCATGCCATAGGATTACTTACATAGGATTACTTGGAAATAAACAACTGGCAGATATTAGCATAAGCTCCTCATTTTGCTTATAGATAATATGTATTTGGCACATCACTCATAAATACCTAAAATGCCCTACAGCAAACATTTAACTAAAAAAGAAAGTAATATTTCATTTTCTATGAAAATAGAAAAGTATTTTTGGTATTAAAAAGTAGCATGTTTAGGCAGAAGTGAACAATTAGGAAAAACGGAAATCCTGTGAAGTTAAACAGCTGAAAGTAACCTAAATTGTGCATAGGACTGCTGTTAAAGCAGCCTGCTATGAGCTGTCCAATCTTCCAAGGAAGCTGAAGTACATGTTGGACACTAGAATGCAAGCATTTTTGTCTTTTATCTTACATGTATTTAGTGAAATGAAAGGATGGTTTTAACCATACTGTGGGTTTTTTTGTTTTTGTTTTAAAATATTCTTCTATAATTATGAACCATTCAGGTTCAGTACCATGAATGACTTTGGGTGGCATTAAGGATGGGCCCATGTAGAAAATGAAACTCGGGAAGTTCAATATTATCTGCATTTATCAGTAAGAAAGGAGTCTTGTTGCTCAAATGAGAATTCAGCTGTGGATACAGAAAAATGCCTAATGGTGTATGAACCTGGACTATTCACTTAGCAGTCTTCTATAGGAATGGAAAGTTTAAAATAGGAATAACATAACAAACCACAGAATCTGTAATCAAATTCTGATATGTTTCAGCTACAGACCAAAATTTTCAAAGCCTTTGGGCAACTCAGTTTACCACATGAACTGATTGTTCCCAGCAGAAACCAAATCACTGATTCTCCTAACTGGTTCTTACTAGGATGGCCATAAGCCCAATTAGCAAGTGATCATCAGCAAGTTTCCAAGCGTGCTTCATCCTGATGGGTGAAATGGAGTGCAAAAAAACTTTACTTAAGGGGCCAAAATCCCCGTTAATCAAAATCACATGGTCAGTGAGTAATTTCTGGCCAAGTGAATATTTGCAAGAATACGCTCCCAACTTTGTAGATGTCTGAGAAAATCCTTAATATATACAGAGAACTGCAAGAATTTCCCAAAACACAACACTATTTTCTTGGTCAGAAGAACAAACTGATTAGCATCAGTATTAATGGCTAATCACTTTATTTACCATATAGCCTTGCTCTTAATCTAGTGGCTCTGTGATGTCAAACCAACAGGAGACAGCTTGCCTTGGAGCCACTAGGCAGGATAAAAAGTGCTCTTCAACTAGTAGAAAGCATATTTTGTTCATACACAAAAAAAGCACAGACACATAAAGAGTGAGATTGATGATCTATGACTTTGCAGAAAAAGACTGTACAGTATTGTGTACTGATCTGAAATCCTGAGGAATACAAAGTGTTTGTCCACAACCCTGCACAAGCTCAGGGTCTCATTCATATGTGTGTTAGTATTCTTGTATGCTATTTTTTATGCTGAAACATAAACTTTTTTTTTTTTTTGTGGCATGTGGCTGTGAAGAATCATCCACTGAGACCCTTTCTCTGAGACCGTTCAGGGCAGTGTGTGTACAGATGCTGCATGTCCCTGGAGCGGCCGGATGTTGTTCCAGGGCCACCTAAGGTGGCCCAAAGCCATCCAAAAAAGGAGCACAGAAACAGCGTTCCTTACCAGCAGCCCATTTAGGGCTGCAGCAGTGGCCAGCTCTGGGACTGCAGCATCCTGTTGCTGCATTCCTACGCCAATCAGGGGTCAATTGGGGCTGGAGCAGCCAAAGGCCGCGCCAAGCTGCCAGTCTGTTTTGCCCCTGTCTTACATAACGGTTTGCAGCACAACATAATGTTCTGTTCAGTTTTTCAGATCCAAGACACAACATAGATTCTTTAGCTTTAGAGTCCCTCAAATCAGCCTCCTTTTTTATAAGTCATCAATAAACAGCTTAGCCTAGCACTTGACCAAAGGTCCAAACAGACAGGCCTGATATAGCAGGCCGCAGCCACTCTTGACACTGATTATACCAGGGACGCGGCAACCGCACAGGCCTCCCTGATTCAGGCCACCACTGCAGTTGGACTGGTTCTTTAACTGATGTGGGCTTGCCATGGCTTCTGCACATGCTCGAGGCCTGCACCATCTAAATGCTATGCCTCAAAGGCAACCAGAAGTTGGGTTATTTGGCCCGTCTGTTTCAGGCTCAAGGCTCATTAATTATACAGAGAAAATTACTTTGCATTAAAACCCCACATTCTATTCAAAAGTCCCTACTGAGATATACATGTTTGTTAAACACTGCCCAAAGATCCCAAATTATTTTTAAAATGTTAACTGGCATTAACTTTGACTCTATGAATGAGAGATCTCCAAGTCATCCTATCTTCAACATGGAAGACTATCTCTGGCTTTTTTGAATTTACCCATATACAGTGGTCCCCCGGGTTACGAAGGTAATCCGTTCCGGGATTACCTTCGTAACCCGGAAGCTTTCTTTTCCCGGGGGACTGCTTTCGCCAATGGACCGCGCGGCCAATTTAAAGGGGCCGTGCGGTTTTTTTATTTCGGATCCCGGGGGATCTTTCGGATCCCGGGAGATACAGTAGTGGTCCCGCCGCTTTCGGATCCCGGGGTTTTCGCAACCCGGGGGATTCGTAAGCCGGGGGACCACTGTACAGTGCAGTCTTACTCTTTTCCTACTATCTTCTACCTTACTAAGCATATTTGTCTTGTGTTCTCATAATATGGCCAAACAAGTCTTAGTTTAGTCAACTTGGTTTGTAGGGTGAGTTCACAATTGATTTGCTCTTGGACACATTGGTTTGAATTTTGTCATCTGGCACCACATTTCAAATGAGTGGGTATTTTTTTCCTTATCAGCTTTCTTCGCTGTCCAGCTTTCACAAACATACATAGAGATTAGAAATATAATTGCACTGACCATCCTGACTTTAGTATTCAATGATATATTTTTACATTTCAGGAACTTGCCTAGGTACTTCGTAGCTGCCCTTCCAAGTTCTAGTCTTTTTCTGATTTCTTAACTGCAGTCTCCACTCCACTCCACTGATTGACAATTAAGCCAAGAAAAGGAAAATCTTGGACTATTTCAATGTCATCACAATCTACTTTAAAATCATGTATAATGCCCATGGTCGTTATTTCTGTTTTCATAATATTCAGATGTAAACTTCTCTTTGCACTTTCCTCCTTGACTTTCTTCAGTTCAATCCAAGTCTATGTTATTTTCTACAAGTAATATAGTATCATCTGCATAACTTTGACTGCTGATGTTCCTTCCTCCAGTTTTCACACCTCTTTCTTCCATATCCAATTATGTATGATATGTTCAGCATACAAGTTAAACAAGTTAATAGAATGCAGCCTTGCTTGATCCCCTTGCCAACTGGAAACCAATCCGTTTCTCTGTATTCTGTCCTAACAGTAGCTTTTTGCTTGAGTACACATTATGCATCAGGACAATCAAATGTTGTGGTACACTCCTTTCTGCAAGAAAGAGCAATCCATAGTCAAGAGTATCTAACATCGGAGCATATAGTCCTTCACACAAAACACCAATAGTGGCTGCTCTTCAACTGCTTTGAGTATTTGAGTCTTCAGTTATTTGCAAAACAGGTACATTATTTTACAATGATGAAACCTGAAAAGTTCAGGAAGATCTTTCAAATGTCAGAGTGCTTTCATGTGTCCCATTAACTCAGAATTTTTCAACCACTTATGAATGTCAGAGAATAAATGTGATAGCACTGTAAGCACTTTACCTCCTCCTTCTCATGTTCACTCTACTGCAGTAAAACCACTGGAGGCATGTATATATATTTATACCTTTGGTTTGTCAGATGCTTCATAATCCAGTTAAAGAATATACTTCCTGCTGATGCTGCCTGATTGCATCTGAAGAAAACTTTTAAATGCAGCTTTTCTCTTTTAACTGATTTATATAAATGTATAAATATTTTTAAAATATCATATAGGCAGCACAAAATGTACAGATTTCCTTAAGGGAAACATTATTGTTGCTTTTTTTCAATTCTAAGGGCTTTATTTGCTCCAGAAATTCAAGTAGTTTTAAGTTCTGTGCTGTGCCATGAGTTTTAATAATACAATCATAAACAATACAATAAAACAATACTTTCAGATATAGTCAATATTTTTGACAAAGCCAATTTAGTTATGTCACTGAGAAGTGAACTTTGCATTTAAGTAATAAACAGCAAGCACAGCTATTTCCAAGGGACTAGCCAAAGACCTAGCCATTTTGCTATATTGCAGTGTATACCAAAAGAAATTTGGACACCTTAAAGATGAATAAATTTATACAGAATGATCTTTCATGAAATGTAATCCAGTTTGTCAGATTCATGAAATTATACACATAGGCTGGGTGTAGAATTGTAGAGAGTGAGGTAAGAAGGAAATTAAATGCAGATATTACTGATAGTGACAATTAGCCATCCAGAGATCCTCTGCCATTTCCCCAAATAAATTCAGTCTACAAGTTATTGTACAAGCATGTGTCGATGCTTCTATAGATTGGTTCATTTTTAAGCATAGTAAAGTGAAGCTTTTTGTTGCAGGTCTTTGCACAGGACCAAGGTGTTGTAACTCTGACACTTGATACTATAAAGTTTAGTCAGCAGCAGTGCATTTCTTTCTGAAAAACTATGCTGACTTATTGATAGATTGGTTCATTGCGTTTTGGAGTATTTATGCTAATATACATCAACCAAAAGGCTCATAGACAAATACACACCGTTACAAATGTAACAGCTGTTATCAGATATTTCGGTGGATAACGTATTGCATCTGCAGAGTTCCGTTTGGCAGAGCTGTTTAAGCTGATGAAGGTTCCCCCTGCGCCAAATCCCCTACTTGACCCCACGACAGCCTGCTGCGATGTGTTTAACATTCACTTTGCAGATAAAATCTCTTGGATAAGGACCGACTTAGATGCCAATGTTTCACCAGTATCCACAAATGAAATATCCAGCAACTCTGCTGTTGCCATTTCACTGAATGAGTTTCAATCTGTGAGTACGGATGACGTGGACAACCTCCTTGGAAGCATAAGGAAAACAACTTGCTCTCGATTCAGGTCCATCTTGGCTGGTCGTCCAGGGAGGGGACGCATTGAGGGCATTCCTATGGGATGTCCCTTAGGGAAGGCATTTTATTCCTCCCTGTCTGAAGGAGGCAGCTGTGAAGCCCCTCCTGAAGAAACCTTCCCTCAGTCCCCTGGACAGGAACAACTACAGACCAGTTTCCTTGCTGCCATTTCTCAGCAAGGTGATTGAGAGAGCTGTCGCCTTTTATTATTATTAATAATAAACGGCCTTTCCAAGCGCAGGGGGAACCTTCATCAGCTTAAACAGCTCTGGCAAACGGAACTCTGCAGATGCAATACGTTATCCACAGAAATATCTGATAACAGCTGTTACATTTGTAACTGTGTGTATTTGTCTATGAGCCTTTTGGTTGATGTATATTAGCATAAATACTCCAATTATTATTATTATTATTATTTCTTACCCGCCCCTCTGTCTGAACAATCGGGGCGGGGTACAACAAGGTTAAAGAACAGTTACAGTTAAAATAGTTCAACAATCCCACCCCCATCCTCCCACCCCTTAAAATAGAATTAAACTAACAAAGACTAAAACAAGTCAACATAAAATAAAATAAGGCAAACATATTAAAACCCACAGTTCTTAGCAGTATGAAGTGACATCAAAATGCAGAAGGCCTGGGAATAATCTGGGAAGTTATAAGAGCTGGGGAGAGTATATGGTTTCTTGGAAGGCCTGCCGGAAGAGATGAAACCAATTATCTCGATCCATTTCAAACTAGCTTCAGGACAGGATATGATCTGATGATCTGATCTGATGGACGACCTCCGCTTGAACATTGACAGGGGCAGTGTGACCCTGCTGATGCTCTTGGATCTTTTGACACAATAGACCACTCCATCCTTTTGGATCAGTTTAGAGAGCTGGGCATTGGAGGTACTGTGCTGCAGTGGTTCCATTCTTTCTCTCTCGCAGATCCCAAAGGGTGAGGCTCGGGGACAGTTGCTCTTCCAAGATCAAGCTTAAATGTGGCGTCCCTCAGGGCGCCATCCTGTCCCCAATGCTATTCAATATCTACATGAAGCTGCTGGATGACATCATCTGGAGGCATGGAGCCCAATGTCATCAGTCCACTGATGACACTCAAATATACTTCTCCATGACCAGATCATCTGCTCAGTCTTCAGATGGCATCTCTCCTCTCAATGACTGTCTTGTGGCGGTAATGGATTGGATGAGAAAAAACAGATTGAAGCTGAATCCTGACAAAACGTAGGTACAGTAGAGTCTTGATTATCCGACATAAACTGGACTGCCTGGGAGTTGGATAACCAAAAATGTTGGATAATCCGAAAGGTCCAAGAAAAGCTTTGAAATCACTATGAACTGCAAATGTATTGAAGTTTTATTGCAATAACATTAAAAGTAAATGTAAAGAAATCACTGATCAAAAGTGTGATGTACAGTATAAAGAGTTCAGTCCTCTGAAAATTTAAAGAAATCACAGAAAAATTTAGCAGCCATGAAGTTGGATAATCTGGAATGTTGGATAACCGAAGGTTGGATAATCGAGACTCCACTGTACTCATAGTCTCAGGCCCGAAACCAGGTCTGGGAATACAACTCCCAGTCCTAGACAGAGTCACACTCTCCTCGAAGGACTCTGTTCGCAGTCTAGGGGTACTTCTAGACTCATCGCTCCACATGACTAGTAGAGCTTCATCAACTCTTTGTTGGTACTTAAATTAAGCAAAATTGATGAATGCAACAGTCAGGAGTGCCTGTTACCAGCTTCGGCTGATATGCCAGCTGCGCCCTTTCCTGGACATGAGGGACCTGGAAACTGTGTTACATGCTCTGGTAACCTGACGCTTGGATTACTGCAATGTGCTCTACATAATAATACGTTTTATTTCTAGCCCGCCCCTCTGAATGAGCAATCAGGGCAGGGTACAAAAGAGAATAACAATTAACAAAGCAAATATACAAAGCAGTTATAGCAACAACAAAAATACATAGTAATTATTATTAACCTTTATTTATATAGCGCTGTAAATTTACACAGTGCTGTACATACAATATCATATCAAAACAAGTAAAAAGAAAATCTCCATTCTCAACCCCCATCCCAATCCTAAAACAATGTGAACTATACACAATCTAAAAAGAAAGGAAAAGGAAAAAAAAAAGGGGGGGGGAGGGAGAGACATGACTCCTCCTTAAGTCCAGGAGCCAAGGCATGGGAGTAGCCCAGGTGGAGGTAGGGCAAACAAACTCTCAGCCAAGTCCTCTTCACTGGCAGATGTTGGGGAGGAGGGGAAAAGGCCCATTTCTCCTCCTTATGTCCAGGAGCCAAGGCACGGGAGGAGCCCAGGTGGAGATAGGGCAAACAAACACTCTCTCAGCCAAGTCCTCTTCATTGGCAGATGTTGGGGAGGAGGGGAAAAGACCCATTTCTCCTCCTTAAGTCCAGGAGCCAAGGCATGGGAGGAGCCCAGGTGGAGGTAGGGTAAACAAACACTCTCTCAGCCAAGTCCTCTTCACTGGCAAAGGTTGGGGCTACCCTTGTGCTTAACCGGGAAACTTCAGCTGGTTCAAAACATGGCAGACAGGCTCATTTCCGGAGCTTCCAGGAGAGAGCACATAACACCTGTGCTGAAATCTCTCCACTGGCTGCTGATCAGTTTCCGGGCACAGTACAAGGTGTTGGTTTTAACCTTTAAAGCCCTACATGGCTCAGGTCCATCCTATCTTAGGGACTGCCTCCCCCCATATGAGCCCCCTTGCATGCTCCGGTCCTGTGGGAGGAACCTGCTACAGCCCATGAAGACCAGGCTGTGGAACGACCTGCCAGATGAGATGTGTCTTATCACAACTCTGGACGGCTTTTTAAAAAGCCGCAAAGACACACCTATTCTGGCAGGCCTTTCCAGATAGTGGTTAATCCTCCCGGTCTCCAATGATACTTACCTAGCTTTCTTGGCCATATATCAGATGTCATCCTCAGATTGCCCAAGAGTGATGGTTTTAATATATTGTATTGTCGTATTGATATTGTTTTAACTCTGTGCTAGTTTAATTTCATTTTAAGGGGTGGGAGGTATGGATTGGGTCATTACTTTTAATTGTATTTGTCTTTTACTTGTTGCACCCTGCCCCGATTGCTCGTTCGCAGGGGGCGGGTTATAAATAAAAATGTATTATTATTATTATTATTATTATTATTATTATTATTATTACATACAAAATTATGTAACAAGATTAAACTAAATTTCCAAAAGCTTTTGAAAACAAGGACATTTTAAATCAAGATTTAAAAACAATGCAGGAAGGAGATTTTCATGTAGGTAATTCCAGATTCAGCAAGCGAAAAGGGACAAAGAAGAGTCAAGGAAGAGGAAACCGTTAGCTGAATGAGAAGCCTAGAGTTTCTAGAACACAGATTCTAAGCGGGCTGATAAAGAGAAATGAAGGCTGAAAGATGGGGGGAGCTGGGTCATATAGGGCTTTAAAAGTTTAAACAAGACGCCTGTACTGAATTCTAAAATGAATAGGAAACCAATGCAGAGATATCACAAGTGAGGCAACATGATCAAAATAACAGGCCAAAAAGGATAGGAAGACTAGGAAGGGAAGAAGACTTTGCTTAATTTAAGTACCAACAAAGGGTTGATGAAGCACATATTTCTTTAAGCCTTTGTAAAAGCTGGGCTGAAATCAATAAGCAATGGCATAAACAGAGTTCTCAAGTTTAGGGAATTTGCTTTACACATAGGATAGCATACTACACTGGTGGCCTATGTGATTAAACCATGACATTGTTTTGCTCAATAGTCCATCTGCTATGGTTTTCCTGCCTCACAAGATAAGTTTTTTTTTAACTGAGGAAAATGCTATCATAAGGAAGATGTTGTGATTCAGTAATGAGAAAGAAAAACACCTGGTATGTGGTATGTGGTTTGGTGGGAAAGCCAGATATTTGTGACCTGTATAGTAAGTAATACAGCAGCCCTTATGTGTGGAAATAACAAGACATAAAAACAATGATATGCACTAAAGGATACTTGATCTCTCACCAATGATCTCTCACTATTAAAAACTTCTCTGAAGAGACATATAGGTTATATGTCATAGTCCACAACATGATGAATTGGCATTGGAATGCTGACAAGGGACAATGCACTTCAGTGTTGTATCTATTAAAGTGTGTTCCATCATCTATTGCTTCCTTTAGTTCTAGTAAGGGGGGAAAAGGTCTTTCCACTAACTTTTCTCTGAAAGAGGCTTGCTTCATGGCAATCATGTACAGGATTTATGAGTATAAAATAAAATGTGGGATGTAAAACAACTTGAAGTTTTAGCAGAAACCCAAAGCAACATTAATACGGGAAAATAACTGTATGCAATTATGCCTAAGACAAAAGAATGAACAGCAACAATTGAGCAAGTAGAGACAACATTCTCAAAGAACATTACACAGCTACCACTGTTTGTTTTTAATTTTGTCCACTATGTTTTGTAGGCCAATGCTATTATATCTTGGTCATCCAAACTGAAATATACCCAGAGATACAGCTAGTGAGTTTTACATTGTACATGCTCTACCAAACAGATTCTTTCAATCCAATTATTATTTAGTATAGGATTAAAAAAAAATGTACCCACAACCATCAGGAACCTGGCTGCAAATGTATGGTTGCCAATATAAGGATGCGTTTATCAACAATAATATCATATCTTATTTTTATTTCTTTTAAACTGGTACTTCAATCAATAATTTTAAAATACAGGAGCAATCAATAATAGGAAATTCCTACAAGACACAGAACTGTGAATCTAACACAAATTTAAACAATTCACAGCATTAAACAATGAAAACAACTCTTTGGAATAACTATCTCTTTCTCAACTGGAAACACCAAAAATGGATGTAGTTTACTTTCATTTTTTTTTAAATACCTGCCTAATACTGAAAGGTTAAAAATATTTTTTTTTCTGGAATCAACGGTGTTCCCTATGCTTACACCTGTTGTGAATTTGTTCAATGGTGTCCAAAGCACTATAGTTTGCCTTGGAATGTGACAGTCAGTCCACCACATAACTGTTAGATGACAATGTAAAGGAACAGCTACAATTTCTCTTGGATGCTTGTCAAACTATGCACATTTCACCAAAAGCAACATTAATCAGATAATCTGCTTTTGATGAAAAAATACCAGTGACACATGGAAACAACTCACCCAACTTGTACTTAAAATTGCTCAAGTGTGGCTCACAGTAATCAACCAGATATTTGCAGTTCTACTTGCTGTATTTCAAGAAATCCAGATTTTTCCTTTTTCCTGACTTTGTGGAAACAAAACAGTAATTTCTCTATATACTAGTAATCCTTTGCGGAACTTCAAATGCTTCAATAAACATCCCTTAGTTTGCTCAATTTCATTAATGAAATGCTTATAATGAGACAATCTTGAAGCATTCCAAAGAAATTAGAGTGGAAGAATTCCTTGTGTGTCCCCATTCCCCCCCCCCCCCCTGAATGCTTGGATCTGAGTTGCATCTCTGGGCCTACATAAGGGAATGTAATTTTGGAAGCTTCAAGACAGATGGCTCCTATAACTCCAACTGAGGGACACTGAAAATCTTTTTTGTTTTTCTTAATAGATTTCTCTGGAGAGAACAATGGTAGAAAAAAACAATAAGAAGAACTACACATCTCCCACTTGGAAACAATAGCATAAATGTCCCTCCTGTAAACCTCCATCAATGGGCAGTGAACTTGCACAATAAAGTTGTCTGGACCTCTGTCTTTGCTACATTCCCTAATTTTCTGCAGCTTCTGACATGGTATTTCAAAACATATGCAGACCAAAAAGCTTTCATTTAAATTCTGCATCTCCAGAAAGATAACCTTACTTCCAACAATGTGTATATTCCTGAAGTTTACATCATCATCATCATCATCATCATCATCATCATTTATATAGCACTGTAAATTTACACAGTGCTGTACATACAATCTTATAATTAGACATATCCCTGCCCTCTGGCTTACAATCTAAAAGAGACAACACAGAAGGAAAAGGGGAAAGTGGTGGGAAGGGGATGAGGTCCAGTGGTTCTTCCCTCCCTCTGGGGCCTGGGCCAAGGCAGATGATTGCAGGGAGGGCTTGGCTTCTTAATACATAGTTAAAAGGAGGCATCCTGGGGCAGATGGCAAAATCCTGGGAACGCTTCCGTAAACAATATAGTCTTTAGCTTAATTTTGAATCTGGTTAGAGAAGTGATGAGGCACATATGTGGGGGAAGAAGGTTCCAGGATTGAGGGGAAGTGAGTGAGAAGGGACGAATCCGGGACAGGGCAGTGGAAATCCTCGGCTGGGGCAGGCATAAAACCCAAATCTCATATAAAAGAATGGAACCAACATTATAAGCAAAAAAGAAATGCTGCACTCTAACACTACAAGAAATGAGTCAATGTCCAAGCAGAGTTAGCTACATTAAGAATTTATAACCTTCTGATCCTTATTTTTGAGAAGAGACTGTTTAGAATAAATGTGTTTTCACACATCGCTTTCAGCAGAGCACACTTTTAAAGCCAAGCATAAATCTTTTTAAAAGAGAGCAGACAACACTTCATTTATCTCAAATATTAACTGACAGGAATATAATACCCAGTTTTATGCTGATACAGAAGCTGCCTGAAAGAAAATAGCACTGGATTATGGAAATTTTTCTTATCAAAGTTTGTTTTCAACAACTTCTTCACAGAAATCAAACACCTCCAATGTATAGCTTATCTCAAGCAAAGCTTCTATCTCTAGGCTGGCTCACGATCAGATTGCTTAAGCTGCAATGGGAAATCTTGGAATTCCTACTATGTGAATAATAACCCTCTGGCTCACATGCTCCCTCTTTCTCTAACCATATTTTCCAATGGTTTCCAGTCTCAAGGAATCCCCCCCCTACTGTATCAGCAGTTTAAAATACTAGCTTTGTACTTGCAGTTCAGAAGCAGCAACAGTTCTCTGTGATGTCTGATCTCCAAGAGTATACAGAAGAGGAAAGGGAAAGGTGGAATGTATCAGCTGGAGGCTTTCCACAGGATTTTCAAAGGAAGAAACCATAGTTTTGAGGCTGGCATCCATAGTTTTCGGGGGGGGGGTGGGTTTAATGGTGTGGCCACATTCTGGAAGGATTTATTCCTGACGTTTTGCTGGCAGCTGTGGCTGGGCATCTTCAGAGGGTGGTGGCATGGACATGTGTGGAGTATGCATTCCTGCGGGACCCTTGTTTGGGAGGAAGTGGCTTTTTACATGTTAATGGTGGAGTTAATTTTTGTGTTGTACTATGCTGAAAGGCACAGCCTGAAGGTGTGTTGTGTGGTGGATATGTGATGGGAATTGGTGTCTATTTATATATACTCCACACATATCCATGCTACCCGGTCTGAAGAACATGGCCACACAGCCTGAAAAACTCACAGAAAACTAAAGAAACTATAGTTTCCTGCCAGAGCTCCAGGAGTCCGATCTGAAGTGAAAAATTAACAAAAATATAAAGCATATACTAATTTTTTTCCAAAAAGTCTGAACAATCCAAATCTCCTTACAATTAAATGATGTCAAACACTACAAATCTAAAATGAAACAACCCTTTAAAAGGTCTGAAACAGACAAGATTAATGAAATGTTCTCATAGTGCCCTGTGTGAAAGACACCAGAGGTAAAATACAGTGTAATCTCTGCTGGGAGTGCAACAGTTGGGATAACATCACTGAGGATCCCCTCCTAGGTTGCCTGAAGTTCTCTTCCTGGCACAACGCAGAGCAGAAAAAGATGACTCAAAGGACAGGGAGATTTAAGAGGGAGAATAGTCTATGTTGTTATGATTATAGCTGATCATGTCTACTCTTTCTCTCTGCTTACAGGATGAGGAAAGTAAAATTATTTTTTTCATTACTGAAAACCCATCAGAGTAGTATGAGTCCTTTGTTCAGAGAAATTATTAATATACCATTCAGAGACAGCAGTGGGGTTTTGCCATACAAATATGAATCTGACTGTACACTGTTGGTGTGTCAATACTTGTTCTTTAATTGCAGGATCAGGCATTCCCTAGCCCCACACAGTGGCAAAGACAAACATCTTTCCATACTCTTCCCAGGAAATGCTGCTGTGAGGACTTTTATTAGATCCACTTCCACTTTGTGTTTACATGCCTTCACACCACTGGTTGACATAATGAGTCGCCCCATGAATTTCATATGGTTTTTTAAGGCAATGAATATTTAAAGTTAGATTACCTTCTTCACAAACATAGCCCACAGATGATGTTACATTTTTTAATGGTGTTTTAATGTATTTGTGTGTGTGTCTTCAATTCTCCTGTCAACATAAGGCAACCCAATGAATTTCAAAGGATTTTCGTAGGCAAAGAAAGGTGGTATTGCCAGTTCTCTCCTCTGAAATATAGCCTACAGAACCTAGTATTCATTGGTGGTCTCCCATCTAAGTACTAACTAGGGTGGATCCTGATTAGCTTTCAAGATCAGACAGGATTTGGTGCCTTTAAGCAGATTTTAATTACTGTCTTAATGTGATAACTTGTGTAATTTTAACTCTTTTATCATATTTTTTTTAAAATGTTTTGTTTCAGCCTTGTTGAAAACCACCTTGGATCAAATGTTTGCGAGAAAGACAGGATATAACTAAAATGAATGAATACAAAAGTAAAAATAAAAATAAAAATGTAATTAAACTTTGGGCTGATGACACTGAGAACAAAGTTCAATAACTTCAGTATTTGATATTCTGCCTCAAAAAGCATGCAAAACTTTGTAGATTCCTCATTCTTCAGAAAGCTTTATGCGTTAAACATCTGCAGCTCTTAAAAGGAGCTGAACTTGATGAGGAGAAAAAGATGGTTAAAAGGTGTTAAAGAAAAGGGGCTTTGGAGGTACACAACTTGGGCTTCAGTTTGTGCACTCTTCTATTACATGCAAACAATCTTTCCCACCTCTACTGGTGTCTGACTAAGTGACTATAAAGCAACTCTGCAAGAAATGCTTCTGCATGGAAAATAAGTGCTGTGTGTGTGTGTTCTGTTAAACTTTTTCATGACCCATGACTTGCATAATGAGCAAACAATTTGGCTAGTAAGAATGGGAAAGAAAGTCAGGAGATGAAAAGGCTAATGAGGAATGAAGTGGACAGATATAAAGACTCATGAAAAAGAAAGAGTGGGGGAGGACATAAAAGTAACAGCATGGAGTGTGGGCAGAGGACATTCTAGTCCTGCCAAAGCTAGTTCAGGCTGAATTTGTACCATAGTGGAGAAGGGGGGAAAAGGACTTCAGTTTCTTTAAATAAAAAGGTCACTACATCTGTACATTCTCACAATGTAATTTTCCAGATGGCAGTATCCCATTTCCAATACATTATAATTGGTTTAATTGGCTTTCTTGTTTACTAATTGATAGGGTGATGTAGTTTGAATAAATTAACCTCAATTACAGCTATGATTAAACCTAGCTAAGCAATCACATCAAAAATTTTAAAGGAGAAGGATTTTTTGTCTCCATTGTTTGTCATTCTAGTCCAAGCTGTCACTGACACTTCAGCAAGACATTCTAATTTCCTTTCTTTCGCAGGCAATGATACAGGTGGCTACTTAGTTGTTACAGTGCTATCCTACAGATCATGTTTGGTTGTTACTGGAGGTCTTTACAGGGCTCATAAATAAATGAAAGTAATTGTTAAAATGACATGAAATGTGCATGGGGCGTGATCATACAGTTTGCTACACTTTCATTTTAAAACTGGAAATAGTTTTGAATCATTCAAAGGATTGACTTCAAAGTTCACACACCTAGAAGGCAAACAAACAAAAACTACAGTCAGACCTAGAAGACTGCAAAAGGTGGATATTTTCTCTTATACAGCACTAAATATTAAAACAGTAAGGACAAATTTACGGAACAATTTTTACATGTACTTTAAAGCCACTAGGATAGCATGGCAACCTGAAATACCCAATGGAACATACACAAGACTGTATTCCCTTAATATATGTTAATGAATTTAGAATGTCTACTATTGTATTAAGAGGCCTAGGTAAGAATTCAGTTTCAAATAGAACACAGAAGATGTAGATTTTATTATTCCATAGTTATTCCTTTGCCATAGGCCAACTATTTTTGCTTTTCCAAAACGAACTAAAAAAACTGGGGTGAACTATCTGCAGTCAGCCTCCATAACCACAGATTCTTTATCCATGGATTCAAGCATCCATGCTTTGAAAATATTTTAAAATATATAGATTCCAAAAAACAAACCATGATTTTGCCATTGTATATAAGCAACATCATTCTACTCTACCACTATATTTAATAGAATTTCAGAACCCACAGATTTTAATATCCATGAAAGGTCAAACTGGTTCTATCCTTTTGAACTTCAGCCACACAGTTAAGACATTTAAAATATCAAATGTGTGTTATTTTTTATCACTGATATTCCTTAAAACTAGGGGTTTCCTCTGCCTGTGGTTTTCAAACTATTTTAAAGAATGTTTATAAATGTTTTGCTTGGATCTTATTTTTTAAATGTTTTAAATCTGTTGTACATTTCCCTAGGAGCCCAGAAGGCTGATAGATGATTTTTAAAAATGCTTTAAATAATCAAGCATGCAAACATACACTTAGGTGGAACTAAATCTCACTGGACTCTAATACTACTACTACTACTACTACTACTACTACTACTAATTTTTATTTATAACCAGCCCCAATGTCCAGGCAATTGGGGTGGGGTACAAGGTTAAAACAGACACAATTTAAAAACAGTTCCTATACCCCAGTTCACAAACACCCACCCCTTAAAATTAAATTAAACTAACATAAATTAAAACCAGACAAGAAAAATAACAGCATAATATAACATCATAAAAACCAATAATTCTTTGAGCAGCATAAACTATGGCACCAGGGGTCATAGTGCTGGGAACTAGCTGGGAGATCTCAGAACCTTAGCTTCAGAGCCGGGAGAGATTAAAAAGTTTCCAGGAAGGCCTGCCAGAAGCAATGTGTCTTTACAGCTTTTTTAAAGCAGTCAACAGACATAATAAGACGGAACTCGTCTGACAGGCCATTCCATAGCTTGGGAACAGTAGCAGAGAAAGTCCTCTGGGAGGTCTGCAACAGCCTAGGTTTCATAGGTTGCAGCAGTTTTCATAGGCTGCAGCAGCCATGTAGAGCTTTAAAGGTTAAAACGAACACCTTGTACTGCGCCAGGAAATTAATTGGCAGCCAGTGGAGAGACTTCAGCACAGGTGTTATGTGCTCTCTCCTAGATGATCCAGTAACAAGCCTGGCTGCCATATTTTGAACCAATTGAAGTTTCCGGGTTAAGCACAAGGTTAGCCCCATGTAGAGTGCATTGCAGAAGTCCAAGTGTGAGGTTACCAGAGCATGTACCACAGATTCCAGGTCCTTCATGTCCAGGAAAGGGTGCAGCTGGTGTATCAACCGAAGATGGTAACAGGTACTCCTGACCGTCGCATTCACCTGACTAGTCATGTAAAGTGACAAATCTAGAAGTACCCCCAGACTGAGAACAGGGTCCTTCAAGGAGAGTGTGACTCCATCTAGGACTGGGAGTTGTATTCCCAAACCTGGTTTCAGGCCTGTGACTGTCAGTACCTCCATTTTGTCTGGATTTAGTTTAAATCTGTTTTACCTCATCCAATCCATTACCGCTTCAAAGAAGTCATTGAAAGGAGAGACGCCATCTGAAGTCTGAGCCGACGATCTGGTCATGGAGAAGTATATCTGAGTGTCATCAGCTTACTGATGACACTGAGCTCCATGCCTCCAAGTGATGTGGCATGTCTAACTAGACACACATATTATTGCACTGCTACGTATGCATGTATACCCAAAAGTGTACTAAATAATCTTATATAATTCTCTTTTCAAAATGCTGTAAATTTAGAATTGGTCTGTAATATTACCAGAGGTAAACAAAAGGTAACAATAAGATTTAAAGGGAAAGAAAACTTTAAAAGGTCATTTGAAAACACCATAATCTGTAAAAAAAACCCTGTAGAACAACATCCATTCTGACTTTGTAAAACTTAAACTAATGATGCAGTAACTAATGTTTTAAATACTTTATTCTCTATGTGGAGGCGTCTTTCAATTAACTACTTAGAAATATCTTTGTTTTTACTTAATAAATCCTTTTAAAATGTGGGAATTTTGAACACAGACTTCTGAATGTTCTGGCAGAGAAAAAATTGATGACTACTTTTGTGACAATAATTACAGGATCTCATTAAAACTGTAATTACTTGAAATAAACTGAGATCACTCTCTTGCCCAGTGAAGATAACAGAGGATGGAAATGGTATATGAGAAAATCTGACAGTGAGAGAGGAAGAAGACGAAAAAACTACTACTATTGTTATTATCATCATATACATTAATGAAACCCAGACTTAACTTTACCAAAATCATCTCAAGATCCTGCTGTGCCTCTAAAATTACCACTTTCTCATACTCACAATAGGCACTTATGTACCTACAATTTTCAGCAAGTCAGTTTCTCCATCACTGTATTTACTATGTTCTGTTCCTTTGAAACATAATAAAAATTTACATAATACTTCATCCATTGTTCTGTGATGTCACTGATTACTATTTTGTTTTGCTTAAAATTTATTTTTAAAATTTTTGGTAAAAGTTCTCCAAATACAAACATTATTTATTATGCTTTCATTTCTCCAAGTAAAAGTTGCCATTTAAATGTTGTTAACAAACCATAGGTTCCAATGGTTTTTCTTTCCTTCCTTCCTTTTTGTTTCCTTCCAAGACATTGATAAGCCATTCTTGGTTGTACAGGCCTAAGAAATGGCACTTCTTTTCAAACAGCAAGTAGACCCATTAACTAGTTCTCTGAAAAATACAGATCATTCACTGATCAAAAGGAGTAAGAACTGTCAATTTGATGAAGTACAATTCACATCTCATTAGTACTGAGTGCAGAAGTAATATCCCACATAAAAATTATCATTAAAATATTCACAATTACCAGCTGTTCAGAATCCATTTTATATAGATAAAAAACATGTCAAATTTAATTTATCATATGCTTTCTGCTGTCATATTTCTCCTTCGTTCAATGTACTGAAAAATTATAACATATTCTTAGTAGCATTTGAACTAGTGAAGAGATGAGAAAAGTAACACATATCTGTTATGTAGCAAGGTATAAGCACATGGATGAATAATCATTTTGAAATCACAAAATACTATCCATTTTATTATTGTATTTATGCAAGGATATATTTCTTTTTCTCATTGAACATTGAGTAGAGAACAGCATGGAGTACTGGTTTGAGTGTTGGACTATGAATCTGGAGACCAGAGTCTGAATTCTGTTTAGCCATGGAAACCCACTGGCTGACCTTGGGCAAGTATCACTCTCTCAGCCTTCAGAAAACTCTGTGATAGTTTCTCCTTAGGGTTGCCATAAGATAGAAACAACTTGAAACCACAAAACAATAGCAACAAAATAGCCATCTCAAATCAAATGCATCTGAGGAAGTAAACTTAAGTGTGTGAAAGCTGAAGCTGCCAAATTTTTCTTTAGTTAGTCTCAAAGGTGCTACAAGATTTCTCTACAGCCATATCATATTTATTTATACTGTGCCCTAAAATAAGGGTAAATATGTATTTACCTTCATAATTCCAGTGGATAAGGACTGGTGTTAGCAAAGCAAGCAAATATTAATTTTATATCTAGAAAGTATTGAAACCCTTCCCAGTTTCTGGGGCCATTATACAGAAAAGAGCTCTCCTGCCCATCTGAATAGGCCCTTTATTTCTGAATGGGATATTTCAGTGGTAACCCAAATCATACACAGCACTGGATGGCCACTGATTTATATCACATGGAAAAGGTGAAGAGACAAAATTATGCAAGATAATCTTGAAATAGTTACTTCTCGGCATACAGTTCCAATAATTTCTATGAAGGATTCTGGCATCTGTAGCCCCAAAAATCTGAAATTTCCAAGCTCTGGTCATCACCAGACTAGACCAGAGCACTTTAAGCAGTTTCTGAGGTGCATGTAGTCATGTGGATTTTCTGGGAAAAGTAGAACTAGTAAGTTTTCCAAAAGTCTAAATAATAATATATGATGCAGCACGATTGGTTTAAATGTTAGATGTAAGTACATCCTGTGCTTCATGTAGAAAATACATTAATCGAGTACTGTATTTGTAATAATTTAAAGAAAATAGAATATATTCTATTTATAGTGTATTGGGGAAAAACATTATATCTGAAGGAACCTTTTTAAGACACAAACCTAAAGAGGGCTGTATCTGATATATCAACAGTTTATTTTTATTTTTCTCATAATATATATCTTTAATACCTTCAGCTTCACTCCCAACAGTCTTCATTCATTAGTATATTCCTCTGAGCAGTCGTTTGTCAATACAGTACTTAATTCCTTGGAAGAATAACTAGAATATTACATCATATATTTAGCCCATCTAACATCAGTGATTGGGGTACAACAGCCCTGTCGACTACAGATATGTGTGTGTGTGTGTGTGTCTATCTAGTGTGGAAAATGTTAAACCCCATCTCTGTAAATATGACCAATAGTAATTTTAGGAGAAGACTAGCAATATCAGGAAGAAATTATTGATGTATTCATAGCTTCACGGGAATCTCCAGCTGGTCAGTTTGGGAAACAGGGTTCTAGACTAGACATACCTTTGATTACACCTAAATATTAGGAAGAACTACTTGATGGTAAAAGTCCAGTCAGCCTGACATCAATATCGGGAAAAATTCTACAGTAGATACAGTTTTAACTCTACAGTCTTAAAGTGGGCCACTGCTGCGGTCTGGAAGAGGCCGCCAGCAAGGAGCGCTTTGTTTGTCCTCCTTTTTCCAGCAGCCTCAGGTCGGCTTCCAGCCACTCCAGGGCCATGCGCTATGTGCATACTCCACTTGCAAAGTAGCTGGAAGCCACTCTATACTGCCCATGATTTTGGACCTTAGACAACATTATGATGCAGCTGCAGAAAAGCCAGTATGATCAAGGGAAATAATAGTGCCACTCTATTCTGTTTTGCTTAGAACTCGCCTGGAATCCTGTGTCTAGTTCTTAGCACCACAATTCAAGAACAATATTAACAAGCTGGAGCATGTCCAGAGGAGGATGACCAAAATGGTGAAAGGTCTGGAGACCATGCCCTATGAGAAGTGGTCTATGGAGCTGGGTATGTTTAGCCTGGAGAAGAGCAGGTAAGAGAGGATATGGTAGCCATGTTTAAATGTCTGATGGGATGTTATATTGAGGATGGAGAAAGTGTGTTTTCCCCTGTTCCAGAGAACAGGATATAGAACAATGGATTCAAACTACAGGAAAAGAGAATCCACCTAAACAATTGGAGTATGGTACAGTCTCCTTCTTTTTAGGTTTTTGAACAGAGGTTGGATGGCCATCAGTCAGGAGTGCTTTGACTGTGTATTCCTGCATGGCGGGTGGTTGGTTTGGATTGCCCTTGTGTTCTCTTCCAATTCTATGATTCTGTGGTCCAGTAGGGCCTTTTTAAATTTTATTAGGCACTGCCCAACCCTCTTTAGTCTTGCCTGCACTGGCCAGGGTAAGTTTGGGGCAGCCCTGACATTATGTTCCAGAACGAGCCCCGAAATGGCCACAAGGGTGGCTGCTTGTGGTAACATAACACTGTTCGCATGGGACAGCTGGACCACCACTGCATCAACATAGCTGTCCTGTCCTGTCCTGTCCTGTCCCCAGAGTCATGACTACCACTTCCATACCTGCTGGAGCACCATGGACAGGATGCCCAGCACACTTCTCCTGCCGGTGGGATGGCCCATGCAACCAATGAGAAGAGAGAACAGAGGGTTCTCCCAATCACATGGATGTGACCGGGCTGGGCAGCCATGTGTGAGGATGGGGACTTTGCCCATGCAAGCAAGGTCTTTGTTGTGCATAGAGTTCCACAATCCTTCTTTTCAGATGAGGGTACTGAATTCCTTAACCTGTTAGATTCATATTTTTATGTCTCTTGTTTTTCCAAGATCTGCTACATTAAAATTATATAATAATTAACAATGTGTCAATATTGAAAGATTAATAGACCCTACACAAGAGAGATTTACAATCTAACCAACATAATACAAAAAAAAAGAAAAAAAAGAATGTGGAGTGAACAGGTAAATAAGTTGGGAGACAGTAGTTCTTTCACAGGCCAGATTTATCTTAATTGCAATAGGATAGGTGTTAATTTTGTTATAGATTTAATTATTTTAGCACTACAGTGCAAAGATTGATGTAACAAAATTAGCAGTGGAATGAGTCATAGCTGCTAATGATAATTCTCACTTTAACTGAATAATATAATCTGAATCAAACATGGGACAAAAATATACTCTGCACACCATTATTGTTAAGTGCTGCAAACTAATTATCAACGTTTTAAAGCCTGTAATGGAGAAATGACTAAACCTTTGCACCAGTGTACATATTCAATGAATAAAAACATTCATTTAGGTATCAATGCTTACATATTTTTAAAGGAACTAAGCAGCTTATGAAACATTTTGTAACTTTTACAAAATTTGAACATTTCAGTAAAGGAAAATATTGATCTATTTTATACAGCTTTTAAAAGTTTCTTTTTTAAAGTTTTCACTGCAGTTTTAAAATGTCAAATTGATCCAAGTGGACAGTAAGCAGGACAAGTTGAGTCACACTCTGTCTTTCTACTTAAAATAAGTCTGAATTTATTGAATTGTATTTATTGGCTTTGGTGTATCAGGTCCAATCACGAATAAGCAATGCGATGAAAGTGCCACTGTCCCTCCAGGCTGCCCAGCTGCAAATTAGGCTTTCTGGTTAGTTAAACCACATTTTCCTGTGAGATTCAGCACTGCTGATGTCTACAAGCCAAGACTGTAAAGTAATGGCACAAAGGAAAATCTTAACAGGGAAGCTATTTTATTATAATGTACTGAAGATTAAAGGTTCAAAACTTCTGAATCTGTCAATAGATAGAACTTTAATAATATGAAGACATTATCTTTCAAGTACAAATTTGCCAAGAGTAACCTTGTCCTATACCTGCAATTATCTTCCTCTAAACTGATTGTTGTTGACATATGTAATTAATGCTTACAAAAGGACAAACCAGGAATTAAAGCAGACAGCAATTATATCAAGTGTAATGCCTGCAGATTAATGTTGGCATAATGAATGCTCATTGTGTTTTAAACACAACGTAACAACTACATGAAGAGGTCTTGAGAAGCTGGCTGAGAAAAAAGTAAGATCATTTTCTTTTAATGGGGCATCATGCAAGTGCTGACACGCTTTGCCCTCCTCCCCTCTGTCAAAGTCATGGAGAAAGAAGCTGCATGTGTACCAACATACCTAAATAGTCCCTGTTTGGTGGATTTACTCTTTTATTCTTGTAGTTGTTGGTGAAAGTCAAGTATTAGAACTGTATAAATAAAATGTGCTATATACCATACAGGAAAGAACTATACTTTTTCACAAGTACAGGAAACACATTCTATTTTTCAAAATAAACCTTTTTGTTTTGAACAGTGAAAACACTTATTGTAATCTTGCATTAGTTCTCTTAAATAGTTTCACCACTGCAACAGCAAAGAGTCATTCATGCTTTGTTATGTTATATATGTTTGTTAGAGGTGGCCATATGTCATATTGGGAGGGGCACGAATGTAATTTCTACTCTGTCATATGGCAGAGAGATAGGTTTACCAAACATTCACTGACCATTCATCTGTCTGTCTGCTTGAAAGAATATAATCATTTGTGTTAAAGCTGCATTGGCATGTATATTATTTACTTTGGATATTCTGTTTGCCATTTATTTAAAAGGAACTGATGACTGGTTTTTCCAAACTAGGACCCTAAAGTGTCTATTCTTTCACGATAGACATTACATCTCTTCTGTGGTTAGCTGTTTTGAAGAAATAGCAATTTCAGTATATAGGAATACATAATTTCAACATACTTTTAGAAGCAATTTTATGTCCACCAATTTTAAGTTAAATAGTCATCTACACAATTCATCTTGTACTCATAGGCACTGCAGTCAATCCAGGTTGAAAGACAAGTGGCTAACTTCTTCATCCCACCTAATGAACTGTTAAAGGTAAAGGTTTTTCCTTGATAAAATCATCTAGTCGTGTCCGACTGTAGGGGGCGGTGCTCATCTCCATCACTAAGCTGAGAGAGCCAGTGTTGTCAAAGACAACTCTGTGATCATGCGGCCAGCATGATTGCACAGAATGCTCTTACCTTTCCATAAAAGTGGTACCTATTTATTTACTTTCACTTTTACATGCTTTTGAACTGCTAGGCTGGCAGAAGGTAGGACCAGTGATGGGAACTCACTCTGTCCCACAGCACTCGGCCCTCTACCTGTCAATCTTGCAATCATCAGAGTCAGCATCTTAACCACAGAGCAACCGTATCCCTGGCATGAATTGTTATGACAATCACAAAATTGTTGGACAATCAGCAAAAAAGGTTAGACAATGAATTGTTAGACAATCATTGTTAGATCTAAAATGAATTGTTGGACAATCACAAAAAACAAATTAGACATGAGTAAATAGGCTTTGTAAATTTTTTTCATTTGCCTGATAGCCAACAGATTAGACTCTTGCACTATACAGGTTAGAAACATTTGACTTAGCCTTTTCAACTTAATATAAAGTGATAAGTCCTTATAGCCTAACAAGTCCACACATCATATATAGTAAGTAGAATTCTTTAATTTTTAAAAATTCCAATGTAAGCCTCTATTTGTATCCAGTTGTGTCTCAAACCAGAATGTGTGTGTGTGTGTGTGTGTGTGTGTACATGGGCAAGACTTCGCCTGTTATCTTATAGTGACCTCATGGATTTCATAGGGGTTTTTTATGGAAAGAATATTTAGAGGTGATTTTGCTAATTCCTTCTTCTGAAACACAGCCAACAGCATTTTAAAATAGTTATCCAAACTTATCTTCACCAAAAACAAACAAACAAACAATAATAAACAAGGTGGATTTGATTGAGAGTTAGCTGCTTTCCTCAACCATTTCTGAGCTTCATGTGCAATCAGGGATTTTAATCAGCAATTCAAAATTCTGCCCATTAGACCTTTACAAAAGCTTTCTTTAACACCTTTCCTGAAAGTTGGTTATCTCTTCTTTGAGGGGGGGACTTGTTAACCAAGGGGATTGTTTCATAGAGCTAAGTAAACATATACAGAGAGAAATGTTTTCAGTTAAAGAAAAATAAAATTCAAATTCAGAATAGATTAGTTTACATTCAGAACTGTAATATTTATATATTGATCAGATATTTTTAAGGACTTTCTACATAGTAAAATCATCACTGAGTATACATTATAAAGTAAGCATTATTGACTGTTTTGAAGGATACCGTTGCTCATATTTGGTCAGAACTTGATGTCACAGTTATTGGAAAGTCTGGGTAGGTGTCAAATGTACCATGTGGTTAGGCTTCTTGGGATTAGATTCTATTGTTGCAGTCTGAATACCCTTGAATTAGTCTATTGTACAACATAGATTTTTTATACTAGCTCATCTTAAGTGGTTAAAGCCTAGCAGAGGTGGACTGACTGTGTGGTTCCAGAAACAGGTAAATGCCTCATTCTGCCAGGGGAGCTGCCTGCTGCCTTTAAGGAGACTGTACTGTGCCTTTTCTGTGGAGAACCTCCTTGGACTCAGACGTGTCAAAAGAAATTCTGTATTCTTGGTGAACCAAGATTCAACACAGAAAGCCAGCATTAGCAAGAAACTACTTTTTATCACTTCCTTTTACTTGTAATTCTGCTTAAGGTTCTAAACAGAACATATTTTACATGCAAAAGGTCTGAGGTTCATGCTTGGCATTTTCTGAAACCATGGAGAATTAAAGCCAATTACTGAAGACAGTAATGAACACAGGTCTAACTTTGTATAAGGTAGCCTTCTTGTATACCTAAAACAGCACAGATCTGTCACATCTGTTAGTAAAACTAAGAAAGTGGGGGATGATTCATACTAAAATGACTGATCAAACAGTGTAACATCTGAAAATAGGCACCAAAACCCAATGCACTTACTGGTGAAATTAGAATTGCAGACTAGGTTATAGTTTTCATTCCTACTTCTGAAAGCAAATGCATGCCACCAATGACTAATCTGATGTAACAGAAAACTCTTCTTCCATAAAAATTAATTAACTCCCTTATTTGGAGAATGTGACAGAGGAAAGAGGGCACATCCACAGCATTTACTCCTATGTTGTGAAACTCCAGTTTGGTGTTATATTAGAACCAAGTCAGCATGGAAGATTTTCCAGAAACTCTGATACGAAGACATGGGCTCACATCTCTCTCCTATGGTCCTACCTAAGGCTTGGACACTACCATGGAAAACATGGAAAACTGGGCCAGTGCCAGATCACACATGCTCCATATCATTCCTTTAGCACTATGGTACACAAAGATGTCTTCAACATACAATCATTTATTAAACTTTCCTAGAACTAAGAGTTAATTAAATGCATAGTTCCAGGATAGTCCTGACCTCTGGGGAAGTGTTATAAATCACAATTACTTCTCCTGCCTTCTGCTTCAAACTGAAAGCATCCCATGGTAAAACTTGAAAACTTTTGGGCTTGTCTCTTAAAAAAGAGTACATAAAATTTATTACACAGTGACGCTAACCAAAGTCAATATAAATGACAATATTCAATTACAAAAAATGTAACACAGAAAAACTTAAGACTTAAATATTGTCGCAGAGCCTAAATTGCATTACTTTTCAAAAATATTTATTGAGCCAAACCAAGAACTGTTTAATCTATATCCTAGTTGGTATTCTGAATATGTTTTCCTTCTACTGTTCTAAAGTTTGTCTTATTGACGTTAGTGGCACAGGGCTGATTGCACAATGATAGCTATGTTGTTAAAAATACCATATATACTCAGCTATAAGTTGATTTCATGTATAATTCAAGGACAGGTTTGGGGGCCAAAAGTATGTATTTTAATATGACCCATGGATAAGATGAGAGTAAAATTTAGGGGCATGTAACATAGGATCTAAAGGATAGAATCATAGATCATAGAATCATAGAATCACAGAGTTGGAAGAGACCACAAGGGCCATCCAGTCCAGAAAAGCTGACAAACATACACAAATGTCTTGTTCAAATCCTTCAAAGCCCAGTTCTTCTCTGTGTTTATTGAGGGGAAAGTGCCAAACAGCTCCCACCACCCCATTTTCCTAACCAGACATTTAAAAAAGGCTAGAAGTGGTGCTGTTGTAGAGAGAGTAGAGGGGACCAGTGCCGCTTTTAGGTGCTTCTGTGATGGCTTAAACTGCCGCCTTTCACCACTCTACTCAGAGAAGGGCAGTGATATATTCAAGTTTTTTACTCAAACTCTAAACTTAAACCCCAAGTCTCTACCTTCAAGTCTCAAGTCATAAAATCATAGAATCATAGAGTTAGAAGAGACCACAAGGGGCATCCAGTTCAACCCCTTGCCATGCAGGAACTTCCAATCAAAGCATCCCCAACAGATGGGTATCCAGCCTCTGTTTAAAGACCTCTAAGGAAGGAGAGTCCACCACACTCCGAGGGAGTGTGTTCCACTGTCCAACAGCCCTTGGACAGGAAGTTCCTCTTAATGTTGAGGTGGAATCTCTTTTCCTGTAGCTGGCATCCATTGTTCCGCATCCTGTTCTCTGGAGTAGCAGAAAATAAGCTTGTTCCCTCCTCAATGTGACATCCCTTCAGATAGTTAAACAGGGCTATCATATCACCTCTTAACCTTCTCTTCTCCAGGCTAAACATCCCCAGCTCCCTAAGTCCTTAAAAGATACCTTCAAATCAAGTCTCAAGTTGAGGATCAAGTCTGGTCAGGGTCAACTAAAACAGGATCAACTATAACGGGGGGGGGGGGGGGGTTGCGTCTTTTTTTTTCTCAGAGGGGAACAGCAAACATGTTAAGCAATGTACATGAGGCATGATCTGAAGTCTTCTTGAGAATCTGTGCAGAAGCCTTCTAAAGCTTTTGATGGATCTTTGCATTTCAAACCCATTGCCTAACACATTTGCTGTTTCCTTCCAAGAAATATATCCCATGCTCTGGGAGTGGGTCTTGTCTGCTGCTCAAAGTGAATGACACTAGCAAGTCAGTCACTAATAATATACAAGTCACAAGTCAAGTTGAGGCAGTGAATCATTTATTGCTAAGTCAAATCCAAGACTAATCATTGATGAAACTTGAATCCAACTTGACTTCAAGTCAATCAACTTGAGTCTACATCACTGAAGAAGGAAATGGCTTATTTTTGGTTAAGAGTTAGAGTACAGTACTTACACTGACCCATGGATAGGTTGACTAAGATTTTTTGGGGTAAATTTTTGACTAAAATTTCTAGACTTGTACATGAATTTATACGGAATATATTTTATTTTATTTTGCAAGCACTGACCTTCTAATACTTACACTTAGAAGTATTATAAGAACATCTAGGTATATAATGCAAGTGCCAACAGTAAAGATGAAATCCCTTTCATACTAAGAATTATTATATGAATGCAATATGCACCAGGAATATAAATGACATCAATAAATCTTGTGAATCATCTTTTGTTGCAGTCCCAACTCATTACAGTTAAAGCAACAGATTTAAGCTTTTATCATTGTATTTTATTTTATATTTTGGTGTATAAACGCCATAGTTCTGAAATCAAAATTCATATCGACAAGGCAACCTGAAATACACTATACACTAAGACAACCTGAAACCACAAATTGCCTATTTATGTTTTGTTTATAATTCTAAATGGTATTGATTTTGTGTCCCATTTGTCAAGACCAGTAGTTCTTAATCTTTTGTCCTCCAGGTGTTTTGAACTTCAGTTCTCAATGGCTCTAAACAGCTTGGTCAATGGGCAGAGATTCTGGGTGTTGAAGTCCAAAATATCTGGAAGAACAACGGTTGAAAACAACTGGTCTAGATAGTCATTCGCACCAGTAAGGTTCTGATACCAAAAACAGGTATGAAAAGCTAGGAAAAGCGAGAAAGCTATTTCTGTTACCAGATTTCACCAAGGTAAAATAAGCACAGGAACAATGTTCAGACTTTAAATATAAGCATTTAGACATAAACACTAGTGATAAATTACAGAGACAGGTGATTCATCAGCAACGATATCAATGTTTTCTGCTTCGAAACACTTATTCCTACATTATCTCTGAATAAATTGTCTCAAAATTAAAACATAACAAAATTATATAAGAATTACATATCTTCACTTATGCTAATATAAATAATATAGAATAAACAACAGTTAAATCATTATAATCTGATTTTATAGCTCAGTCATTGAAATCCATGTCACCTACAGAAGAACACAGGATTTTGAATAATAATATGTGTAATTAGATACAGTAGCACAATCCAAAATAAACAATGTTCAATTGTGTTGTACATTCATAACCCAGACCCAGCCTAGCCCTACTTAGAATACTTGATGAAGAATCACAATTCAGACTAAATAAAACCGAAAGCTTCCTGAATCTGGTGTCGTTGCACACCCCTCATAGATTAAATCCATGATAACTCAGCCATAGGGAGTAAAAGGAAGTGGCAGAAAAGAAACAGAAATTGTCAGTTGCAAAGAAAGTAAGTATGAATAGTCGTTTCCTAGTTATATTTTGTGTTTTATGCGTTAGTCTGCCAAATTAGAATAGTACCTATGCTCCATGTGGAATAATGAAATCTACTCTTTTTGCTCTGGTTATCAAAGCTTCTCTAAATGTTGAGCTGGCAGGAGCAGGCTTGTAACAGACACCTACATCTACCCTTGATTAGCCATTCTAGAAAACTAATTATATAATCAATAAGTCAATGGCACCTCTGATAAGCAAACCTTGTCTTTAACATAAAGCAATACTGTTCCCAACATTTAGCAGGAAAGCTAAACTGCATAATTGCTTTATACTTTGTAGCTATTAACTCTCTGTTTCAAACACAAAATGTATTGTCTATATGTGAAGTATAATTGATACACAAACCAACTGTTCAGAAAAAAAATAACAATATTAAGGAATTTTTGTTTGTATTGAATGAATACAGTTATGGTGTGAAAATGAAACCTCCTGAAGTTGTCATGAGTAAGAGATCTTACACTCTGAGCAAGCTGTATCTGATTTGAGGAGTCCATCAGATTAACGGTGCACCTAGCAATTAAAGTACAGTTGGCAGGTGTAGCTGCCAATTGCAGAAGCTGGTTGATAAAACAGGAGGGAGAGTCTTCAGACATTATTAGTTTAGTAGAACATTAATTTCCAAATATCAAATCATTCTTTCCTCCTTTGTGTTGGGTTTTATTTATAAAGCCACAAAGCAACGTGAATACACACCTAAACCTTGGCATTAGAATCAATAAACAATTTGTTGTTGTTGTTGTGTGCCTTCAAGTCATTTTGGAACCCTAGATTAAATGGCTGTATTCAAATGGATGATCAAATCATATCCTCGATCGAGCCAGATCCAATACAGTGACTCCAAGAGAGCAATTCCAAAAGCCCTCAAAGCCTAAGTATAATCTCATGGAATATTGCCGGCTGGGGAAGGAGAAGTGGCGATGTAGACTTTATTGAATATATCACCAAATTTGACATAGTCTGTCTACAGGAGACATGGAGTCTGTACGACATATGTCTTCCTGGGTATATTTCCCTTAATGTGCCAGCTGAAAGATCCAGTAAAAGGGGACGGTACAAAGGAGGATTAGCTGTTTTGATAAAAATAAATAGCGGCCTCAAGTATATATCATTGGCCCCCTGTGAGAAAATTGCACAAGCAATTCTTTTACAGTTTGAAAACGTTAAAATAATCTTATTTAACATCTATATGCCGGCAACTAACAACATGCAAGCTTCCTCTACTCACTGGGACCTCTTGTCAAACTATCTAGATGATTTGATAAATAAACCTGAGCCCCCAGGGTGTTTATTGATGGGGGACTACAATGCTAGAATTGGTCCCTCAAATGACCATCTCTGTGAGCAGTGTATGATTAATGTAAATACGCCACCTTTTCCTTTGAACCTTCCTCGAGTTGGGATGGATCCAGTTATAAACAAAAGCGGGTTATTTTTGGCAAATCTGTGTGTTACCCATAACCTGATCATACTAAATGGCTCTGATTACTTCCCAAACACCAACGGTTTTACTTTCATATCATCAGTAGGGAGGAGCTCTATCGACTATGTAATATCTAGTCCTGATTTAATGAAGCTAATTGCAGACTTTGAAATCTCCAGTAGAGTTGAAAGTGACCATTTACCTCTTTATGTTTCCTTGACAATACCTAATTTAGTTAATGCATCGCCCACTAGTAATGAAATGTCTGATAGATATGAAAGATTAAAACGAATTTACTGGAATTCAAGAACAATGGATGCAATTAGTAAAAGTTATAATGATGATTGCGTACTAATGGAAATTAATGATTTAGCAAATTGCATTTCGATAGATGAGGCCTTGTTAAAATACAAGAACATAACATCCACTTTGAGTAGTAGAACATCCAATTATATTTACCCATTGAGAGGGAAGAGCTCCTGGTTTGATAAGCATTGCCTTATACGGAAAAGAAATCTTAGACAAACATTCCAACTTGCTTTGGACAATCCGGAGGCGAATCTTAGATCCTACTTAACGGCCCGTGTTGAATACTTTAAATACACCGAAAACAAAAAGAAATCTTTTTATCATCAAAACTGGGCTAAGTTAGACAGAGATCTGAAATCTAACGATATTAAATCCTTTTGGTTAGCAGTCAGGAGACATTTAAACAACGATATAAATCTATCTAATTCTTGTATCCCACCTCAAACTTGGGTAACATATTTTAGCAACAAGATGCAATCCCAAATAACTGACAATATTTCTATTATTATGAACCCCTCTAATCTTTGGAGTCCAGTCTCACCGGACGAAGTCCATCAATTAATTTTAAAGTTAAAATCTGCCAAATCGCCGGGGTATGACACCTTACCCGCTGAAATATTGAAGTACTGTCCAGAAATTTGGACCAAAGCATTGGCAAATTTATTTACCTTAGTAAACAATTCTGGTAAGATGCCAGCAGGCTGGAAAGATTCAATCATAATCCCAATATTTAAAAAAGGTGATAAACAAGATCCAGCTAATTACCGCCCGATAAGTTTACTTTCTATCGTGGGAAAACTTTATGACAGCTATTTGGCTATGAAGCTTCAAAACTGGATGAATACTCAAACTCTCCTAGGGCCTGAACAAGCGGGCTTTAGAGGCCATATGTCTACTACAGATCATATCACAGTCATTTCATTTCTAATCAGTAAATATTTATCTCGCCCCAAAGGGAAATTATATGCTGCATTTATTGATCTAAAAGCGGCTTTTGATCTTATTCACCGACCTACACTATGGAGCAAATTAAATAGGCTAAATATAGATCCAAGACTTCTCTTTTTGTTAAGCCAAATTCATACTAGCAATGTTTGTAGAGTAAAATTCACTGAAAGTGGACATCTAACTGAGCCTATCTATTCAGAAATCGGGGTAAGACAAGGCTGTGTTTTGGCCCCACATTTATTTAATTTATTTGTGGCCGATCTTCCATCCTTCATGTCAGCAGTTGATACCCACCCTCCCGTTTTAGGAAATCGCCCACTTTTTGTGCTGCAATATGCTGATGACACTGTACTACTCTCATTGTCACAAGTGGGCTTATCAAGAGCATTGAATAGATTTAGTGAATATTGTGTTAAATTCCACCTTCAGATAAATGCTAATAAGTCAAAGATTTTGGTCTTTTCAAAAAGTTTTGCTCCAAGGGTGTGGAGGGTGAATAATCAAAGAATGGAGCAGGTAAAAATGTATACATATTTGGGTGTACTTTTTCATTATAACGGTCTCTGGGCAAAGCAGAGAGAGAAGGTCATACAGTCTGGGAAAAGATCTTTGGCGACTATACAATCTTTTTAGTATAAGAAGGGAAACCAGGACATCCTCGCAGCTATGAAAATTTACAAAGCCAAAATAAGACCTCAATTATTATATAGTATTTTTGTTTGGATAACAGCTTTTAACAACGTGGTTGAAAGTTTACAAACACAATTCTGTAGGAAATTGTTATCTATTCCACCTTGTGTTCATCATCTAACACTATATGCCGAGCTTGGCCTAGATTCTCTCGAGACCACAGCCTGGCTGATGGTGTACAAAACTTGGCTTAAAATCCATTATAGACCCAACAGATCTAGTTTAATTTGGTATCTTTTGTCTGACAACCATTATTCTACTTGGACAAAAATCTATGATGATAAATTAAAAACAAAGGGCCTAAGTCTGGACACTCTCCTCCCCTTAACGGAGGAGGAGTGCTTCAAGACAATTAAGGACTGTTTATTGAGCTGGGATTATAAAATGACGTACACCAATCCTCCCAGGATATGTTCTCCATCTGTGTTTGGTATTTCCCCCTGTTATGGTGAGATCCCAAAGTACTTTCGATCACTGTCTCTTCAGGCTTCGAGGAAAGCCTTTCTTTTCGCAAGGTTGAATATTCACCCTTCTTGTGTCACCAGAGGAAGATATCTGAAAATCTCATTTGTAAACCGAATATGTTTATGTGGACTATCCCCGGATACTCTCCAACATATTATATTTCTTTGTCCGTTGTACCAAAAACCGAGAGAGAAATTGCTAAGGAAACTATTGGAAATGAATTACTGCTTGATGGATCTAAATTTAGTTCATTTATTGGAGGATCGTAATGTACAGATTACACGATTGACGGCTAACTTTTTAATGGAGGCAACAAAAATCTGGCATAAATCTAACGATCACTCAAAGTGAAAAGTTTTAAAAGGCGACCAATTTTACAGGGATGTAATCCAGTTTTAATTTTGATTTGTTGTTGTTGTTATTAGCATTGTTTTGTTGTTTGATATGCCTAATAAAGGTTCATGGAATGGAATGGAATGGAAGTCATTTTGGACTTATGGTGACTTGAAGGCCTGGGTCCTATTATGGGGTTTACCTTTATCATGAGGTTTTCTTGACAAGTTTCTTTCAGAGGGGGTTTGCTATTGTCATCCTCTGAGGCTGAAAGAATGTGACTTGCCTAAGGTTACCCGGTGGATTTCCATGGCCAAGTTAGGATTTGGATCCTGGTCTCCAGTGATGTAGTCCAGCACTCAAACCACTACACTGACTCTCTTATAATACAATATAACAGAATCCCCAGACCAGCAAAATCCCTGAAATCCATACATTATTTAACTAAATGTACAAACTAGCACTTTATGTCCTTCTGACAGAAAAAAATTCTTAGAGTCACAGCCTTAGGGCTTGTCTACATTTGCTACCCCCCTTCCCCGAACTCACCCTGAAGATGCTGCTCTGTCCCCATGACACATGGCTGCTTTCAGGGAAATACTGCAGGTTTTCTCTGCTAACCCAACATGGCAACAAAGTCCAGGAAAACCCCACTGCTTCCTCAAAACTCTAGGGTGAGTGCAGGAGTTTTGGCATATGGACAGCTGGATCAGGCCTAATTCAGGCCAAGCTACTTGTCCACCTGCCAAGAACCACAGCATTCCTTTCCACACACTGAACAACACAGGGAAAGAGGATTGCTTGTCCACAAAGCCACTGTTGACACTTTTGACCAAGAGGAGCTCTGTGGAAAGGATATGGCTTGCCACCACTTCTGCTGAGGGTAAAACAAGCATTCATGTAATCAATATGAGGAGAAGGGTGAGGGAACTCCTAACTGCATGGCTGAATGGCTCCTGGATATGTCACAATCAGGAGACATGCAGCCATGAGATCGGAGAGGGGTGTCCCTCCACCTTCTCCTCTCACTGATCACATGGAAGTCTATTCTACCTTTAGAAGTGGTGGCACAGTGCAGCCTTTTCACAGATCCCCTGCCAGCAAGGAAGTGTCAGCCCAGCTGTCCCATGAGGGAAACCATTGTTGTGGTATCTCACCCGATTCAGCCCGATACATGTGATGGCCACCTGAGGCTGATCCAGTGCATAATGCTCCAGACTGGCCCCAGATATTTGGCCAGTGTAGACAAGACAAAAATGAGTAATCTTTATACAACCTTAGAATAAAATTGTGCAGGATTCAATTTAGCACAAAAATCATATAAGCCACTGTGTTCCCAATTACCATATATGGATGTGAGAGCTGGACAGTTAGGAATGAAGATGGGAAGAAAATCAATTCATTCAAGATGTGGTGCTGGAAAAGAATGCTGAGGATTCTGTGGACAGCCAAAAAGACAAACAAATGAGTCCTAGAATAGATCTCCCTGGAAGCCAAGATGACAAAACTGAGTCTGTCGTACTTTGGACACATCATGAGAAGGTATGACTCATTGGGGGAAAAAATAATGTTAGGAAAAGTGGAGGGAAGTAGAAAAAGAGGAAGGCCACATGCTATATGGATGGATTCTATTAACAATGTCATAGGAATAAATTTGCAGGAACAGAACAGAGCAGTGGAGGGAAGGGGGTCTTGGAGATGTCTCATACACAGGGTCACCATGGATTGATTTGGAGGCAGTTAACAACAACAAAATAAAAATAATATTTTCACTGCCATCCTGTGATTTTACATATAGTTGGAATACAGTGGACTCTTGGTATCCACTGTGGTTAGTTCTAGGACCAAAATACACCAAAATTTTGGATACCAAACTCGGTAGATGCTCAAGTCCCATTATCTGCAATGGCACAGGGGCGGGATAGAAATAAACATTTATTATTATTATTATTATTAGATAGATAGATAGATAGATAATCTGTAGATATAGTGGGATGACAGTAATTGCATCCTCTCATCTATAAAGAGGTACCAATGGAGCTTCCAATTTTTGAAGGACTTTCATACAGAATCTCCTATATTACAACTGTTACAATTGATTTAATATCATTTCAGCCACTAATGTGCACCAGTTAAGAGTTCTAGACTGGAATTATGGAGACCCAAGTTCAAATCTACAATCAGCTATGAATCATGCTTTCTCTCAGCATAGACTACCTCACAGGGGAATGAACTTTATAAACTACCCTGTGGTCCTGGAAGAAAAGGATAAAAATATAAACATATTGCTAGCTTGTATTTTGAGAGGCAACTAAATATTTAATGATTAAAAACTATTAAAATGCCCTGTTTAAAGGGAGGAAAGCCAACAAGTAGTGAGTGATCATTAGAATTTTCAAAGCCCAGAAACAGCATAGGCAGCATGCATGAATCCACTGGAAGCAATTGTTGGATTGCTTGTGCATTATCTGTCTTGAATTGACTATTAAACTTATTTCTTGCTTATCTCCTCATCAGCTCATCCATCCCAACCAATTGGATATGAAATTGTCTACATTTGCTAAGGTAACAGCAAGCCCTAATTGAACCTGGCCCCCTGTCTACTTTTTGCTTTACATTACTTGGTTGTTCCTTGTTTGTACTGTAGTTATAATATTTTCTGTAGTTTGTACTGTAGTTATAATATTTTGTTTACATTTAAGAGACTAAACACCCAGACTAAAATGTCAACTACTCTCTAGCAAAGAACAATCCCTGAAACATTCTATCAACCCACTTTAGTACTTGAATTTGGCAAAATTCATATGAAAAACAGAATCCAGCCAATAAGACTCTCTTATTGAGCCTCAATTATTGAAATTCAATATAATGAGTCTCAATGAGTCTCTATGCTCTCTATTGTAAAGTAGAATAAGATTACAGCATAGTAAAATTATGCTAGAGATTTATCTCTTTGTACATCAGCACAACTATTCTGGGATAAACTATGTCATTAGGAAAGCTGAAGTCTAAACTACAGTTTAGGAAGATGAAATGCTCCCATTATAGAATCAGTGCACCTTACTTGTATGATAAGTAAAATTTTATCGTTTATATTCACAATGCAGTATTTTATTTCTTTTAATTATTGTCAGGAAGCAATGACACTATTAACTGCTTATTAAAGCCATAATGTATAGCTCTTTACCCATGATAAATAGTGACCCCACTGTAACTGGTTTACTAGAGATGGAAAGTTCAATCTTCTCTGTTGTCTAGGATTTATTTTAAAAAACATGAAGAACTGTCTATGAGAGTTTTAAAGAATTGCATGTAATTTTCACATTTTAATGTAAGAATTTGTCTTCAATAATAATTTGTCTCCCATAATGAAAGAAAAATTGAATATCTCTCCAGTTGCAGCTGCCACAATGGGAAGCAGGCTGTATACATCATTATTCACTGCCTTACTCTCCAGCACCTTGGAAATGGCTATGCTAGGGGAATTTTAGGATTTCAAAGGTAAGATTGGAATGGGTGCACTGAGTTGGAATTTTGGATGAATACACTGATATATCCAACTCAGAGAGCCATGCCACTTAGCCACATACAACCTTGGGTAAGAGGGCAGCCAAATAAGTTTATGGAAGCTGTAACTACTCTTTTTCATTGTTTCTTGTCCAGACAATTACTTGGGGCCAAGACAAGCAAGGTGTGAGACTACCAAAGACATGTTGCTAAAGGCCTTCCCAAATCTTAGAACCAGCCATACATAAGCATATTTCCAGGAAGTCTAATTGAATACCATCATTCTTACTAAGGGGCAAAGCAGACTGGTGGCTTGGACTGGCCTCTGGCCACTCCAGCTCTAATCGGCCCCCGATCAGCCAGGGACTGCAGCAACTGGACAGCCTTCCTTGAAAGCAGGCCACCACCGCAATCAAACTGGCGGGAGGCATTTTTTGTCACTCCTTTGGCTTGTGGTTTTGGGAGTTTTTTTGCTGGTGGTTTTGTCATGTGCATGCCACACCTTCAAAGTGGGTGGCCTGTGCACCTTTTGGCCTTTGTGTTTCTGGCCCAAGTTAACAGATTCCTGCTAGTCTCAGTGACTTCAATAGGATTAAAATCTCTACTTGTATGATGTATATGATTGTATATAAAATAAGGATGATCATTCTCAATTTTCCCCGTCCTAAGGTGTGTTTCGGGGGGGGGGGAAATCTTTCAATTTTTCTTCCTGTGCTGTTGGAAGGCACAGCAATCCCTACCTCAAGGTGACAGAAAGCTGAGCAGCTTTAACTGAAAGATGCAAGGTTTTCAAGCTGATGTATTTTTCCACAGCTTTCCCCCCTTTCTCCCCACACAAGCCCCAAAATTACACAGACATCATCACATGTGAAAAGACGCTACATCTGTCAAATGGTCAAACAGTCAAATCAGATGTGGGTAGGGGGTGGGGAGAGAAGAAAAATTGCCAGAAATTTGGCAGCTCTCATTTAAGACCTGCAGCCTCTAGTCAGGATTTCTGTGAAAGATGGGGGTGGGATGGGGTGAGGGTGGGAGTGGGGGTAGGGGCAGGGAGTTTGGAGGAAAGTTGCAGGATTTACAGATATTCCTCTTATCAGGATTGGGGTTTAGAGGGAAGTAGTTAAAGATGTCCTGTTGAACAGAATGAAGACTATTCAAGAAATAAGACCAAGAACAGGAAGGCAGCTGCTCCAATTTTACTGTACTGTACAAACAAAGCACTGGACAAGTAATAAAGTAAGAATTGTCCAAGCCATTGTATTTCCCATCACCATGTGGAGATGTGAGAGCTGGAGAATGAAGAAAGCTGACAGAAAGAAAATCAACTCATTTGAGAGATGATGCTGGAGAAGAGTTCCAAGGATACCGTGCACAGCCAAAATCAATCAATCAATCAATCAATCCTATAATAGATTAAGCCTGAATTTTCCCTGGAAGCCATGTCGATAAAATGGTCCATCTGTGAAGAGCAGATCAGAAACAATCCTCATTTTCTCCTGAGCGCTATTACCTGTTTCATCTGAGCCCAGAACTGTTGATCCTGGTTTAGGAAAACAAACCTAGAAAATGTAGCTGGTTTTGATACTGACATGTTCCCATAAGATACAGTTAACATTGACACAGTTTATTATTAAATAAAGTTTACTTGGGTTCAATCACAAGTAAGTTAAGTAACTATCTTCACATCAACAAGGAAACAAAAGCTTTCAGTCTCACTGTGGCTGCAAGATCAGAGATGTTTCCTTTCATTTTCAGGTAACACTGATTTGTTTGCAATAAAAAAATTGTCACAAGCTGTGAACAGTGTTAGCTATAATTTGTTGTAACCATAATTTTAGCATTACAAACAAATCAACTAATTATGCATACTAGTCTTTTCTCTTAAAATTAAAACAGATAAATTCAATGCACTAATTCATGAAAAACAGCAATTCTGTTATTCTTTAGTAATGGATTTAACCTGTTATTGACTTAAGATTGTTCCTTCTATCTAAAAAAATTGAAGTGTCCACTTAGATGCTTACACTGTGACCCAAAATCTATTTATGTAAACGGAATTCTCATTCAGGCAACATTTTTGCAAATGTTCCATCGGTAGGATCTTCCTCAGCGTTAATGGATTTTTGTTCAGAGTTTAAGCTACCAAAAAGACATATCAGCCCTTTTAGATAGACAAACTGTATAGGTTCCAGAATACATTAAACACTTTATTAATAAGAAATATATTGCAAAAAGCTATGTACCCATGTATGTTGCAAAAAGATATGTATCCATGTACTGTGCTCAACAATTCCTCTTGCTTGAGAGTGCAATCCTATATAAATATACCTAGGAATAAGGTAACTAAAATCAACTGGACTTATTTCTGACTACATATGCATCAAATTATATTAAATGTGTACATAAGACTAGAGTCTAAAACTCATTATTGGGGTCCTGGAAGTCTGCTGCATGCAGCAAATGGCAGGAGGGGCCGACATTTGATAATCCCCAATGGGATGAGGCCAGGGGTTCTAGCAGGCGGTGCTTGCACCGCGATGCCACATGGTGGGGGTGGGGCCAGAGGTTATGTAAAGCTGCACCGGCCACCCATGCACCCTCTTCCAATGCCAAAAGTGTGTGTGTGTGTGTGTGCAGGAGCAGCAACAGAGGACAGCAAGATAAGTTGCCCTTACCTTTTAAAACCTTTTTACCCCTTTTTATCTCGATTGTCTGAAAACCAGCACAGGCCTACTAGGCCCCAGCGGAGCCTTTCCAGCACCAGGCGCCTTCTCCAGGCCCATAGCCAGCCTTGCCACTGCCTGCAATTTAGCGCAGGACCTCTAGGCCTCAGCAAAGGCCTCTCAAACTAGGCCCTTTCTCCCAACCTATAACCAGCCACGCTGCTGCCTGCAATTCAATGCAGGCCTTCTAGGCCTCACCGGAGGCCTCCCAGAACTTGGCCCTTTCTTCCAGCCTTACCAGACTAGCTACTGCCTGTAATTTAGCGCAGGCCTTCCAGTGGAGGCCTCCTAGCTCTAGACTCCTTTCCACGGTCTATAGCTAATATTGTGCCTCCTCTGCTTGCCTGCATCTGGAGGCAGCTTTGTTATCACCTGCATGTTTAAGCCAGCACCTTTCCAAATGGCTTTCCTAAGAGGGTCAGTGGAACAGCAAAGGGCAAGGTGCTCCCTGATAAGCCACCACCAAAAAGGGCCCGCACACATAAGCCGGGCCAATCAGGTGCACGCTCAACAAAACAGGGGAATGAGGATGACCCTGCCAGACTGGAACGGCTTGAGCACCTCTACGCTTCTACCAGCCATGAAGCAGGGCACATTCCCCAGAAAACTGCAAGAAGGAAGCCTCAGGAGGGAGGGAATTAAGATTAAGAATTAAGATGCAGGACAAGCATGGCTTCAATACGATGAGGCCTCTAGGATGAGGGTGGCATTAAAACCTGGGTTGAGGTGGGATCAAGCACACCCCCAGCTCTTGATGCCAATCATGACCCCAGCCCGGCCAATTCAAGGGGAACGTTCACACAGTGGACATATAGTCCAAAAAGGTCAGGGAGGATCATCAGCAAAGAGTCAGGCAGGGGGAAATACACAATCAAAACTGTGTTGGGAGTTCAGAGTTCATGGTACATAAATGCATAAGCCATGCAAGTTTCGGCATGAATGTTCCATCTGTGCAGAGAAACATTCCTTTCGGAACTGCCCAAAAGGGAGAAACTGGGGAAGACGCAAGGACCAGCAGGCAGCCAAGAAGGGAGCCACAAGCTCTGCCATGGCTCCAAAAGGGCCCAGCCCAATTAAGCTAGAAAGCCTAGAAGCCCTCATCCACCCTTATCCAGACAGGGAGGCACAACTGTGTCTACTGGAGGGCTTCAGGCATGGCTTTTGGATCCCCTATTTCGGACTTAGGAAACCCTATTTTGCCAAAAACCTGAGATCAGTAATTGGCCATGAATCTGTAATGAGGGAATAAAATTGAGAAGGAAGTGGAGGAAGGTAGGGTAGTGGGTCCATTCAACACCCCCCCCCCCAGTCCCCAATCTGAGGGTATCACCACTCGGTGTTGTCCCTAGGAAGACACCGGGAGAATACAGAATAATCCACCATCTGTTTTACCCCAGGGGTGACTCTGTCAATGATGCAATCCCATGGGAGCTATGTATTGTGCACTACACATCCTTTGATACAGCAGTGAAGTTGGTTCGGAGGATGGGAATAGGGGATGAGCTTGGGAAAGTGTGACACCAAGTCGTCTTTTGCCTGTTCCCGGTCCACCCACACCATTTCAGCCTGCTGAGCTTTGCTATCAAGGGCCACTTTTATATGGACTGAGCTCTCCCAATGGGGTGTTCGGTTTCCTGTGCAGCCTTTGAGAAGTTCAGCACCTTCCTGGAGTGGGCCCTTAAGGTCAGGTCTGCGCACAAGGACGTCATCCATTATTTTGATGACTTTTTGTTTGTGGGTGGAGCGGATACAGGGGATTGTGCCCGCTTGATCTCAGAATTTCTGTCTCTAGCAAAGGAGCTAGGCATGCCAGTACCACATGAAAAAAACAAAGGGTCCCTCCACCGTCTTGGTTTTTCTCAGTATTGAAATCAATACCATGCAACAACACTGTAGGCTCCCACTATCTAAATTGCCTGATTTGAATAGCAAGGTTACCTCCTTTATTGTGTGCAAGAAAGCCACCCTCAGGGAATTCCAAGAAGTTATTGGGCATCTTAACTTTGCATGCAAGGTTGTGGCCCTGGGGAGGGCTTTCTTGTAGCGACTGTGTGGGGCTGTGGCTTACACAGGGAATTGGGGATGATTTGGGGGTCTGGCAGGAATTCATGCAGTCCTTTAATGGGATATCCTTCTGGAGGAACAAACTACAGATTAAGGATGATTTAAAGGTAGCATCAGACTCAGTGGGATCCACAGGGTTTGGGGTTTACTTCCAGGAGCATTGGTGTGCACATACATGACCTGCCGAATGGTGAAAGGCGGGCCTTCTCTCCGACCTCACATTCCTTGGATTCTTTCCAATTGTGGTGGCATCAAGGATTTGGACTAAGGAGTTGGCTAACTCCTCAGTCCACTTCTGGTGTGACAACATGTCCACAGTTCAGGTGAGTAATACATTGTCCTCCAAATCCCCAAGGGTCATGAGCTTGGTTAGGGCTTTTGTTTTACATTGCCCCCACTACAAACATCCTTTTCACAGCCCACCACGTGCCGGGGGTTGACAATGGGATACCCGATTCTCTTTCTTGACAGCAGATGGAGCGATTCAGGAAGTTAGTGCCGGGAGCAGACCTCTCTCCAGTACCGATGACAGTAGACCTATGAGAACTTGGAGGGGTGGGGTTATCCAGGCCATAAGCCCGTCTATAGCTCCCAGCACCAGGAACAGTTACCGGAGGGCTGGTAGGGACTTTGAATGTTTCAGGTCATCGAGTGGACTTCAGGCTATCTGGCCCATACCAGTGGACCACATACAACAATACTGTGTTGCATTAAGAGGCAGGGGACTTGCCCCACAGCCCATCAAGAGCAGGTTATCAGCACTAACATTTGCATCCAAGGCTCAGGGACACTTAGACAACACAGGGGACTTTAGGGTGCGTAAAGCATTGGAGGGTTGGAGTCGTGAGTGCAGCCACCAGGGGGATAGAAGGGAGCCACTGTCACCTCAAATACTAAAGTGCTTGCGGGAACTTTGGCCAAACCTATGTGCCTCTCAGTATTAGGTAGCCTTCTTCCATGCCATGGCTATGACAGCCTTCTTTGGGGCATTTTGAGTCAGCGAACTGGTCACAGCATCCAAGCAAGACACATCCAAAAAGGCCTTAGAATTCAATGATTTGACTATTTTGGGACATTTAGCACAGATCATGGTCTGGCAGTCCAAAACAGATCAGCCTTGTATTTAATTATTTTTAAAAGTCATTTACAAAATCTCCTTCCTACATATTACTGCAGCAAGTGTAAGTGGGAGGGAAGGTTTACCAAGGGAGAGCTAACAGAGGTAACTTATAATGCAGCATAATGATGGAATAGACATAGCAAGTGGTTTACTTGCATCATGGTTATCCTCATAGCTTTCCGCAGCTTATTTATCAAGAAACAAAACCTAAAGCTTGCCTCCTATTTACTCAAGACAAGATACTTTCCAGTTACATTTTCCTCCTGTCATAACCTTATGACTTTGTTTATGACCTTATGATCGGGATTCCCTAGTTTATGCAGCTTTTTGTTGTTAAGTGCCATAAAGTTGACTGAATTTGCTCATGCAGCTGCTGTTATTTAAACTGCCTTCCTATAGTCAGTAGTGATGCATTCAATACTTAGCATTAAGTAGACTTTAAAAAAAATCAACAGTATTTTCTAACATAAAGAACCAAGATGAAAGTGGTATAAATAAGGGCAGATAATAAATAAACTGGAAGCAATATTTCTGCAATGAAATACTGCTTCATTTCCTAAAGAATTAAATGTTATGTTAAGCTGCTGCATGACTTTCAGAATGCTTAAAAGAGTTTTTTTTAAGTGTGTCAGTCTTTTAGTCCCATTGTTCAGAAGGTCATGAAATGCCAAGTGAGAAAAAGAGGTATTTCTTTGTTCAAGGAAGAAAGACCCATTTTCTCTGTCAAGTTAGCTAAAATACTGCAATGAATGTCCAATCTGGATAATTAAAATGTTGGTTTCTATTAATTTCCCACTCACGGTGGGAGAATACTGAAAGTCCTCTATGAAAGCTACTGCAGATGAATATGCACTGAAAAATATTCAAATATTAACAATATTACAAGAAAATCTGTCCTACAGACTGATTTTGCAAGTGATATATGAGCAAGGATATACATGAAAGCAGTAATTTGTTCATGCAAGCCATTTTTTCATACAAGCTGATCTACAGCGAGGTTGAAAAAGAAATTTGCACTAACAGAGGTTTTTTTCCCTTTTTTATTGATTTATGCAATCCATGTTCTGTAACACTAACAAAGAATGTGTGCCTATATCTCTGGTGTTCCATTACTGGGAAGGAACCATGAGTACTTGGAAATGACTTAGATCAGAGATTTTAAACCTGTGGTTCACTAACTCCTGGGTGGCATGATGTCCTTACAGGAGGTCTGCAATGACCAACTCTTCTCAAAGGTTGGTTGGGCTCAAACTCAAGATAAAAAGTGGAGAGTGAAAGAGACAGAGAGAAGGAAGAGTTGGAAAGAAGTGGAAAAAAAAACCTGTGTTGTACTGAATGAAAGGTTTTGGGGCTTTTGGTGTGTACAGAATTGCAGATGAATTCAACAGACAAATGGAAAAATCTACATTTAGGCCAAAAAACCCATATGCACTTGTTTTAGCAGCAATACATGTGATAAGGACTTTGGGATTGGGGTTATTGTTGATCATAATGCAAAGGAGACAAATAATAATTTTAGCATATATTAATAGAGTCATAGTTTTTAAGGCAAGTAAACATTTCCAAGTCAAGGGAAGCAATAGTTTAAGATAGCTAGGTAACTCCTGACTTTCAATCTTGATTTGCAATCCACATCCCTTGCCAAGGCTCTTGATGCTGCCTGGAAGTACACAGTTGTCTTTTTTGGAGGGCAAACTGAAGCAAAATAGATATTTCCTTTTCATTGTGATCTGATATCATTTTGCCATCCTTGTTGAACAGCAGTTCTTGCCTTTAAAGAACTGAACAGAAACCCTTGCAGTTCACCTAGTCAATCTCAGCAAATTTTAAGCTTTAACTTTCTTCATACCATTCCTGCCAGATTGGGCTACCTAGTGATTTGTCCTTCCTTCCATTCCATTCTCTGTACTTAATCCCTTTCTTCACTTCGTCCTTGGGTTTGCTGTGCAGCCACATTGGCTTTTTCAGATGCTTCTCATTTTTCTTCTTTTATGATTATGCTTTTTGCAACTCCTCCTGCAAGAACCTCTACCCTTCCAGTGTGTCTTTCTCCTTTAGCATGTCTAGTCATGGGATTCCATCCAGTCATTTCCTGAATTTGTTAAAATTAGCTTCCCTGAAACCCAAGGTCTAAGTTTGAGTATATTCTTCTTCGCCCTCTCCCACAATTGCAATTTTTAGGATTACATAATCACTTCCCCCTAAAGTACCAACTGCTTTGATTCCAATAACCAAATCCTCCCTATTGATTAGGATCAAGTCAATAATTGCCAACCCTCTTGTTCATTCTGCTACCTTTTGAAGTACCAAATTATTTGGAAGGCACATTAGGAATTTGTTGTAGAGTCCCTGCCTAGCACAGTTAAGGGTGAAACAGATGGTCCAAAGCAAGCCAGCTTCCTGGTGGACTGAGGATGTGGCGTTCAGACAGCAACATGTCTCCCAGTCTGCTGGGAAGCCACATGGTCAACCGCATGTGCAGCAGATCCACAGCATTTCGGTGACATAGCATTTACACATGCTGGACAAGAAATGTCACTGCTGCAGCAAAAGTACCCTTTCCCTGCTCCTTTCTGCACCGGGAAAAGGCTGGGTTGGGGACATGGTGTGTGTTTGTCATGGTCCCAACCTGGCAAGCAAAGGGGCAGCCAGAAGCCCCTCCTTTGGAGTAGTCTGCTTTGCCGGTTAGTCTCCCAGCATATATCAGAAAATTAAAGTCCTCCATAACTACTAATTTGGGCATCTTTGACATTTCTGAGATCAAGAAATTCTGCAACTCAGCTAGTACCCCTGAGCCAGTGGCCAGGTTCTCGAACTCGGAAGAAGAATGTGAAATACCCTGTGTCACCCCTCTGAAATTGAATTGCAATGCAGAAAGCAAGCCCTCAGAGACGTTGGGAGCAAAGGGAAAGGAACCTGTTTACAGGAGATAAAGAGACCGCTGTGTAGTATGACATGGAGGACATTGAAAACCCTTCGGCAGCCCTTGTTGGAAAGTCCCCAGAAGAGGACTGCCCTAAAATGTCAAAAGTACCTTCTGCTGAGGGTGGAAAGAGGAAGAGAAGGGCCAAGTGACAAAGGACAAACTGAAGAAGAAAACAGATGAGGGTCATAAGACGGAGAGAAAGAAAGACCATGGCAAAAGTACCCAACAGGAGAAGGTGGAAATGAAGGCAAATCACAGAAATGGAGAGAGGGTGAAAGTGAAGAACAGCAGGCACCACATCAACAGGCAGAACAAGAAGCATGGCAAGCTGAAATATCCAGGAGAGGTCAGGGATAAGGAGGAGAACCTGGTAAAGAACAAAACAAAACAAAACAAAACAAAAAACTAAAATAAAATTTAAAAAAAGAACGGCATAAGTTCAGGCACTGAGAAAGTGGAAGGTGGTAAAAAAGCAAGCAGGTCCAGGCCTGCTAATCCAAAAAGGAATACAGAGTCATCTAAAACAGAACAGAAAGATGGGAAGGGGAAGCAGCCTTCTTCTGAGAAACCCAAAGGGGGGCTGGTGAAATCAGGGGCCAAATGCAAGGCTAAATAGTGGGGCCTGAGCCACGTTGACGTCTTTGTGGACGAGAGGAAGGATGAGTGGCAGGATGCTGAGACTCCTCCCTTTGTGTTTCCCAATGTGAGTTTAGACTCAGACAGAAACAATGGCTGTTCCTCTTTGCCCTGAGATAACGGGCTGATGGGCACCAAGCATCCCAACTTGTCCATGCTCTTCATCCTCCTTATCGCCGTCCTCCTCCTCTTCTGATGAGGTTGATTACTCCGTCCTCGAGAGGGACCTGTATTTTGTGTCTAACCCGATGGAAGAGAGCCTTTGGATTTTTCTTGACTCCACTGACATAAAAATGGAAGACAAAGGCTGGCTTGGCAAACAGCCATCAAAACAGGAAGGGGTCGAGGAAAAGACAACAGATAACCAGTTAACCACACTATTTCCTGGCCAGAAAAGAAGGATCTCTCATGTTGCAAAGCAAGAAAACACTGAAGCCCAAAGCAAGCCAGTGATCCGCCCATACCGATCTCCTACAGCTCAGGAAGTCTACTGCCAGAGGATCCAACAAGCTCAGAAACAGGCCATGCAGCTAGCCCAGCAGCAACAGCAGAAAGCGAGCTTCTGACAGTTGCCTCCGACTCCCCAGAAAAGCCCTTCTGTCAGGATGCACAAAGGGAAGAAGAAATGTATCACTCACATGCCTCACAGAGTTACTCCTGTGGCAGCCAAGTCTGTCCAGGGAAGTCTCAAGAAAACTCTTCCACCTGGGAACACTGTACCTTCCAACAATGCTGACGCTGTCTCCTTGAAAGCTCACACACTTGCGGGCATGGCATCCAAGACAACATAGGCCACTATACCTATTACTGCATAGTAGTTAAAGGAACGCCTATACCATTTTAGTACCAGAAATACTTCCTCTGCCCACTTCACTGAAAAGAAGTTAGGTATCTCAGCTAACACCACAATTAACAGCTACAACAAAATGAAGCGTGTAGACTATGCAATGTACAATCTATCTCAGAAGGTATTGAGTTCTCTTTCATTTGAGGTTTTGTAAACAGAGGTGGTATGCCCAAGTGTCAGGGAAGATTTAGCTGTGGATTCCTACACTGGCACGAGACAGGACTAGACAATCTTCTAATACAGTCCTATGATTCCATATCTTATCAAACATGAAAGCATTAATAGAGTTTTTGATTATCTATAATATGCCTCTTCCACTGCATATGCTGCCAAAATATTAGCCTTCATTATTTTCCTCAAGATTAAGTTTGGTTTGGCAGTTAACCAACTCAATTCTGACATCCATTTAATATAACTGCCCAGAGTGCTAAGGTGGTAAATTGAGATGACAAAAGTTAAAGTGACACATGAGAGAGATTAACAGCAAAACTGTAATTTTAACAGTGGCAAAGAATAGACAAGACTGATGATGATGATGATGATGATGATGATGATGATGATGAGCAAGAAAGTATTATTAGTTCACTAAAATATAAAATCCTAACATGTATTTTATTTTATTGTATTTATACCAACCTTGTAGTGTGTTGGAAGGGCTGCATTGGTCTCATATGGGACCTTGGAGAGTGACATGATAGCCATGTTTAAATATTTGAACAGATGCCATATTGAAGAAGGAAAAAGTTTGCTTTTTGCTGCTCCAAAGACTAGGAGACAGAGCAATGGATTCAAACTATAGGGAAAGATAATCCACATAAACCTTAGGAAGAACTTCCTGACAGTAAGAGCTGTTCGATAGTGGAACACACTCCCTTGGAGTGTGGTGGAGTCTTCTTCTTTGAAGGTCTTTAAACAGAGGCTGGATGGGCATCTGTCGGGGGTGCTTTGATTTTCAGTTCAAGCTTGGAAGGAGTGGACTGGATGGCCCTTCTGGTCTCTTTCAACTCTATGATTCTATGACTCTAAATCCTTTTAGTCTTTACAATTTTCACATATAATTTCCCCACTTTATAGTTTCAGCTGAATTTCAGAAAATAATTCATTTCCTTTATATCTTATTCTTATATTCAAATACATTCACATTCATACAAATGGTCAGCATGAAAAAAGACAACAGAGTTACAATTTTAAAATAGAGATGTTGATGCACACTGTGTCAGATTTTGCATGCTACTTAAACATATAGCCATATTTGGAACTCTAATAAAATAGGACAGCTAATTTGGAAGAACAGATTGTATCTGCACTCCCATTGTTACTTTTCTTTTTCCTGTGCACAGCCTGGTCTTTCAGACTACATGGGATTTTTTTTTTATATAAATACACATGACACATGACACCACATAGACATACAAATAGAAGGTGGAACAATGTGGCTATTCTTATATTCCATGTGAAGTGGGATATAGTACATTTTCCACACACAAAATGGCAATTCCATGCAATTTCCCTACCATGCACAGAATGGAATAACTGATTTGGGATAACAAAACTCTCAGAAGCCACACATAATTCATTTACCTGTATATCATTCTAGGATGTTGATGGTATAGACTAATATAGACATGCTGATTTTATATGCCTTCAAAGTATTTAATGTTAAGGTAAATTACTACTTAACAGGACAGCTGTTTTGGGCAGACTGTCAGAAGATCTTAAGCAGGGGAGAAAAAGAACATGTACTTCTCTGTCAAAGTGGATGGCAAGCCAAAGGCAACAACGATAAGGAGGCTGAGTAATACGCATTTCCCTGTAAGTGATAATATTTATCATAGATGGGAAAGAACATTTGTGAAAGAGATTAATCTGCTGTAGTCTATCAGGAAGGGACACAATGTGTTTATCTGGGCCATTCTAAATGTTTCTTTTAGAATCATCATGTGTGATTTATATGTCAACTTTACTTTTGCTGATATGAACAATTCCAATGAAATAATTATTCAGCATATGAAAAATACACCCTTAGTAGAAACAAACTGTCCACAAGAAGTCTGCTTACAATCTAGCAAGCAACCATAGAGTTGCATTTGCCCTGATTTGATGATCAAATTCCAGATTAGATGAACATGAATGCACAGAAGTGCAACATTTGTCCTGGTCAAATCCAAAAATAAATGGCAGTCAAATATAAATACATATTCTATGAAATCCTACTTCTCTTTAATCTGATTTATTGTAAATTTCATGGAAAAGTCCATGCTCAGCATTAACTACATACTATAGACTAAAAAAGAAGCAAAGAGTAACAAAATAACATTGACATTTTTATTACTTCTTTTTATGCAGCAATAAAATTAGAATACTGCTTCCTTATTAACATGTTTTCCTGTAACAAGCTTCCAGAAATATGCTGATAAAAGAAAACACTGGGCACAATCCCAGCTAAAGTAAAGCCCTTTTAAATCCCATTGGTTTCAATGAGAGTGATTTAAACCACATGCCTCACTTTTTTGCTGAAATCAACAGTTTTGAAATGCTTACATATGAGCAGATAGCATCCACTATTAGTGCTGTCCAAATGTTGTTAAAGATAAACTATAGCCCAGTCATAAAACAGCATTTTATAATAAAGTGAAAATTAATCCAGGTTATGTTATCAGCTGCATATATATCTGTCATATATGGCAACCAACTTCAGAGATAGTTACAAACAGTATGGATGGTGCTGTTTGGTACCCAAAAAGACAATCTCCTGAGTGGTAGGTCTGAATATGAGAGATCTAGATTCAAATTCTCTCTCAACTAGCATGTTAACTGTCATCTTGAGCAATATATTTAGCCTCACTCTCATGTGACTCCAGGGTTTGCTTGGGGATCATATCCTTGATTATAATATGCTACATTAGGACATGTAGTTGAACACAGGAATTAAGTGAAGTTAAACTAAATAGTACCAATTATGCATCTACTAAATTTATGGAGTCTACAAATCATTTCCAATTAAGTGCAGTCCTTGCATGAGAAAGTAGTGCATAGTAGAAAATGTGCAGTCATTTTCCTTCAGTGCTATGACAAAATTTGTCATATAAAAGTAACTCTTTTTAATGGTGTACATTAAAGAGTTTGAGACTAGCATGGATTTGAACTTCAGGTGATTACATTTTGTGCATGCTCCAGAATTTTATAATTTTGGATTAAGGGAAATTTCTGTGGTTGCATACAAAACAGCCCTACTAGTAGCAGATTGATGTCAAATGGATTGGTGTGAGAAATGTGGCTCATAGGGTTAACACAGAATATGTCAACATTAATTTAAATAGTATTTTCAGCATTAATACTATTCAAGGTGCCCTATTAAATTTTACAATTAACAGCAATGTTAGTGGCTTTCCACTTCAGATTGTATCTCCCCTTATGAACCTGCCAGAGCTTTAAGATCATCATGGGAAGACTTTCTCACAGTCCCACCTCAATCACAGGCTCACCTGGTGAGGATATAAGTGAGCCTTCTCAATGGACGCTCGCAACCTCTGGAACTCCCTTCCACAGGAGTCTAGACTGGTCTCCCCCTTCTTTCCTTTCACTAGCAGGCAAAGACATTTTTGTTTAAGCAGCCTTTTAATACATAATCTCTCTCTCTCTCTCTCTCTCACACACACACACACACACACACACACACATATATATATCTCCAAGACCCCGAACTTTATCAGACACAGTTTTTTCCCCGTTCTGAGAATGGGAAGTGGACCCTGGTGTCTGTGTATGACCGAGAAAAAAATGGATTTTATTGCACACTAAATCATCCTCAAAATGGCGTCATTCCGCTCTGTGGCACCATTTTGGGGACGTTTTCGTGTGTGATAAAATCCATTTTTTCTCAGTCATGCACGGACATGAGAGTCCCCTTCCCATTCCCATAACGGGAAAAAACTGTGTCAGATAAAGTTCCCCCTGTCCTCAAAATCCTGTTCAGGCCCTCTAGGCACAAGCCTGTGTCTTCCTTGTTCGAATCTAACTACTTGACATGTGGTCTTCCTCTCTTTCTACTGTCTTCCACCTTTCTTAGCATCACTGACTTTTCTAATGATGATTCTTTCCTCCTCATGTGGCTAAAATACAACAGCCTCAATTTAGTCATATTGGCTTCCAGAGAGAGTTCCAGCTTGATCTGTTCTAGAGCCATTTTTTTTTTGGTCCCTTTGGCCATCCACAATATTTGAAGCTCTCTTCTCCAGCACCACACCTCAAATGAGTTGATTTTCTTTGTACCAGGTTTTTGTATCAGGTCCAGCTCTCACATCCATACATGGTTATGGGGAATACAATAGCTGGGATGATCTTCACTTTGAGGTTCAGCATTGTGCCTTTATTATACTTCATCATCTTGTCCAGTTCTTTCATAACTGTCCTTCCTAATCCAAGTCGTCTTCTTATCTCCTGACTGCAGTCCCTGTTTTGATCAGTATTTGAACCAAGGTAACTTCTTGACTATTTCAATTTTCTCATTGTCTAGTTCTTAGCTAGATTATTTTAATTGTTTTTTAATTTTTTATTGTGAAGTTTTTAAAATGATTTTATCCGTGAGCTGCCTTGGGTCCCTTGCTGGAAGGAAGACAGCATAAAATGAAATATATAAATCCAGTATCTTTAATAAAGTAATGTATTTATAAATAAAACTACATGGTAGAGCAGTATGTACATACAGTGAATGATAAAAGAATCCAAAAAATGCTGATTGACAAAACTAGTTGACCATGTTGGCTGAGGATCCTGAAATTATAGGCCAGCACATCTGGAGAGGTGCCAGAATGGGGAAGGCTGAAGTATGGTAATCTTATCTTATAAAAACTGACCTTAAATACAATATGTTTAGAGTTAGTAAAGTTATCTGTAACTGAGCTAATATAAAAACTGGAAACATCATTTTACAGTGCTTAACTTCCTTTGGCAAATTTTGAGTAAATGGTTTTTACGCAAACTTGTTCATGTATTTACCTAGGTAAAAATAAACATCCAACAAAAACTTGTTCTAGCTATAATTCAAATTCCTTACTCTGGAGAGCCACCATAAAATTTATGAGTGAACAAAGACATACATAATATTTTAACTATTCTGGAAATAGTTTCAATATCTGATACATTCATAGGCATTTATTTTCAAGGCAAAACACATTTGTTGTGAAACCACATCCACCATACAGAGAATGTATCTCTGCATCATTCTTACATTACTAATTCTAAAGAAATCAGCTGAGGATGAGACCTTGTATTTTCTCAGACTCTAGTTACAAAATTAAGGCAGACTCAATTGCTGGTATCATTTTTCTTAAACTCTGGTGGCTTTTAAAACCTCACTAAACAGGTATATATTACAAATAGAAAATGAATATTTTAACATAATACTACTTACTGTATTTCACAGTCATTAATCTCTATTTAAATGTACAATAAATTGTCAAAAGCATGTACTTCAAGGAGGGATATCATGCTTTCTTCAGCAGGTAAGCAGAACCTGTTACTCTGTCAAATAGAGACAAAGAGATGTGAGATGGTAATCCTATAGCAGAGGTGAAAACAAATTTGGAGATTCCTTTTGAGGGAAAGCCTGTTCCCCCCCCCCCCCAAGTCTATGCTACTCAGCAATGGAAACAGAAGAAGATCTGGAGCGTCTTCAAGCTTGGTGTTGGGCCCCCTTTGCATTTGCATAGCATGCTGGATGTCTTGGATGCCCAAGCCATGCGGCCAATGGGAGCATCCAAAGGTAGACCCAAAACAAGCAGCTTTCAACCCAATCCATTGCCACAGCTAAACTAGTCAGCCCTTTGGTTTCATTCTGTTATTTGGCTTCCCCACTCACCTTCCCTTTGTGCTGACCCAGGTTTTGCTATGTGCATTCATCAGCCATCAGTGAATGGTGCCGAGGGAGAATTTTATCCTGGAGCACACTTCGCCCTCATGCTGAGAAGGGGGGTATTATTATCTGTTGCATACAGCTGCTTGCTTTTTCACATTGTTAATACACACTGTTTTCTTTTGTCAAGAATTTACAATGGGAGGCAGCAGCGGCACTGAGACAGATCCATTTCTGACAGGAGCCGAAGGCTTATATGCTCCCAAAAAGAAATCCCCTTATGGGACTTGAAGGGCGGCCCAAGGCACAGTTGTGCAGCTGAAGAGGCTGCCTTGCTAACCCTGCTAGCCTTACTAGCTATATGAGAAACCACACACTAGCTCACACAGCAGTGAGGCTCTGATCCAAATATTCTATCAAAACCCCAGCAGGCAGGCTGGAAAGGGCATTGGTCAGCAAGCCTAGATGACTAGATCCTTGCCGAGTGTTGTGCTGCATTCTACTAGGCTGCAACTGATAAAGTATTATCCCATCTTTCCATTATTCTGGTTAATTATCTTCCTCCCTCATTTATCCCATCCTGAATCTTGAGATATTGTGGGCACAAGCACAATATCAATGCCAAAGGCAGCAAAAATATTCAGTTATCACAAGCAAAATATTTAACAGTACTTTTACGTACATCTAGGAGAAAGGGAAAATCACACAAACTAAATATAATGCACAACATGCTACATATCAATATTAGTTCTGCTTTGACAGCACTCAACTAATACTACGTAAAACTTCTGTAGTGAGAGCACAAAACTACAAATAAAGATGCCCAGCCTAGTTACATTAAAAATGCATGAAATAACTGTGGACTTATCACGAGACAGCATGAGATAGCATATGCTTTATTAGCATAAAGCAAAACATAGCATTTTAGAAATTTAGATTTAATACTTCATAATTACCAGCATTATTTCTGGATTTAATTTTATAAAATCAAATGCCCAACAATTAGTATTATTCTTGGTCCAATTACATGAATTGGTTGTTTCTGTAACTACTGCACTGGGGCTGTAGAGGAGATACAAATTTCTACCCATATTGTAAGACAGAAGTAATATTATTAGCATCTGGAAGCATGCATGGCAATGCTCATACACAGTTTGCACTCCACTATGGGGCATATGCTGTTGCAGGACATATCCAAAATAACAGTCATACAAACAAGAAGTCTCATATCCTAATTCAGAGTATAGGACACAATAACTGTATTCTGCCTGCAATTTAGATATTTTCCAAAATTCTGTGTCTTGCCTGGTTCAACCACACCTGTAAAACCACATCGGCATTAACATCTAAGTGACAACTAGAAATAATAATATATTTTAAACAAAAAAACAAGCGCCAGAAAAGGGTAGTTTTCGACTACTTTTTCCAGAAAACCCCAGCCAGTATGAGATTCTGGGACAGTCACTCCAAGTAAAGCAATTTTTCAAGGCCTTCACAAATACTATGTTGTTCTGTTTTAACAGAAGAGCACAGATGGGCCACTTAAGTGACTCACCTATGTCAGTCCCTTTCCTTGCATGTGTAATAGTACTTCAGTGACTCAGTATGGTATAGCATAACACACAGAAAGCAAATTTATATGAACACACTATAAGAGCAACTCCAGTTGATAAAAGACTCTAAAGAAATGCAACAATAAAAAGGTTAATAGAATACACAACCAGAAGCAGCATGCTGGCATTCAATTGTGTGCAGTTTCAAATATTTTACTTTAGCTCTCTTATCAAGACTATCCACATGTACAAGATGATGTTTTCAGACAGAATAAAGAAAAGAAACAATTAGGTTGACAGTGTATTATATACTGAATCATTGTATTTTCTCTGTCTTTCATAAATTATTTTTCTCTCATGTGTATAGCTGCTGAACACAAAGGACCACATGGACTTCAAATAAAAACAACAAATCAATTAAACTGCTAAAACAGTGGAGGAACTGATTGAGATAACCCCCTCTTCCACCAGCCAAAATGTCCAGTAAGACTAAGATTTGCTATCCAAAATGCAACACAAGAATACTCCTTCAGTTCTCAAATACAAACAACAGGAAGATTTCTGATGGGGTTATTTTTGTTGTTACTTTTTATTTCTTTCCCTGCTCAATCTATGGACTGAGGTAGGGAAAACAGAACAAATACCACAAATGGGCTCATAACATCAGTTTAAAAAGTAACAATTAAAATACATAATCAGTTAAACGACAATATGCATTGAAAACATACACATTGTATCTAAGGAACCAATTTTATCCTCATCTTATGAAGATAGATGTGTTTCCACAAAGAATGTGCCATATAAACCTTGCAGAGTAACTTGATGCAAACCCCTTTGAATGTAAACAGATGTATTTCTTAGTAAATGTGCACAGTACTTTATTCTGAAGCCCATTATCCAAGTGTTGTAACATCTTCATGTCTTTGTTTAAGTATGTAGTAGTGTCTGTTGTCGGTAATAATCAGAGCGAGTGTGAACCAATTGAAGCTTCATCCAGACAAGACAGAGGTGCACCTTGTCAGCTGAAAGCAAGGGACTCAGCCTCTGCTGGAAGTGTTACATTTCCAGAAACCTCAGGTTTCCAGTTTGGGCGTACTCCTGGACTAAGCACTAAGCCCAGATGCCCATGTTTCATCTATAGCCAGTGCATTTGCCCAGTTAAAACTAATGTGCCAGCAGCACCTGTTCCTAGAGATGTCATCTATGTCATGCAACCTGTTCTATTGGATGAAATTATCCCGCTGTGGAATGTAACCTTCGCTCATCTAAAATGGAGGACTAAGTTAGATATGCTCTGCCTAGATAAAATTAGAAATGTTTTATTGGTTATACACTGCATACTAGACATCTGTTCACAGAGTGAAATGTATTTAAGGCTGCGGAGAAGGTATTTGGACGCCTGGTGTCCAACGTAAAAAATATGTCAGTTCTGAAACTTCCTTAGGCAAAGCCATGACAGTATGATCACTTAAAAAGTTGATTGCCTCTGTAGAGCAGAAAAGCCTTCAGAGAAACAAAGAGCATTCCCTCTACATGACATGAAACAAATTGATCCTTGTAATGTACTGCCATAGAACGTGGTAATAGCTAACAGAAAAGTGAGTTCAAAAAAGATTTGATGAACTCAGAACATCACTGGCTATTAACTGAGATGATTAGGGAACATATCCTCTTGGCAAGATTTTTCTAAAGTGCTTGAAGATTAGAAGGTGTGTAAGAATGATAGGGAATAGAATATTCTATTATCTGCTGTGCCATTATGATCATCAAACAGTGAACTCATTCTCTGAGTACCAATCCTTCTTTTGCCAAAATGACACCATCTACACACAAGAGGGAGTTATCAGCAGGTAAGAAGAATCTCAAATTTATCAGAAATAGAACAAAGCCAAGGGGGACTGGGGAAGAACTGCAGAACAACAAATGAGAATTGAGAATGCTCAATGGTGACAGAACACTGAATATCAGGAAGCTCTAGTTGCATTTGCTTGAACTTGTGCTCCTACTTGCACATCAGAATATGGTTTTGCACTTAACACCTGGCTAGAGCTAGTGCGAGCCTTTCAAGTTGAGACTGCAATGTCAGGAAGAGGCCAGCAGGCAACATCAGTGGATATGGAGACCAATTTTGTCCTACCCCACCTCTCTCAAGTTCCATATCCCTTTCCACAGCAGCTGCAGTCTGCTGCATTTTGACATTGTGTACCAGCTGAGAAGGGGAAAAATCCACTTCCTATTCACTAAAATCCTTACATCTATAATCTAAAACAAGACATCTAAGGAGCAGGAACCCTGCTTAAAAAAGAACAAGGCACTGAAGGCACCTGCTAACTGCCTTCAGTGTCTAGAACACAGAATCATGAGAGTTGGAAGAGACCACAAGGGCCATCCAGTCCAACGCCCTGCCATGCAGGAATGCACAATCAAAGCTTCCTGAGAGATTCTCACCCAGACTCCAAAGAAGGAGAGTCCACTACACCCTGAGGGAGTGCATTCCACTGTAAAACAGCTTACTGTCAAGACATTCTTCCGAAAGTTTAAGTGGAATCACTTTTCCTGTAATTTGAATCCATTGCTCTGGGTCCTAGTCTCTGGAGCAGGCGAAAACAAGCTTACTCCACCCTCAGTATGACACCCCTATCATGTCAACCTTAACCTTCTCTTCTCCAGAATAAAGTGTAACCAGTTCCCTAAGCCACTCCTCATAGGGCATGGTTTCCAGACCTTTCACTATTTTGGTTGCCCTCTTTTGGACATGCTCCAGCTTGTCAACATCTTTCTTGAACTGGACACATATTCCAGGTGAGGTCTGACTAAAGCAGAATATAGCAGTACTGTTATCGCAGGCCTGTTATAAGTGTATGTTGCCCACCCATACTGTAGGTTTAGAACATGAAGTTACAAGGCTCAATCAAAATGTGAAGGAGATAAACATAGTAGGGCCACCTCAGATGAACAAACCAGGTTGTAGGCAACTTGTTAGCTTTTCATAGTGCAAGTGATTGGATTAGAGTTGTAAATCTTATTGAATTTCATTCTGATAAAGAAAAATGTGTATCTCTTCCGCCCCCGCCCCCGCCCCATGAGAGTTATGGTTAAACTTCCTAGTACTGGAGAACTATTTGCAATTCAGGATTCACGCCTTCCCTTAACAGTTTAGGGGTTGGAAATCAGTGTATATCCCTGACTAAACACACCCTTCATATTTCTACATGATCGCATGGCTCCTAAGATTGGGCTGTACGTATTGCTACAAAACAAAAAGTTTCAAAAAGTCAAGTCAGCAAACACTATACTTTGTCATTGTATGGCAAAAGTATCTACACATGTATTGAGGATATTTTGTAATCATATGACAACTTCATATTTTGAAAGGCTATAGCTATGCCATGGTTTCCTGTTTTAGCTTACTTCAAGACAACTTCAACTTATGGCAGCCTTACAAATAAGAGATTTCCAAGTTACCCTAACCCCAACAACACTGATCAGGTCTTGCAGACTCTAGACTGTCGCTTCCTTGGAGTTTACCAAACGGGAGGAATTTCTATTTCGAATGGAGCCAATTTGAATTTGTGTAAATTCGCTAGTTTAGCCAATTTACGTGAATTCTAATTGCATTCAGAATGTGTTCAGAATGACTTCCCATTGCCCGAAAATGACTTCCCATTGCCCGAAATTGCGTGAGATACTCTAATATACAGTAACATAAAGCCCATGATTGCGTTCGGAATTACTTCCCTTTTGCCCGAAATTGTGTGAGATTAAACTCCTTTGCAATTAACGTGGAACCGATTGCATTCAGATTGCCGTTGGATTATACTTCCAATTTCCGTGGTCTGATAAACTCCCTTGACTGAGCCTATCAATGTAGAATGAGGTCTTCCTCTTTTCCTACTGCCCTCTATCTAACCAAGCATCATCTTCTTTTACAGTGAGTCAAGTCTTCTCATGAAACGATGGCCAAAGTATGTCATCTTGTTTAGTCATCTTGATTTTTAAGGAAAGTTTAGGTTTGATTCACACTAGGACCCATTTATTTGTCTTTTCAGCATTCCATGGTATCCTCAGATCTTTTCTCCAGCACCTCATCTCAAATAAGTTGATTTTTTTCCTATCAGATTTCTTCACTTTCAGACTATAGTTTACATTTTGATTAATCCCTAAGTCAAGGTATGAAAAACCTTGAACTATTTTGACACCATCTCCTTGAAAATTCTACAAATCATTTGCAGTCATTATTTTTGTATTCTAAATATTCAACTGTAAACCTGTCTTTGCACTTTCTTCAATAATCATTTGAAGACTTTGCTATTTTCTGCTAGTAGTATGACATCATCTGTACAGAAAGCCCATGGTACCCACTGGTTTTTGGTTCCAGGACCCCTATGGATACCAAAATCCATGGATGCTCAAGTCCCATTATATACAGTGGTGTAGTAAAATTGTGTCCCTTATATAAAATGGAAAAATAAATATTTGCTTTTTGGATTTTTGTAAAAAAATATTTATTTTCAAGCTTGAATCTATGTATGTAGAATCCATGGATATAGAGGACTGACTGTATACCTTAGGTTGTTGATGCTTTTTCCTCCAATTTTCATGCCTCCTTCTCCTGAATCTACTCCTTTGCTGCTGTTGTCAACTTCCTTCAAGTTGACATTGACTCATGGAGATCCTATGGATGAGACATTCCCAAGACTCCCTGTGCTCCACTCTTCTGTTTAGGTCATGTAACTTCATATCTGTGACATCTCTAATAAAGTCTACCATCTACAGTGTGATCTTCCTCCCTTTCTGCTTCCCTCCATCTTTCCCAGCATTATTGTTTTTTCTAATGAGTAATGTCTTCTCGTGATGCTTTAGGTATGCTGTAGTTGATATAATGTCAATGAATATAACCTTGGCACCTGTCTGTACAGCATTAATGTATACTTGTCAACTTGTCCAGCCTGATGATGTGGACAGGATTTTTGGTGAGGTGAAAGGCACATGTGTCTTAGATCCTTGCCCTTCCTGGCTGATTAAACAGGTCATAAGGGGACTGGCTGAGTGAGTGAAGCAGGTAATCAATGCCTCTCTTCAATAAGACAAAGTCCCAATGTGCCTAAAAGAGGCAGTTGTGAAACCTTTGTTTTAAAAAGTCCATCTCTGAATAATAATAATAATAATTTATTTATTTATTTGTATCCCGCCTTTCCCTGTGTTGGGTCTTCTGAATTCCACTGTAATGGATAATTATAGGCCAGCGTTCAACTTACCATTTTTGGGCAAGGTACTGGAACGTGTGGTGGCTTCCCAAGTCCAGGGGTTTCTGGATGAAATGGATTATCTAGATCCATTTCAATCTGGTTTCAGGCCTGGATATAGAATAGAGAAACTCCCTCGGAGTGTAGTGGAGTCTCCTTCCTTAGAGGTCTTTAAGCAGAGGCTGGATGGCCATCTGTCAGGGATGCTTTGATTTGGAGTTCCTGCATGGCAGGGGGTTGGACTGGATGGCCCTTGTGGTCTCTTCCAACTCGATGATTCTATGGTAACGGTACAGGGGGAGTGAGTCTCTGTTGGTTCTCTTGGACCTCTCAGCAGCTTTTGATATTTTCTGGACTGCCTCTCTGGGATGGGGCATGTTTTACAGTGGTTCTGTTCCTTCCTGGGGGACTCCTGCTCAATCCACTAGGCATTGGTTCCTCAGGGTTCTGTGCTGTCCCCTATGCTATTTCATATATACATGAAATCACACATTTAAAACTTGTGCACCAGTGGCACCAATTCCATGAAACACTGGAAACAGTGGTGCATGCCTTGGTTACATCCCATTTGGACTACTGTAATGGGCTCTACATGGGTCTGCCTTTGAAGAGGGTTCAGAAAATGCAGCTGGTTCAAAGAGCTGCTGTCAGGCTGCTAACAGGGGCAAATTACAGAGATTACACAATGCCCCTGCTGAAACAGCTTCATTAGCTGCCAGTTTGTTTCCAGGGATAATTCAAAGTACTGATTATCACCTATAACGCCCTACATGGCTCAGTTCCACACTATATGGCAGACTGTATCTCCTTGTAAGAACCGGCCCAGACTCTGGGATCCTCTGGAGAGGCCCTTCTCTCCATCCCAACACCATCACAAGCACGGTTGGTGGGGATGCGAGGGATGACCTTCTCGGTAGCTGCCCCTAGAGTCTACAATACCCTGCCTAGGGAGATCAGAATGGCTCCCTCCTTGAAAGAGCAGGATACAAATAAAAACAACAACAACAACCTGTAATATTAAGATATATGCACATTTTCCAGTTTTCAGATTCAGCAGAAATCTAATAGGATTACATGCCTTCCAATGGTACTGCACAATGTTCTATTAAATGCCTGGTGAAATCCTGATCCAAAGGAAATGTTTTCACCTAAAATGGAATGTATGTGTCATTTGAAATGTAAGACATGCTTTCAAGAGGTCAGCAATTTAGACAAAGTTACACTTAGACCATTAAATAAGCCATGTTCACAAGCTGACTAAAATAATGCACAATAAAAGTTTGATCATAAACAGCACAATATTAGAGAAAACGGTGCTCCAAATATAATTACATTATACAATTAAAAACAGATGACTAAGAATGTTCATTTGGTAGTATTGACAGAGGAACTGCATTACGTCATAAAAATGGAAAGCTAAGTATGCCTGTCTATGCCCTGCTATAAATCTAGTTCAAATGATATTTAAAATCATACAAACAAAGAGTGTACTTCAAGCATAATAATCTCCAAGCATGTCTTTGTTTCTTATGTCCAGGTTGGATGAAATCCCAGCTAAACTGACTAAATGGCAAACCTGCCCATGGTTTTAGTATCTGCAACATTTTGTGGCTCCATAATGAAAGATGACTATTATAATGATTTTTTTTTTCATATAAGTAATTACAGTGTTGTAATGCAATGGCTACTTATACTACTCCAGTCTTAATGCCCTCCAAAAGATTATAGGAATGTTACTGGTCACTGAACTACCACCTAATTATTATAAACAATATGTCACTTCTAATGTGATTCAGAATAAATCCTATTTTGATATGCCTAAAGACATTACAATTGAAAACATTTTAGAGAATGTATAATTACTTAAATGGATTATGTCCATATTCTATAATAACTAGCTTTGATGTATTTAGTATAACATCTCTAAATTTCTTCCATATTTTTTTCTAGTTTTATAACTAGTATTTTAACTTAAATTTTATTATGCATTCCATTATATTTTCCATGGAACATTAATTCATGAAACTATATTGTGGTTGATGATGACAGCTGAACCCCTCAGAGGAATTAATTAAGGGATAATCTCTCTTGCTTTGTAGCATACAAACCAATAAATAGCTGCTGAGATTAATAGCTTAAGCAAAGCTAAAATGTTTAGTGAATTCCAAAGCCTGCTTATTACGTATAGAAAGAAAGAAAGATTACAGTTAAACAATAAATAAGTATACCACAAAGGAAAACAAGAAAACAAACTAATTCACTCATCTCAGGATACTATAGGTTTTTCACTGTCATTGATTTTACTTGCTTTTATATACTTTGGTATGTAAATCTAAAGTGTATTAACACTAGAAATTGTAGCTCCAGAAAGGTTACTATATCTATAATTTAATTAAGCAGAAATGGGTGATTGTATAGAACATATACAGATCAGGGACTACATTCAATTATCATTTCCCAACTATAGCAGACCTACTGAATAAATGTACAGTATAGCACTTGTTAAATTAACATACTGTATATACTCATGTATAAGTCTAGAAATTTAGGTCAAAAATTGACCCCAAATAACTGAGTCGACTTATCCACGGGTCAGAGTAGGTACTGGACTTTAACTCTCATTTAAAAAGGGAACCATCCCCTGGTAAAAGGCAAGAGTGTAATTTGTCCCGGAAGCACTAACCCCCTCTATTCTCTCATCCATCCAGCCTTTAGTGTGAGCACTAACATTTATGCCTGCTGGAATTTTCTAAGTTCCTTGGCATTGTTTTCCTTTGCTTCATCCTCCTGGTTCTTTGTTTTGGGCCCCTGAGTTTTACCCTCGACTAATCCACGGGTCATATCAAAATCCATAACTTTGGTCCCAAAACATGCCGACTTATACATGAGGTCGACTTATAGTAGAGTATATATGATAAAGCCAACATGGGTTTCAGAGAAACAAGTCATGCCAAACGAACCTGATCTCTTTTTTTGATAAAATTACCAGCTTGGTAGATGAAGGGAATGCTGTGGATATAGTTTACCTCGATTTCAGTAAGGCCTCTGACAAGGTTCCCCATGACATTCTTGCAAATAAGCTTGCAAAATGTGGGATAGACAAGTTAACTGTTACATGGATTTGTAATTGGTTGAGTGGCCGAACTCAAAGGGTGCTCAACAATGGCTCCTTTTCATCCTGGAGAGAAGTGACCAGTGGGGTCCCACAGGGTTCTGTCCTGGGCCCAGTGCTATTCAACATCTTTATTAACGATTTGGATGACAGAATTGGGGGCATACTTATCAAATTTGCAGATGACACTAAACTGGCAGCTAATACCCCAGAGGACAGGATCAAAATTCAAAATGACCTGAATAGACTAGAAAGCTGGGCCAGTGCTAACAAAATGAAATTCAATGCGGAGAAATGTAAGGTTCTGCACTTAGGGCGGAAAAATGAAATGCACAGATATAGGATGGGGGACACCTGGCTGAATGAGACCACATGCGAAAGGGATCTAGGAGTCCAAGTAGACCATAAGCTGAACATGAGTCAACAGTGTGATGCGGCAGCTAAAAAAGCCAATGCAATTTTAGGTTGCATCAATAGAAGTATAGTTTCTAGATCAAGGGAAGTTATAGTGCCACTCTATTCTGATTTGGTCAGGCCCCACCTGGAATACTGTGTCCAGTTCTGGGCACCACAATTCAAAAAAGATGTGGAGAAACTGGAGCATGTCCAAAGGAGGGCAACTAAGATGGTGAAGGGTCTGGAAACCTTGCCCTATGAAGAACGCCTTAGGGAACTGGGGATGTTCAGCCTGGAGAAGAGAAGGTTAAGAGGTGATATGATAGCCCTGTTTAAATATTTGAAGGGATGTCATTTTGAGGAGGGAGCAAGCTTGTTTTCTGCTGCTGCAGAGACTAGAACGCGGAACAATGGATGCAAACTGCAGGAAAAGAGATTCCACCTCAACATTAGGAGGAACTTCCTGACAGTAAGGGCTGTTCGACAGTGGAACACACTCCCTCGGAGTGTGGTGGAGTCTCCTTCCTTAGGGGTCTTTAAGCAGAGGCTGGATGGCCATCTGTCAGGGATGCTTTGACTTGGAGTTCCTGCATGGCAGGGGGTTGGACTGGATGGCCCTTGTGGTCTCTTCCAACTCTATGATTCTATGATTCTATGGTATACAAAAGTCTCATTGATTCAATGTGTCTACTCTAGTTGGTATTAATAGATTTGCAGGATTCGAAGAGTATATGAAGTATATGAAATGGCATCTGGAAGGCCATTGTGTAAATTTATCATGACTTATTTTACAATTTTTGACATACAAAACTGACCAAAAATTTCTAGAGACCAAGTTTCATTATAATATATCTTATGGAATGTTCAGGGTATCAGGTGATTTTAAAAGAATGGTGCAAAAATAAAGCTGTTCTTATTTGGTTTTGCATCTTTTTTTTAAAAAAAAAAATCCCTCAGTATTAATGAAACTAGATATTTCATTATGTCAGATATTTCAGGGGTTCTTTAATCTTTGTCCTTCATAGCTTACTTAGTTACTGAGGTTTCCCAGAGCCCACTCTTCAGAAAGATAGGCTAGCCCCCTCTCCTTCTGGTATCAGAGAAAGACATTTTTGCATAGACTGGGAAGCTTTTATTTAAACAAGTGTTTGGCTATTAATTTATTTAATATCCTGCCTTTCCCCACATATAGGGATTCAGGGCAGCTAATGACAAATTTAAATTAAAAACAATACAAAACCATTTTCAAAGTATAAATACACAGTTTGAAAACCATATTATAAAATTGTAAACATTGCATAAGCAGATAAAGAGGGCATGTTGAATGCCCCCCCCCCTCCGTCCCAAGCAATTCCCTATATGCTTTGGAAGGCCACTTTTCTTCTAAAGCACCAAGTATGGCCAAAAGTGGTAAAAATGCTGCTTAGAATAGAAAATGCACTCAGAGCTTCATCCTACAACACCCTGATTACTTATGAGGCTGCCTTGAATGTTCCAGTACGAAAAGCAAGGCACGTTTAGCTTCCTAGACAGAATGATTCCCACCCCGCATGGTTCAAATAAAACATGGGCCAATAGGATAGTTAAGCATCTCTACAAGCCCACAGAACATTGCTTCCATGAACTTCTCTACAGTCTTTACACAGGACAATGCTGAAATGTTTATGAAAAGAACTGAGCACAAGCCTATGTCTCCTGAAGCTGCATCACCTCCACATACTCTTAAGGCTGAACAAAGAGGGCCTTTGTAGAGCATCTTCTCCAGCCTGTTTCTAGAACTACTGTATAATGCCCAGAGTACTCTGCTGGAACATGACACTCTACAAATCACTTCAGCTAAAGTGACTGCATCACTAGAAATTACATGCAGAGTCATCATTTTCTCACTGAAGAGTTTGATAGGAACAGACTCCCTTCCCCCATTCCTTAAAATTACCCATAGAAATCAGGGTCTCCTATTTAAGCAATAAATTAGCATGTACTTTATCATAAGACAATTATGCTTTATGTTCAGAGAATTAGATTGACTGTTGGCTATTTACAAATAAGCAATAGAGTCATACTGGTAACTGACATATTTTGCCTAAACTGCCTTGTTTTGTTTTTCAGAAATGAAAAATGTCTACATGTCTTAATTTAGTTTATTCCATGTAGCAGAAGGAAATGGCTGAAACAACTGTCTCTGCAATTATTCTAATATTGAAAGAGGAAAAAGACAAAACATGATTAGCCACGTGGAGACAAAATAAAACTATGAAGATTCTGGAAGGAAATACCTAACTTAATTCATCTAAATTAGGTGTACCAAGTATTGTGATGCAACCAAATTCTGTTCTCTCTACAAGGTCAGAACTAGAATTAATGAGGATTTTCCTTGAATAGTTAAAAAAAACAAACACACTTAGATTTATGTTAAAAGATGATGGAAGCAAACGTTTAACTCAAGATTTCAAGCAACTGAACCTGGGAATTTAGAAAACAGGAGTAGTAATGCAGTATGGAATCTAGACTATAACATCGCAATTTCATTTTATATGATCCTCCTCCAACCTGTACTCTCCTAAGCTAGAACAGACTTTTATAATATGCTATATGATAGCTTATGTTCAAACAAGTTGTTTAAAACCAAACATCATTCAAGTATTAAAATACTTTATAAATCATGTGCATGTTAAATCTGTTTAAATCTATTTTCCTTACATCCATTGTATACAGTGCTATTTTATACAGCACATGAAATCATTTATTGTCCCTTCAAGGTCTCATATCAAAGGTCTAATATTTACATATTGGTTCTGTCCATGCTACACACTGTCCTTATGCCAAATGCTTTTTAGAAATAATCTAACACTGTGTAGTCTGCATAGTTTTATTTATTCATTCATATCAGCACTGTAATCCTACCAATTTTTTTCAGCAATAAATGGCTAAAACTCATGCTGCAAAGATATCAATAGCAACAATGATTTCAATGGATCTAGATCTCACCCAATAGGTATTTTATGTAACCATGCTGTGATATGTATAAATGTCTTGCACCACTTACACTATGTAATCCAAAACAGTTTCCATAAACACCACTGAGTGTTTTACCTGGTATCACTTTGCCAATACTCTATATCTTAATAAGCAGATTTCTACATTATTTGGAGATTAAGAGACACAATTATATTCAGTGTCAGAAAGCCCTATACACATTATAGAACTTAACACTAGATTTAGTTATGCAATTTGGGACTGAACAGATGAGAAACAGAAGTTGTAGTTTTGCATATTTTCATTGATTTCTGCAGCACTTTTTTCTTTTCTTTTTCTCTCTTTCTCATTCTCTCCCTTTCCATGTCACTGCAATAATTTAAGAAAAAATATGATTAAGTAACTACTGCACATATACTGTATTGATTTTCAGTATTGATTTTGTGTTGGCATTTCGAATCATGCCTCAAGAAAGCTTCAACGTTTTATGTATTTACAGCTGTCAGTTGGCAAGGGGTCATTTGTTCACTCCAAAGGAAACATGCCTCTGAGGCTCACAAAAAAGTTAGGAGATCTTTTCATAGACAGATTTCTTGACCATCTTCTTAATGCATGAAAGCAAATTTTATATTTTAAATCAGAACGGTTCAAACAAACCTGAGTTCTTTGAAATATGCATTTCCCCTTCACTTTTCACAGTAATAGGACAGATACAGATTATGTCTCTCTCCCTGGAGAATCACTTCATAGCCTGAGAGCAAAGACCAGTGATGAGTCATCATTGCACAAAGAAACAGTTTCTAGCAATAACAACAAAAAGCCACGCATTGTTTGTGTGGGAGCGCTGGTTAAATATATATTTCAGAAAAATCAGTTCTTTCTCATGTTTTCATGCTGAAAATTTGTATTGTAGATTTTATTCTACAGGAATATTTTATTTTATTTTACAATAAAATTTAATTTAAAAAAATTCTTGTAGGATGGGAAATATACACTATTGACAAAAAATCTGCATGTGTCCAACAATCTGTTCCAATTTTTTTAAAAAAATTATAGGGAATTCTTCTGGGTTCTCACCACTTTTGCTGACACTGCTTGAGAAGTTTCAACCAAAGACTACATAACACCAAGGAAATATTGGGTTTTCTGATGAGATTAGGGATGGAAATAATATTTTAAAATATTCAAAAAATGTTAAAAATATGTTTTTTAAAATTTTTAAAAAATTAAGTAATTTTATTGTAGAAGAGCAATGAAGACAATAAACATAAATTAAATAAGAAGATACTTGGCAATTCCACCAACAAACAATACAAAAGAACCCCTATAGAAAATGTGTTTCAAATGCCAAAATAAAAGTTAGAAGGAGAAATTAAAGGTCTTCTATTATTGTCTCAGAGTATGATTCCTTTATGTAACCTCTTGTATTAACATCCTTCCAAAAACTCAATGGATGAGCTGGTGGGTTTGGACATTTGGTGTTGGCGTTAACATATTCCAGGAAAGGGAACCAGGTCTCTTCAAAAGATTTATGAAATGTCTCGATTTTTTAGAGCTTTTGATCTTGCAACCAACTTTTCCATTAACAGGACATCCAACACATGACGCCACCGTTTTCTGTGTAGAAATTACCAGTTTTCCAGTTGTTAACAATTTCAACCCTGATTAGTGTTTTATGTTTCAAACTTCTTTTTATATTAAAAAAGAGTGAAAGCAATAAAGACTTGGGAAAAGTATGTCCTTTTTTGTAATTTCTGAGATTACTGAAATAACCTCCAAACAGAACTGTCTATGGCACATTCCATCCACATGTGCAAACAAGCACATGCCCTTGTCCCTGCATCCTTTCCAGTGCCTAGTAGACGTGCTGTTAGTGATTCTTGCAATTTGGATAGGGGTGAAGTACCATCTGTGAATTAACTTCAAGGTGGACTCCCTAATGAGGACTGCCTTTGTTTTATAAAATTTGCCCAGATTTGCCAATGTGAGTCTTGAATTGTTATGTTTAGGTCTAATTCCCAGCCCCTTTTGTTTTTTGAGGATTTTCAATCTGATGAGAAAAATCATGGAATGCCAATAATCTTCACAGTTTGGGATTTATTTTGCACAATATTTGCATTTAATTGAAAACAGCATTTTTTATGTAGAAATGAATTTTTTTCTGCACACAAAATAATATTTCTGCACAAGAATGTTATTTTCTCTGCAGAAAATCCTGTTTCCTGATCAGAAAATTCTGTCCTCTGCAAAACAATCACATGCATTTTTTTATACAGCATAAGTACCAAATTGCAAATAGGCTTTGAAAATAGACTTTTCAAAGACTTTCTAGAATTTTCTAGAATCTTTAACTAGGATATCAAATTCCAGCCCAGCCAAATATCTGGGGCACTGCTACCTTACTGTTCACATTTGTAAAACAAAGTTGCAATTGCCCTCATGATTGTTTTGCTGTTGTTTTGAGCTACTTTTATGGCAATGCATTTTGTCAAATACATTATTATCTGGAAGACTGGATTTAACCATGCTCTATGGATATGTAAATAGAAATAAACGTTAAAAAGCTGCAAAAATGAAAAACGAACTGACAGTTCCTTGAAGCTGACATTAAATTGATGGAGACTACCAAAGCACTTCCAAATTATCATTTCTTTTTCCTTTCTTTTCCTTTCTATCTTCAATGGTTACAAAAAATGACAGGAGTTCTCTCAAGAAAACCAGTTCTGTTACAAAAATATATTTCATTTTTATTTATTTTGCTGCCAAGTGTATTTCCCAAAGCTAGTGTTTTTACTGTGCTATTCAGTGGTACAAAGAAGCTGCATGTGGAGCACTAATGCTTCTAACATCATTATTAGAGGGAACACAAATCCAGCCAGACCTACTCCATTTAGAACTCTCACAGGTGCTGATGCATATGTCTTTTTTTTAACCCATCACACACATATTATGTGACTAGCACCTTGTAGCAAGGTTCCTCTTCCTTCCAGAACAATTACATTTTAAGTACAACAGACTACACTAGTGCTCCCTGCAGAAATATTCTACAGGGGCTAAAATGTGTCCTGGACTGTGCTGCTGGAGCTAAGCATAAAAACAACCTTTTATGCATTCTGCATTTCATACAAAATTAAATAAATTGTGGTAAACAATAAAGTGAGTTTTTTGAGCCCCACCATTCCAAAATGCACCTATATTTATCCAGCAATTTACAGGGTTTTTGTTGCATTTAAGAATTGCTCTTGTGTTTCATTCAATTAAGTCATATTGTATTCAGTGTGCTAATGAAAACACTAATATCATCATTCCAGATAAATACAGAGCAGAATGGTTACCATAAATAATGGTGAGAGAGGAGAGAGGATTGTTTTATTGGATGTAAATGTTTTAGTATTTAGTAATTAAATGTATAATACAGAATTAGTCATGCCTTGAATCCCATTGTGGGGAAAGGTAGGATATAAATCCTGGGAATAAATAAATAAATGCAGTTCCTTGTTGAATTCTGGCTTACCATCTTGTGCTCTTTTAAGATTAGTTCAGAACTCTGTTCCAATAGATATTGCTTCTGCACAACCAAGTGCAAAAGGCCACTAGAAGGATGAGAGTAAACAAACAGCTTCATTTATATACCACTTCATGCCGCCTAAGGAGTGTGTAAGCAGTTTACAACTGTAAGCTACTTGCCCCCAACAATCTGGGTACTCATATGACAAATCATATACAACAGCACACTTTGGTGTGAACAGCCAATAGAAGGATGAGAGTACACAGAAAAATCCTATACAACAACATACTTTGGTGCAAAAAGCCAACAGAAAGATGAAAGTACATGGGCATATCATATACAATGGCACCTTTTGGGGGAAAAGTCTGTTGAATGGGTGAGAGTACACAGGCACATTGCATACAAGAGAAAATCTTGGTGATGCAAACTTAGGATGTGTGAACCGAACCAAACAAGCAAATGTTGTAACAAATGTTGTAACAATTATGAAGACATGTCCAATGCACCCAAGGAAGCCATCAAAACAACAATAACAAAAAAGTAATACACAATAAAAGTAATCTACAAAAAGACCATGTGACAATATGCAATAGTCAAAGACAAAAAAGAAAAAGACAATGTGAGGGGAAGGGCAAGTAAGTTTCAGACTTCCAAACACAGGTAAGTTTCAAGTTGGGGCAAGGCTGGCTTTTCCATTCTTGGATTCAGATGAAGAAGGTAGGTAAGAGCTAGTGGTCCTCTAACAAGCAGAGGGGACAGAATGATGCTGCCTGGACTTCTGCAGCCTAGACTGAACACAGGACAAATGGCTAAAAATACTTTTCAACTCTAAACCTTCAATAACCAAGTTAGGACCATATTTTCTGCACTGCCAAATTCATCTTAAATGAGATTAATTAATTTTAATAGGTCTCACCATAAGTTCAGAAAAAGAAGAGGAGGAGGAGGAGGAGGAGGAGGAGGAGGAGGAGGAGGAGGAGGAGGAGGAGGAGATATTGTGGAAAAGATATTAAAGCCCGAAACAGACAGTCCAAAAGTGCTACCTTCTGGATGATCATGGGGCATGACATTCAGATGATGTATGGCTTTGGATAGGGCTGAAGCTAGACTACAGCTGCCTAAGGCTGCTCAAACCCAACCACAAAAGAGTGCAAAAAAGCACTCCTTGCTGGTGGTTCATTGAGGACTGCAGCATTTCATCAACATGGCCCCATGCCAAATGGGGAGCAACCAGGGCTCAAGTTGCTGAAGGCCACTCCAAGCTGCCAGTCTGCTTGACCCCTTAATCAACCTTACTTTAACTAATCAATTCTTATGAGAAATTATTTCCCATAATTTCAAATTAAAATAGCAACAATTTATTTAACATATTTATTTGTATCTCACTTTCCCCCCAAAATTGGGACTCAAACTGGCTCACAATGTCAAAGAACAATACAATTTAAAACGTATAAAAAGTGGATATTATTACAGAATTAAACTATTCATGGTACTAAAACAATCACACATCAAGTTAAAAGAATAAAATGCAGTTAAAATGAGAAAAAAGTTCTTTAAAACAATACAGCATACCCTAGTGGCCTAGCGTTTTCTTTGAAAAAAAAATCTGTTTTAAAAGCCTGTATTTTGTCCTGTCGATGAAAGGTCAACATCAGGGAGTGTGCCGCTCTGGCCTCCCTGAGAAGGGAGTTTCAGAGTCTTGGCACAGCCGCCAAGAAGGCCGTCTTGCATTCCCTTGAACTGTGCTTGTGATCGTGGCAGGATTGAGAGAAGGACCTTGCTGGATGAGCTCACAGCCCATGGCAATTCATACAGGGACATACCATCTGCCTGATAACCTGGACCTGAAACATATAGGGCTTTATTGATCATAACCAACACCTTGAATTTTGTCCAGTGCAACTGCTTGTGGGCTTTGCAAGAGGGAACAAATTGGCAGCCACTGGAGCTCTTTCAACAGGGGTGTTGTATGGTCTCTGTAACCTGCCAAAGTTGACAATCTGGCTTCAGCTATTTGGACCAGCTGAAGTTTCCAAGCACTCTTCAAAGACATCCCCAGTACAATGTGTTACACTAGTCCAAATGAGATGTAACAAAGGCATGTATCACTGTGGCCAGTTCTGACATCTCAAGGAACAGGCACAGTTGGTGCACAAGCTTTAAATATGAAAAACATTCCTGGCCACTGCAGAAACTTGGGCCTCAAAGATAAATCCTACTGCACATCTATGTCTCCAAGGGGAATATTCTTTGATCTGCCTTCTGACTGACCAGGAGCACCTCTATCTTGTCTGAATTAATTTTCAATTTGTTCACCTTCCTCGCAGTGCATTACTAATTTCAGACACTGGGTTAAGACGAGGACAGTATGTTGGAATGGGGTGGAAACGAGCAGTAGAGTTGGATGGCATCAGCATATTGATATCAAAGTACCCCAAACCTTTGGTGACTTCTCCCAGCAGTTTCATGTGTATGTTAAATAGCTTACTCCATAATTTGATTACAACAGATTACTCCATAATTTGTAGTAAATAAGGAAGTATTTCTGATTCTGAGTTTGTTTGACAATGACAAGATAAGTTTCCCTCTCCAACCCCTCCCCTCTTCTAAATTAAGGTATTAAAAGAATACCTGGATTGTAAGAATATAGATGTAGATTTGTATTTATATAAGAGAGGTGATCTCCAACGTATGGTCTTGACTTCACTAGATAAAATGATACATATAAACGAAGCTTGTCCATCACAATCCATCCAGGCACTGCTAAACAATTAAGAACATTGAATATAAAGTTCCAGAGTTTTTGCAAAATCATGACTTGCAAAGGAAAGTAACAATTCCTCAGGCCCCTCTTTCCAGTGCCAATCGTGTTTTGCAGTTGGAGCTGCATCCATCTATGCTCCCAGTTAGTCTTCCTCTTCTGTCTACTCCAAACTTAGATTATCATAAATAATTTTGTAGTTTCATACATTATAAACATATGCTGACTCATATGTGTTGACCTCAAATGAGACTGATAATATTTAGCCACAACATGGGAATACTAAACAAGAGGGAAATAAGGGCTGCGACTTAACTCTCTGAGCTTTTACCTCCAACAAAGGTAAAACCTTTTTCTTTGGACTATAATTGACTGAATTTTACCTATACAGCATCTAACATTTTTTCCAGGTGTAACCAGATATAAATACTTAAAATGAAATGAAATGAAAGAGAATTATTTATAAATTCAGTGTTCTCTGCCTAAGAAAAAGGCCTTTGGATTCACTAAAGACAGATACCCCGGATCCCATGAGGAGTTACTTTACTGCTAATGCAATTTAAATTTTGCTGTCCTTTGTCTCAGTCTCCACAGGGCCAAGAGAAGAGTGGCCTCTGCCTGCATTGAGATTCCTCCAAATCAACTGAACAACAACAAAATGTACACCTGTGACTCCTACACTGTAACTTTTTTTCTTCTTCTGAATGATTTTGAAACATCCTTTACCAGTGGAAGCCAGTGTAACTTTGAGGAATACTTGCATGCTGTGTTTTGCGTGTTTGGCTTAGCCAATAAAGATATCACCCTTTTGCGGGTTTTGTATTATGTTTTATTTTGCTGAATAGCCAAAACAGCTACCCCTGAATATGTTTCCTGTGGTGTTATATTTAATCTTTTGCTGACTATTTCAGAAATTTTGCACAAATAAAAAATTTAAGATTTAACATGAGGTATATTTAATTCAACCCAATTTCCTATATTAATATTTGGTATTTGATGGGCAATATATGATGGGCAAGTATTTGATGGGCAAGAATAAATAAAAATGGCAAAAGAAATATTCATTGGCAAATGGTTTGGCAATAAAGTCAGCTCCCTGCTGCCCTCACAAACTGCCACGCTCTCCTTTCACACACACCTCTACTGCCTCTCCCTGCACACACACACACACACACACGTGTGCACACACTGCCCCCCACACACACTCACATATCTTGCTAGCCCCCACCCTCCACCACTCCCACCCCCTGCACACACACAACCATTCCCACTCTCCTCGGGCATAAAACTCTCATGCATGCTGTGGTACCCACACACACTATGGTCCCCCATCCACAAGACCACACACACACACAACCAGACCCCCCAGCACAGAAGTGCTGTGACCCCCACAACTCCACTGTCCAGTGTATGTTTGTACGCGTGCACAAGCACGTATACACACACAGCCACTACTGTCCCTCTTGCCTTAAATGTAAGATGAGCAACCAGTAACTTCAGACCACAGCAATAATAGCATTTTTAACGCTTTAATAACGTAATATAAAAACAACAATAAGAATTTTTTATTTTATTTTATTGTTGGAGCTCAAAATCTCTCCTTTTCTCTCAACTAGGAGAGAAACAAAGAACCCTTACATGGAGGCTTGCCTGGCTGAAAATGGCCCAACGTGGCCAAAGACTTGCCCTGCTTCCATCCCATGCAAAGACTCCTGAGATCTGAAGTCCCAAAGGAGGACTAATGAAATCTGGAGGTAGAGCAACAGAAAAGTGAGGCAGGAGACGAGGAGGGAAGGGCAACAAATTGGGGGTCAAGATGGGATAGAACATTATTCAGAAAGAACTCGGGAGCACTTTGGAGCCCTTGCCATGAAGTAAGGTCGGAGCTGGGAGGGGTTCTTAGAAGAAGTGGCTGAGGGAAAATTTATTTTTATGTTGAAGGGAAATGTTAGAATAGATTGTGATAAAAGCTCTTCCTAGGTATATGGTGTATAATTGTTGTCCTATCTATACTGTTAAGCACTCCTTGGATATTGTGGAGATGTCATAGTTTCCAATGAAGGTTCATTCTATAAGGTTTCAGCTACCAGTCTTCATGGTTTCAATCTCATAGTTTCAACTAAACGTTCTATTTTACTATGATTTTATAAGATTAAAATTTCTAGTTCTCATGGCTCAGAACAAATATGTTTTATTTTACTGAGATGTAATAAGAGTTCAGATTCTAGCCCACATAGTTTCAAATAAAGCTTTAATAGATGTTTGAATAGAATTGGAGAAGTTCTCATGGTTTGGAATAAAAACTTGATTTTACTAGGATTTAATGAGTTTCAAGTTTATAGACCTCATGGTTTGGACTACATGTTCCGTTCCAATAGGAATTTAAAAGATTCAAGTTGATAGTCTCATACTGGGGTTTGGTTCCAGGAGTCCTGTGCATACAAAAATGTGTGAATGCTCAAGTCCTGTTAAATACAGTGGCGGAGTGTAATGGTGTCCTTTATACAAATTAGTAAAATCTAATATTGGTTTTTGGAATTTATATATTTTAAAAAATATAGTCAAGTTGCAGATGGTTGAATCAATGGATAAAGGATCCCTAGATATGGAGGCCTGGTATACCAAGGATTCTGTATGGAGTGGTATGGGAGGAGGTGGTGGGTTATTGCACTTGGTGACACCAAGCCTAGTGATGTCACTGATCACAGTATTACAGCTGCACTTTATCTGGTCATTATGTAAACCTCGCAATATTAAGACCTACTGCCTGATTTTATTGTTTCCTTTACTTCCTCCATTCCCCCCCCCCCCTTTTGTGTGTGTGTGTGTGTGTGTGTGTGTAATATCTTTCTAGATTATTAAGCATGAGAGCAAGTCTTTATTGACTGGCTGGTTTGATATGTATGTGCTTGTAGAACTGTTCAATTTTTAGAAAAGAACATAAATGTCATAAATAAATAAGGCAATAATACAGAAATATATAAGGACGAAATTAGGGGTTGGATCTAAAAGTTCCCCTAGAAAAGAATACCTGGCATGATAATCATATTAGTCCCAGGCCTTTTCCTTCCCAAGGCCTTTTAATCTAGTCATCTTTGATTTGTTTTTATTCTGTGTTTCAAGCTTCATTCTAATTTTATTCTGGTTTTCAGTTACTGAATTTTAAATTGTTTTATTTTTGTTGATCTGGTATAGGGTAACATTTCATACGTTAAATAAATTAATGAACTGAGTAAACAGGAGAATGAATTCATAGACATGGAGCTTATACACAAGTTCTCAAAAGCTGTTGAGAGCTTCTTCTGAACTGAGGTCCTTTGCAGACTGGCCATTAAGGCTGGCCTAGGGACAGACTTGGGGCACTGCATCCACATGCATGCCCCAACTCTGCCCTCAGGGCACCATGACGGTGCATGCCACTCCACATGGTACGTGGCATCATGGCACATCTCTGGTGCTGTGTCCACATGACGCAGCACCAAAGGAGCACCTTCAAGCCATGGTGCCATAGCTATCGTGCCCTTTCCAGAGCACAAAAAGGAGCCGCTTTTTGTGGCTCCTTTTTTGCAACCTGGAAAGACTGGATTGGGGCTGTGGCATGCAGTTGCTGCTTCCCAGATCCGGCACACCTGAAGTCTGTGCAGCCCCTGAGCTAGTAACTTTTTTTTTTTTTGCACTACTGCTAAGGAAAATTGTCAAAGTTCTAACTAATGTTACTTATGTCCATGCAAGAAAATAATAAAAACTTTTGGTTAAATGTATATAGCACAAACAGTCATACTTCTCTTCCCTCACTTCAAGGATAGATAAAAAGAAGTGGATAAAGGAGGAAGACTTTGAAAGTTTCCCTAATTAATTGCAGCTAAAAAGCATGGCCACAATAGGTGTTATAAAATAGTTAATTCTTGTGTTATGCACAGTGAAAACCATCAAGTATCTATCATTACTTAATAATCAGATTTCTCAAGCCCATTGATGCAGGTTCTTTCAGTAAGGTTATTACAGCATGCTGACTGCACTTTAGTTTAGGATCTGAATAGTACACCACTTTGTTGAGAAGCAATTCAGTCTATTCAAAGTATTCTATTAGTCACATTACCCTGTACTATATCTTACTGGTGCTCATTACCATCTCCACTGAAAGCACTTTGGTCAGCATGAGGCAGCTTAACATTAAACAGCAGTACTGTCAGTTGAGAAATCTGCCCAATATATGCAAAAATCCTCTCCCACAATTTGTATTTAACTTAAAAGTGTATTTGATTCAGCATATCTATCTCCCTGATACATAAAATCTTCCACTAAGGGACAGTTTACCAATGATCATGACAAATCGTATCAGAAATGCTCTGAAACAATAACTAAATGTCAATAATCAGAGAACTATATGTTGTTCTCTGCCCATTATTTCCCATATTTTAACTTATTATTTGTGAGACACAAAATGACTTTAGTTATTAATACAAAAGGCCTGTCAAATTCAAAGTTCTGCTGCTATTCTTCAGTGATTATGTAACTTAGAGCATGGCCATCAAGTAGCTTGTTCAGGGTGTTCCCTAAACTCCATTATAATGGACTTCTCAGGTCTTGGGGCAGGCAAACTGAAGAGAGAAACATGGACTTCTACTTTCCTTAAAAGCATTTTTGAGATGGACACCTACATAACAGGCTTCTACTTACACCCAATAAAGCCTACTCTGGCAATCTGAATGTATGTTAAATAATTACCACAAGGTGGGTTCACTCTCCTCTCATCACTGCTTCCAGTGTATGGACATTAATTTTGCAGCTTGCTGACTTCTCTAGAGCCTGCCCCATGCCTCCACTCCAGGGGGAAAAAAACTGTTGGAAAAAATTCTACTTCTAGATGCTTCTAGGAGCAGCCATTCTGTGTTTTTGAGGCAGGAGGTTCTGCTCAAACCACCAAAATGAGGTATGAACAGGGACTGCTCCATGATCATGATGTTCCAATGTATCATTGGGCACACCAATGTGCTGTATGGGCAGGCGATCAATCATGCAATCTAGTGGCCAGCTGCCTGGGGCTTCCAGTGGATCCATGGCTGAACAGAACAGGGGCATTTGACAGCTGCTGGTGGAGTGTCCATGCTCATGCACATGCATTTCTAATGGAATGGGGGAAAATAATGGTGCTGTGTGGCTTATAGCTCCAAATGCTCCATTATGGTTTATCCTTCCTTGCAGAGGGAGGGGGTGGTGCAGACTGTGTGTCAGTTGTCAGGCTACTGTGGGAGCCCATTGTGTGGTCAATGGGCTCTTCCCACAAACTGGAAAAGGAAGCCAGCTTTTCCCCCTCCATCTGCTCCTGGCAATTATTTTGCCTTATGTTCAGTACAAATGTCTCATTGGTAAATATGCACAGAATTACATCCTAAATATCAAACAGGGCTAATATGAAATCAGGCAATGAATAAAATAAACACCTAAAAGTTATGCATGATGTAATACTTACCTTTATCTGCAAAACAAAAAAAGTAATTATACTGTGGGTATTCAAAAATTCCATTATTTGTGGCATATCAACACTTAAAGTCTCCACAAAATTCCTTGAAAAGACAGACTTTCCTGGCCCCCATATGTGCTGACTATGGTCTGTTCTGGGACCCATATTGTAGTTTCTATTAAAGAAAGTTTAAATGTGATTTTGATAAGATATATCTTTTTTATTGATACTTAACTAGACAGTCTCATTATTACTTAAATGCAAGACTACTATAAAAAACCAAGATAAAAGATAACTGGAAGCAGTTCCACTAAATAAAACGCAAACATTATTTGTTCATCTATTTCTCATGCCCTTTGCTTTTAGATACAAACTGTTAGTCTCAGATGCATTTAATAATGCTTCACTTTACTTATTAAGTGTGATCCTTCTCTAATTAACCATCACTTTTTATTATGCAAAGTTCCACACTGTATACTCAGAATTTTCCAGTAACATGTATAAAAGCTTTCACTATTTTTGTTTTAAAAGACAAAGTTGGTTGTAGTAAGCCATGACAGAAGGACTGCCTAATCATTTCCCCCTTCTGCTGCTTTCCTGCTCAAAATACTCTCTTGCATGCTTCATTCCTCCAGAAAAAGAAAGGTACGGCAAACCCAACCAGGAGAGGGAGTGCTGAGTAGAAAAACAGCCTGAAAGAAAAGAATCAGCCTACACAACCCCACCTATTAAGATTGAAGCCCCCATCTCTGCTTTTTTGAAAGAATTAACTGATGTGCAATTTAATATAAGACACACGTGACTGTCAGTCTTATCTTTGTGATAGTACACAACATACATTTTTTTTAAAAAAATGAACAATTTGAAAGGTACTGTGTAGGTAAGATTGAAGCTAAGGCACACCTTCATCCCATTAAAATTTCTGGGCCCTATTTACCCACATACTGTATTTCAGTGAGACTGAACACTCTTCACTTGAGCTTTCTCCTGCGCTTCAGATACATCAAGACTGCAGAAATAACCCAGGATGGCACCATTGACCATGACTCAGTATTATGGAATTCTGCAAATTGTAATTTTGTGAGACATTTAGCCTTCTCTGTCAGAGAGCTCTGGAGCCACAATAAACTATAATTCCCAGGATTCCCTAGCACTGAGCCAGGGCAGTTAAAGTGGTCTCAAAATGGATTATTTCTGCAGTGTGGATGCAGCAATCCACAGCAGCAATACCAGCAATACCAGCAGTATTATTATTATTATTAACGTTTATTTATATAGTGCTGTAAATTTACACAGCGCTGAACAAACATTAAAAGAAATACCAATGAAAGTTTGTGTTCCCAGTTCTAAATTTGAAATAGCTGGACCACTTTTCTAATGGACAAACTGGAAAAGGTAAGAATGTGGAAATACATTTACTAGGACTGGTGCATCCTCTTAGTGGTTTGGGTTTTGGTTTTTTGGGTTTTTTGTGTTTTTTTTGGACTATCTATCATGTAAAACTGAAACTAATCAACACTGTATATAGCCATACACCAGCACAACAAACAAATACAGCACAACAAATAAGTACACATCACACAGGCAGGGCTGAATACAACAAAATCCAAAAGCCACAAAAGAGTGATACCTTTATTGGCCAACCAAAATGTACAAAATATACCATGCAAGCTTTTGAAGCTTCAGTGGCTTCTTCATCAGGCAAAGATGTTTCAAAATCATACAGGAGAAAAAAGGTGAAAATGTTAGAGTTAATTGTTTGTGGGTTACTCACTGAGTTATAAAATCAGAGGCTATTGTGTAAGGGAATGCTTTTTAGACAAATTGCTTCTAAGAGATTAAAGAAATTGTTGAAATTAGCCTTCATTTTTAAAAGGAAATAAATAATGATCAATTTTTATAGGGCATAATCTCTTTGCACACAAGAAAGAAAGGCCAGTGCTCGTAAGCATATGAATTAGTACATCAGCCATTGTAATATTCCTCAGATTAATACATAATTAAGCTGAATGAAATATTTTATGCAGCATCTCAGGAAACCACACCAGTCATATTGTCTATGCAGAAATACTCATACATCAACAAAAAAAAAGTATACATGTAAAAATGTTATGTAAAAGAAACATCTGGAACAATACTTGATTTTCAGTTGTATGGTAAACCAATCTACACTATTTTATGCCAGCAAGATAACTTAGGTATAAAGTTTCAACTGCAGATCTTGGCATGGGGCCTAGAACCAGAGGAAATTTTCTTTCAGTTTCTCAAGCTCATTCCCAAAACAGGGGTTTGTGTCCCCATTAAAACTGTTCCTGGTGAGTAGGGGACCATGCCTGAGATCTAGTAGTTTACTTCCATTGACAGAAATGGAAGAAAGCAACCCCCCTCTTCCCTTTACAGTTCCCTACATAATGTCAAACTCTGTTCTGGAAGGCTGGAAAACACAACCGGTTTTTCAGTTAGTACAGGTAGCTGCAATAGGAATAGTAATAGCAAGTACATTTCTATACCGCTTATCAGTGCACTTAAGCATTCCTACGCAGTTTGCAATGTGTAAGCTAATTGCCCCCAACTCATTATAGTGAGTTTTTTGTGGAGCTTTTGGGCTATGTGGCCATGTTCTGGAAGAGTTCCTTTCTGATGTTTCACCTGCATCTGTGGCTGGCATCTTCATTATAGTGACCTCAGAAGGATGCCAGGCTGAGTCGACCCTGAGCCCCTGACTGATATCAAACTCACAACCTTGCAACTGTGAATGAGTGGCTGCAATACCAGCACCTGCCACTGCATCACCAGGGCTCCTTTTCATTGTAGAAAACATTTTGCTTCTGGAAATGTTTTTACTTCATAAAATCAATTAGTAACAGAATGAAGGAAGGAATACAACAGTATTAACCAAAGCTAAACTCAAAGTTGTAATTAACTTTTTTCAGGTGACTGTCTGTATAAAGCTTACATATTTATATGCACAGCTCTTCACACATGTTGAAAAAAGTTTGAATATGATATTAAAACTATATCAATAATCTTCAGGAAGTAAGCATCACTTAACACAGTAGCTTAAATCTTATTGTTGGTGTGAACTAAAATAAACCCACTGAATAAATGTCAACTTTGTAAGTTTCACTGATCCCATCAAGCTACTTGGATGGTATTAACAAAAGATTTTATGCCAGTGAAATGTATTTGCAAGTATAATTCAACATATATATATATATATATATATAGAGAGAGAGAGAGAGAGAGAGAGAGAGAGAGAGAATTTCAGTTCAATTACTTTGGCTTCTGGAAAGACTATTTTGATATTTATACAGCATATATCACTTATAAAATACATTTAAAAAAACAATGGATGCAAGCTCCAGGAAAAGAGATTCCACCTCAACATTAGGAGAAACTTCTGGACAGTAAGGGCTGTTCGACAGTGGGACACACTCCCTCGGAGTGTAGTGGAGTCTCCTTCTTTGGAGGTCTTTGAGCAGAGGCTGGATGGCCATCTGTCGGGGATGCTTTGATTTGGAGTTCCTACATGGCAGAATGGGGTTGGACTGGGTCAGGGCCCTTGTGGTCTCTTCCAACTCTATGGTTCTATGATTCTGTTAACTAAATGCAAGTCAAACATGTTAAAAACAGTATTGTTCCACATGGCCGTTAATGTCTGAAATTGCTTTAACTGTTTTAAAATTTATTTTGAAATTGTTTGGGTAAAGTTTTTAAAAACTGTTAAAGAATATTTTAATGTGTTTTAAAATATTTTTTATATATTTGCACCATTTTAATTGAGAGCCAGGTGTCAAATATACAGGAGTTAAGTCCTGAAGTAATGATATTAAATTGATGGGTCAATAATGCACACAATCATTTTTTGTTCAAGTGGACACATGAAAGTCCTAGATATATAAATGGATTTAATCTCTTTCTCCCTCCATATGTGTGTGTGTGTGTGTGTGCCTGCCACAATGGGATTAGTCCAGGAAAACCAAATGCTGAACTTTCTCATACACAGGGTGGTATATGAGATATATGACTCAAAATCCTGCATTATATGTGCGTCTCCACTGCAGTGACCAGAAATTACTCCCCCTAGTGCCAAGGAACATGAGACTGCTGAAAGCTGCACATCCACAGCTTCACTTGGAATGTGTACTTGGAAAGGGGAAATGGGAAGCCCAACCAGTCTCTAGTCTAATAGTGCCAAGGACACACTCTGTGTAAAATCTATCAACCTACTGTTTTCTTTTGAAAAAAAAATTAAATCATGGTATGCACTATGAAGAGAGAAATAAAGAGAAAAACTGAAAACTTAATGGGTTGGACCTGTTTGTCCAGTCTATGGACCAGAAGCTCCTTTTATTCATGGAAGTCACCAGGCTCCAATGGAGATTTCCTGCAGAAGGAAAGGAACAGGCAGGTGATCTTCATTGGTTTCACCTTTATTTTGCCACTCTTTGTGTCACTTCTTGTGCTCCACAAATGCATGAAGAACAACTATCCTTCTTGGTAGACACCACAGCTACTCCCCAAAGTGTGGACAGCTATGCTGATCAGCATCTGTAAATCATTTCTAGGATCTTTCATGTCCATCAGGAATTGGTCTTTTCTAAAATTAATAGGTCTGAATTTCCGTTCAAGATCAATACAGCCCAAAATATATTACAATGGAGGATAGTTTCACAGCAATATAAGGCTATTGAGAAAAGTCATCTCTCTCTGCCTCCAGCTACTGTAAAGACTGCTGATCACAGAAAGAAAGAAAAAAGAACCCTTGTGGTCTCTTCCAACTCTACAATTCTTTTACATCATCATTCTTGGTAATCAAAGTGCTAGTACTTTGACAGTGTGAGCCATGATTCCAATACACTGCTGTCACCAACTACCACCAACACCTTTTCTGGAAGCAAAAGTGCAGAGAAGGAATTAGGAAGGTGTCTCCCCATATTCTTCAGTGTGAACAGAAATTTGTTATGTACTAACCCAATGTGTAAAATGTGAACAAAAATTTTACTGGATGTTAATTTTACTACTACTGGGGAAAGAGCATCCATTATAAACGTCCACAAACATCTGATGTCTGGAAAAAAATCCTTTCTTTCTAATCAGCGAAGAAATGGCCAAGACAAAGCTCACTACTGTGCTTACCTAGCTACACTGACATGAAACAATAAAAAACATATATGTGTGTATATATCAACAGTGATGCTGTGAAATGCTAATTAAGAAACAGTGGTGCAATTCTAGACTCTTTTCTGCTCAGGCTGCAATAGATGGCTCAGATCTTGTTAGTTACTCTCAGCTAGACATGATCCATTTAATCAACTCCTGAATGGTGAGTCAACACATAGATAAATCTGATGGATTCAATGGGTCTCCTCCAGTAAAGACAAAAATAAGATTTAAACGTACGTATGTTTACTTGAATATTCATATTTGTGCCAGGATTTGAGTAAACAGGCTATGAGAATATACCGTTCCTATGGTGCATACAAACTATTAGCACATAGTCCCTGTCCAAATATGGATACTTGGAAGTAAGTTTTACGGAGATTAATATGACTTACTTTCAAACCAATATACTTAGGATTGAAGTTATTGTTATGCTAATTCAAAGAGCAAGCAGAAAGCACAAACATCAAGCACAGAAACACTGATGCAACCTTTTCTGTATGCTGCAATCTGTATTAGTTCAATAATACAGTGTTCTTACTAACTGGAGGCGCTCAGTACCTTGTTGAGCCTAGCCCTTCACTGTATAGATTTATTCCCAGTTAAGTTTGTCTACTCAGCAACACACTCTAGTTAAACAGCTTTTTAAAGCAAAGTTAGCTAACTTCTTGTTTTAAGATAAAATATATTTAAATGGTATTACAGACATTTTCCCACTTCCAAACATCTTTCTGCCCACCCATATATGTGTCTGGTACAATCCCTTATGGCAACTGTGAATCCATTACTTCAGATATTAGGGGGGAATTCTTCAAATTATTAGTCTTAATTACAGCAATGATACTGCCAGATTTTCAAACACTCAGTCAGCTCCTTAACAGAATCAAACTTCCAGTAGAAATGCATTCAATATATACAGCAGTGTACAAAAATCATCATTAAAACTTCATTTTGAAACTTTTTAGTGGTCTAATGTTAAAACAGATTTAAGCATGCCTAAATCAACATCCCTGTTAACCGGAAACAAGGCTCACTGAAATAAAAAAATCAAGCTGTACTCTGCTCACCCGGTACCTCAAAATACTGTGCTTATGCTGACTAAAATTCCCTTCCACAACTCAGAAATGTCAAATGCTGCAGTTTTGGAAACATCCAGATTCACTGAGAAACTTACCTTGGAGGAAATGGAACTCCATTAGTGCTAGTGCTCTAAATGATCACTTAAGAACTTACATTTTGAAATTTCATCCTCAAAAGGCATATTTGACACAAAACTCTATTTATGACCACATATGAGAAACTTTTATAATCGATGTAATATACCAGAGTGAAAGAGTGACTTGATGTATGGCACACAAGCATTATTCTCTAAGATCACTGGGGTAACACATCTGTATTATCCTATGCAACAAGGGTTTCCAATTGTGCTTGGTTCAGTAAAAGAAGAAAAATCCAAAACAGTGAAGGCATTTTAAAAATAAAGGTGGTAAATGCAAAAGCTACCAGGATCCTGACCAACCAATTTAGAAACAGGCATTTTATAACCATGTTTTTCAAAACAAGAACCATTGATCAAGTATCCCAAACAAATGACTCTTCCTAATCATCACAGGCTATTGGGCATCCTGAATGTATATTCCACAGAAATTGGTGGGACTAACCCCCAAGTGAATGTGTTTAGGAATGAACTGGTGTTCCAAAGGCTGTCAATATTTATTTTCAAATTATAGCATGCAATACACTGTTCAAGTGATGCACAGTTGTGCAGCCCAAACACAGAATCATAGAATGAATAGGTACATGTTCATTTGGACATTTCACTGAGTTCAGTGGCAACTTTCCCCAGTGAATGTGGAAGTAAAATTGTAACCTTAAACATGTTTACATGCTTGTTTGTTTTATGTCATTGTTTCAACAAAACAACTCTAAACATATGGATGTCCCACTTCCACATAAATGTGTCTACGCTTGAGATATTAAACCCTAAGGTAAAATGCCACACATCAATCCAGAAACACTTTCCAAAAGTACTCGCTCCAAAAAAGTCTTCCTGGGCTAGTTGAATGAGAAGTCTAATCATGTTTGCTGAGATTGTTTACTACGTGTCCACAGCCTCTGCAAAACCACTCAATTCGATCAGTCTGGTTTTCCACAAACCCTGCAATTTTCACATACACTTCCACTTACACACAGACAAAGTTTTTTCATCATTATACAGTATATGAATGTGGAAAGTATTTTAATTGCAGAAATTCCATATAAATGGATGAAACTACTGCCGTCCGGACCCATCAAGCAACATTACTCCCCATGCAGTTAAAAACATTAAAGACCACCATAACTCATTTGTTGTATATGTCTATGTGTTAAAGAAACCCAACGCCCTTATGGCTGCCTATATATCCTATGCCTTAATTACACAAAAACAGCAAACATGCAAAATGCCAGCACTCCAGGTCTGACCAACTGCATCCCTTTTTGCTCAAAAGGGATGGTAAGGGGGGAAATACTTCCAGATACCAATATAATTTAAGTCTGTCCATTACAGTCCATCTGTTAAACAATTAAGAACACTGCATATCAAAGTTCCACAGTTCTTGCCAAATTGTGAACTGTGACGGAAAGCTACTATTCCTCGGGGGCAACGTGGCAAAATCCAAAATAAAGCTGGGGTGGGGGGTGGGGGTGGGGAGAGACAATAATCATAATAATCAACCATTAGCTGACCCTGGAATTTTCACCTCTTTAATGGAAAGCTGGAAAAGCAGGAACCAAGACATTTGTTTTTCATAGAGGGGGGAAAAACAACCCCAGATGTTGGACTCAGAATTTGCACATATTGTGTGCGAGTGAGTGAAGAAGTGTGTCTCAAGCGCACGAGGCAACAAACCTCAGAGGGACGCTGCTGCGTCTCTCTCAGACGCCTAGTGGGCACAAACAAAACCCAACATCTTTCTTTCTTTCCTCCTAACAATCCAGCTTTGGCACGGACCATTTCTAAGCCTTAATGTCAGGAGTCCAACTGTGAGATGTGTCTGACGTTTCCTTCCATTCAGGTAAGATCCCTTTACAGACCCAAACCCAGGCAAGCTTCGAAGAAGACCTGTGCACAGTTAAGCATCCATTCATAACAAAAGAAATACCTAGCTCCATCTTCGTTTCGTCACTTACAGCCTCTGCAGCTAAGGCTCAAGAGATCTTATTTTGGGGGGGGGGGGGGGGGGGGCGGAAGAGAGTAATGTAATTTGTAATGTAATTTACAAAGAGTGGAAACGCCTACAAGGAGCTGAAGTACCTGCACTGGGGAGATGTTCGGTTGTTCACTTCATCTTCCGTTGACAAGGAAACCAAACCGCACTTCATTCTCCAGGGAAAAAAAAACAACCTTCCACTGCCATCATTTGAAAACTTATGTGTGTGTATGTATATATGTGTGTGTGTGTCTATCAACATTATGAGCATCATCACAAAATTATCTCGATATAAAAGAATTTTTTTAAAAAAAGTAAAATGTTGGAAAGGAATGATCTTTTTTGGTTCACTCTTTTTTTCCCCCTCTCTCATTTTTGGCAATACAGTTTTTTAATTTTCTTTTTAAGAGTGGGAGGTAGATTGTAAAAAGGATCAACAGTAGTACCAAGCTGCAAGAAAAGTTTCACATTATAAACCAGCATTTAAAAAAAAAACATGAAAAAGAAGAAAAACAGCTGATTGTAAGCCGGTGTGTCCCCAAAAAAATAACCAAAAAAAGGAAACAAAACAAAAAAACAAAAAGACATTTTTAACAAAATTAATAAATCTTGCTCAGTGGCTTGCGCCGGCGTTGCAAGATCACAAACTCTTGGTAAACACTGCTGTAAAATGCATATTCAAAGCCCATATATATTCAGATATATATATATATATATATATACACACACACACAAAAAAAACCCCCAAAACATCATTAAAAAAAATCTTTGCAAAAGAGAGTTAAGCAACATGCCCACTTCTCATCTCTTTGTTTTGTTTTAAAAAAATATATATAAATATGCATCATAATTCACACTGAGCTTCCTTTCCACAAGAAATTATATTATATAAATATAAATATATAGAGGAATACATAAATATGTATAATTTACATTATGGCTGATTTGGGAAGTCTTTTATTTCTCTCTATCTCTGCTTCCTTCCCCCCCTTTTTTTATTTCCTTTAGATTTCAGTCGACTTCCAATTCCAGCAACACCTTTTGCTCCCATTTTTAAGTTACAAACAAGAAAAAAATTAAAAACCACAAAAAACTTGTCATCAGATAAAAAAAAGGATCAAATCCATGAAAACAAGGTTTGTTTTTATTTTTTAAAAAAAAATAAGAAAAAAATGCAGACCCTTTTATATATATATATATATATATAGGAAGAGAGAAAAAACAAAACAGGACGAAAAAAAAGGAAAAAAAATTAAGAAGAAAAAGAGGACAAGAATGTCAGCAGAAAGGTACTCACCGAGCGGGAGTAGTAAAAGGGAGGAATAAAAATTGCGAGTTACTACTACTACTCTATAAAATACAGTATGGCGGTGGTTGGTTGGAGGAAGGGATGAGGCGCTTTTTAAAATATTTATATTTATTTTATAGATAGATAGATAGATAGATAGATATAGATAAGGTCTATATATATATTCCACCCTCTGGAGTCTCTCTGCCTCTCAGGTCCCTGTGCCTCCTCCACCAGGGACCAGGGGCCAAGCCCAAAGGAGCAGGAGAGAGAGGAGCCCCACTCTCTGCTCCCAGCGAAGGAGAAGAAGAAGGCAACAAGCAGCAGCAGAACAAGAACAAGAAGAAGATCAAGAAGAAGGGGAGAGAGAGAGAGAGAGAGAGCAGCCAGACGAGCAGGTGCCCCACGCGCCGCCCGCCAGAGACAAGCCAGGCAGCAGCAGCAGCAGCCAGAGCGGGCGCGCGCCCTCTGTGTCTCTCGCGCCCGCGCCCGCGCCCGCGCGCCCAGCAAACCGACCGTTATTTCTGAGGGAGGGGGAGGGGCAGCAGGGGCAAAAGAGCAAAAAAAAAAAAAAAGCCTCTGCTCTCTCTGTGTTCCTCCTCTCAGAGTCAGTCTCCACACAAAAGCTCACTCTGTTTGTTTTTTGTGAGGGGAGCTGCTGCTGCTGCTGTTTGGCGTGTGTTTGTGTGTGTGTTTCTCCCTCCTGATGTGTGGGACGCTCTCACACACACAAACACACGGTTCCTGTGTGAGATGCCCATATATATATATATATATATATCAACTGTGTGACATAATAGTATACCCATATACACACCTCCTGTAGGAGACGTACACTGTGTAAGACACACACACAAACACACACACCTCCTGTGTGGGACACACATACATACACACACAAACACAGCTCCTGTGTGAGATACCCATATACACACCGCCTGTAGGAGATATACGCTGTGTGAGACACACACGTACACACATCTCCTGTGTGGGACACCTTTGTATATATACACACCTACTGTGTGAGATCCACGTACACGCACACCTCTCCTGTGTGGGACGCCCACATATATAAATACACACCACATGTGGCAGGTACCCACATATATGCACACCTCCTCTGTTTCACACCCACATATATGCACACCTCCTGCATGACACACACACACCTCCTGTATGGGACACACACACACACACACATATGCCTACTGTGTTTCACACCCACATATATACACACGTCCTGTGTGGGACCCACATGCACACCCCTCAAGTACAAGACATACACCCATGAGATACCCACATATACACACCTCCTGTGTGAGATACTAACATACACACACAGTTCCTGTGACACCCACATACAGACACACATACCTCCTGTGTGGGACACCCACATACACCTCCTGTGTGAGATGCCCACATATGTACACACCTACTGTGTCAGACTCACATAGACACACACCTCCAGTACGAGACATACACAAGTGTGAGATACCTTCATACACACACATACACACATACCTCCTGTGTGAGACACCCACATACACACACACCTCCTCAGTGGGGTACAAACACACAAACTTCCTGTGTCAGGCACCCAGAAGTACACACCTCCCATGTGACATACACCCACCCACAGACACACCTCCTATGTAGGACAGACACACCCATCTCCTGTGAAGGGCAGATACAGACACACACAAGCAGGCGTGTGAGTGTGAGGATGAGGTGGGAAGTGAGCTTGCCTCTACTGCTGCTGCCTGTGGGAAACAAACCCCAAAGCCATAATTAAAAATTTAATTTGCTTATTTTAAGTTTATTTATTTTAAATATTTATCTTAACTATTTAATGAATTAAATTGTAATTTGATGATTGTATTTTAGTTAAGGGATGAGAGTTGGAATTTTAGTTTGCATACGTTATGTATTGTTTAGCCAGTTTATGTATTGCTTATGTACATTTTATATGCATTTTATGTATTTGTTTATGTAAATTTGTAAACTGCCTTGATCCTTTGGAAAAGCAGTATATAAATAAACAGCTGCCTCTGCTGCTGCTTCTCCTTCTCCTTCTCCTTCTTCCTGCTTTAACTCTTGTTTAACTCTTGTTTAAATCCTGTTTGCCCCCTAGTTGATAAAGCAGTTCTGTGTCTTCAGGTCATTTCAAACTTATAGAAAGTGAACATTGTATTTTCTTGAAAAGTTTTTTAAAATGGGGTTGCCGTTGCCGTTGCCATTGCCATCCTCTGAGGCTGAGAGAGTGTGACACACCCAGGGACACCCAGCAGGTTTCCATGCTGTCCCTCACCTCAAAGTTGTTCCTTTCCCCCTCACAGTTGCTGTTTTTCCCACCTTGGTGACTGACACATGAGGGGGTATATTTTGTTTGTTATCAACACATGCAAGCATGCAGCGGCACTTTCTGGTTAGGCAAAGGCACCTGAAAAAACGGTGTGAGAACAGTAAGAGGTGGGCTCAGCTCAGGCCCACTTTATTGTGCGCAAAGTGGTCCATAGTCCCTTAGTGCCTCTGCTTGTGTTGAAGGTGCCACCTGCTATCTGTTACCATTGCTGGCTATCCTTGCTGTCACTTACCGCCCTTTCCCATTTCCAGTAAAAATAATAATATTTTCACTTCTCGCACAGGGTTGTTCTTAATGTTCCTGCTGAGACTGTGTCCTCTCATAGGAGTTTATCACATGAAGGAAACTGAGAGTTTATCCCATGAATATCCCGGAAAAATCGCATAATTACACATAAGAATTTCAAATGACGTCGCGCAGAACCTGCCATTAAAATGATCACAAAAAAGCATTAATGCACATCTTTTTTACTTGCAACAATGCAATTCCGATATCACTTTATTTGTGCAAGTGCATGTGATAATCATTCATGCAATTACTTGGCATTTCCACTTCATTTGCGTGATGCTTTAAATGCACTAAGCTCTCTTTAATGCCAAAATAAATCAGCGAAACCAGTGTGATAAACTCCTCAAGTCCCTCAGTCTTCTTACTGTGGAAAGAAAGATTTTGACTGATTTTTGATAGGCAGGGAGGATCAAAGGGAGAGCTGTCCCTCTCTCCATGCTGAGGGACACAAGGTTGGTGTTCATGTAGAGAAAAGCCCTCTGAGATATGGAGGGATGATGATTGATGATGATGATGATGATGATTATGATTAGTTTTATTTATAAAGTGCTGTAAGTGTACACGGCTCTGTACAAAAAACAAATAAAATCAAGAATATGTAAAAAGCCTGCCTATGGTGTACAATCTAGAAATTAAAACAAGTTAAAAACATCATAAGAAATAAAACAGCAGATATCAAATATTAAATCAGGCATCAATAGGGATGAGGGAATGTGCTGGATGTACTGTTATCAACAGTGTCAACAACCACATATTTCATACAATCACATTCAGAAACAGGTAATCAGTGTTCAACTTGGATTTGCTGCAACCTGTATAACCCCTTAGCATAGGTACAAATACTTATATATTATCATATTTCAAAGCTGATTTCTCACATTAATGAAATGGTTGATAGGGATGGTTGGTGTTAGCAGCAGCAAGCTTTTCTCCTGCCCTCCCCATTCCCCAAATCTCTCTCCTTGGTTGTCCACATATTGAAAGTGATTCATAAATTATACATGAGGTGGCCACTTCAAAATCTGCACTAGACCAACCACAGTCCAAGTACTCAGAAAACCCAAAGTGGACAAAACAAAACAAAAACGAAAAGGTTCTGACGGAGAATACAGATTTGTTTTGTCCACTTCAAAATCTGCAACAGGATCTGGTGTGTTGTGCTTCACCAGTGCTGGGGGGCGGAGGGGAAGAATCAGTGCCAAGACAGCAGCTAATAGGATTATGGCTGCAATCCCAAACAAATTCAGTATGAAGCCAATCTCCCTATGAGTTCAGTGAATAAGTGAACTTCTAATTATGTTTAGTTAGGATTGGGCTGCAGACCATTAAGCTGCAATTCAGTAATGGTACTTACTTCAAAGTAAGTTCCATTGAAATCAATGCTTTTTCTAAATTAATTTGCAGACAATCAGCATACCTAGTGCCACCTTACTTATTTACTAATTTGCAACTCCTTTCTCGTCATTGATAAAGATGGTTATAATTGCTTCCATTTGGATTTGTTGCAATGTCTATGAATAATTCAAAATACTTGACATTATGGTATATTTTCAAAATGATATTAAGTAAAATTACTCTTATACAACCAGTGGTTATCATGTTGAACCATGGGTTCATTACATCATTTTGTTTTCTTCTTATCCTATTGCAATTTAATTATTTTTTGGTGTATGTGAATTATTCAGTCATTTGGCCCCATACAGATAAGTACTTCACAAACTTTGTAGTTTTAATTAAACCTTTTTACTTAAATCCTTCATTCCCCTCATTTCTTTAATCCCAGTTTCCCTAGGAAATGACAGTAAATAGCTGATTCATCTCTCTGCTTGTATTGCCTAACACTTGCTTTATGATTGGAGTTCAAAATGCATAATAATAAAAAATAGTTATTTTGCTTGTGTGTGTGTGTGTGTGTGTGTGTGTGTGATTTGTTATGGCTTTTTGCACGGCTTCCAGCTGCTCTCTTATCAACTGCATTTGGAAATCAACAGCAGAAATGTACATTTTATAACAAATATGTAGGCCTAAAGGGGAAAATACCAAGGTATCTTTATGAATTTCTAAATACCTTCTCCCTCAGAAAGCAACAGGTTATATTATATTGAAAACAGTAAAGCTACTTTAATAGTCATGCCATGCTGAAAATATATATTTGTTGTTGTTAACTGCTCTCAAGTTGATCTCGACTCATGGCAACTCTATGGATATCTCCAGGACCTTCTGTCTTCCACTGTTCTGCTTAATTCCTGCAACCCCCCCAAAACGGTGACTTCCTTAATAGAGTCCATCCATCTGGCATATGGTCTTCCTCTTTTGCTACTTCCCTCCACCTTTCCCAGCATTACTGTCTTTTTCAGTGAGTCCTCCCTTCTCATGATGGGTCCAAAGTACAACAGCCTCAGTTTGTTCATCTTGGCTTCCAGGAAGGTTTCTGACTTGATCTGATCTAGGGCCCTTTTGTTGGTCCTTTTGGCTGTCCATAAGATACTCAGCACTCTTTCCCAGCACCACATCTCAATTGAATGGGGTTTCTTCCTATCTTCTTTCTTGACTGTCCAGCTCTCACATACATACAATAGGGAATACAATAGCTTGTATGATTCTAACTTATGTTAATCAAATGGAAGAGTGTTCATAGCCATAGGAGAAAGTCAAGCACATTTAAGATGGGGTAGGAAAAGTACAGCACACCACATATAGTCCTCAGACCTATTTTTATGGCCCCAGACCCCCCCCCCAATATTTTTGACAAAATCTTTGATTAAAAATTTTCCTCTTTTTTTTTTTTTTTTTGCTCCAGAATGGCCCCCCCCCCCATGGATTGGAAGGGGCATGAAGGCCATTTCCACCATGTTTGGAGACTCCTGCTCCTACCCAGGGGTCAAGAAACAATGTTTACAACATTTACCAAAAAAAATGATTTGCCCAGAGATGTCCACCAGGGGGTGACGATGCATTTCCACTATATTTTGCAGCCTCCCTGGGCCAATTTAGGCAAAGGAAGTGAATAGGAAATTACTTCTGTTTACAACTTGTTATCCCAAAGGCCCTAAAGCATTATAAAAATATCCTCATATCCCCTTAGAGGACATTTTTGGGCAATAAATAAATAAATAAATAAATCTTTGTACGACGCAGGTGCAATGGAAGGTTATGACCTTCGAAACTCTCCTGCAGAGGCTAATGTACTCCCTAGCCGTCCACAATTACCCACCCCTCAATTTAGGACATCTTCTTAGTGCTTCTGCCAAGAGTCCACAACCACTTGTGCAATGGTTCTTACCCTGACCTAGTGACCCAATAGGATTCTGACTTCTTTCTTCAGATCTAGCTTGCAGTCACATTACAATGGCTTTGGTCTTTCTAAATTGTCTACAGCATTGTAACTTGGTTCAAATGCCATTATGACATTATGTTTATGAATAGAGACACATGCTTAGGTTTTTTAAAACTGCGCTGATCAAGTCTGATTCAAAGTTCTTCCAACAGTACCGGGTGTTGTTCCACGGGCGACCATGTGTTAGAAATTACAGCAACAACAATTTCTCAACCTGACTAAAGTTGATAGAGCAGAAGTGATGAACATGCAAGTTATAAATGGTTTGATCCAACTGGGAGAGTTATAAAAGGGGAGTGCTGATAAAAAAAAAGTAATATAAAATCCAGTGCTCTGCTATTTCTTGATTCAAAAGGTGAACTACACAGTGGGAAGTCAATGCTGTAGGCTGATGGTCTAGCTTGTATACTGTCCAGTATAGGTCATGAGGACTGAGCAGCTGGCTTGGATGCATAACAATTCCTTACGATCTGAAGAAATGTCTGCATGAAAATTGAGCACTGTCACTGAACAGACACAGTTTTTTTTCCTTTGCAGTTATCATATACACTTAAAGCAGATATCATGATGTTTCTATATGAAAGCCTCTAAAAATGTGTAGAAAAATTACTCTAATTTTTATTCTCTGATGAGATCTTCTCACTTTGCTCTACTACTTCCCATTAACAACACGCATCCACCTGCTGTCTTTAGGCTTTTGTCCTGAATACTGAGATGCTAAAATGTTGAGGAATAGGCATAAAATTCCAGCATGTAGGGACTAATTTCAGTAAACTGGATTCAAAATTCTGTAATGTTACAGCATCTTAGCCTTCATTTTTGAAAAACTAATACAATAACAGAGAACTGCCAGATAACTATCTATCTAATGGATGGCCCTTACTGAGTTCCTGTTATTTTCACACCATGTTGACAAAATGACTAGCTTTTGACACATCTACATATTCTATTTTTCTAAAAAAAAAATTTGACATCTCGTTTTTTTATTCCACAACAGTGATAACTAAATTAGCACCGGCATATAAACTCTTACGTTTAAACTAAGATAGCATTGAAGAAGTGGCTTCTGCTGAAAAACCATCCCAGTTTCCACCAGCTATTCACACATGCCAATCAAACATATGCTACTAATGTCGTTTACATTTGCCATTCAGATAACTGGAATTCCTTGCTCCTAATCCAGGCTTGTATTAGTTTAGGCTTGTGAAAATCTAGGAGCTTTGAACCACTCTACTGCCTTTGAACATGGTCCACCTCGGTCATAAACTTTGAGATGATAGGCTTTCAAAGCACAAATCGTGCCAGAAGAGTAATCTTAATGGTTGTTTTCTGAATGGATGCAGCATCCCAATTAAAAATTTGATCTTGCCACATATGTGGTAGATGACTGATGGACCTGTTAATAGGTCTGCTATTGAACCCAGGAAAGATTTTAGAGCAGATCATTATACAGACTGTCTGGAAGCCTTTACAAAGGAATGCCATGATCACAAAAACTAGTCATGCAAAACTAATCTGATCTCTTTTTCATAAAATTACCAGCTTGGTAGATGAAGGGAATACTGTGGAGGTAGCATATCTTGATATCAGTAAGGCCTTCAACAAGGTCCCCCATGATATTATTGCAAACAAACTAGTAAAAGGTGGGTTAGACAATACTACTGCTAGGTGGATTTGTAATTGGTTGACCAGCCAAACACAAAGTGTTCAGCAATGGCTTCTCTTCATCCTGGAGAGAAGTGACTAGTGGTGTGCCATAGAGTTCTGTCCTGGGCTTGGTGCTATTCAACCTCTTTATCAATGAATTAAATGAAGGAATGGAGGGCCCACTTATCAAATTTGCAGATAACACCAGAATTAGGCAGAATAGCTAATATCCTAGGCAGAATCAAAATTCAAAATGACTGTAATAGATTAGAACACTGAGCCAAAACTAGCAAAATGAATTTCAGTAGGAAGAAATGTAAGAAATACTACACTTAGGCAATAAAAGTGAAATGCATAGATATAAGGATGGAGAATGACTAACTTGACCACAATACATGTGAATGGGACCTAGGAATTGAAGTAGACCACAAGTTGCACATGAGTCATCAATGTGAAACTGCAGCTAAAAAAGCCAATGTGATTTTAGGCAGCATCAATAGAATTATAGTGTCTAGATCAGGGGGAGTAATAGTATCACTCTATTCTGCTTCGGTCAGGCCTCACCTGGAATACTGTGTCCAGTTCTGAGCACCACAATTCAAAAGGTTGTTCACAAGCTGGAGCATGCCCACAGGAGGACGACCAAAATGGTGAAAGTTTCAGAAACCATGCCCTCTGAGGAGTAATTTAGGGAGTTGGGTATACTTAGCTTGGAGAAGTAAGGTTTAAGAGATGAAAGGATAGCTTTGTTTGAACACTTGAAAGGAGGTCATATGGAAGAAGATGGAACAAGTTTGTTTTCTGAAGTTCCAGAGAATAGAACCCAGAGCAATGGATGCAAATCACAGGAAAATAGATTCCACTTCAACATTAGGAAGAACTGACAGAGATGTTCAATAGCTGAACACACCCCTTTGGAGTGTCGTGGATTCTCCTTCTTTGGAGGCTTTTAAATGAAGTCTTGATGTCCATCTGTTGGGAGTGCTTTGATTGTGTATTACTGCATGGCAAGGTGTTGAACTTGATGTTCCTTGAAGTCTTTCAACTCTATGATTTTATAGTGCTATGATCCTATAATTTTCAATCTTACCTTAGGAGCAATGATGGCTAGTAGCTACCATGTCAGTGTGAAGGTGGTGAATTTGGGGGACAGAGTTCAGCACCTTGGATAGCTCCTTAAAAGTTTTATCTAAAACCTAAAATGGATGTACTACCCTACTGATGTGAAAGCTGTCAGTCTCCTCTGCTTGAGGCAACATGCACCTTGGGCTGCAGACAAGGCAGTAATTTAGAATTATTTTCTATCAGATGTAAAGGTATGTGTGACCATCTACATCTTATGTCCCTATAGTGTTTGTGTTGTGAAGAAAGTTAGCAGAAACAGCTTATTGGGTTAGATGTCAATAATATCTATTTTACATTTATTTGACAATGACTGGGCACTATCAGCCTTATAGATCAATCCTCTGTTTACTTGGAAGCATGTCCTAATAAATTCATTGGGATGTAGTCCTAGCAGAAAACTGTATTCCTGGCACTTTTTTTTGCAGGTGAGACAACAATAACAACAAAATTAAGATTATTACCATTCAAGCAGAGCCCATTTATATAACAAGAGTCAAGGAAACTCATGCTATTTTCTTATTCTCTTCATTAACAATGCTCATAACAATGCTTTTTCTCTTCTCATTACTTCATCTTCTTCCTGGACTGAATACATAGGTAAATAATCAAATGACATCATAGTGTTATAGTTCAGGTTTCAAACACATGTACAAATTTAAATTAATTAATGCATTTTAAAAAATAAAATTATAAAATACCTAGGTGCATGCCAAGTATGAAGTTCATAGGATTCATGATCTTTGAGATGTGTACACTAAAATGAGCTACAGAAATCAGATTGGACATAGTAATCTATGTCTTATAGCGGATAACATCTAAACTGATATATTGGTTGTATAGCAATGGTGAAGTAGCTTATTCATAGGGGAGCTCTTTTCTCTGACTAAATGAATGGAATGATTGACATATGCCTTAAAACACACAATCAGAGATATTTTCCTCCTTTTATCTCTCTGCTCTAAGTCCTGACAAGAGTCTCTTGCTTAGCTTATAAGATCTTGCTTAGTTTATAAGATCTGACAAGATCACAACCTATGGCACTATGGCTGCAGGCTACTACTGTATTTTAGTTTATTGTTGTATTATTCATTTGTAACCCTGGAGAGAAAGGGAACCACTAGATAACAGCACAAAGGACTGTCTAGACCACCATACAAGACAGAAGGATTCAGTAAAGAATACCATGTTAACTTTCAATCATCAGAACTGTCATGTCTTTGAAAACTGATTTTCTTTTAGTAGTTTGTTTATTTTCAGTAATGCATAGAAATTGTCTTAGCCAAAACTGAGAGTAATTGAAAATGTATATTGTGATACCCTGTTTCACGTAAAGCCCAAATTGGTAGTGTCTGGAATTTTTTTATAAGTGTCATTCTTAGTGATCAATACAATTATTGCATTATTATGATTTGAATCAGGGGAACAAGGAAGGGAAAATTTGTTTGCACTGATACCACTATTAATAGCAATGTGAACAGCGAAAGTATATTAAGGGTCAGATTAGGTAATTATCTGGTCGATACCTTATTGTGAACTGCATGTGTTAATTTTTGTGAGAGTGGTCAGGGACAGAACCTCCATCACGTTAGAACAACTGCTCAACATAGAAAAATCAGCTGAATTCAACTATTAGTATATTAAAATATTGTCCTGTAATAAGAAACTCTAATTGAAATTAAACCAAATAGTTGACTTTCTAGGGCTGCAGTGTATTTTCTTAATTTCGACTGAATCAAATGTTAGTCTGGGATGAACTGAAGCCAGCTGAAACATTGTATCAGCAGAGTAACAATCTTGAAGAATTCATGACACTTGTGTTAAGTTCCAGTTTTTGTCATCTTTTATTGTAGCCATGCCAATGGCCCAGCTCTCATTAATTCCTGAAGAAGAAGTAATTGTCTGGAAAATACCATTCCATACTGAAGGAAGAGACTTGTATAATGAAATGCTTTACCCCTCTCCTACCTTTTTCAAGCTTTCTTCAGAATCTATTATTTACTAATAATTTACAATTATTATGTAAACTCAGTTTTCACAATAGTGAAGTATCCAGAACATTGCACATCCAAGCTCCCCATGTATAACACTATTCTGGAATAGATTATCATACTTTTGAACAATGTTTTTGTAGGATAAAAGCTGAATCAGAAATATAGTGGGTGAATGGGAAATGAGAATGGGAAATGTCTCTTCAAACAACCACAACCCTCTGTAAATGCTGACCAGTAGCATCCCTCACAAATTGCCTTTATGTTTTATGTACACTGTATCCAGATCAAAGATTATGAAGAACCAATTTTAATGCTATATTTTTTCCTTCCAAAAATATAGTCAGCCTTCCATATCCATGGATTCTGTAACCACCACAGATTCAACTGCCCACAGCTTGAAAATATCTCCCCCCCCCCCAAAAAAACAGCATTTCATACATGGGACACCGTTTTACTATGCCATTGTATATACAGATTGAGTCCCCCTCCTCCAAAATGCTTGGGACCAGAAGTGTTTCAGATGTTTGAATATTTGTATATACTTAGTGATATATCTTGGAGATGGTATCCAAGTCTAAACATAAAATTAATTTATGTTTCATACGTACCTTATATACATGGCCTGAAGGTAATTTTATACATAACATTTTAAATATTTTTGTGTATAAAACAAAGTTTGTGTGCACTGAACCACCAGAAAGCAAACGTGTCTGTATATCAGCCACCAATGTGAATGATTTTGGAGTATTTGGGGTTTTTGGAATTCCAGATAACAGAGACTCAGCTGTAACAGGATTTGAACATCCTTGAGCGCATATTTTGGTATTCATGGGGTAAGGGTCTGGGAACCAAATTCTAATGGAACCAAACCCCAATGAATGCCAAGAGCCCATGGTACTTCACAGAGAGAAGTACTTGAAAATGTTACACCCATGTGAATTTTACAGGAAATTCCACCAGAGATTAAATAGCAAATTCTGTCAACCAAACTACAAATACCATGTGGGCACTTTCAACCATGAAAAGAAACTCAAGAAATGCCAGGTTTTTGGAAAAACATATGTCATTTTCTTCACATCAAATTATTTCCTTGGACCTCCCACCATTATAAATACTTTTCTGTTCCCATTCCCTAGGTCAATTTAAACTAACCCATTACTTGCCTTGTGCATTTCTACTGTTTTGAACCCAGCGAAGATGGCAACCAAATAAACACAACTATCATCTACAGGACACAGATTCAACAGAGGTCAAGTAAGGAAAAAAAACCAAGGTATGTTGAGATTAAATCAAGATGGTTCTAATGTTTAAGTAGTATAATGCTAGAGCAATTTAGCACTATAACTGTAACTCCTATATATATAAAAAAAGAGTTCAGCAGAAATGGGTGAGAATCAGTTTTTGAAATCTTGCATGAGACTGGATCTAACATGTTATCAGTGGCAGGTGCAGGGAAGCATGTTTGAAGAAGGCCTAGATGCAAACCTAGACATGGAGTTTGCATATTCAAAACTAAGCAAATAGGAAGCTTTTGATATTTCAAGGCAGTTTGGTTGAGCTCCCAGTATTTTGTTACACTCCAAGTTTAGGGGCTGCAATTATATTTTCACCACTTGGGGCAGTGGTCTGTAATCCTTGATTAGCAAAAGATAAAAGGGAGAAAAAGGAGAGAAGCTTGTTATGAAATAAGAAAATGTGAAGCCAAGATAGATATTTAAGGCAAGGTTTCATGTGGTAGAGGTGAGAAAATCGAGATGAAACTACAGAAGTGAATAAATGAGAAGGTCTTTGTTGTCAGGGTGACTCATGGCACAATGCAAACAAGAATTTGTACAGTGAGTGGTCAGAAAGAAAGGGATTTTTCTCTTTTTTTTGCACAAGGTTATTTCTTATATTTTAAAAATTCAATCTAAAATGAAGTGACTATAAATACAAAACAGAGTTTGAAAAGACTTTGTTTGGAACAGACTGAATATGGGGAGAGGAAGAGAAAGGAGATGCAGAACAGTGAAAGATAACACCAAGGTTATTTTCACAACAGGAAATAATGCTGCAGACGGATGAAAGTATCTAGCTATTTACCCCCCTTCTAAAGGATGATGCATTGCTCTGGCTTATATTGATACTGATGGTTGTTTTGGAACTAAGAAAGACTTGTATCAGAAAGATGAGTTTCTCATATAACTATTATTTAAACAGACAAAGTGACCATGCTGGATACTAACAACTGGGATATTATTGATACATGCAGTTCCACCTTTGACAGCTTTTAAGCCACATTTGATGGCTTTTAAAGACTATAACTGGGATATTAAAATTCATATATTTGGGGGCAACAAATTACTTTGCATCCTGTAAATATAGCACTAATTTGGTAGGCTTAATATTTCCCACCCATTGTCACCATATTATAATTGCCATCACATATTAGGTTTGGTGACTGTTGATAGGAAAAGCTTCTGTACCATAAAAAAGAAAATCACAAACTGTAATTTTATGATAAAAATTCAATTAAAAGTTATTTTCACACCAGCAAGCAACATTTTACAATAAGCAGTAAATGAATATTTGAATTTTCATTACCTTTTAAGATTCTATCACTACCATGAGCCATGCCTATACATATAAAACAGAATTTAAACTTGTTCTATCCAGGCATGGGCCCTCATAATAACAGCAACATTATAGAGCCCAGTCATGAATGTCCCTGAACATATGGGAGATCCAGTAGCATATCATGCACAAGAGCAAACAATAATGATCAATGGTGGTTGCAGATTCTGTCTGTTGACTTCCAGTGAACATCCAATTAAAGATTCCTCTTGTTCTAAACAAATTAGTTCAAAAGCACTGTCACTTCTATGTTTAGGTCATCTGGTCTCCACAGAGCCAAGATATCTCCATTTAGTTGTTTTGGCTCTTAAACTACCATGTTTTCCCAAAAATATGACAGTGTCTTATATTAATGTTTGCTCCCAAAGATGCACTAGGTCTTATTTTAGGGGATGTCTTATTTTTCCATGAAGAAGAATTCACATTTATTGTTGAACCAAAAAGAAAAAAAACCTGAAAATTTATTATATACTGTACATATTTTTATGTAGAAAACTTTGCTGGTCTTACTTTCAGGGGAGGCCTTATATTTAGAAATTCAGCAAAACCTCTACTAGGTCTTATTTTATGGGGATGTCTTATTTTTGGGGAAACAGGGTATGTTAAAGGGGTTGACAGATAACTTAAGCAATTCATTTTTATTTAAGAAAGTCATGCATTAGAAATATGCCTTTTCACCTTATGTTTCTGACATAGCAAATTTTTAGACACTGAAATACACTTGTTACTAGCAAAAGTATCATCATTCATTTGGGTTCAAACTCATTATCCCATCACTTCCCTAGTAGTATTCATTCCAGTACTTTTGTCCAGCCTGTACTAAATTTGCTTTAGCTAGAAACCATGTAGTTCCTCCTCATATACCCTTTCCTTCTGCTTTCTCTGTTTTACCTCATGCCAAATGTTTTTTCTTTGCTGATTTTTCTCTCCATTGCATTTCCCAATGTTAATTCAATCTTCCCCTCCATCCTAACTCAGCAGCCTATCCTTCTCTGGTACCAAAACTCTTTCCTTTTCTCCATCATTCATAGGGTGTCCAACTTAGGCTTTCCTCAATTTTATTTATTTAATTTATATCCTGCTTTTCTGCTGGTGTGGGAGCCAAGGTTGCCAGTCCAGGCAACCAACCTGCAGATTATTTGCTCATTATTCAAACCATGTGGATAGCCATGACAGGGTTGATCACCATTTATGTACGAACCCACACACCATTTATTTCTCATTTAGAAGCTTTATATATAGGAAACAAAAGGTTGAATTTTCTTGGCTTCTTTACATATTATGAATCATTGCATAATCCATAGCCTTTTGTGCATCCCCAAACATCTTTTCTTCACCCCCTTTTCTTCTTTCAAAAAGCCCTTAAAAGCTGTAGGAGATGTAGAAGTTCAGCAGGTCTGCAAAGTATGGAGTTCTACATGGAGAAATACTAAATTCCTCATTGCATGTTTATATTCATAGTTCACCTAATGTGGACAATTAACTAAGCCTGAAACTCATGTGGGACCTGTGATATAGTTATCATAATGGTAAAATAAGGTTAATAATGTTATTTATTACTTACAGCATGGGATAAATAATGGAAGTATTTCCGAAATCTCACATAATATATGAGTGCATTATGTGAAAGTTATGCAAAAATCAAATGCCTTGTGTAAAAACTGTTAGTTCAAGTGATGTTTGAATGACCAAGAAGTAAGTCTCCCCATGTAATCAACTTGGGGTCTGAGCTGCTTGACTCAGTATTATATTTATTCTGAATAGAATTAAAATAGGCTAGAATCCTATCAAATTTCTATCATAACATCTAATTGGTGGCAATTTGTACAGAAGAACTAGCAGGAAGAATGTTTCACCAGTTCCCCCTAAGGGCCTGGAGAGATGAATGTGCTCAACACCTGCCATTTTTGCTTCCACTTGCAAAAACTGGCAAAACATTTCTCAACAACAACAAAAATAGATTGAAATACCAATCATATCCAGATGTGATTGCCATTGGCCAATATTTAACCAAAAATAATTGAAAGGGGCAAGTGGTGGAGACAACAATGCTACAACAGCTACAACAATGTCCTTGGGGCTGCATGCATCCTGTCCTTTGCTGACTCTGCTGTATAAATATGTGGAAATCAGCCACTGCACATACAGCAAATAAAAGATGTAGACTACCTGTAGGTTTAGTTTTAGGGTAGTTCAGATTTTTAAAACAAGAAGACCTTGATTTGAGGTTTGATGTGCCTTTGTTGGTTTATTTATTTATTGGATATCTATCTCCCAAAATAGGATAGATAGCCAATCTATTGTTGCCATATTTGTTTGCTTTTATATCACTCTGGTTGCTTTCCCAAGTAATGTTCACATTTAATTTTAATCTACCTAGGTAATCAAAAGATACATCACTGGTGAGGAGCCTCAGTATTAAAATAGGACATGTTTTAACATTGCATAGCTAATTAGGTTGTCTAAAATAGGCAGGTGGCAGATAGGCTGTAACCTGACACAGTAGCAGAAATGAAATTGGACTATGTCTCTTAATATAAAATGCATGGAAACATAAGAATATATATGTTGGGTCAAAGCTATAAATGAAATTTGATTGAACAAATTGTAGCATGATTTGCACTAAAAAAAGCACGATTTGAACAGGTTTCCAGAAATAAGATAATAATAAGACACGGGCATGGACCACATACCTGAACCCTGACCTTTCTCAACATTCTGCTTTATTTCATATAGCTCATATATTGGTTGGTAGTGAATTCAGTGTGTGTGAGTCTCAGGGTACTGGGAGAAGGAAGAATTCCATAGATAAAACAGAGTTCGGTCTAGCTATTTAATCTGTGAAATTTGTCTTATTTTATCTATCTCATCACCATGGTATTTGAACACTTCAGCGGATACCTAGTGATTTATACAAAGACCTAAGATTTCTGATCTCTTCCTCTTTCCAAAGACATGTAATTTTCATGTGCTTTATAGAGTGCTTCTCAAGAATATTGGAAGCAACCAGAATTTGAGACTCTATAAATGATAATAAAAACCTGTCTAAAATATGACTGAATGTCCTTGGATAAGACTATAACCCATGTGGAAAATGAACCTGGTACCTTAGTCTGCCTTTCCTGTGGGACTTGGTTAAAATTAATGTATCAGACTAATCAGGCTATTAGAACATCTTCTAACAGACATCTTAAACAAACGTATCTTGGAATGTACCTCACCAGCCCTGGTGGCGCAGTGGTTAAATGCCTGTACTGCAGCCACTCACTCAAAACCAGAAGGTGGCGAGTTCAAGACCAGCAAAGGGCTGAAGCTCGACTCAGGCTTGCATCCTTCTGAGGTCGCTAAAATGAGTACCCAGATTGTTGGGGGGCAAATAGCTTACAATTGTAAACCGCTTAGACACTCCTTAAGGGTATGAAGCGGTATATAAATGAAGCTGTTTGTTTGTTTGTTTTATTTAACTCAGTAGTATTTAATTCTGAGCAGACATGAATAATATTTCATCTGATATAGACATGACTAACCTTCTTATATCCTGTGTTTCAGTATTTATTTTAAAAAGTAATTCAGTCTTATATGACAATACCCTCTTGAGGGCCTGTGGAGTCCCTTACATCATTATCCCAATAGTATTGCCACTACATCATGGAGGATCTTGTATGATACCTTACCCAGCATATAAATTAACCCCTTTTTAAATTTACAGTTCCTTTCTTTGCCTTTGGTACTTGGCACAGAAAAGAATAAGACAAATAAAGAAGAGATTCAATCAATATTGAATAAGTGAATATACAGTAAAATGTATTATTAAAATTAACAAAAAAATTCTAAGTATCTGTTATATTCTGCAGAATCTACAGAACAAGATAAATAAGGGTGTTAAGTGCCACTCTGTATTGAGTCAGTAGTCAATTCCACTGCCAAATTCCTCTTCATTTAACTGTACTTTTGAGATTGGAGTATTGGAGGATTGGAGTAAATCAGTATTCATTCTGATTTTTTAAAAAACTGAACGTTGAAACCCTACAGCAGTTTTCCTATTCTTCTTGAAGTCTGAAAATTTGGTCCCACGACTATATCCTCAAACTTCTGCCTTCAGTTATCATGCATGCAGTTATCATGTAGGCTGCTTCAGCACTCTCTCTCTGTCTTCTGCAGACCCTTGTCAGTTTTGCCTTGAGTGATTTCACCTTCAGGCTGGCTCTCCTGGCTATTTCTGCATCTCTTTCAGCTCATCCATGAACTTCCATTTCTTATTTTGTTTAGGTTTTTGAAACCTCTTATTATAACATTTCAACATGGCTACTTCATAGTAGGTCTGTATTAAACACAGGCTGACATCCACTGTGACCACAAATATCCACCTTCCTATATTTGTGGCCACAGTGGATGTCAGCCTGTGTTTAGTCCAAACCTACTATGATGTCCAGACCTACTATGATGTCCAGACCTACTATGAAGTAGCCATTTCAGAGTTCAGATGGGCTGGCCATTGATTTAATGAAGTAGTGTTTCTCTTCCCTATGTGCATAATTATTCCTCTGTGGAGGATTTAGAGTTTATGCAATATTGTATCATGCCTCACCACCTCCCTTTACAATTTTTGTCTGCAAGTCTAACTATACCTGCAAAAGAATACGGTGATGGAATTACAAGGTAATTGAATGGACCATTTCAGATTGTAGGTGATCATATATTTGAAAACTGCCATAAGAACAACTGTGTTCTTACGTATGGATTAAATTATCATGACAAGGTGCAAATAGGCTAGAACCATTATCCCTAAAGTTTTATTTTAAAGAACATAGACAGACAACAGGGTTTTTAAAATAGGTTACTACCACAGTGCATAAATAATCCTGTTTGATACCACTTTACCTCCCATGGCTGAATAATATGGAATTCTTGGAACTGTTGTTTGTTGTGGCACCAGAGCTTTCTGATAGATAAATGTCTCACAGAACTGCAGTTCCCAGAATTCCATAGCACTGAGCCATGACAATTAAAGCCGTCTTAACCTGGATTATCTCTGCAGTGCGGGTGCAGCCATAGAACAACATTAAAAAACAAAATAAAACCAACCTGCATTCTAAAGTAATACGTTCCTCTCTACCATGTCAAAATCCCATCAATTTATCTTACATAGCTCACCAGGCTTAGTGCTGCAAATTGAACAGGTGCAGTTGTGCAGGCCCTGCACTTAGGGCAGAATGTCTCTTTACTGAAATTGTAAGGGTTGGGAAATCTAGGGTTGTGGCAATTCCCCCCCCCCCCCCCCAGCATTTTGTTAGTAGACAAAATAATCCAAAACATATCAGAGTACAATTTACAATGCATTTAAACTATCATAATTTTCAGAAAGGAAGCTACACTTCATGTGAAAAGGATCTAGGAGTCCTAGTAGATCACAAGTTGAACATGAGTCAACAGTGTGATGCAGCAGCTAAAAAGGCCAATGCAATTCTAGGCGGCATCAAGAGAAGCATCGTGTCTAGATCAAGTGAATAATAATGCCACTCTATTCTGCTTTGGTAAGGCCTCACCTGAAATACTGTGTCCTCTTCTGGGCACCACAATTCAAAGAAGATGTTGACAAACTGGAGAATGTCCAGAGAAAGGCAGCCAAAATGATGAAGGGTCTGGAAAGCATGCGTTATGAAGGAAGACTCACGGAGCTGGGTATGTTTAGCCTGGAGAAGAGATGGTTAAGAGGTGATATGATAACCCTGTTTAAGTATTTGAAGGAATGTCATATGAAGAATGGAGCAAGCTTGTTTTTTGTTGCTCCCGAGACTAGAACACGGAACAATGGTTACAAGCTACAGGAAAAGTGATTCCACCTCAACGTTAGGAGGAACTTCCTGACAGTAAGGGCTGTTTGACAGTGCAACACACTCCCTCAGAGAGTGGTGGAGTTTCCCTCCTTGGAGGTCTTTAAACAGAGGCTGGATGGCCATCTGTCGGGGATGCTTTGATTGGGAGTTCCTGCATGGCAGGGGTTTGGACTGGATGGCCCTTGTGGTCTCTCTTCTAACTCTTTGATTTTATGATTCTAGACCCTGCCCCACAAAAGCAAAAAATAAAAAAAAATAAAAAATAAAAAAAAATCCCATAGTTCTGTGTTCAAAATGAGACTGGCTTGTAGGTTTACAAGAAGAATACTAAAAAGGAAAATAGCTGTGTTGAGAGCAGGGATACACAAACACTTTTATGTCATACCCATCAACTGTCCTGATTTGACAGACCATTTTGGTTAATCCTACATTATCCCATTTTCAGCTGTTTTTAAATGTCCCAGTTTTTCTCTTCTCCTACTTTCCCACTTTTCCCCCCAGCTTTCTTCAGTTGTCGCAAACTGAGATCAGATTGCAAAAAGTACTTGGCACTCAATCAATCACCTAGGGAAGAAAAGCGGTAGGATCTTGTCATTCCCAGTACACTCAAGCAAAAGCAAACTGCTGTAACCTCTATTAGCTTGTTTGCTTGTCTTCATTAATTACCTTTGCCTGCTTGACTACATGTGTCCTGGCTTTCATCTATTAAATGTTGAAGCGTATAGTAGGAATATCATTAAATGTTGGAAGGTATAGTGGGAGTACCAAATTTTGCACACAATGAATAGTATTATTTTGTTGCTACTGAGTGCCTTCAAATCTATTGTGACTTCTGGTGACCCTAAGGATAACTCTATCACATGGTGTTCTTGGCAAGATTTGTTTAGAGGGGACTTTCTCTCAATTTAAAAAAAATGAAAAAAAGATGAACAGTTTATGAGCTATCTGAGAAAGTTAAATAGGAAAAGTTTTTCTAAACTGCTTTGGTGTATTAAGCATGATGGCATCAATTTTCAGATTTTTTTTCTCCTTTGAAATGTTTACCAGTCCTGTCAAAACATCTGTTTATCATGAGTTTATCATGACCATCAGTTACTAAAAGTTCGGCTTGTGTATTCAGAATCTATTGCTTTCTTTGTTTTCTTTTATGTCGATTTGACGCACATTCTCCTTTCATTTAAATAAAAGCAATTCTAAGGAAAAAAATAATTGTCCATTCTCTGACAGATTTATACAATCACCATAATTTCAATATTCTTGAATTCAGCTCAGAAAGAAATGTGAAATATTAATCACATTTGCAAAGAACAACATTAAAGAAAACAAGTAACTGTGAAAATGAAAGAAATAAAGGAGAAACAGGGAGGATGTGTGCTTTGTTATACTTCTTGTTACTCTGTCCGCTATAACATTTTTTAAAATTGAATATTTGCACAGAGCTGTCTAAACTCCTGATTTGTGGAAAGTTTTCACATTCTATGGTAGGAAAGAAGGAAATTTAATGTCTTGCTATTAAAAAGTAATTTTGGTGAAGAGAATTTGAAGCAGCATACAAGGAAGTTTGTAACATGTTTTCTAGCAGTACCAGACTGAGAACTGGAAACTTTAATAGTTGTGTAGAAGAGGGAATTTCAACTGCTGTTTGCTACCTTGTTGCATGACAACAATAGCAGCTGGAATTCCTTCTTCTACACAAACATTAAAGGTAAGGATTCCTCTCCACTTTTCATTCTGCCCACCCTACTTCATTAGAATGTCATGTTGAGATTGAAAGATGAATTACCTATGGCCTGTTTAGACCAAATATATGCCGGATATTGGTAGCATGTGTGTTTGGGGTTTGTTTCTTGACCAGATTTTCTTTAAGGCTGTGAAGCTATATGTGTTTACATGAGAGTAAGACAAATTAAATTTACTACCAGGGAGTGCCTGGAGCTTACATCCAAGTATACATACATCAGAATGCACTGAAAGTTTATCTTTGACCTTTCTGGGAGGACACTTTTTAAAAACCACAAGTGAGATTCCAGCTCATATAACACTGTCCATAAACTTCATTACTGTCAACCTGAGACCATCCAAGGGATAGAACATGAATTCAGAAAATAAATCAAGCATATGGTGATAAGGATGGAACTAATACCATACTGGAGATGATACAATGGAGTATGTTTCCATTCATTTCTTCAGTTCATTACTGAATTTATTTAAAATACATTTTAATTTTAGGACAGGAATACTAAGTGCTTCTACTCAGTTAAGGACAATGGACTTTTGATTAAACATGCATAAGGTTGGATGTCTAGCACCCACGAATAAAAACAGGAGCATTTAAAACAGGAGCATTTTAAATTAAATCTAAATGGAGCATCTGCCTTCAATTTTTCCTCTTCTTCTGTTATAAATTGTTGCAGCTGCTGAATTAGCAATAGCTAAAGCAAAGCTGTTATGACACCTTTCCTTAATGGAGGCCAGGGATATATGCTGGATTCTGTTGCTCTGCTCCCATTTTGTTTGCACAACTACCCAGGGGCATCACTAAGGGGATGTGGACTGCACCAGGTGACATCCGAATGGGAGTGTGAAGAGCAAGAAGAGGCCCTAGGTTTGTTTGGTTTTTTAAAAAATATTTTTTTAAAAAAAATTAATAAATTAAAAACCTTTTAAAATTGTATTTTCAAAAAATCATCTCTTACCAAATGTTCCCTTTAACCACACAGAATTATATGTACATGTGAATAAGTTAAGGCTGTGCATATTATATTGTCATTTAAAGACATTGTTTTAATATTGCTAGTTGTTTACGTCACAACTATTGCCATCATCTTCCATGACACACAGGAATTACAATTTACAAGTTCCTAAGATTTCCAGATAATAGTGAGGAATAAAGCAAGGTATGTTTAAAACTGTAGTGCACAGAAGTGCGCTGGCAACCGAAATAAAGTGATACTGATACCTTTATAGTAATACACCACTAACCTCCAATTTCAGAGGATTTAATGTTCTAGGGGCAATATGTAGATAAAACTTAATTTCTCCTTTCCCACAATATTCTCAAAGTATTCTTACCAGATGAGAGCCACACTAGGTTTGGTTCATCTTCTGATTCAGCTGGACTAACATGGAAACAAGATCCAAATACCAATCCTGGTTCGGAAACCTGTATCTTTGTGCCTTCTATTGACTAGCACCAAATATAAATGAAACATTTTTCAATCTCCTTCATTTTTTAAAAATTAATGTAAAATAGGTTTATAAAGCAATCCAAATCTCCTTAAGGCAGTTTACAGAAGAAAACTCTCGAATAATAAAATATAAAATACAGAAAATGAATGATGATTTCCCCCCCCCCTTCTTTCCCTCATATTCATCCAGTGCTCTGTTTTCCCTCTCTTCCCCTCCCAACTTCCATTCTGCCCTTTTCCTTCTTTGTAGCAGAATTAACCAGCTCCTACATATGCATGATATGTTTCAACATATCGTGATATTCATTTTTGTAAAGGTAAATTTTGGAGATCCACTCCTGAAATCTAAATTGTGATCAATTACCAGTTTGGGAAACAAGGATTTGCAATATTTTGGTAGAGATCTCAAAAGTATCTGATAATATCAGCTGGTAAATGAACTACTTGAATAAAAGCAATTTCCTGACTTTATATTTCTCCCATTTCTTCCATTCATATTGGGAACTTTTTTAAAAGTAATGTTGTTTCTTTTTACTGCCACAATAAAATGATATTTTAATGTTTATATCACTTCCCATGTGCTTCTTACTATCATCAAATTACATTAGCAGGTAGCAGTTTAATAACAGAGTTTAATTATTATATCAATGAACATACTCCTTTATACAAGCAATAGATTTTTTAATTATTAGATCAATGAACACATTTATAGGGTTGGATCCAGCATCTCCTTTGTTATAGGTGGGGTGTATTTGGTTGCCAACTTTGCAATATGGGAATAAACTTATAAAAGTACTGAATGTAACCTAGTATAAATTATAGGGAATATTATATAAGGTATAGAGGATAATGCAGAAAGTTAGACATATTTGAATGTGTGTGCATCATTGAGAACCTGGTCGCAGCTTAAGTCTGGGCAAAATGCTTCTTCAATGTAAATAAGATAAAGGATGAGACATGCACATCTCATAGTGCTTCTGGCAACTCTAAGAGATGTGAGCAGATGTGACCTATAATAATGTCCTGACAGATGCTGGTAGGATGGTGGTTATCCTAAAACTCCAATTCGTCCCAGTCAGAAAGATCTTTGTTTAGACTGGATATCCTGCATGGAGAATAGCACCTTTGTTTTGAATAATTTAATTGGACAACTGATAGCCAAGGTGAGGATCCAAGATAGAGCTAGCAGGTGAAACTGCTTTTGGCAGTCTGTACCATGTGAAGAGAAAGCCACCATGTCACCTTCAAGCCATGTTGTTTTTGATAACTGATAAACTTTCCAGACATGTGTTAGAGCAGGGAGAACCATGCCTGTTACACCTTTCAAAGGATGGAAGGACTCTATCCCACAGAATCCTGGGATTTGTAAAACGTTGAAGCATTCAGCTGTCATGCCTCATCAAACTACAGATCCCAGTAGGGTAGAGTCATCATGGCAGTTAACATGATGGCAAATTGCTTTAATTCTTCAGTGTGGATATGCCCTCAGTTATAGTGATTTCTGCATTATAGTCATTCATTATGTTTATGCTAAAATAAGTATAACATCAACTTATGCTTAGTTGCTGTACAGCAAAAATCTTTGGATAAGGGCCGTAATATTTCTGTTACATTAAGGATCCTTCCCATACTTCCAGTGTTGATGGCAAGTGGCAAATGGAGTTTCTCAAAGCCCAAACTTACAAAAATATACTGAAGAGACTAGTTGGCTTGGCAACTATATCAATTGAACATGCTCAAGGACCAGCACTTGACCTTAAGTAATTGATGCCAAAATTTGCAAAGGAAAAATCTTTCAAAGTGAGACGTTGATGTGCCTGAAACTGAAACTAGGCACTATCTGCTGGACGTAATCCCCTCCCAAACTGTCATCCCTTTTTCATGTGTATCTTGTCTTATTTATATTGTTAGCCCGAAGGCAGGGAACTGTCAAGTTAACAATTTTAAGCTGCTCTTGGACCCTCCAAATGAATAGCTCTAGCACTAGGGATCTCTAGCAGAGGACTGAATGAACTGCATGAAAGTACAATTTGGCAGATCCCATAAGATGAAGCCATAGTTCTCAAAATGGAGTCAAATCCTATAACTATGTGGTATAGACACTCTTCCACTGTCAGGTTTCAGAAGACATTGTACAAGTTGCCCTTTGCCCCTAAAGATCTTCCTTGTGGTTCCTGCTCACAGGCACTGGGGATGAGGAAGAATGCCAGCTGCTGCAGCCACTTCTTTTTTCAATGACAGACTGTTAAAATGGATAATAATAATAATAATAATAATAATAATACCAATAATCTCCAGACATCCAGTGGATCCCAGCATTTGTACCTCCATGCTAACTGTGAATGCTGGACTTCCTCTAGTCCAAGAGGTACACATTTGAAATGTTGAACATTTTACCCATTGAGTCTGCAAAAAGACATTTGGAAACCATCATTTCAGGAGAGATGTTTGGTGGAATTTGATGTTCAAACAATGGTTTGTGTGTTGTAATGAATATTAAACATTTAAAATTCCACATGTTAATTTTTATTTTTCTGTAATGACAGCTTGAATTTTTACTTATGTATGTTTCAGTATCCCCTGAAATGGAAATGTATTAATAGTTTTTAAAGTGTTAATTTTAAGATGGAGAAATTCAATAATGGGAAGATTCACTCAGCTCACTTCATTGGTAGTCTATTTTAGTTATGCCTGGTCCAGCGCACTAAAATGGGCTGAGGTGTTCCATCAAAATTAATTGTTGCAGGAAAAAAACCCACCTGTACAGCCCAGAAATCTGAATGGATCTAAAGTTATAAACTTGGACTAAGACACCACGGTGTTAATTCTATTGGATTCCCAACTAGAGTAGATCTGTTGAATCAACTGGATTTTTCTATTTGTTCTCTCGTCATCCAGCAATTGCTCAGTGGGTGCACTTTACTGGAGTAGCCAATGACATTAAGGAGTTAAGAAAAAATAAAATTATTGAATTAATTAAACATGTGGTCAATACAAAGTGGGAGGACATGGGAGACAGCCTTCTTGGTTATACTGCCTAGTTGTGAAATGCAGCTCAGATTGGCACCAACACTGGTTTCTTTGTAATGCCAAGTTTATTAAAGTTTTTGGAGACTAATTTAATTCAACATGTACATGGTTATAAATTGTTGTAGCTTTTAATGTTGTTTTGTTTTCTTGTTTAATATATTTTTAATCTTGTTTAAATCATGTATAGTCTTCATCTGGAAGTGTTTTAAATTGTTTACATTGCATGCTGCCCTGGGATCCCATGACAAAGGGTAAAAATAAATATTCTAATTGATTAATTGATTAATCAGTTAAATGATAACAGTATATTGCATTTCAGCTTTGTTCCCAGAATAGTATAAATATACTTCTTGTTGTAAGTTGTTTTTTTTTTTTTTTTTTTTTGGAATGTTTGATGGAACATATTGCTGCTGCATTTGGCATCAGTAATTTATATCAAACCTCTCAACTGAAGTAACTGGCAAAAAATAATAATCAAAGGACCCAGAATTACATGTCTTCTTTTTTAAAATCTCATGTAAAGTTGTGTCATGAAACATTGGTGTCACTTAGGGAGAGGAAAACTGGAGAGAAGGCACATCATTCACTCCAGAGGCAGAGATTATTAAACAATAATTAACATATATATGTTATTCCCTCTTGAGTCAATTTATTTCCACTTGAGCAAACCTGGGTCAGCAGAAGAAGTATGTATTCAACTAACTACTTTTATCATAGCATTTAATGTCTTTTAAATCTTGCTGTCTTACATGAACGTATATGCACACTGATTTTTTCCCCTAGAATTTTTTACTTTACATTTGTCATTTCATAGTGGAGAAATATTTATAGAATCACAGTTTCATACAGATTTTAGGTGTATGAATGAATTAGTTGGAGCCCCTGTTTCCAAGCTGCATAAACAAACTGAAACTGAATCTAATGGTCGGAAGAGATTATTGTCCTTGTAGATGAAATACATATATGGCAAGCTGCAGTGTCTGTATATCAATTAAAGTGATGCAAGCAAACAGATTGGGATGGGATCTAAAGGAATTAAAAAACACTTTCAATCCTCCAATTTTTCAAAGTGCTTAAGTGAGTCCAGAGAAATGATGTGTGTGTGCCTGGAAAGTTTCATGAAACTACAGCCTGGAGATTTACTTTTTGGACTACAGACCCTGTTGGCTATGCAGGTTAGGGGAAACTGGGAGTTGTATCTTTTTCAGTTTGGGCATATGACTATTGCTTTCACCAGGGGATGAGCAGTTGTGGAAGGCTAGGAGACAGTATTAGCCCCCTACAGAGAACTTAGGGGACTGTACTTGGGGACATACTGAGCCATTTTAGGAAAATACTAAAATATTTAGGCCTCTCTTGGGTCTAAAATAGCCTAGGGAGGGAACACAGAGATCAATACGTGTGTGTGCATGCCTTCAGGTTGGCTCTCATTTTATGTCCCATTAATTTCTTATGCCAAGGAATACTCGGAGGTTGTTTGGTCAATTCCACACCACCTATAAGGCATTTGGGGACACCCCTTAAGGCCATGGGATGTCAAATATGGCTATGGGTCACACTGGGGCTTTCCAGACCGCCCAAAAGGGACGGTCTGTACTCGCCTCAAAAAGCGGCGAGATGGGGCCAAGGCTGCCAGTCATCCAGTGGGTTTCCATGGCTGAGCAGAGATTCACAGCCCAGTCCTACGAGTTATAGTTCAGTAGTCAAACCACTGTAACATGCTGGCTCCTAGGATCACATACTATAATGTTTCATATGTTAACATTTGCTGTGATCATCAAGAGTTAAGTCAACATTTATAGTAAGGAAGGAGTTGTGCACTGATTCAATAAAGTCCTTATAGTATTATGATTATATTTTAATGCCATGGTTCCATTCTATGGGATCTTTGGATTGCCAATTTAGGATGGGAAACTTAGGCGAGTTTGTGGCAGCCTGGGGCTAATTCCAGGGTTCCAAAGTGTGCAACACCCGCACACTCCAGAACCTAGCACATATGAGCGGCACCATGTTTATGAAGAACTGTCTACATGGTGGGTGCGTCGATGAAATCACACACGCACCGTGTCCCAACAGCTCAGTGCGTGTGTAACATCACTGCGACATTCCAGGGCACTTAAGGCACCTTGGCAGCATCGCCAGAAGGAGGTCTGTTTTGGAGCTCCTTTTTGCAGTGGATCATTGGCGCGGCCAACACTGTTGCCACAGCAACAATCCAGAGAAGAAAGGGAGGGCCTCTGGCCGCCCCTTTCTTCTAGTCTGAGCTGGCCCATAGAATAGTCCCTTGGCGAATAAGTTCCTCATCCAACTATACACCATAGGATTCCATAGGATGCAGCTGAGGCAGTTAAAGTAGAAACTTAATGCTATAATTGTTTAGTGTTGCTACTGGGGAATGATTTGCAGTCTGATGGTGCTTGATTTGCCCCTGAACAAACTGGTAGTGGTCACCATACTGTCCTGTTGGTCAGACGCTCTTAAGACTCTTGCCACTGGCTATGCTAACTACAGCTGCAATCTAATATGCTCTCAGAGTGGCATAAATATCTGTGTATAGAGATATGCTATGTGAGCATTATGCAACACCAGGCAGAATAGCAACATTGCCCAACACATTTCAATGACTAGGAACCATTGTGCAATGCACAATGCACAACCACAATGCACAATATAGAATTCACAACCACAATAGAAAGTATAAGATGCACAGTGCACAATATAGGACAGTTGTTGCTGTGTGCCTTCAGGTCATTTCCAACTTGTGATGACCTTAAGGTGAAGCTATCATTGGGCTTTCTTGGCAAGATTTGTTCAGAGGAGGTTCATCATTGCATTCTCCTGAGGCTGAGAGCATGTGATTTGCCCAAGGTCACCCAGTAGGTTTCATGACCAAGCTGGGAATTGAACCCTGGCCTTCAGAGTGGTAGTCCAACATTCAAAGTACTACAATATGCTGGCCTTATACACACCCACAATGAGCAACTACAACATGCAACACACAATGCACATCATGCAAAGACAAGGTACAGATGAATATGATGTCCGCTGCTGTTGTGCAATGATAAATTTTTGCCCCCGCAAGCATAGCTTAATTTAAGCTTATGTATATCTCTAAGTGAATGCCAACCTAGGGATACTCCAACTTGTAGTTCAACATCTAGAGGGTCACATGACTTCCATCCCTAGGCTGTAGCAGCAGAATTTATAGCTTATTCTGCAGACCATTTTGGAGGTGGAAGATCTTGCTAGTCTAATCCATGCAGGTCGAAAGCTAAATCATAGTGGGTTAACAGAAGTGCATGGATAAAACAGGTAGAGTGAATGTTTTAATTATCTTCTCCTTCCTTACCATTTTTTAAATGAAGCAGGAATTCAATTTTTGAATATGTTCTGAAGAGTCATGCTGTCTATGTAAGCAGAACCATTCTAAAATAACAATTGATTTAATCAGGAAATCAGAATGACAGCTGAGAATAATTATAATAACTTTGCAGAATTATAGTTGCATATAGCCATTTTGGTGCTCTTACCATTTAATTGTATTGTTACTAATTGGTATCCTTGATACACTGTTACTAACTTGGTACACTTACTTGGTACACAGAAGATGCTAGGGAGTTGAAATGGGAAGAATGACTGAAGTATCGATGATGCAACAAGACACAATAGGGAGAACATATTTATTCCAGTAGGGTGTTAATACAAACAGTGAAGAAAGCCTTCTCTGCTCGTATTGATCTGATAATTCATAGAATTATAAAGTTGGAATAAACCACAATGACTAACCTGGCATGCAGGAATGCACAATCAAAGACCTCCCCAAAGCCTCTGTTTAGGAACCTCCAGAGGAAGACTCCACCATTCTCTGAGGCAGCATGTTCCACTGTCAAACAGCTCTTACTGTCAGGAAGTTCTTCCTAATGTTTAGGTGGAATGTCTTTTCCTGTAGTTTGAATTATTCAGGCTGCTGAGGAGTCTGACTCAGACACCTTTCCTCCCAGTTCTAGAGCCTTCAGCAGTTCATTTGATGCCTTTAATAATCATTTCACAGCTAAAATCTCTCAGATAAGAGCCAACTTAGATGTCACTGTGATAGCAGAAATTGACAATAGGTTGTCCAGCAACTCAATGAGTAGGATTACACTGTATCAGTTTCATTTGATGAGTACCACAGATGTGGATAAGCTGCTAGGGGAAGGAAGGAAGGTACACCTTGTCCTCTTGATCCCTGTTATTGCTGGCTGGTCATCCATGGAGGAAAAGCAGTTAGATCTCAGCTTTATCATATTGTTAATACATCTCTCATAGAAGGAAGTTTTCCATTTTATTTTTAAAAATTGGTGGTATGACTACTTAAAAAAAAAACTTATCAGGTTATCTAAGCCCATTGAAAACAGGCTTCAGATACAGCACTGAGACTACTTTGGTCACTTTCATGGACGATCTTTGCCTGAGCATTAACAAGAGGAATGTAACCCATACTTTGTATGCCCCTGTACCCAAAGGTGTCATAGTACCTCTATATGACCCAGAACAACAGAAATCCAGGCCTGAAACAGAAGGACCACCCAGGTGTCATTTCTGCTGGGACTATGTGACCTCACAGGCCCAGGCCCAGGCCCAATCCAGGCTGCCACTGTGGTCCTGAACCAGGCTACCAGAAAGAGTGAACTCTATCCACTCCTTTTTGCCCCCATTCTTCTTGTTTGGTGCAGTATCAGTGAGGCTTCAGGGCACGTTCTGGGTGTGCATCATGTAAATGGGTTTTAATTTCATGTACTGCTTGTGACTACTTTTCCTTTTAGAAATAAACAAAAATAAGGTAACAAAGAAAAAAAGAACAAAACATTTAATACAATGTATTCAAAGGATAGTCAACACAGAAACATGTATTATATTGAAATGCAAAGCAAGTAAAAAAAATCATACTAAACAGCTTTCAATACAGCCAACATGGGAGAGACAGATAAAATGTAACCTTTATTCTAGCTGAGTGGTTCCCACCCTGACTTCCTCTCAATGTATTGGAACTAGGGTTGCAATATTTTGCTATTTTTTCATCAAAGGAAGCAATGAACAGTTTCACCAATTTTCATCCCAACTGACAGAAAGTTTTCAAGAACTATAAGTTTTCAGAATTTTTGCAGTTTGGGACTTATTCTGTACAAAATTCACACTTTTGCAAAAAACAAAAACAAAACAAAAAAACAGCAGATAATGTTTTGGTGCAGAAAGCACTGTTTTCTGTGCAGAAAATTCTGTAGTTAGGAACTTAGGGACTGTGCAGATTGGAGGCATTCTTGCCCTGGAAGCAGGCTCCAGCAACCACGTGCTTCGGCCTGTGCAAGGAGCAAAAAGAAGCCCCAAAAAGCCATAAGCGCTGTGGTGTAATGTTATGATGCCCCTTGTGTGCTACACTGTTTGGGCACAGCGCATGGGGAACATCATCATGGTACACACTGTCTGGACAGGTGCATGTCATAATGGTACCCTGGTGGAGAAAGAAGGGCTTGGAGTGTGTGAATGCTTAGCCCTACCGCAGCTTGACCACACATGCAGGCCGGCATAAATTTCCAGTCTGTTGAGCCCCTTAACCTGTACAAAAACAGAGACCAGCATTTTCTGCACAGGAAGCTGTTCTTATAATGGATAACTGTTCTTATAATTGATGTTCTTATAAGTGATAATTAAGGATGGTCCAACAGTCCAACGTAAGGAAATGAATTACAGTTGTTCCTTCATATTCGCAGTCTTGGTGCATGCACTGCCTGGTCCCCTTCTCCTTTGCCTGGGACCTGTTAGTCCCAGGCAAAGGAGAAGGGGACTGGGCAGTATGCATGCAGGCTCTGACCACATGTCCCTCCCCTGTCCTTGGGACTCAAATGAGTCCCAAGGACAGGGGAGGGAACAGCCGGTGTGCGCACGCTGCCCACTCCTCCTTCCCATGTCCTTTGGAGGAGGGAAAGGAGGAGTTGGCAGCCTGTGCATGTCGGCTGTTGCCTCCCCTGCCCTTGGGACTCAGGTGAGTCCCAAGGACAGGGGAGGGAAGAGTGGGCGGAGCTGGTGCATGCACCAGCTCTTCCCACCTTCTCCTTTGCATCAGACCAGCAGGTCCCAGGCAAAGGAGACGAGGACCGGGCAGCTCCACCTGCCTTCTCCTTTGTCTGGGATCAGGTAATCCCAGGCAAAGGAGAAGGGGACTGGTCAGCATGTGCTGGCTCCACCCATCTTCTCCGGTGCTTGGGACAGCTGACTGCAACTGTCCCATGCATCAGAGGAGTAGGTTGGTGGGGCTTCCATTATTTATGAATTTTCCATATTTGTAGGGGTCTTGTTCACCTAACTTCCGTGGATATGGAGGGATGACTGTAATTTAAAAATAAATTTAAAGAAGTTACCCGTTTACTTTAAATTAATAACTAGTTAGTTCATAACACTGGTTAGACCATGGTTACATTAAGCAGACAGTAATCCTGTTTACTGAAACTGGCAGCATCATTCCAGCACTGCAGTAACCAGACACCATGGTCCTGAGGTGAGCCGCTGTTATGGTCTCAAGTGGACTGCAAGCAGAAGCAGTTTTTTCTGCTCCTTTTCCAGATGGGTTCTGGTGGCCTTGGCACAGGTTCAGGGTGGTCTGGGGGCATGTTTCATATAAACACCATGTCCCCTATGCAGCCCAAAGCCAAAGCTTTTTGTCTGTCTGTTTCACACTGCATAGGAAAAGAAAGCTGGAATGGAGAGGAAGAGTAGTGGCTTTCTCTGTGCCTTTCTGCACTTATTATTATTAACATTTATTTATAGAGCGCTGTAAAGTTTGCACAGTGTTTTACATAACAAGAGTGAAATAAAATAAGAAAAAATATTTTAAAAAAACTTGCCAAGCAGCATACACTCTACAATCTTCCATTCTCTTCCCAAGGCAGATGGTCATAAAAGCATGCCTTGTGTTGTGTTGGAACAATCCATTTGACAAAAGTCACACTTTTAATGTCCATGTCTCCCAGGAAGAGGACAGGAGTGCTAGAACAGCATGAAGAGTGGCACAGAGAAAGCCACTACTCTCCCACTCCAGTTTGGCTTTATTTTCTCATGCAATAAAGCTTTAAGTCTTCTTCTATGAAATGTCCCCTACTACTGAAGTACACACTAAAAGGTTACTACTGTATATATTTTTAATCAGTTAAATGATCTATGAGCAGTTTTCAGCCTCTGATAGCATCTTAGAGAACAAAATATACCAAGTGATACCATACAATAGAAATCACAAACCACAGCAGAACAGAATACAGAAATATTTAAAAAGCAAACAACCCCCCAAAACAAAAAAAAGGCCTAAATAAATAAAATGCTTTGTAGAAAGCCTTTTGCATCACATTGTAAACAATAGTGGGCTACAGTACTACAGTGAAGTACTTCAACAGCTAATGTCTTTGTGTAAAGGGATCTTGTAACACCTGTGTGATTAAATGTCCTGTCTTGTGTCACCGTTCACCTCAAGGGTTTATCTAGACTTACTATCTCAATAAGTGGGCATGATCATGGAGGAAACAGAAGTCTATCAAGGATCTGGCCAAAAGAAATGCAGAGCTTTATAAATCAAAATCAAAACTGAAATGAGTGTGGACCAGAAGAACAGCAAGATCGTTTAAGAAATGTCAAAGGATGTTTGTAGCGAGCAGGCCGTGGAAACAGCCAATCACAGAGCTCCAGGAGTCCAGCCAATGAGAAGTTGGCTAGGCTGGGCTATAAAAGAGCCTTGACAGGGAGGGAAAGGGGGTTTATTTTGTTGGAGTTTTGAAGGGAAGAGACATCTTCGGAGGGAAGGTGCGCTCTTAGGGTTCCTAAGGGAACATTTGTAGGTTAGTTGATAGACGAGGGAAGGGTCTGAGAAGTCCAGTAGGGACTAGAGAGGCTTGAGGGAGTCTAGGAAAGGGAGGCTCAATATAAGCCTGTAGGTTTTAAGGAAGATTTTGGCCTTAAGACTGGAAATAGGATTGCCGGAGTGGCTGTAGTATTATTGTGTTAAGGAACTTCTGTAACTAAGGAACAAAACAAACAAAGCTTTAATTATATTGCATAAGTTATTTCTTTATTTTACAAATAAACTTTATTCTTGTTTGAAATACCACTTGGCCTCTGTTAACTTTGGTAGCGTGGTTCAATAGTTTATCAGTGCCTCAGTAGGAGATAGGTGGTGGGCGAACAAGAGAGTGTTATCACGTTCGGGTTCGGTCCCGCACCACAATATTCTCTTTATGATAATTCTTAAGACACTGGTTTGTGATTTCTGCTTTGGATAGTGACTAAAGATAAGAATAAAATACATTACAATAATAATACATAGTACATTCATTTACACTGTTGCAGTCTTTCAATCCTGTGTTATTAGTATGATTTTTCAGCTGTTGAGCTGGTGTGAACTGTTGGTAAATCAGGCCTGTAATCTTCTAACATACTCGCTGGGCTTTGAATCTAAAACCATCTGGACACTATGACAGTGTTCTATTTATTACATACAAATGCTTGGATACTACTGGTGCATAAACAGTAATTAAGCACAGGAGTCAGCCATGCATGCCACATTTGCTAGAATTATCCTTTGAGTATCTGAGATTTTCCATGCCAGTGAGCTTATTGAGGCATTGGCTGGTGATTAATGATTTATGGTGTGAGCAGGGTTCATTTACTGCTTACTGAAATATGTTTGACAGCTTCTCTGTGATTTCCCAAGAATTAATACCTTCCAATAGGTATTTTTTTTTCCTGAGCCATTTTCCAAATTGCTTTCTGCAAAGGCATGACATAGCAACTTATATGCATAGCATGTTGGTTGATCAGAACTGTGACAATTAAAAAAAATTAATTGATTGAAATGAATTGTGTTCAAGAGATATTGCCAGCATATCCAGAAAACTGAGTTATGTGTGTGCAGCAGATATGTTTACCTGTGCTCCCAACTATTCAGTTCTGTATTCATCAGCCTTCCCTAACAAATCACACCTACTTTTTAAAAGTGGACTCCCTTGAATGCACAAGACTTTCCTTTTTGTGATTTTTCCACTAAAAAAAAAGTTTTATATATCAGTTTGTATAATTTGTGTTGTATAAATGAGGTGGAAAAGATTTCAAGATAGAAGTAATATACATTCATAAACACTCAATGTTTTTTGTTAATGGAAACAATATAGAGCTTAGAAAAGCTGTAATGCAGAAATCGCCCTCCCCCCTCCCAAAAATCTGGATATTTATAAATAAATAAATCTACGATCTTAGTGTAAACGAAATTAAAAACAGATTTTAAAGGGACCTCTTAATTTGGTAGACTTCATGCTATGGATTCTAAGATAAGTGAACAGAAGAAAAATTTCTGCCAGCTCATTCCCTGAAAAGTCTTCCAGAGGGAGGGCCAGAAGGCCTCCTTGACTAATGTATGGGAACACTGAAACAGTTATGGTTATATATCATGAAAGATTAAAATATCCCTTAAGATTCGCTTAAGCTTTTGACTTTCAGGAAACTTATCAACAGGAGAATAAACATGTGGTTTTATAATCCCTTATATACTTAATGAAGTAAAACAATCAGATTGTGCCATTACACATTCATCATATTGCATAGTTATTGTCATAATTACTTTTTTAGACATTATATTGTCTTCTTCTAAGGACTGAATCTCAAACCTATAAGGCACTTGGTACTGGTATTACATGAACATAGTACTTGTAATGCATTGTAGTGGTAAAGAATATCCTTTATACAACATTGAGGCATTATAGCTCCAGCACAATACAGACGACCATATAGGTATTTATATATATTTGCATTTAGTGCATTTCAGAAATGCCACTACAATATATCCATATAGATTTATAGAACATTTATATTCATTGCATTAAGTTAGTATAGGTGTTGTTAGAGACATAAATGGTAACTTTTCAAAACTACCTTTATCAAGACTGTCATTTTATTGTGAATAATATTTCTCACCAACTTGGGAATTGCACAGAGCCACACAACTCCTATTTTTGGTTCAAGATGTGAAATGACTTCAATCTGCAGGAATTTTTCTATTTTTGTAGAGACTATACACCGGTTGTTTACATTTCTACATCCAATGAATTAAATGTGTTAAAAATCATAAGTCTGAAAGGTATGTCTTCGTTTTTACTTGGTTCTAAAGGCCAAAAACTTGATTTTGTTCTCTGCCAGGAATTTCCTTATACTGTATTCCCTTCTTTTGAGCAGGTAAATAGCCTTTGTTTATTGGCACTTGCTAAGCCATGCTAAGAGTTCACAACCCATGCTCAGCTGTGGGGCTAGCTGCTTCCTTTCTTAGCAATTGTGAGTTTGCTGGCTCAAAGCCCAGGCACAAATTCATGCCTGTTCTTTGAGTATTTGGCAATCTCTGACACAGAGACATACCTTTCAGATTTATTATTTTTAACACATTTTAAACCTTGATTTCAATATGCATAGTCTGGGGTTGCAAAATCATTCTTGTTAGTCACAGAATTCCAATCACAACATTGTCAGAATGTGATTGGCAGCAAACTACTGTGTTGTTATTTGCTTTTCAGTCAACTTGTGTGACTCTATGAATGAGAGCCCTCCAAGACCCCTTGTTCAGATCTTGCAGACTTAGGGGTTTGGCTTCCTTGATTGAATCAATCTACTTGTAGTGTGGTTGTCTGCCTTCCACTTTATGGAGCATTATTGCCTTTTCCAATGAGTCACATCATCTCAATATACAGCACCCTCAGCTTGGTAGCGAGAGTTCAGGCCTGATTTACTCTAGAAGTTATTTATTTGTATTTCTAGTGGTCCTTAGTACCCATAAAACTCTTCTCCAGTGCCACATTTCACATGAGTTGATTCTCTTCCTCTCAGTTTTCTTTTTTTCTTTTCTATTCCACTTTCACATCCATAGAAAGCAGAAGTCCTATGGCAGAGATGATTCTGACTTTGGTATTTAACTCTTTATCTTTATAGTCAAATACTTTAATTTGTTCCTTTATTGCTGCTCTTCCAATCTTTAAGTCTGATTTCTTGACTGCAGTCTCCATTTTGATTATCGATTAAGACAAGTATAGAAAATTGTTAATTATTGTAATGTCTTCATTGTCCATTTTGAAGTAATATAAATCAGCTATGGTCTTTATTCTTTTAATACTTATCTGTAACCCTGCTTTTTCATTTTCTTCCTTAGCTTCTAACAATAGTTGTTCCAAGTTTTTGCAATTTCTGCAAGTAATATGGTGACACCTGCATATCTAAAATTGTTAATGTACCAACGCAATAGATCTTCCTCATTTTAGGTAATTGCAACCTCACCCAGGAACTCTCTATGCTTTACCCTATATTATACAGATGGCATCATAATCTTCTAGATAAATTATTCATGAAAGGTAGGGAATTTCAGGATAGAGCTGGGGACATGAAATTTTCTTTCCATTAACTTTTTTCCATTTACTTATCTGCGGAATCCAAGGCCATATGTTTAAACACTGGAGTATACTTTTTTTTTCAATCCTTCTGTTTGCTTTGACATGAGAGTGCGTTGTTTCATTTGTGACTCATAATGTGTCCCACAGAAGCAGATGTCTCCAAATGCCCCTCCATACCCCTAGCTCTTCTTCCATTTTAGGATTACTCAAAGAAAAAGATAAAAAGATTAATTGGGCAGTGTTCAGAACATAAGATCAACTATGCTGGATCAAAGCAAAAACCTATCTGGTGCAGCATTTTGTTCACAATGGCCTAGTCTAGATGGGCACAGAGGTGCGATTAGGGCTCAAAAGACTGCCTTTAGGGTTAGGGAGGGCACAGAATTTGCACCCTCCCTAACCCTAAAGCATATGGGCACTGCCATTTAAAAATGGTGGCATCCATATGGGCATGCCATGATGACATCGTGCCGTGGGAGGGCACCAAGCGTGCCCTTCCCCGTGGCGCAAAAAAGGAGTTCCAAAACGGAACTTTAAACGGCCTTTAAATGGCTGCGCCAAGGACCCAGGGCTTTCCCCCCTCGGCACCACCAAGGAAAGCGGGGTGCAGCAGGTGCCCAGGGTGCAGCCTGCTTTGAGGCCGTGGGGAAGCAGCAGTTTCCCGCTTTCCCGCAGCCTTCAGAAGCGGCGGGACGGGGCCTCTGAAGCTGCCAGTGCAGCAGCCTTGTCCCCATCTCACTGCTTAAAGGGGCAGCTACAGACTGCCCCTTTTGGGTGGTCTGTACCACCCTGTAGTGGCCTGTTTCCTATGGAAGTCCACCAGCTGGACATGAGTACACCTCCATCATTCTCCTTGTGCTTCTTAGCAACCATTTTATTTTATTTATTTCATTTCATTTAATTATATGCTGTCTTTCTCCTGGATTAGGACTCAAGGTAAATCATCTGGGTCCAAGGCAGCATATCGCCTCTGATACTAAAGATGATATATAGCTATCTTGTTTGTAGCTATGATGGCTCTATCTTCCATGACTGTATCCAGTCATCTCTTATGGCCATCAGAATTGTCAAAACTACTGTATATATCTGTGTTCAAGTCGACCTTTTGTATAAGTTGAGGGAAGGTTTCAAGGTAAAAAGCATGAATTTTGATATGACCTGTGGATAAGTTGAGGGTAAAACCTAGGGGGCTATAACAAAGGATGTAAGGGGGAAACACTGCTTCCATCCCTCCTCCTCCTTATATGTACCTCTCCTAACTACCTAACATCAGTTCCCATGTGCTGCAGGAAAAATTTTAAGATCAAATTGAGAAGGGAAGGAAGTGGAATTAAAAGGGGGTGTTTCTTTGATGGTCAGAGAAAGTTTGCAAAATGGACTGGAAGGGAACGAAGTGGTGTTAAATGGGGTATTTCTTTGATGGGCAGAGAGGGCTTTCAAATTGGACTGGGAAGGGAAAGAAGTGGTGTTATATGGGGTGTTTCTTTGATGGTCAGAGAAGGCTTGCAAATTGGACTAAGAAGGGAAAGAAGTGGTGTTAACTGGGGTGTATCTTTTATGGTCAGAGAAGGCTTGCAAATTGGACTAAGAAGAAGTGATGTTAAATGGAGGTGTTTCTTTGATGGACAGAAAATGCTTTCAAATTGGATTGTACACACTCAGTCTTGGGGCATTAAGAGTGGGGCATCAGGCTTGCTTGTTTCAGAACTTTTCTAAACAGTGTTAGTGTATTGACCCATATATAAGAGTTAATTTTGGGGCATAAATTTCTTGACTCATAGTCAAATATATATGGTATATCCCATGGCAGCAAATTTCTCAGTTTAACTAGGCACCACAGGAATAAATACTTGTATGTATCTGACTTGAAGATTTCCCACTATGTAGCTTTAGTGAATGATAACACAGGTTCTGGTACTATGAGAGAGAAAGAACAATTTCTTATGCAATTTATCAGCACAGCATATACTTTGTTCATACTTCTCTTATGTCATTTCACCTTTTTTTCTTATTCACCTTTTTGTCTGAGCTAAACAACCCCAAATGTTGTAACCTTAGCTGATAGGGGAGTTTTTTCAGCCACTTAATAATATTATTTTTTCCTTTTATTCACCTTTTTGAGATATGGCAACCAACTTGCACACCATTGATTTTTAAAAGAACAGTATTATGTTGGCATTTTTATTCATTTTCTAATTATGCATAACATGGAATTTACCTTTTATTTACATTATCCTCACACTAACTTGACATTTTCACTTTTTAAAAAAAGGATTCATTTCTTGGCCAGCCACTGTAATCTCAGATCCCCTTAGTGCATGTGAAGTGCGGATTCTCCCCTTCCATTTTATACTTGGTTAGACTGAATCTCTTGCTATTTGATGACCATTTGATGACTTGGGAGAGATTATTCCATAACTCATCACAATCCATTTTTGTTCTTACCACCCTAAATAATTTAACGTTAAGAGCAAATATGGGTGACTCACTACCCATCCCTAATTCCAGGTCATTAAGGAACAATTAAAAAGCACTAGTCTCAATACACAGATCCCCAAGGAAGTCTGCACACATCCCTCCATTATGAAAATTTACTTTTTTAAAAAACTATTTTCTGCTTCCTGTGCTTTAACCAGTTTGATTCACCAAATGATTTCTTGTCTTTTTTCATTATTGCAAGAGTTTACTGAGGATTCTTTAGTTTGAAATCTTAAGTAAATCCAAATATACAATAGGTATCCTGTTTGTGAGTTACTATGACACAAATTAGCATAACCCACCCTTTTGGTCATTGTGGAGGTCAGAATTGTTTACTGACCACACAACAAGGAAAATCTTCCATATATCCAAATTAAGTGAGTGACACAGACCCCCCCCCCCCCCCAAACACATTCATTTCTATCATGTTGGAGTATGCAGGGATCAACAGAGCCATGGCTATCTATTTTCTAGTAACTGGATCCACTGCAAGAACATCATAGGCAAGGACCTCCTGAGGACCCGCAGAGCTCCTCACTACTCATCCTTAACTCCATTAAGGAACAATTAAAAAGCACCAGAAGTTGCTTGTTGCAGTGTGTCCAGTTACAGTAAAACAGCAGAATGCATCTCTGCTGATCCCCTCAGTCTCCAATGACTTGGAATTACATGGGCTTCTTTTTTGGTGTGTTTGTGTGTGTGCTTCTCTTTAAAAGTGGATTGTTGAGGTAGCATCTGGAGACATAACTAAATTTGACATAAATTTATGTATTTATTTCATTTATGTGCTGCCTTTCTCCCTAAAGGGACCCAAGGTGGTTCATAGACATCAGATGTACATCTCCTGATGCAGCATGGAAGAGCATGTCTGCCAGATCTCACCTGTCCATTTTTATTGATACTGTTACAGAACTCTAAAAGGTTAGTGCGGATAATATATGAGGAAAACTCCCTCCTTCTTGTGAGTCTGATGTGGAAGAAATTCATACCTTTGCATAATCTGGGATAATTGAGGTTGTTTAATTTTCTCCCTTGTTGATTCAGTTTGCCCATTCTCATTCTTCTTGGTGAAATACTTCCTGATCAATGATTGACCAACATTTTAGTCCCACAGAAAGATCTGGAATGAGAGAGCTTTCTGTGCCCAATAAGTTTCCCCTTGGCATAAATAAATTCAAGATGTAGCTGTCTTCAATCATGTTTGAAGTCCTGCTTCCTGTCTTCTTAGTCTGTGACAACATAGATTCATGTTATCTTTATCTTTAGTGATGGCAAGGACTATTACTTACAGTTTTCTAGTGTTTCCAGATCAAATTACTTAGCACAGGAAGCTTTATGACTAGATCTCATATGGGTATACCACTATATGTCTTGCTTTCTATACTTGCCTTCTATATTGTGGGTACATCATAGTATGTATATTTGTTACTGCTTTTCCATTAGACATTACATTGATGGGCCACTTTCAGTTTGAAAAGGGTTATGTAAATATCTTCTGAATCCTGCATGTAAGGGGGAAAAACACATACACTATTATATAGAACACATTTAACAGCCCAAACCTGCTTCTAGACATTTAGTATTACCATGGTTCATTTAACAGAGTGAAACTAAATTAGCCCATCAAACTCATCTGATTTATAGTATGCTGACAGATTTATATATCCATTAATGATTGCATAGAAATGATTCTGCACATGACTCTTGGATCTTCTTGAATATTATAAAACTTGGATTCTGTGTTTCCCCCCAGTGTGCTGCAGTATTATTTGTCTTACTTCAGATAGTTCCAGCAGAAGACACAGTGGCTGATTTATATTGGATTTATGTACATGACTAAAGAATAGGAAAGGGATTCAGTCAAATGTCACACTCATCCTCATGTTTGGAAAATGGTTCCTAACAACAAATCACACTTTTGTAGAACAGATGTAATTTAAGGCCTAGATCTCACCTGGAAAGCTAAATTGAGAGTGAGTTTTGAAACTGTTCACATGTGAATTATTTGGTAAATAATTATGTCATTCTGGGGTACAATTCTAATAAATATTCACCACACCATCTTAGCGAAAGCACATCAGCATGGATCAGATGCAGGTTAAGATAGCTGAATTCAAGCTACACTGAAATCAAGAAATCAAGATTTCAGTAGGATCATGTGCCCCTAATTTTAGTCCTAATCCAATTCCATATCAATTTGCTATCTATATAACTGGCAATACTGTTTTCTCATAGGACCAATTAATGCATGTTTAAGTCATTTGTGTAATAATTAGATAGCTGCTGCACCCGTATACTAATTTCAGAAACCTCTGTTAACTGAAAAGCATGGCATCCAGACTGATTACTGGTACATGTAGGTGTGATCATATTACACCAATATTCCAATCACTTTATTAACTGCTAATTAATTTCTGGACAAGTTACAAAATATTGGTTATTACCTTTAAAACCCTACATGGTTTGGGTCCAGGTTACCTAAGGAATTACCTCTTCCTGTATAATCAAGGGGGGTGGGTGGGCATTTACTTTAGTCAGCCAGCTCTAAGTTGGTACCCAAAGTACTTTTGTTTCATCCACCTCTAGACTGTGGAACAACCTGTTGGAAAAGATTTAATAGATGAATATGTTGTCTGAATTTATAACAGCATTAATGACTAGTCTTTTCTGGCTGGTCTAACAAGATGATTTTAAAATTTCTATGAATTTTAAATGATGAACTTTAAAATATGAATTGCTTTAAAATATATTGTTCTTATATGTTCTTTTAAACTGATGCTATGTGTCTTTTACTGGTTTTTAGTTTTGTTTTGTTTTTTTAACTGATGTTATGTGTTGTATTTTAATCTGTTGATGTTCCTTGCCTTGATCCATAGAGAGAAGCTGGTAAGAATTCCTCCTCCGTCATCACCTCCCTAAGGCAATACTTAGAAGTATCATGTAAGTACTCTCATTCCTTTGACTGAAATGAACTGATAGTCTGAACTGACTGAATGGTGAATATATTTCAAATAATGCCATGGTGGATGAGAGTGAACTGGCTTTATTAATAAATAAGAGCATTCAGGGCAGCCTTATCTGCAGGAATAGCATTGCATTCTAGAGCTGATCCAACTGACACCACGGAAACTAGAGAAGTGTAAGTAATTAACTGCAAGGCAAAGAAAGAAAGGATGGTTCCTTCTGACCTTTGCTGGTTTAATGATTCAAGTCCAATAAAAATTATTTGACCTAATGTACAGTTTGGATAACGGAAAGCACAAGCACATGCAGAAAAAGAATAGACATTGCAGTTAAAAGCAGATGAAATGAAGAAATCCACTAAGCAAAGACCATCAATTATCTTCACTTGGCAAATGAACAGCAATAACAGTAAAATGCATATCAAGACCAACTGTGATGTGAAATGTAAAGCTTTAAAACTTCATTAAATTTAGAGTGGTAATGATGATATGCCATATGCAACAGCATGCATTTGCCTCAGCATCTTCAACCTGAGGATTCTTTTCTTCCGTTACACTATCTATTTAGTCAAAGCATTACAGCAAAGTCTACAATCGTTGGCAAATAAGGAGGATATTTAAACCATAACCATTTTGGTTGATTCACTGGTCCCCTGTGGTGTAGAAGCCTTTTCTGCCTGCAGAACAATTTGTATTTCTAAAATCTGCTACAAACATGGAACAAAGCTATTAGTTAAGGCATTTAAACAAATGGTACTTCTAATACAGCTGACCTGCCATATCCATGGATTCCTTATCCATGGATTTGACCATCTATGGCTTGATAATATTTAAGTGTGGGTGTGTATTCCAAAAATCAAATTTTGATTTGTCATTTTATATGAGAGACACCATTTTAATACCCAATTGAATTTAATGGAACTTGAGCATCCAAAGATTTTGGTATCCTCAGGGGGTCCTGGATCTAAACCCCAGAAAATTCCAAGGTCCTGCAGGGTTGGATATTCCAGAATATGCTACTGTGTTAGAAATAGCAGCACAAAGTCTGACAGGAATAATTTTAAAAAATTTAGATAGACAAGCCCCAGTTCCAAAGTACTGTCAAAGATCATACATTTAAATTTGTGGCTTGAGTAAAATCCCAACCTCATTTTGCAATGTGGTCACCCTTTAAAATCTAACCCTTTCTGCTCTCTTCACCATTGGATGCTAGAAATGTGTGTGTGGAGGGGATGCATTCTGTATATATTCTTATGACTGTAGCAAGAAATCTCTTTGTCTGAGAGAAGGAATAGTCCAATGCCCACAGTTTCAAAAATCATTTTTGGATTATAGTTCTCAGAACCCCAGCATCTGGAAATTGTAGTCAAAAGAATAGCTTTCCCAAGCACACTTCTCATTAATATGGTTCTTCAAATTGCAGAGCTTTATTCTTGGCTCCACCTACAAAACTGTCTCTCTCAATATGAAGCTATTTTCAAGTATGAAAAAGAAATGTCTACTTTTCCCTTTTGGGACATGTGTCCCTTGACACATATGCTTTGCTGTAGTTGCCATTTTGAACAGTTTTGTCACTCTACATAAGTCAATGAGAAGGTGTCAGACACTGCTTATGTTTACTTAAATGGATTCCCATTCTTGTTGTTTTTCAGGTTAGATATGACTTACCTGAAAGGTTACACTGAGATACATCTTAGTGAATTTATAATCATTTTTAAATTTATAATGATTTTTATCAGTGTTATAATCACATCTCCCAACAGTATCAACATTTTCAAATTATTGTGATGTTGTAATGCTTCTTTTCTCCTCATAGCCTATTCAGGGATACATAAGTGTTCTCACTCTACCACATTTTGGAACAGATATTTTACTATACCTGCAGATTGTTCTAATGTTTCAAGACCATCTCTCACATAAAATTAATGTTCAAGAGTAGGGGGCTGTATATATGAGTGGGTAAACACCACCCCTCTTTGCTGCGTATCATTGCCGGAGCAGCCAAACCGTGCGGGAATTATATGCATCCAGGAAGTCTGCCATGATGATGGTGTCCGTACAGAGTAGGGTTCCAGAGTGTGCGGTTGCTGTGCACTCCAGAACCCTAGAATCAGCACCACCATGCCACTTCTGGCCCATCTGTACTGGGCCTAAACCTCAATTTTGGACTCTGCCATTCCTAAAAAAATCGTTTAAAAATTTCATAAAAGTGAATGGCATTATCATAAACCACCTACTCCACCCCAGAAAAGAGGAAAATGAAAACTTTTATGAAGCCTAGCTATCCGAGGATACTTTAGCTGTTAGAAAAATCAATTCCAGAATAACTTTAGGAGTTTTTCATCTGACAGTCAGGAACTCAGTTTTAATGAACAAAGTATAATTCAATAACTTTCCAATCGGGATTTTGACATTTTTGTGTGAAAGGCAGAAACATAAGAGACACTGTAATTACCTCAACTCCAGTGGAGTCCAATTGCTGTCTGAATCCCTCTGTTGACCTGAACAACCACCTGTCTGGGCACAGTAAAATTTTACACTGCAAGATAAAGAGTAAACTGAGGCCCTGGGGAAAATGGGTGGCTATATTTTACGTTATAGCTTTCAGCATGCCAACTGTTTCATTTTATTGCTATGAGAATGATTAAATATTCATTTCTTAACCTTCCTCCCTCCCTCTCTTTGAAGCATGTTAATTAAACCTTTGGGTACTTCTGCTCTTTGCTGTACCTTTCTCAGTTTCATTTTGCCCTAGAAAAAGTTAATGGAAAGTTGGCATGCATTGTTTATTGTTTATTTTTATTTATTTTTTTTTAAAAATACTAGTACTGTACATTGTGGAAACATTCTACGTTAAAACAGAGATTAACTTCAAATTTGGGATATTATCAACAATCTTGTCATAAATACTTTTGCCTTGAATTAGGTGCCACCAATTTTCAGTTTTCTTAATATGTGGACATATGTTTGCAATTTGAGGTGCTTGACCTTGGAAATATGGGGCAGAATTCAAAGAAGTGGTTTGGCGGGTAAAGCAGCCATGAGCAGATCCACTTTCTGCTGCAGCCCAGTGAGTTTCAAACATCTTCTTTAAAGACTGGGTGGTGGTGGTGGGGCGGGGGGTCAGGGTCAGGTATTCAGATAATGAAAATAATTCCCAAAGACTGGTATGATATGAATAGTGTGAATAACAAAATGGGAATACGTGAGATTATTTGCATAGTCGTGCTAAAAAAACAGCCGTATGTTTGAATAACTCCTGGAAAATCCTTCAGTTTCAATGGCATTGAAGTGGGGCAATGGGGGTGGAGAGATGTGGAAAGAAAGAGAAAGTGCTATTGTTCTTGTGGCCAAGTGTCAGCACATCAATTCTACAACAAATTCTATAGACATCAATGGGACTTAGTATCACAAATTGAGATCACAAAATTTTGGTGAAATAATTATGTCACCAGTTTTCTCTTTAACATATTTTATACACTGTTCAGCCATATCTGTTCCCCACGCACAGTCAAGGTACTATGTAAATGCCAAAGTTAGTTTTAAAAACATCCTCTGTAATGCATTATTATAAATGACATTATTGATCTATGATAGAAACAAAAATATCACTTACTTGGTGTTGCCGAGTTGCTCAGTGCTATATTTTATTTTCAGTGGGCACTAGGGATGGACAGAATACAGTATTTGAAAAGTGTTTGGAAAATGATTTTAAAAAGTTCTTTGAGTCTTGAGAAACCCTGATGAGAAGAGTCTTGGACTGACAAGAATCTTTGTAGTTTGGGGTTTATTCTGGGCAAAATTTGCATATGGTTGTTTTGCATAGAAAACACAATTTTTATGGAAAGGAAACATCATGTTTTGCTTGGAAAAGAATACAATCCTCCCTTCATTCTCATGGCTTTGGAATCTGCATCCTTTGCTTGTGTGCGAGAGACAAACAGAGGGGGAAATATTGGTGCGCAATCTTGCGGCTGTGTGCCTATATTCAAGCCAATGGGGCTTGGATATATGTGAAACTCTGTTTTTGCAGGGGTCCGGGGTCCAGAATGGATCCCTCATGAAAACAGAGGGGCAACTGTATTTCATTCATTCATGTGCAGAAAATCCTTGAATTAGGGACTTATTTTGTGTCACATTTGCACATGGTTGAGTTGGATAAAAACAGTATTTCCAGTGGGATTAATTTTTATGCACTGAAATATCATTTCAGAAAATGCTGTTTTCTGTGCAGAATAACCACATATGAGTTTTGCACAGAACAAGTTTTAATTGCAAATAGCATTTGAAAACTAAATATTTTTCAAAGTTTTCTGTTCTCACAGCTGAAAGGAAATTACTGATATTACTTGTTGCTACCTTTGAGAAGAAACTTAGGGGCTTTCTAGATTGGCAGGAAAGGGAGACATGAAGTTGCCTTTTCCTTAATGCTTAGCAGCTACACTGCAAGCCCCAGGTGTGTAATAAAAAGGCATAGGGCAGCTACACTGAGGCGGTGTGGGGATGACTTATCTGAAGTCTTTTCTGTTGCTCAGCAACTACACTGGAAGCTGTCAGGATGCTAGAAACACAGGCGGAGCAGCTGCACGGGTGGCAATGAACGGGGCTTTTGGCCTCACTGAACCTTTAATATTTTTTTGTTGTTGTTGCTGGCTGTGAACTGCACAGTTGCACTGCTACATCATACAGGCAATTGTATTTCCAGCTGTGAACTGCGCAGTTGCGCAGGTACATCACACATGAACTGTGCAGTTATGAAGATCTGTCAAATTACCATTGTGGTTTCACTTCCCTTTTTAAAGTGCGCAGTTGCATCGGTGCACCATGAATGAAACCCTTTATTTTATAATAATAGTTGTTATTATTGTTATTGTTATTGTTATTGTTATTATTACCCCACCCCTTTGAGATCAATTGAGGTGGCTTACACATAAAAATACTATTACATCAATAAAACAAACTGCATCCCTCCCCCCCTTAAAAAGATATTAATTCTGTTACAATTTAAGTGTATGAATAAACTTCTTTATTTTATGAATGAATTGACATTTTATGCAGAGTTGCAAAACAGTTACACCATCCCAGAGTCCCTACTGCACATGTCTAGGGGTTGGATTAGGGCTGGAGCTAGGGTTTGGGAGCTTTAAAAAACTGCACAGTTGCACTGCAGCATTTAGACGCAGCTGCGCTGTTACACCCCTTTTAAAAAGAAGCTGGGAAAAGCAGGTCCTTTTTAAAGCTGCTTTTCCCCCACTAAAATGCAAAAGAAGTGCGTTCATGCCAAACTTTCAATGTGGGTCATCTAGAGTCTACACTTTCATGCAGGCATGAACACACCCCTTTTTGCCAGTCTATATCAGCCCTTAGTGAACAATTACATCTCTAGTGAGCATGCATAGGTCACTACCACATTTTTGTGAAATTATATCTCTATAGAAGCAGGATCTGTGGGGTGGGGGGTTGCATCCATTATTTGACATCTGAACATTAAAAAATAAATAAAAGTTTAACCATTTTTCAAGTTCTTCATTTGTGCAACTAAAGTCACATACCAGCAATACGTTTCTTAATAATAACTGAAAATAAAACTCATCAGCAATACACGGGACCTTTGTTACTAGACAATATATAGCATAATGTTGATATGCTAAAACTTTTAAAAATGGTTTCAGTTTTACTAAAACATTATCCTTTTTGTTCTGCTTTTCTTATTATTATTTAATAGGCTTGGTTCATTATACAGTAATGTAATCCTTTAGAAAAAAGATAATTTTTTCCTAATGAGTTAATAACAATGTTCACTTCATAATAATCTCAACCCTGACACACTTTCTCTATGCATTAAAATCCTTGATAATGTAATTTTTATCTTGTAAGTATAATCCTGTAAAGGACTACATCTCAAATAGCAAATTATTTGAGGCTAATTGCAACAGCCTCACATCAGGGTTTTTTTTGTTTCCCTTCATTCACTTAATGAGTGAATATAAAATGTAAGACATTTCTTTAAATCAATTATTTAATTGCTTCTCTGACATGGGAGTTGTTTGTGAAAAGCCATCATTTGGAAGTCTGCAATGGTATTGATTTGATGAGCAAAGATATATTACTTAATGCAAATCACAAGGCTGCAGAGTAACTATCACTTACCCATCTTATAACAGAAATTTATGATGTATCTGTCAAGGGAGCTCAGAAAATAAATGAAGTTATCTCAAAAGTTAACTAGCACTATGTTCTAGTTTTGACAGTCTAATATAAATATGCAGTGCATTTTGATTCATCTACCCCTGTCTTATGTACAGTAGAAACACAGCATGCTCCATATGCAAGTACTGTACAAAAATGAAAGCTGAGAGCATTACCTTCATACCCTATTCCCAGCTGCACCTGAAAAGTGTCTTGAGGCATAAACAGGCACAGTCTCAGGAAGAAGGACTTGATTCAGATCTGTGGGATTCTGGTTCATGCCGTTCAGGATATCAAAACAATGATACTCTTATCCAAGGAACCTATCCAGACATAACCCTTACCTTTTCCTCAAAGCTATTGCAGAAAGGTCCTAGGTCAGAACCCAATGTAGGGCTGCGTTCACACTGGAGAAATAAACCGGTTTAAGTGCCATGGGTCAATGCTGTGAAATTCTGGGAATTGTAGTTTGTTGTGGGGCCCGGAGCGGAGCAGAGCTCCGCTCTGGGCCCCACAACAAACTACAATTCCCAGAATTTCACAGCATTGACCCATGGCACTTAAACCGGTTTATTTCTCCAGTGTGAATGCAGCCTAGGTGTGTGGAGGGGAATCACATAAAGACTCATAGAACAGATCTGACTCCTCATGTGCAAATGGTCACAATGGCAATATGGTACATGGCATCACACTGCAACCTAAAAGTGGCACACTGTAGCTGATTCTACTTTTTTTGCAGAACGTTATAGATATACTTCCATGTTGTTCTTGGGCTTTACTTCTTTATCAGAAAAATTGATACCAGAGGCAGAACTGACATGTGCAGAATAGGGAAAGAATTCTGCACCACAACAAAGTGAAGTTGAACATTTCCCAGTGAACCTCCCTCCCTCCAAACTGACATGGGAAATGTAACATCTTGGTAGGTAAGCCATGCATAAGTAAGCAAAAAACATTCTGAACCTCCTAGAGAATATTTTGTAAGATTCTTCCAAAAAGGCATCCAGGGATAATTTTTTCCTCCTCAGTTTCTGCCTTTCTTATGATTTACATATTACTGGCCAAATTTAAAAATCTGTACTTTTTCATATGTTGGGGGTACCGGGTGAGGCAGCTTATCTGTTCTCTCCTTTTCTGTCTGTTTTATTGTTCACACCTATTCAGTAAGGGATTCTGGAAGCACCTACTGTTAATATTGGCTAGACCAGAATCCCGTTTCCTCCCAGCTCAAGAGTTATTTATTTACTGCAAACACACATTGCAACCCAGTACCCAAAGCCTGTGTTTTAGAAGTCATGAAACCTGGAGATTTTGAGATTTGCCTTCCTCTCATGAGACAGGTGGTGTGCAATAGCAACCCTCACATATCCATGGCCAGTCTTGATCTGGCACCTGATGGGAAGGTGATATACCAGACCAGAAGACTTGGATTTCTTTCTCCTTTCCCCTCATTGCATTGCATCACATCATCAATTTCCATTTTCTTGTATTATTATTTAGAAAACCTGGCAATCCTAGTACCAGGATATGTAGTTACTTTAGTGTGAGTGTGTTTACCCTCCCTCCCTCCTTATGGACACCTTTTTACTGAAACTTTTTTGAATGCTAAATCAGCTTTTATTTTCAGCACAGTTCTAAATTGCTAAAGCTAATATATGTTTTTCTCTTTATTTTAGTTAGTTTTATACTGTATTATTGTTGATGCTAGAGATGTTCTGAAGGAGATTCAAGTCGTTATTTTATGGAAATTTTGGAAATCATTCTCTGGGGAACTTTTCAGAGTTCTCAGAGTCTAGAAAATGTGAAATCTCTGACAATTATGTACTTTTTAATTAAAAACTGGAATGCCTCCACATACAGTTATGCTATAAAATGCCTTGTGTACATTAGATTTATCGTGTTGTGAATTTTCATGGCTTGGAGAGCCTGCTTTAGATGAATGGGCTGTAATGTATGAACTTATATGCTACAACGAATCTATTTTTTTTCCAAGGTGTCATAAGAAACTTTGTTGTTTTTGTTGCAGGAGGCTAACCTTTGTTATTATATGGGTTTCTCTTCTTAGAATGCTCATAGTACTACAGCAATATCTGTTAAGCTCACTTAGAATGCTTTTTGCTATGATGAAGTATTGGCTTCAGAATTAAATACTAGTCATAGAATCATAGTCGGAAGAGACCACAAGGGCCATCCAGTCCAACCCCCTGCCATGCAGGAACTCTCCATCAAAGCATCCCCAAAGATGGCCATCCAGCCTCTGTTTAAAGACCTCCAAGGAAGGAGACTCCACCACACTCCAAGGGAGTGTGTTCCACTGTCGAACAGCCCTTACTGTCAGGAAGTTCCTCCTAATGTTGAGGTGGAATCTCTTTTCCTGCAGTTTGCATCCATTGTTCCGTGTTCTAGTCTCTGGAGCAGCAGAAAACAAGCTTGCTCCCTCCTCAATATGACATCCCTTCAAATATTTAACCAGGGCTATCATATCACCTCTTAACCTTCTCTTCTCGAGGCTAAACATTCCCAGTTCCCTAAGGCATTCCTCATAGGGCATGGTTTCCAGACCCTTCACCATCTTAGTTGCCCTCCTTTGGACATGCTCTAGTTTTTCTATATCTTTTTTGAATTGTGGTGCCCAGAACTGGACACAGTATTCCAAGTGGGACCCGACCAAAGCAGAATAGTGTTTCAATATTACATTCCTTGATCTAGACACTATACTTCTATTGATGCAGCCTAAAATCGCATTGGCCTTTTTAGCTGCCGCATTGCACTGTTGACTCATGTTCAGCTAATGGTCTACTTGGACTCCTAGATCCCTTTCACATGTAGTTTCATTCAGCCAAGTGTCCCCCAGTTTATATCTGTGCATTTCATTTTTCCACCCCAAGTGTAGAACCTTACATTTCTCTGCGGTGAATTTCATCTTGTTAGCATTGGCCCAGCTTTATAGTCTATTCAGGTCATTTTGAATTTTGATCCTGTCCTCTGGGGTATTAGCTACTCCTCCTAGTTTAGGGTCATCTGCAAATTTGATAACTAGGCCCTCAATAATTTCATCCAAGTCATTAATAAAGATATTGAATAGCACTGGGCCCAGGACAGAGCCCTGTGGGACCCCACTGGTCACTTCTCTCCATGATGAAAAGAAGCCATTGTTGAGCACCCTTTGAGTTTGGCCATCAACCAATTACAAATCCATGTAACGGTTACCTTGTCTAGTCCACTTTTTGCAAGCTTGTTTGCAAGAATGTCATGGGGAACCTTGTCAAAGGCCTTACTGAAATCAAGATATACTATATCCACAGCATTCCCTTCATCTACCAAGCTGGTAATTTTATCAAAAAAAGAGATCAGGTTTGTCTGGCAAGACTTGTTTCTCTGAAACCCATGTTGACTTTTTTTGATTATGGCATTGACTTCTAAATGTTCACAGACTCTCTGCTTAATGATCTGCTCCAGAATCTTTCCTGGAATTGATGTCAGACTAACTGGACAATAATTGTTGGGAACCTCTTTTTTTCCCTTTTTGAAGATGGGGACAACGTTTGCCCTCCTCCAGTCTGCTGGGACTTCTCCTGTTCTCCAGGAGTTCTCAAAGATTATTGCCAATGGTTCCGATATTACATTTGCCAGTTCTTTTAATACCCTTGGATGTAGTTCATCTGGTCCTGGGGACTTGTATTCATTTAGGTTAACCAGGTATTCCTGTACTATCTCTTATTCTGTGCTGAAATTCCCCTATTCTGTCTCCTGTCCCATTATCCTTAGGTTGAGCACCCTTTGCCTTTTCTGAGAAGACTGAAGCAAAGAAGGTGTTGAGTAATTCTGCCTTTTCTCTGTCCCCTGTTAGCATTTTGCCGTCTTCTGCATGCAGTGGTCTAACAGTTTCCTTCTTCCTTGTGCTGCAGATATATCAAAAAAGCCCTTTTTATTGTTCTTAACCTCTCTAGCAAGCCTGAGTTCATTCTGCGCTTTAGCTTTTCTAACTTTATCCTTACACATGCTTGCTATTTGTTTGAATTCCTCTTTGGTGATTTCCCCCATTTTTCCATTTCTTATATATGTTCTGTTTAAAACTTAGCTCAGCTGAAAGTTCCTTAGTCATCCATCCTGGCCTCTTGAGATATCTTCCATTTTTCTTCCTCATTGGAACTGTTTGAAATTGCGCCTTCAGTATCTCCTTTTTGAGAAACTCCCCTCCGTCTTGAACTCCCTTCTCTTTTAGTATTCCTGACCATGTGATCACTCCCAGTATTTCTATAAGTTTATTGAAATCAGCTCTCCTAAAGTCTAGAGTGCGTGTCTGACTATGCCTAGCTTCTCCCTTCCACTGTATAACAAACTCCAGGAGAACATGGTCACTTCCACCTAAGGATCCCACCACTTGCACCCCATCAACTAGGTCTTCCCTTGTTGCCTCATCCACCTTTGGACAATGAAATTGTCTTCCAGGCAAGTGAGGAATTTGCTAGACCTTGAGGATTTTGCTGACTTCCAGCAAATATCAGGATAGTTGAAGTCACCATCACTACTACATCTCTCTTTTCTGAGTGTGTGATTATCTTTTCTAGAAAGGCATCATCCAATTCCTCTGCCTGAGTTGGGGATCTGTAGTAGACTCCCACAGTAACATCCCTGTTGTTTCCCTCTCCTTTAATTTTTTTATCCAGATGCTCTCCACCTGGCTTCCAGTATTAATTTCCTGGATCTCTTCACTGGTGTAAATATCCCTGACATATAATGCTATTCCTCCTCCTATCCTGTTTGGCCTGTTTCTCTTAGTCACAGAAAGGAACACTGTAAATTTTCATCTTACTTACAAACTGAAATGGAGGTGAGCACAGTCTGTCCCTCGGATGTTGAGGGACTACAATTCCAGAATTCCTCACCATTGACTATGCCCACAACATGCCTGCTGAATTAAATTCCTAATTTCATTATGGCTGCTCTCCTATCATCATGAGTTTTTCTTGTGTTTTGGGTTTTCCATGAGATGTCATGGGAACCTGTTTGATAGGCCCTTCTCTCATGAGACTGGAAGTGAGCCTTATATTGTTGTTGTGTGCCTTCATTTCTGACTTGTGGCAACCTATCACAGGTTTTCTGAGACTAAGAGTGTCTGACTCACATAAGGTCACCCAACAGGTTTCGGTGGGCAAGTGGGGAATCGAACACTGATTTAGAATCATAGTCCAATGCTCAAACTGCTACACCATGATGACTCTAAAACCTTATGTAGGTCTGCCTAATATGTCTTTCAGAGCCAGTGTGTTGTAGTGGTTGGTGTGGGACTGTGATTCTCGAGATCGGTGTTCAGTTCCCCACTCAGTCATGAAACGTACTGGGTGACCTTGGGGAAAATGGAAAAAGAAAGAAAAAGAAAGATGAAACTAGAAAGCTGAAGAAATGGAGATGACTCAGAGTGAGAAGTGACACCAAGGTAATGTGAAGGTGGAAGTGGAGAGAGAAGACCCAACTACCCTGCAAACATAACTCTCAGATAAAGGACACCCCTTGACAACTAGCAACTCTAATTATCAATCCTTTTAATGATCTTAAACTGCAATTATATTAAAAAGGCTTTCCTGATGCTAATTATTTGTCTGTTCTTGCTTTTCCACTGTCAGTAAAATAGATACAGATAGCAAGTGAATAATATGCTGTTGGATAAATAGTTCCAGTAACAAGACTAGGTCATGCTCATGGCTTCACAATACTTCAATAGCAAAATAATAGTGAAGTGTGTAGAGAGATCTTGTAGCATCTTATTTCAGTTAGTCTCAAAAGTGCTACAAAATCTCTCTACATACTGATTCTACACACTAGTACAGCTATATCTTTGAGTAGTGAAGTGTCTGAGGCTTCAGCCAGTAAGGCACTTGAAAATCTATGTAAAAAAATTAAAAATGTGAAGCAAATGGTGATTTATGGTAATTAATTCCTTCAAAAACTGCAATGAGATAAAAGGTAAAAAATGGCAAATAATGTTGTTCCAGAAGCAGAATGCATTGCATTTTTATGTCAGATTATACAGGTCTAATTTTAATATCCAATTTGTTACCTCCCCCACAGGTTTGCAGAGATTATGAAGTTTGAAAGCCATCAAGAAAGATAATGGTAAGTTTGGGTCAAAACAGATGGGCAGGAAAAAGTGGCTTGAATCCCCACCAACCACACCACTGGCTCCCAAGGCAGCTGGAGGGTTCATGTCATGACCACATGACATGGCTTCAAGCCAGGAAGAAGCAGGAAAAAGCTGCTTCGTTTTGAAACAGCTTTTCTCTGCATAAGGCGCTTAAACTCCCTGCTGAGCTGATACAGCTGGTCTTGGAGCTATCTTAAGGGGAGGACCTACTAGAATGGTCCGCCCTCAAAGGCTGATAGAACCCAAAAGGTTCCAATAAGCCCTAGAGGGTTTTATGGTTGGGAATGACGGCGATTCTGTGGAGGTCCTGATTTACACATGGAATAACAATCTTACCAGGGTTATAAACATTATTGCTCCTGAGTGTCCTTTTGAACCTGCTTCACATAAGAAACCATGGTATACTCAAGTTCTTCGTAAAATGAAGTGGGCCATGCAACGACTAGAGCTCTGTCGGCAGAAACATCGTAACTTATCTGACAAGAGAGAACTTTTGGATTCCTACAGAGTAGCAATCGATGCAGCAAAGAATTCATTCTATGCTGCACGTATTGCATCAGCAGTCTTGTCCAGCAGAGCAGTTCAGGGTGGTTAAAGAGCTAACTCAATTGTCTCCCACCCTGAACCCATTATTAGAATCAACTAAAGCCTGCTGCGACGCATTTAATGACTTTTCTGCTGATAAAATCTCTCAGATAAGGGCCGATCTTAACGCCGGCATTGTAACAAAAACTGTAAGTGAGGTGTCCAGTGACTCCGTGGACTATGTTAGACTGGATGAATTTGAGCTTGTAAGTAATGATGATGATGATGATGATTTATTTATATCCCACCCAATCAACAGGGAATCAGGGCAGGTTACAACATTAGGAAAAATACAATCCAAATAACAATAACAATGAAAAAAATAAAGCAAATTCAGCATAGCAATAAATTAAAGAAAATTACATAACAAATAATAACAATGAAAAATAAAATAAATTCAGAATAGCAATAGATAACAGAAAATTACATAACAATTCATAACAGCAAAAATTAATGCAAGAAATTACATTCAGTTCAGCAATTACCAAAGGAAAAAAATCCCCATTTCCAACCCCCCCCCCCCCCATTCAATCCTGGAAAAGAAACAACAATATAAACAATAAACAATCTTAACTGATTACATTCTAAAACCATGAAAAAGGGGAGGGAGACAAGTACCGATGAAGTGGATAGGCTACTCGGATGTGTATGGGAAAACTATGTGACCCCTCGATCCTTGCCCATCTTGGCTGGCCATCCAGGGGATGCAGTAACATCACTACTTCATTCTCTAATCAATGCATCCCTTAGGGAGGGAAAATTTCCATGCACACTGAAACAGGCGGCGACCAAACCATTTTTGAAAAAATCCTCCCTAGATCCCCTGGTAAGAAATATTATAGACCGGTCTCTTTATTACCATTCTTGGCAAAGTGATCGAGAGGGCAGTTGCCTTCCAACTCCAGGTGGTCTTGGATGAAGCCGATTATCTGGACCCATTTCAAACTGGCTTCAGGGTGGGATATGGAGTTGAGATGGCCATGGTTGCCTTGGCAGATGATCTCCATCTGGGCATCGACAGGGGAAATGTAACCCTGTTGGTGCTCTTGGACATTTCAGTGGCGTTCGATACCATTGACCACAGTATCCTTCTGGAACGCTTGAGGGAGTTGGGTATTGGGGGCACTGTGCTCCAGTGGTTCCAGTCCTACCTCTATGGCAGATTCCAGATGGTGAGGCTGGGGGACAGCTGCCCTCGTAAATGAGAGATGACAGCTGAAGTTCCTCAGGGCTCCATTCTGTCCCTCATGCTATACAACATTTACACGAAGCTGCTGGGAGAGATCATCCGGAAACATGGGGTGCGGTGTTATCAGTACGCTGATGACATCCAAATCTATTTCTCTGTGTCTCCAACTGTTGTAGTTACCAAGGATGGTGTCTCTCCTCTGAATGCTTGCCTTGAGCCGGTAATGGGTTGGATGAGGGAAAACAAGCTCAGGTTGAATCCAGTAAAATGGAGGTACTTGTGATTGGTACCACTGGCCCAGGGAAAGAAATTTATCATCCTTCCCCTAAAGGACAAGGTTCACAGCTTGGGAGTGCTCCTGGACTCCTCTCTACAATTGACATCTCAGGTGGAGGCGATATCCAGGAGTGCCTGGTATCAACTTCGGTTGATACGCCAACTGCGTTGTTACTTGGCCCAGGGGGACCTTGAAGCAGTGGTTTACACACTGTCAACCTCTCATTTAGATTTCTGTAACGTGTTCTGCCAAACTTCTACCAACATCAGCATCGGATCATATTACACCAATTTTAAGATCCCTTCACTGGCTGCTGATCAGCTTCCAAGCGCAATACAAACTGTTGGTCTGACAAGACACATCCTAGAGAACTTTTGGATTGAGGGAATGCCTCTCCCTACACAATCCACCCCGCACACTCAGAACATCAGGGAAGCTCTTACTGGAACATGCAAGAACCAGACTAACAACCACTTCCCAAAAAACATTCACAACCGTGGCTCCTAAATTATGGAATGCCTTGCCAGAGGAGATCCGTCCTGGTACCACCTTGGAAACCTTTAAGAGAGCACTTAAGATGGATATCTTCTGGTGGGCCTACCCTTCGTACCTTCTATAAATGATTCAGGATATACCACTTCTGACTATGATAGTATGGACAGATCATGATTAGATGTTTTAATGTTTTGTAATGATTTTATTAACCTAATTTTATATAATATGTTTTGTATTGTATTGATATGTGTGTTTTATCTTGGTGTAAGCCCGCCTTTATCCGTGGGAAGAGGTGGGAAATAGAAATAAAATTTATTATTATTATTATTATTATTATTAAAGGGCACTTTCCTGCTGGTTTCAAGGCATGTGTCATCTAAACACCACACCTTCAAGCCAGCCTGAAAGCACCTCTTTTTGCCTGTCTGTTTAGCACCTTTAATATTATTTGATCTGCCATTCTATATTAATTTACTCAGAAGTAAGCATAGTTGAATTTAATGGTGTTTTCTTCTGAATAGACATGCATAAGATTGCACTCCTAGGGATGCTTTTGAAAACAGCAGATTTTATTATTTGCTTCTGCTGCTGACAAAAGTTTATATTCACACAGCTGGAATGACATGGATGCAATTATGCTATGTAATGTTCCATACACATATTAGCTCAGCAGTGACATCTGTTAAAATACAGGCATTTGTACTTTACTGTCACCTGACAGACCGCTGAGCTGAAGAAACAAATGTATCTTCTGACCACAAAGCAGTAACTGTCAGGAAGGAATCTAGTAGACAGGGAGTTCATTATCACCAAAGAGAAAATCTAACCACCATCTGGAAAGAGATGGGAAGATCAAAGGGTTGAAATGCTCATCAGTCTAACCTTTGGTTTGCATACCTGGCTAGAGGCTTAGTGCACACTGTGAGGTTACAGCCAAAGCTTTTTCCATCTGCAAAAAGTGAAGTAGCTCTAAACAGTGCATTGACAGAAGAATATTTTTAATCTCTTGAAAATTAAAGGCTTTTCATAATGAAGTATGCATTCAGCCATGTAAACTGTAGTCATTAGCAGTATGCTTTACATACAGAATACAGAATCTCATGCAGTAAAACTCAAGTTAGGATGTTCACAGTCTGCCACTAAGACCCTGTCTGCATAGACCAGGATACTCCAGGAGTATCCTGGCATCACAGCTGCCCCAACCTGCTCCTGCTAATTGGCTCTCCATTCCCACACTGCAGGGGATGTCTGCACAGGTATCCCACTGAGTTGTCCAGTGCATTTGCTGCCACTATGAGTCACTCACTTCTGAGGTCAGAATGAGGTGCTCAGTAATAAGCACATGCATTGGCACCTTGTTCTGAACTCAGAGCAAATGACTTGTGACAGTGGTATTGTGTCAGGTGTGTCAAGAGGATGCCTGTGCACACAGATGCAGTGGCATGAGAATGAAGGGCTCAGATCTTCCCAGAAGATCCAGGATAATAGGTAACCTCTAAAAAAAGTCTAGTAAATGTGTGGTGTGTGTTTTGTGTGTGTGTGTAAAGCCTGATTCCACTGTGGAATGTGCCAGATGTTGTCTGAACTGATAATAGGTAACCTCTAAAAAAGTCTAATAAGTGTGTGGTGTGTGTTTTGTGTGTGTGTGTGTGAAGCCTGATTCCACTGCGGAATTTGCCAGATGCTCTCTGAACTGGTCACACCAGAATTGGGGTTTGGGATATGCATTGTCTGAACAAGATGGCATCGTAGGTGGAGGGGGAGGGGGGGAAGAAATGGGACTTTTGGCCCATGCAGACAGGGCCTCAGTTCTTTTTTCAGTCGTATTTGTTTCTTGTGTATTTAGTTTCCACTGTGAGATAGTTTCTTAAGACTGCATTGTACATGGCTGTTTTTGCAGTCTCACGGGCAACAGTGATTTAGTGCCTATAACCTATTAAATGTGAGAAGCAGATAAATCCATTTATTCTTCCAGACATATACAGCAAATAAAAAGCAGAACACAATTGCTGTGCGGGGAATGGGGGCCTATGGCAAATCTTTGCAGTCTGATTGCAAGAGAGCTGAAAATTAACTGGTTACAAAGTACAAGTTGTGTTTTCTTGTTTTGGTTTTGCAATAACCAAAGCACTATGATTGTAATGTAACAAGGAATATCTTCAGTCCTTTTGCAATGTAACAGCAACTGTTTTAGTTCCTTTTATAGTTACAGGGTTTGGATGGCATTACTACATAGATGTTTCATTTACTCTGAATTTTAAAGGCATTAGCAGAGGTTCTGAACCTGTTTAGGGAGACAGAATTCAGCACCTTGACTAGCTTCTCCTAAGTTATATCTAAACCTGGATTCACCATTAAATTGAGATGGGAGCCACCATCTGCCATTGCTTAGGTATGTTTTGTACCATTGGCCAATGGCTTATACCTATTCAATTTATTTAAAAACAACTACTCCATAGCCATTTTCCAAAACCAAGAAAAGAAAAAGGGCTTTTAAACTTCTAACAATAACAATAACAATAACTAAGGCTTGGAATGGTTTTAGATTACTTCAGTTACCTTTCATAAACAACATTCCAAGTTTATATTGTTGACTAACATGTCACATTCCCAGATCAGTGTTCACTGATCTAAGAATCTGTCTGTATTTGCCACCAGGGATTGATTGTGTCACCCTGAGCCCTTCAAAAGGGAGCTAGTGCTGCATTTAGATTGTATTAAGGTGTATAAGTTGTCTTTAATACAGTAGTGAGAATGGTTGGACCACAGTTTCCAGCACCATTAGCCCTTGTTTTTGCCAGATAGCCAGTGATGGAAAATGCTGCTAAATGCAGTTCAACAACATCTGAAGGACCACCCAAGTCCCACCCTTTCTTTAAACTATACTTTTTAAAAGGGGCCTCTGTTTTTTTCCAGCCTTGCACTATGCTGCTTAGTGACAGCTAGGAAGGGATTGGACTTCCTTAAATCTTCACTCATCAGGACTAGATAAAATTCAGAATCTATAGGGTTTTCACAAGTAGAGCTTTAACAGTCAGTAATGTATAAAGTGAATCTATTTTAGTTGGGCTTATCCCTTTAAGTGCTGATGTCAAATCTTTTCCATTTTGTGGTTTATATTTCTGTTCCTAAGTACATAATGTATTTATCTTGTTTAAATTATTTATGCTTTTAATCTGGAAGCATTTTAAATTGTTTATATTATATGCCACCCTGAGATCCCATGATAAAGGGTGAGACTGAAGTGTTTAAACAAACAAACAAACCTGTATAACCCTGGTGAATTTTTATGCAGATATCAGATTACTTGTATTGTTAAGGGAAAGGGTCTGCACACTTCCATTTCCTAGTTATCATCATGAATGTGATGTTGTAAAAGATGCTAAAAATTTTGTAAGTGGAACATCCATTCCCCTCCCCCCCAAATTAAGTTCTTTACTCTTTCTAATCTAATTCGTAAAGACTGACAACGGTAGAGCATATGCCTGCAATGCCTGCATGTAACCTTTTCCTTATGTATATTCTTTATAATATATTGTGAAAGAAAACCTTTCCATCATACATTTCACAGTGATTATTTCACTTCCTGGGTGATTAGATTTTCTTGGCCCACAGCCTCTTGTCTACCAACTGCTAAAACTGCCAGGAATCATAGTGCCTGGTGTGTCGTATAATAATATGGTGGTAGTGTTTTTTTTTAAGAACGAAAAGGACCATCTGTCTCACATCATTCATCTTCTTTTGGTTAAGCTTAATCCCATCCTTTGGGTTTTAATTGTGGATTCTGCATTGTGTGTATTCAAAAACCAACTCTTACCATGATTCACTATAGTCCCATATGGCTCTACAAACCTATTTTTAATTGCCAACTGAAAGTCTAGAGGGCAGGAGAAACATCATGGCTACAAAAGTTCAACTACCACATTTCTTACTTACCATCTGCATTTATTTGGGTACTTTAAAAGAATCTGTAGCCTCAGAGTCTGTATATTGTACACCTTCCGAATTCTGGGGTATATGACTCATTGCATCTCAACTTGCACAAAGAGTTCCTTTACTTAGAATTTTCAGCATATAACTATACAGAGCATGCAGAAATATCTATCAAAACCTTATTTTATAAGAAAAAATACTTTCAGATATGTGTACTATAGTTTGAAGGGGGAAAAATGACAGGTGCTTAAATCCTTTCCCTAATGATATACTCTTTCTCACTACCCCAACCCAAGGCACTTTTCCCTCCAAGCAGTTGCAATGTCTTATTTGTTTGTAACTCCACAGCGGGTTATTCAGTGGGAAAGTGGCAACAAAGGAAAGCATTGAGCAACTATTCTCTTTCCTGGCTTTCCATCAAAAAGACCCAATCTCAGTTCTGCTTTCCCTTGCATGAAAGGGATGCATGTTTTACAACATCAATTTGTATGTAATATAGAATCAGCCTCTTCTCCACTTTTTGAGAGATTCTTACCTAATTCTACCTAGCCAAAAACAAATGGAAGACACCAGTATTCAATATCTCTTTTTTAGGAAAAGAATTAAACATATACTGATGTCTCAGATCAAGAATTCGTGGTGAGACCGATTGTTTAGATCTATTTTGATCTGGTTCGGACCTGGTTATAAGACAGAGATAGCTGTGATCATTTTGGTGGACAATCTAGTCAGGAAATGACCAGCCAGAGTGTTCCTCTGTTCATTTTGCTTGATAGCTTTCAGTACTATTGACCATTGTATTTTCAGGGATGCCATTTGGAGATACTGTTTTACAGCACTCTACAGAACTTTGGTTCTCCAGATGTTTTGGACTTCAGCTCCCAGAAACCTCAGCCATCTTGACCAAAAGTGGAGAGAAACTGGGCCATTTTAAAAGCAACTGAAAAGGTGGGATAGCAGATGATTAACCAGGACTGTCTCTTCCAAATTGGGAAGTTCTCAAGAGAGGCCCTTCTTTCAGTCCCACCATCTTCATGGATATAGTTGGTGGCAACACAAGATAGGGTTGTGTTGCCACCAGGCTATTCCCTAGGCTATGAACATTTTCCCCCAAGGGAGACTAAAATGTCTTCCTCCTTGCTATCTTTTCATCGGGAGGCAGAGTTAACTTATTCAGACAGGCTTTTAGAACTGAAGGTATCTGATAAAGGAATTTTTCAGTAGCTGTTGCATTAATTTAAATTGTACTATTTTAAACTGATTTTAAGTAATTTTAAGGGTTGTTTTAAATTGTTTTAATGTTAATACATCAATTCCATTTTAATGTTGAATGTTTGTACCTTTTTAACTATATGGTTAGATATACACAACTAAAATTAGAATTCCCATGTGGGAGAAAGGCAGGTTATAAACTTAACAATGACAACAGCAATAATAATTATTGAATGAAATAACTTGGAAATGAGATGATTGAGTCTGTAACATGCTACTTGTACACTTACAATTAACATGTGAAGGTGGAAGTGGAACTATGCCTATTGCACATCTGGATAACATATGCCTGATGGATACTCATGGCAAATGTGGTTGAGTTTGGCACAGCATTGGCCCTGGAACACAAAATGTGTTGAACTATCTTTTTTTTTTTTTTTAAAAAAAATTGTAACTTTTATCTGCTTACATGCTAAGGAGATCCACATAAATGCACATTCTCATTACACCATTCCTTCCTTCAACCAACATTACACCGTTGACAAAAATCAAAGTATAGCCCTATTTTAAAGACATGAAAATATGGGAGTTTTCTGTTTTTTTATTCCCAAAGCTGCTATCCTAATGCAAGTAAAACATTGCTTATATTCATATTGCACAGTAATTAAAGTACAAATTGATTACACAAATACTGCAATCTCACCATAGCAATTTAATTTAGCAAATGATTGCCCTGTTTACATGGGTTTTCGCAGCTTCTCCTTCAGAAGGGTAGTCTTGGCAACAAGAAAAATAATAGGGTCAGCACTAGAAAACAATCCAACTGTTGTGTCAATTTAAGATGAAGTCCATTGCTCAGATAGGTAGGAAAGAGGGGAAAGCAGCTTATGATGAGTTAAATCTGTTTCTTTCCTATCTATCCATCTATCAATCATCTAAAACATACATCCTGCCTTTAGTATTTCTATTCTGAAGGTGGCCAATGATTCATGACAACAATCAAAAGGATAAATCAAATCCAAACACTAAACATAATCAAATCCAAATGCTAAGTGTTCTCCGAACAACTTTACAGCTATGAAATAAAAGTAGATGACATTTAAGAAGAACTGATTTGTCTTTAGTTTTCAAGTTGGAAAGGCAGTCCGATGAAAAGAAGTTTCTCTGACCAACCACTTTGTAGGTTTGAGGAAAGGCTCAAGTTCTAAATAAAATGCAATATTTTCCACATTCCTAAGATATCTTTGTTACCTACATCCTTACCAGTAAATACACATGTATCAATAATGGTCAGAATTACTAAGATCTTCTTGTAGGTTGTTGCATGGTATTGGTGGTTTATTTCAAAATTTGCTGAATATGTTGCTAAAATACAATAGGAAACTATATCATGTACCCATCTTGTGAGCTAAATTGTCTTCACTCTACTGGATAGTTGCAAATTAAGTCATAAATCAGCTTTAATACTTCCTAGAGGAGGTCAATCCTGTTGGGCCTACCAACAGTATAATATTGGCAATGGAACTGAGGATAAGGGTGACAGCCATGAGTGAGGAAAAAGAGAAAAAAGATGGCAGGAACAGCAGAGGAAACAGAAAGCCAGCCCATGGAGCAGTTGATGGTTCAAGCCAGCCCTCCAATACTGCCTTAGCTTTATATCTTCTACAAAAAACACATGTTTAGGAAATTGGCGGCATTGAGCCAGAAAAATTTAGCTCCTGCCACTTCCTCTCTGCCCAGCCAGGCTGAGGATTCAGAGGAAGATAGAACTGAAATAGAGATCCAGTTTGAGACTGAGCCTGAAGCCAAGCCAGACCCTGGCTCTGCTCTGCCAGCTCAAGCAGAGTCTGTGGCCTTCAAGGATGCTCCAGCAGAGTCTGTAACCTGTCAGGAGGCTCAGCAACCAAGCCTCCCAGAAGCAGAGATTCCAGGCACAAGAGACATGGAGGGGGGGGGGGAAGAGACTAACATACCTATTTTAAACTCGAGAAGGTCTGAAAGGGCATGTCTCTGGTGTTCAAGGATGTTTTATGAAAAATGGTCTCTAATCACCAAACAGCTGTGCTCATGAGAGCTGGGAATATAAACAGGTGGAGGATATCAGGCCTATTGTCAAAGATTATCTGAGCTTCCTTGTGAAAGAATGATTGATCCTGACCTCCTTTTGTCCTGGCTGGAAACCCTGCTCCTTGGATTGCTGGTTGCCTTGTCTCTCTAGACTTCTTGACCTTGGATTTGCCTACACGGCTCATCATTCTCTGGAACCCTGGGCTTCGGATCTCTGACAACTCTCTTGGTTTGTGCTCTTGGACTCTCTTGTTTGCAGCTTGCAGCATTAAGTTTTGGACATTGTTTAGTGCTGTGTGTTGCTATCAGCCTTCTTGGCCACTTTCCCAGGGCACTCTCTGTGAAAGCACAAAGCAGGTGACATTAATAGTGTTACAGACTGTATTGTTCAAAATTCTGGCCAATGGTGATTAGCATTGTTGTGATGAATAAATCTGTTGTTGGTAGGACTGATGTGAGATTTAACCCATAATATATATTTTTTAAAAATACATTACAAAATTAAATGTATCTTATTTTATTGTATTGTACTTTTTTAAAAAACACATTCAAATTAATTTCTATTATTTTGACCATGAGTCTAAACATTAACACCATACATTTTGATACATCTATGCTGCTTCAGGATGAAATGAAATTCTGAAAAATTACAGTATTCTAAAGCAAAGTACTACACTTTGGAAAACTAGGTCTGTTTCCTGAATTCACACATCATCTAAAATAGATATTCACTGGCTGATAAGTATCAGTGAATGTTGTTGTGTGACTTCAAGTTGTTTCTGACTTATGGCAACCCTAAGGTGAATCTATTATTGGGTTTTCTTGGCAGGTTTCTTCAAAGGGCATTTGCTCTTCTGTGAGCTGAGAATATGTGACATGCTCAAGGTCACCCAGTGGTTTCCATGACCAAGTTGGGAATTGAACCCTCATCTCCTGAAGTCCGAGTCTAAAGCTCAAAGCACCACACTATGCTATCAATGAATAGCTGTTTATAAACAAGGACACTTGGTAATCAAGCTAGAAAAACTGTTATAGTTGAGTACCACATATAATGAGTATCACTTGTTTCTCATTAGTCAGGGACCCTGATTTGCTGCAGTGATTCTATCCTGAAATTAACAGAGACCACTGTGTGAGATAATTTAGAAAGGGACCCAAGAAAGCACAACTGAAATTAAAGCATGCTGTCATAAAAGGATTAGTTTTATTTCCTAATCACAAAAATGGATGTGAAAAGCACAAATAATAAACAATGTAGATTTCATTGTGAATTTAAAACAGGAAATTAACTCTGCAGGTAGAAGACAGTGTTGTTAAGAGAGCCATTAGGTGCATATATTGGTTTTCTATTATGTGGCAAAGTGAAATTTTATTCAAAAGAATTACGGATACATGAAATAATGGCTTTGTTTTATGGGAAAAAGTTGAAAATAATGCACACCAAAAGCCCAATGTGATGACCCCTTCCCAAGTGCTTTGTATTCTAGGGAACAGCTGGAAAGTAATATGTTACAAATAATGATTGCCAGAATCCTGTTGGGGTTTATGTCTTCATACATGGATTTATATCTTTGGGAATTAGAATTTCACTGTTGTGTAACAACCATATCAATACAGGGATGGTGTTATGTTACTACATAGCAGAGCTGGCAAGGTGTACAATCTGCACTGGTGCACAATGCACATCAGTGTGCAATATGCATCAATGGTGGTGTTTATTGCACACCAATGTTCATTGGTTACTCTTGTCAATGTCCCATTAGACATCTCTGCAATTCAAGGAAGGGGTTTCTTAGCTCCTCTGGTGCTAAGCTAGGTATACATAAAGTTATGTAACACAACAGATTGTACAGGATTTTGGCAATCATCTGTAATATTAAATTTAGGATTCACAGCAAAATAATCTTTTTGCAAAATAATGCTAACATTATTATTGTTATATTATTATTATAAATTATATAATAAGTAACTTGTTGCTCTGAGAATGTTGCTTGGGGGACATGGGAAAGTAGCCATTTTTGGCTATTTCTGCATTTTAAATAAATAAATATTGTAAAAAGTAACCCAAAAGTATTGTACCAGTAACACTTTTTAAATATTAAGCAGTGAATAACATCAACAAGTCATACTGAAAAAGCAACATACAATGAGTAATAAATTACTGAGAAAAAGCATTCCAAATTCTGTGCCAGCCAGGGCTAACTACCAGCAGTTCAAAATACACCAGAGAATTGCAAACTGTGATTAAGTATATACCACATGTCTTACTAGATGTAAAAACAGTCACTGCAGCAGTTCTTGGTTCATTTCCAGATCACCGTTCAAACACTTGGTTTTAATCTAAAGTACTTGATGTAAAGTTATGTAGAGGAGGGCCTCCATTTGCACGAACCTCTATATCTTGATATTTTTACTGAGGCCTTATCTGAGGACCAAACAACATGCTGTGGTTTACTCCACAGTGTGTAACTGTGCTTCTACTTTTAAAACTGAATTACAGGGGTGTGCATCAGGGCTAGCCAAAAATTTTTTGTTGCATGAGGCAGACCAGTAAATAACATCCCATACCCAGCTAAATCAAAATGCACAGTGTCCAAAACCATTCATAGGCTGGCAGATAAAGAGAAGAAAGGGAAGAGTGGTGTAGTATTTTTGATGTTGGCTTAGATTCTGGGGACCAGGGTTCAAATCCTTGCTCAGCCATGGAAACTTGCTGGATGACCTTGGGCAAATCACTCTGTCTCAGCTACTGAGGAAGGCAATGGCAATGGAAACTCCCCCCCCCCCCCCAAACAAAAACTGCCAAGAAAACCCTATGATAGACTGACCTTATGGTCGCCATAAGTCAGAAATCACTTAAAGGCATACAACAGCAACAACGACAACAATAGCAACAACAAGGTACATCCTAGCACTACTTCCTGGCAAGGCCATTCTTTCCTGCCCTCAGGACTTGAGGGTTAGCTCTACTTCTGAATCTTTTACAGAAATTCTTCCTCAAGAGGAATGGATGCTCTTCTGTACCCCCAAGGGTTGTGGCCTCTTCTGGACACTTATCCTTGAACATGTGATCCATGAGGGAGGTCTACTCCCTGACGTCTCTGAGGGCTTTGTGGTATCTCTGATGAAATTCTGCTAGCAAGGGCAGAACATCTACCCAGTCAGAATAAAAAATCATTCTTTCCCTCTGGCTACAGAGTATTTGGGGGGGGGGGGGTAATGTATGTTTAGCTTTTCTGCAATGCTTTTAAATTGTTTTATACTTTTAAAATTCATAATATTTTAGTATGATAGCTTGTTAGAATGTGTTTAAACTTTTTTTTATCATTGGGATTTAGCTCTTGTTGTATGATGCCTTGGGTTCCATGTTGGGAGAAAGTTTTTCATAAATAAAATAAAACAAGCAAGGGTGTAACTAGAAAGGTTGAAGAAAGACCTTAATGAACTTGTGCAGCATTCACTTTTTAATTTATTAATTTTCATTTACATTGGCCACATCCCATGTACAAATGAAGCACATCCATATATCAGTGTAAAATGGGTTTCTGTATGTATCACCTCCATGTCAACTCTAGGCTTGAGAGGACAAAAGAGGCTTTGTCTGTTACATTAGACATATGTTTTTAGGGAAAGAATTCCATAATATGTGCAATTGCACTATAAAGGGCCTCTCTGAAAGTACTTAGAGAACAATTTCTGATTAAGATTGTAACTGCCCATCAGTTTCAGCCTAACCTTTCTACTCTGCAGGTCTCCCTCCACCCCCCAAAAAACCCACACTATGACCTTATTGGAGCTCTAGCATATTATAGGCAAGTTAATGAGCCACGGGGAACTCTTCCTGGATTTTATTCCCAGGCTGTTGTAATATTTAACAGCATCTTTATAAATATGTAGAAACCTGTCCAGGAATAGAGCTTTATGAAGTTGAAAGCAATACACTGAGAACAAGAGTACAGTCTGGAAATCTTCATAGAGAAGAACAAGTAAAATAAAATTGCAGTTTATTATATATAATTTTGTTTTTATCCACACAGAGTTCAAAGGCATTATTCTTTATTGTGTTGGCATCAAGAGTATTGTATTTTTACCATGACCATTAATCATGTTCTCTGTCTCATTTCCTTCATCTGTTACAAATACTCAATGAAAAAAAACTTACTTGGCTTCATTTCTACCTTTTCTTTCCACGTGTAACACAGTGAGAAGTGTGAAATATTTCTTTTCTTTTCTTCTGTGACTGATATAGCAGTAGAGAAAGATTTACAATGGCATGTGTCTCCTGAAACTCTGAATGGTCCTTTCATTTTCTCACCTGTGAGCTCTTGACCACAGAAATGTAATAAAGGGCAGTAGTGGCATCACTCAATTTCCATCCAAAGATAACTGTGAAAATTTCTTGACTGACTCAAAGCTCACTAAAAAGCTTCCAATCCGGAAGAAATTTCTTTATGACTGCTTGCCTCACAAAAGAAGGAGAAGTGAACAAAGGAAAGTGCTGAGAGCCAGAGGGGGTATAGCTGGTGAACAAGTGCTATTGGCAGTCTTTGGCTCCATTAACTAAAAGAGATTGACATGAGAGTAGTTTCCTACTCTTGTAAGAAGAGTTCCTCCCCACTCCAGTGTAATGGCAGAAAGTTCCAGAGGTTGTCTCTGCTTACTGACAGCATGCTGTTTCTGTACAAATGTGCTGCAGGCTGAGAAACATTTCTAAGGGTGCACGCAAATGCCAGTGAGAAGAGGGTTTTTTTTTGTTTTTTGTTTTAGTCCTGGGCATCCCACTGAATGAGGTTAACATGAATGGAGTAAGACGATAGGTCTGCTTGTGGACTGGTAACCAAGTAAAGAATGCAGGACAGTTTTCTCAATAGAAAGAATGAAGCAATGTGATCACCTAATGATTTCCAGTCAGCCCAGCAATACTTATCTTTATCAGAAAAAACCTTGAAAGAGTGTAAGCAGATTAGTGCTCAAGGTTTTGGTGGACAAGAGATGGTTAAGGATTGTAAAGACTCCATGAGAAATGCTTCAAAAGGCTCTGAATGTATGCTTAATAAAGGGAAGGAATTGCAAAGTGATATATGAGGGGGTATCCAAAAGTTTTAATGATCATCTTTAAAAAAAATTGACAGAAAGTTTGTTTTGATTTGTAGTTGTTAACTTATCTCTATGTAGTCACTATCTAGATTTATACATTTTTCCTCAATGTATCTTGACCCTCCAAATACCAGATATTGTAGAAGTCTGCAGATTGTGCCTGACAAGGATTTTGCACTTTAGTCACTTCTGGCAGAGCCAGTCACAAAAATAAAGGACAAAATGAGTTGATTTTCTCAGCAACGTGTACTTAGGGACCAATGATGACACTGACAAAATTTCATCAATATGCCATAACAACTTCCGGGTGATAATTATTACTTTATAGTACCCCATTCGTAAGGCGCAATCTGCAGGCTTCTACAATATCAGGTATTTGGAGAGTCAAGATAAGCTGGGAAAAATATAAATCTAGATAGTGACTACATAGTGATAAGTTAAAAACTACAAATCAAAACAAACTTTCTGTCAATTTTTTTAAAAGGTGATCATTAAAACTTTTGGATACCCCTCGTACACTTGGGTTGTTGGGGTTGATGGATGTTTTTCAGGTGTTCAAAAGGAGTTAAATTTACATACAAGGAAGGAAGCACACTAGCTTCATCCTCTCCGACAGTGCTGTGTGCCTTTTAAAAGTAGTGGTTCTGAAGAGGACAGCCTCTTTTCCATGATAGCTATGGGGCTGGACAGATGGGTGGCATCCAGACGCCCCTTTAATGTTCAGATCGGTGCTGCAAAACCACATGCTGCAGGACTGATCCAGCCTCTAAAGAGCACAAAAAGGAGCCGGAAAAACCTGCTCCTTTTTGCACCCTCTTATTTTTGTTTCTTTCTGTAGTGCCAGAATTTGAGAGGAATACAATACAAACATGTGAATAGTGTTCTTTTGAGGAAATTAATAAATAAAAACAACGGAGACACTTCATCACAAGCAACTCTTTGCATTCACACAACTTTCACAAGATCAATGGTCAGATTAAGCTGACTATAGGGAATTTGCAGAACTGCTCTATTGGGTGAAAAAATGGGTCATTGGAATCAGTCTTAAAAGCAGCTTTTTCAAAAATGTGTGCATTAGAACAAGAGAACTGACCCTGAGATTGCATACTTAGTTTTAATGCTAGGGGGGAAAAGGTGGTTGATTGCAACAAGTATAACCACTATCTTTCTCTCTCTTTCTTTTTTTGGCATATATAAACATTGAAAACCAGCAGAGAGCAAGCATATTTGATACAACACTGCATTAATCTAAAGGGTATTTAATATCCTATTTCCCTGATTCAAAAGCAAATGCATTGCTTAAGTATGCTTAACTATGCATAAATATAAGGAGATTGTTACATTTGCTTGCAATTCCTTTTAATACAAAACACAATCAGCATGTGCCTATCAAGTGAATATCCCACTAAATCTTTATATTGCAGTAAGTAACCTCATGAAAAAGTATTAGCTCCTAATAAATCAAAGCCTATTGGTGTTTTTTTTTATAAAGGTGATATTATTAAGTTTTGACAGCTGCAGGAATTTAAAATAGCAATAAATGACACTGGGTCTTTACATCTTGGGTGATATATGATGATGGATTTATTTTACAGGTGTATCATTTTATAATATTACATTTTATATAATTCTATTATGACTATTTAGAATTATAAAATCATCCAATAAAAGTAGCCCAGCCAGATACTCTGTTGAGGATATATGGCTCTCATGATATTATTATGTGGAGTGTACTAAAGAATTGGCACAGTATAGTGTGAGAAAATTGGCCTCTTAATTGTGTGTAATTGATCCTACCATCTATGTCTGTCACCTTGATCTAAATAAGATGAAGATGTGTCTAGAAGTAGACATTTGTGTAAATGTACTCGAGTGAGGAAATGTGTGCTGAACACACTGTACCACCCCCCAACCCAACCATTTGCCCCACACATATTGGATTCAGATGTCAAAACAAACTTTAATGAGCACTTACCAAGTTAAAATTTATCATTTGGAAGAATAATATTTTCCCATTTTATCTGAATACAAGAACTGGTATCTTGTACAAATAAAAGAGCTTGATTCACAATGGAACCTTCATGAATGAAAGTGTGTAATTTTTGTCACAAACAATTATGATCTCTTGTGGCATCTAAATGTGGACATTGCATTGGCTATATGTATTCCAAATAATGGTGCCATTCATTTGCATGTCCCTGTTTGTGGTTAGGAACTATACACCACAATCATTTAAGGAATGGTTTTGCTCACCAGCTTTCAAAATAAGACCCATTTTCAACAAAGACCACAGACAACCTGGTTAGTTTCCAGAGAATACATTAATGAATATTATAATAGTGATATTATTAGTATGATAATAGTTTAATGGATAATTCACACTACACCTTTCAGCTAAACCAACCAGTGTGACTTGATGTAAATGCTACTGCCAAGTAAACTAAAAAAAAAGCCAATGCAGTAGTAAAATCAGAAAGTTTGTCCCAGACTTCCTGTACTGGGCTGCATGTTTCAAATTACTGTGGGTTGTTAAAATGGATCAGTATAGTCACTGTTTGCTGGAACGTTTAATGTCCCACATGTTCTCTTTTTCCGCTTGTTTCATCTCTGAACAGACTATAGTGAGCCCTCAGGGAAAAGCCATTACCTTCACTTCTGTATAATGCACAATCCTTTAAAACATGCTATCTGGTTTTAGACTGACATATATTTAAAAGATAAGCATTATGTACAATGCAGTATGTAAAGATAAATGTTATATATTGTACACTCTATACATTAAAAGAACAAATGCCAACTTCATTATTTCCTGCTGTTAGTTCTATCTTCTCAAAGGAAAGAGAGAGAAGAGGTTTCTTAAGAGGGAAGAAAAAAAGGAGGAAAAGGGAGAACTTAATTTGTAGCATATCTTTCCCCTTAAACAAGACATCTAATTATTGTAAAACCATTTAATACTTTTGATTTTAAACTTTCACTCATAAAAAAAGGTCAGAACATCTTTAAAAAAATCATGCCAATGTAAATTTGAATATGCAGGCTTTCTCCAAGTTTAGGAGATTATCGCATGTGGAAATCCTGCTGAGATAGAAGTGGGATCAAAAAGTAAAAAATGTGTGTTATCGCATGCAGCTAAGCCCGGGTGAGTGCAACCCTTCTGCAACCCGGACCCCAGCCACACTTATCAAGCAGCTTTTCAAAAATGGGAGCTTGCTGTTTTTGAAAAGCTGCTGGATAAGACTGGCTGGGGTCTAGGCTGAAGATAGATTGGACTCACTTAGCCTTGGCTGCATGCAAGAACATCTGGTTTTGACTTTTCAGTCCCATGTCTATCCCAGCTGGATTTCCAGGTGCGATAATCTCTACTCTTAGATTTATTACTTGGACAATTCTACTGTAAGTTTTCCTACAAGCCTGACTCCAGACCAAAAACACTAGGGAGAAAAAGTACCTAACTACTATCCTGCAAGAAGACGTCACATAGAGTGGAATGGAATCAGATATAGGTAGAATTCATTTATTCATTTATTTAATTTCTATGCTGCCTTTCTCCCAGAAAGGGACCCAAGGCAGCTCACAGATAAAAACTCTTTAAAACTTAGTATGATAAAGCAATTCAAAACCTTACATAAAAATAATATAAAATTACAAACATTAAAATCACAATAAAAGCATGATATCTACCCCATATATCAAACACATCATATAAAAAAGCCATCCCATGGTTATACACTAAAAAGTCTGCCTGAATAAAATCGTTTTGCTTGCCAATGGAAGGCAAGCAGGGAGGGGGCCAGGCTAGCTTCCCATGGAAGGGCATTCCAGAGAGCAGGCACAGCTACTGAGAAGGCTCTCTCTTGTGTTCTCACCAGGAAAGCCTGTGATGGTGGTGGGACTGAGAGAAAGCCTTCTCCTAAAGATATTAGGGCTCTAGCAGGTTCATATGGGGAGATACGGTCCCTCAAATAGTCTGAACCTAGGCTGTGTAGGGCTTTATAGGTCATGGCCAGCACTCTGAATTGTGCCCAAAATAAATTAAGAGATGTATGGCATTGACAGCTACTGTACCTAGAGGAGCTGGAGATATTTTGCCCAATACAGTGGTCCCCTGGTTTACGAATCCCCCGGGGAATGAAATCCCCGGGACCCGAAACCGGCGGGACCAAAAAACATCCCCCGGGATCCGAAGGATCCCCTGGGATGCGAAGGAGAAAAACTGTGCGGCCCCTTTAAATCGGCCGTGCGGTCTGGCAGAAATAGCAGTCCCCCGGGAAACGAAGACTTCCGGGTTACGAAAGGTAATCCGGAACGGATTACCTTCGTAACCCGGGGGACCACTGTATATGTGATGTACGATACTGCTTGCAAGACACTTATGCTCTGATGCCAAATTAAAATTTTGGAAATTGATCTGGATCTGTAGAGAGCACCTGCTCCATTGGCAATGAGTATCAGATCATGTGCACATGTTAGGGTATAAAACAGTATAACTCCATTTAGGTACTATATGGGTTGAGTCAGGTTGTATGAAGGACCATTTCTCCTATAGGAGAAGCCTGTCCGGGCTTTTATATATACAGGAAGGACTCTTTGTTCAGTCCCATTAACCTCACAAATGTGTCTGGTGGGAGCATAGGGTCTTCCTGGTGGCTCCTCCCAAGACCTGGAAATCCATACCTGACTCCCTCTATGCCCTTGTGTTTGGTGAAATTTTTTCTTTCTTTCTTTCAGGGAGGCTGCCAACCCCCCCCCCCCCCCCACACACACACACACTTAAGCCTGGATAATCAACACCAGGCTTTTTTCTGATTTTTTTAAAAAAAGATTTGCATCCATGGCAATATGAATGACTGATGTGAATAGAGCTGAATTAAACTCTACATTCCTTGAATTATTTCAAATACCTTTGCTTCATCAGCTCCATGTTAATTCAAGTGCTGGCATGTGTGAGCAACCGAACTTGCAGAGATGCACAGAGATGTGGTTCCATAGTGTGAATAACAAACCAAGAATTCACGAGTGAGATTATTCACACCATTCCACTAAAAAAGTGACATCCAAATGACCCCTCAGTCCTCAGATTCTAGCCACTTTTCTGAAGTCACACTGAAATAGGGCTGCGAGAGTGACAACTGAAGCATGCTCTTGTACCTTAAATAATTCTGTAAAAGAGGGAGTTTCAGCAGTCACAGAATAAAATTCATTTTACTATACAACCACTAAAGGTACACAAGCTCTCTCTAGTATACTAAAATCACTTTACCATGGAACTTGACATTTGGCCAGAGAGCTATGTTGGCCCTTTCACAGAATGTAGATTTGCATCACTAACATTGCCCTTTTCAAGGCTTATTAGCCCACACTGTTTCCAGAGCTTACCCACATCCCAGATCCATCTTCAGAAACAACATACTAGAAAGAAATCAAAGCCATCTTTGACCTGCCTTCCAAATATCATTTCCCAACAGATGTTAGCTTCCATCTGTTTTATCATCTTTCTGTTTTGTCCTTGTGTGACCTACTTGGTAGACTTTAAAACACAGATTGGATGGGCATCATTTAGGAGTGTTGAAATTGTGATATTCCTGAATTGGTTGCAAGCTGAACTAGATGGTTCTTGCAGTCAATTCTAATGCTAAGAGTCTATGGTTCTGTACACACTCTTATGTGCATTGTTCCTTAATACATGGAGAAAAGTGAATTCTAAAGGACAATATAATGTCTCTTTTCTTTACTTAACTGGACAGGATCTTGTTAGTGACTTATATGCATGTAAGTATGGCTAATAATAATAATAATAATAATAATAAATGTTATTTCTAGTCCACCCCTCTGAATAAAGCAATCGGGGCGGATTGCAACAAAAGTTAAAACATAACCATTAAAATATTTCAGTCCATCCCCACCTCTCCTCTTAAAAAAGAATTACATCAGCTATAGATTAAAAACATATACAATAAAAACGTATACAATGGATCAAGACAAAGGATTCCTGAACAAGAATTCCTAACTCTGGGTAGGAAGGAGCGTAAGGGAGGAGGCTGGGGATCTTATAATCCTAGTTTGGAGCTGGGGGTATTAGCCAGTTCCTGGGAAGGCTTGCTGGAAGAGATGCGTCTTTAAGGCTTTTTTAAAGCCATCAATGGAAGTTATAAGACGCATCTCATCTGGCAGGTCATTCCACAACTTGGGGGCGACAGCTGAAAAGGCCCTTTGGGAAGGTCTGCACCAGCCTGGTCTTCTTGGGTTGTAGCAGTCTTATATGTTTTTTTCAATGGGGTGCAGGGAGTTATCTTCTAGACCAAGGTGGGCAAAACAAATTTTAACACTTGATTCCTCTGTTTAAAAAAAATACAAAAACCTATTTTGTCCATAAGCAAAAGGAAAAGGATTCGGAATCAAACTGCATTATTATGTGTGTTGTTCTTTTTTTTTAATTGCCTTGCAAAGTCAAAATAAAATATAATGTCACTGTCAGCTGAGGGGGTCAGAATCTGGGCATCTTAACACTGCATTTGGTAGTCCAACTGGGAAAAAAAATCACAAAACAATTAGTTCTGTAAAACAGAAACACACACAGTGGTGTAGTAGTACATTTTGGAGTGCTGGAGTTTAATATGGGATCCATTTCTACAAGGAGCAGAGATGAGTGAGAAATTTGCCAGCTCTGAACTCAGCCTGTAGAGCTTCAATTTATAGCTTTCAATTAGAAATGCATACAATCCTGGAAAGAACTGTTACCATTTAAACTGGCAGTGAGAATTGGGAATCTCATCAAAGTAAAGGAAAGAGGAATCCTGCCTCTGCTTGATTTCCCCCCTCTTTCGTTTCTGTCTTTCTCTGTCTGAAATCTGTCAAAAACCTTGAAGCTTCCTTACCACTTTCACTTGTCAAAGCAAGGAAAGCCTGTCAATTGCTTTGGAAATTTAACAGATGATGCCATAGGTCCTGCACCAAAGAAAAAACTCCTGGAGTTGTACTATACACCATTCTCCTTCACAACTCCACAGACAACACACATCATGTTCATATAGATGATGATGTTGGCATGTAGGAATCATTTGCAGTGATGCATCTATGAAAGATAAAAGGAAGTTGCCTTTTCTATGGGCACACTGAGCTGTACATTTGCTTTCCTGATAGCAGAGAAATGTATATGAAAAAGCAGCTACTGCAGAACAACTTTGGACCCCAAACTAAAAACACCTAACTTGAGGAGAGACACGAAGTAGCATGCTAATACCCAGGTAATTGACAGACCTTCCTAGCTATGACAGTAATAACAAGACCTCTCAGGAGATATCCCCAAAAAATTAATCCACAGAGGAGAATTTATCATAGCTTTAAATGTCACAGATTTGTTTCAGAGACAGTCAGTTCTAATTTGCTAGAATTTAAATGTTTGACAAAAAACATCCTATCCTTTATTGATTTATCTCACTCAGCTCATTTAAATATATGCAGGCTTATGAGAAGGTAACTGGATTCAGAAGCTATTATGCAGAGTTATGAGAAAGAGTTTTCACTTCAAGATTTATTTGTGAGGGGTTTTGTGTGTATGTAGTTTTGTGAATGTCTCAGGAGATTTGAAATAGAAATCATTATTTTTCTGAGACAAGAATGTTTTTACAAATTAAGTGAACTGTGCATCTATGGAACAACCATCTAACAACCAATTTAAATCTGCAACAATACCTTTAGTACATCCCTCTCAAGCAGCTTAAGTGCTCAGCAGCAGCAACATATCTCCTTAACCATAGAAGATTTGTATCTAAGCTAAACAAGAAAGCATTTCCCTTCAAAAGAAGTTGTAGCATGAGCTTTCATAGACATGGAGGCTCAGCAGACTGCCCCATTGGAGTGGCCTGCAGCTGCCCCTTTCCTCACCAGACTGGGGATATGAGAACTACACACTGTGGCACCGATCTGGCCTTTCCATGGTGCAAATAAAAGCCACAAAAAGCAGCCCCTTTTTGTGTCAGGGAAAGGGCGTCCTAGCTGCCACGGCAGTGGCTTTTTGCTGCCTCTTCAGTGCAGGGCATGTAAATGCTGTGCCAAAGATGCGTTGTGATGCCATCTGCTGTCTGGTCAGATGGGTGGCATGGGAGTTGCATCGGGGTGGCTGGCGTGAGGTCACCACACCCCCACTCTGCCCAAGGGAGGCATTTAGTGCTGGTCTGTTGCCTTTCTCAGATGCTACACCAAGTCTACAAAAGCTTTTGTTACAACTTCTTCCACATTTTTAGTCTCGAAGTTTCTACACGAACCCTTGGCATGCTGATATTTCAGTTTAATTTTTTTTTTTCAAGTTCTGTCCACCCAACTTCTTCTCATCTTCACTCCCCACCCCAACTTGGTAGGAAATCAATTTTGGCTTCTCCAAATCTTTTCTTTTGTGGTTTGCTTCTTAATTTCTGGCTGTCATTTGTTATTCTTATTTTTGTTATGCTGCCTCTTTGCATCTTCCTCAGTATTAGGCATTTAATCCTCCCTGTTTTCTCTAGATGGAATTTTTTTTTATCTTCAGAGTTTCGTTTTTAATTTAGTTCTTTCTGTTTCTTTTATGCCCTTCAGTTTCTCTCTCTGATATTATAATGATCTCCATAAGTTTGCTTTGTGTGTGTGTACATACACGTCTTGGACCACAAATCTCATTGTTCCTCACTCTTGGCTATGCTTCTGTTGCAGAACCTTCTTCCTGCCTTGTCCATCTCATCCTCTTCACTCCCTGCCTCCTCATTTGCCTTTGTCAGAGACTATATATCTAAGGCTTTTTTCATAGTAGCATCCCCACTAAAATATTCTTGCCCTCCAAGAGGGTCAACTGCACCAATTTTGTGTTTACCTTTACTATACTAAAAATCCTAATTCCAGTAAAAACTGAGGTCTTGTTGGTTACAGTTAGGTTGCCTTTTAATCTCCTTGGCATATTTTTATATTTGCTTCCCTATTGATGGATTTATTTTTCCTTTTTAAAAAAATAATTTAAATATAAATTGCTTTTGCACCTATTTTATTCTTCCTTTCTAACATTTAGTTATTTGCCCACCAAACAAACAACAAATAGAAGAGTGAAAACATATCAAACATTTTGAATTAGTAAATTACTGAGTTATTATTTGACTCACCTGTCTTGGCATTTACAGTCCATCTGGTTAGAGAAAGATGATTATGAAACAATGACCTATGTCTTCTAGATCTAATAATTTTACTCTCTTAACTTAGGTCTGAAACACATTACAGAAATAATCCAGTCTGAGACCACTTTAAGTGCCCTGGCTCAATGCTGGGGAATTCTGGGAACTACAGTTTTGTGAGACATTTAACCTTCTCTCTCAGAGAGTTCTGGTATCACAATAAATTACATTTCACATGATTTCCTCGCACTGAGCCAGGGCAGTTAAAGTGGTCTCGAGTTAGATTATTTCTGCAAAGTGTTTTGGGCTTTAGTCATGTGGCATTTATTTCAGAGATCATGGGTGCTCATCAACCACAGTTCAGATCGCCCCATATTCTCAGCATATCCATGCAGGTAGTAGACATAACTGCAGAGACAAAATTCTATGCAGGATAAACAATCATTTCTAGTAACTGGCAAGCAAACATCTTAAAGCAGGAAACATCTGCCTTTCCAGGGACATTGCCCATGCTTTTTTGATATTTTTATGCATTCACAGAGAGCCAGCTCAGTGTAGTGCTTTGAGTGTTGGACTATGATTCTGGACACCAGGGTTCGATTTATAGCTTGGCTATGGAAACCCACTGGGTGACCTTGCATAAGTTACAGTCTCTCAGCCTTAGATGATGGCAGTGGCTAAACCCTTCTGAAGAAATTTGTGAAGAAAACCCTATAATAAATTTGCCTTAGGGTCACCATATGTCAGAAATTACTTGAAGGCACACAGCAACAAAAACAACAAATGAGTTTTCAGACAAAAAGTATTATTATTATTATTATTAATATTATTATTATTATTATTATTATTATTGCTGCTATAAGCATTGTTAATGGAAAGCCACATGCCACATTTTACAAACCAATCCAGTTTCATATATACAAATAAGGCTTTGGAGCTATGTTTCCAAATGCCAGCTGTTGTTTTATATGGCAAACTGCTGTTGACACTCAAAGAGATTTCAACAAGAGCTTTTGATATGGCATAGAGGATCTGATCTTCAAAGAAAAATAATCCCTCTGGGTATGCAGAATTACTTTCTGGAACTTCTAAATTAGGTCTTTGGCTCTCAGCTACTTTCCCCCCCTTTTTTCAGGAACTGTTTAAAAGAGGGAATGCTTGTTCAAAAATGCAAGCATACCTTCTGTTAAGAGGTTGTTTGCCACTTGGAATTTACCAAGATGTTGGAATTGCATTGTGCTTCTAAATATTTCTCTCTGTGTGATGTAGTATTTCAAATCATTTTCAACTTATGGAGACCCTAAAGTGACCCCATCATGGTTTTTTCCCCACAATTTGTTCAGAGAAGATTTGCCATTTCCTTCCCCAGAGACTGAGAGCATGTGACTTCCTCAAGGCCACCCCATGGGTTTCATTGCTGAGCAGAAATCAAACCCTGGTCTCTAGAGTCTTAGTCCAATGCTCAAACCAATGTGCCATGCTGGTTCTCTTAACTATTTCTACAGTTGTTAAAAACCTGGAGTGTTCTCTATAACTAAATCATGTTGTGAGCTGTTAAAATGGGAGAACTAAAATAACATCAATACATAGTCACTGTAAGATGAGTGGTCACTGGTGGCACAGTGGTTAAATGCCTGTACTGCAGCCACTCACTCAAAACCATAAGGTTGCGAGCTCAAAACCAGCAAAAGGGCTCAAGCTCGACTCAGGCTTGCATCCTTCTGAGGTCGCTAAAATGAGTACCCAGATTGTTGGGGGAATGTAGCTTACAGTTGTAAACTGCTTAGACACTTCTTAGGTGGTATGAAGTGGTGTATAAATGAAGCTGTTTGTTTTTTTGTTTTGATTTTGCACATTCTCCAATTTAAGGCTTAAAGTGGAGGAAATAGCCATCTGAGAAATGAACCATCAACTTTCATATGCCTAATACAGCAAGCTGCAAACTGGGATGAAATTATTGTATCAGAGCTTTCATCAAGAATTGTAATTGGCAGTTTTATAAGGGTGGAAACAACTGGAAACAAGTCTGTGTCTCATATATTAACTATGGTGTACTTTAAAAAATTATGCCTGCCCATATGTAAAGTAGCAGTGAATTTTTTCTTACAAATTCAGGGTATTTAGGTAGATGCACCTCAGAAACATGGCAAGTCCACTCTGCAAATATTGCGGCTTTCTATAAGCAGGTGGAGCACAGTGAGGAAGAACATGGATCTCGCATCCCCTCAAGCTGTCTTCCTTCCCCCCATTGACAACAAGACTGCATTTTAAAATATGCTGAACTTCCTTTCCTTCCAAAATCTGGAATGTGAAAAGCTGACTGCAAACGATGGAGAACTAGAAGTCATCCCATAGGGTAAAATTAAAGCTACACCCCCACCCCCAAGACCTGAGACAATGCCTTATCATTTCTGTTATAGCAGATTCCTAAACTAGATATACAAATAGAAGGTCTTGACTGGTGGGCAACAGTAGGATTGGCTGCCCCTTGTTGTCAGTTGCCCAAGTACATGCTTCCAACAGAAGGCCTCTTGCTGGACAGCTTTGAGTAGACAGCTAAATGGACAAATCCATCATCACAAAAATGTTCATCAGGATGTTCAATTTTTCTCTCCTTAGCTATAATCGGGTTGAGTTAATCCTTGTCTCTTAAGTCTACTGTAACATATTTCCCCCTGTTCCTGACATGATCCTACAAGTATCTACCAGATTGTGGCCTAAATAAAGCTTAGCAGAGAGAGAGAGAGAGATCATCACCAGGCATAGGTTTCCTAATGAAACCTCTTATTTCTGTTGGTGATTTTCTCATTCCCCATCATAGGAAATATAATGATTTGAGGGTGCATTTGCAGTATAAAAATAATGCAGTTTGACACTGTTTTAACTGCCATGGATCAGTGCTCTGGAATTATGGGATTTGTGAGATATTTAGCCTTCTCTCTCAGAGAGCTCTGAGCCTGTATAGACTCGTGCTATACGCTAGCATGGGGATGCCGTGGGGGACATGGCGTATGCATTCTGGTCACCCCCACACTGCCGTCATGCCAGTGTCACACTGTGCGCCCACTGACTACACCAAAGGAGTGGCACAAAGCCCCGATGGCAGAGAAGGCTAGGGCACCCTTTCCCGGCACAAAAAGGAGCTGCTTTTGATGGTTTCTTTTTGTGCTGCAGAAAGGCCAGTTTGGGAGTGCAGCGTGCAGTTACCACAGCCCCAGTCCAGCAAGGAAAGGGGTGGTCTGTTGAGCCCCACAGTGAAATAAATAGCAATCTTACTCAAAGATTGCTAAAGAACAATTTTCTTACCTAATCATCAAGAATGAAGTTAAACTTTTACTATTTGTATTTACACATTGAGGTTGTTCTTAATCACAAGTGCTAAATTATGTATTAGAATTAATCTGAATCTCTCTGTTGACTCTCATAGGAGAAGTTACTGTTATTGTCATACCTCATATTTCATTCCAAAGAATGTCAAAGTTTGACTTAAATGCTCAGATTTGTTTTAATGACACTGTAATCTTTTAAAAAAACCAATAAGGAAGAAACTGACAAAGATAAACCCTGCTTGTTTGAAAGACGTTTACAATTTCAAATTAGCAATGAGTATTAATGGTATACACATCCGTCTGAACAGGGCATAGCTAAACATCAGAGAGACACCCTCAAAAATAGGAATGTTATTGTTTAAGTCTTTCCAATATAAAAAAAGGTTTCCAGTGAAAATAACATTTTCTTTTTCTTTTAAAAAAATATCTTTTGAAATTTTACTTTGCTTTTGCAGCATAATTACAGTAGATCAACTGAGAGCTGCCTTTACTAATTTTTATTTTGATTTAATTTGACATGTCAGGAACCTGATACAAACATGTGTTACCTTGTAATATATTAATGAATGTCACTGGAATATATAAGCAGTTTCATAACTCTAATACCATGTCGGCTACATCCTAGAATTTAAACACAAGCATAATTATTGCATTTCAGTTTTGGGGTGATAAATTAGAACTGACAAAGTAGAAAGAAAATTAACAAACTTTGAAATGGAAACATGTTCACTCTAATGGATTAATCTTTACATTCACCTGCCACCTTTCTGCTTTCTATAATAATTGGTATGGGGTATATTAGAAAGCCAGGGAGGGATGATGGCAAATTCATTTTAATATTTTCATGAAATAGATGAAAAAGTTCAGAACAGCAGCCTTCAAATACAGTTTATATTTCTAGCACTAATAGATAAATATGCAATTCTCAGTGGACTGTAGTTTGAACCACAAACACTAAAATGTGGTGCAATTTTGTAAGTTAGTTGATCAGGCTATAGTATATCTTGTGAAATTGTACTCAGTTCTTGTATTTTACAGAAAATAGATATGGTTGAGTTGTATAACTGATTAAAATGTTATAGTGCCTCCTATGCATATTTCCTTAACTAAAACTGTAATGGTATATATCAATTAGCCCCATACTTCTCCAGCAAACCACAGCTCCACATTTTCAGCTAAGAACTGACTAAAACCAAACATGCCCAGAAGTCTACTGGTGCTTTCCACTTCCTGTAAGTTTTTAATGTTTTACAGAGGGGCGGGTAAGAAATAAATATTATTATTATTATTATTATTATTATTAATGGTTGGGGGTAGTGGAGGAAAAAGAGTGGTGGTAGCTACATTTTGATTTGGATTTGATATATTTGGGAGTGTTTTGTTGTTGGTTTTTTACCGGGGATTCTAGAAATTTTAATCCAAATATTTTTAAAAAATCTTTCTGAGCACAATAAGTCATAACTGAGCAATTAGTCATTAATGTCCTTGAGACAACTCTGGCCTACAGAGATATTTCATATAATTTGATCCCTAATTATTAATCTAGAGGCCAAAGTAACAGAGGGATATGTGAGACTTGCCAGCATATGGTTTGCTTGGGAGTGATCAGTAATACCCATTGGTACATTCAGATCACTGATTCTTGGTGGTAGCATATTCTGGGATTAAGCAGACACTTTTTTGCATTTTATTGTTTTATATTTTACTATTATCTATTATTTTGTCTTTCCTCAAAGGATTTTAAAAATCTACTCTTCTAATGAAAGTGGTATTCATGAAGTGAAAAACAAAAATATGCCACAATGAAATACAACACAGCTCTACAACTATTCACATTAAAAACTAATCAAAAACATAACAAATAAAGTCATATTAAACTTATATACATTTTACATGATTTTTGTAAAAGAAATTCCTAAGGAAAATTCTTCAGGACTTTTGTGTAAGTTCCCTTTTTTACTGTTATAGATAGATGGGATTATGGTGGTGCAGTGGTTAAATGCCAGTACTGAAGCCACAAGGTTGTGAGTTCAATCCTAGGCTCCAACTCAGCTTTCCATCCTTTTAAATTTCCATCCTTTCGTAGGTCGGTAAAATGAGTACCCAGCTTGTTGGGGGAAATTGGCTTACACATTGTGAACTGCTTTTACTATTTCTATTTCCTTGATGTCTTATTGATATGATTTATTCAGACTTTTTACTATATCCCTTACCTGCCTTTGCTACATCTCTCCTAGTTATTAATGCCACCCCAGTTCTTAGATTTTCATTTCCTGAGTACAACACTGTATCTGATTCAAAACGCTCCATTCCTGTACATTTTAGCTTGCTCACCCCAAGCACTGCAATGTTAATAAGTTCCATTTCTTGTTTTATTGTGTCTTGTTTCCCATGATTCATGTTCCTCTCATTCCATATTCTTATAATATGCATTGTGTGGTTTTGAACTTTCCTTTCACCTCTGAGCATGTCAACAGCTGAACATCCTTTCAACCTGAGTCCGATTGTGTCATTAGTCACAGTGCTACTCATAGTTGTCCTCTGCTGTACCCCAGTAGTTTGTTGAGTGCCATTTGACGTGGGAGTTTCATTTTGTGCCATCTTGTTCATCTTGTTTCATTTTGGATAGTCTCATCATAGGGCTTTCATAGTAAAAGACATTCAAATACTGTTCTCCTTCTGCACAGTATTAACAGGGGTTAACTATGGTCCCACTGCCTTTGTCTCTCAGAGATCCTTCAGCAATGTCACTCTCCATTACGGCTGCTGTCCAGTAGATGTTTGGCACATTTTCTTTGACTTCTCAACAAGAACCTGTCTGACATGGAAAATCATTGCTGCCATCAACATATTATCTTGCCTCACAGGAGGACACAATCCCATCACTGTGAAAAGGTAGTGCCAAAGGAATGCATGTGTAATCTTAGGCATCCATTTAACAGGAAGTAAGACTTTATATTATTAAATAATTTCTGTAATGTTGGCCTCTCCTGAACTGGTCCTAGTGTAAAATTAATTGTTGAATAGGGTAACTGGTATTGGGAAATGGCTGCCTTCCATATATCCATTTGCCCATATGAGCAGATACAGTCTTTTCTTTGCTCATCTCAAAATCAACCGTTCATTCCTGGACTGCAGTGACTAAACCTATGCAGACATGTGTATAGCTTAATTATCCTCCAGACAGTGTGCTGCTTCACTAGGTATAATCATGCAGATTGCTGTCTAGATGATGTAGTATTTACCTTTCCTAACAGATTTAGAAAAAGTTGCTGCATGGCCGATGAAGGAGTAACAAAGAAGACAGGTTTCAAAACAGAAAGCAAAGTGCTCAGCAAAGGTTGTAAACTGTAGCCTGATGAATTTTTACAGACTATTAAGTCTGTAGTAACGTTATATTTATGTATAATTAAATATGAATATAAACAAGAGCTTCTGCCATTTTATCATCCACACTCACCACTCTCATTTAACTTGTCTCAATTAATATCTTTAAGCAAAGGAAAAGACTAACCATTTCAGCCTGAGAGCTGCTGTGTAATGAAACAAATTCAAGGCTCACTGACAATTTCTGTGGTGCAATAGTGGCTTATGACCAGGTTACTGAAGGATCATATCTCTCCATTTCTATTTACCTGGCCTTCTTCTGTGACTCTTTTCTGGGTGTCTCCACTAGATGAGGTGAAGTGAGTGATTACCAACAGCAGCCAAGTAGGTTCTATGTCAATCAAGTAGTGAATCTACTCCAGGTTTTCACTTGAGCTTTAAAGTTGTTATCCAAGGTGCTGAACATGAGTCTCCAAATAGATTCACAATCTTAGATAGTTCCTTTTCCATTCAGACTAAAGACTGGAACAGATTCAGGCTGAAGCCACACTACAGAAATAATCCAGGTTGATACCTCTTTGACTGCCATGGTTCAGTGCTATGGAATTTTAGGAATTGTGGTTTGTTGTGGCACCAGAGATCTATGACAGGGAAGACTAAATCGCTACAAAACTACATATCCCAATATCCCATAGCATTGAGCCATGGTAGTTAAAGCAGTATCAAACGGCATTATTTCTTCAGTGTAGATACACCCATAGAGAACTTTAATTACTGCAATGATTATAAATGTTGTGAACAAGGTTTGGAGGCCTATTGGTTAAAAGATGGGATCAATCCCTCCCTCCATCCACCATCTTGAGGTAGAGAAAGGCAAGCCAGCTGAGAGTGCATGACTTGTTCAAGGTCACCCAGTGGGTTTCCATGGATGAGCAGGATTCGAAGCCTAGTTGCCCAGAGTTCTAGTCCGATGCTCAAACCACTGCACCACACTGACTCTCACTGATTACATCCTCTTATTAACCAGTAAATTAGCCTACTAATTAAAAAATTGAACTTGCAACTTTAAGGTTGTTGTTGTTGTTGTTGTGTGTGCCTTCAAGTAATTTCTATGACTTCTGGCAGCCACATGGCAAACCTAGTTATCTTGAAAAGATTTGTTCAGAGGGATTGCCCTTGCATTTCTCTGAGGCTGAGAGCTTATGACTCTGACTGGGTTTCCATTGCTGAGCATGATTTCATCTCTGTTCTCCAAAACCGTAGTCCAACCCTCAAACAACTACACCATCATGGCTCTTGCAACTTTAAGTATCAAAGTCTAAAGACCACCACTAAGGTTCCCAGTTCACATACTTTTAAAGATTGCATCAGGAGTGAAAGAGTTAGGAAAAGATCAATGGAAGCAGAAAAATAATAATTGTTAGTTCCAAAACCCATTAGCTATGTTTTTCAGTAGTGAATAGTTTTATTTTGCTTCTTGATTGAATTATTTTGATAGAATATGCTTGTTAATGGTAAGAGTTGATAGCTTCTCAGTTTTAGATTCTAAAGTGATGACATTCTGCCTTGGAGCAAGTTTTGTATTTTAATTTTATAGCAATGCTGAAATTCAAAACCTGTGACAAATCAAAACAATAATTTATCTGGTTCAAATCTCTGTTCTGTATGTGTCTGAAAGAGGAGTGCAATTGAAACCGTAACTGATTAGTTTTACATTTTATAAAATGTGCAACTGCCATCTAAGAAGACATGGAATGTGCTTTGCCTTCATTTGGCTTTCAACAAGTCATTTCTAAAAATGCACTGAAAATATAATTTGGAAGTTACCAGAACAACTGAGAAATAAGGAGAAAAGCAAAACAAGATACTTGGCAAAATCCTTATTTTTAAATGCACCCATCTTTTTTTATATAGCAAAGTTTGCTATCAAATTGATTTTATGAAGAAGTCCATCAGTTATCCTAGTTATATGATAGAACAGTACAATTAATTTTGAACTGATTCTGTGATCTGATGAGGAGTCTTATGTCCATAGCTACAATCTGTTCAAGTGCTAAGGCCAGAAACAGTGAGGATTCATTTGTCCCATATTGAAATATTTGGAAAACATGTGTGAATACTGAGTGACACAAATGAGTGAAGCCCCATCGTTCCACTTATATGTCTCTCTCCCAGGGGAAGATGGAGTTTGACACTACCAGACATTGCTAAGACAGTCTTCATTAATTATTTGTAAAATCAGTTTAAATAGAAGCTGCCAATGTTAAGTGTTATCTGGGGACTGAGAGGAAGAGGGTATTGGAAGAGACACTTAAAAGGACAGTAGAAGGACAGTGAAAATATAAAACTTACAACGTAAAAATTACTGCTGCAACCCAACATTCCCTCAGCATAAAGCAAATATCTGCAAGAACCACCACTATGTAATCCCTTTGCAGAATAGCAACATTGTGAAATACATGTCAATGAATTGGTACCATTGTGAAACGTGACATAACTGCAATGTGAACAACCAACTGAAATGTACAATGAACAACGCAGAATTGAAAAGTGCAGCACATAACCACAGTGCATAGCTTTGCTGTATAGTTAATGCCACTTCTGCTGCTGTCAGCAGAATATGTCTGTTACATCTGCACTATTTCATATAGCTATTGCACATAATTTGCCCTGCACACATAATGTAATTTATGTATCCATATGTCACTAACAGGGTACATTTACACTGTAATACTAATGCAGTTTGACAGCACTTTAAGTGCTCTAGCCCCATCCTATGGAATCATGGGATTTATACTTTCACAAGGTCTTTAGGCTCCTTTGCCAGAAAGTGTTGGTGCCTCACAAAACTACAAATGCCAGGATTTTTAAGGATTGATCCATGGCAGTTAAAGTAATGTCAAACTGTATTATTTCTACAATGTAGATGCATCCATAGGACCCAGTGTGGTATAATGATTTGAGTGTTGAACTAGGACACTGGGAGACAAGGGTTAAAATCCTGGCTCAGTCATGGTAACCCATTGGGTGACCAGGGGGAAGTCACACACTCTCAGGCTCAGAGGATGGCAATGGCAAACACCCTTTGAAGAAACTTGTCAAGAAAACCCAACAATAGGTTTACCTTAGGATTGTCATAAGTTGGAAACAACTTGAAGTCACTCAGCTTGAAGGCATATAAACGAATTGAAGAGGCATTCTGAAGCATTCTGATTAATGATCACTACCATCTAGGATATAACAAAACAATAAAATAATGATCCTTTTGGTTGATAACCAGTAGAAGAGACATATTGAATGAATTGTTGAATGGTTTGTTCATTTATAGATAATTCCCATTCATTCAGTGGGCCCAGTTCAATTGAACTGGATTATACAACAAAACTATATTGTCACTATATAACAATACTACTGTGTTTGCTCAATGTTATCCTAGGCTATAATAATACAACAGAATATATATAAAATTAATTATATTATACTAATAATGTAACAACTTTCTTCTGCTCACAGGCCAATCGTTCCCAACCTTTGATACACCATTTGATTTGGACTTCATCTCTCAGAAGCCCCAGCCAACCTGGCCAACAGACAGAAATTATGGAAGCTGAAGTCCAAATCTTCTGGAGGTTAGCCATAGGCTAACAAGACATGGATTATACAAAAGGCATAAAGCCAAAATACTCCACAGTATAACAAAACAAAACCATAAACTCACAATAAAAACAGCAAAGGAACAAACACTCTGGATTTCTTCTAAAGTGATAGCATTTTGCACCGTAATAATTTATAAACAATTGTAAATTAGATGATAAGATATTAACATGCTTTCATTCTAGTGCCTATTCAGAGCAATTCACCTTCCCCCCAAACTTAAAGCCACAATATTCAATAAAGCATTTTTACTGCAGCAGTTAATATTTCTCCATTGAAATATTATTTTCCATGTAGAAAATTCTTGTTTTTTGTGCACAAAATGCTATTTTTTGTATGTGCAAAATAACCATGTGCAAACTTTGCACAAAATAAGTCCTGAATTGCTAATAGCCTTTGGAAACTGCATGATTTTGGAAGACTTTTTGCGGCAGAAAGAGGAGTGCTGAAGCCATTAAGTTCAAGAAAAAAGTTAGTGAAGAATTGCATCCCTACTCTTGCACCTGGGGTTGCTCACGCTTAGAATACTGAAGAGGAAATAAATATAGCTGCTGCAGCATGCACTGCACTATGCAACTCTGCTGCAAATCAGTTTACACAATTAAAGTGGTCCCTAGTTTACCTACATATTTGTGAGTCTATCTGTTTCTTCTGATCCAGTGGGCAAAATTTTCTTGCTTTCTCCTTCCTCCAATACTTTCTCCTATGCAACATTTAAAAGAGAACTATAGTCAAATGATTAGTGGGATGCTCCAGAACCTTTAAAGGCAGAGATGACTGCAATAGAGCTATCAAGAGGCTGATTGCCTAGCATTGACAATGCACGGGTCCTTCTGTGCAACTCCTGAGGGAATGAGTCCATGGGAAGATAAAAGCCTTGGTCACAGCTGAATGCAAGGAGAACGCTCAGAAGAAGCAAAGCAGGAGTGGCAAAGTATTCCAGGTGGGGCCTGACCAAAGCAAAATAGAGTGGCACTATTACTTCCCTTGATCTAGACGCTATTCTTCTATTGATGCAGCCTAAAATAGCATTGGCCTTTTTAGCTGCCGCCTCGCACTGTTGACTCATGTTAAACTTATGGTCTACTTGGACTCCTAGATCCCTTTCACATGTGGTCTCATTCAGCCAGATGTCCCCCATCCTATATCTGTGCATTTCATTTTTCCGCCCTAAGTGCAGTACCTTAAATTTCTGTGCATTGAATTTCATTTTGTTAGCGTTGGCCCAGCTTTCTAGTCTATTCAGGTCATTTTGAATTTTGATCCTGTCTTCTGGAGTATTGGCTACTCCTCCTAATTTGGTGTCATCTGCAAATTTGATAAGTATGCCCTCAATTCTGTCATCCAAGTCATTAATAAAGATGTTGAATAGCACTGGGCCCAGGACAGAACCCTGTGGAACCCCACTGGTCACTTCTGTCCAGGTTGAAAAGGAGCCATTGTTGACTATCAACTTTTCTTAGGGGAAGCCTGCTGTGACCAGAGGTGGAAACCAGATTGACCAGCACCAACAGTGGGACTAACAGGCTGCAAAGACATACTGCATCTGGAGACCAGACTGTGAATGGAATATATTAAAAGCAGCTGAAAAAATGGGAAAGCAGTAGCTTAGTGAGGGTTGTCCCTTCCAATTTGGACATTAGGAGAATATGATATAATCTTTTGGGGAATAACCAGTATGTTATTTGCTGTGTGCTTGTACTGTTTTTACTGCACCTTTTCAGTCATTTCTAATTCATGATCTAAGATATGTGCAATTTAGGAATTAACTGTATGTTATGGTTTTAACTGTAGTTGCCCTGCACTCTCATAAGGGAAGGCAGGATATAAAGCAAATTTATCGAGCACCATAACCATCACCAGCAGCATTTATACTTTTTCATGGTGCTCTACATTTTGTGATGAATCTGGATTAAATGCTTTCATTAAAATCCATAACCTTTCCTCCCAGGTTCCAAACTGGTCTATTTGTGCTCACAGGAAGCAAGGTGTGAATTTTCTGGGCAAAATAATAATAAATGAAAAAGGTCATATTGCACTAGTTTCATCTCCTGAGCAAAGTCTGTGAATTTAGTTGTGCATTGATAAAAAAAAATGTGTAAGTGGGTCTGCAAATTAATTCATGAAATTAATTTCATTTAGTTAACAAGCATGCAGTCTGAAGAAGGATTTGCCTCCTGTTTTAATGAGTACCAGATATAAAGTTTATGCTGCAGTCCTACTTAACTGACTGACTTGGTTTAGTGGCATTTGCTGACTGGCAAGCTTGATTATGGTTGCGGTGTTTTAGATCCTATGGAGAGAAAATGTGATTAAGAAAGACTCTAATTCCCTTTCCCATCAATGGATTTATAGCAGAGGATGTAATCCTGTAATTATATCTGATTTGTAACAGCATTATATCTGATTTGTAAACACATATGCCAATTCTGCTGACGCACATATTAATACTTCAATAAAATGCTCTATAAACTGTATTAATAATATTCAAGTATGATCTCTCATGTAGGCCAAAGTGTTAATATGGATCTGCTTCCAAATATTTTATAGGCATGAATATATGCAAATAAATCACTTTGTTGTGCCCCAATGTAAATACAAGGTGTAGTTTTTCTTTATTTAGCATACAATTAATATAGAGGCAAAGAGACAATGTATCCCCCTGATCCAACAACTTTTGGTTGTATACAGGTTATATGATTTTTACTTACTGATTAGTATTTATTGTTACTCAGTAATTGATGTATTTAAGTAGTCAGCTTCCAGATATAAGTAATGTTCTTTTAGGAGTGAATGAGCAGGATTGTTCTGCAAGTTACTTTCTCCTTATTGATGTCCAAGTATCTGAATATGAAAGATAAGAATGGAATGGTGATATCTCTCCATAACATCAGAAAGATTATGGTAAATCTATATGATTGCTGCAGGCATTTTTTCAGAGACATGGCTAAGAGTAAACTTCCTTGTCAATTGTTGTTTGGGAAAAAAAAAAAACTTTTTTGCAACCTAAAACAACCTAAAGGCAACAAACAGTTCCCTCCACCACTTAGGGAGGAGCCCCACAGTACCCTAGGACCCACACTTCCTGATCCAATATTTCTTTCCTAAATGCAGTACTTCATATTTATTCCTGTTGAAATATCTTTTCATGTGGTTTTCCAATTCGTTTAGGTCATCTTGAATCTTGATTCTGTCCTCTGAGCTACACTTCAGAGATTGGGCTCAGAACTGTGGCACCCTGCTTGTAATGTCTCTGCATCATGTTAAGGAACCACTGGTGAATAATTTTTGGTTTTGGCCCATCTACCATCTGCAAATCCATTTGTCAATAGCATTGCAGAATCCATATTTTACCAGCTGGTATGCAAGGATATCATGTGTAAACTTGTCAAAAGTCTTATTGAAAGGAGAATACATTGTATTGTTCTCCTGATCTACCAAATTGTAACTACCTCCTCCTCCTCCTCCTCTTTTGAGTAATCCTTGCTGCCTGCTAAGAACAGCAACATTTATTTCTTACCTTCCTCTCTCCATGGATCAAGGAATAGAATTGCAACTGATTTATATATAACATATCATGCATAACATAAGCATTCTTTTCTAAGTCTTCAGAGACATTTTCTAGAACTTTTGTTGTTGGTGTTGACACGAACTGGAAACTGGGTGGGGAAAGTAAGGAACATTGTTGTTGTCATTGTTAGGTGCTTTCAAGTCATTTTCAACTTATGGCAACCCTAAGAAGAACCTATCGGAGGTGGAGGTTCTTTGCAAAATTTGTTCAGAAGCTGTATGCTTTTGCCTCCCTCTGAGGCTGAGTGAGTGGGAATTTCCCAAGGTCACACAGTGATTATCAATGGCTAAGCAGGAATTTGAACCCAGTCTTCAGAGTTTTAGTTCAATGATCAAACCATTACAACAAGCCACATGCAACCCCCAAATTCTTTTTGGTATACCCCCAAGTATTTAGCATGAAAAGAAGATAAAAGCTGCATCTGCACTGCAGAAATAATGAAGATTGACACTGCTTTAACTTCCATGCCTTAGTGGTACAGAACTGCAGGATTTGTCATTTGTTGTGGCACCAGAGCTTTATGACAGAGAAAGCTAAATATCTCACAAAACTACAAATTCCAGAATTCCATAGCATTGAGCAATGATAGTCAACATGATGCCAAACTGTATAATTTCTGCAGTGCAGATGCAGCCAAAGAAGTAACTGCTAGGTTTGGTAAATAAATATTTGGTCTCACTAAACAAAACACTAGGAAAGACCCTTAGGCAAGAAAGCAATCAGGTGATGATAGAGCAATGCAAATGTTTTCATAGTTATCAGTAAAAAAAAACATTGTTTGGATAGAACTACATCTATTTGTTGTAACAACAGTTCCTTATTATTGAACAGTATTTGAGTAAAACAGATCATCCATTCAAGAATGACTGAGCAAAGAACTCTAGATTTCCAAAATATGTATTTGGGGGGGGGGGGGGAACCCCACAAAATTAAACTGTTAATATTATTTCCTTTTATGAATGCAATCAATAATTGCTTTACTTAATGAGACAATTGCATTGCTATTCAATAATGTACTTCTTAACATGTTGCACTGTTATGCACTTTGTCGTATGTGCTGGGGATGCTACAATAGTTCCACAAAGTCCTTAATTGTATCTGGGTAGATACTCAGTAGAGGGAGCCAGTGTGGCAGAGTGGTTTAAGTGTCAGACTATGACTCTGGAGACTAGGGTTCAATTCACAACTCAACCATGAAACCCACTAAGTGATTTGGGGCAATTCACATGTTCTCAGCTTCAGGAGAAGGCAACAGCAAACCTGGGAAGAATTTTCCCATTTTTTCCTGCAGAAAGAAACACTAGAATTTGGCATCAAGCAAGCTGTTTACATAATTTGACAGCCTTTCTTCTTGGAAGGGAGAACCCATGAGGAAAAAAGAAATGAAAAATAAAACTATGGAAGGGGAACAGAACCAAATTGGCAGCAGAAGAGGAAGGCTGCAAAGCTTCTTAAGTGCAGAAAAAAGCATGTCCTTATTTAAAAAATAATTCCAGAATTAATCCAATTGCCTGAATTAATCCAATTAGCCTTCAGAATGCAAGAACAATTGTCTATATAAAGAATGAGTCCCCCACTTCCAGCTGAGTGTAATAGATTTTTTTGCTTTCCTAAACTGCTTGTTTGCATGTGGGAGCCTGCCTGTGATGATCAAGTAATCATTTTTAAAAATACATTTAAAGGGCTGAGATTCTGCACGGATACATAGCTATGGTGACATAGCTATAATGTGTCTCCTGATCCAATACTCTAAAGCCCCCCCCCTCCCCCTTAAAAGCCAGGTGTGTGTTCCAACTGAAGAAGCTCGGCTACATTGGCAAGCTGAAGGATGAGACATCCAGCCTCCTCCATTCATCACACCATAGCTTCAGAACCATAGTGGCGATGGTTCCACAATAATAAATATAAACAGCAAAATTTACACGCACAAGACTAGCTTACAACACTGTAACTACATTGAAGAGGACACCAGCAAGTATTTTTTATTGAAAACAGAAAACAAATAGGATCACCTGGGATCAAAATCGGCAATACAGTTGAATTAATCAAAGAAGTATGAAAGAAGATCAGATATCATTTGACAACATATCACTCGATGAACCCACAGGAATAGCTCGAGGAACAAATGTCTCTGACTTTAAATTTAGATATGAAACAATGGGAAGTCATGTTGCTAAAAAAGCTTCATGATCACCATTACTTCTAATGCTTTTTACTTGATTAGTTAGCTTTGCCATTGATATTCTATGGTATATTCCATTGAATCGTAGGATCATAGAGTTGGAAGAGTCCAACCTCCTGCCATGCAGGAATACACATAATTATTTTTCCATTTCATTTCATAAAAATCCCACTGCAGTCAATCAAGAAACAATGCTATCAGTGAGGGGTCCAAAAGACAGTGGCTTATAAAAAAAAAAGTACATGGACACAGGTTGTTCTCAAGAAAAAGTGTTGTTGTTGTTGTTGTTGTTTCATAGAATCATAGAATTGTAGAGTTGGAAGAGACCATGAGGGCCATCCAGTCCAACCCCCCTGCCATGCAGGAACTCTCCATCAAAGCATCACTGACAAATGTCATCTGACCTCTGTTTAAAGACCTCCATGGAAGGAGATTCCACCATTCTCCGAGGAAGTGTGTTCCACTGTTGAACAGCCCTTACTGTCATGAAGTTCCTCCTAATGTTGAGGTGGAATCTCTTTTCCTGTAGCTTGCATCCATTGTTCTGGGTCCTAGTCTCTGGAGCAGCAGAAAACAAGCTTGCTCCCACCTCTATATGGCATCCCTTTAAGTATTGAAACAGGGCTATCATATTGCCTCTTAACCTTCTCTTCTCCAGGCTAAACATCCCCAGTTCCCTAAGTCATTCCTCATAAAATGGTTTCCAGACCCTTTTAGTTACCCTTCTTTGGACACGCTCCAGTTTGTCAACATCCTTTTTGAATTGTGATGCCCAGAACTGGACACAGTATTCCAGGTGGGCCCTGACCAAAGCAGAATAGAGTGGCACTATTACTTCCCTTGATCTAGACACTATACTTCTATTGATGCAGCCAAAAATTGCATTGGCCTTTTTAGCTGCCGCGTCACACTGTTGGCTCATGCTCAATTTGTGGTCTACTTGGACTCCTAGATCCCTTTCACACATTCGGCCAGGTGTCTCCCATCCTATATCTGTGCATTTCATTTTTCCGTCCTAAGTACCTTACATTTCTCCATGCCGAAATTCATTTTGTTAGCTTTGGCACAACTTTCTAGTCTATTCAGGTCGTTTTGAATTTTGATCCTGTCCTCTGGGGTATTAGCTACTCCTCCTATGAATTCGGCCCTCCAGTTTGTTTTCTGCAGCTTCAGTAAATAGGATATGGAGCAATAGATTCAAAGTACAGGAAAAGAGATTCCACCTCAATATTAGGAAGAATGTCCTGACAGTAAGAGCTATTGGACAGTGGAATATGATCGCTTGGAGTGGTAGAGTCTCCTTCTTTTGAGGTTTTTAAACAGAGTCTGGATGGCAACCTGTCAAGGGTGCTTTGATTGTGCCTTCCTGCATGGCAGGTGGTTGGACTGGATGACCCTAAAGGTATTTTCCAGCTCTATGATTCTATGAGTCCTCTGTTGCACTGTCCCTTAAATAGAATTTCATTGGGTATGTGAAGGGCACATCTAAACTCTTCTGTGTTTTGCTCTTACTTCCTCCATATTCCCCCCCCCCCCTTTTTCTTCTGAGATTAAAAAAAAATCCTTTAAGGAATGAATAGGTACATCATACATTTTGATTGGCGAAGAACCTTCTTTTTAGAAACACCCAGAGTTAAATCCTACTATGCTAAAGAAGGAGTGGATGGACAATGGAACTGCTATCATGGTTTGTGAGTGGATCCACTCTGGATTTTGATGCTGATCCTCCTAAATCTGCCCTAAACTGACCTAGATGGGCATAAAAAAGACTTCCTTAGAGATCCAGGCTGTTGTAAAGGACAGAGGCACCCTGGATCTCAAAGTAGAGTTTAAATTTTATTTCCTAGACTTTAAGACTCTTTGTTTTCCAGAGTCCCCATGACCAAAAGAGAGAAATGGCCTCTGCCTATGTGGATATCCCTCCATACCCTCGTAACTGAGAATAACATCATCGTGGTAAAATGTAGATTTGTGACTCTAATATCATCATATTGTTTTCTTTCTCCTGTATGATTTTAAACACCTTCATCTGAGGAAGATGCCAGTGGAGCTTCAAAAGCTTGCATCATGTTTTATTTATTTATTTATTTATTTCTATGATGTTTATACTTGCCCTTCAGCCCTAAAGGCTCTTAGAGCTGCTTACAATTATTTTAATTTTTAATTACACGGTTCCCTGCCCTCAGGCTTACAATCTAAAAAGATAAGACACAAAGGGAGAAGGGAATGGTGGTGGGGAAGGGGATCAGATCCAGCATTTCTTCTCTCCCTCTTAGGCCTGGACCAAGGCCGATAGACAGCAGGGAGGGCTTGGCTTCTTCTGTGCATTTACATTTTGTATTTCATACATTTTGGTTGGTCCTATTAAGCTGTCACTATATTAATAAACATATACAGTATTAAATGTTATTGAGCTACACAACTATAATGGTGCAATGGCTTGAGTGCTGGACTAGGACACTAAGAGATCAGAATTCGAATCCCTGTTCAACAATGAAAACCCACTTGGTGACACACTCTCAGCCTGCGGACAATGGCAACACTCCTCTGAGCATATCTTGCCATGAAACCCCTGTGATAGGTTCACCTTAGAGTCACTATAGATTGAAAACAACTTGAAAACACAAAACAACACAACTTTTAAGGATAGAAGAGCTTTGTTTTCTTTTGCAGTGGACATGCTCTGTGGGAGACTTTGGAGGAGTTGTGGACCAAAAAGATGGTATTTCCAAGCTCTGACTTTGTAGGATTAATAGCAATGGACTGTGATTTGGTTTCTCTGGATCAAGGAGACTGAGCAGTGAGGAGAACAGAAAAGAGAAAGAAATGATGATAACCCTGTCATAGTACTCACATAGAAGGAAAGATGTTCTTGGAACATGCATTAGCAATAGTATTTTCTGGGCATTTATTTTGAAAACATTTCAAAATGCAGGAATACTTGTAAACAAAAAGAATGTGGCTACAAAGACAAATAGAATGAACTCAACCCATTCATTTTTCTTGGTAAGAAATATCAAAGCTTTTTGCTTCCTATAGACATGAATAGAAATACATGTACACAGTACATTTAAACAGTTTAAATGCCAAGGCAAACAAATGATGAATGTAGTATCAATAAGATATAAGTACAATAGTACATCTTGGAGTGAACAGTCAATGGAAAAAAAATTATCTCTTATATAGAGACAGGCTTCAAGATGCTTAGCAGAAAAGGGATTAGAGGGTGATTGCTGAAAAATACATAATGCTTTCAGTCTAATATGCAGTTCTAGAAATGGAAGCAGACAAGATACTCAGTTTTATTGGAAGAGAAATACTGCATAATCAAAGGATATATTATTACTCTGTTGGTTGTAAGTGTTATGTAAATCACAGCTCAGGAAAATATATGGAAGATAAAGAAGTGAAAGTAAGCAAAATAATATTAGGTTTTGTAGTTGCAAATCACTGAAAAGAAGATACAAGGGGGTGGTGCTCAACTACAGTCCTTTGCTGAAAATGCAAATGGCAGCCAGCAAAGGTGATTTGTGATTATTACCTTCCTTCCTTCTAATGTTGGCTGTTCTTCAAACCCTAGATCTCCTCCCCAACATCAGGCAACATATGCTTGTCTTCATATGGAAGCATCTTTGGATTATCTGGAGTAGTACAAATGTTTGGTGTCATTGGAGGTCAAGCTCAAACACTTGGGTAATTGTGATATATTTATGTATGTATTTATTTCATTTTTATGCCACCTTTCTTCCTGAAGGGACCCACAGGTGGCTCACAGATTTAAAAAGCATTACAACAATTTTTAAAACAGTTAAACCCACCTAAAAACAATATAAAATCACATTAAAAATAATGGTAGTTTAAAGGCAATGCACATGCTATTTTTATTTATTTTATTGTGATGTAGACTTTTGTTATCTGGGATGGTCAAAAAAACAAGCAAATGGGTCTTTGAAAAGATCAAGCTTGAATTCTCCCTGGAAGCCAAGAGGATGAAACTGAGGCTGCTGTACTTTGATCACATCATGAGTAAAACCAAGGTGTTTAACCTATAAAGCCCTACATGGCTCGGGTCCATCCTATCTAAGGGACCACCTCTCCCCGTATGAAACCACCCCCCCACACACTACGATCCTCTGGGAGGAATCTGTTACAGCCCAGGAAGACCAGGTTGGTGCAGACCTCCCAGAGGGCCTTTTCGGCGGTCACCCCCAAGCTTTGGAATGGCCTGCCAGATGAAATGTGTCTTATTCCATCTATTGATGGTTTCAAGAAAGCCTTGAAGACGCATCTCTTTTGGCAGGCCTTCCCGGAAAATGTTTAACATTCCTGGCTCTAAACCTCCTGCTAGTTCCTAGTCTCCATCCTGTTAAACAGTTTAGGGAGTTTTTTAGCTTGACATTGTTGATTCTGTTTATTTGTAATTGTTTTAACTTGTTCTGGTTTAATCCTTTTTTTAAGGGGGGGGGGGTTTGGGAATGGGATTGGATATCTTAATTGTGATGTTTTTAATTTCTCTTGTACCCCGCCCTGATTGCTTGTTCAGAGGGGCGGGCTAGAAATAAAATTGTTGTTGTTGTTGTTGTTGTTATGACTTACTAGAAAAGCCAATAATGCTGGGAAAGATAGAAGGCAATAGCAAGAGAGTAAGACCACACCCCAGATGGATAGAATCAATAAGAGAGGTCACAGGAATGAATTTGTAGGAACTAAGCAGAGCAGTGGGGGACAGGAGATCTTGGAGATGTCTCATTTACAGGGTTGCAATGAGCTGGAGCTGACTCGAGGGCAGTTAACAACACTAATTTAACTCATAGATTCCTCTCCTTCACATCATCTTCTGCATAAATAATAATAGAATCTTAACATGAATAACGGGAAAGCCTTATGCACAAAGAGTCTCATTATATTATAATAGGTTCTCTACTCAACCTCACTTCACTATCACTTCACGTCACCCCAATATCATAGAAAAGCTTATGCACACCCCCCCCCCCCTTGAGCCACAAGATCTGCTTTGCCCTACTGACTTTCTGGTTTGTTATGAATATTCTCCCGTGGGTGTCTCATAAAAGGAAGATGTGTTCACCTAGTCTCTTGATTGCACTGACTGTACTGCATGTAACCTGATCTATTTCTGAATTACATTGAATCATGATTCTCTTTGTATTTTTGTCAAGAAGTTTGAAGAATAAGTCACCCATGATGTTGTACTTTTTCATTGTTCAAAACCATTAAAATCATTATTTGAACTTTCCCCTAACACCCACACAAGTTAATCAAAATGACTATCACCATAGTGCTGTTGCAAGATATGTGTGTGTGTGTGTATGTGTGTATGTGTGTGAGCAAAGCCTTGCCCAAAGCAGTAGTGACTGGTGGGTTCCATATCAGGGGTGCATTACATCTGCCCTGGTTTGGCAACTATTGGCTTGGAACAGTGGATTTGCTGCACCCTGACATGGTATATTGTCTGCCAGTTGCCACTGCCCTATAGCAACAAGAGAATTCATAGCTGAGGTACGCTAGTTTCACAGCTCCTCCATGCCAGTTATGCAGAATATAAACCTTAATTTTATGAATATTAAACTAATGTCAAGGAATGTGAACTAATCTTACCATGTTATGTCCATATTGACTTCACTTCTGTGCACAAATATATATATATATATATATATATATATCTCAGATATTTCTGGAAGACAATTGAAGAAGACCCAGAAGTGAATGAAAGTTCAGCAGTTTTATTTAAAAGCCAGCTTTCGCGTCAGAGGAGTAAACCTCCCTGGTCTGAAGCACAGATATAATAATAATAATAATAATAATAATAATAATAATAATTTATATTCCACCTTTTCCTTGTGGAATCAGGATGGATTACAAAGCAGAGGAAACAAAAAAATTATACATATACAAAAGTACAGAATACACACACCAATTACATCATAGAAACATAATAACAATGAATTAATTATACAAAAAGTCAAAAATACATAATAAAGAATAAAAAGTACCAAAAAAAATCAAAGATGCATGGCATAGTATAATAATCCAAGATACATGACATAGCAAATAATAACATAGCATAATAATTCTCCCCATCCACGCCTATCTCTCTCCATATGTCCCGACGCTGTTCTGCCCAAAAGTATACAGTACATAATAAATATAGGTGACATACCTTTTTATAGGAATTTAAATAAAGAACTTACAAGCCATATATTGACTGGATACATAGGATGCAAACACTTACATCCCTTTTCAGTCATTGGATACAAAACATATATATTTCTTGATCCTTGTGGGCTCCATTATTGACATCGCTTATCAGAACTGTTTTCAATCACTGTCCCACATAGTCCCAGGTTGGCATTCCTTGTTTTGGGTAGATGGAGACTTTTAGGCACCACTTAAGAGACCTCTCTGACCCATTTGTTATCTATCATGTAGACAGTTCTGTTCTTTAACACATTCTTATCTATTTTTCTCTTCTAGACATTCTTAGCTAATACTATTTTGCTATTTTGTTAAGTTTTGTCTTCTTCAATCCCACTCCGCATTTCTTCCCCTGCTGTAAGCATGTTTTTGAAAATGGTAAGAGTTTTTGAAGGCTGTTTGGGGTATGGGATTTATTCTGCGAAGAAGGAAAAAAGACATGTTTGCAGAAAATGACATGTTTTTTAGAAAAAACATAACATAGAGAAAACATAGTAAATGACATTTCTGCACAAAAATGTACATTTTCCACAGAATAATTCCTGAACTGCAAAAATTATCATCTGTGCGGAACTTTCCAACACTTAGGTAATCTATTTTTCATTCATTATTTTAATATATTTCACTATTCTTTCTTTTCCTAGATAAGAGAAACCTAATTATTTTAAAAGCATTTGACCACCAATTCATTCTTCAAAAGGGTCCTTCTGGGTAGTAGAGATGGCTGAGAATTTTTTTCTTTCTTTTTTTAAATTTAAAGTAAGAGCTTTTGAAGATTTGCCATTGTCTTCATAAACAAGATGGAAAGGCTTCTGATTTCAAACACTGGAATGTTTGTGAGAGAAAGCAAACCTGCAGGCAGAGGACTCTATATACACTACCATCCTTCTGAATGTGATCATATATGAAGTGCTAAATTATCTTTGCCACCTCTTTCTTTTTCTTTTTTTTCCCCTACAAGATGTTAAACTTGACAAGCTACCTGAATTTGAAAGTCATCCTTTTAAGAATATCACTAGCTGTCAAATTTGCTCAGGTGGTTGAGAAGTTTGTTCAGTGCATTTTTGCTAAAAATATCACAAAAATTACTAAGTTCTTACTAAATGGGATGCAAAGAACTTGCAATTTTTTTTTAAAAAAATCAGATATGGAAACAAAAAAACTACATGTAAGATATGGAAACAAACAAACCTACAACTACAGTAAACATAATCAATGACATTTAATTGTTTTGTTATTTCTTTTGCTGTTGTGGGATGACAATTTTGATGGATAGTAAGCATCTTTTTAACATGCATGAAACTGTACATTACCTTTTTATGGTTAGCTGAAACAATGTAGACTTCTGGTGAGTTAAGATATCAATTACAAACACTTTTCAATGAATAGAAAAAAATATCATGCCCACTCATCCATTTTACATTGGGCAGCAATCTCATGACACTTTATATAAAAGCCATTTGGTTTTGCAGAACAGGGCCTTTCAGTCAGCTTAACGAGGTCTTAAACAAATAAAGGAAAATATTGGCTTTTTGCAAACCTCAAGCTGCTCAGCTTGTGACATGAGAAATATAGGGCAAGGCAGTGCGTAATAGATCTTTGCTAATTTGAAATGAGAGGTGGTGCAGAATTTCAGTAGCTTTCAATAATTCTATTTTTCAAATTTTAATTAGATCCTTTGCAGCTACATGTTCTTTGATTTGAGCTAATTGATCAAAGCATTGTGTTTTAATGGGTTTCATAATAATAAAACTTGGCACTAATCTAGACCTTCACATTTTCAAAGTGCTGTACAAACATTTAACTAATTAACACACATGAACCCTTGTGAGGTAGGAATTGTAGCTGACTGCTATGATCAAATGCTGTAGAGAGGGGACAGGTCCTGGCTAAAGGTAAGCGCTTTGTGGACTCAGGGAAGGAAGTGATTTGGGCACACATTTAACTTTCCCATAGAAACCAGTGGGATTGAAACGTCTCAAAGTACTTTAAGTGGTTTTCCCAAGACCATACAGAATGCCAGTGGCAGACATCCAAATCCACAGGAAATGAACTAGCTTGCAGTAGAAGAAAGATCGGGGAATAGTTTTATTTTCCTTTAATTAGAGAAGTGGTAGCTCCAAGATAGTTAAAATGTGCCCTCAATAAAGGGGGATATAGTTCCTAATAAAAAGGATTCAGAAGTGCATCATATGTGAATGTATTCTTGGAACCAGAAAACCTAATGCGATACGCATGGGAGTGATATTTTGACCACATTTCTCCCAAACATTGGCAGTGTGACAGTTAGATGGGGATAAGCAGGTTGTATCCTACACAATTATTTTTGTCACTTGCCTTTATGTTATATGCATTTTCTTGTTATTCATCCTGAACTATGTGTCTCAGAAGAGAAGAACAGAGTGTTTTAAATGAGGCCATAACAGTGCCGTTCACAGAATAACATCTGAGGTAAGAGCCCCTTTCTTTTTGGCTCCTTGAAATGGCATAGTTCTTTTGCTTGGCCCTAATTTTGAGTTTCACCTTGTCTGAATTTCTGATGCCTTATCTATCTATCTATCTATCTAGCGACCTTTCTTCCATACTGGACCCAAAGAAGTTCACAAAAATGCTTAAGAACAGAAACAACAATAAAACAGGAGGATTTTAAAAGAAAATTAAAGCACCATATTAATATGACAATTTAAAAAGATAAAATCTTTTAAAAATACAGATGATCCTCTGTATCCACTGGTTCTTTATCCATGTATTCAAGCATCCACAGCTTGGAAAAATTAAACATATATTCAAATACCAAAAGCCAGCCTTGATTTTGCCAATTTATATAGGGGTCGCCATTTTACTATCCATTGTATTGAATGGGACTTGAACATCCTGAGGGTCCCAGAACTAAACCCCAGTAGATACCAAGGGCCAACTGTACCTAGTTAAAAATATAACACCAGTATACACATACCAAGAGCAAATATGCCAATAATAAGCCTCCCTGGATGCAATTATGCATTAAAATCCTGCTGGAAAAGAAAGGTTTTGTCTGCTGGCATAAGGAGAATGGGGAGGATGGGCAGCCGACTTAGAATTCTGGCAGGTTCATACGGGAAAATAAGGTATTGGAAATAGTCTGGACCTAAGCTGTATAGGACTTTATAGGTGATAACTAACACATATTGTGCCCAGAAATGAACCATTAGCTAGTGAGGCTGTTTTTACTAGAAAGTTATATGCTCCCTATAACTGGCCCTGGTTAGCATTGTGTTGCAATTTCCAAACAATTTCCAGAGACAGCCCCATGTTGCATACATTACAGTAGTCCAAATTGGATATAATCAAGGCCTGTGTCACTGTAGCCAGATCTGATGTCCCAAGGAATGGGCACAGCTGGCCACTAGCTATATCTGTACAAATTCAGTCCTGATTACTGTTGAAACCTGGGTGTCCAGGCTCAGAGCTGAGTACAGGAGAACACACAAGCTGTGAGCCTGAGATTTCAGGGGGACAGTAACACCATCCAGCAGAGTCCCTATTCCTTGATTTGCCTTTCAAGTGACCAAGAGCACCTCTGTCTTATCGATTTGCTTGTCCTCATCCAGTCCATTGCTGATAACAGACATTGGTTTCCTATTTAGTATTTACAAACGGAAATCAGTGGATGCCTACAACCTTTTAATATTTTGGCAGAATTGGTTGAATCTGTCATATGGCTGAACAATCTAATCTCTCTCAGCTGAAGCAGATGGGCAGAAAAAGCAACTTGATCCTGGGTTTTCTGAAAGCGGGTCAAAACCCCACTGTTCACATGGCCTGTTCCCAAGGCACAGTTATTTTTTGTTGTTGTTGCCTCCTCTCATGGATGTGCACCAATGCACAACACCATCTCCTGCGACCTCCAATTACTTCCCTCTGCCCATCCAGATACCATTCCATTGGACACCCACCCATATGACTGACCACACAGTTGAACATGTGATGCCCTGCCTGTACAGAGTCTTGGTGAATCAGCATGTCCAGTGAAACATTGGCAAAACACAATCATGATTGATCAGAAGAATGCTTTAGAAAATGTATTTTGATCTTATCAGTCACTTATACTTTTGCATCCAATGAACAGATCCCTATGGCAGAGATATATTATGTCTTACAGCTTGAATAAACCTGTTCTGGACTGATTGCCTTGGAAACTCCATGCTTAGTTTCTGTCATGTTTCTGTGTTCCATAGGAACCTGCCATCAAAGTATTGTGTACAGTATATAGCAGTGATGGTGAACCTGTTTAGGGCTGCGTGCCAGAGGAGGGGCTTCTGCCCCCAAAGCTGGGGCTGCATGCTGGGAGCAGGGCTTCCATCCTCTGGGGATGGGACTTCCACCCAACAGAGGCAGGGCTTCCAGGGTTGGACGTCTCCCCCTGCCCTTTCCCCAGCCTCCAACTGTCTCTGAGAGACAGCTAGAAGCTGGGGAAGGTTCAGGAGGGGGGACAACAGGTGTGTGCCAGTTGCTCCTCCTACTCCTGCCCTTCCCCTGGCCTGCTGCTGTTTCTGAGAGATAGCTGGGGGTCGGGAAATATCTGTGAGAAGGGTAAGGAGTGGGCATGTACATGGTCCTTCCCTTCCCAGACCTTTCCTGACCCCCAGTTGTCTCTTTGGCGGCAGCTGAGTGTCAGGGAAGGTAAGTGGGAAGGAGGAGGAGTGGGCATGTGCCCAATCTCCCCCCTGAACCTTTCCCTGGAGAGGCAGCTGGGGGTCAGGAAAGGTAGTGGGGAATAGGAGGACTAGGCACATGTCCGGTCCTCCTCTTCACAGACCTTTCTTGACCCCCAGTTTTCCCTTTGGAGGCAGCCGGTGTTCAGAAAAGGTAAGTGGGGAGGAGGAGGAATGGGCATGCACCCAGTATTCCTCTTCCTGAACCTTTCCTGACCCCCCCCCCCCAGCTGTCTCTGGGGAGGCAGCTGGGAGTCAGGAAAGGTCTGTGGGGAGGAGGAGGAATGTGCATGCACCCAGTCTTCCTCTTCTTGGACTTTTCCTGACCCTCAGCTGTCCCTGAGGAGTCAGCTGGGGGTCAGGAAAGATCCATTGGGAGGAGAAGGAGTGGGTACATGTCCACTCCTCCTCCTCCTGGACCTTACCCTGCCCCCAGCTGTCCCTCCAGATATAGCTGGAGGCTGAGAGAGGTCTCTCAGCAGGAGCAACTGGCATGCGCTGGTTGCTCCTCCCCCTCCCCCCCCCCCTTTTCATGGCCTCCAGGTGTCTTGGAGAGGCAGCTGAAGGCCGGGGGAAAGCTGAGAAGAGGAGCCAGAGGTGTGCGTCTGTGGCTCCTTCTCCCCACACCATTTTCTTGGAGAGACAGCTGGAGGCCAGGAAATGGCAGGAAGAAGGAGGAACGGGCAAGTGTTTGCCTGTTACTCCTTCTCCCTGCCAGGTGAAATGGTGTTGCATGCCACCTGTAGTATGCGTGCCATCAGTTCGTCATTATGGGTATATAGTATAGTGTTGTGTGTCATATTCATATGCATCCACATTAATCTGTCATCAAAGTGATGTGTGTGAAGGGGAGATCAAGGGGGATTGTAAATTGATGCAGTTGGCAATAGGTGAAAATCAAAGGAAGGTGTAGTTTGGGACAGATGACTTCAGCAGGAAAACTGGGGTTGTTTATGATTGTTTATGGTGGTACCTTCTTTATTGGGAGATGGCAGGGAGATAGGAATTCAGAAGGAGGCAAATTTCAAAGCACACCTTTGAAGTGGGCACATGGGCTAGATGCAAGTGTGTGTATGGGGGGGGGGGTTGGATAAAGAGGGGGTGGACGAAGAATTTTTAAAGTGTTGTTTTAACCTGGGAAACCTCAGAGTTGATTCCAACCATTGTGGGGTAGTTTGTGTGTCTTAGAACAAGTCTCCGCCAAGCATGACAGTTTCTCATGATTAACTAATAAAATTGAAAGAAAGTGATAGAACACCCATCTTAGACTTTCTCTGAAATCACAAAATTCTAAATAGCTCTAGGAAGGCTTGTTCCTATATAATTCACTTTGAAATTCATTGTTTGAAAGATTTACAGATAAGAAAGAGATAAAAGAAAAATATAATCAATACTCCATTTAATAAAGTAAAGTGTAGAGAAAAAAAATCTGTTGACATTATATACTGTGCCTTGTAAAATACTACAGTTCACACTGAAGAACAAATCACCCTCAACTACAAGGATCAATTGTCGGTAATGAAATGGCTTATCTTTCCCAGGGTTGTAAGTCCTTCATTTAATATGTTCATATATTGTGATAGAGACTACAGTATTATGTTGTACCACCTCAGGGAAAATGGCAAATATTGTTGTGAAATGCAAAAGAAATCCCTCAAGTCAAAACTCCTATTCAGATGTTCATCACTTATAAGCATGGTGGGGGGGGGGGGAAGGAGGATACTTTGCACCCCACATTCTACATCTCTGACCATCGTGTATTTTCTGGGAAAGTCTGCAAAGTTATAGTAGTTACTCACCTCAATAAGATCAGGAGCTCTGATCAGGAATGTCATGCACTTGGGATGTGGTTGTAATGCCCTTGCAGATGTGGTTAAAAAGCCAAATATCCTTATATACAATGCCATTGTAGACCTTTCCTGTCAATACAGGGATGCTGCAATTTGAAGGTCAAGGCTAGAGCATGCATTTCCTTCAACCTACTGTACATGCTTGCAAATTATGACTGCCTAAATGGGGTTCTCATCATTTGCCTGTTCTTGTTGTCATCATCCCTATATTTATTGATATCCTGTTTTCCCTCCAAAATTGGGACAGTCACTTACAAATTAAAAAAAAAAAAGACAATTAAAAACACATAAAAGTGGGCATTAAATGGAATTAAACTATATAGTATTAAACCACACACATCTATTTGGCATATTTTGGACCCTGGACCAAATCCATACCTATTGCTCAGAGACATATGCTCTGGGTGGATGCAGAGAATGCTTTCTTTCCAGACTGTTTTTGCTATATGTGTATGTGTGTGTAATGAGCAGAACAAACAACAACAGAAAATGAAAATTACTTTCTTCACACTTCCCTTTTCCTTTTTATGGGAAAAGATATTCCAACCAAACATTAGGAATAAATTTCTGACACGATTCCTGACATTATTCAATAATGGAATATGGTGTGGGGGAGTCTCCTTCTTTGGAGGTTATTGAACAAGAGGCTGGACAGTAATCTGTTGGAGGTGCTTTGATTGTGTATTCCTGCATGGCAGAGTGTTGGACTGGATGCCCTTGTGGTTTCTTCCAGTTCTATGATTCTATAATTCCATTTCTTTAGTGCTCTTGAGCTATTTCAAGCACTATAGATGGCAGGGAATACTGCTTTGCTCAAATTTCCATGGTTCTTGAACATTTACTGTGTTGAATTACACTTAGGACTACATAATAGGCCATAATACATTAGAGCATTCCATTATCCGAAGCTGCATTTGCAGTCTGAAATTATAGGGTTGAGGTGGAGGTTTGTTACTGATGTTTGTGAGAAGAATAAATCCTTATTTACACTTCTTCGCCTTATTTTATTTCTTACTGCTGTGGATAAATGCTGTGCAACTTCTATCCTGTTTTATATGAAGCGTGTCAAGGGACAAGGGGAGGAAGCCCAGGGACAATCTACTGAAGATGTTCTCTAAACTGAAAAAGTCAAATTGATTAGGCAGTTAAAAGTTTATTTTAAAAAAAACCCTGAAGTACTCAATTTCTTAAAAAACAATCAGATTTTAATTTTTTTCACTTGAATTGAATTGAGTACAATTTAATGCAGTTATATTTGCCCAGAGCAAAGCAAAACAGGAGCAAAAGGATACCAAATCAGCAGGCTCTGGCTGAGAAGATTCTAAACACAATACCTTTTAAATATGTGTCTGGAACATAATGGACATTTCTTGGACCTTCTAAATGTGTGTTCACACATACATTTTTAAACAACATTGTAACTGAATTGAGAAGTTGAGCAACACAAAACAGATTATAAACAGGAAACACAAAGGGGCGTATTTTAAATATTTCCTAAATGAGCTGGGGTAGGGTGGGGAGGGGGGGTTCTAAGAATGTACCAAGTCCTGAAAAGTACATATTAGTGTTGTGGATCTGGAGAAATAAGGGGAAAGTGTTGAGTTGTTATCAGAGTTTGGAAATATTACTTTTTTTGGCATACATTTCCCAGATGCTGGCTGAATGATTGTGGTTGGTGGAATCCAAAAAGTAATTTTTACACCCCTTGATGTATGCAGTTTTACCATATATAAATTTCCTGGGGGAATCAGATTTTAGAGATGATGGGCATGTACACACAGGCCATTTGAACTTACTTCTCCACACTCTTGTGTCACTCTGTCTTCAGAACACAGAATCAAAGGCCCAGTTTGACTGAGGACTGTATTCACAGGGGAAGAGCAGTTCTGCAGTGAATCTGGGCCATCGCTTCCCTAAACCAAATCATTTCCCTAAACTGAATTTAAAAACTCACCATTGGCTCTGGATCTTTAGAGAAATTCCAGAGCACTCCCAAGTGATGATGGTCCATTGTCTACACACATATCCCCCATGTAGTTGATGCTAGACGCCTTGGTCTCAATCTCAAAGGGAGTGATGTGCACCAGCAGTGGAAGTGCCAGGCAGCACAGTGGGTCAGGTGTGTATACAACTGCCCGGCATTGCCCTGGAGAGCCCAGATAATGGGGAGTTTGGGACAGCTTCTATGCCAGAATATTCCAGGCTGTTCTAGAGCATTCTGGCCAGTGTAGACCTGCCCTAAGTTATCAGAAAATGTCTTAGGAATAAAATTGAATCATACTGCCACAATTTTGTTTCACTCCTTCTCTTTCTGTATTAAACTTAACATATTTCTTTATTAAACTTTTTTTTCCATCCAGACAATAATTTCTAGAGTGATTTTTGTGGATAAGTGTATGTGAAATATTTTGATCTGTGCATTTCAAAGATTACCCCTATATGATTTCCTGTACATAAAATAGATTTCTGCATAAATCCACTTCAGATGATCATCTTTCAGCAAGCTGTGTGAGTGACCAATTCATATGACAACTGGCCAATCTTATGTGACAGTGAACATTTATTTTTCTTTCTACTCTTCTTCCAAATCTTCTAAAGCAATCAAAAGTTCTGTGTTCTCCCTGTGACTATTCAGATTTTTTTGTTAGTAGAGTCTTCAAGTCAAATCTATGCACGAAAGTTCTCCAATGAATACAGTGCTAGATCACTGCCTTGAGTCCTTACATTGGGAGAAAGGTGGGATATAAGAAACAACAACAACAACAACAACAACAACAGCAACAACAACAACAACAATAATAATGTAGAGAAGGCAGATGATACACAGCTCCATCTCTTGATTCCATCTGAATCAGATGAGGCAGTGCAGGAGACAGTGATGGGAAAAATGTCTGTTAATAAAGAAACTTCCTGAGAACTATGTATGGATATTTGGATTTAGGAAATGAACAGATGGAATATTCTTGATGGAGTTACATTAAACCAGAAGAAACTGGTGTCTGGCTTGGGGTGGTCCTGATCCAACTTTGTCATTGGAGGCCCACGTTGTTGCAGTGACTAAGAATGCCTGCTTCCATCTCCAAAGCAAGTTCATCTGCTACAGCCCTTACCATATGGACAGACTGATATATTCATGAGTAACTTTGGGATATAAATCTTCACAAATTTCATTTTGACAGGCAAGTATGAATAACTTCACTCTTTTTCTTGTTGCTGTGAGAAAGTCTTTTAAAAACAGTGGTTTTTCTAGGGCTGTATCCATATTGGAACTTATTTGCAGGGAAGACCACACATGTATTTTTCAGATAGAAAACAACTTTTTATGTGCTGAAAAGAACATTTCTGTATTGAAAAAGCCAAATGGACAAAAATGCTATGCATTTTCAGTCAAGAGGCCCATTCACACTACAGCAGTGGTAGCACTACGTTTCCACTTTTCCGTGGTTCCATTTTCTGCAGTCATGGGGTTTGTAGTTTGACGAGTCTCTAGAGCTCTCTCACAGTATTGACCCTTTCTTTAAACTGTCAATAAGATACTGAATCCTACCTTTTTTGTTGCCATTTTTATATATAAACTCTTTGTGTTTTAAATAATGTAAATATTTATTGAAATAATAATAAATTATTATCTATTTATAATTATAATTTAAATAATAATAATAATAATAATAATTTAATAATAATAAATGCAAAAATTCAACCATCAAAAACTGTGTTAAAAGTTTTTCAATTTGGTTTTTGCAAAACTAGACATATATTTTGGATATGTTCTGCCCCAAACTATCGTTGCCCATCCCTAGACATGCAGTTTTTGAAGCATTCCATAATGTTTATGTGAACAATGAAACATCTCTTATTTCACACAGCCCCATATGTACAAGATCCACTTGGATTTTGGCAACAATATCCATGTTTAATAATCCACTGAACAAAATAACATTGCTACCCTAGGTCACGGAGCTGTGGAAACAACCAATAAATAAGGGACATATTCTGTATTAGCTACAAAAGTTAGATGGTTTTACTTAATAAATTCTTCTGTGTCAATCCTCTCAAACCTGATGGAAACATCATTCCTTTGTTCCACTTGCTGGCACAATGGATATCCTTTTCCCTGTGCAGCTGACACTTGGTAAGGTAAGTTGGGGGAAAGTTACAATCATGGCAATAGTATCACAATTGTGATTTAGCAATTGTGAACACAGAACAGTTGCCTAAATTTACTCATTTGTAATTATGTGGATGAGTAAAGTTAACGACTTACCTGTAATTAAGCATCCTTGACTGAGTAGGTGATGTATAATACTGATTAATGTTTGCAAGTGGAGAGCAACAATATACCTTGTTGCAAATCATACAAAAACAATCACCAATACAATCCAAATCTTTCTATACTCATAATACTAAAATGTCTCCTCTTCCATGTTTTCCCTCACTATTTTCCTTCTCATTCAGATAACTTTTGTAAATTTAGGAAGTTCCCAAGAGATATTATCTGAAAATGTATTCTGCTGAAGAATTTGGCAGGAACAATGACACAAATCCATTTAAAAGATGGATTTCCGACATCAAACACAACATTGTTGGGCTGCAGCTGTCTAGTAATTCAAGTGACAATATGAAAGAAGAGGGCTTTTAATATGAAAAGTAGTATTCATCAATCATAAAATATGCAAACTAATGTGGAAACAAAATTTCTTTTTAATGTTTGGTAGAATTTCTTTTCTCCCACTCCCCTCAAAGAGATGTAGCAATGCTAGCGTATCATTTGCTTTCATGTAACAAATACTGCTAATTTTCAAGTGATTGCATTTAGAATTAGAGATTTAGAGTTTACCCCTAGGAAGCTCTATGTACAGTCTGGAAACTGTGGGTAAATCCTGTCATATTCTGCTCCCAAACTCTTGTAACTTGTTTACATTTGAAAAGAAGGCATGTGGACTATCCCATTCCCCCAAGTTTTACAGTTCAGGAGAATGGACTGGACTTCTCTAACATAGAAACATCAAACTATAAATGCCAGGATTCCATAAGATGGAGCCATGGCAGTTAAAGCAATAATTGTTGTTGTTGTTTTAAATTAACCATCATTTTTAGTTGTTATATTTTTAATATACAGATTTTTGTGGAGGAAAATTGATTTAAAAAAACAAAGAACAGTGGATTTTGAATGATGAATTAATATATGACTCCTGTGTTCAATAGTTTAATGAGCTATGAGCCCATTTTCACAGACAAATGTTGAAGTGCTCTTTATGACCTATATAACCACATAGGGCATTAGAGTTATATCTCTGTCTGCAGGACAGTATACTCTGATCTTTGGGATTCATATGAACCTACCTGGCCTTTTGGGAGAAAGTTTTCATTTTGTCTCACCATCCTCACAGGCTCATCTGGAGAGAACAGTATTAAGAGCGGCTCCTAGACTATGAAATCCCCCCCTCCCTAAGGAAGGTTTACTTAGCTTCTTGTCTACTCTCCTTACACTGGCATTAAAAAAAACCTTCTTATTTAAACAGGCTTTAAGGCTTTAACTAGTTAGTGTAAAAGGACAGATAATGGGTATAGTTTTTTTAAAAAAAATTATGTGCTTTATATGGATATAATTGTGTTTTAAAATGAATGTTTTACATGGATTGTTTAATACTATTAAAACATTTGTACTCCATATTATTTTAGTTATTTTGTTTTAACTTATATTGTAAACCACTTTGTGTCCCATACTGGGAGAACAGTTTGCTATAGTTAAAATCAAATCAAATCAAATCAATCAATCTTTGGGGAAGTCCTTCTTTTGGTTCCACCCCATTCTGTGGCAAATCCAGTGCAAACACAAGTGAAGGCTTTCTTGGCGGCTGTTTTCAGGCTCTGGACTGCTTACCTAGGGAAGGTAAGCTGACTCTTTCCCCTTTGTCTTTCTGCAATCATAGAAAGACCATTTTGAATCAGGCAGCCAGCTGAGGTTATTGGCTATGGTAACAGGATTGAATTTGAGATGTCTCTTACTTTTGTGATTTTTTTAAAGTTTTGTTTTTAATTTTTAAAAATGTTTTATTAATTTTATGTATTTGAATGCTGCCTCAGGTATCATTCATGGGAGAAAGTCAGGAAAGAAATTTTAGAAATAAATCCAAAATGAATAACATGATAATCTGAAATTGTGAAACGAGGTAAATTTTGATTAAAATGTTTACTGGATTACTCTGATTCCTATGTTCCTCTGTGTAATTTACAGAAACTCCTGAGAGGAAGTGTGTGAACAAACATCCTCCCAAAAATCTACCGCCTTCACCCCCCAAAACACATTTTATATCAGAGTTAGCTACAGAATCTTAAGCAGTATAATTTTACTGGATACCTGCCAATATTCTGTTAGCCAATCAGGTGTAAAACCTATTTTAATTAGGTATATAGCTATATTTATGATCCTGCAGAATGATGAACTAGTGAAAAGACTTTGCTGGGCAAGTATAAATTGTATCATCTTGCTAAATATCCAATTCAAGTTGAAATACTAAAGCAATTACACCTATTAAACACCCTTGCCAACTCTAAATGTTACAATAGCTGAGATTCATTACAATGGCTCTATTATTTACGAGTTATTATGGAACAACATGTAAGGAATAAAAAGATGACCTTGCCATTTTTATTATAGTGCTATGAAGTCAGGGTATACTTTATCTCCAAGTTAACTTGGAATTTCAGCTGTGAAGAATACAGTCTGAAATTTTGTCCACAGTATACGCAAGAGAGAGACAGTAAGAGAGAGATGGGAGGAGAGATCTGTATATAGTTTTGTATTTTTGCTCCAAGGCAATGAACAATGGTATGAATGAAGATTGTAGTCTAAAGCAGGCGAGCAACTGGTATTCCAGTCTTATGGGCAGCATTTGAGGGAGTTGGGTATGTTTAACCATGACAAGTGGAGACTGAAAGATGATATCATAGCTATCTTTAGACATTTGCTTCCTGTGGAAGATGAGACAGGCCTATTTTCTGCAGCTTCAGAGGGTAAAACCCAAACCTATTTACATTAAAAGAAACAGATTAGAAATATTATGAAGAGCATCCTGTAGTAATAGAAACAATATTTTTGAAATGATCAAAAACATATTTTAAGTGTCTCTGATGGCAATAATCCTGCATTGTTGGGAAACCTTGCAGTTCCAGACTTAACGGTATACTGCACAAATACTGCATATTTTTTTCCATAGAGATAGCCTTTTCAGGGCAGAAAACAAACGTGAGAGAACTGAATAGAAAATAAGTTGTAACTATTAAAGAACTGTGACTGCTGTAACCATATGATCTGTGAAACAGTCTTGAAAACATGCAATCATGACACATGCTTGTAAATAAAGTTAATGTTTATTTTGTTTCCAGAAGAGTATTGGCATGAGTAAATTTGTAACTATAACTTCACAGACAACACACTACCAAAGATAAAACACATGTGGATATAGTATATCTTGATTTCAGTAAGGCCTTTGACAGAGTTCCCCATGACATTCTTGCAAACAAGCTTGTAAAATGTGGGCTTGACAAGTTAACTGTTACATGGATTTGTAACTGGTTGACCGACCGAACCCAAAGGTGCTCAGCAATGGTTCATTTTCATCCTGGACAGAAGTGACAGGTGGGGTCCCTCAGGGTTCTGTCCCGGGCCCAGTGCTATTCAACATCGTTCTCAGTGACTTGGATAATAGAACTGGGAGCATACTCATCAAATTTGCAGATGACACTAAACTAGGAGGAGTAGCTAATACCCCAGAGGACAGGATCAAAATTCAAAATGACCTGAATAGACTAGAAAGCTGGGCCAAAGCTAACAAAATGAAATTCAACACAGAGAAATGTAAGGTACTGCACTTAGGGCAGAAAAATGAAATGCACTTAAGGCGGAAAAATGAAATATAGGATGGGGGACACCTGGGTGAATGAAACTACATGTGAAAGAGATCTAGGAGGCCAAGTAGACCATAAGTTGAACATGAGTCAGTTCTAAAAAGGCCAATGCAATTTTAGGCTGCATCAATAGAAGTATAATGTCTAGATCAAGGGAAGTAATAGTACCACTTTACTCTGCTTTGGTCAGGCTCCACCTGGAATACTGTGTCCAGTTCTGGGCACCACAATTCAAAAAGGATGTGGAGAACCTGGAGCATGTCCAAAGGAGAACAACTAAGATGGTGAAGGGTCTGGAAGCCATGCCTTATGAGAAGCGACTTAGGTTGGATTGTCACAGACTGAAAAGTTGGGTTTTGAGAGTAGCCTCATCAAGACATATCTACAAGGACAGAGCTGCATCATTGTAGTTATGTCTGATGTTATAGGATCCCAGATGCTATTTTTATTTGCAAGATGTGAGTCTTGGTTAAAATCCAGAATATTATGGTGAAACCCTATAAATAATATTTTTGAGTCTTTAAACAAGAAGGAATAAAATGTAATTTGCCTCTTTTTTGCTCTGAGCTGTAAATGTCTGCCTTTGCTCAATATTCTAAGTAAAAATTTACTTCTAGAGTGATGGGGACCACTGCCTTTCTTGACAGAGTCAAACCATTACTTTAAAAGGAAGCAAGAAAAATGCAAAGAACCGAGCAACTACCAAAAAATGGGGCAGAAGTTAATTTTCACAAACTACAGTTTTCGTGCAAAAAATACTTAGGGACTTACATGAAAAACAAGGGTTGCATGCAGCAAGGTAAAGTTGGTGAAAAGGCATAACTGAGGGCCCTGAGAGCCAGCAGGCAAACGGGGTACAGAAACAATTCAAGGAACCCCATGAACTGGTTCCTCTACAGACAGATATTTCCCCCTCCTTTCACTGATATTTCATATGTTCAGTCTTGCCAAATGTGTGGATGTGGGTGGGTGTGCTTTCAAGTCCCATGTTAACTTATGGTGTCCCTATGAATTTCATAGGATTAGGGGTGTAATTCTTCACCATTTTAGCTTTGTACTTTAATTAGAACTGAAGTTTAATTGTTGTTGGGGTTTTTTGCTATTTAATTTTTGTAATAGTACAAAACTTTTATATTAAATTCTCAAAGGCACCTTTGTTCCCTTGGAGGAAAAAAAAAAGGCAGGATAGAAATTAAATACGTAAGTAAACAAAGTGCTGGGAAATAAATATATGTAGAAATCTCCCAGTCATGGCATGCATAGAGAAAAGGCAGCTGGAGGTAACCCTCTGGATCCTGATGCAACTGCTTGGCTCAAAGCACCCCATGTTCAGAAGAGCACTGCAGAGATAATTCCTTAATGCTCTGAATCTACAGTGTCCTGAATCTATAGCTCCTGGTGCTCTTCTGATCATGGGGTGTATTGAGGCAAGCAGTTACAGTCTTGGCCAACAGAGCCAAAAAGAAAAAAAGAAAAAAAGAAAAAAAAAGGAAGGAAGAAAGAATCCTTTCATCTGGGATGGGTTCACGTTGGATAGGTGTTTATGGGGGTGGGGGAGGTGGATATCATATTTAGTTGTTAATGTAATGCCCTGTCTCCGTCTAACTCAATGAATATGCTTCTTATATGAAAGAAAAAGAGTTTGCTGAAAAAGATCAGCACAGTATCTTATCATTCATGGGATCCACTGCTAGATCTGAGTTAACAGGCTAAGAGCTGGAGCAGATGGGCAAGAAAAAGTGGCTCACTCCTGCTTTTTCCAAAAGCACGTGGCACCCCTGCTGCCTGCATGGCCCACTTCCAAGATGGGCAGAACACGCATGGGCCAACCTCATGGTGCAACATTAAGCATGCTGCCGAGTAATTTTTAAATTGCCTCCCCATCATGCATGTACACCATCACATGAACACAAGGCCCATGACCTTCTGGTACCTCCCATGTCTGCCTAGATACCACCCCACTACATGGCCATCCCTTTGATCTGTCACACAGTCAAGTGTGAGGTGCTCCACCAGTACAAGTCATCAATGCATCAGTGTGCAAATGATATAGTGGAGCCACCCCCCCATGCCCCCTTTACCCCCCTTCACTCCATGCTCCCCTTTTGTACTGTCTGGTTTGTGCATGTTTTAATTACATCTATTGGGGTTATTATAATTTCATTTCTTTGCTTTGCTGCAGCCCCACACTCACATCACGGTATTTATATGCAGGCATGAAGATGCACATTTTCTGGGCTAAGATAGAGTATACCAAATTCTTTTTGCTTTGATTTTTAGCCCTGGAGTGGGGCTTCATTCTGATTTCCAGCTGCTTTGGAGGTATGCATCATATAAATTTCCAGCCTTCAAAGTGGCCAGAAATCAGCTTGGTTTTCCCCATCTGTTTTACACCTAAGTTTCACTATTCAGAGTCCCTTCTCCTCTCCCTTCACATTTCATTCCAACAGAGTGCTAGGCACTCTAAGATCTTGGTTCACGTACAACAATCCACTCAACCGCTCACTGCTCATCTCTCAAAATCAGGATCCCAACATGGCTACAGCATGGCGTAGCAGGCCTAACTTTAATGGGGTAACTTTAAATGGGTGACTCTGATAATTAACTGTAAATGTGAATCTCTAGCAGTTATGATATCCTAGGTCCATGGCTACTGAACAGGAAGCTAGCCACAGTTTAATTTTCATCCCATTCCAAGCTAGGTATATGAGTAAAGCGTTACAAATATCACAGTTCATTTAAAAAAAGAAGGTGCTTTAAACATCTGAACAAACCTAGAAAATTTAAACAAGGGCTCTTTTCTTTTCCTATAGTGCCATAGTTTGTATGTGACAATTGTCTTTAACCTGTCAGTCTGACTGTCATCTTGAATTAAAGCTGCAAAAAAAAAAAGATAAGATGCTAATAAGTTATAAAATCTTGTAAGAGGTGTAGGTTTAACATATGTGTAGCAAGGTGTAAAAGAAACAAGTAGCAGTGAGAGGAAAAAGGTAGAAATGCTAAGTGAGAAAAAAGTCAAATGCACCTTTTTTCCCAATCTTTTAAAATGGTGCTGCACTTGTTCCTTCCCTCCATCATCATCATCATCATCATCATCATCATCATCATCATCATCATATTTTATTTCTAGCCCGCTCCTCTGTAAGAAACAATAGGAGCGGTGTACAATAGGATTAAAACATAAAATTAAAACCAACCTTCCTTCCTTCCTTCCTTCCTTCCTTCCTTCCTTCCTGTCTATCTTTTTAAAGAAAAGTTTTTAAAAAATCAAATTTATTCCAAAACATTCCAAAATTATTCCAAAACAGGATGGAAATAATTTGAGATTTTAAACATTTGAATGTGACAAAATGAAACAGATTCAGGCCAGCCTTCTGTTAGTGACATATGCACATGTCAGCCACTCTGTGTGTAAGTAATCTGTTCACTACAGCACAAACGTTGTATTCTGCTGGCAGCAAGAGACACAGAGTTCCATATGCAGCAATGTTTCACATTTTGGTTGCACATTGTGCATCAGTTGTGCATTATGCTACAGCATCTAGTCACTAGCATATATCATACAAACAATGTTGTTATTCCACATGAGGGTTGTGTAGCACTGGCATATTATGTATTATGCTGTGCAGAAGGGAAGATGAATTGCAGCCTCAGTTAAGTTTCCCTATGGAAGTGGTTGAGTATATTTGTTTGTTTGTTTAATAATTTGTCTTTCTCCCAGACTCAAAGTGTCTTACCACTAATTAAAACAAAGTGCAGTTAAAATCTTCTTAATGTAAAGTTAAAATGAAAATAGACACTTCTGTCTGCAAAGAGACATTTTTTTTTTGTCCAATGTACTTCACCTGCATTCAGCTCAAAGTCACAGATGTTCCACATGTGGTGATGTTGCTCCTGCCAGACATTTATCAGTCTATTCCAGCTGTAAATTGTGGTATCCCCTTTAGTTATCTTTTCAGTTGCACACTTCTCAGTGCATTCCACTATGCATTTGGTTGCACATGCAGTCTTTCTGTTCAACAGAAATGTGGTGTAACATAGTAAGGCTATAATTCCATAGACATAACTCTGATGTTGTATCTTTGTTGCTGTGTGTATTTTGGGTGTGTGTATGTGTGCAAGTGTTGGAATCAGTGCCAGTGTCTCCAGAGGACCTCATTCACCTATAACTGGTGAATGGAATTTATGGTCTGTGACACTCTTAATGTTTATAGTAGTATTAATACAGCTTTTCTACTGACATAAAGTACTAACACTGCAGAAGTGCTTTTTTAAAACTTTTGGAAGATTTTGTGCCATGAGAATGCCAATTCAGATATTTCTTTTCTGTTCTATAATAGCTTTCCATTACTAACTGTTAATATTTCTGTACTCAGTCTTTTAAATAAAGTACATTAAGATTCTGTAATGCTTTCAAAGGATATATGAATATATATAACATTAGTTACTCATTTCTTATACAATTGACTATACAACACTGGGCTAAAGCTGAATGGATGGAACAGTATCAGTCAGACACATCAAAATTTCTCCCAAAAGGTATTTCATTTTCATTGTAGTCCAAATCACACATCTGTTGGCCTTCTGTGGCTTTCTGCCAGATGAACTGATTAAATAGTAACTCATACTGTCTACATTCTGAGAAATTATTTAATGCCATTATTTTTCTGCTCCAGAAGCTAGTGTGTCTATTTATATAAAAGGAATCTCCATTCATATGCAGAAGAATGAATAAAAACCTGTTTGAATACACTATTGCTCTTTGAAAAATGCAGCATTAAAATTACCTACTAAGTCTCCAATTGAAAACATGCTTCTTTCAAGGGACCTAGTGTGACTGATGAATTTTGGTTAGGAGTGCAACACCTGCACTCTTTTTTTGATTAAAAATTCAATAATGAGAAGCTAAGAGAGCTTTTTCTAACTGCAGAAAAGAAAATGGGGGGGGGGGGTGGTGGTGGTGGTGGTGGTGGATTTCTTTGTATACCCTGATATCTTGCTCTGATTAGGCTAGGGACTATGTCTGTACATTTATCAAGCTGGCTTGCAAATGGATCCAGATAAGTAAACAGAAACTGCACATCTAGTTTCCTTCTTCAATTCAACAGTGGGAGATGTGTTTGTGAATCCCTTTAAAAATTGTAAAACATTTGCTGGTCAGGCCAGAAAATGAGCAGCTATTCAGGAAACAGTGATGGAATTTTGCCTAGTTTGGATTTAGTTGCCTGATTTTACCTGGCACTTCAGGACTACCATCTGGCCATTTAATTTGTCCTGAGCCAGTTATTCTCCAGATAAAGTCATCTGAGAACCTCTGTTGTAGACTAGCTAGCCATTCTCTAGAAAAGCTGAGATAATGGGGCTACTTCTTTCAGGCTACCCTAACTAATTTCTTTCTCTTTGTAAAATGCAAGGGTGGACATTTTGTAGATGTTTTACGATTTTTAAAGGGATTCACAAACACATCTCTCACTGTTGGATTGAAGAAGGAAACTAGATGTGCAGTTTCTGTTTACTTATCTGGATCCTCCAGATGTTGGATTCCCAGCACAGAGATGCCAGTATCTGCCTGAAAGAGGCATTCTGAACCATTCTGCAAAAGGGGGAAGACTCAGTTCAAAAATATTTAAATTGGAGTGGAACTATTCCAATGTAAATGCAAAAAGTGAAAGATTCAATTGTGTCAGAATAAACAGTTGTCAGCACTTTGGGTATGCACATCTTGTTGCAATTTATAGAAGAGTACTCATGGCTTCTCTTCTTTGGTAAAATGTGGATGTTCTTTGGGGAGTTATCTCCTCCAGCTGCTCATGATATTTGAAACATAAAATATGTGATCTTATAAAACCAAAGGCTTGAACTAACAAAAAATCAGCTTTGTGACTGATTAAACCTAGTTCAAATGTAGGATCTTAATCAGTGATAACTTTGAAAGTTTCTTGTCATTCCATATGATTGCTTAATCCGATAGGCTACCATCCTACTATCTACTGAAGAAGCCTGATTTGGCAGTACAGCAGGATACAAATAAAATCAAATAAACACCTTTAGTTTTAATATAATGGATTTGATGAAATATTCTTCTCAAATACTGGTTTTGAATACCTGCTGTGCTCAGTAAATCCAAATGACTCCAAAGCTATGCTTCATTTAGCAATCGTCTTACAGTTTTGTTTTGTTTTTGCAGCAAAGACTTCAAGCCTGGATGGATTAATGATCCCTTTTTACTAAAATAATTTTGACCAGTGCTGTAATTATTTGGCCGGCATTTTGTCTAAGTGATTCTAAGTTCACTTTACAAGATCTTGAACTTTTTACATAATGAAATAATCTGATAGTGTAACTGCTTAACTTGGACAACTAGTTTCCTCTTCAAAGTCTATTTTTGTTGTTTGTGATCTTTCCCAGCAACCAAAATCTGTTTTTTTTCACTTTTATTAATAAGTAGTTATAACTACAACAATTCTTTTAAATACCTCTCATTCCTACTTGTGAAGACGATACAAGGACTATATCCAAAGCCTATGGTGAAAGAGGCTTTTTCCATAAAAATACCAGATAATAGCAGGCACTTGAGACAGTAATACCTGTAGTAATAGTATTTACATGTATCTCAAAGAATAGAGGATCCCCTAAATATCCTTGCCATACCCAACACAAAAAGTATGCTCCCAAACACTGTATAAAGTCGCAACTTTTCTTGATATGTATGGAAGCAGGTAAGATTTCCTATACAGAATTTTTTAATCCAGAACCTCCTATGATGGGACAACCCGCTTATGATAGGATAGGAACTCAGCAATCTGACAAACAGCATGGAAGGGCTGATAAATCTTGACTTTTTTTGTAGGCTTCCTAGATTGCATGTAGCACCTTTGGCATGATCCTTTGACATGATCCAGTGAAACTCTTCTTATGTGCCCACACTTTCACAGTCACAATGTAGATGGGACCGTTATCATCCACTGCACCACATTATGCCTTCTTCTATAGGACATTTTAGGAAATATATACTTAATTGTGTAGTGCTTGCATGTGAGCTTGCCCGTCAACTTTCCTCAATGTGTTTATATGTGCAACAAATCTGGAAGTGGCAATAGAAGTGACTAGTGTGTTATAATAATGATGGTAGTTGCTCTGTCTCCATTTAATTTTGTGCCAACAAATGTTGTCTTTCTCCATATGGTGTTAAAAATGACTCTGCATAGCTTGTACGTGCAAGCTGTATGACTGGATTGTGGTATATATAGATAGGCACAGAGCTATAAGTAAATTTAACAAAATATCTAAAACTGGCTAAAAATAAAGTTTCTATTCTTTTCTCAAGTGGTATATTTGCTTGACGATGCACATCTAGTAAACGTTCCCATTGATCCTTCCCTGAAACAACCAGAGATCATTACCAAGTCTTCTTGTTCTATCCTAATGGCTCTCTCTCTAAAGGCTTTCTTAGACACATCTTTGTTCGTGGGTGGACCTTTTGGAGAAATCTATTCAAGTGCTAAAAACCTAAACTGAACAATATTAAAAGGCATAGCTGAGCCTTTCTAGCTATGTAATCCTTTTCATCTTTCCTTTCAAATGTTTTAACATGACACCTTGGGAGCTTGAATTCAAATGTTCTTGTGAAAACCAAAAGCTGCATATAAGCAGACTTTTCCCTCCAGTCTTATTTGATCATTACTAAAAGAGCAGGTGAACTGGCAGTCAGTTAAATATCCCCATTCCCAATTGTTGGGCCTATCAAACAATCAATGACAGCCTACCCATTCCCCAGATTTTAGTTATTATCTGAACCAGAGTGCTGTGTGATTTCCTAGATCAATTCAAAATCGATGAAAGAATATGTCTTCCATGTATGTAGCAACAAAATGGCAATTTGTCTGGAATGCTGTACTAGAAGAGACCATTCCCAGCTTCTGGCCTATCTACAAATGTCATCAGCATTTTTAAAAAGAAACTATATCAAACTGATGATTTCAGATGATAATTTCAGATTGTTCAATATTAATAGGAAAGCTTCTGTATTGAAACAATTGACAACTCTTCCTTTTGTAGCATATTTACATGTTCTTCTGAAGTCATGAAAAGTTCGGCCTCTCAAATATTCCAAATTCCTGTCTATGAAATATCATAATTTTTTTTAAAATTGATTTTATTAAGTTTAAAATATATGTACATACATACATGACTCAAACAAATATTGTATCTCGAGCATCGTATAGTAACATAAAAGGTGAATATGAAAAAAGAAAAGAAGAGAAGAAAAAAAAAATCAAACAACAGCACAACAAACACTACAAAACAAGACAGAAATTATATATACAGATACCTCCTTATTTTGCATCTTCAGAAATAGATGTTAATTTCATTGTTGTATCTATTACTCATATTTATACAAATTCCATCCTTTATTCTCAATGTAAAGCGCTAATTACTGACTTTTACAATACTTAAATCATTTTTTTATCTTTTGCCATACATTCATTGTTATTGTTTAGTAAACCTGACTAGACCCCTTGTTTTAGTTTTATTGTTTACAGTTTATGTCATTTGAAATCAAATATCTTTCCATCTTTTCCCCAGATATTTTGATAATAAATACCAGTCGTTTGTTATTTTCTCCTCAGTTTCTTCTTTCTTCCAAGACGTCATTATATCTAATTCCATAATTTCAAAGACCTTGATTGTCCCTTGTTCTATAGTCGGGGTTCTTTCACTCTTCCAATTTTTTGCAAATATTATTCTGGTACAGGTTAACAAATTAAACAACAATTTTCCATGTTCTTTTTCAGTCTTACTTTCTAGCATACCTAGAAGAAATACTTCTGGGATAAATGATATATTAATGTTCAATTCTTTAGTTATCAATTCGTGTATGCTTAACCAATACTTCTTAGCCATTGGGCAAGACCACCACATGTGAAAAAAAGAGCCTGTCTCAAAGTTACATTTCCAACAGTTAGGCTTTACATTTTTATACATATGTGCTAATCTTAGAGGGGGTAGGTGCCATCTGTAAATCATTTTAAACATGTTCTCTTTTAGATCTTGATTTATTGTAAACTTGAGCCTCTTTCCCCAACATTTTTCCCATTGTTGGAGTTCTATAACATGCCCAATATTTTGTGCCCATTTCACCATGCTCTCCCTTATCACCTCCTCCTCTGTATACCATTCCATTAATAATTTGTAAAATTTCGCAATCATTTTTTCTTTATCTATGAAACAAATTTCATCAATCTTTGTTTCAGCAATTTGAATACCTTCTAGTTTCAAATCCATCTTGAATCTTTCCTTAAGCTGTCTATATAGATACCAATGACAATTGATATTAGATTCCACTAATTCCTCTTGTTCCCTAAAAAATAATTTTCCATGCTCTTCTCTAAGTAAATCTTGGTATCTTAACCATTTTTTAGTTTTAATGCCTTCCCTTCCGAAGAAGGCTTCATGAGGGGAGCACCATTTAGGTATTTTTGGACAGATTCTTTTTTTGTATTTATTCCAAATCATGAGGAGGGATTTCCTAACAAAGTGATTTTTACTGTCTTTATGTATTTTGTCTTTTCCATATATCAAATATCCATGCCACCCTTATCTTAAGTTATCTCCCTCCAGATTTAAGGTTCGTTCATCTTCTAGAGTTATCCAGTTGTATATCCAAGTGAGACAACAGGCAGCATAGTAAATGTTAATATTTGGTAAGCCTAGTCCCCCTCTTTTTCTATCATCACATAGCATTTTCTCCTTTATTCTAGCCCTTTTTCCTCCCCAAATAAATTTTACAATTTCTCTATGCCACATTTTTAAAGGTTTTTCGTTTTGTAGAATCAGAATGGTTTGGAACAGAAATAAAAATCTCGGAATCAGGCTCATCTGGATTAATGAAATTTTCCCTAGAAGGGAGAACTGAAATCTACTCCACTTTTCGAGGTCTTTTTAAATGGAGTTCCATAATGGTAAATAATTGTTTGGGTAGAGATCTGAATTTTTGTTGGTTAAAATTATGCCCGAATATTTAACTTTCCCTTCCACTTTATAACTGCTTATATTTTCTAATATCCTCTTTTCTTTTACTTCTAGGTTTTTTGTTATAATTTTCGTTTTTCTCCTATTTATTTTCAATCAATGCAATATTAGGGAAATCAGTTTGCAATATAAGGGAAATCAAAGTATGTTTATAACCTGGACAACATGAAAGTTTGAAAAATAGTTTTACAATCCTATTAAAAATATAAATTTAAAACTATTTTAAAAGACAGTTAAAATATAGTTATATTGATTAAAAATACTTCACATCCCAATTAATAGATCTTCTGCAAAGGTTAATTAATAGACAAATTCCTGGGTAAATGGAAAGCTCTTCACTTGCTGTGGAGAGAGAACGCAATGTACCACAGTGGGTTGATTTTATTTTTATAAGAAAATGAGTATTGCAATGTTTTTTCACCTGCATTATAAAATTACATTGTGGTTATGGTTTAGAAAATTGAATTTACTACTGGATCATTGTGCTTTAAAGTTTATTTTTTCATCATGGTTATAGGCTGAAGTTGCCATAGGCTGGGGTCGAAGTTCGATTCTCTTGTTTTCTTTTGTGGAATATCAGAAGAGGGGATAAACTCAGGTTTACGGTAGGTCCAAAAGCTTCAGTACTATCTAGGCAACCAAATAAAGACAAGATATTACAGCATCTAATTAGTATTTCTTGCATCTATAATAGTACTGTTCAAAAAGAAGACTTGAGTCCCTCACCAGACTCCTGCAAAATATTTTTGGCTAATTAAAAGACATTTTGGTCGGCTTTCGGCAAACTAAACTGACCTAGATAAGCACTTGGCTTCAATGTCTAATTTAATTTTCATTAGTTTTCCTCTGGGCCCAAAGCTAAATCTTACCTGAACAATTTAGCCATCACAAATCCTTATCCATTGCCATTTATCCACATATAAACAATTTTCATCCCAGCATCCTATCTTTTCTACCTGTTATTCAACAGTTTGTCCACTGTGGGATAAAATGGGACTTCTATAGAAATTAATCCATCTGATTTTTCTGACTGTAGCTTTTTTTAAAACCATTCTTTCTTCTGACTTGTATGAGAGGACTTGTTGAATGAAAGCTTCCTAATATGGAGATACAAATAGTTTTGGGGTGCTGCTAATGATGGGGGATATTTAATAAAACCAATTTAATGAGGAGAACAGTGAAAGATGACTCACACAGGATCACAGTAGAAGTGATCCTGGGGAAATGTAAAGTTATTTGCTTGTTGCTACTAAACCATTTTCATAAGTATAGGTAAATGCCCTTAAGGGAGCATGTCCCATTCCCTATTGGTACCCATGTCACTTTAGATATCAGGAACACTAGGAGGAGGACCACAGAAGGACCTCTGAGAAAGATTGTCATGAATGGGCAGGCCTGAAAACAAAAACAAAAAAACAAAACAAAAAAACAAAACCCAAAACATCTGGCCTGCTAGTAGTAGATCATGAGAGAAGGGGCTCTAAAAGGCTATTCTTGGTAATAATTTCTTGACCCTCGGAAAGGAACTCTGGGCCAATACAGACCACCCCTTTCACGCATCCTTTTTGGGATGTCATAAGAGCTGCATCACAGCACTTTCAACATCTCTCCCACTGAATGATGTGTGGGTGCTGCAGTGCCCACACATCATGCTCACACCCCCCATGTGGGCAGGGCAGCACTGTAATGGTGCCACCCTTACATGTTACAGCTGTGGAGCGTGAGATTGCTGCAGGCTCCCCAGCCCTAATATCGCCACTGCCATGCCACAAAGTGCCTGTCTGTATCAGTCCTCTGTTAGGTTTCTAATGAACATACCTCAGATCTCAGTGGAACAGAAACATGGGGCTTTCCCAATAAAATCCAGCCTTGATCCAATACAGGGAAAGGCGGGATACAAATAAAATTATTATTATTATTATTATTATTATTATTATCTTTAAACATTGGCAGAATCATAGAATCATAGAGTTGGAACAGACCACAAGGGCCATCCAGTCCAACCACCTGCCATGCAGGAAATCTCATTCAAAGCATCCCTAACAGAAGGCCATCCAGCCACTGTTTAAAAACCTCCAAAGAGTTGTACTTGAAATACCAGCTTTCAAATAACTTTGTCAAGATGGGGATGTTTAGCCTGGAGAGGAGAAGGCTAAGAGGTGATATGATAGCCCTGTTCAAATATTTGAAGGGATGTCATATTGAGGAGGGAGCAAGCTTGTTTTCTGCTGCTGCAGAGACTAGAACGTGGAACAATGGATGTAAGCTGCAGGAAAAGATATTCCACCTCAACATTAGGAAGAACTTCCTGACAGTAAGGGCTATTCGACAGTGGAACACACTCCCTCGGAGTGTAGTGGAGTCTCCTTCCTTGGAGGTCTTTAAGCAGAGGCTGGATGGCCATCTGTCGGGGATGCTTTGATTGGGAGTTCCTGCATGGCAGGGGGTTGGACTGGATGGCCCTTGTGGTCTCTTCCAACTCTATGATTCTATGATTCTAAGATGATATGTTTTGCCCAGATCCCAAGAGGCATAGTGCTTTAAAGGTAAAGATAAATATCCATTTGTTGGGTTGTCCAGGTATTCTTTTAATCATCTGAAAATAATATATCCCATACTTATCTGAATTTGCTCCTGAAAATTATTCCAGCTGTTGCAGTTCATAGAGTAATACTTTACACTGCTGAAACAACTCTGTTATTCTGTAGCCTTAATGTTTGACTATAAAACAAGAAGGCTACAAATATTTATTAACTCACATATAATTTTATTAATATATCTTAAGCTGTGAATAGTGGCAAAACATCTCCATCCAGTTAAGATATTTCTGCTTTCCTAGGCTTTCTTCCTGGCTTAGATCAGAGTAGTCTAAAATCAGTTACAGAGAGTGGGTTTTAAAGGTTTGAAGCTTTCAGTCATTTGAACAGCTTCCACAACAATGCAATCTCCAAAGCTGGGATTTTCATAAATATCTTCAATTTTGACACACACATAGCAAACTCTACCTAGGTGTGAAAACAAATTGCAAAGGCTCAGGAAGGCAGGCAGAGCTAAAGGGCAAATTGCCACTCTCTATGCTGCTCAAAATGGTGTAGAAATGGGTAAGTCAAAGCACATAAAAGAATATAAGAAACAGCTTTTCAGAGCACCAGAAAAGATTACTGACTCCTGGGCAGATATATCCCAATATGCACACACCAAAAGCCTCCTTTATTACTGAGTGATTTCCTGTTCAAAATACTCAAATGCTTTTCCCATACTCAGGGTATCATCAAGAAAATGAATGTTACCTATTTTGATCCCTACTGGAAAAAATGTCTGAGCAAGTAGGTCAACACAAACATTGTTTGTTTCTTTTCCCCATAGCTGCTCAGTCTGTTGTTTTGGTCAAAAAAAGCAGGAAGGTTTAGAGAAAGCAGGGAAGAGAATCTAGATTTTTCCCTTTTGAAAATTGTATGTGTTTCTCACCAAAGATAAAAGACACAGAAATAAAAAGCATCACAAGCATCCACTGGAATAATCTCTGTCATTCCTTGGTATTGCTCCCCAAGTTCTAGTACCAGTGGAACCTAGGATAGTTTCATGCCACATGATGGGAAACTATTTTCTTTTTTCCACATTTTTTTAATCTCAAGCTTTTTTCCATATGAAATATGATTTGATAAATTCTTTTATTTTGATTTATACGTACCTTACTCTGCACAGGTTTTTACAGTATTTGGTTGGTCCACCTGCTCTGCTCTGTGAATTACAATACAGTATAGTGGTAAATTCTTCAAAAAATAAACTGGAAAAAAATAATCTCCCATTTGCCCCATCAAATTCATCAGGTAAAGGTGTTCCCAGATAGAAAAGGCACTTATAGAATAATCTCAAAGACTTTGTCTGTAGCGCTTTATTGTTTTTGAAAAACAAGTGAGGTCCTTGCAGACTGCAGGTGGGCAGGTGTTATCTCCTTCTTCAAAAATAGGAAAAAGAGGATCCAGGTAACTATTGACTAATCAGCTTCAGGCTGATGCCAGGAAAGAATCTAGAACAGATAACTAAAGAGTCTGTGAACACTCAGAAAAGAGATTAAGGAAGAACTTTCTGAAAGCAAGAACTATTCAATAGTATCTGGAAGGTCTCTCCTTTCACTAGCAGATTTTAAATGGTGACTGTGGGTGCATCTACACTGTAGAAATAATGCAGTTTGACACCGTTTTAAGTGTTGTTGCTCCATCCTATGGAATCCTTGGATTTATAGTTTTAAAAATTTAGCCTTCTCTGTCAAGGTGTTTTGGTGCCTCACAAAACTACAAATCTCAGGATTCTATGGGATGGCACCATAACAGTTAAAGTGGTGTCAAACTGGATTGTTTCTATGGTGTAGATGCACCCTGTGCCAGGCATATTTTTGCTGTGGATTTTCTAAATTGGCAGGGGGTTGGACTTGGGACCTTTGGGACCCTTCCAACTATGCTTCTATGATTCTATGTTGTATTTTCCTTCCATTTAGGAACCTCAAAGGAAAATAAATGTGGCAAGCTTAGGTTAGCACTGATATAATTAATTACATAGGGGTTCAAGATGAGACTCCAATCTTTGAGCCCGCATGATAAATCAATTTTGGTTTCTAGAACATTCAGATTTTTAAAATTATTATTATTATTATTATTATTATTATTATTATTATTATAAAATCTCAATCCTAAATACGATATTTCAGATAGTTGGCAAATTCTTATAACATAAACTGAAATAAATGGCCACCTTATTCCATGTATTACCAACCTCTCATTTTATAAAAGAGCAAACTCTTCTCCTTAATCTACCATGGATATAAATTTTCTGTCTCTGTCATTAATTTGTTTCCCTCTGGATTAAATTAACTCATTTGGTCTTTATCAGATAGATCATCCAAAGCAAGTGAAGTGTGGAAGGGAAATCGTTTACTAGGCAATCCTGCTCATTTTAACAAAGGCATGACATTTTCAAATATACACATGAATTTGTTGGACTCTCTTGATAGGATGCAGAGCACAAATGCCATTTGAGAGATAAATCTCTTACAGCCATGTTACACATGACTAAGATGCTTCCAAAGTGATTGTGGTGAGCCATACGGTGATTTTACTGCCAAATTCAGATGCAAGCCTATTACAAACATGAGTGACATCTGTTGCAGAAGGCTTTTAGGTCCTCTGCTGCCAGTTTTGTTTATCCTTAAAACTTGCATACCCACAAAATAAATATATAAATTTCAAAATGGAGGTTTTTTAAATATAAAATTAATATTTATTTAAAATTAGATAAGTGATTTTAAAACAATTAACTTCTAAATAAGATTGCCTGAAATTTTATACACACTGGGACTGAATACCCACTTTCCCAGGACTGCTTTATTGCTTTAAGAAAAGTCATATCCATCAGATGAAAAAATTAATTCAGTTAAAAGAAAAAGCAGAAATCATATTTGGAATGAGAGGTGAAGGCAGAGTCCATCTCCAGTTTATCCAGAAAACAGTAGCAAAAATACAATCACAGTAATTTTTAATATCTTAAATATCACCTCTACATCTTTTAATCAAATTAAATCTTCAGCCAAAATTTAGAAGCAGATATATTAAGATGTGCATGAAACTGTTGGCTTCAGCTTAAATGGAAATTGTTTCTGAATATGCTCTGATTTCAACAACTGCAAGTGCCCACCTAAGAATTCATTTGGTGCCTATCTGGAAAATGTCACTGGTGTGAAGATGATTAAAGCATACATGTCCTAACTATTAAGAGTCTTCCCATTAAGGGTCATTCACAGTACATTAGATTATCCATACAAGAATCACCATAGTAATTGTTCCTTAAGGGGTTTTATCCAAAAATTAATTAGATTGCTACAAGTTTTAAACTGTCTAGATTTAATTCAGTTTTAAAGGGGGTGGTTGGGGTGGGATGTGATTGTTGTTTTTACTCTGTATCTTTTTATTCTGCTGTACCCCGCTCCGAGTATTTATTAGAGGAGCGGGCTATAAATAAACTATTATTATTATTATTATTATTATTATTAAGTAAATGTACAATGGCCTAAATCACAGGCTGACAAGAATGGATGAACATGTTTTTATGAATTTTAGTTCAGAAAACCCCTGATGAGTATTTTGCAGCTGTGACTGTGGCTATTTGTAATTGCAAGCAGTCTTCTGAAGATGTCTTTTGTTTTAAGAACAATTACATGATTTAATAGATGGTAAATATCTGCATCCTTGGCCTGATTCAACACCCGGGGTAACAGGAATATTATGTTGTAAATGTGTGTGTGTGGGGGAAGGCATTTACTATGAAAGACTTAGTTTTGGCAAAGGAAGTCAGAGAATGGAGTTTATTTCTGTGTCTGCTGTCCCTTTCTGCTGTATGGAATGTTTACAGATTCATTTAGCAGCTACATATTCTTAGCCCTAGTTAAGTTGAAAATACATATGGTTGTATCCACTGTATGGCCAGAGGACCAGTGTGGTAGTCAAGTGACTATGGGCACATCTACATGGGTCACTTAATCGGTGGCCAGTTTAGAGTAGTATGTCCCAGACTGGCCCTGGATCAACCATAATGTCAACCATGGTACTTCAGGCCAAATCTGGTGTGATGTTGCATTGTTGTTCACATGGGCCAGCCGGGCTGACACTGTATTGGCCCCATTGGCCTATCCTGTTTTTGAAAATGTCACCACCTCCTCACAGGCAGGGGTTCTGTGTAAAGTCTGCCCAGAGGACCACTGTTTCTGCTGAAGTCAGTAATGGCTGCTTAGACAGTTGATCAGCAAGGAGTCTGGTTGGCCATTTCTATCTTCCACAGAAGTAGTGGCATGCCAGGCAGGCTTTACTTTACAGCAGTACAGGCTGTACTGCTCAGGGAAATGGCACAACTTGTGGCATATGTCTGTATGCCAAAAGAACAGAGAATCCAGCTGTCTGCATGCCAAAAGAGCCCAGGGGTACTTAAGGATTTATAGGAAACAATGGGAATTTTCCTGACTTTGGCCCTATACAGACCAGTCTGAAAGGCTGGTCTGTGGGTGGAGTCACGGCAGAGCCTCCTGATGATGTACACCCTGACTCTGCCCCAAACTGCCATGATGCCACACACTGCTCCAGACAGTGTGCGGCATCATGGCGTGCCTCTGACACTGTGTCCAGATGACACAGTGCTGAAGGGGTGCCATACAGCTGAGCCACTGCGGCTATGGTGTCCTTCAGAGAGCACAAAAAGGAGTCGCATTTTGTGGCTCCTTTTTGTGCCCTCCACCTAATCGAGGCTGTGGCACAAGATTGCCATGGCCCTGATCCAATCAGAAAAGGGGCGGTGTCCTGCCACCCCTTAGGGGCAGTTTGGAGAGCCCCTTTGCTTAGTTTGCAGCAAAGTTGGGTTAAGAGCAAAAAGATAAGCCATTCATCATCAGGACTATCAGCAATGGCTTTGGAGTGATTATGGCATTTTCCACCAGTGTAGATAAACCCTATGACTCTAAAGCCAGCCTTCCCACTTGGCCACGGAAAACCATTGGGTGACCTTGGACAAATCACACTCTCCCAGCCATAGAGGAAAGTAAAGGCAAAATCCCTCTGAACAAATCTTTCCAAGAAAATCAAGTGAAAGGTGCACTTAGGGGTCACCATAAGTCTGAAGCTGCTTGAAAGTATACAACAATAACAAACCGTCATATAGAACAGAACTGTTGCATTTCCAGTTTGGGTCATGCAGACAAATCTGGGGAGCTGTCCAGCGTGGCAGGAGCAGTTTCTGAAGAAAGGAAGTTTGAATCTGCAGGGAAACTGGACAAGGAATCAGCTAAGAGATGAGGTAAGTCACTGTTCTCAAGGAACATTAGGCTGGCAAGCACCAGGTGGTAATGGTGTCACACTGCAGAATTAATGCAGGAGGCGGCTAAATATCTCAGAAAACTACAAATCCCAGAATTCCATAGCATTAAACCATAGCAGTTAAAGCAGTGCCAAACTCCATTAATTCAACAGTACAGATGCAGCTTGAATGTTTTAATCAGCTCTTGTGGAATGTTGATTCCTCTTAGTAGCAGTATATACTTAGGCTTTGGCAGTAAGGATTTCACTGCTTCTTCTCTGATAAGATCTCATCTGGTTTGGAACTACTGCACAAGTGGATCCTGCCAATAAAAAATGCAATCTCTCTTAAATTTGGTTTCAGTATTTTATCAAATTGTTGCCCTATCTTGTGCAAAGTATAAGCTATGCTATTCATTTATATGAAGTGAAACTGAACAACAACAAGAAGTCATTTAAAAGCACTAGAAAATTAGTTCTAATCCATTTCTGTTATTTAAATAGAATGCAGTAACTAGTCATTAAAACGTGTTTCTTAATTGATGAGAGTCTATTCTGATGACCAATATCTGTTCTAGGATATTGGATGTACTGCTGTCTCTAGGGTTTGCTGATTTGGTAACGTGATAATAGCTTTCATTCAGCTACTTGCATTTGTCAACACATCACCAACATGTTAGTCACTTTATTAATTTACTATTTATAGATGTTATGTCCTGCCTTTCACCACAAACTCAGTATATTTGACTTTCCTAAGCACCTCCAAACAGAATTTTGAATAGTATCAAGTTCTGGTTGCATTGTCATTGACACCTGTTATTCCTAGTTGAGACCAAAAACCAAAAAACCAAAAAAACAAAACAAAAAAAAAAGGATTATGAAGTAAATAACTTGTAAATAAGTAAAAAAATTGCAAAATCATTTGATCAAGGATATATAAACAGATCAGACTCTCTGCATCTATTCCATCCGACAGTGATGTGGATTATACATGAATATTTTCTGATACTGGATAGCCAGTGTGGTGTAGTTGGGAGAATTTAGGACTAAGACTGCAGAGACCTGGGTTCAATTCCCTGCCTAGCAAGGAAGATCACCGAAGCTCGCCTTGGGCTAGTCATCATCCTTCAGCATAACCTTTCTCAAAGGATTGCACTGAGAATACCTGGGGGGGAAGAGGACAATGTAAGCTGCTTTCAGCTCCTTGGACAAAAGGAGAAATACAAATGTAATTTATGAAGCCATTGAATTTAGAGATTATGGATGTGTAATCTTGGATCAGAAGAAGATTAAGACTAGGGAGGGTGGCTATGAAAGAACTAGAAAAGATTCTAAAATGCAAAGATATACCACTGAACACAAAAGTTAGAATCATACAAGCCATTGTATTCCCTATTAACATATATGGATTTGAGAGCTGGACAGTTAAGAAAGAAGACAGAAAGAAAATAAATTCATTTGAGATATGGTGCTGGAGAAGAGTGCCGAGGATCCCATGGATAGCCAACAAGACAATCAAATGGGTCCTAGAGCCAGATCATCCAGAAATCTTTTGGAAGCCAAGTTGTCAAAACTGAGATTATTAGTGGAAAAACAAAAGTGCTAGGAAAAGTGGAGGGAAGCAGAAAGAAAGGAAGGCCACATGCTTGATGGATGGACTCTGTTAGGTTGATCACAGGTATGATAGCCATTAAGGCTGAAGAGCGGGGTATAAATACTATAAATAAATAAAAAATATATAATAAATGACTTTGCAAGAACTAAGCAGAATAGTGGAAGACAGGGAGTTTTGGAGATGTCTCATTCCCAGGATTGCCATGAATCAAAATTGACTCAAGAGTAGTTAACAACAACAAAAAGTCTTGGAAACTAAGTGATCAACCCTGCTTAGTACATTGATGAGCGATCACCAAACAATATGAAGTTCTGTAAACTGTATTTCAGAGGCAATGATCGGTGTGTATTTTCTGATGAAGAAAATCCTATGAAATTCATGGGATTGACAGGTGAATACTAATACTAATACCACTAATAATATAATGAAATAAATTTCATTTCTATGCTGTTTTTCTCACAGAAAAGAACCCAAGGCAGCTCATAGGTAAAATTATTTTAAATTTTTTACAATATTTTTTTAAAAAACAGTTAAAATCAGCTAGCTAAAAATACACATTTTGGGGGTGCACATTTTCAAATGTACTGCTTTCTGTAGACATTATTCTCTAAGTTGGATTTCAGAGTGGAGTCGAAGGCTTTCATGGCCGGCAACCATAGTTTTTTGTGGAGGTTTCAGGCTATGTGGCCATGTTCTAGACTGCTTTAAAAAAGCTCTGAAGACGCATCTTTTCCGGCAGGCCTTCCCTGAAACCTCCTAGATCCCAGCTCTGAAACAGGACCTATTTTGATCCTTTGCTTGGTGCTATTTTTACCCTCATCTAAGATCTATGAGGATATATTATGTTTTTAATGTTGTTATGGTTTTAAACTATTGCTAATTTAATTTATTTTTAAGGATGGGTGGTTGGGAATGGGTTGATGAAGTATTTTAATCTGTATGTTTTAATTTGCTGTACCCCACTCCGATTGTGCTCTACAGAGGAGCAGGCTAGAAATAAAGATTTATTATTATTATTATTATTATTATTATTATTATTATTACTATCTCTTCTAGAACATGGCCACATAGCCTGAAGGCTCCACAAAAAAACTTTGGATTTCAGACTTTAGAAAAGCACAGGTTGAACCTTCCTTATCCAAAATGTTTGGGATCAGAAGTGTTTTGAATCCTACATTTTGGATTTTGGAATTTCTTGGATTTTGGAATATTCCCATATACTTAATATGATATCTTCGAAATGGGACACAAATCTAAACATGAAATTAATTTATGTTTCATATATACCTTATGTACATAGGCTGAAGGTAATTTTATAAACAATAGTTTAATAAACAACAAAGTGTTTACATCGAACCATTAGAAAGCAAATGTGTTACTGTCTTAGTCACCCATGTGGACAATTTTGGATTTTTTTGGATTTCAGTATTCTAGATAAGGCAGGCTCAACCTGTATTGATTTTGAAGTTTTAAAGGGCTTTAGTTGATATTTAGCCTTGGAAAGAGTAAGTCTGTTGTCTGCAACAAACATAAACCAAATTAATTTCTTTTGCATCCATTAGCTTATCCCCATTAGGAATACCAAGGATCCTACTTGAAAACCCTTGCTGCCACTCAGACTTCCTCCTTATGCTTGATTTGGGTTGGGTGAATACAGCTCAATTCATACTGACATTTAGCAGATATTGCATCATAACATATCCTGTATCCTCCTATCCATCTGAATAAACTATGAGTTATTGCATGATTGGAAATAAAATTTCCAGCAAAGTTTCCTCACCAAATGTACTTTTATCTAAATAAACAATATGTGTATAGAATTCATGTCCCTCAAGGTTCATAAATTAGGGATGCCAGTTGCTGAATGTGCTGAACACAGTTATAGCCTATTCTTTGGCAATCTAAGACAGGGATCACTTTGTCTGATGGTTATACACAAATTCCCAAAACATTTTTTTTTTAAAAAAAGGAGAATGGTGTGATCACAATATGATATTCCAAATATTCTAAATATTCAAAAATACACCAGACATTTTACAAAGATTATCATCATACCACCCTGACCCATATGGTATCATCTGATCTTAGAAGCTAAACAGGGTTACACCAGGTTAGTATATGGATGGGAGACTGCCAAGGAATACCAAGGGTCCAACTTGAAAACCCTGGCTGCCACTCAGATGTAGCAATACTGGACTAGATGGATCAATTTGCTAAGGGTGATTCCTATGTTCCTATGACAATTATGAAGTCCATACATTTACAACTCTGTTGTAATGACATTACTTTATCATTATAGAGGCTGCATTTTTGAAAACAACTATGAATGCCTCCTTTCATGGAAAAATGTTCAAGTGTTGCTTGAAGGCATCAGAGATATTAGAGAATAAACCACTAATCTCATAATTTTGGATTTGGGTCCAGTTTGGAAAATGTTATGCCTCTTCTAGAAGAGTCAACCTTGGAAGAAAAACCAGAACCCTCATCATAGTGGATCTATTGGATTCTACAACTGTGTGTGGTTGTAAGTGTCTAGGACCTAAGGAGATTCAGCTATCCATTTCCCTAGAAATTGGGGGTTCAGTGTCAGAGTTGGGGGCAGAACTGTCCCCAAGCTCCTGAGAGCTTTGGTGCCTTAGGAGGATGGCCACAACCCTTATGCCCTCATTGTTATGGGACTACTCATAAAGAGGACTTCATCCACAAACCTCTAAGATACTGCAGGTGGACCTTCATTTGGGTTCTAGCACCTTCTGCTTAAACATCCCTCAGAAAAAAGGAATTGGTTGGAAACTGTCTTAGAATTTAGTCCTGGACAAAACAGTTGGGCTTGCTCATCTGACTCCGAAGGAAACCCTGTGTGTGATTGTCCACCAGCTTCAAATGCATCCATTGCTTTCTCATTAGCTCTGGTTGCAGCCTTCTGTCCTATAAATGAGCATGAGATATTCTGACTTTGCCACTTGTCTGAATTTTGCTGTATTGTATTGTGAAAGCTTCACTGTGTTTGACCCTGGGATGCCTCAGGAATCTGTTGTTCATTTTGCCTCTGTCTAGATACACGTATAAAAGCCAGGGCCAGCCTAAGACATTTTACTGCCTGAAGTAGAGGGTAAAATAATACCCTTTCTCATTCCATCTGGGTGATAGTCCATTTTATTGATATATTAAAATATTTATATTCTATATACAAAGATCTCAGGGCAGCTAAGGATAAAATAAATTAAACCCAAGATATAATAGCAATAATTTTAAAAATTGAGAATATTTGCAATCATTTAGTTAAAAAACAAGCAATTTAAACCCAGTTAAAATGGTATTTTTAAAAATTGTGTCAACCATGGTACACACAGAAACTGGATAAAATCAATTTACTCAGAAGGCTTATTAAAAAAGAATGTTTTGACTTGGTGCCAAAATGATACTAGTGTTGGTGCCAATTGGACCTCCAATGGGAGGGTGTCCACAGTTGGAGTTGGGGTACCACCACAGAGAAGGCCCACCAGGTCCAGGTTCAGTGGAGTTTCGGTGTGTATTGACAGAAGTGTATTGACAATTGGTACAATTGCTTTAAAAATTGTCTTATATGGTGTTTGAATGGTGTTCCAGTCAGCAGTCTACCTGCAGCATTTTGCACTAGCTACAGTTTCTGAGTCATTTTTAAGGGTAGCCCCATATACTGTGCATTGCAGTCTAATTGGAAAGTTACCAGTCCATGAACTCATCAAATAACATAGTCCACCTGGGTCCCCATTGACAAAAGTCCATCTAGGACTACTCCCAAGTGACACAGTTGCTCCTTCAGGAGAAATTCAATATTGCTGTTGTTAGTGATAGGAAAGCATCATCTACCACAAGCTTATGGGTTGTAGGCTAGAAACCTCATTATTCACACCTGTATTCCCCAACAGGTCAATACTGTTCTCTGTCCACCAGCATCTGCCACTTGAAGCCCCTGTCTCACTCTGCCTAACCATACAGCTGTTCCCAAAAAATACTAACAATCTGACCTTCAGAATCTATTACTTCTGGATTTCATCCTCTAGATTCCCATGTTTTAATGTCTCCATATCTCCCCAGGTTCTCTTGATTCCCATGTTTTTTTTTAATGTATCCATATCTCCTAGGCTCTGAAACAGGTATGTCTCAGAAAGATTGACAGCTCAGTCACCCAGTACTTTTTATAGCTCACTGGGGACTTGGATTGGAATCTCCCATGCTCCATTCTAGCCCTAATTATACCACACTAACAGTTTGGCATCTAGTGGACCTTTGGGCTTTCCGTGTCTACCCGTATACTCTTATACCAATAACTATCTGCTGGGGTATGATTAAACTTATGAAGGCTGGTTTCCTAGCTTTTGACTTTCTATAGCACAGAGCCAAAGCCATAAAGATAAAATACATACAAGAGAGTTTGCTTTTATGCTTCTTATTTGCAGCACTGCATAATACAGAGCAACAGCAAATTTTAACTTGGCACTATGTTTTATTGTGTTTTATTGGATCACATGATGAAATTACATACCATAAGAAGAGAGAGGCAGTGTGGTGCATAAAATGAACCAATCAGGTGTAAGAGCTGTTTGAGCTCGGCCTTGGATGAGTTCATTTTTAGTGGCTCTGAAACTCTGCAAACTGACAGGCGAAATCATTTGGCTCATAGATCACTGATGGAGCTGCAGTAAGATGGATTAGATGCAAAACAGCATACATAAGAAAAAAGTGATGAGAAGTGAATATAATGGAAGCAGTGCCCTAGTTTCTAAATAAATGCGGAAATAAAACAATGGGCATTTCTATAGTACTCATAGAAGATAAGGTTTTCTGACAAACGTGGATGAGTGATAAAGACATACAAAAACCTCCCAACACTTAGACTCACTTTGATCCAGATATAACAAGCAGCAGCTGAACACATGTTTCCCAGTGCATTCATGCAGAGTAAATGGTAGAGTTTGGAAAAGTTAGCCTTTTGAACTATAAAAATTCCCAGACTCCTGCAGTCAGTAGTAGTCATTTAGGCCATTTCAGTTGCAGAGGGGTCCATGTTTTGGAACATAAAATTAACCAGAAGTGAATTCCAGGTAATGTCCTCTTGAAAAAAAAGTTACTGATTTGCTACTGCTGCTGCTGCTGCTGCTACTGCTGCTGAATTTGTCATAATTATTGGACCAAGTCTTATTGGTATTCCCAACCAGAGCAAAACCATTGAATGAATGGGATTTAGATAAGTGTTGACTCTTTATGCAGCAACTGATTTAATGGGTGTACTCTTGATGAGACTAACCAATAGGATTCTGGTAATAATTTATTGCTGTTCTGCCTCTATAGTTTGAAATATACAATAAAATATTTTAAAACACCGGTTAGCATCATAGTAAAACAATTTCAAAACCTGGTTTTGAAACTAGTTATAAAACCCAAAATCTTTTTGTAATGATACAGATTTGGGTGCCTCTTTAACCTGGATGGAGTCAGTGTGACTTCACTTGGGTGAGCAGCTCAGCTGACTTAGCATAGACTGAGCCCTACTATCCATCAAGAAAAGTAAGGCAGCCAGGTTATGGAGTGCTATAAGGGGCAAATACTATAAGCACAGAAAATTTCCTCTCCCACAACATCTTGATTTCAAAAAGGAACCCTCAGAGTCTGGGATTTGTGCTTACCAGGCTTTGTGGTGGGCAGAGTATAAAAGCAAGGGTGTGCTGTGGGATCACTGGGAAATCTTGGGCCACCATTGAGAACAAGGCTGCCATTTTTTAATAGATAATGCAATATGTAAATCGTGCAAAATGTAAAGAGTTTAGCTCTTAATGTGAATTCTCCAGCCAGATGTTAGATTGGCAGTTGTGATATCAGTTTATGAACTTGAATGCCAGGTGATGGATGGCACCAAATTTAATCTGATCTGAACCACTTTCATTCACTTTTCTCAAAGCATATCTTATCATCAGATAACTTAAAAGAAATGTGCTGAAACAGACAAAGCATAATTTAAAATGCACCCATGAGTTTTAGAATTTATGACATGTTATAGATGGCATCTCTTCCAATGAGTGGTGATGAAAATGGTCTGAGCCCAGCAAAAAATGAATTTAGGAGTGGTCTCATACTTTACACTTGTTACTGATTAATAGATATAGTGTACTAAATATGTTCCAGAAATACATCTGGTTTTCTTGTGGAACTACTCCATGCAAGCTGCCCCCCCCCAAAGGTTGCCACATTCAACAATGATATTATCTTTAGCCAGAATACTACTGTTTGCCTCAACCAAAAAGTAGACCTATTGCATCAATAGTAACTTGGTAAGTCAACACTTAGATAAATTTTATTGATTCAATGGGTCTATTTTAGGTGAGACTAGCATGATTACGTGAAAGATTATCCCACGATTACATGTCTGTACAACTCCCATTTCGTTTGCAAAAAACAGGAATTGCATGTGATGAGAAATCACGCAATCGTGCGAAACCCCATGATTGCGTTCGGTTTTTCAGTAAAAAATTGGTCATGTGATAAACTCCTGTCTCACACAATTTTGGGCAATGGGAAGTCATTCCGAATGCAATCATGGGGTTTCATGTAATTGCATATTAGAGTATCTCACGCAATTTCAGGCAATGGGGGAGGGGGTCTTTTTTCAGGAAATGGGAAGTCATTCTGAATGCATTCCGAATGCAATCAGATTTCATGTAAATTTGCTAAACTAGAAAATTCACATAATTGTGAATTGGCTCCATCTGCAATAGAGAGAAATTCCTTCCATGTGATAAACTCCAGAGATGGCCTTTTCTTCTTTTCTCCACATGCTGCTGCTGCTGCTCTCACCACTTCCAAAACATCTTTCACTGAGGAAGCATCATGTCAGTAGAAGTCAACAAGAGTTTCCCAGCCCTTGTTTGTAACGAAAGAAAACAGGGCTGTGTAGTCTTAGGGATGCTATGTTTCTTTTTTCATTTGGATGAATGAGATTTAAGACAGAGCTGTGATATTTGTAAGTTCTCTTCATGCCTAAAGGGAGAATGACCTTAATGTATTTAGTAGTTCCTGATCATGATTTAATTACTCAGAATATTTTCCCATACTAATGCTTCCATTCAACTGATGCTCAGTATGTGTGAAGTACCTTGTGGGAGGGGAAATCTCTGAAAAAGCCAGAGGTAAAAAAAAAGACCAAGTTACCTGAATACTCTAAAGTCCTGATCTCCTATCAGATCTTGGAAACTAAGTAGGGTCAGCCCTGATTAGCACTTGGATGGAAGGCTGGCAAACAAACAAACAAACAAACAAACAAAAACAGGTGCTGTACATTATATTTCAGCAGAAGAAACTGTCAAAAATCACCTCTGAGGATTCCTTTCCTAAGAAAACTCTATGAAATTTATCAGGTTGCCATAAGTCGACCAGGAATGTGAAGGTACACACACACACACACACACACTGACCCCCTCAGTGATGTCTAACTAACCATGTCACTGAATGTTGGTAGTGGCAGTTAAAGAAGAGATATTAGTAGATGGGGACCCTCCTACTCACAGCTATTGAAAGCAGAAGCATAGAATCAAAGACAAGTAGAATTGGAAGGCACTACAGGGGCCATCTCGTTCAACACCCTTCCATGAAGAAAAATACTACCAAAGCACTCATGAATGATGCCCATCCAACCTCTGTTTAAAGGCTTCCAAAGAAGGAGAGTCCACCACCATTCAAAGCAGTCTATGAGAATGTACATGAATAGAGATTCAAATTCAGACATTTGGTCATGGGATTTAAAATGGATTGCAGCAGAAATTGTTTTGCATGTTGCTGACAATTAAACTGTCAATGTAGGATGGCAAGATGTTGGCCTAGTTGGATAGGAGAGAACATCCACTGCCAAACCCACATATGTACCTGTAGCAGCAGAAATGATATCATGTAATGCCACTCCCAGGTGTCTTTTTCAGTCACAAAAACAGAAAGTGGAAATGAAGAAAAATCAACAACAGTCCCATCTTATACTGTAGCTTTATACTACTAATCCTAGGATGGCACTAAAACTGCTGCCCTCAAAGAGAAATGTCTGGTGAATCTAATGATGTACTGACTGTTCTAGGCCTCAGTGCTATCATGCCTTCAGCACCTTCATTTCTTCCCTCCTGAATCAGAGTTTTGTCACTGAATGAAGAAACTGAAAAGGAGGGGGATGAGATCAAAGCAGGATTATAAACACACCAGATTCCACCCTGCATGCCTCAATGACAAGGAGCAATTACAACTGACATGCTTCCATCCTGGTCTCTATTCCGGACTCCACCAAAGATGGTCCCTCTCTGCAGCTATGGCAAGTTCTTCTGTGGAATGCATGTGCATAGCTGAATTTCCAGTTTAGTTCACCACTAAACTGGTGGAATCTCCATCCTTGGAGGTCTTTAAGCAGAGGCTGGATGGCCATCTGTTGGGGATGCTTTGATTGGGAGTTCCTGCATGGCAGGGGGTTGGACTGGATGGCCCTTGTGGTCTCTTCCAACTCTATGATTCTAATCTAGAAATGAAAAATTCTGTTCCCCATTATGGGAGCTCAGAACCATGCTTTCCCAAGGGATATATATTTTATGTTTGTTCACTGATAATGAGGATGTTTGCCAGCTGGCTGATAGTTTATATCCTCTCTATTTAATTAACTCAAATTGCCTCCAATTTAAACTAGGCCTAATAATGTTGGAGCTCCTTGAGCTGTAAATAAGTTACTAATCAGTCCCTGTACTGTTCTGTAGGCATATATTATTTGGTAAAGGTTGGACATTCAACAAGGTATATAGTTTAGTTTTCTCCACAGCTGGAAAAGAAGACAATAATATTAATGGGATTCTGTTTTGCAGCTATGTCCAGGTAGAAGAGGCAACTGAAGAGGCATTGCTATCTTTGATACAGTTTATTATAGCTTGCAGTTTGGCTCCTGATCAATTTTCTATACTTTTCTCCATTAATATTTCAGTTTTGCTTGTTATATACTAAACAAATGACTGACACCAGGATAAATGATAAATAGTTGCTTCAAATGTAGTAGTGAGCTGTTTAAGCTCATCAATCTCGTCAGTACAGCTTCCCACTGGTCTTGCCTGACAGAAAATATTGAGACAGCAAAATCCTGCTGTTTAATACAGAACACCTTTTGGCTAGGTTGCTGTTAGCTTGTAAAATAGTATTATGGGGAGGCTGGTGTATGAACTAACTCTCTTTCCTTTACTTTGAAAGAAAACAGTTTCTGCTTCATCCTGCCTTCTGTGCCAGATTGCCTTGTTCCCTGGCGCTCTTGTTGTAGGGCAGGGGTGAGCAACTGTTTTACCTCTGCACCCCTCTGGTGGACTAGACTTGAGTGGAAGTGATGTCATACCACTTCAGGTTTCATTTTTCACATATTTTTGGCCCTTTCTGTGCAGGCTTCTTTTTTCTGTATAGAGATATGTGGCAAGCTTAGGGATCTGCGGGAAAATGCAGCTGTATCTTACAGCCGTTTCAGCCCAAACTTTTCCAGGAAAAAAATTGGATTTTTAAAAAATAAAATCAGGGGGATCTGGTTGGTTTGGAGGGACTTCAGGAAGGCTTCAGGAGTCATCCTTTCAGGCCTAATCGGCTACATGCTTCCTGTGAACTGTGTTTTGCCCATCCCTCTTTTAAGGGCAACATCACTAAAAAGACATGAGAGGTGAAAGTCACATTAACTAGGCTAAGGATTATCCCAAGACTCAAGGTCACACCAAGACATTTTGTTCCTAGTCTAAGGTTATAGAGAAATGGTGCCAACTCTTCCATGTCATGTAGACAAGTCATTCTGAGGGGTTCATCTATGAATTCCTCACCTCCTTTTCCATATTGAACCCACTTGTATTGCATCTAGAGTATCTCTTCAGGATTACAGGAGGGAAATCTTAGCAATAGTACTCAGTGCACTGTTGGAGGAGCTAATTCCAGTTGGTTTAAGAAACCATCCTTGATCTTGATTTTGGGTAACCTTCTTAACCTCTGGCAATGCCCAGGTCCATCCTATGATGTTGCGTATGATCTCTGAATACTCATAATAGGGGCTTACAGTGTCAGAAGAAGGTATAGAGAAAACAATTTTGTGATGCTTTTTCAAGTGTGCACTAACATTGAATGCAACTTATAAAGTCTAGATGTAAGCATGCTTTAGCTCAGAGCAGGAGAAACATTTTCAACCTGAGTTTCACTTCCTTGCACTGGAAACATGCCAGGGCCAAGGCTATGCCTCACTCTTTTTCTCATCTTTGGTTCAATACTCTTGCATCTTCCTTTCTCTCAAGCCGTGTTTTAGTGTGTGTAGTTTAAACATACAAGGAGAGTAATTGCACAAACTCATTTTGTTCTACTATCAGTTTTACCTCCCACTACATGTGGAGGGTGATGAATCTGAAGTAGAGAGATTCCACTATCCACGAGGGCACTCCAGGTGAATCAAACCCCTGGAAAATCAGGGCTTCAACTGATGTGCAGAACCTCCAGAAACAGGAGAGACTCTTACTATGGTCTCTTCCAACTCTATGAATCTATGATTCTATGATTCTGCTTCAGACTGTTTCTATCCACATGTAGCAAGGCCAAAAGAAGTGAAGACACATCTGGAACTGTTAGCATATTATCTTTTTGCATATGTTAAGCCTACACATGTAAGGAAAGGCTAATCAGGGCTTATCTTTCTCCTTCTCTAATATATTCCAATTCTTTCAAACTTGTTCTCTCTTTCTTTTTTCATTTCCCTCTTCCCCATTAATGGAGGCTTTTTTAAAACCTCTCTCTCTCTCTCTCTCTCTCTCTCTCTCTCTCTCTGTCTGTCTCTCTGGGAGTAGAGATTGTTGTTTTTTTAAGGGGAAATCACAATGCAAAATACACAGGGAGATGAGGAAGAGCCTATCTCATTCCAAGAACTGGCATTGGAGAACTATTTTTTTTTAAGAGCCTAATTACCATGAACATTTGCATGCACACAGTACCCCCTTCTCTCTCTCTCTCTCTCTCTCTCTCTCTCTCTCTCTCTCTCTCTCTCTGTGTGTGTGTGTGTGTGTGTGTGTGTGTGTAAGAGAGAGCTATTTAAAGGCAGAGATATATATGCCAGTGCCTGGTGACAGAAATGTTAGTCCCTCAGGACTGGTGAATTGCACACATGACAATTTTTAAAAGCCTAGTTTCTGCAAGGGAAATTGTAAGAAAAGCTAAGCCTCTGGAACAGATGGGGAAGCTGTATAGGCCATTTTTGACTCTTGGGATGGAGTTTCCAAACTGTTGCTTCATGCCCAAGTAAAGGACAAACATATTGGCAAGCTCTAAAGTGGAAGAAAAGTAGAGAAATGATTCCAGACTAAAAATGAGAAAAGGGATGTGGAAGGGAAGTGATGACAGAAATGGGAAAACAGGGAACTATCCAGACATCAGCTTGGGAAATCATGCTCAAATCAGTGAGAAGTAGAACAGAAATGCAGCATCTATTAGATTCAATCTGCAGTCCGCACAAGGGAGGTGGGGGGCACAGGAGATACTTCTGTGATAGCTCAGGTTTTATAGGCTAATGAATTCTGTGACCTACAAAACTTAATAATTATCTGGTGAGATTGAAAATATCAAGAGTTAATGAAGAAATAACAGAATGGTTGAGATGGATAATTGGTGAAGCACTGCAGGAGACAACGTATATTCTTAGAGAATGTGTGCAGCCTCAGACTTGACAAATTTGTCAATAGCATCTTTATCTTATTTTAAGCAATTTTCACAGGCTAATAGAAGTGTATAAACAACTATGATTCATCTCAGTGTCCTGCAGTGATATGAACTTTCAAAATACATGTGATTTGTTGTTGCTGCAGCATATTCTTGTTTAATACTGAGAAATAGTTAAGCTGTTTGTATAATTATGGTGGGAGAGTTATGAAGAAAGAGACGAATAGTGGAGGTGTACAAGTGGCTCCACAGATGATGCTACCAGGAACAATTTGGCTTCTAGACCCTGGTCTGTAGTTTCATGAGGATGGACCTCTGGCAAGTGATGGGTTGCACCTTTCAGCAGTTGGCAGGAATGTTTTTGCCAAGAGTCTCACAAACCTGATCAGTAGGGCTTTTAACTGAGAGGCTGGACAGACTGCCCTGAAAGGGCAGCCTGCAGCCGCCCATTTTTGCCATGGATTGAGACTACACCAAGCCGACTCGATTGATTTCAAAGGGGCAGGGTATTATTATTATTATTATTATTATTATTATTATTATTACCAACCAAACAGCATGGTCTCTGTGAAAAAGAACCCGTTTCCAGTGTGTGTGTGGTGCCATTGCTGCCCTCATGTGCACCAATGATGTACACTGTGCCATGTGTACATCATCATGACAGTCCCCATGTGGACAGGGGTGAGCCAAGATGGTGCCTGGACAGCACAGTAGGGCTCAAGAGCATGCATACACTCCACTCTCCCGATTCCTAAAATCGGCCCCAGGCCTGCACAAGGCACCAGTCTATACCGAGCATGAGTTATGTAGGGGAGGGAGACTGTATTCTTTAGGGCAGGAGTTCATGAAGTGCTGGAGGTTATAGCCCAAATGTTATATGGAGAACAAGGCAAACAGTACAAAAACCCCACCAGGGAGGAAGGAGAAGAACCTTTAAAAGGTAGATAGCAGGAATGGTCCCTGGTCTTTGATGTCTCTATACACGGAGCATGGGGAATAAACAGGATGAACCTTAACTCTTAGCACAGCAAGGCAAATATGATATAATAGGCAACACTGAACTTGTGGGACTAATCTCATGGTTGGAATGTAGTAACAGAGTTTATAAATGATTTCAGAGAAATTGACAAAACAGGAAGGGAGGTGGAGTAGCATTATACATTAAAATGTGTACACCTGAGAACAGATCCATGACTTGAATCCTGGAAGCTGAGTTGAAGTCCTCTGAATAAAAATTAAGGGGAGAGAAACAACAGGAATGTGGTGGTGAGGTTCTACTACAGGCCTCCAAGACAAACTGAGGACTTCAATGATACGTTCCTGGAACATTTGACCACATATTTAGAAAAGAGAGATGTAGTAGTAATGGGGGATTTCAGCTATCCTGATACTTGTTGAAAGTCAAACTTTGCCAAAAATATAAGGTCCAACAAATTTCTCACTTGCCTTGCAGACAATTTTAACAGTGGTCCCCAAACTGTGATCTTTAAGGGATTTTGGACTTCAGCTCCCATAATTCCAGACTATTCGCCAACATGACTGAGGCTACCGGGAGAGAAAGTCCAAAATCTCTTAAAGAGCAAACAGTGATGATAAACAGCACAGTTTTGAGACCACTAATCTAGAAGGTGGAAGAGGCAACTATGGGATCAGCTATTTTGGATGTGATCCTAACAAACTGTGATGATATGGTTAATGGGGTGGAAATGGCAGGATCCTTAGAAGGGAGTGACCATGTTCTCCTGGAACATATTGTTATGCAGCAGAAAGGGGAAGCCAAGTATTTGTCAGACATGAATTCTAGAGACTATTAAAAATCTCATTTCTGTAAACTTCTGGAAATATTTGCAGTGATCCCATGGCCAGGAATACTAATAGAAAAGGGGAGTTGAATCCTGATAAGATGGAGGTACATGCCATAGGGACCCCTAGTCTGGGTATGGAGATATGCCAACCAGTTCTGGATGGGGTCAGAGTTCCCCTAAAGGACTGTGTTTGTTTAACCAGGGAAAAATGGAGCAGATGATGCAGTAGGGGAAATGCAGCACAGAATAGGTAAAGAGGCAGTACAGAAATACCTGGCTACTATAAATGAATTCAGATCTTTAGGGCCAAATGAACTACATCCAAGTGTATTTAAAGAATGGGCAGATGTAATCTCAGAACAATTGTCAATAATTTTGGGGCATTCCTGGAGAATAGAAGACACCCTGGTAGACCGGAAGAGGAGAATGTTTTCCCCATCTTCAAAAAAAAGGGGGGGGGAGGGGAAGGGGGAAGAAGACCCAAACAAGTACTGCCCAGTCAGCCTGACATCAATGCCAGGAAAAATTCTAAAGCAGATCATTAAACAGACAGTCTGTAAGCACTTAGAAAAGGCATGCTGAGATGACTGAACACCACCATGGGTTTCCAGAAACAAGTCATGGCAGACTAATCTTATTTTTCTCTCTCTCATTGTCTCTTTCTCTTTTTGATAGAATTGCAAGCTAGGTAGATGAAGGTCCAAAATACATTGCAGAAATAATCCAGTTTGAGACCGCTTTAACTGTCCTAGGGAATTCTGGAACTCTAGTTTTGTGAGACATTGGCACGGTACAGATGGCCCTTTTGGGCTGTCCCCGTGCTGTGATTAGGGCTGGGGAGGGTGCAGAATTGGCATGCTCCCCAGCCCTAACACGTATGGGCAGCACCATTTTAAAATGGCGCAATCCATACGGGCACGCTGCCATGATGTCATGGCACACGCCACGTTTATATGGTGCGGTGTGTGCCTGACGTCATGGTGCTGCTGGAGGGCACCTAGGGCATCCTTTCAGTGATGCTGAAAGAGCTCCAAAACGGAACCCCTTTTTAGGCAGCGCATCATTCTCATGGCAACCAGATTGCCTCAGGGATGAAGGCAGGGAGAAAGGGGCCAAGAGGCCCCTTTCTCCCTTGCCCTTGCTGGTTGGGCTGTCCTTGGGGGGCATGAAGCCCCAAGGACAGCCCTTTCCAGGCCGTGGGGAAGGGGGATTTTGCTCCTTTTCCATGGCCTGGATAAGCGGTGGATTGGGGCCTCTGGGACTTTTTTGGGCACTCTGTAAAGCCCCATTGAGAGCCTTCTCTGTCACAGAGCTCTTGTGCCACAATAAATGACAATGCCCAGGGTTCTCTAGCACTGAGCCAGGGCAGTTAAAGCGGTGTCAAAATGGATTATTTCTGCAGTGTATTTTGGGCTGAAGAAAATGAAGTGGATGCAAATTATTTTGATTCCAGTAAGGCCTTTGACAACATCCCCCATGATATTCCTGTAAACGAACTGGTACAATGTTGGCTAGACAATTCTGCTCTTAGATGAATTTGTAACTGGTTCAGATGTTGTCTAGTTTTCCTCTGTGAAATGATGCAGGACATAATTTAATGGAAATATGCCCCAGCTTAGATAGACTTGTGATCTTGGTTGCAAACATGGATGCAGTGTGCAGCTGGGGAGCCTTCCATTTCTGTGGATAAAGCTAACATCGCAAGGTATTCATTTCTCCGTGTAGATTGAGTTCTTCAAATCAAATTAATAGGGACACCATTCTATGCAAGATGACGTATGAGTCCCCTTCTGTGCTCAGAATTTATGTGATAGCTGTCTAATTCTATGTACAACTAGAATGTTATGAGAAGAAAGGAAACGTCTCAAATAGGGCACTATAGTTTTACAGCTGTTGTTTTGAAGCTCTTGTTCTAGGGCTCAAGGCCTGTAATAGGAGATCTATTTGAAATGATCACCTATAACTTTGAAGGTGTGGTTCTTAGGGGATACTGTATTTTAAATTTCTATCTATACTAGATGTTGGAAGGCTGAAGGGTATGAAAAACCCATCAGTCTGATTTTCATTTGTGTTTCTGACCTGAATAGACTAGAAAGCTGGGCCAAAGATAACAAAAGGAAATTCAACACAGAGAAATGTAAGGTACTGCACTTAGGGCGGAAAAATGAAATGCACAGATATAGGATGAGAGACACCTGGCTGAATGAGAATACATATAATAATAATATAATAATAATTTTTATTTCTTACCCGCCCCTCTGTTGAAACAGATTAAAAACAATTACAGTTAAAATGTCCCAAGAATCCCATCCCCAGCCACCCACCTCTTAAAATAGAATTAAACTAATATGAAAGAGATCTAGGAGTCCAAGTAGACCACAAGTTGAAAATGAGTCAACAGTGCGATGCAGCAGCTAAAAAGGCCAATGCAATTTTAGGCTGCATCAATAGAAGTATAGTTTCTAGATCAAGGGAAGTAATAGTGCAACTCTACACTGTTTTGCTCAAGCCCTACCTGGAATATTGTGTCCAGTTCTGGGCACCTCAATTCAAAAAGGATGCGGAGAAACTGGACCATGTCCAAAGGAGGGCAACTAAAATGGTGAAGGGTCTGGAAACCATGCCTCATGAGAAAAGACTTAGGGAGCTGGGTATGTTTAGCCTGGAGAAGAGAAGGTTTAGAGGCAATATGATAGCCCTGTTTAAATATTTGAAGGCATGTCATATTGAGGAGGGAGCAAGCTTGTTTTCTGCTGCTCCAGAGACTAGGACCCAGAACAATGGATACAAATTACAGGAAAAGAGATTCCACCTCAACATTAGGAGGAACTTCCTGACAGTAAGGGCTGTTCCTTCCTTGGAGGGTGATGAAGTCTTCTTCCTTTAAGCAGAGGCTGGAGTTCCTACATTGCAGGGGGTTGGACTGGATGGCCCTTGTGGTCTCTTCCAACTCTACAATTCTATGATTCTATGATTCTCATCCTGTCTAAGTTGTCTATTAAGATGTGATATTTTTTCTTTCTCTCTTCTTTTTCTCTACACTGTTTTCCTAATGTACAGATTTTTCCAAACATATTTCTTAAGACATTAACTTGTTGCATCCATTTTCTCTTAAGCTTAGCTCCTGCAGATTTTTCAAATATACACTTTTTTGTTGTGTGCATTTACTTGCATTTCATTTAATTTTTTTAAAAAATACATAATATAATTTCCTACCATTGAAAGCACTTTCTTCTTTTGTATAACTCGATAAACTGATTGATTTTTTTCCCCACCAGTCTCCATTAGTGTGAAATTTACTTGAGATTTAATGATATCTCTTTGAAATTACAATGTTAGGGTAAAAATTTTTTTTCCAACTAAGGACTTTTTTTCCTGCACATGTAAAAACCTGGCTTATCTTTCCTTGTTTGAATCCTCTTCTAGGATGTAGCAATCCTTTTATTATTGCTCACATTTTGCCACCAATGCCACCTCCCACCTAAAACCTGCCTAAAAACCTGGCTAGAACCCATGCTCAACTGGCTGATTTGCAAAGTTGGGAGCTTCCCAGATTTGCAAATCAGCTGGCTGAGTGCAGCTGGGAGCCAGGTTTTAGGAGGGTTTTAGGCGGGAAGCAACATTGATGTCAAAATGCGAGCAATAATAACTGCATCCCAGAGGAGGATTCAAACTGGGAAAGGTAAGCCAGGTTTTTTAGCTGTACTCTTAAAGTAGACCGTTGAATCAACAAAACTTATTTATGTTTTGAATTTGAATTCCTAAAGTTTTAATGGGTGTGCTCTAAGTGGGACTAACAATTGCATTTAGCCCTTAGCTTTGGTACTGTTGCAATGAATCAGCAATGTTTAGCATTTTTAAAAAACAATGATACATTCAAGTGACCAGCCTAGAGACCACTACCGCCGCCAAACCTCTCTCTACAAAAACACAAAAGAAATTGCTACTGCCGTTGTTGTTGTTGTTGTTATTTTTTAAAAAAAACAACAACAACATGATCTGGCCTCTCTGTTGTAAAAAGAGATGGGTTTTTTGCTGATTGGTACACCTGATGCGAAAATGTAATTTTGCTCTAGACTCTCTTGTTTCTCTCTCTAAGCCTCTCTTAGGTTTCTCACAGCTGCTTACAAAGTTGTTGCTGGTCCTGAGTCTGAAGGACCAAAGGCCTGCACATCTCTTTTTCAACAGAAGACTTCTGCTTCTCCATGCAATTCAGCCAAGTACATCCCATCTTCTCTTGGCACTGAATTGGGAAAACAATTGCCAGTCACAGTTGTACTGCCCAAATCCCCAGCTGCTGTCTCCTCTAATTATAGTGCAGTGGCAGCCATGCTTCATATCACAAGAGAAAGATAGCAGTAATTTGTTGCCCAGCAAGAGACTCTGTAGCCTGCATCAGACTGGACAGTGAGAGTGGTTGCAAGTCCAGGCCATATGAACAGATTTGTTGAGCCAGGTCCAGAGCTGTGAGCATTGAACTCTGAAAACCTTGGTTTGACTGCTGTGTTAGTGCTGATTTAGCATCACTGCCTCATTTTCTTCTGAGAGGTTCTTCATTTTAAAAAGATATGTGCCATACAAAATTGCATTTAAAAGAAAAAAAGAAAAAAATGTGACCAAGAGAAAGCAAAATTCACCAATTCATCCATCTTTATTTTTGACAGTTGCTGAGAGATTGAAAAACAAAACTTGAGAATCCTTTTGTATTCATAAGAGCATTTCTTTGTATGGAAAGTTAGAAAAAGAATTCAGAGCACAGTAAAAGAATGGTACTTCATTAAAGAAGTTCATTTTCATTTACATTCCTAGCAATGTGGGATTTATTTTTGAGGGGGAAAGAGCAATTAAAACAAATACTTTAAGTGCAAGTTAATTATAGTGCTCCTTGAATTGCATTGCTGCTTCATCATTTACAATGCATATGGCTATTGTTTAATTCACTGGCTCCCCATTCTGAAAGGGAAAAAATTCAACAGAAATATGCATAATGGAAATAAAAGGAAGAAACTATTTTTCTTTTAAAAAATGTACAGTATTGTTGTAGACTGATTAGAACTTAGAAACTGAAATCTGTGGTTGGCATCATGGTAGAGAATTATGCATATGTGAGTCTGTACAATTCACTTTTTGGGTTGTTGCAAATGCCACAATTTAATAGTGAATGCACAATAGATGGGCTCCTCCCAAACTCCACATTGTACCTGCTGAAACTCCATGGCAATTTACTAGAGAGTGAAAAGAAGGGATGGGTGGTGCATGGTTATGTTCCTATGGCTGGATGCACAGCTATGACATCATCCTCCAGGACATTTGGAGGATGCCTGACAGATCCCAGGGGATATCTGTTCTTCTGCATCACACCATAAGAACATAGCTGGACACTTTTGTGTAATTCGCCTGGCTCTCCACTAGCCAGGAAATGGCCATGTTGGGTGGTCTATAGGAGCTTAAAGGTGGTTTAGGGGCTAAGAAGGAGACAGGCTGTTGTTCTGCTTTTGTGAAACTTTACAATAGGTCTGCCAATGCAAGTTCTTCAGCCTGTAGTCTCAAAGAGAAATGAAGGATATTTATTTCAAAACATCTCATCTGAATTGGGAAGGGACTTCTTCTGGAGACAAATTTGGCAAGGATAGAAGGGAAAGAAGGTCAGTTTCTTAAGTTGTCAATCACTTACTAAGACAGGAACAGGCAGACTCTATTCTGCTTTTAGGTTAATTTTGGATTAAGTTGCTTTGCTTCCCTTTACCATATTTTATAGCTGTGCATTACAACTGACCAATTTCTTGGCTAACAAATGCAAATGAGGAAAGGGATTTTAAAAAAGGGTAAAGGGAATAGATCTGGCCTAGATTCTGCTTGTGGGACATTGGACAGTGGAGTGTTCACAGTAGTGTATCCTGACATTGTGACTGATGCCCTGCACAGCCCATCTCAGTACAATTGTGTAGATCTGAAGAAAACAGAAAATAAAATAGAAAAAAGGAGAGGTGTGTTTTGAGGAAAAAGTTGAATGAAGTGAAAGAAGAGGCTATTCTCTGCTTCTCCTGGTAGATTCCTGCAGACTCAGGTACCAGCTGGCTTCCTATTTGTTTATATTCCCTAATATCTCCCAACCCCCCAGAGTTCATGGTTTAAATTATTGATAGTGTGAAGCAGCAGTCTGCAGACAGTTTGAGCTGAAGTGGGAGGAGGGGGAAGCTGTGCATGCAAAATTTTTCTTGTATTCACATCATTCTGAAATTGTCTCAAGGAAGATTTTAAAAAAATAAAATAAAAAAACTCCATTGGTCCCAGAGTAAATTGTGTGCCATAAAAAGCACCTTGTCTTGTAAAAGCCTATCAGTGCAGCACCTTTGACACAGAAAACTTTTGGGGGAAGGTGATAAAGCAATAAATGCTTCCAGTTCAATCATTTTTCATTTTCTCTTCCTTAGCATTTAAAACCCTGCTTCATATAGAAACTGTGTACTACATCACAGTCAATCATTGAGAAAAGACATGGCGTTTGAAAGGTTCCAGGAGAAAAAGCAGGGTTGGCTGCCGAATATTTTCATATGGAAAGTACAGAGGATTGAGAGAGAGAGAGGCAATAACAACCTGATCCATAGCCCATTTCAATCCAAGCACTAGGTTTTTAGCTGATTCAGTTTCATTACCTTGAGGAATACTAAATTCCTAATACAGTACTACAGGCTAATTTGAACATAGTCTAATCCTGCAGTCAAATTCAGCTGAGTCCACTAGGACTTCTAAGGAAAATGGCAAGAGGGTTGTGGCACAAGGCTTTAAATGACTATAAATAACAACAGTTTACAAGCAATTGATTTGTTATTTGCCTTTAAAATAGAATGTGGCTGCAGTTTTTCAGCTGAGTTGGCACCCCTCCCTGAAACTGCTTTGCTTCAAGTACATTTTAAGAAGAAAATTAATGCTTTTAGTTCTCTGCTTTTTTAAAAAAACAAAACAAAACCCCAAAACAGAAGTGTCAGCACAACTAGTGCTGAACTGATGACACCTTCCTTACCTGGAGGAGCTGAAATCCAGCCCTTAATGAAAGCTTCCTTAATCTTTTGACAATTGAAGTGGGGAGCAAGGAGCTCTTCTAAGTTACAGACACTAGAAAGAATGAAGGAGGTGCTTATTATCCTCTCCTGAAATGTGAGCAAGTGTTAAGTGTGTATCTATATTACCACTTGTTTTTCTGGATTTATTACCTACTGCAGACATTAACTTTTTGCTTGAAGTTTCATAGATACTGAGTCAACTGATTATAGTAAATTTACTTAACATGCACAGCAGGTGTTATTTTTCTTTTGTGTGTTTTGGGTTGCTATATAGGCCATGTATCTCACAGCCTTTCAAGGATAAATGATCCAGTACTCTTGAAATGTTTTACATTACAACTCGATACACACACACACACACACACACACACACACACACTTATATTGGCTACCCCCAGGTTGTGGAATTCCCTCTTACAGGTTGTTTGGTTTGCCTCTTCTCTGCTCTCTTTCTATTAGTGGGCAGCAAACTTTTTATTTAGGCAGGCTTTTGGCTCTTAATTCATGTGGCAGAAAGGGTTTTTAATGAGGTGGACTGTGAATTTATCTTTTTTATTATGTTTGAAACTGTTTTAACCTTGCATTTTTAAATATAATTGTTTACTCATTTTAAAACTTTTGTATTAGTAGGTTTCTTTTTAGCTATACTTTATTTCAGTTTGTTTTAAGCTGCTTTGGGTCCATGTGCTGAGAACTTTAAGCAAAAAATCAAATCAGATCCCTATTGGCTGTGGTGGTTTGGGCTGATGGTAATTATTCAAAATATCTAGAGGCACACATTTCCATACTTTTAAAAATATTTATTTATTATTTTATTTATTTCATTTTTATGCTGTCTTTCTTCCAGAACAGAACTCAAGGCGACTCACAGGGAGTTCCAGAGGGTGGGAACAGCCACCAAGAAGGCTCTCTTCCATGTCCTCACTAAGCAAGCCTGTGATGGTGGCAGGACTGAGAGAAAGCCTTTCCCTGAAGATCCTAGTTCTTTGACAGGTTCATATGGAAATATAGTCTCTCAAATAGTCTGGACTAGTCTATGTAGAGCTTTATAGTTTAGAACCAGCACTTTGAATTACGCCTGGAAACAAACCGTAAGCCAGTGAAGCTGTTTCAACAAGGGAATTCTATGGTCCCTATAACTGGCCCTGGTCAGCATTCTAGCTGTAGCATTTTGAACCCATTGAAGTTTCCAAACAGTTTCCAAAGGCAGCCCCACGTAGAGTGCATTAGAATAGTCCAAATGGGATGTAATCAAGGCATGTGTCACTATAGTCAGATCTGACATCTCAAGAAATGGCTGCAGCTGGTGCACTAGTTTTAACTGTGCAAATGCACTCCTGGCCACTGCTGACATCTGGGCATCCAGGCTGAGGGCTGAGTCCAGGAGCACACCCAAGCTGCGAACCTGAGATTTCAGGTGGAGTGTAACCCTATCCAATACAAGCAATGTCTCTATTCCTTGATCTGCTTTGTGACTGAGCAGGAGCAGCTCTGTCTTGTCTGGATTAAGTTTGAATTTGTTTGCCTTCATTCAGCCCATTACTGACAGCAGACACTGGTTCAGTACAGCGACAGCTTCCTTAGAATGAGATGGAAAGGAGAAACAGAGTGGGGTGTCATCAGCATGCTTGTGACACTGCACCCCAAAACTCTGGATGATCTTGACAAAACAGGACCTTGAGGGACCCCACAGATCAACGGCCAAGGAGTTGAACAGGAGTCCTCCAACACCACCTTCTGAGTTTGCCCCTCCAAGAAAGACTGGAACCACTGCATAACAGTGCCCCCAAGTCCCATCCCAGAGAGGCATCCCAGAAGGATGCCATGGTAGATATTGAAAGCCACTGAGAGATCTAGCAGGACCAACAGAGACATGCTCCCCCTGTCCAGTTCCCTGCAGAGGTCATCCACCAAGGTGACCATAGCCAGTCCTCAAGCCAGATTGAAATGGATCTAGATAATCCATTTCATCCAGAAATCCCTGGAGCTGGGAGGCCACCACTCACTCCAGGACCTTGACCAAGAATGGAATATTAGAAACTGGCAGATGATTATTCAAGGGAGGCCTTTTTCAGTAACAGCCTTATTACTGCCCCCTTTAGGCAGGATGTAAATCTCCCTTGCTGCAGTGAGGCATTCAGCGCTCCCCTTACCCACTCAGCCAGACTCCCTCTAGCTGCTTTCAGAAGCAAGGAAGGGCAAGGATACAGTATGACTATGGTTGTCCTCACTTCACCAAGATTCCTGCCCACATCCTCAGGCTGTACAAATTGAAATATACTGGAAAACACAGGACAAGCAGGCACCAAGATTACATTCACTAGACCTGTGTCAAATACAGCATTCAAGTCAGAGTGGATCTGAGCATTTTTGCCTGTAAAGTATCTTGCAAATTCTTTACAGTAAGATATTGAATGGTCTTTATTCCCTTTATGTGAGCTAGAGTGTAAAAGGCCCCAAACCAACTCAAGTGATGTATAGTCAGTAGGCATGGAAAAAAAGCACCCTTGTATTATATTCAACAATGTCAGTATAAGTAAACTGCATCTCCCAAGATATGTTGCAAGGAGAAATGCTTGTCTTCTCTATCATTCACATGTTTTGTAAGGCTTAGAAGGTATTTCAGAAAAAATAAATTATGCATGAAACAGTATCTACATTTTGAAAAGTGAATTAATAACCCTGCTTTAGTCAATAGGGGAAATATCTATATGGGGTAAATTATATGAATAAATGGACACATTAGGAAATGTGTAAAGAATTGTTCATGATTTTCCATGTGGGAAGAAGCTAAAATAATATCCCAATCCACTACAAAACAAAAACAGGAAGAAAATGAAAGTGGGATTTGGAGAAACATAATATAATCAAGACTCATGTCCCTGTTGTTTCTTAAATACTGACATGAGGTGAGAATGTGATAATGCCAGGCTTATCAGTGTGATCATTATGTGTTCATACAGAGAAGTTGGAAACAGGCTCTACATGTTGACTCACCTCCATTGCAACTGAAACAACAAAGCCGTGGACATTTTGGTGCCCTTTGAAGAGTGATTCTGTCCTCAAACTACCACAGCTGATGCTGGCACAAACATGTAAGAGACCCGCTGGGTCAAAATCAAGGTCCTTTTTGTCCAAAACCCTGTTTCCAAGAGACGTCATGCCAACCAAATGCCTCTAGTAGCCTTATATGAAGGACATGAAGTGAATGACCTTCTCCTACAGCTGCTCACCAGTAACACAGATTGAGTGGCAAACTGTCTTTGGGCATGTAGCTATCATAGCTAGCAGATATCCATTAACCTATCTTCTATGATTACATAATCCCCCAATTCACTGCCAATAAATAAATTCTGAATCTGCTTCCAATCAGTGCTTAATGTATGTGGTCAATTTCAAACTCTCAAGCCCAGACTAGGGATGCACGGATCTGTCCAGATTTGTTTTTATCAGTTTCTCATTTCTCCAGCCTTATGCTTTGTTCATTCTGAACAGAGAATATTTAAATTAAAAATACTGTATCAAAATTCTTGTGGTTTTTGTGCACACTTCCTATAATATACCGGTAGCTTTTTTGTGCAGTTTTGCTGATATGAATTTTTTCAAGATGTTTTCTTATTAACATTCATTTCAATATTAGGCCAACATGTTTTTTCCCCTGTCAATATGGTAAATAGCTTGTACGTTGATGAAAAATATTTTTAATGTTATTTTCATTAAAATATACAATTTTGCAAATGCGTCCCCTAATATCTGCCTTTTTTTCCATTATTTTTAAATTGGAGACCACCATTCCAAAATCCAGACAAGTATAAATTTTGACAAATAAATTAGGTTTGATTTGTGTTGATTTTGGCAGTACAAAACTAGGGGGCATCTGTAAAAATAGGTAAACTAAATGAATTACACTCTTGTCCCTACTCCAGGCTCCAGAAATATGCCTTGGAGCTACAATGGATGTGAGGAGGAAGTAACCATGTAGACAGAACTATCTGTAGTATCCATGTGATCATTGTAAACCCTGGTGGCTGAGACTTCCATGTCAGTGGAGTTGTGACCTCCATCTTTGTTTTTGGCTGAAACTGAAATGAGCTATCCAAGGTTCTGAAATCTAGCTTCAACCTAGGTTCAGCACCATGGACAGTTCCTTTAAAGTTTGAACTAAGTAGATTCACTTTCCCACTGACAGAGAAGACACTAGGCTGGCACTGAATGTGTGTTCCACCTCTGATAATCACCCTCTTCATGATCTAGCATCACCTTGCTGTGAATTGAGAAGGCTGCATTGGCCTCATATGGGACCTTGGAGGGTGACATGATAGTCATGTTTAATTATTTGAACAGAAGTTATATTGAAGAAGGAACAAGTTTATTTGTTATTGCTCTGGAGACTAAGAGACCAAGCAATGGGTTCAAACTACCAGGAAAGATATTCCACATAAACATTAGGAAGAACTTCCTCATGGTAAGAGCTTTAGCCAGTGGAAAATGCTGCTTCAGAGTGTGGTGAAGTCTCCTTCTTTGGAGATGTTTAACAGAAGCTGGATGGCCATCTATTGAGAGTACTTTGTGTATTTCTGCATGGCAGAGGGCTGGACTGGATGGCCCTTGTGGTTTCTTCCAACTATATGATTCTAGGGCTGCTCACAGTCCTGTGTAATTTTTAATTTTTAAAAAGAATTTATTTTTCATTAAAAATCCCCTCCCCTATGCTTTTCAGGGGTCATAAGGGAGACTTTCAATATATGGTCTCTCCAGGCTGTGTTAAGCACAAGAGTGGTCATTCTTCTACTAAAAAAATGGGGGATGAAGGCATTTTTATTTTTTAAAAATGGGTGTGTAAGATGACCACTTAGGGCCTCAAAGCAGAATGTGGACTGGGCAGAGGCTGCATGTTATTCACACCTAATGCACAGTTTTAAAACATAGTTCTGTTTAAACAATGAAGATGCCATTTGCTTTATAGCAACTTTGCAAAACCAGAGCCCTCCTGGGGATTTAAAGGAGCCCTTTGAATAAAACAATGCCAAATTAAAATTTAAATATGATAAAAGATGTACACTGATTATCATATTTTACAGAGAAAGCTATTCAAGTGGCATTATCGTTCCTGTATATTTTATGAAAAAAAGGAAAAGAGGCAAGGCACTGGCATATTTTCGAAGTGCAGCATGGTGCTTAATAGAATCTTTTAAAAAAAAAAGAAGAAAGGAGAGAAAGCATTTGGTGTGAAATATTTTTTCTTAGTCAGTTGGGTTATTGAAGTGTTTCATTGTAGGAATCTTTTACCCAATTTTTCCTCTCCCGCAACGAACAACATTCACAGCTGCAAATATGAAATGCTTCAGTCCTGAAAAAGAAAGTGACAAATATTCATTACATTCCTATGAAACACAAGCAGCTTATTAAGGGCAGCATAAGACATTTTGTTTATTTTGTGTATTCTCCATTTTAAGGGAAAGGTGGGATATGAAGTGTGTGTGTGTGTGTGTGTGTGTGTGTCTACCCTATTCTTCATGTCTCAGGCTGTTGTACAATAGAAACAATTCAAAACACTTCCAGATTAAACATAGAATTGAATTTTGTGGGCTGAATGCACCTAATTTAAACATTATTGAAACTTCTGGTCACTGTGGCATGTCCTTTTTAAACGTCCTTTTTTTTTTTTTTTTTGGCAGGGTGGGGGATTCATTTCGTAATATTATTCTAGCAGTGTGACCATTTAAGAGATGATAACAAAATAGTGTTTCCTGCCAGGCTGCTATTTTTATGCCTTTTGTAAATGAAACTCTGCAGTAGCCAATCTTAGTGGCAGGGATGAAGGGATATTAAAATTCCTACTTTCTGTTGCAACTATGAAGAATCAAACATGATATTATGGCTGGGAAGGCAGATAGGAGGACAAAATAATGACAAAATCCTCTTTTAAAAGTCCACTGAAAATCTATTTCCTAAATAGAGAAAATACTTATTTGGTCTAAAAATGTGTACTTGTCCTTAACCCTCTGCTTATGCTTTTATTTTCATAATAAACATTGTATCAGCAAGACTTGGATTTAGTTTTGATGATTCTGTTTTACTTAGGAGAGAAATCTTACCGGTTTCCCTCCATGAGGTAATGCTATAATAAAAACAATCATCTTTAAGCGAACTAAGGCAACACAATACATTTGTTTAGACAGCAGGTTTCAATACACAGGTTGTTAAGCCCAGAGAGAAGTAGGTAGCATGTTCAGGAGGACTGTGATTGCAGATCTGGCATTTCAAATGGAGGTAAAAATAAAGATCGAAAGACGATTGACAATGTTTGGAAAAAGGTTGAAAAACATGTTTCATGAGTGTTGAGAAACCCTCACAAGAGGAATCTTGATCAATGACATTCTTCAATATCCAGGACTTATCCTGCACAAAATTCACATGAACTTAGAAGAAGTGTCTTTTTGCACTGCTAACAGAATTCAAATTTTTATCTTCTGCACTTTGGAATGCTGTATTCCTACTGCCACATGGCCAAGAGGAAGGACCCATTTGCATAGATATCCCTCCAAAGAACAATACTCCAACAACACCTTGAGAAAATTCAAGCCTGTGAACACTGTACTTGTATAATTTTTTTCTTCTATATGATTCTTAACACTGATGAAGAAGCCAGTGGAGCTTCAAAAGCTTCCATCATGTATTTTGTACATTTTGATTGGCCAATTAAAGACAAAATCACTGTTCTGTGGAATTTGGTTGTTATTGTACTATGTTATATGGCCAACAAAGCTACCCCTGAATAAAATTCACATGTGGTTGTGAAATGCCATTTTCTGCACCGGAAATAGCATTTCCTACATGGAAAATAATATTTCAACGCAGAAATATTAATTCCTGTGCAGAAAATGCTGTTTTCATGGCAGAAAATGCTATAATTGGGGATTTTGTTTTCTGTGTAAAATTTGAACATGGTTGATTTGAATAGAAAACAGCACTTTCTGTGCAATTCTTTGGAATTTACATTATTCATATTCAAGATGGAAATAATCTGAAATTCTGAAAAATGAATATGAGAAAACACAAACATAGCAGTCACCCATCAAGGTGGAGAGACTTGTGTACTTAGATGTCCATGTTGAATTAGGGTTTAAACCTCTCTGTCTCTCTCTTTGCTTTTTCTGGGTGGCTCTGCATCTTTACCTCTGATACAGCAAGTAGGTATAACATAAACTTTTCCTTGGAGGGAAGAGATGTAGCTGGTGTGAAGGGGGGGGGGGATTTCAGTTTTCACAAAAGTTGCTAAAATTGAAGAGGCAAAGAACTCAAGACTTTTTAAAAAACATTCAGAGATAGGACAAATCAAAACTGACATATTTCCCCATCACTGGCAACTTACAACAAAACTGAAGCATGTAACACAAAATGCAGTTAAGAACTGTTTTAAATGAGGACAACACTTCCTACAATTGTTGTTGTGTTTCTTCAAGCAATTTCCAGTTTATGACAATGAAAAAGTGACCCTGTCATGGGAGTTCCTTAGCAAAAATAATGATTTGAGGCTGAGAGAGTGTGATTTGCCCAAGGTCTGTCTGTTTCCATGACTGAACAGGTGGGTTTAAACTAGTAGTGGGTGATGACTTCCATATTAACAAGGCACTGAATTTTCTCTGGGATTTAGCTTAGAAAATCCATCTAAGATGCTGATTATAGGAGAAGGTTTAGCACTTTGAATAGTTCCATTTTTAAACAATAACAACACTGGATTATTAAAGTATTTTTTAAAAAATATAAAACATGAAATAAAAATAAAGAAGTGAAAATGTAAATAGGTATTGAGCATACACATTACTATAAGGTGACTATGTTTCCCAAAATACATTTTCTTGAAATTAATGTCTATAAAGTAGGAAGATCTTCTTGCAATGGATGGTGAAATTCCAACCTTGAAGTGTAAATCTTTGGATAACAGTAAAAACAAGCAGGATTTGACAGCACTGAACCTCAGTTAAATTCCACATCAAAGGAATATAATTCAAAAGTGTGTGTACATGTAGAAATACCTAGAATTTTTCTAATACAGAATCAATCCATTGTGGCACATCCCACCAAAAAGGGGTAATCCCTGAACATGCCTACATCCTATGCCACAAAGGAGCATTTTGTCATGCTCTTAAACCAAAAATAAGAAACAATACTCTTGTTTGCCCAGTGTCTGCTGTTTCAGGGTTTTTTTATGTGGATGTTCTTCATGCAGCAAACAAGGTATTGTCAACAAATATTGATCCAATAAAAATGTCAACACCTTTTACCACTTTTATCTTCCTCATACTCTGGGACCAATAGCACTTCAAACAAAGATGCTGCCTAGTGTTTAATTCTTTCAAGTGCACTTTGTGCTGCTCTGTACTGGCACTCTGAGGTTACTATAGTCATCCATGTCCTTGCCCTAGTTCTGGATTCCTGCAGTTCACTGATTGCAGTTTCTTTCTGCTAGCAACACAAGTGAGCACACACATAAACACACTGACTGCTCTCATCAGCCACAATTGTTTTCATTCCCAAAGGACGAGGTTCATGCATAGAGCTGTCATCATTTGTTGATCTTTGCTTCACCCGATCACCGAAAGTCTGCTGGCTCAAAGAAGCCTAAAGTTGCCTTAACATAGGGTCTATATATAAAACCATTCTTAGCACTGGAATAATGTGTAGATCAGCTTAAAAGTAATTCCACTGAGCTCAGTGGGACTTACTTCAAGTCTGATAATTAAGTATAGGATTTCCGTACAAAGAGAGTTATATCCTTGCATTTGTGTCCTAGTCATTTCCCTGTTTATTCCTTCCTATATTTCTACCCATGTTTCCTATCCTTGTGGGAGGGATGTTTCAACCCATATATTTGAAGCACCAAATACATCAGAGTGGACAAAGAGTGACCACTCTTTGCATTCAGCTCCCAGTATTCCAACTACATTCTGGGAAGGATGTCTGGAATAATGTTGATGGCACATAATGTTCTCTGTGTACAGAGATATTCAGCACCTCCATCTGAAAGGATCTTCTGTGAATGCAAATGTTATCTACTTTCCCACTGGCTGGGTACTCCCTAGAACTATTTAGTGGTTAGGGAAGACCAGGGGAAGCCAGTCAGTGCCTGGCTGTAATCCTACAGTTGGATGCACAAGCAAGTAGACACCATCCTGGAACTTCTGGGGACCTTTGAAGGAATTCTGAGAGATCTAAAATGATGCCCAGCTACAGAAAAATAACTAGGTGCTACCTATCTTTCTCCTGTACTCTCTGGTCCCACTACCAGGTAGTGATGGGCTGGAACAAATAGTACACAGTGAAATGAATCTGTAGGTGAGTGACAGCTACAGAGTTTGGATGTATGTTGAAACGACACTACCTGCCCTTAAAACTCTTTTTATGGTTGTGTTGGCAAATATTTAAATAGGGTTGGGATTTATTAGAAAAACAGAATGATTTGTGCTTCTGGAAAGTATCACAAAACAAAAGTGGCACTTCATTTTTCAGCAACAACTCTTTGACCTGCTTTCCTACAGGACAACCATTCTTTGAAAAGTGTAGTCTTGGATGTGCTCCTAATTGCACAAAATTGCATGTTTTCCCTCTTTCTCTTCTTGCACGCTTATTCTGCCTTGTAAAGATTTGGCTTCCATGTTCATGGCTTGAAAAATATGGCTGAAAAATATGGGGTTTTGTACAATGTCCTAGAGTAGGGTGGGGTGGGGATAATTTGGCACAGAATTGTATGCTAAAGCCTCAATGAAATCAGGGATGCTGCAAGACATCTGCTACTCTAAAATCTAGGGTTTTTTTTTTTTTTTACAGGTGCATACTATGATGTGTACTAGGCAGACTACTATTGTTATGTTTAATTGTCTTGTAGAAAGGACTGTATTATGGTGACAGAGCATGTGGTTTGCAAGCAGAACATCACAACTTCAAACACTGTTATCTCCAAGTATATCTGTGTCAGGAAAAACTCCAGTTTTGAATCCTGAAGAACCAGAGCCAAAGTCAGTGTAGGCATTCTTGAACTAGATAGAACAATGATTTGGCTTGGTACATGCTAACTTCCTCTCACTAAAATCTTGTTTGACCCTGGTGTAGTGTAAAATTCTGCTAGCGTATTCATGCTGGAGGTCTGGCTGGTGATAGCTGTTTCTTCTCCTCCAGCTGTGCAACAATATCTAGATAGCAACGGGGCATATGCTACGGAACAGAGCTGTGTCTAGGGCTGCATCTACACTGAAGATATAATGCAGTTTGGCACTGCTTTAACTGCCCTTGTTCAATGTCATAGAATTCTAGGATTTGGAATTTTGTGAGATATTTAGACTTCTGGTGTCACAACAAACTATAAATCTCAGGATTGCATAGGATGGAGCCATAACAGTTATAGCAGTGTCAAACAGTATTAATTCTGCAGTGTGACAGCAACGTGGGGCCAGCTAGAGAAGCAGTACCTGTCACCCTTCTGATGTCCAGGAGAGTGCAGGCTAGTCTTTTTACTAGATCCCTCCTTGCACAATGCTTGAAAGGTATTTGAAAAGTCAAAATGCAAACTTATATCAGTAGAATTATCAATGAGGATTATAGCCACTGTCGTTTAAAAATACAGTATATTGGTATGCTATCAGTACAAACATCCACAGTAATTTTTTTATATATAACATAGCATACGTAACCTTTTAAAGATAATATATAGTGGCTCCAACAATTGTATTCTGAATAGGAAAACAATACGGATCTGGAGAAGGCATTTTCTAGACCAATAAACTCTAGAGACATTCTCTTCCCCCCTCCTTAGTCTCTTCTGTTGTACTTTATCTGACACCTTCTAAGCAACTGTGCTTGATGCTTAATGGATCGTACCTAATGACATTGTGTTAAGGGCTTAGTTTTTGGCGGTGAAACCTCAGAGCTTGGGGTACTTCTGACTTGGCATCCCTATTGCAATCTGTGATTTAGCTGGAGAGGGAAAGGTTAGGATTCATTTGGTTCAATTCATGATCTTTTGGTCATCACAGGCTGGTATAGTTTAATAATTAGGAAAGAGGGAAAACAGGCGAAATGAGTAGGTCTACTAAAGTTACTTGGAATCATGTAATGGAGAAAACTATCTGACAACCAGGTAGTCTCAGTGTTAACACACAATCAATCAGCAGTAATGTGGCTCTCTTCAGGGTTTTTTTTTGGGGGGGGGGAATTTCTGCTCAAAATATTTATTATTTATATTAATTGTGAGGTCTAACATTTATCATTTAAATTATAGATGACCTCAGGGGAGTTAGCGTGCTTCATTTTTAAATTGGCACTGCATTAAGAATAGGGTCTGGTACAAAAATTATTTTCATAGAAAATCAGTTATCTTCTGTTGGCCTGTGGAGAGAAAGGCAAAGCTTTCATGCAAGTATACTGTAGGTATGGGATGCATGCTTAGAATGGGGTAGCTGGCAAACTGCAAACAACTGGGAAGTAACAATTAACCACTGTAATTAGAATAGGGCTATAGGATCTCAGTTACCTCCAAGGATGGAAACTTCTTCCAGCAAAAGTGAGTGTCTCAGCTTTCACATACTGAATCAGGTCTAGCAGTATCTTCTTGCCCTGGAAAGGGCATGGCCAATATTCAGCAATGGGAAATGTATCATAAATTTCTGCACAGGCAGAATGATGACACATCTCTCTACCACCCCTCAATCTCAATTCTCCCTCCCTTTAGCTGCTGAAGGCCTCTCCAATATGGCCAATTCCTAGCAGATGGAGAGCACAAGGGGAGACAATGTGTCCAGCTATGTTTCTATAGTTGAATACTTAGGTATCCTTCCCAGGGGTCCACCAGACGTTCCTGGGATGATGTTATTGCTATGCACAGCTCTCTACTGGCCAGTGATGGAGGGACTGCAGTTGTCTTTTTAGTGGTAGTGGGAGTTTGGCAATTGTGTGGTTTGTGATTAGTGCAGGATTCCACAACAACAACAGTTACAGAAATGTAAATTGGATGTACATCTCTAAGTTAGTAATCACATGCTATTCCTTGACTCCTTAAATGATCCATGCTATCATGTCTGTGATGCCTTGCAGAAAATGGCACCCAGAAACCTCTTGGGCAATACCCTGTTTTCTGGTTAAGTCTTCAGGAGCCAGGTCTCTTTAAGAATACTCTGTATTTATGTTTGCAGAATGCAGCAGTCTTGTACAATGGGACTCTGGCAATAGAATGGGGGAAAGTACTCTGGGTGCTTGTAATAAAGCAAAAAGGAAAATAGATTTTTTATTTATTTAGGAAATCGATTAAAACGTTTAATCAGGTCCCTATAATAAATTCTAGAGGTCCCTAAAGCATATTTCCATGGATCAAAATCTATTCAGGCAACCATTAAGGATCCTTCAGCCTACCTCTGTCTAGGTTGGGAGAAGCACAAGCAACCTTTGAGTAAGGAGGAAGAAATTAAAGTCTAAGTATATCAATGAACAGATAGATCTAGCTCTAATCTGCACTACAGAAATAATGCAGTTTGACACTGCTTTAATTGCCAGGGCAGAATGCTGTGGAACCTGGGGTTTGGAGTTTGTTGTAGCACAAGAGCTCTCTGACAGAGAAAGCTAAATGTCTCACAAAACTACAAATCAGAGAATTATATAACATTGAGCTGTGGCAGTTAAAGCAGTGTAAAACTGCATTGATCCTACAATGCAGATTAGACCCTAGACATGACAGGAAACCACCACAGGACTATATGCCTACTGCCACCTATGTAGATTTCAGCATACTTGGTAAAACATTGATGTCTTAATTTCCAACCACAATGACAGCTTGCAGGGTGCAAGGGGGACAAGGCTACCAGTTCTGACCTTCTGGTTTCGAATTTCTTTATATTTCTCAGATGTTTAGTTTAGGGCTTTTTTTAAAACTGGATTGTGCAGATCCACTGTAGTTATTATTATTTCCTTGGAATGAAAACCTGCTTTAGAGTCCAGACAGGATCTTCTCTTCAAGGTTATTGTCTGACTCACTAGATATGGCTGTGACAAGCACACTTTGTTTATAGTGTTATGCCAAAAAATATATATGTTTATAGTATTATGCCAAATGAAAAGAAGATGGGTAATATTCAGACAGTACCAGTAGTATCCAGATACAATAAACTTAATTCTTAATTTTTGGGTAGTCAAGCTGAACCATATCTTGTGCTTAAGCAGATTGGTTCACAAAAAATGTAAACTATACTGGATGTGTTAATTTCATGTTTTACAAGACAAATACAAATATTATAATAAATTATATTGCTCCACGTAAATGAGGCAACAGTTTTTAATACATCATAGAAATGGCAGTACATATTGGATTCAGTCCCTATCGTAGTTGTCTACAGTCATCATAGCAGCCATTGTCTGTCCAGGACTCCTTTTCCCAGACTGCTTCTTAACCCTGCCTCTCTGCTATATTTCTTTACCAGCATGCCCTTTTATTTTTTTTTCTCTCTTTACATAATTTAGGCATTATAGCAATTTGATTTAGATGGGGGTGGGTTTAAAAGAAAGGAAAACATACTGCTTGGGAATTGCAGGGAGGATGATGGAGATGAGGAAAAAAATTGGATAGTCTAATGATAGGAATGCAGTCCAGACATTATCGTACACAAATCTAATGCTACAGCAACAATAATGGTAGCAACTGATGGGTAAAACCTGTCAATGAAAAGGTGTCTGATAGTCATGGATGAAGGACAGGACATCTACAGCTCAGCCACAGTGTTATCGTATAAGGTCTGGCTATAGATTCTACTTTTCAACCTTGAGTGATCATCTCCATACTCTGCATGCAACCTTTTGTGCATCTTTAGACCCTTTCCTACATTTTTCCTGTTTATAATATGTTTCATATCATTCTGAAGGTAATCAAATTTGGCACTAAGTAGGAAATTGTCAACACCTGAGGAAAAGCAGAAGGTAATTAGAAGGACCATCCAACCACATCCATCCTTCTTTGTGGATGAATTAAAACACACACACAAACACACACACACTGCATGTTGTAATGTCACATCTGTAGTTGATGAGAGATTCTTTTTAGCTGCCCATCCAAGATAACATAATGGAAGTGACAGATATTCAAAAACGATTGAAAACCTCAATATATTTGGATATGGAGGTAGACAAATTTGAGGAGATGATCTGTGTTAGTAGCAGTCAAAACATATCAGAGTATAAAACAACAACTGTGGCATTTTAGAGCTTGTAAGATTTCTTTTGGCATGAAATTCCACAGATGAGATTCTATTGAAGGAGTGATGGGTAGGTATATGCACCATGGACTGAAGGAATCTGGGGTTGATAAATGAAACAGGTTAAGAAGGTGAGAACATAAGATAAGAGGAAAGCAATATCCTTTGTTGCTAACACACACGCACACAAACTATTAATCAAAACAAATGTAGGGAAAATTTTCTTGAAATTCTTTATCAATGGTGTCTGGTAATCTTGTAAAGAGTTTTTAAAAATAAGAAACCATTATGTTCTTTGCAAATGTGAATGCTCTAACATACCTTTATGCATAAATCAGGGATATGACATAGGAGATTCATAAAGAGGATCATTTTAATGGTCTTGATTTGAGTTGAGATTGCATTATTCAAGGGTATTTTTTCCTTTTATTTGCATTTTCTTAATAGCTGCTGCTTGTCCTTTATGGTGGCTGTATGTTGTACCCTATAGCTCAAATGACAATATCAGACATGGTGAGAAACATTTTAGATGGTAATATGACATGGAGGAAAGGGTTAGCTTCTATATACATATTTCTTTTATTGCATTGAAATGCATTTAAATAAAAGCTATTACACATCTGATTTTTAGCAGCCTTAGTAAATAAGGAAATGTTTTCTATAAGACATATGGGTCACGATTTGGAAATAGTGAGCATTTTTTCCACATAAGGGCTCTCATATAAGGGAGCCAAAATCTGTCCCAGGAAAATTACTTCCATATTCTAGTCCACAGGGACAGTTTTTGCGGGTTGCATGCATTCAAGGTCCATTCTTTCCCTGCCCCTGTCCAGGGGTTGCCCAACTTCCATAGAAGAACTGGAGGCAGCAATCTTTGGCAGAGCTGGGGAGGAAGGCAGAAAAAGAAGCAAAAGAAGCAGATGGAGAGGTAGATCATGTGTCTTCAGATGGTTCTTGAGTTGTCATGGCAGTTACAGAGAATCAGTCAGCTATTTCTTCAATGATCTCACACACTTTTCCTCTATTAGCACTGTTTGCCCCAGACTGCATAACAGTGAGGAAAACTCACATCCTTCCTGCCCCCTCCACATCTCAACAATTTGATGGTTCCCCCCCCCCCCCCATGGTTATATTGGAGACAAGGACCAGTATGTTGTCCTGGGTTGATTATTTTATTAGGACTCCAGGAGAACAGTAATCAAATTCCTGCTTAGCCATGGAATTCCATAGGCCAACTTTGGGTAAATTAAATTATATTCATCCTAAAAGGAAGGCAGTTAAAAACCTTGTCTGGATAAATCTTGCCAAAAATATTCCTATAATTGGTTAGCTATAAGTCATACCCAGCTTGAAAGCACATAAAAATAACTATGTTGGACACGCTCTGTCTGGCTCTCCCTGCCCTATTTTTGATATCTGGATCTCCAGGCCATTATGAGTCACTTCATATTGTGCTGTTCTTGACCAATCAGTCTATTGCCCAATCTGATCCAATCCAGAGCTGGAATAAAATCAACCTGAATGTTAGCAATCAGAATTTACATTAATGGATTGTATAGGCCTACTAATTTTGGTTACCCCACATCCTGAAATCAGACATGATTTTAATTTTTTTTAAATGGGTAAAATATAGTTTAAATTAAAAACAAAACTAAAGAAAGAAAAGTATAATGAGAAATTAATCAGACATAGCTGTATAATATTTATTTTGTAAAAGAGAAAAAAGTTGGTTTTCAAACTTTTTTTGTGTGTTACTGGATAATACTGTATATACTCATGTATAAGTCTGGAAATTTAGGTTTAAAAATTGACCCAAAAACCCTGGAGTTGACTTTTTCATGCGTCAATGTAAGTACTGTATTTTAACTCATATTATATATAAATATATGGTGAAACTCTTAACTTTTACCCTTGACTTATCCATGGATCATATCAAAATCTATAATTTTGGCCCCAAAACCTGCCCATGACTTTTATATGAGTATATATGGTAACTAAAATCATAGTAATAATAATAATAATAATAATAATAATAATAATAATTACATCTTTATTTCTAGCCCGCTCCTCTGTAGAGCACAATTGGAGCGGGGTACAGCAAATTAAAATATACAGATTAAAATACTTCATCAACCCATTCCCAACCACCCACCCCTTAAAAATAAATTAAATTAGCAATAGTTTAAAACCATAACAACATTAAAAACATAATACATCCTCATAGATCGTAGATGAGGGTAAAAATAGCACCAAGCAAGGGGTCAAAATAGGTCCCGTTTTGGAGCCGGGATCTAGGAGGTTTCAGGGAAGGCTTGCTGGAAGAGATGCGTCTTCAGAGCTTTTTTAAAGCAGTCAAGAGATGTTATAAGACACATCTCATCTGGCAGTCCATTCCAAAGCTTGGGTGCAGTAGCTGAAAAAGTCCTCTGGGAGGTCTGCGACAGCTGAGTTTTCACAAGCTGTAGCAGATTCCTCCCAGAGGATCGAAGTGTGCAGGGGGGGGGGAGTTTCAAACGGGGAGAGCAGTCCCTAAGATAAGATGGACCCAAGCCATGTAGGGCTTTAAAGGTTAGGACCAATACCTTGTACTGCGCCTGGAAACTAATCTGCAGCCAGTGGAGAGCCTTGAGCACCCGTGTTATGTGTTCTCTCCTTGATGTTCCAGTTACAAGCCTGGCTGCCATATTTTGTACCAGTTGAAGTTTCTGAGTTAAGCAGAAAGGTAGCCCCATGTATAATAAAGTTATTATTTCAAGTTTTCCAATTTGGTAACAAATATATAAGAAATATATTCCCCATTCTGAATTATTGAAGTAAGCTAGACAAGGGATTCCAGGCTCAGATATGCCTCAAGGAATAAATATATGACTTGGACCATGCTGTAAACATTTCTACTCAGAAATAAATGTGATTTTTCTTTATTGTTTTGTTTTGTTTATTTGTTTTAACATCACAGCTCATGCCTCTCTGGTTTCTTCATTGCTTTCAAGTATTAGCTATGCTTGGTAGACTGTACAGTTAAATTGTTCTGCTTTAGTTCTAAAACACCTTGAGAGTTGAAATAATCAAGACCTGTCAAACTGGAAGCTGATTTTGTTTCTTACCTGCTGCGTCTGTTTTGACATAACAGAACATCTTGGTTTAAGCCATCATCCATGCCAATCATCCATCATACTGTTACATATAATACTTAACAACAATTTCCAGTGAGATAAGTAAGTGGCAATTTCAATAGGTATCTTAATAAAGGTATTTTCTTCACTTCCTTAAAATTATAGACTTGTTGCTATAGTGACTTAAATACTTTATACATATTCTAGAGATGTCTTATTGTACAGAGAAATTTTATTTTTATTTTATTGTACAGAGGAAAAATATTTTATGATGCCTTCAGCTGGGAACAAAAACACACACACACACATTTGTGTTTTTTTTTAAAAAAGCAATATATGGCAAAGCTTTAATCTTGAAGAGAGTTCAGTGTAGCTTTGATAAGAAGAGTTTCATTAAGAACAATCTGTCAAATTTGATTTCACTTGGATTCAAACTTCAAGTTTCTATCCCAAATATGTGACTTGCATTTTTTGCAAATATTCAAAGAATGATTTGAAATTAAAATTTCACCTATCTTCACAGGTTACAGCTATCCCCAACACAGAGAAGAATATGTATTTTTTGTTGTTTGTTGTGTGACTTGAAGTCATCTGCAACTTCTGGCAAGCTGAAGGGGAAACTATAATGGTGTTTTCCTGGCAAGATTTGTTGAGGCAGTGTTTTTTTCCATTGCCTTTTGTTGAGTCTTGCCCAAGGTAATCCTGTGGGTTTCCATTCAAAACCTGGTCTCTCTGACTTCTAGTCTAACATTCAAACCACTGCACCACATTGGATCTTAGACAATGTTTTGTTGCCCATGACTATATTTAAGTATTAAAGTTGAGACATCCTTCAAGAAAAGGAGGTTGTAATCCCACTTCAGCCCTTCTATGACTGAACACACAGAGATTTAAAGACAGACGTTTCAAAATCAAGCACTGTTAATCTGCAGTTTGACACCCACTTCATGTGGGAGTAAGACTGGTTGAATTTATTTGTAGGGATGTATGAGGCTGTGTTTTAAATGATCTGGCTGATACAGATAAATGGAATAATTTATCGTGGTGTTACACAGCACTGTAAAGTGACATTGGTGTACTATTGATCATTTAGTAGCAGAATTCAGAAGGTCCTTTATGACACTTATCTAACCTTCCAAACTGATTTTCTTTATTCTTTATACCTGTGATGTTCTGTTTAGTTGTCAAAGTCACAAGGTATGATGATGCATAATAGGATGCACTAGAATCAGGAAATAACACAGTCCACAAATATATGGTCTCTTATGATGATAAAAAATGGTTTTCTCTCTTCTCTGTTATTTATATTTACAAACTTGGTTTTTCCAACCCAGAAGCATTCAAGATGCAATATAACACTCAAGAATAATATTGTCAAGGGGGGGGGGCAAAGTCATTCTTTAGATCAGATGTTATAGAGCATAGATTCTTGAAGTGAATAAATTGATAATTTGGATTAATCTAGAATATTTGTACAGTGTTTCACATAGCATTTTTTTTTTTTTTGGCCACATAATACTAATTGGTCTACTCTAAGTAAAACTAAATCTCAGTGTACCTTTGATTAATGACCTGCAAAGTTTGCAATTTTCTTCAATGAATGCATCCTTTAAAATATTATATAAAGATACAGCAGTAGATGTTTTAGTTTTAAAAAAATGACAACCCCCCCCCCCCCCAAAAAAGTGGGTCCATTTATCCATGGGTCCATGTAAGTACTGTACTTTAACACTTATATAAATATAGATCTAGATATATATGTATAGGATCCATCTCCTTTCTCTGAGTAGAGTGGTAAAAGGCAAGATCTTAGTCCATCCCGGGAGGACCTAAAAGAAGCACTGACACCTTTAGTCTCTAATTCTTTTAAACCTTTAGAATGAGCACAGTCATGTCTGCCAAAATTTTGTAAGTTCTTTGACATAATTTTTCTTTTGCATCATTCATTACATCTCCTGTTAAATGCCCGTAAGTTTTACACTTGACATATCCACGGGTCATATCAAAATCCATAGTTTTGGCCCCACAACCTGCCTTTGACTTATACATGAGGTCAATTTATAGGATTTGCCAGCTAAGTGATTTGCTAACCTGAGTAGTGATTACTGTACATGCTCAACTATGGAGGTTATCAGACCTGCAAATCCTGGTGGGATAGATGCAGGACTGAAAAGTCAAAACCGGATGTGATTGTAAGCAGCCAAGGCTGGGCGTGTGCAAAGTGTCTGCAGCCCAGACCCCAGCTGCGGTTATCCAGCTGGATACTGGAACATGCCATTTTTGAAAAGCTCCTGGATAAGTGCAGCTGGGATCTAGGCAGTAGATGGGTTGCATTCTCCCAGCATTGGCTGTGTGTGATAACACCCACTTTTGATTTTTCAATCCTGTGTCTATCCTAGTAAGATTTGCAAGTCCGATAATCTCCATACTTGAGAATATGCAGTAATCACTACTCAAGTTAGCAAATCACTAAATTGGCAAATATTAGGCTGCACTGGCTGCATCTGCACTGCAGAAATAATGCAAATTGACACCTCTTTAACTTTCTTGGCTCCATCCTACAGAATTCTGGATTTTGCAGTTTGTGTGGCACTAGAGCTCTCTGATAGAGAAGGCTAAATATGTCACAAATCTACAAATCCCAGGTTTCTCTAGCATTGAATCTTGGCAGTTAAAGCAGTGTCAACTGCATGATTTTTGCAGTGGAGATGCAACCACAGTTGTACTCTGACCACCTTCTCTTTCTCTCTGTTCTGCTCTTTCTCTTTTGCTCTCCCACTCAGTCCTTACTCAGTCTCTGTCTCTCTATACCTTGGTTCCCATTCAGTCTTTTCCTCTCTACACCCTCCTTTCCCCTTTTTGAGGTTGTAGTAACCTCCCACCCAACCCTTCCCTGTAGCTTTTAACTATATTAAGACTTCAGAGGCCTTGAAGAGGAAAGGATTATGTACACTTGTCCTCTGGGCACCTAAATATCACAGGCCTTTCTTCAGTTTCATTTAATCTAGTCAGGGAAGATCGGGGATTTTTACCACCTAATGACAAGGCTACAAGCAGTTTTCACATTAATACCACATTAAAAATAGGGTACAGATGCACATCCTAGGGTTCCCTTAATATCCAGACCTAGCTTCAGGTAACTGTCATCATTTCAGAGCTATGGTAGAAAAAGATGCACAAATACAGGCACAATTTTCTTATATTATTCTGGATTGTCACTCTTAATATCTGTCTAGTGGAAGCATTTTCACTTTCCCCATGGAAAAGTAAAGTCTATTTCCATCCTCTGATGTAGCAGAAAATTCAATTTGCTCTTTCTGTCATAGGCACATTTAGACTTCTATGTAATTGCATTTGCCTATTTTTGGAATCTAAGATGCTTATGATAAAGACAAACTAGTACACTTGATTGTTATCTCACTTTATTTATAGTATGGATAAGCTAATTAAAGAGAGGCAGTAGAAGAGAAAACTGAATTTGATGAAACACAGTAACATTGTTTACTCTCTTGCAGCAGAGATTACTGTGGGGGTAACACACATACACACACACACAGGATTTATTTAAAAACATTTATCTACTGCTCTTAATTCTGTTAGGATTCCAAGGAAAAGTACAAACTACTACTTGCAACTGGTCAGAATACAAATAATAATCAACCAGCAGCTAAATCCAATTAAAAAACCCCTGAAATTAAAGGAAATAAATCTCCTAAATATCAAATAATTTTAAATGGCTGTGCACTATAGGGTTGCATAAAATACCCTCTTATTTGTTGGGGAACAGTGCACCTCTGAAAACAGTGGTAGTGGCAGGCGTTGGCTTTCATGATAGTGGGACAGTGAATCTGCTCTACTTTATTCTGGCCTTTAAAAGAGCAATCCCTAAAAAAGGTTCAGTCACCTGGAGAGTAAACCTTTACAGTTCAGATTAAACTCAGCCTTTTTGTTTTTGGCACCCTCCATTACATCTACATGCAGACTTTTCACCCCCATTCAAGATATTTATTTATATGAATAAAAATATTTTGTTTATTTAGTGTGCATATTTTCATTTGCACATTCATGTGTATTTATACTTAACATGTTATAAGGGAATAACATTGTTCATATTAGAACAGTTTTATTTAAGTAAATTGGATATCTAAATCAATAAAACAGAAGAAGGCTAGGACTGGAAAGGGCAGAAACAGACAAGGTCATGAAGGGTAAAGGTATATCATTTAATATTAAAGCTGGATTAAAGGAAGAGGTGCAAGTTAGTACAATGAAATGGGCTCAAAATGTTGTCATAACATACAGTACAGATGTAATAATGGGAGAAAATTTATTTTGTGTTATTTTTGTAAGATGATATATCATTAGTATTTGACTTCAGAAAGAAGCCAATAGGACTTCTGTACAAAAGGACTGTTAATGTGTGTTGGAAATGTGACTAGTAAACTGGGACTTTTTATCATGGTAGACTTGAGAGAAAGTGAGAATGTTTTGCTATCAGACACTGTTTGATGCAGAAAATTCTTAAGATAAAGCTACTATCAAAACCAGATCTGTTTTTACTGGGCATGATGGAAGATAAGATCAAGAAGAAATGCAGAAAAATGCTTCAATATATGATTACTGTGACAAGTCTACTATATGTGCAGAAGTGGAAAGATATGTTAATTCCAACATATTCCAGCCCTCATGTTCAACGTATAAACTTTGTACAGCCCACCCTTCCCTTATGTGGGGGATCCATTCTGGACTCCCCCTCACGTAAGTGGAAAACTGTATGCTCATGCCCCACTGAAAACATTGAGGCGTGTGCACATGGCATGGTGTGGTGTGGCATAGTGCACACGCCATGGGCCCACACACCATTCATTAAATTGTACCACAGCTTCAGCATGAGCTGAAAGCCGCATAAGAGAAGCCTCCAAAGGGTGTGGGCTGACCGTATTATACAGATGGGCTGTGTGGTGAACTCCCAGTCTCTCAGTTCACCCACAACCTATTCTCCACTGAGGTACTAATATTTGGTAGTGTGTTTTAAATATTGAAACAGAGGCCAAGTAATATTTCAAAACATCAACAAAGTTTATTATAAAATATAAGAAATAAATTATATATTTAAATCCACATATATACAAATCATTAATGATTATTCTCATTAATGTCTTCTACAATTTTGCATGGTACATATGGGACAAAGTCACAAAATAATAATACTAATTCAATTACACAGGCATTCCTATCTCAAGTACACAGACCAAAATCTCCTGTTCCACAACTGGCTTGTCCTGAGTCCTTTCCTACTAGACTCCCTAAAGCCTATCTAACTCCCTGGACTATTAAAGACCCTTCTTGGTCACCAAAACTCCACTAAATTGTTCCCTCAGGAACCCTAAGAGCACACCCTCGCTTTGATGTGTCCCCTTCCCTCCAAAACCAAAACCCCACACCACTAAACATCTTTTTACTCTCTCTGCAAGGCTTTTCCACAGCCCCGCCCAGCCGGCTTCCCATTGGCTGGTCTCATGTTGCTCTGTGATTGGCTGATTGATCGGCCTGTTCACTACAGGCTGTATATCTACAGCTACGGTTACCTTATGAATCAGTGGGCAGGGATGTGGCCTTAAATTCTGTACAATACCTAGTGTAGAATTTGAAAAGGTCTAAGAAATAAATGGCTATAGATGCTTCAGGAGGAAAAAAGAAAAAAGTAAAAAGAAGTAAGTCTGCATACACTTAGGGCAGATTGCAACATTATCAATGCTCTGCTGTTTCAATTACATCTTTGTCCAAAGGAAGGTAGAGGCTTTATATACTACATCCTCAATATATGTTTATTAGTATAGTACATTAAGTAATCATTCATTAGTTTTCTTTCTTAATGCTAAGTACTAGAAAGATCTCTAAGCCATGTGCCTTCATTGGGCAAATCTGCAAATTTCCTTTTTCTTGTTGAAATAACTCCAGATCATCTCACATCATCTTTCACTGTCAGTGTTTGTTCCAGCATAAATGACTATTAGTTCCTCACTCTTCTTTGGAAGATCTGGCAAATTTACTGTAAAGTAATTTGTCCTGGCATATGAGAAGCCATGTTCTATCCTATTTATTTTATGTAGCTGACAGGCAGCTTGGTTCAGGTTCATTACTATGGAATCCCCACAAATCAGACTGTTTTCAAATCTTTTTTTATTTTGTTTTGAGATATGTATTACCTTCTGTAAGGCAAGGCAAATTGCTGGACACTAGCATAATATGCAGATTTGTTTTTGACATAATTGAATTATTTTTCTCTGCCTTGTCTCAGGCTGTATTTACATTGCAGAATTAATGCAATTTGACACCACTTGAACTGCCATGTCTCAATGCTGTGGAGTTTTGGGATTTATAGTTTAGTGAGATTTTTAGCCTTCTCTGGCAGAAAACTGGTTCCACAACAAGAAACTACAAATACCAGGATTCCATACGATGGCATTGTGACTGTTAAAGAAATGTCAGTTTTGCATTAATTCTGCAATGTAGCAACAGCCTAAGTCATAGATCAAATTGGAGACTGTAATTTAAAAAAAATCAGAAGTTGAGAGGTCCATTCACATTATTCATTATAGTACTGTTTTGCACTTTAACTGCCATGGTTCTGTCATATGGAGTTCTGGGAACTGTCAGTATAAAGAGAAGTATTTAGAATTCTCAGTCAGAGTGTTCTATTGCCTCACCAAACCACAATCCCCAGGATTCCATAGGATAAAACCATACCAGTTAAAGTAGTGTTATAATTCTGTAGTGTGATTGAACTCCAAGACATGGAAGAGCAGTTATTAAAGAACTAGATAGGGTCCTCAGCTGTCAAGACATATCATTAAATACCATAGTCAAAATCATTCATACCATACCATTTATTATTTTTATATCTGGTTGTGAAAGCAATTAAAATGGAATAATACTGCTATAGTTGTGTAATAACATTGGTACTCATGGCCAAAAAGGAATCTTGATAGACAGTTTATGACAACCCCACATATTTACGAATCATTAATGAGTCTTCTCATTAATGCTTTCTGCAAATTTTCAGGGTACATATGGGACAAAGTCATAAAATACAGATAGAAAAGCACACACAAAACAGTTATCTCAGCTTTTTGTTATGAGTTAATTATCAAACAGGCGGTAGCATAAATGCTGCATAAGTATAATTGGCTGCTGAAATGTCTTTTTCTTTTTCATTAGTCCCAATTTAGTGGAGAGCCTAAATGATGTTTTCTTGCTGGTATTCCCTCAGGGATGCTTTCTTATAAACTATGTAGCACAAGCTGGAAAATGAAAATCTTCATTAAATGACCACACAGCAGTTAGTAGGGCAGAATATGAAAAGGTGCCTTAAAAAAACAAAACTTCAAAGAACGAAACAAATCATAGCGATTAAATCACCATTCTTTGATACCACTGAAGTAAAATGACTTTCCCGATGACCAAGACATATAGGTAAGGAATTATTGCCCTTTCTAATTTTTTTTTTGAAGATCTGGATTACCCCCCCCCACCTCAAGATTTGCAGATTAACCCAGAAACCAATCAAATGGATCAAAGACCCCCAGATCTTTGTTCCATTTGATTAGTTTCTGGATTAATTTGTGCTCCATAGACTATTGTGCACACTGAGTACTATAACTCACATGAACTGGAACATCAATTTCACTTTGTAAAAGGAACATGCTTTTTCCTGTGTAAATATAGGTTAAATAAACTAGAAGTTGGCAATTCTGACAATTTTGTTTTCTCCCACATATGAATTTTGGTAATTTTGGTAAATTTTGATAAAGTATGAACTAATATAAATTCTTTTCAGTTCCTAGCAGAGATAATCAGATTGTCAATTTCCTTTTCTCCCACACATTCAAATCCTCCATGAAAATGGCAAATTCAAATCCTCACTGAAAATGACAAATTCATTTTTTTAAAAAAATGAAAGTCTCACTATTCCCTAAATCACTCCTACCAATTTAAATAATTATTTGATGCATCCAATGATGTACATTCTGGTCAATAAAAACTTATTACATTGTTATTTCAAAGTGCTACAGTGCTGTCATTTGTGCTGCACAAGTTAACATGGCTACCCATCCAGAATTTTGTAGCAGCCCCCAGATGAGTATATCTAATTTCCATTTTATACATGGTAGGTATACAACTCAAAACAGAGAGAGACAAGCAGAGACGTGTTACAATAAATGACTTTACACCATTGAGAGCACTCAATGAGAAAAATATATGAAAAATTTGTAAAATGGCAGGGCATTACTTTGAGAAACAAGTAATAGCAGTTTTGCACTGTGCATCTTGTTAAAAAACAAAACAAAACACAACAAGAGTGCCTGAGCACTCTTACACTTGAATGCTAAAACAGAGAAGTTACCAGTCTTTAATGCCTATAAATTTGCTGCATTTCTTTGTGGTCTAAAGGTGCTCATGGCAAGGAAATAAGAAATTGCAGAGAGAGGGAAGGAGGTATTTCTTTTTTTATTTAAGTGGACTGGATTGTAGGAAGGGAACTTGGGAACAGTGATTTCTCCCTTTCTTTTTCCCATCCCAGAAGGGGGTGGGGAAGTTCATTACTCTTCCTGCTGCTCTATCTGCCCCCACAGAAAAACCAAACCATTCCTGACAATGAGGGCTATAAAACACTCCTAACTCTTCTTGCAAATAGTGATGTGAACCACAAAACTCCATTTTCAATGTCTAGCCAGGAAGGATAGTTGGTAATTATATTTACAATGGAATTCCTTCTCCCCCTCCCCTCCTGCAGCCCAGTAGAGTAATTCATATTGTCTTGACTGAGGTTAACACAATTAAAATGGGGAATATCAAGTTATCTAGGTGATCCATTGGTAGTTGTGCATGTTGTTGATGTTTTGTGCCTTCAAGTCATTTCAAAACTTCAGGTGACTCTATCATGGGGTTTTCTTGGGAAGAAGGGTTTGCCATTGTCTTCCCCTGAGGCTGAGAGATTGTGACTTGCCCAAGGTCACCCAATAGGTTTCATGGCTGAACTGGGAATCAAAACCTGGTCTTCAGAGTCATATTCCAGCACTGAAACCACTACACTGCACTGGCTATTGTAACTGTGTATGTTTATGCATAATTTCAGGTGTATGCATATGTATACTTTTTATGATTTGAAACTATGCATTTTTTGGTGGTGACTGGAAAGGGCCACTCAGCTGTCTTTCCCTTCCATAGTGTCTAACACGAAAGGATGTCTTGTGCTTATCTTTAGAATGGAATTCCTCCTTCTTCTTTTCCCTCTCCCCTCCTGCAGTCCAGTAGAGTAATTCAAATTGCCTTGATTGAGATCCACACAATTAAGACAAATAGACAAGACAATGATATTTTTATTGCTAAAGCAAAAATAAAATAAAATAAAATAAAAATGTTCTAAACATCAAATTTCTCACTGAAAGTGCCCACCCAATTACTTCTTTTGCAGATGTAATATTTGTAAATACTCACACCTTGGTTGAGCCAAATTTCAAACTTCAATTTCAAACTTCAAACTTAAATACTTGAGAGTTGAGCATTCAGAAAACTCAAATCCCATACGCTTAACAATCAGGAACAAGCTTTTATTGCATCCCTACTGGAGAACCCACTTGCATAGCACACTTGACTTACTGTTGCTTGCAGTCATCATCATTAATGGACAGTACTTGCTTCAAAAAGCCAAACAAAGAAGCAAAAACACATTGATTTGATCACTCAGTAATGGCTGCTGTGGACCCCATTTTCTCTTGTTGTGCTGAGGCACAAGAGTGGCATGTCAACACATCTTTGCTTATTTCAGCTTGAAAACTAACAAAACGAGCAGTCAGTACAGGTCCTCAGGATGTGAAGGCTCTACCACCCTGAAGGAAATGCACCCCACCTCCCTTCAGCATTACAGATTCAAACTATCTTTTCCTTGTCCTCAGATTCCCTGGTGGGGCTAAAGATGATAACTGCCTCTTACATATCTTCTTCGTTCATCCATCCAACCCCTCATCCTTCCCTTCCTCTCAGCCTCTTTTTCTTGTGTAGGCTTTTCTTCTCTCTCTTTCTCTTTCATGTTCTGTCTACCAATTGTTATGAAAACACCCTTTGTGATGGAGTCACTGGGTGGACTTGGTTTCCTGATCGCCACTCATGGTTCAGGCTGACAGTGAGGGAGGAAGAAGTACATATAAGAGGCCAGAGTGAGTGATTGTGGGTCCAGTTGAAAGGGAGTTTAAGAGAGTTGAAAGTAGCTGAGGGAAGGTTTGAGTTCGTGGGAGGTTCTTGCGTAAGAATTCTAAGGAGATGTTCAGATAGGTAATCTGACTGGGCCTAGAGATGGTCAGAGAGGCTTTATGATGGGCCAGTAGAGAAACTGGAGAAAGAGACAAAGGGTCTCAATACAGTCAGAGAAGGATACTGACTTATATTAATCTAACCATACCACATTTGAACTATTCTACCTAAGCTACATTCTTGCTAAATGTTATTCAATAAAGTTAATGTTTATCTGTTATACCATAATCCTCTGCCTGAGTGAATTCTAAACCAAACATGTTACCTAAGATATTAAGCTTATAAGAACATGACACTAGGGACCCTAGCCCTTATACATTTAAGGAAAGTGTATAAATGGTGCATGTTGGGCAGGTGTCATTGACAAGGGTCCTTCGATAAGTGAGAGGTAACCTCAAGATATATGGTTGTGTCATATCCTTTTTCTCACCCGCCCCCCAGAAAAACTTGAAATATTGATTTGCTGGATTATGAGCATTTTCTATTGTGCATTAAATTCAGTAGACATAGAGGGCCAGCATGGTGTAATGGTCTGAGTGTTGGACAAGGACACTTTGAGAACAGGTTTCAAGTCCCAGCCTGGACATGGACACCCACTGTGTGACCCTGGGCAAGTCATATTCTCTCAGTTTCAGAGGGTGCCACTGACAAATCCCCTCTACACAAAACCTGCCAATAAAACCCTATGAGAGGTTTCACCTTAGGGTAGCCAGAAGTTGAAAACAACTTGAAGGCCCACTACAAAATTACATCAACAAACTTTTCAGACATGCCTAGATAGAATTGCCTTGTTGGTCTGTATTGCACTGGTGTCATTTTTCACAAAATCAGAGTTGGAAGGGTTAGGGTATCACCACCGCCATCCTTTGTCCCTTCATGGTGATAATGGGTAACATTATTATGATGCTTGGGATCAGGGTAGTTCTACAACTGCATTTTTAATTTAAAAGTTTTGTTTCAAATGACATTCCCATAATGAGAGCAGTTTCAATGGCTACTCATATGCATGCACTAAACTTGAAAATTGGTAAAATTAAAAAAGGATTGTTGGCACTAGAGATGGACTGGTACATATTTAATTGCAGGGACTTATCTTGAGAGTTCCCATAGCCAAATTCCCAAGGAGAGTCCAAAAGTGCAAGAACTGTGTTGAGCATATCAGCCTGATATGCTCCATGCCAGCTAATTCCAGCAGCTTTCATCTATCCCAGGAACAGTGTGTTTGTAAAGCTAATTGGTCTTAGTTGCATATCATTCCCTTTAATCATACCTTTATGTTGTCTTCCCCTTTCTTAAATTACACTTTCATGATCCTGGGCTAGGCCTCTTACAAATCCACACTTATATTTTGATTTCATTTGTGAGATGTTGGAGTTGTTGTAAGTTTCCAGAAAAGAAAAAAAAATAATGGTACAAGTCAATGGCAGATCTATTAGTCTCTTGCATAGGGATTGAAGAAGTGATTTAGTTGAAGTCTGTTTTGCAGAGCACTTTGCAAAGATTGCACAGGAAACAATGGCTTTAGTAGAGGTGGGATGTGACAATGCTGCACTGCTGGGGTTAGTATTTAAAATTTGACAGAGTCTGCTTTTCAGTACTTGTTGTAGTAATACTGTGGCAGTAATACTATCTAGGTATTTTTATGAAATGTGCAGGAAAAAAATCAGGTTACATTTTATTGAAGGGCAATAAAGATTCTCCCAATGCCTGACATGGGTGGGGAAAAGCCAAAAGCCATTATTGTGCTCTTTTTTCCAACCCACCTTGCCTCCCCATCTCTACACTGCTCATTCAATAACCAAGGATCAACTGTTTCTCTCTGTTGCCCCAATAAAATGCCTAGAACAGTGATATTCTACAAAGGCTTTTGAGGCTGCATATTTTGATAATATGTTGGGTGTTTTTTTCCTACATGTAGAGGAATTAAAAACAACAACAACTTTGAAGTATCCACCTACCTTGAGAACACCAACAATTCTGATTTCTTATGCTGTCAGATATAACAGAGGGCTAATAGTAATAATGAAGATGATGGTGATTTGAAAAAAGGAACAAATAAGCAAAAAGATTGAGAAAGCAGCACTGATCTTTATTGAGATACATATTAGTAAATTCTGCAACATTTTTCAAAGATGATATGTCCTTCAAACTGAATCCTGAAATCCATTAAATGTCAAGCTTGATTTTAAATATAAGTGAACAAAGCCAAACATCTTTAAGCAATGGTTAAGATATGAGAAAATAAAGTTGCATGCTAATTCCAAAGTAGAATCTTGTACTGAATTAAGATTGAATGATAATGAGGAGAAAAGTTGAGATTTGTGATGCCTGCCCTATAATAATGCAGTATTAGTATGCAAGTAGCATGCTGTTAGCTAAACAGTGTGAATTGAAGGTGGATATATTTAGCTGCATCTTCTGATTGTTATTTATTGCAGCTGCAAGAACTGTCAGTGGCTTTTAGAGCATGAAATAGCACACAGATCTGACAATATATAATTGATAAAAACCACTACTGAAAATATTCCAAATCAAAGCATTTCTAGAGGTGATCATGTATGAATAAGAGGATACACTGACATTTTAAATATCAATCCACATATGTTTGTATAATATAGGTATTATAGGGTGTGTGTGCACACTTGTGTGTATATATATTCAGTGTTTTAAAAATGCCAGCACTTAGGTATCCAGGGGAGGAAATCTGTTGGAAAGATCTGGATGAAAATTACATTTTCTTCTCTAAAATGGGGATATGCCTCTGTGAAGTTTTTACATGTCTGCAAGTACAAAGTAATACTACCCAAATGAGCTTCCATGTACTATTTAGCTGCCCAAAAACTAAAGCTTTCTTAATTTAAGGATCACATTGATTACACTTCTACTGTGTATTTTCACAAGGAAGTCATATGTTTTTCTTAATGTGGAAATCATCTGAGGCTCTTTTATATTTTCAAGAGTGAGGGAAGATATACTTGGTCTTTCTTCCAGTCTCCATTTGTGCAACCAGGAATGCATTTTGCAGGCAAACATCCATCTTTGTATGATATAGCCCAACTGATGGATGAAACAATACTTTCCTGGGAGTAAGTCCCACTTAGCTCATTTGGACTTACATCTAAGCAGGTATTCACATGATTGCACTGAATGTCTTCATGACTTGATCTGCCCCTTAAAAGAGATCTTGTAATCCAACTCATTGGGGGAGAGGGAGGATTTTTATTAGTCCTAATAAAAGTTATTACTCTGCTCTTGCTTCGATATGGGATCATAATCAATTTTAATTCAAGACAAATTCTTATTCTAAGTGCTGCAGTGAAAAGACAGTTAGTTGCTACTGCAGATCAGTTATGAAAAGTGAACTATCATCTGCTCATTAATGGATACTCACATCTTCTGTTTCCAACCACAGTGTGACACACTGGTAAGGCTCATTCACAGTAATGAGAAGTATAACATGATTGACAGGTAGGTTATGGTTTTTTAACCCATTTTGCTTCAAGTCATGAAAGAAGCTTTACCTCGGCTAAGAAGCCATAGCCCTTATTAAGTGCATGATTGAGGAATATAATTGGCTCAACAGGAAGCAACACAAATAGCTAACCAATATACTAGCCGGACTAAGCATATTTGCTATGCAGCAGTAAAGTCAAGGAATCATCAGTTCTAGGATTCAAATATGAATGCTGCTAGAATCCATTTATATATATATATATATATTTAATTTGCAAATGCTTGGTGCAACCAGGAAAATAAAACAACAAAATGTAATGAGGAGGATGCAGAGGCATTTGATAAAACAGGCTCTTAGGATTGATATGTAGAAAAAGAAATGTGAGTGTGTGTTGGGCAGAAAACCCCTCTCTCTTGGGTATTCAGCATTCTGTTAGGGGTCCTCTACAGATACTGATTGAATGCATCCAGACTATTCTCCAGAGGCACAAGCAATAGAAGAGCTGCCATTGTTACATGACTCCCAGGAACAGCAAAGCTCTTTTTAGCAGACTAGATTGATTTTTTATATCCTAGGAGCCAATGGATTGGAGTTGTTCACATAAAAGTTCATCACAATCTTGCCATCTGTTTTGGTATGCCCCAACTACAACAGAATTTCCCTGGCTTACCCCTGTAGAAAGGGATAAAGTGGGAGAAGAGTCTTATCTCTGATAAGTCATTTTATACCTCACCACAGGACTCATTCACCTGATGACACACTGCTCCCAAGCCTAAGGAGTTAGGAGTTAGAAATCTTCTCAAGTGAAGGCTCTCCAACTGGGGAAATGTAATGGGGATAAGCTGTACCTAAATTCTGGCCATGAAAAGCCTTAGAACTGGTACAGTCAAGTTGCTAAGAATAATCATCCTGAGACAATATCTGCTGTTCCTTGTTTCCTGTGACACTTGTTGAGGGTAAGCTATTTTTATCAAATTCTTACTCATTTGTTATTGTTGAATTGGCCTTGCTAAACCCTGGACTATTTGTAGATTTGGCTTTGGATACTCTTTGGGGCTTTCTAGATTGGCAAAAAGAAGTGTGTTCATGGCTGCATGAAACTCTAGCCTTTAGATGAGAAAAAGGGAAAGTGTGAATGAAAACACTTTTTCTCGTGTTTTAGGGGAGAAGAAGCGCCTTTAAAAAGGTGCTGGTTTTCCCAGCTTCTTTTTTAAAAACTGCGGAACAGCGCAGCTCCATCTAAAGGCTGCGGTGCAGCTGCTAAGCATTAAGGAAAAGGCAACTCCATGTCACACTTTCCTGCCAATCTAGAAAGCCCCATTGTTTGGCTTACATGACTTTCCAGTAGAACTCTGTTTTAACTTTTGTCTTGTTCTCATATTCTGTTTCTATAATGCCTTTCTTGGTCTGCTGGTTTTGGGCATTGACTCTGGATCCTGTTCTTGGGACATACCTGCTTGGAGCAAGGGAAGTGGTGGGACTGTTATGTACAGAGTCAATGACTAATATGAACTCAGCCTCTTGGTTCATTTAACACAGTCTTGCTAGTGACTCTTCATTGTTCCAGCAGAGAACCCAGCCCTACCTGCAGATCAGAGAGGGAACCTAGGAACTTTCTGAAGGGAAAACACCTTTTTCCTCAGGAATGCTATGCCTTTTCTTCAGTTTTTTTTTTTTACTCCAATGGCTCACAATTCCTTTATTCCAACCAGAAGTACAAAAGTCTCTCAAAAGATCTGTGTTCCCAGTTTGACACTCAAAGGATCTGACCCTTTTGGCTCTGTTTCTCAGAATGGACTCAAGCCCCACATTTTCTAAGAATCTCATAAAAGAGAAGGGTTAAGTTCCTCCAATGTTTTTGAATGAGGGCAGGTGGTGGTTGAAAGCTCCTAAGATAAAACACTGTAAAACATCTTCACTTCTTCCCTGATGTCCCCTTAGCAAATTCTATTTAAATTCCCACTTGTATAATCTTTTTTAAACTATAATTTTTGAAATATCAAAGAAAGAAACCTGTGTGTTTGTCCTTCATTTCCTCCTTTTTAAATGCATTGAAATGAGCCGAAGAGATAATTTGCTTTTAACTATATACATAAGAGAAAATGTATTTTTAAGCAAGTGTCTTTGCTACTTAAATCTGCTCCTTTCCTAGAGCCCATAAAATACTTGAAGAAATGTTTTCACAATAATCTGTATTGTATTATTTGTTTTCCCTGTTTCCCTGTTTGTGATATTAAAAGTTGCTTATGGATGCAATGTAAATATTGGTTGTAATTGAATATTTCATATGTGAAAATCATGTATGATTATTTATCAAAAATCCTATGTTAAGTTTATATCTACTCTTTATAGTTGTGGCATAGTGGTCTGAGTGATCTACTGGGTGATCTTGGGCAAGTTACAGGCTTACATCCTCAGGTGAAGGCAATGACAAACCTTCTCTGAACAAATCTTGCCAATGATTCACCTTAGGATCACCATAAATTGGAATTGACTTAAAGGCATACAGCAACAACAAATGTCTCATAAGGTAAAATGTTAGCACAAAACAGTGAAACCCACTGTCTAAATAGTGGTTACCTATACAATTATTTTAAACTTGTAATAGCTATATTATCTAAATTAATTACTTTCCTGCCTTAAATCTTCTATTTAGGCCATAAATTCTGGCTTCCTCCACCCACTTCTAATTCCAAATTAAGCATGAGATTATTTTGCTGGTAGGTGACCTTATCAAATTTAAAATAAGGAACACACTCTTTTTTCATTATGCTAATGAGATTTTTTTAAATAAAAAAACCCATCTTGGAACCACCACAACAAAAAGAATCCATTAATATTTACTTGACAAAGTTTTCTTTTAATATCTATCATTAGATTCAAAGAATGCCTTGCAGAGTTGCATCATTAAAGACACAAAGCTAAAAAGGCTCATCAGTCAAACAAGACATCATTGTTTCAGGCTGCTATTTAAAATACCAAGCTGTATCGTAGGAAGCCTCTTTATCTTTTCCTAGCTGATACAAAATGTTTTTCCATGCTAGCTGTGGCCCTGATGTGTACATATGAATACAGTATCATGCTGACAATTTTTGAGGAAGGTTAATTGTGAACAAAGTAACAAAAAGACCCAAAGTGATATAGTGGTACCTTCAAGCTGGATCCAGAGTTTAGAGGAGGGTTGTTGTTGTTTGATTTTTAAGACATTTCTGATTTACGGTGATTGTAAGGTGGACCTATCACTGGATTTTCCTTGCAAGATTTGTTCAGAGAGGAATTGGCATTGTTATAACAATCTTAAGCCTAATTTGTTTAATTTGGTCTGCTGTAAGAATGACTAAGAGGTTGGCCAGACTGCCTCTAAGGGGTGGCCTGCAGCTGCGCTGAGTTGGGGATGTGGCAACCGCATGTAGCGCCCCAAGTCCGGTCTTTCCAGGGTGCAATAGCTGCAGCGCTGTGGCTTTAAGGTGCTCCTCTGGCGCTGCACTGTGTTAATACAGCACAAGAGGAGCACTGTGATGTCACGTGCCATGTGAAGTGCAGCATCAGGCCAGCAATGGGGGCAGAGTTGGGGTTAAGTTGTATGGAAACCACACCCCAACTCCACACCCAGGCCAGCCTTAATGGCCGGTTTGCACAGCCCCTCCATTTGGATCAAGCCCTTTGTTTCTAAGTGATGTTTGGGATCTTCACATTCTGTGTATGTCAACATATGAACATTTAGTTATTCATTTGCATGCAGTATTGCTTCACTTTCTTTCTCCAGAGCCAACTTTATTACCAACAAGAGCTCAGAGCTCCCATTCTGTTCAGATTTTGTTTTGTCAGCATGAGAAACAGAAATGCATTTCTTTCTCAAAATTTCTTTCTCTAACAAGCTAAGCAAATCAGGATCAGGTCAGGGCCTGGATACAAGACTGCCTGAGAACCCAAGATATGCATTCTGAGCTTCATGGAAGAAAGATGGAATATAAATATTCAACAATTTCTTCAGAGGAACAAAGCATTTGGAAAAGGTAGCGAAAAAATGAATTATGTACACACAAAAGGAGAACAGCCTTGTCTTCCAAAATTCTTAACCCTTGTTCCTTCTCTGTTTTCTTGGTTTGTTCAGTGCTGAACATTTTCAGAACATAAAGGCTGCCAGAGAAATAGAAGATCACAACTGTACAGTACACAAGGTGCAACATCAAGCTTTACATGATATTCTCTACCAAAGAAACTGGAAAAATCAGAAGTGGCTTTCTCAGCAAATAAGGCAATCTGTCTGAGTGCTAATGTAAAGAAGCTTGTTATAATTACTGACTTCATTATCACTCAGACATAACAAATGTAGTCAAAGGAAATGGGAAACTTACACCTTAAAATGTTGTAAGTCTTGTTAGTACCTAACTGTTCAATTATTTTACATGTTCAGGATGAAGAGCCTTAGGCTCAGTTCAGGATCATGGAAATAAAGTTGTCGCACTTCAGCACTTCAGATTTACAGCTGGAATCAGTTTCTCTCTGATGCCTAGGGACAAGAGGATTATCTGTAATTCCTTTGACCTCATCTAGACAATGTTATCCAGAAAAGAAAAGAATGCTGCTAATGAATTAAGATAATTCAGAATTACATCCTATTATAATATTACAGTTCTGGCTTGTGGAACAGGAAGGCAGGCTTTTGCTTTATAAACACTGTCTCAGAAACAATTAACCAGTGTATAAAATAATAGCTGATGTTTGATCCTGTATTTTAGGTGTTTTTTTGTTTTTTACCTGAACTGTAAGCTACCTCGGATCTCCTATTTGGGGAAAGTAAATATGAAATAATTTCAAATGTGTGAAGGTAACATCTGCTTTAAAATCAAACTAATTTTATGGGATAGTGGGTGCTGCAAAACAAGGAGTGGAAGCTAGATGCAGCTGGTGGGCCATATGCCCCTGTGAGCTAAAAGGATAAGATGGGTATGTATGGGATTGATATGATTAGATATAAGGAAACACAAAGCATGCCTTTTGTCAAGTGAAGTCATGGACATGTTGTACTGGTGCCTGGGACCAGCATCTCAAATCAGTGTTAATGAAGTATAACTCACCCTGAAAAGCTAGAGAGGCTGTAAATTGATGGTTTGCAGGTTTAAGCTAGCTGCGATCTCCTCAAGAATGAAGTTTGCAGACTGATGATGCTCCAAGATCCAGCTTTGCTTACCACTGCTTCAGAGTTGTAGTAGCCTTTATGGCATAAGGTACCTTAAAGCAATTACATGTGGTTCATCAGATGCAGCCTCTCCTGGACAGGATTAGTCTGGTACAATTTAAAGAACCATACAGAAATGTTGAGAAAACCACTGATTGTATATACAACAGTGTGTATAGAGAAATGCACACCTTTTGGAAAATGGTATAGATATGGGGAAAATATCTTTGAAAACTGCATGTATTAGGAGAAATTGTGTATAGTGTATAAAATATCTATGTACCAAAATGAATGTGTAATTTTTGTGGACTTGTTAAAAATTGCTTGTTATTTATTTATTTATTTATATAACACTGTCAATGTACAAACCCACATGGAAATGGGACAGAATTCATGTATGCCTGAAAACACAAGTGAAACAATCAGATTTTTCTGTCTCTGCCCTCTGCAGCACTGATGATTACAGGTATGTAAACAGCCCAGCACACATTACACACACCATGGGATAGTTCTTCAAGTTGTGTGGGAGTACTCTAGGCTACCTCATGAGATATTGAGAGCTATAATAATTCATTATATGCTGTTTCCCCTCTCTACATTGTTTATTCCTCCATATCTCTTTCCTTGGTAGCTCCTTTTACTGTAGGAGTTGAGAGGCAGAGTAACGGATAAAATTAGCCACCTAGGTGAGATAAACAACCACCTTCTTCTGTCAATTAATAAGGGTAGGGGATGAAGGCTTCAGAATGATCAAGAATCAGTATATTTTTGCATAGTAAGCCAGTCTCTTTCCTCGTGTGCTCAGGAAATTCAACAAAGTCTATGGCAGTGCTTGGTATCTCCTTGGTTTGGTTCCAGGACCCCCTGTGAATATCAAAATCTGTGGATATTCAACTCCCATTACATTGACTTGATTGCCCTTGAGGGCTCTTCCAACTCTATGATTCTATGATTCTAAATACAATGTTTTAGTAAAGTGGTGTCCCTTATATAAAATGGCAAAGTCAAGGTTTGCTTTTCAGAATTTATGTGTTTTTTAAAATACAGTGACTCTTGGTATCCACTGAGGTTTGGCTCCAGGACCCCCTGTGGATAGAAAAATCAGTGGATACTCAAGTCCCATTAAATACAATTGGATAGAAATGCTGCTTCTTATATAAAATGACAAAATCAAGCATTAGTTTTTGGGAAATATACAGACATGCACACACACACACAGAGAGACAAAATCCGTAGATTGTTGAATCCATAAATAATGAATTCATGGATCTGGAGACCTGCCTGTACAGCCTCTGAGAACTTTACTGAAATTGAATTTGGCCCTTGCATGGAAACATGTTTCTTTAAATGATGATGATATTGAGTATTACTTCACTAACTTTAAAATGTGGAAAACCAACATGAGGATATTAGCATGAATATAGGCATCTTCTGCACATTCCACTGAGAGTTTCTCTGTACCTCTACTTGAAGATACTGCCTTGGGAATTGTGGTTGATATGGTGATGATGATGAACAGATGGGAGAACTGATGTGTGGGATGCACATATTATGGGGGGGGGGGGGCATTGGTTGGAAAGTGGTGGAGATGCTTAACCCTTACTTGTGCCTATCAGTTCTCTCTGAAAAATCAACTCTAGCTAAAGATTTTTCCATCAGCTGAACACATTCCATCAACTGGACACAGAGAAAAACTTGGGGCTCTTAAGAAAGAGGCAACATTTACCAAATCAAGTGAGCAGTGTGGGAATTGTTAAAATCTCTTCATTACAATCCCATACATTTCTGAAAGGAGAATTTTGGTACAGTCACTGGAACAAAGCAGAAAAACTGTATAGAATAGCGCTCAATGATAGCGCTCTGCATTCCAGGGCATATTCATTCATGTTAAAGGCAGCATACTGGAAAAAAAATTAGAAGAAGTTCAATGTCAATTAAGGCCCTAAAACCCAAAGAGCTCCTTCATAAGCTTTATCCAAATCTCCATTCATTGCTCCCTGGGTGCTCTCTAAGGTTTTATGGGTAATTAAGTTAAAGCAAAATGTGACGACTTGCTACATATTTATGGACAACTCCTTTACCACATGTAAGTATATGCTGGAAGATGGGTATCTTTAGGCTCTCACAAGAAAAGCCTGTGCTGCTGCACTCTGATAACATGTAAGGACTTATCCACCAACATTTTGCAGATGAAAACTGGGACATATGTGGCCAAACAACATCAGAGTGTGTTCATGTTGACAAAAGTTATTAATAAGGAAGAACAGATAAGCTATGACAACTCCTTTTCCACCCCATCCTCTCCTGTCCTTCTAACTAAATTTGCTTTTCCACTCCATCCTCTCCATTTCCTGTACTGACTCAACTGAATGCAAACTACTTTTGCACTTTGAACTCAGTCTGTGCAACTGAAGTAAGCTGAGGACAAGGGAGGAAAGTGGAAGAAGGAGAAAAAAACTGGGACATTTTAAAGGCAGTGGAAAATGTGGGATGATTGAGGTATAATCAGGAATGTTCCTGCCTAATGAGGACAGATGAAAGCTATGTGATGTATATTGAGATGGAGGTGGCAGGCAATCAACTAGAAACAGGAGGTTATATGGGAAAGTATGTTCGCCAAAGGAAGGTATATTACCTCTAGACAGGTATTTTTCAGATTCAGAGAGGAGATACCATTTTAAAATGTTCCCCAGGGTAAGTATTGCCTAGATAAAATAATGGAGAAATCCAGAATTTTGACAACTGTATAATAATAATAATAATAATAATAATAGTTTATTTATAGCCCGCTCCTCTGTATATACACTCGGAGCGGGGTACAAGTAAAAAAAACATAGATTAAAACAATCCCATGACCCGTTTCCAAACCTCCCACCCCTTAAAAATAGATTAAACAGCAATGATTAAAACAGTTATTTAAAAACATATAGCTACATCCTAACCCTTCCTTATGTGGCCACGTCATAAGTGGGGATCAGAACATGGGAGTAGGCAGGAATCAAAGTCTGGAACCGAAGCCGGGGATAAGAAATTTCAGGGGAAGGCCTGCCGGAAGAGATGCGTCTTTAGGGCTTTTTTGAAGCAATCTAGAGATGTCATGAGACGCATCTCATCCGGCAGACCATTCCAGAGCTTGGGAGCGGTCGCAGAAAAGGTCCTCTGGGAGGTCTGTGCCAGCCTGGTCTTGATAGGCTGTAGTAAGTTCCTCCCAGAGGATCGAAGTGTGCGGGGAGGATCGTACGGGAAGAGGCGGTCCCTGAGATATGCTCATGCCAAAACAAAAGGTAGCAGAAGGAAAGAAAGATGTGCCTGCCCTTCCTAATACAGATATTATTTAACCTGAAGTATTTTTCCTGAACAGTTTTAAAACATGCAGATTTCTATGCCAAAAGCCTATTGTTATATTGTGGGGGTGGTTGTGCTGAGGAAGAGCTGAAGATAAGAATGAATGGCTTAGCATAGTCCTCCAATGTTCTTCAGCATAATATTGTAGGCTAGAAGTTGTAATGAGACTGATCTTGATTTTCCTTCCCTCCTCCCTCAGCCTAAAACCAATCTCAATTAATCTGTGCACAATTCTCTTACTACCTGCAAATTTACTACTTTTATGTCTTGCTTTTCTTCCAAAGATGCTTTATTTATTTTATTGTGTAAGCCGCCTCAATTGATCTCAAAGAGGCGGGGTATAAATAAATAAATATTATTTATTTATTTATTTATTTGACACATTTACAGCCCACCACAGCCATATAGATGGCTTTCCTATGTTATCCTTCCAGCCAGATAGGTCATGATGTGGGAGAGGCCGAGAACCAACAAGTTAGAGGAAACCTCCCACAGCTGGGACAAAGTTACTGCCCTGAGATCACCTAGTGGGTTTCATGGCTTGATGAAGATTTAAAGCACCTCCCAAGGTGACATCCAAACATATTAACTACTATGCCACATTGGCTCTCTCCTTTCATGTGTGTGTGACTTCAAGTTGTCCATCAACTTCTGATGACCCCATGAAATTCATAGGGTTTTCTTTGACAAGGAATTCTGTTACCCAAATTACAGGGGTCCCAAGAGGGCACTTACTTATTGAATTCAATGGGGAAATTAATTTACCTCAATAGGAAGCAGTAGGAGGGCTAGGTAACACTAGCTGGGACTTTTAATCCACGTATAACCTAGAAACTAGAGGCAGATTCAAAATTAGTTTTATGTCTAAGAACAAGGGAGAATCAACTTTGACTCAGAGACATTCACTCACACAAGCATGTAAGAGTTAACAATGTAAAAGGTGGGAATTTGATAGCAGTTCAGAGAGTAGGGCAATACATTACCAGTTCCAGAGATTGCTCTCCAAAGAGAAGAAGGCTGTAGAGTGGATTGTGGCCAAATCATTACCTAGAAGTGAGTTGGCTAGTGATACTGAGGAATCTAGCTGAAATCTGTTTCAACCAAGACTGAATTTTAGTGGCCCAAACAGCTGTTTATATACTGGGTCTTTGGAAATTTTGAGTGGATTTTTCCAGAAGCAAGTTAAAGTTTAACCATGGCAGTTAAAGAGGTAGCAAAAGTGTTATAATTGTGTAGTATGAAAAAACATATGATGGGCTCTCTCCAGTACACTCTCTGGCTTGTATGAAAAGAAAGAGGAGAGTACTTGGCCTGGTCCTATTTAAAACGCAATAAAGAAACAAAATGAGAAATAAACAAAATGAGAAATAAACACCCACCCACAGAGAGAGAGACATCATCTAATAATAGAAGGTTTATCATGCCTTTTCCAAAATGTTCAATGATTGTACTAATCACTTTGAAACAACCAAGGCATTCAACGTCTTCAAGTGGCTGACCATTGGCATCTCAGAACTACCTTTGTACAATTAAGTTGTGCATTTTGCACTTTGCTGGATGGTGGCAGTTGATATTGCTCTGATTATTTGGTTGAAGAAAGGGTTCAGCTTTCAATGGCCAGTTCCTAGCCCTTAGGACAGGGCCATTTCTTTTGATGTTCAGAATTTCCACTGCTTTCTCTTACTAGAGTTCTCCAGCACTGAAAAGCTACAACCAGGATTTCTCCAGAAGACAATGGCCTGAAACAGATGGGCAGGAAGAGGTGCCCTCACACCGTGATTCAGGCTAGGGAGCATGCAGCATTTGCACACTCCTGCACCCTAACATGTAATGGCGCCTGCATCATTACATAACGGCATATGTAATGATACCGCTGCAACTGTGCAGCTTCTAGACAGAGTAAAGGCATGCAACTGTAACACTAAAAAGGAGCTCCTTTTCCCCACTCCCTTTTTGCTGTGCAGCTTGGCTGAAGTTCTGTAGCAAAAAAAGGAGGCCCTTTTTGGGGGGTTTGTAAAAACCCAATGAGTTACTAGGGCTTAGGGAGAAAGGGATGGGGAATTGTTGCTGTGTGCCCTCAAGTTGTTTCTGCTTATGCTGGCACTAAGGTGGACCTATCATGGGGTTTTCTTGGCAGATGTATTCATAGTTGGTTTATCTTTGACATCCTCTGAGGCTGATACAGTGTGATATGCCCAGGGTCACCCAGTGGGTTTCTATGGCTAAGTAGGAATTTCAACCCTAGGCTCCAGAACTGTTGTCCAACACTTAAACCACTACACCATGTTGTCTGTTTGGTGGGACACTGGATCCACATTTTTGTACCCAAGGCAAATATATCTGCTGGGGTTGGACTAGGTGATCCACTGGACCCTTCTATCTCTACAGTTCCATTATTTAGTGACTCACCTTCTTTAATCAGAGAACATTTTTCATTTTTCAAGACAAAGCTCATCAAAATGCTGAGATGTTGGGAAATTGTTTGCCACGGAGTAGCAATGAACAAAAATTCAAAAGATTTAATATCAGTATAGATTACAGATCTAATGGCAGACAATAGATTTAAGATGAATTGACCCAAAAGCCATAAAAAGTAACACAACATAATTTCCAAAGGCAAATTTTTCAGACCTGATAAACTATAAAACAGGGTCATCACAAGAATTAGGCTGGAATGTTATATACATTTACCTGAATGTAATATACTGAATACAATAAGATTCACTTCCAAGTAGATGCACAGGAGGACCATCAATACACTCGAAATGTGGTGTAGGTGGAGAGCTCTACAGAAAACATGGACTGCCAAAAAGACAAATAAATGAGTCTGAGAGAAAATCAAGCCTGAACTATCACTAAGTGCTAACATGATTCACTGAGGATACCATATGTTGGCTATTTCTCATGAGGCAAAATGAGTAATTGGAAAAGACAATAATGCTTAGTCAACTGGAAGGCAATGGGAAGTGCAGAAGACTACAATACAGATGGATTGATTCAATCAAGGAAGCTATGGCCCTGAGTTTGCAGGATCTAACCAGGGCTCTTGAAGGGGGAGTATTGTTCTCTTATTTATAAGCTTGCCATATGGTGGAGCTGACTTGACAGTACAATAAAATACTCATAGGATTTTGCTGTTTTTCAAATACAATTGAATTTGATAATCTTACATGTGTGCACATAGATATACAAACACAAACAACTGTATGGGTGTTTTAAAAATGTGCTTTAAAATCTATTTAGGAGTCAGGGTACTTGTAATTATGTACATCTTTAGAACAAAACTGTGAAGTTGAACCTATCCTCCTAATTCATGTTTAAAATTACAACATATTGTTGAATGAGGTATTATTTTTTACTTTACCTCAGTGAAATCATTGTTGAGGATTAACATAGTTATATTAAATATAGACTGAGTGAACTATCACATGAAATATGTGCAGATCTTTGTCTGCAGCTGCAATAAAGCTGCAACTAATTGGACTATAATGAATCATACTAAACATATAGTATACAAAGTATACAAATTATTTTTATAAACAGATTTTTATAAATTATACAAATTATTTTCCAGAGGAATTATCCTGTTTCAGGGGAAAAAACAATCAAAATGGTAGAAGACAACTAGATTCTTGGAAATTGGAAATCTAAATCCTGACCCAGAAAGCATATCTTACAGTGACCTGGAGCAGTCCACTTGACAAACTGTATTGGCTTTTATCCCAATTCCACAACAGTAATTCCATGCTCACAAATAAGATGAATATGAAAAGTGAACTTCTTACTACCAAGACTTTCATTATTGTTGCTATAGAAAGCATGGAAGTATGTTTCACTGAAGTTAACAGAACTGTCATATGTGCTCATTGGCTACAAGTATAGTTATCCAGATCAGAAGAAAAAGGCTTCCCAGGCATAGACTACTTTTTCTGTTGAACATAAAGGACCCCAGCCAATTTATATGAAATAGCAAAATGTCCATTATGGGCTTTTTATATGCCCTTGAATTTACACAAGAGATTATCCTAGTTCTGAATAGGATTTAGAAACCCAAAAATGAAATTTAAAAACAAATCATTGATAGATGATCCTACTTCTTATTTTTGTCATATCCTGTCTGCTCTGAATAGTTTATTTATGGCTATCTTCCAAGGTTTGCCAGTAACACATTTAAAATAATGTTCTTATCTTTAACTCAAAAGTGTAACAAATTAAACTTTTAAAACCTACGTAATTTTACCAGTGTATTAAGTTTCTAGTTATTTTCAGATGTCATTTGTAAGAGCCTTTAAAGCAACATTTTTACAAGAAATGTTGATGTTTTATGCTATTTTTTTCACACTAAAGGCAATTTTTTTGAACCTCAAAAATTGAAAAAGTAATTGAAAAATAACTGGTAATGTAACATGCAATATAGGAGTTAATCTTTTTCATCAAAGTAATATCATGTCATTACCTTTTAAACACTATAATGAATAATAGAATGAGTTACTTGTTAAAAATAACTTTCCAAGCTGTGCTATCCTCCTTATGCGACACACTACTGTGCTATATACACTTTGTGCTGTGTCTGCCATTACTGAGATACCAACTTTATTTCCTAGTTATTTATAATTCTCAGAGGTTCTGGAGTCAAGCCAGGGATTGAGGTTGCTAATATTTTATTTCCTATTGCATTTCTCTTTTCTCAAAAAATGTGTTCAAGACTCAATTAAAACAATACAAATCTAGCACAAACCCATTTCAAAAACTAATTGAAGTTAAAAATGGACCTCAAATTGCTTCCTCTTCTGACAAGATTCCTGTATCCTTAAACAAAACTGCAGATAGTTTCAAATAGAGCATAAACAGACATTCTGAAAGAAGAAGGACTGAAATTATTTAAAAAATTAATATTTAAATATAACATATTTTACAATAAATACCTACACATTTACAACTTTTACAGCACTTTAGGGGACCTAGTGGGCTAAGGTGGACAGACAAATCCCTTAAATAAATAATATTTCAATATCTGTTCATGTAAATTTTATTTCCATGCCGTACATTTTCATGATTTTTCTTTTAAAAAAGAGATATTACAGTGTGGACTTACAAATTAAATGAAGTATTCCAGATATAGATTAGAAAGAGACTGATTCATTCACCATCTGTAATTATCCATTTTTTAGCATAAGGAAAACCACATATTTCTATTCTTTTTCAAGTTAAACTGAAATGTAAGCTGTACAGTTCATTTTGAATGGAATGAAGTGACCTTTGTTTTTCTGCAAACAAGATTGATTGATTGATTGGGTTTGTAAAGACCCATTCTGTTGTTCCTCTTACATCATCACATTTTCCTGCCTTACACATGGGTTGAATCATAAGCAAGCAAAGCTACTATAAAGAGAATAGAAAATAAGCAAATGTGACCTTTAGCTTAGTTTCAAAATGCCAAGTCTCTTTAGTCTGCTAATTGGAACATGCAAATAATCTGAAAATAGTGTGGTGGATATCAGCAGCTTCAACTGCATTACTTGAATTGTATTATAATTATGACTAATAATTGTTCAATGATAAAAGACACTTTGCAGTACCTATACAGGATGTACAGTCATGCACGTACATGCACAGAACTACTTTAAGTTGATATATGTGCATCTCCATGCTGGATTGTTCAATCATGGTAAAAGTCATTCAAAAGGTATTTACTGGGGTTTTTTAGATTGGCAGGAAAGTGTGACATGAAGTTGCATTTTCCTTAATGCTTAGCAGCTAGACTGCAAGCCCCAGGTGTGCATTTAAAAAGTACAGGGCAGCTAGACTGAGGGGTGTGGGAACGACTTATCTGAAGTCTTTTCTGTGGCTCAGCAGCTACATGGGAAGCGGTCAGAACGCTACAAACACAGGCGGAACAGCTACATGGGCGGCAATGAACGCGGCTTTTAGCCACGGTGAACCTTTATTTATTTTTTTTCCTTGCCAGCTGCGAACTACGCAATTCCTCAATGCCCTGCAGGTGTAAAAGCTGGGGTTTATCCGCGAAGTTTTTTAAAGCTCCCAAACCCTAGCTCCACCCCTAATCCGAACCCTAGACATGCACAGTAGGGACTCTGGGATGCCGTTACTGTTATTCTACTGTGGATAACATGTCAATTCATTCACAAAATAAAGGGGTTCATTCATGATGCACCAGTGCAACGGCACAGTTTAAAAAGGCAGAGGAGCCGCAATGATAATTTCACGGATCCTCATAAGTATACATTTGTGCTGCGCAACTGCGCAGGTTTGCGAACTGCGCAAACGCAGTTACACCATACAGTCAAATTATCATTGCCGGCTGGGAACTGTGCAATTGCGCAGTTCGCAGCCGGCAGCCGGCAAACCTGCACAGTTGCGCAGGACAAATGTATACTTATGAGGATCCGTCAAATTATCATTGTGTTTCCTCCGCCTTTTTAAACTGTGCCGTTGCACTGGTGCATCATGAATGAACCCCTTTATTTTGTGAATGAATTGACATATTATCCACAGTAGAATAACAGTAACGGCATCCCAGAGTCCCTACTGCGCATGTCTAGGGTTCGGATTAGGAGTGGAGCTAGGATTTGGGAGCTTTAAAAAACTTCGCGGATAAACCCCAGCTTTTACACCTGCAGGGCATTGAGCATTCTAATTAGAAGTGAAGTCCACACCACGCATGCTCCCAATCCATGATCCATTATGATCCGCACCTGTATCGCTGCCTTTAAATGGGCGCTTTAAAGAGACAGAGCCCCATTTAACCGTGCAACTACACCTTAGCCTTTAGATGCAATAGCAATGTTGCGCCCTTTTTAAAAAAGTAGTGGGGAAATCAAACTACTTTTTAAAGGCGCTTCTTCTCCCTTAAAACTCCAAAATAGTGTTTTCATGGCACACTTTCCCTTTTTCTCATCTAAAGGCTGGGCTTTCATGCAGCCATCAACACACCTCTTTTTGCCAATGTAAAATGGGCCAGCTCCTTTTTAAAGCACTTCTTCTCCCTTAAAATGCCAAAATAGTGTTTTCATGGCACACTTTCCCTTTTTCTCATCTAAAGGCTGGGCTTTCATGCAGCCTTCAACACACCTCTTTTTGCCAATCTAAAATGGGCCACTGTGCCTCATAAGGCCCCACATTCAATCCCTGGCATCTCCAGTTGAAAAGATCTTGACGGGCAGGCTTGTGGAATAGTTAGCATACATGGAAAGGTATTCCCCGTATCCACATGTAGAAACATAAAATCCACCTTGCATCAGGTTGAACCATAGATGCTCACCCTCAGAAGTGTCAAATGTAGCTTTCAGAACTGCAAATGTAAGAATGGTCTCCCCCTGTTCATTTGTATACAAAAAGTGCAGTCCTGTGGATGTTTACTAAGAAAGCGGTCCAGTGTGTTCAACGGTGCTTATTCCTACTAAAGCAGTTTCACTTTGATTTCTAGGTTGCAATATTAATATTGAGTGCTTCTTTCTACATAGTGAGCATTGAAGTTAATCTATGCCAGAACTGCAATCTAAAATGTAACTTTTCTAAGTTGTATAGGAATGGGAAAATATCAAGATCTATGAACACTGAAAAGAGACCCCCCTCCCTGAAACCCTACATTTAGGAGTAGAGTTAAAAAATAAGATTCCTGACAGCTGGGAAACTGTATTGGGATGAATAATAGAGCAGTGGTGTAGTGGGTTGAGTGTTGGACTATGACTCTGGAGACCAGGGTTCAATTCCCATCTCAGCTATGGAAATACACTGGATGGCCTTGGACAAGTCACATGCTTTCAGCCTCAGGGGAAGGCACTGGCAAACCTCCTCTGAAGAAATCTTGCTAAGAAAACCCTAGCCTTAGGGTTAGCATAAATCAGAAATGCCTTTAAGAGACGAAGCATTTTTGCAGTATTCTTTACTTATTGGAACATCCCAAAGTGTTACAGAGTAATTATTCTGCATTGAAAAACATGCATTTGTGCAGAGACCTATGCTCTGTGCAGAAAAAAGCTTTTCTTTTCAACACTGTTTCCTGCACAAGAAACCTCTTTTCATGTGCGCAAAATAGTTTTATGCAAACAAACAAACAAACAAAAAACAAAAAAGCCCCCATATATTTTCCTACAAAGAATAATTCTTCTGCAGTACTTTGGGATGTTTGAATACAGGAGAATACTGCAGAGGAATATTTATTTTCTCTAGTAGTGGGGAGAAAAGTATTGTAATTACTTGTGCCTGCAAGCAAGGATGAAATAGTTGAAGATTTACAGCCTTGGTTGGGAGTATGTGCTCTATCCTAAATCTATTTGCTAGTTTCAAAGAGCAATCAATGTGCTCACATAAGTGTTGACTAACCAATTTCCTCTTAATTCAACAGGTCTACTTTATTTGAGACTACCAACTAAATTTAGGTCACTATTTTCAAGATAAACAATATCCACTGTGCTCATTTCCTTTGTGTACTTTTAAATAAGAAAAACATTTCTTACTTCTGTGGTAAATCTGGCAATCCATCCATTGGATTATAGGGCTATATTATTGGATTATTGGACATCACTGTCTATGTTGTATAACTTTACAAAACTTGAGCTGCATTGCAGAGAGACAGGAAAACCCTGTTAGCGAATTGCAAAGATGCCTATCAGGGCATCGAGAAGAGTATTCCAATGTGCACTTCTGATATGCAATGGGCTCTTCTGATGCATATTAGTCACTTCTGATGCACACTAGGTGCTCCTGTTTTGCTCCAGAACTACCTAGCTTGAGATTGGATTCACAGTGGGGACTGTCCCAGCACATATTGTTGCCCATTGTGCATTGGGCCATGGCACATCAGTCATTTTATGACTATGAAATGGATGCCTATACATAGTGACATTACAGGACCACCTAGGTGAATATAGATGTTGGAAAAACTGCTCAGTTCTATGTATTGAACATGTAAATCCACTTACAAAGACACAAGTTCCATACTGAATTTCAGGCCTGCCCCCACTCCCCAACCTAGGTGAAGTGATTTCTGCTGTGACACAAAACAAGCTAGCTCTTTTGCTTCTCTTTACACCTAGATAGAGTTGGCTCTCCATATCCAAAGAGTCCTTATTCATCCATTCAGCCATCCACAGCTTGTATATATTGTATATATAAATCAAAGCTTGATTTTGCCATTTTCTGTACGGGACAACATTTCATTATGCTATTCTATTTAATGGGATTTGAGGATTCACAGATTTTTGTACTTGTGCTGGTGGTGGTGGTCCTAGAACCAAACCCCAGTGGATACCAAGAGTCCAGTGTATATATTAAGATTGCAACAGAGAGAAAAATTCTGCAGCTTCAGTCTTGTAGACCATGCTTTATTTATTTAATCTTATTAGCATAGAGAGCACTGGATTAAGGCAGGCTGGATAATACAATATACATATTTTGTGTTTGTTGTCTGATGGGCACCTGAGAATGGTTAATGTGATGCTAAGATTTACTTTTTATATAACCATTTCCATTTTTATTTAGCCTTATGCAAGAATTAAACCCCATTTCTTGAAGATTGATGATTATAAATTCTGACACTGTGTGTAAATCTTTGTGCAAAGAAGTACTGTTTTAATGAATAAAGATGAAAGAAAAGACTAAGAATAATGTTTAACCCATTTTTATGCTCTGCTATTAATCAATGTAAGGGAGAGACACTGCACTTTAAATGGGCCATATATACTGAATAAAATGCTTGAAGGTATTGAATTAATCTATTGGATCACCAAAATTAATGTGGGGGCTCAAACAGTTCTCCAAGCTCATTCTAACATCTTCCAAAGCAGTAAATCTCACATATTATTTTCATCTTTTGATGTGCCAAGGCTAGAATTTGCAGCATTAAAGCCATGTGCTGCAGTCATCATGCTTTGACGTCTACCTTTGAATAGATTAAAGTTCTTCAGGATTACATCCTTAAAAGCATCATTATTATACCCCTGAAATTATATATATATATATATATATATATATATATATTTTAAAAATGTGTAACTTTGTGTAGTCATGAAAATAGTGCCAGAAGAGTAGCAGAAGGCTATTTGAAGACTTTCAAAGGGGAATAAAAAATGTAGATCATAAAATCAGGTCAGGGTATAAAAAAATAGAACTAAAATTACACATATTAAAAGCTCAAGTAGACAATTTTTTTAAAAAAAAGTAGTGGCAGAGCTCATTTTGAAAGGGGTATTCCTGTTTACCACAGACCCTACCATGGAAAAATGCTAACTTTCTCTTTTCTTTTGGATGCATTTCAGTCTTGTACATGGTTGACCCAAATCAATTGCATGAAGTCCATTGAATCTTACTCACAAGGAATCATCCATAGGAATGCAGAAAAGAATTGGGAATAAATGTTGCTCAAGCTGTTTCACCAGGGATATGACTAAATCTTGACATATGAGTGCAGGGAGCTGTCCACACAAGTGATAAAACAGCTTACCTGTTTAAATGACACATGTGGGCAACATGGGAAGAATCTAGGATGAAGCTGTGTTCCAGGGCTAAGCACTGGAGCAAAATAACCTCCACTTTGCTCTGGTTCAAGCTGGAAAAGGCAAACTATTGCACAAATTTGCAGACTGTGTGCACCATTTCTACCAATATTTGTTTTTTGTCACCTGCTCACAAATTGATCACACATGCACATGAATGGTGAGCTGCACTGGCAACCCATTGCACCATTAACCCATTGCATACCTCATGAAGTGAAATAATGACCAACACATGGTGCCACCAACAATACAGTGGATTTAATCATCCCATTAACCAACTGGCCAGTCCAACAGTAGCTATGAGAGAAGGGAGGGGAAGTCATGGCCTCCATGACTGTGCTGTGGAAATGTAGTACTGTACACCAATGCACCATATGAGTGATAAATTGCTTGTGCAATTGAGTGGGCTGTTATACAGCCAGTCGCTTGGGGTGTTGAATAGACTGCCAAGTAGGCGGGATGAATGAGGCAATTGGTGGCTGCTGGTGGCACATCTGTGCACATGTGTACATGTGTCTGGGGCAGAAGAGAAAAATAATGACACAGTGAAACTTGTACCTGTGCACATTTTGGCCAGTCCATCCTGGTAGAAGAAAGGGAATGGTGTTTCCCATGGGTATTCAGCCTGTTGTGGGAGCTGGAGGTTTGGTCAGTGGGTTCTTTTTCTGAATTGGAAAACCTTGGAGGTAAGCTTACTTTCCTGCTTACAAATATCCATCATGATCCTTGGACTTTTCTAAGGACTGGTCCTGCTCTTTCTAAAAATCATTCTAGATGGCATTCACTGACTGGTCACATCTCAGCTTACTGGCATGTTATGCATGTGTAAACTACCTAGCTACATTTTTGTGGATACTTAACAACTGCATTCAATTCAAGGCTGCAGAGGTGTAGTTGCACATGTGATGCTGTTGTAAATATGGACACATGTTCTCAGCCAATGCATATTTCTCACTCCTTGCTGAAAAAGGGAGCAGTATTCCTTCAGTTATGCATTCAGTTGCTATTCAATGCATAATATAATCAATGTGTACGCCTGCATTCAGAGTGATGCTACACAACTTGAATGTAGGTTCTTAACCATAATCTGTGGAGTCCTCATCCTATGTGCAGATAGAGCCTTTTAAAACTTATTTGCTAACCAGCTAGATATGATATTCGTATGGCACAAGATCATAGCAGCCAGATATACAGTGATGGACCAAGACACTCTGCAAATGAAGAAATAATGGCTTCTCTTCCTAGGAACTAAACTTCTTATTGATTTCTGCCCTGCCAGAATAGTGATACTATGGTATGATCATTCACCACTCTTGTCAGACAAGGTTCTTACTTTCTTATTTCAGAGAAAAGATATTACGCTAATAAGAGACCTAGCTATTCAATTCAAAAATGTCATATTAACTAATTTAATTGTCCCTGTTTGTTTGCTTTTTTTAAAATCCAGTCATGCTTACTACACATAAATCTTACCTAATTATTCGTTGGCAGAACAGGAGTTATATTTTTCTCATCTTTCATTCCAAAGCAGTGGGAATAGCCAAACTGACATCACTAAATGGATTTCATGATAAAGATTTGTGGCCATTAGGTCAAGTCAAACTTTTCAGTACATTGGATTTCCAATTTTTCAGAGGTTTTAAAATAGCTCAAGAAATGTTACCCTTGAGCCATTTATGTCCTTTGGCAACGAAGGATCATATAACAAAATTACTTATCTTCCACATTCAGATAGATGGAAGGCATATAGAGAGGCTTCAGTTTCCAGAAGTTTTTTAAGGGAATACAAGATTTCAAAAAGACCTTCCTTTCAATCTATATGCCAAAGAGAGTTCTCTGTGATTACTGAGAGGGAAGAAGAAAATCCCAACTCTAATAAATTAAATATCAGTTCTGTGAAAGCTTTGGCCATCAAGAACATTCAGTGGCATCTGTTCTGGAACTATGCTAAATACTGAAAGCTGAACAGTTTTTTACATAAAATATTGACTTCTCACAATCCCAAAATACATGGACTTTTTGTGCTAGTTTGGTGTTGTTTTGAGCCCTGTTCAATGGCACCAGTGTTGTCTGGCTAAAGCTTAAGGAAGTATAGTATGAAGAAGTTTCTGAAAGCTTACTAGTATAATTTGAACTAAAAAAAATGTTGGGTGTTTGTTATCAACTTTTCCTGGCAGCAGAAATGTCCTTTTGGGTTAGCTGAACCTTTTTCTAGGGCTATACATTTTTACATTATTTCATTTTGGCCTGCAAGAATCAAGAACTTTGAAAGCTTTGTTCTGCATTTCTTTTGTATCCAAATCAAATGTTTTTGCACCAGATACACACTCTATTAAAATGTTTTTTACACAAACAAAATAATCTCATGATGTTTTCCAAACAGATTATTCCCCTTTTAGAAGTTGATGATTTGTTACCAGACTTGTTGAGAATGAAAACATGTGTGAATGATCTTAACATCATTATCTTTGGCCAGCTGATTGCAGAGATATGCCAACATAGCAACCTGCCAGCAGAACTGAGCCAAGAGGTAGAGAAAAGGCAGAGTGAAGCAAAGGCAGAATTACACCAGATCCTAAACTGCTTCTACCCAAGGATAGTCCCTCATTATATGAAAAGTTAGGCCAGGGTAAGGGTAGTCCTAAGTAATTCAACACCATTACACTGACAAGGGTTGGGATGCACTTCAGGAATAATTCTGTTTGACACTGCTTTAACCGTTAGGATTCAATGCAATGAAATCCTGAGATTTGTAGTTTGTAGTGGCACCAGAGCTGTCTGAGAGAGATGACTAAATATCTAACAAAACTATAAATCTCAGAATGCCATAGTATTGAGCCATGGGAGATAAAACAGTTTCAAACCGCATTATTTCTGCAGTGCAGATGCAGTCACAGCTTCAGTTACTGTCTTGACAGATCACAAGTAATTGGTTACTTTTGCCAATTAGAACTGCATTCTTAATTAGGTGGCAAAACTATTTTAAATATTACTATTAATTGTAATTAATCATATTTAATACCAGAGAATGAAGAACTGTTCAGTTAAAGGATGTAGACTTATCATTAAAAATGAAGCACTTTATTCCCTTCTACAAACCATTCCTTTAATAAACTCTTTAATTTTGTTTCCCTTATAAGCTTGATTATAGCAATGGTGCCATATAGTGAATCAATTAGTGTTCCATAATGTACACAGTGTTTATTTTGTTAGTGGTTAAGTGTTATGGAACATAGCATAACACAACATAAGTGAAAGGTCCCTCTGACTACTTTTAAAAGACATTATGGCATGGAGTTCGACAGATGCAAGTTGCTTGCCAGAAAAAAGATGGCCATAGGAAAGAGATATCTGTGGTGTTTTATTATACGGCTATATAGTTTTCCTGTTTTAAAGCTGTTAACACTGCTTTCAGGTACTCTACAAGTAGTCTTCCCATTTGCCCTAATAACTTCCACATTTTAGGAAGTGTCAACATTTGAGGAGCCAATGAAGACGAGCAGTAGGATATTTTTTTTAAAAAGTCAGGAAGAGAGTATACATACACACACACACACACACACACACACATTGTGTGTAGGGGCTGTTTAGGATTTGGCACAGCTATTGGGATGAGTGAGAATGGGATATGATGTCCTTTTTTGCTAGACTAGCCACCATGTCAATCCCACCAGGTGTACATCTAACCAGGCATAAACCCTTTTCTGGGTGTCACCTGGTAAGCTCTGTAACTCCTTTAATCTCCTACTGATACCCCTGTCCCATCCTAAACACTCACGACCCTGACAATTTTATTGGAATCCATTCTCTCTCTGGCTGATGAAAAAGGCAGTCTTTCAGATATCTGCACTAACTTCCAAGTTGTTTCACTGCATCCAGCCCAGGATTACCTCTAAACACTTGGAAGTTTTGAAGCATTCAAATGCATATTGTGCAGTTGTAAATGTGTTATACTTTCATAACTAATGTATTAATACACAATCAAGTTGTCTTAGTTATGCAAACAAATATGAAACACCATAAGGACATAAATCAAGTATGAACTGTTAACTGTCTCTGTGTTCTGCTCATTTTGATTTATATCTCTCAGAGCATTCTAATTACCATATGCAGTATTTTAGAAGTTTTTTCTTTTGTGTGTGGCTGAATATTTTTCAAAATCCCAGAACTATAATTATATGTGTGAGATATTGTCTGTAAGAATTTGTGTTCTGTTTGTTTTCCCCCACTCATCTGCCATAAAAAGTAATGGAAAAGCTCAGAGAAGAGTTGTAACTTCAATTATGGTATATGCGCAGCAGATCTTTACATTATATGTCACTGATTCCACAATACATATAAAGCAAGCTTGTTAACATTACAATTATGCGGCTGCTTATTTTCTCTCTAGTGTCAATTTAAGCACTTATTGTCATGATGTCATTTAATGTTTAAATAGTTATGAATGGAAATTGCACCAAGTAATCACTTAAACAATATATGCACTGAAACAATTATAAATATCATCATAATGGTATGCCCGTTCTTTAAATAAGATGCTTAGATTAACTTGCTCTTTGAACACAGGATTAGAAGACTAAAGGCCAAACTAGATGGGACGTTTATCACCATTCTGAAGTGCTCACCCAAGGAATAAAAGAAGTCCATTTGTCACAGCATGTGATTTCTTCTACATATATATGTTGCACTTAACATGTTTTGTTTTGTGATTGGTTACAAGAAAATAATAACAGAATTAATTTGCAAATCTGATTACAAGATCATAAAAACCTGAAGAAATCCCAATATGGAAAAGAAAGCAAATATGCCATGAGAACTAAGCATTACTCATACCGTGTACCTTAAAATAAAATGTGTTATCCTAACATTAGCTAATTTTAAAATATTTGTGGAAAGTTTCTTGTCTCCTCCTCTTTCAGTTAGCTCCACTCCTGGGAAATCCCCTCCAGATAGTTGGTTTGCTATCTTAGGGGTGGAAATAATTTTCAAAATATTCAGACAATGGTGGAAAAAACATGACAAAAATCTTTGTAGTTTGGAATGTATTCTATGCATGTCCTACTTTTATGCAGAATAAAGCATTTTGCTGTCTTCTACTGTTTTATGCAAAAAATTACCATGTGTTAATTTTGTGCAGGTAAGTCTTCAACTACATTATCTGTGTAGGAAACAGCATTTTATTTTGCACATAATAACTTGAACTACAACTTGTCTTTGAAAACTGCAATTTTCAAATATGTTTTTTACAGGAGGAGGAAAATTGCCAAAAATTATTTATTGCTTCCCTTCAGAACAAAATTAGCAAAGAATTGCTCCAGAAAATCCTGACTTAAGTGTTCAGTTAAGCTAAGGAAACTGACATAGGAAAAGGTGCCCTCTATATCTTGTTCAGGACAGATTCCCAATCTACCAAAGCGACCTTTCAGGAAAGATAGGTGGAACAGAAACCTCTTTTTCATAAACCTATTAAAGTTAGCTTACCGTAGAATCTAGTCAGAATTGTTATCTTGGAAGATATGAATCTGGCCCTTTTACTTTCCCTTAAATTAATAAAAAAAACCTCAAGTTCTTTGCATTCCATTTATGGAGGCATTCAAGATATTTTGTAAGTTATTGTCAAAAGGCAAGACACAACCTCTCAAATTTAATAGGTAACTTGAGCATAGAAAGTATCATGCTAGTCTGTCCTGACATGTTGCTGTTAAAGGCGAGGAGCCCATCATTAAAACAAAAAGAGTTTGGAACCTTAATTGAATACACCACACTTAATTAGTTACACAGGGATTCAAAGTCAGATTTTTTTAATCTGAGCAGTGATCAAAGGGGAGCCAGGATGGTGCAGTAGTTTGTGCATTGGACTGGACCTCTAGAGACCATGGTTCAAATCCCTGCTCAGCTATGAAAACCCTGGGAAAGTCACATTCTCTCATAGGGCAGGAAAGGGAAACCCATCTCTGAACAAATCTTGGCAAGCAAATATTTGATGGAAATGACAAGAACAGCAGCAGCAGCAAGTACCCAAATCCTTCTACCTGGAGATATTAATTTGTCTTTTGCTTTCTTCTCAGGTCTGAACTTTTAAAATCTCACCCCTCTCCTATTGGGGAAAGGAGGAAAGCAGACTGTTATTTTTTTATCTTTGAAGGTAGCTACTCTTGGGTGCCAGAATTTTTCAAGAATGAGGCTAAGGTTCTGTATTTGTCTGGCTAGCAAGCAAATATCATTTTATTCTGATATGCCTTTGGCATTTAAACTGGACTGTTGTTGAAGGAGGTTCTGACCAATCAGAGCCTCTTTCCCAATCCTTCTATTGATGTACTGATATATCCTGTTTATAATCTATTTTTATGTTCTAGCAGGATTTGTTTTTATTTGAATACTATTATTTCTAGCTGCATTGTGGGCTATTTTATGCCCCTCCAAGTGGTCTACAAATTTAATAATGAAAGTAAATTAATAGAATGAACCAAATGAAAAATTTTACTTTTTCCTAATGTAATAAAAATTGCCTATTTGCTATTCTATCCATTTACTTGACACAACATCCCTCTAACAGTACAGCATTATTAACAATTTATTAAGACAGCAGGTCCCAAGCCACGTTTTAAGGATTAGTTCTGCTTACTTGAATAGGATGCCCGGGGAGTTAATAGGGAGAGAACTGCTGTGCTAGAATGCAAAGGGATATTGATCTATCCTATCCAGCTAATTTTTAGAAACGGTGATAGGAGAATGCTGTCCATAAGCATTGGGGTATATTATTCTCACACAATATTGAAATAAATATGAAATTCCCCAAAACTATACTGCTAATGCTCTCATACCAAAACTCATATTTTCATAATACTTATATTAAGTCAATTAAAAATTAACAAAAAGCACTGCAAACTTCCAAGTCAACGTGCACTCAAAATCACCGCCAGCACATACAACCTGCAATATCTAAATTTAGTTCAAATATTATAATGTAGACAGTATAAAGACTGCTCAGAAACACTCTGATGTCAGTTTAAGTTTTTCATTGGATAGTCAGTTTGAATTTTCAAGGAGGTAATGTTTGTATTTTCAAAACAGAGAATCCAAATGTATTGCCATTTCTTGCTTTCCCCTTTTCCGGTAAAGCTAGGGGCCATTCAGAGTAAAATGAGATGAATCCAGTTTGAGATACTATCATCCCATTCTTGCCATTGCATCTTAATGCAACAGGAAAAGAACATATGTTTAAGATCTTTCTCTCCTTCTCCTGCCTGTGATCTTGCATCAGGAGATGAGGCATAAAGTTTTGTGAGGTTGAACTATGTTCCATCTCTTCTCTCACTCCTGCACTTCTTTTTACTTATTAAACATGTTTGGAAATGGATAGTGGGGCAGGGCAGTGGCAGTGGCAGTGGCACATCAAATTATGCATCTATAGCAAGATGCAGAGTGGTGATATGATTCTAGGGGATCTCCAAGAGGTCCAAGAGGTCTCAGAAGATGCCTCATTGCTCTATGTGCAGGTACAGGCACATGTCTGGCTGCTTTCCCCCCCCCCCCCCCCCATCACTGCCTCTCCATTCTCCACCACCCAGTTAATGAATTTGTTGAGGTGAAAACAATATATAAAAGATAGGAAATTTTGGATGGTTTTGGTCACTGCTTGAGTGAGGTAGTGAACTCTATCCTCTGCAAGAACCACAGAAAGGACATGTGCCAGCATATAATAACTTACAGGAGTACAGCCAATAATATTGAAGATAATGCCAGTGGAGAGAAAAGGAAAAAAGAACAAGTGAAACCTGCAGCAAAATGTTGTTAAGCAGATGGCTTCATACTTGGCTTTACTCCTTTATTCCTCCCTCCGGTTTTCCATTCCCAAAGAAAGCAATGCAAAGCTAGGGACTAGAGGTGTCAATCAGTTCTAAAATAAAATGGAATGATTGTGGCCTTCTCTAAGTCCTCCAGTGTGATTCTGTGATATGTTTGGGCTGGACATTGACCTTCTGTTTGTTGTGAGAGAATGACAAGAGGAAAGTTGGGAGTAGAGTGGATTCCCCACCCTCCATGGGGCAGCAAGTGAACAGGTGAGGGGGATTATTTTTCCCAGACTGAAGGTAAGTGAAACCATGGAGTAAATCTCCAGATTTGGAGGGGGAATTTTACCTTACTGAAATTAAAGCTAGTATATAATTAGTGAGAGGCAGCATAGTCTAGTGGTTTGAGTGTTTGACTACAGTTCAAAACCCCACTTGGCCATGGAAACCACCTGGGTAACCTTGGGAAAGTTTTACTCTCTCAGTCTCAGAGAGACCCCCCGTCTGAACACAGCTTACCAAGAAAACTTCATGATAGGGTCATTTCAGGGTTGCCATAAATCAGAAACAACTTGAAGACACACAGCAGCATAGAAGTAATATATTAGTAAGAATATTTGAAAACCAGTTGAATGAGAAATCAAAATGAATTGCTCTCTGGTTTGAACCAAAATGTTGCAGATGTTAATAATATTTGTTGCTACTGTTGTGTGCCCTGAAGTCAAACCTATCACATGTTTTTCTTGGCAAGCTTTATTCAGAAAGGGTATGTCATATATTTGCCCTCACCCACCCACAAATAAACACTCAGAGTTTTGTGGGCACTGAGCATGTTCCTCACTCGGCTGTTCTGAGTGTAGGAGTAAGTAAATTTTGTTGTTATTGTGTGCTTTCAAATAGTTTCTGACTTATGCCAATTCTATGACAGGATTTTCTTGCCTCGATTTGTTCAGAGGCAGTTTGCCTTTGCCTTCCTCTGAGAATGAGAGAGTATGACTTCTTGAAGGTCACCAGTGGATTTCTTTGGCTGAGTGGAGATTTGAACCATGGTTTTCATGAGTCCTAGTCCAACTCCCAAACTACTACACCTAAGCCTTTTTGAACATTTTTGTTGTTATTGGTTTAATGTTGCTTGTAAAACTGATATATGTGTGTGTGTGTGTGTGTGTGTGTTTGAATACTTAATTTGGGTCAAAGTGCTTCAGTTAAAAACTAAAAGTAGTGGAAACAGTGGACTGTCACTTTGTGGTCATATAAGTGGATCATTAAATGACAGCAAAATGGACTTGTCAGTAGGCAAATTTTAGTGATTGGGGAATTTTCCAATATTCCTTTTATAGGGGTCAGCTCTCTGTTTGACCTTATTTACCACAGGTGTATTGATTCTAAAACTGAAGGTTAGGTGGGGTCAGCTGACAAGCAGTTTCAGAAAGAATTTAAGATATGAGCTGAATGTATAAAAAGAAAATCTAAGAAAAAACAGTTCAGTAAGTAAAGGGCCATCATCCAGTATTCAATTATTCAGAATAATATTGAATACAGTACCATCTTTGTGACATTATTGATATGTTAACCCTATCGTTAGATATTTGGTTAATACATATTCATCTTGATCCATGAGTAATGATCTACAAGATGAAATAGAGTGGATCAGCTACCTGCCTATGGAGAACAATCTTGGTTGCAGATACTGATGTATGATCTTTTTGTAGGTGTTCAAATACTGCAGTATTGGCACACACATCAAAACATAATCTAGCAGTGTGAAGGCCTCCAAATTAGCTGCCAGGGGAGCTAGAGGTTCCTGGGTTCACTGGGTATACTGTTTCTTTTCCTCCAGGCCATGGAATTGATTTCATAAGAAGCTTTGCTTGAAAATATGTCATGACATCAATTTGTCATTAGAATTGTTTTAAAGATCCAAAGATCCTCCTCTTCCCTCAGCTACTAGTGAACTGCTGATAGTAAACTGCTAATCAGCACTTTGAAATGGTTGTGTTATCCAACTGATCTAGGACAATTCAAGTAGAACAGCAGATCTCTATCCCTTAGGCCTTTACCAAAACAAACTAAACAAAGAATAAAAAGCCAATAATGATCACCATAATTATCATTGTCATACTGCAGGGACATAAGTCTTTGTTTATCATATTTTAGACATAAGAGATTACATGTCTCATTGGAAAAAAATGGGTCTCTTCCATCATTGGAAATTATACTTGGTGAAGCTGAAGGCAATAGGAAAACAGGAAGACTACACAGAGATTGACTCGGTCAAGGAAACAGGGTCCTGAGTTAGGATGATGTGAATAGGGCTATTAATAACAGTGTCTCTTGGAAGTCTCTCATTCAGAGTGACCATAGATTGAAGCTGACTTGATGGCATATAAGAACAATAACAATGTCAGGAAGATATCAGAAATATTGTCCTGCTGAATTACATGATGAGAGTTTTTGTGGATTTGTGGTGTGTTTCCCCATTGGCACAAAACCTACAGAAAAGGGGAGAGGCATTATTGAACTTTTCACTCTCACAACCTTGTTGCTGAAACTTTTCAGCAAGGTGTTGCTATGTGCTATGGAATTATTTCTCATCAGGGGTGAGAAAATTTGTGAACATTCTTTACACTTCTGCCCCAATCATTGCCTTTATTGTTGGGTTGTAGCTGAATTATTTCCAGAATAAAATACTCAGATATAATTAGACTAATCAGAATGTTATGAATAAACATTAAGTGAATTACTATTGAAGAATGAGGTCTAATAAAGAGAATTAAAATGATGAATACACTGAATAAAGTAATTTAGGCAAGTCTATCACCAGACTTCAGTTGCTTTGTAATAATTGTGTTTATGTTTAATAAATGGAAATATTGAATACTACACTACTAATAGTCCTGCCTAATCAATTTCTCTTTCAAAAGCATGCAAAGTTATATGCTTGAATATTAAGCTAACTAGAGGATCGCCCGATTGCTGTTGGAATCAAAAGGAAGAGTCAGGTAGAATTTAGTTTCATCTGGCAAAGCTGTTCCTGCAGCCTTGATTTTGTTTGATATTTTCATTCCAGGTACTCCTATTGCTAAAAAACCAAGCAGATTTAAATGTGTCATTCTTGCCCTACCAACAGTGTAAGCATTTCAAGGGAAGTGTTGAATATTTTCACCTTTTTTAAAATGTAATTTTTGTACTTTTCTAAAGTGCATGCACAAAACTGTACTGCCATTCAGCCACATCAAGTAAAAATAATGCAAGATGCACACTTCCTCTTGCAAATGGATGTTTTATATATGCTTCCCAGGTTGGATCTCTGTAAACTAAATCAAAAACTGCATACATACTGATGGTCCATCAGTTGTTGGTGAAGAAGAAACAGCATTAGATCCCTCCTTTACTGCTTTTTGGGTAAAATGAAAATGTTACTTTGCACTTAAGCATTACATCATATTCATATTGATAGAACCTGGTGTTGCAGTGGTTGAATGCCAGTACTGTAGCCATATTGTGGATTCAATCCCACAGGGCTCCAGTTTGACATTCTTCCATCCTTTCGTTAGAGAGTGCTTAGTTCACTTTGAAGTGGTGTAGAAATGTAAAGTGCTGTTGCTATTGCTGTTTGGCTTTGTGAAAGCTGATGATCCTTATCTACCTGTTGAACAGTTGTAAAAATGTGTGAATGCACAAGTCCACTGAACCACTTGATCTGAATAATTTTATATCAACTGGATTACAGTAAAATGGATCCAGGCTAAACTAGGTGAATTTAGGACCCACTGAAATAAATGGACCCAACAAATGGCTGCCATCATGTTAGTGACTTATGCAGGTATAAATCCAATTTATGCCTGAATAAGGTGTAGTCTGCACCGCAGATATAGTCCAGTTTGACACCACTTTAACTTAATGTTGTGGAATTCTGGAATTTGTAGTTTTGTGAGATATTTAGCCTCTTTTGTCAGAAAGCTCTGGTGCTATAACAAACTGCAAATCCCAGAATTCCATAGCTTCAAACCATGGTAGTTAATGTTCTCTCAAACTGCAATATTTCTGCAATGCAGATTAAACCTTAGTCATTATGTTGAAATTCTCTACTAACCTCACACAATGACCAAATTCTTCCCAACCCATTATTTTGCTGTTGTACCTCACTAAATCCCAATTTGCTGGCTGGTAGAGTGTGGGGAATAGCAGAGAAGCATCCTGCTATGTTACAGCTCAGTGCACAGTACTGACACCAACCTCCAGGATCTCCTGAGGACTCCTGAGAAGTCTCTGAAGATGTTTGGACACTATCCATGTCCAATCTCCTACTGACCTACTGTTAATGTTTGTGAATAAATCCACTTTAGTACAAGCCATACTTGTGTTTCATCTACCACCTAGTTTTATCTCTTCCCTTTACATGTAGTCTGCAGTGTTTCTCTCTTTTGGTTTTGGTTTTCAAAAGAATGAACATGGCACCTGAGAGAATTAAATCCAACCTCAAGGATGATTTTGTGCTCATCCTAATATACTTTAAAGAGGATGCCACAGGAGAACTTCGTAGTACATTGTGAAATCGAACTCTGACACCTGTTGTGCTGTCTTGACCATGTCATACATTAGTGGTAATTCAAGATTCCATTGATTAAAAGTAAGAAAAGCCAAGGACCTAGGCATAGTGAAGAGTCCCTCCCCCCCCCCCCCAAATGCTGTAATTCACTTTTGAGAGTTTCAAGCTTTAAAAGCAGGTCCTATGAAAATGACATCTTGAGCCAGTTGTGTGTGGGTGTCCATGCATTTACATGGGCTGTATACTGTTGGAAGCAGCAGTGGATTTATGCCTATTTACCCTGTGAAGGTTTAGTGTTATAGCTATTGATCTTTTTTGATACATTAGGGAATTGAGATCATTTTTAGTCGAGTATAGTCACAAAATTGCTCCAAAAGATGAAATACTTTTTCCCGTTCTTTCTCATAAGTGGAGAAATCTGGTTCTATTCTGGCATGTTACAAATGTTGCAGATATCTCAAATGGATCTCTGATTAGCCAAAGATAAATGAGCAATTTTGCCTTCTGGAGTGGCAATTAGTAAACTGGCACTGGACTGTTTCTCATTTTAGATTTGGTACCTTTCAACTTAATAAAAGGAATAAAACCTTTACTTTTTATCTGTCATTGGGGCTTTTCAGTGACATAGACCATGAATAAAGTATTAATGTGCTGCACTGTTGAAATTGCTGCTTTTTCATCTTGTAATTGAAAATAATGGAACACCATAACATACCGTTAGAACTAATTATAGGAGCTCAAGTTACTGCAACAAAATCCTTGTGTAAGTATCTCACTAGGGAGATCATAGTGTAACCTGAAATATATACTCCTGATCTAACACTAATATTGAAATTTCCCATTCCTTGCCCTGTAAAAAATAAACTAAAACTTAATATTCCCAACCTTGGCAAGTTTTGCATTCAAAATCTAACTCATTCACAAGACATCCCTGTAAAGGGAAATAGTATTTTCCCCATATAGTAGGTGGAGTGCGGGTAGACATGTTGCTATGAGAAAAATAACCTATGATCGCTCAGTAATTGACTATTAAATTGGTAGCGTCTTGACTTATGCCTAATAATAATAATAATAATAATACCCCAAACCACATTCTGGGGCCAAAATGAGATCCTAGTAAAATGTTTAGTCCTTGTGTTCTTTCATTAAAATAAAATAAAATAAAAATCAGTAGCAGCTTTAGGGACCTCATCTGGATCAGAACCATATCAAAGGGGATTTGGCTCTGAAATAAAGGGGGACTTAACCAGTTGCACCATGATGACTATTCTGGTGGCTTTGTAAAGAAAAGATAAAAAAGCAAACACACAGCATCCAGTCATGTGATTGATATCTAGCCTAACCCAGTGCCAGTCCTGTACATTGACCTTATCTTTGACTATGTAAAAAATTACAAGCATTAGCTGGAATCTTGTAATAATGCAAGCCCTGTTTTTATAGTGCACAATGTTGTACATGTGGTTATGCTGTCTAGAGCCTTCCATATGTTCTTTCCTTTTGGTGGGTGGGGATTTACCATAGCACAATGGGAGAGTACATAACTGTATCTTCCTATTGTATCTTCCTATTGTACAATATCCTATTGTAACTGTATCTTCTTATTGTCTAGATTGTAGTGTCGGTCATAGATCGAGTATGTCACAGCATCAGGATACATTAGGATTCGCAGAAAACCCTGAAAGAGAGGTCAGCACCACAGATAGATTCAATTTAAAACTCAAGGTAGAAGCCAGACTAGTTAGTCTCTGGGTTTATTTACACTGGCCAACCCCCCTCACCTCAGTGTGGACAGCAGGGATCAGGCCAGATTCAGGTGCATAGCAAGCATGGCCATCATTTGAGGGCCACTGCTGCATACCACCTGCTCCTCAGCTGATCCTGGCCATTAGTGAGGAAGGGAAATAGTCCTTCTCCCTGCCCCCCCCCCCCCCCCCGTGCTGTTGACACATCATTTATCTGGTGTCAGAATGGCACACCCAGACATGTGATTAACAAGGAGATGTCATTTCATTTTTGGCATCACCAGAATCTCTCAAGAAACTACTTTCATGACCAGTGAAGCAGCAGCATTGCTGGTCCCAATGTGTGTTGGGCCAGTTTTGCCTTGGTGTCACTATGGTGTGTGTGGCACTCTTGTAGTGGATCTGGGGCAGCTCCAAAACAGAATACTCCTGGCTGCATCTGGATTTTTGGGGTGGATGTATATGTGCCCTCTATTTTGTTCTAACAGAGCCCAGATCCAGAGTTGACCTTATTGATCTTGGTTAGTCTTACCTTTGCTCTGTGAGAGACACAGGCTATTTTACCTGTCACAGACTGTGACAGATAAGTGAGGTTGATTATAGTGCTCTTGGTGAGACTTCTCTGAGTCCCAGGTTGATAATGTAATTTTTTCAGGTGAGAAAGAGGGCAATCCCTAAGGTCTCCTGGATAACTGCATCTTGGAGAGTTGGGGGTCTTTTGTTGAGTTTTCTTTCTAAACTTCTTATGTTCCTCCTGATAATGCTAAGCTTGAATGTTAAAGTAATTTTTGGAGAACAACAATGTAATCTGCCTGTTACAATGCTTACCGAAGGGACAAGGCAAGAATTGAGGCAAGGATGAGTAGGAGAACTCAAATTGGTTGTTATTCCTCTGCACTGTCTGCTTCAGAGCCCAAAAATTGCCTACTGTCCAGACTGTCTTCCTACCCAACTTCTCAGCTAGACTGCTGATGTTCCTGCAGCTGATAGTAATATATATTGGAAATTATTTTTGTTTTCAATGTACTTCTATGTTCATAATTTCTTTCTTTTCTAAAGCTTTCATTCAATTTTTGGATGCCAAAAATTATTTTAAAATTATTTTTAATGATCCACCAGATATCATCATTTTCAATGGGAAACCTATCCTCTATACTGTCACTAATAACTTAAATACTTTAAATAATAGTGGTGAGAAACCTAGTGACTTTAGTCTATTCCCTTGAGGCATAATTCCTACCATATTTCATTGTGAGTAGACAAAGTGGTCCCTGTGTGAGAAGCAATTAAAAAGAGGTGACATCCAATCAACTTCTCATTACTTTCAATGGCAGACCAATATGACTTTTGCCATCTATAATGGTCTTGCTCAGTACCAAAATAGCAAGAAAATTTGTCTATATAATACTCCTGAAGGATTTCAAAATGTCAGCCAAAAGTTGTCCAGGTTCAAAGACAAGGGGAGCATAAGACCTTTTAAAACCTGGGACAAAATTTCAGGGAGTTAATAAGTTTGCCTTCTCCCCTCTGAACTCTTCTTTGAATTGATTCAGACATATATCTTAAGGTCTCTTCGTTCAAATGGCATGACACAGCCCCCCCCCCCCCCCGATTAATCCATGTTATAATTTTACTTGCTCACTCAAGGTTAGAAGAAACATTCCAAGAATGCTGGTGTTAAATTATACTTCTTAATGTAAAGGTGGATGAATCAAGTTTGTGCGCAATATTTTTTTTGTTTTATTTTTTGGTGGAATCCTACAAGCTAGTAGATGGGAGTAAAGTAGAAAACAGTGGCATAGACATGGAGGACACTGTATGCTCAGAATTCAGAACTGAGCTGGAATTTGTTTTCAGTACCAGAACTGAACTCACAATCTTTTCACACAAAAATCTGTTCTTGGATCCCCCTGCCCCTGCAACCCCCCTTTTTGTCATTTCAGTAGCCTAATAAGGGGAATAAGTTGTTACTGTTAAGCAACAGTAACAATTGCTGCAGTAGATCAGAAATACTTCATGATCTACTGCAAAGAGTCAAAAATCTACCTGCCCCCTCCAGGTATGATGATGTTGATTATTGTGTCATTTCAGGTAAAAGCTCTTACATGTTATCTACTCTTACTCTCCATGGCTGATTGCCTCTGTAGCTCAGCTCAGCTTAGATGATTGACAGATATCAGGTTGAAACACAGAAACATTGTTTGGGTAGTGTGTCCCAGCCCTTTGCTCTGGACTGTTTGCCTTTCCTGAATTCATGCTAGCCTGGGAAAAATGTATTAGCCATGGACATTTCTTTAATTCTTATCAGCTTTTAGTGGGAATCAGCATTATCAGGGCTGCAAGAAGACACAGGCCCTACACAGACTGGCCCAAAAAGCCGGCCTGTGGGCAGAGTCAGGCCATAGCATCCTAACAATGCACACTCTAACTCCAACCTCAGGGCGTCATGATGTCATGCGCCCTTCCAATCGGCATGCAGCATCATGGTGTGCCTCTGGTGATGCATTGACATGATGCAGTGCCAAAGGGGCACCATACAGCCGCGCTGCCGCAACTGTAGCAGCCTTTGAAGTGTGCACAAAGGAGCTCCTTTTTGCACCTCCTTTTTGCGCTCTCCAGAGGCCAGATAGGGGCTGTGGTGTGAGGTTGCCACAGCCCAATCTGGCCAGGAAAGGGGCAGCTTCCTTAGGGGCTGTCTGTAGAGCCCCACAGTTAGCTTTAAAAACTATGGCCAGAATCCTATTGGTTAGTTCCAACTAAAGTTGACCCAATAAATCTTGTTGAATAGTCAGCCAACACATAGGTAAAAGTCATTGGTTCATTGGGTTTACTCTTGTAGGAGACCGAACAAGGTTTAGCTCTTCCTGTTCTCATTACATACATTACCAGCCTGTCTCTAATAAGAATGAGAATAAGAATGTTCATAATTATTTGGTTGCAGGTGTATAATGAAAGTTGGGAAATCTCATGAAGGAAAAAAATATAGGCCAGTCATTTTCTGCTTGTATTTGACTATCTTAAAGTATTGTGGAGAAAAAAAATTATGTAGAGAAAACATGTGGAAATTTTGTGAAAAATGTCCTGTTTTCTGGCCATAAATCTGGTTTCCTGTGCAAAAAAACCCAAAAACAAACAACCCCCCCAAACAAACAAAAAAACAACAACAAAAACCCAAGCTAAAACTACCCACTCACCATAAAACAGAACCCAGCTCCCACTGTTTCCTTTTTATGGGACCTGTTTTCTGCACAGAAATCTTTTATTTTAGCCCAATGAGTCCCATGTTTTTTCCACTGTAGAACAATTCATAGAATCATAGCATCATAGAATGGAAAGAGACCACAAGGGCTATCCACCACAACCCCCTACTATACAGGAATACACAATCAAAGCACAAATTCCGCACAACACTTTGGAAATTCAAATATGCAGTGAATACTGTGGAAGAGTAATACTGTGGAAAAATATGCATTTTCTTCTGCAGCAGGGTGAAATTACCAGAATTGTTGTTATTTCAAACAAAACTCCACCAAACAGTGATACCTTTATTGGCCAACTGAAATGCACAGTATACTTGTTGCAAGCTTTCAAGACTCTGTGCTCTTCCATGGTCATTATTTTTGTTTTCTTTATGTTTAGCATCAAGCCTGCCTTTGCACTTTCTTCTTTTATCTTCGTTAGTACAGTGGGCCCTTGGTATCCACTGTGGTTTGGTTCCAGAACACCCCCCCCCCCCCCGTGGATAGCAAAATCCATGTATGCTCAAGTAATAATTACCTGTTGCTGGACTGAAACTCTTAACAGCCCTTGTCACCATATCCAGTGGGGATGAATTACGGAAATAATTCTGAATTACAATTCTGAACATTTCTCAAAAAATCTCTTCCTCTGGGACAGATTTGGAAGGGAAGGGAAGGGAACAGAATGAGTGAGGGACTTCCTTGTGTGCAGTAAAATGAGTCCCCCACTCGTTCTGTCTTCATCCAGGCCCCTTTTGGGCCGTTCTTGGAGTGCTGTTTGACAGGTGTGACAGAGTGAGCTCCTGTCACTAGTCCCAGCTTCTGCCAACCTAGCAGTTCGAAAGCATGTAAAAGTGCAAGTAGATAAATAGATAACACCTTGGTGGGAAGGTAACAGAGTCCCATGCAATCATGCGGGTCACATGACCAAGGGATTGTCTTTGACAATGCTGGCTTCCTTTACTTTGCATCACCCTCTACAGTCAGACATGACTAGACAATCTTGTCAAGGGAAATCTTTACTTTTACCTAGTTATAGTGTAACTCAGCAACATCAGGGTTTGAATTTGCACTTCTTAGAATCAAATTCTTTTCACATTTTAAAAGAAACTTCATAGTGGCTGCAATGGTTTTCTGTTTAGGAGACTCAATTAACTACTGATAACCTAATTCCTATTAAGTTATCTTGTCATCAGACTGTACTTGCACATTTACATTTGACACAGAAAAACCTGTTGTTTCTTTTTTAGGCAAAGACAGATGGTTCTGTGTTTGCATTCAAGATAATTAAAGTCCATGTTGTGACAAGCCAAATACTTGCCATCTGAAACCATATTCTAATATGCCACTCATTGCCTTGGGATAACAAAATAAAACAAAACAAAAAAAACTAGCTGGCTATGTTCTTGAGATGCACTGCAAGCAACTATCTAGCCATTCTTCATTGTGAGGTGAAAGAATGATAAATGAAGGTATACATAAACGCTCAATACCCTGGATAGTTACATGTCATGGTCATTAATTTAAATGGAACCACTGCTTTCTACAATGCACAAGTTTTACAAAATGAAACATGGCACATAAATTGTTGTGTTGTTGTGTGCCTTCAAGTCATTACTGACTTTTGGACACCAAAAAGTGACCCTACTATGGGGTTTTCTTGGCAAGACAGGTTGCCCTTGTCTTTCTCTGAGGCTAAGAGAGTATATCTTGCCCAAGGTCACCCAGTGGGTTTCCATGGCTAAGTGAAGATTTGAACCCTGGTCTCCAATGCTCAAACCACTATACCACACTGGCTTTCACACAAATACTTTCAAATAATTCAAAGGTTTTAAAGTTCTATACAGCTTAGGTCTAGGATACATGGAAGACTGTAGCTAGTGTCTTGGTAGTTGGTCTCCGTTAGAGGATTATACACCCCTGTTATCCTGAATTGGCCAGGATAGTCTCAGTTAATCCTCTGTCATCCCACTTTTTCAGCTAATTTTGAAATGCCCTAGTTTCTCTTCCTCCCTATTTCCCCCTTTGACCTCTGCTTAGTTCAGCTGCCGCAAATGGAGTTCAAAGTGCAAAAGTAATTTGCACTCAGTTAGCTCAGCAGGAGAAAGGGGTGGAATTTTGCCCTTCCCAGTAGGCTCAGGAAAAAGCAAATTGCTGCAGCCTCCTTTCCTAGCTTGTATGTTCTTTCCCATTAAAAACTTTTTCCCATCTCAATAACACTCTGATTTTGTTTATCCACATGTGTCCTTGTTTCCATCTGTGAAATGTGGAGGGTATGGTAGATGGATTCATGAATGGTGAGTTAAAACATAGAAAAATCCCATCAATTTGATGGTTCTACTTTATTAAGGATTAACAGCAGGATTTAGATCCATAATATCATCCTCTTCTTCCTCATTCTCCCACTTTTCCCCCAGTTTGGGATTCATGTTCCTGCATGGCAGAGGATTGGACTGGATAGTTTTTGTGATCTCTTTCAACTGTATGATTCCATTATTCTAAAGTGGCATACAGTAGAAAATTCACAATTTTCACAATTTAAGGCAAGGAGCATGGGAATTATAGTCAAAGAAATGCAAAGCTGTATGTGAGAACCAAAGTCTGTAAATTTCCAGCACAAGGTGAGATAGTGTAGTCAGACACGTACACAATAACAACAGATGTGAATATAGCCATAACACACACGGAATAGCAACACAAGTTCCGGAAAGGAAGGTCATGGAAAAGGTAAACAACGACATCATTGAAAACATCACATGAGTGGTTAGGTCATAGTAAGAGGTTGGACTATTAGTATGGGAAAGTGTGAAAATAACCAATAGCATTGATTGTACACACCCAGTACACACCCAGTGGGTGGTAACAAAAGTTGAACTATTTCAGTATTGTTCCGGTGAGCCATTGTTCTCTGCACCCCCAGCACTGCACCATCCTCCACATCAACAACAATGTGAACTAGAAGGAGAACCTGAACTTGTAACTAAGCTTTTGTGCAGGAGGAGATGAGTATGTATATAGCTTGATTAGCATAGCCAGAGTGTGTTTAGCAAGAGTAAGAAATGTGTTGCAAAGATGTTTATTGTTTTACTATAGAGTTTGTATTATTCAAGTAGTCAATAAAGATAGTTTAGTGCACAGCTCGCGTGGTTTGTTGACTGCATGAAGGGGGAAGCAGCAACAGTGATTCCAGGAGTTCCAGAGCTGATGTTTGTTCCTGAGACGCTTCATGGGCAACTCTGCTACCTGCAACACATCACACCATTGATCAGTTCTGATCAGCCCAGTTTGACCAGATGGTGAGGACCTGAGCCTGGGTGAAGTGCATCACCTCCCATCATCCCCAACAGATACAAATGTTAAAACAAAATTAAACAATAACAAATTAAAACCATTTTAAAACATCTATCATTAAACACACATGTGCACACATCCCCAGAAAAAAATTTACAGGATCAAGCATATAGATGTGTTAGGCTTTATATAGTCACTCATCAAATACCTGTTGGTGAAAAAAAAGGTGTTACTTGTTTACCAGAGGGAAATACTGAGGATGCCAGTTTAAGTTCTCTGGGTAGGGAATTCCAGAACCTGGGGGAAGCCACTGAGAAGGTCCTCTACTATGTTACCACCAGATGTACCTAAGAGGTTGGTGAGACAGAGAAAAGAGCCTCCCTAACAGATTGCAGAGCATGGGATATTTCATAAGGGAGAATACAGTCCTTCAAATAACCTGGACCTCAGCTGTGTAGGAGTTTAAAAGTCACAATCAGCACTTTAAATTGTTCCTAGAAACAAAGCAGGAGCCAGTGAAGCTGTTGTAAAGGGAGTCATGTGTTTCTTAAAGCCAGACCCGGTTAGCAATCTGGTTGCAGCTCTTTGGACCAGTTGAAGTTTCTGAACACTCTTCAAAGGCAGCCCCATACAGAGTGCATTACAGTAATCCTACCAAGTTATAACTAAGTCACAGAAGCTAGATCTCAAGTCTGAAGGGGATGGGTGCAGCTGATACACAAGATTTAACATTCCTGCATACCACTGAAACCTGAATTTCCAGGCTCATTGCTGAGTCCAAGAGCACACCCAAGATGCCAATGTATGTCCTTCAGGAGGAGTGTAAGCACATCCAGCACAAATAGAATTCCTGTTTTCTAATTTGTCTTTCTTTTGACCAGGAGCACTAAATTAATTTTCAGTTTGTTCACTCATTCAGTCCATTAGTGATGACAGGCATCAGTCTAGGACCAAACAGCTTCCCTGTCTTATGGTGGAAAGTAGTAACAGGGTTGACTGTCAACTGCATAATGGTATCACTGAACCCCAAAACTCTGGTAAACCTCACCGAGGAGTTTCATGTATATGTTGAATAACATGGGGGACAGAAGCAAGCCCTGAGGAACACCACAGCGCAATGACCAAGGGGTTGAACAGGAGTTCCCCAGCACCACCATCTGGGCTCATCAATCCAAGAAGGGATGTAGTCACTGTAAATAGATGTCCCCAAGTTCCATCCCAGCAAGGAGACCAAAAGGATACCATGGCCAATGGTATCAAAAGCTGCTGAGAGGTCCAGTGGAACCAAAAGGGACACACTAGTGCTGTTTAGCTCCCAGCGTTGGTCATCCATTGAGGTGACCAAAGCCATCTCTGTCCCATAACCAGGCCTGAAACCAGACTGAAATGGATTTAGATAATCTGTCTCATACAAAAATCTCTGGAGCTGAGATGCCACCACACACACTTATTTTTAGGACCTTGCCTAAAAAATGGGAGGTTAAAGACTGACCAATACTGGTAATTATCCAGAATGCTGGGATCCAGGAGGGCTTTTTAAAATTAATAATAATAATAATAATAATAATAATAGTTTTGTAATGGCCTTCTTCAGGCAAGCTGGAACTCTGCCTTGTTTTAGCAAGGCACTAACCACTTCTTGTACCACTCAGCCAGTCCCTCTCTAGCTTTTTTAATAAACCAAGAAGGAAAAGGATCTAGAATTAATGTGGTGGCTGTAATCTCTCTAAGGACTGGAACAGATGGCCCTTTAAAGCTGCTGTCTGGGTGGCTTTGGAGTGTGGTGTTTATACACTGCATGCTCTGAAGCTGCCCCCAAGCCGGCCAGAAGTCAGACAGCCACCCAGATGTGGATGGCTTCAAGACATTGAAGCAGCACAGTGGTTACATGCTGTACGACGCTGGAGAGTCTTGAAGCCAGCTTTAGGAAAGGTAGAGCCAGGAAAGGCACCTCTTTACCAGCTCAAAAAGGAGGGGATCTGTTCCGCCCCTTTTTTGGGCTGGGATCAAGGCAGATTGGGGCTACAGCAAGTGTTTGCTGCAGCCCCAATCCATCTTTCAAGCATCCCCTTCTAGCTGGTCTGTTCTGGTCCTAAGAATCCTGTTCACATCCTCAAGTTGTACAAATGGAAAAGTATCCATTGTCACTGGACAAACAGGAGCCAAATTTACATCCACTAGATCTGGAGCAATTATAGTATCCAAATCAGAGCATATCCTAGTGATTTTATCTGCAAAGTGCCAGGATCCAAAGAATTACTTTAGGTGTACTTAAATATTTAAATATGGCTGGCAGGATGTTTGAAAGTAGTGAAATAATGTCCTCTAGATCAATTTACAATTGATGTCCTAAATCAAGGGTATGCTCCCCTCTGCAGTTGAAATAACCTAGTTTGCCCCAAACCAATTACAAGGCAAAATGAATGTTTGTTTTATTTTATTTATTTGTAATACTGCATTTGGATTGAAATGGGACAGGCTTATAAAGACATAAAAATCTATCCATGCTGTATCAGGCCAAAGTCTTATTTAGTCCAGCATTTAGTTTAAAAATGATTAACCAGATGCTGGATAACCACAAGAAGGACATGAATGAAAGAGCACATGCCCTCTTTGCTACTGTTTTGGTAGGAGAAGAAGTTTTTCTCCCCTTTCTTACGTAATGTTTCATACTGCTATGGTGATTAACTCGGTGCCAGTAGACCATCAACAAAGATCAAGTCCATCTCGTAGCCATCCATTTTTGGCTATACTATATTAGGGACATACCGCTGTGCTTTAGTCACTAGATTTAATATACTGCTTTAAAAATAGTGAACAGCTTTCCTTTAATGAAGAAATAATACAGTATTAATTCTTTCATTTATATAATACTAATTTCAGTAAGCACATAATGTTCCCAATATTCCACTTGGCACAAAATTGTTAAAGCTTATTCTTATTACCTCCTAGATTTATTTATCTAAATGAAGTCGAGTAGAGGCAAGTTGCCATGGAAACTGAAGATGTTGGGAACAATTTTATTTCTTCTTAATTGCTGCAAATTTGTATACAAACAACATAACCATATCTTCTCTTTTCAGAAACTTTGAAGTTGTAAGAATAACTTTGACTTTGAATTCTCCACTGATGGTGAATTTAGCTGTAACGACAATATGGCAAGGGCGGATGGAAATGTCATTGTTAAACGTCATGCAGGCAATTTTTGAAACCTGAAAACATTTCTTGCTAATAATGCTGTAAGGCTAGATTTTTTGGCACTGTTCTACTGGGGATACATAATACACAAGTTTATACTTATAGCTTCCTCTGGGGAATGCAGCCCTGAAAACTGGACTTTAAATTCAGAGAAATGCCATATTACACATTCGAAACACACATCTCTCCTTGAACAACTATATTGCCAGTGGGCATGAAGCAGGAAGAGGCACACAATCTAAGTTTTTAAGCAGCCCTTAGCTCTTGATGGTGGACATCCACAGCACGTTGGAGGTTTCATCCCTGTCAGGACACAAGGACAAGGTGGTCTGCCCATTGTGGGGTGGAAAGTGATGAAATCTCATGAGCTTTTGGAAGATTTCATGAATTCTAGAGAGCTTACAAAGTGAGGTCTACATAAGATGTGGGCTGACTCAGTTAATTTCAGGTGACTTGCTTCTACTGCCTTTTCACACTGGGGGGGGGGGCAAACAGGATTTAAACAAGAACTAAATGAGAGTTAAACAGGAAATGCCCTATGTTTAACATAGGACATTTCCTGTTTAACTCTCATTTAACTCTCGTTTAAATCCTGTTTGCCCTCTAGTGTGATAAAGCAGTCAGAGAAGCACTTGAGGCCTGGTGCTGATTGCATACACTGTTGCAGCCTGTACAAGACAATCAAAGGTCTGGAAATCAAGGAACAACTAAATGGGTTGGGAATGCTTACCTTGGAGAAGAGAAGGTGACATTGAGTAACATGTAGAAGGTGGAGAGAACTTATTTTCTACTCTCTGCAGTATGTTTTTATGTTTTTATGTTTTTATGTTAACTTTAATGGTTTTAAATATATTATTTTAATTGTTTTTTGTTAAAAAAATACCTTGAAGGTATGAGATATTTTTTATCTTGTAAGCCACCTTAGGTGGCTTCTTGGGAGAAAGGCGGCATATGAACTAAATAATAAAGTACATGAACCAGTGTATTCAAATTGCAAACAAACAAACAAACAAAAATAGTGATTCTACTTAATCATTAGGAAGAACTTCTTTATTATAAGAGTGGTTTGACAGTGGAATAGACTGCCTGAGAGGATAGTGGACTCTGCTACTTTGGAGATTTTTAAACAGAGGTTGGAAGGCATTTTTCAGGACTGCTGTAACTTGATATTCCTACATAGCAGGTGGTTGACTAGGTGGCCAGTTGGGGTGTGTGTATTTTAATAAAAGATAACAGCAGAGATTTTTGGAGGTATAACAAAAGTTAGCTTTTACTCAGCAGAAATCTATAAACAGAAGCAAAGCAAAAAATATAAATGGCAACAGTACTTAGCAGTAAAAAATATATTACAGCATAAGGACTTCTATTCAGGCAGTTTTTTCAATATTGCCTTACCATTCCAACAGCATGGAGAGGGTTACATGTAGTTTGTGCATAATGCACTCACTAGCATGGAGAGCATGTACAAAGTGCTCCCATCAACTCAGCAGACTTACAGGCAGTTATAGTCTGCTAATTGGCTATAACAGCCACTTGCCCTATTGGCCAATTGCTTTCTAATTAACTTCTTTCAGGTTCACCCTGTTCTGGCTTCACCTGATTGATGCTGCATTTTCATCCAGTCACAACTTAAAGTCAAACCCTGACATGGCCCTCATAGCCTCTTTTGTGGCTAAGATTCTGTGTTTCTATTATTTTATTTGGCTGCTTCTGGCAAGTTGTACTAAGAGTGTTTTGTCCATCCTTAATTGAAACATACTCACCACCTCTTATTTCTGTATCACCAAAGACTCAGATCCATCTCTTCTGAGGTTTTACTTGAAAGAACATGTGGGTGTGTTCCAGAAAAGTCTGGAAACCATGCCCTATGAGGAGAGATTTAGGGTATGTTTAGTATACAGAAGAGATGGTTAAACTCTATATAAGTATTTGAAGGGGTTTCATATTGAGGATGGAGCAAGCTTGTTTTCTGATGCTCCAGAGAATAGGACCCAGAACAATGGATGCAAGCTACAGGAAAAGAGATTGCACCTCAGCATTAAGAGGGATTTCCTGATAGTAAGAGCTGTTTGACAGTAGAACACACTCCCTTAGAGTGTGGTGGAGTCTCCTTCTCTAGATGGCCATCTGTCAGGGGTACTTTGTGAGTTCCTGCATGACAGAATTGACTGGATGGCTCTTGTGGTCTCTTCCAACTCTATTAATGTATATTTCTATGATTATATTATTCTATACAACATGTCATGCAAAATTTTTATGCTAGATAACAATATTTGTTAATCTTGGAGGTCTCCCATGGATCATCATAAGTCAAAGCCTTGATGGCATGTAACAACAACAACAAACTTTATTTTGAAACTTTTAGACAGAGTTGAATTATAAATATTTGCAAATAAACAAATCATACCTAACATTATAAATTAAATAATGCACAATCAGTAACTTTTTCAAATGGATCTCAATTTTGAGACCTCCACATGTAGGACCCATTTGTACATGAACCCTTACGCTCCAGCCTGGCTATGGTGAAATAGATCTATTTTCACTAGAGAAGCAGGAGCATTTCATTACACTTCATTCTTTAAATTTGTTAGTTGCTTTAAATACTTTTGTAAAAAGATGACTACTCTCCACGTACACCCATAAGTGCCAATGCCTCCATTTAGGAATAAGTTAAAATTACTTTGAAATGCTAAAGGGAAATTCCAAACATCCCTCATAACAATTTGTTTCACATCTTCCCAAGAGTGTTGCAAATTTGTTTTAAGCTTTGTGGGTTTATATTTAATTATATATTTGTGCCGGGGGGGGGGGGGGACCTCAAGGTTTAGTCCGTGGCATAATTTATGCAAATAGAAAACAACTGGTGGTGTAAGACAAACACCATCAAAAATATTTTCCCCATTTTTGACTTTAAAAGCCCTCTTGGCATAGATGAAAAAAAAAATTGGCTCCCACTTTTATTCTGTCACACAAACAAAAATCCAAGCGAGACCTCACTTCCTGGAGTCTGAAATACCTAATTATAGCAATTATAATCAATTTGAGACTGGCAGGCTTCCAAGGAGTTGTTTGTTGTCATATCAAATGGAACCAAACTTTTGAAAAATCCAACAAATTGTCACAGAAGCATTAAGGGGCAAGTGACTAATTCTTTCTCATCATTTTCTCTCTCTCAAGGTCTTGACGCTGGCAAAAATAAAAATGGTAACTTCCACGGAGATATTTATGAACTAATTTTGTATGCATCTTCAATATCTGTAATACTATATTAGTGTACAGATTTTTTGTTAAAATTGAAATAATATCCTTCATTCCATACTTAATGAATTTCATCTTATGTATGTGTATGTTGGGGGGGGGGGGATTCAGTCATTTTTTAAATTATTTTATTTTATTTTATTTTATTTGCTCATGGATCTAATTATTCATTTACTGGCATTGCAATTTAAATAAATTGAAATGAGATACTCAAATACATCTGTCTCATATGATAATTTATAATATTTCAGAATTTGGATGATTTCTTCTTTAATAGCTGTCTCTTCTCTCATGAATACTACCTTTATTGCACAAAAGCTGGTGGCCTAAAATGGTAGAGGAATGGGATTAATAAGGAGTTCTGTAAAGGTAGATGGCTTTTAAAAAGCATTGTCACCTCATTTAATACATTTTCTTACAACTCTTAACAACAAATATGTAAGCTGAGTATTTTGAATCAAATGGTGTAAATTTGACCTTTTTTTAAAAAAAAAGACTCTTTCACTGGCGGGTGATGGATTCAACGCCAGGGTGAAACAAATCCAATCTGGGAACTTCAAATGAGGTAGATAACATGCTGAACTCCATCCCTCAAACAGTTCCAGCCCCTTGGAGAGCTCCTGTAATGTCCCCACTAAAACCTGGATTCATCATCCCACTCACTAGTGAGCAGCAGATTCTTTGTAGGCTCTACCTTTAGCATGAACCAGGTGTCTCAAGCAGTAGACTAATTGTTACTTATTTAATTCTAAAGTATCACAGGATTTTTTGTTAGTATTATTTTTGTCTAAAGCAGAGCAGCAAATGGCACATCTTCAGATCTACCCTCCTTGAAAGTAAAATTTTAATATACTACATAGTGTTTTCACTTTCAAGGAAGGAGAGAGCTGTTTGTTGCATTTTCTGCCATATCTGTGTGTACATGTTTTTGTGTGTACTATTTGTTATTTGCTTAGGCAGCAAAATGTCTTAGACCCACTCCATTTCCTTCTCTAAAGCAACAATGATTGAAAAATCATAGGCCAAAATCCAATTGCTAGTCCCAACTAGAGTAAACTCATTGAATGTATGGGATGTGCATGCCTGTTTTCCTTACGATTAAACAATTAAATGGCAACTGATTTTGATATCTAGCATTTTGGGATTTAGATCATATAGTCTATATTGCAATCACCAAATAAACTCACACACATTCATTGCAACATAGACTCCAAAGATATGTGGAATAAAAGATGGTGCACAGCAGAGTTCTGATCAAACAGATATGGATATAGATGTACGAGTATGTATATATGTGTATGTATTGTACATCTATATTATATCTATTTGTATTGGCCTGGAGATTTGGATAATTTCTTTTGAAAACAAAAACCAACCACCTGTCCCTTGAAACTTTGCCTTTCCTGACGTTTAAAAGCACCCAAAACTAAATTACTAACCTGGGACTTGCAAGTAGTCAATTAATGCTTCCCTCAGGAACGTTGTCATTCTAGTTGCCCTAGAGAACATAATGGTTTGACCATTTTTTAAGAGAGACTCATCTGAATTTGATTATCTGGATTATTGCTCTCCAGTTTTAATTTTCCATCTTTGACCAAGATCTTGATGCCTTAACACCAGAAAAACTGGTTATTTGTGTACATTCCTATCTTGCTATCTACCTAGTCTAGGGATGTAAACTGATTTAGTCATCTAAATGGAGGACCTATGCAAGGAAACAGACAGTAGAGTATGGCTGTTTAACTTCTATTGAATCTGATTGGTTTTGATTCCATTGGCCATGCTATTACTTTAGACTCTTTCTCCTGACCTGGATTTGGAGAACAGGAAGTTATGGTGCCTCTGGTCCTTCCTGATGAATTCCTGGAAGAGATGATGAAAAGCTCTCTTTGTCACCTACCAGTTATGGGAAAAGATTGGAAATGAATGAATGAATGCCTGCAGGTAAGAATGTGACAAGTGAATGAGAAGAATACATTGGAAAAAAAGATACCTGGATGGGATTGCTTTCCCCCTGAAAAGCCATGTATGCAGCCTAGACAGATGAAAATAAACTGCTCACCATTCCTGCTGAGAGAAAGGTAACAGATCTCTCAGATGAGCCTTGTCAGGTTTAGTATACACAATAAAAGCCAACTGAGAAGAGGTCACATGAAAATCTTGAAACCTAATTGGAATAACGTCAGCCCTGCTGTTATAGTAATCAGTAACAGAAACTTCAGTGGTTTCAGAGGGAACTGAGGTGGGGGCCACAGCTCTCCTTTGCTCTCTATCTGATTACAACATGACAGGACTTTACAAAAACAATCAATTTGCCCTCCTTGCTTTGTTCATTACTTCAGTGGAAAGAAATCGCACTTCATCCAAATAGCCACTGAAAGTGAGTCTACAGCTCTCATAGTGAAAGTGAAAGTGAAGTGTGTTATGCAGGCAGTCAATATTCATGTGCAGAACTCTTCATTAGTTTACCTTTGAATTTGCCAGGAATCTCAATTCCAGTTCCAGCAATTACCAATACTGCCATTATTTAACTAGAAAGTTGCTGGGGAAGAAGGAAAGTACACGTAACTAAGAGATGTAAAGAAAATGTCTGCTCATATGCAGAGCTTGGAAATAAAATGTTACAAGGAACAATGTTACCTATAACCCTGGTAAGTATCTGTGACAGCCACCTCCCCCAAAAGTGGTCAAGCTAAATCTCTAGATGGCTTTTGAATTCAGCTGTACAGTCAGTCTCTGGCTTGAAAGTTCTTCCACTGTAATCCTTCCCCTGTTTTACAGGTCTCTTCATTCTGGAAGCACACATTAAGTTATTCTGTGATGTTCCCATGCTCCTCTGTAAAGTTCCAATGTCTAAATTTTATCTTTTTTGGCCTTGAAGTTCCACATCACAGTTGTGACAAAGGGTAATGATTTTAACATCTATCCTTAATTGACAATAGGCCCATTGATGTCAGTTCAACATGTTCCTGGGTTATATAGACTGAGTCTACCTTATCCAAAATGCTTGGTATTAGACACATTTTGGATTCTTTGGGATTTTGGAATACCAGTGCTTACATATACATACACAATGAAATATCTTGGAGATGGGACGCAAGTCTAAACACAAAATTCAATTATGTCTCATATACACTTTATACGTATAGCCTGAAGGCAATTTTATGCAATATTTTAAAATAATTTTGTGCATGAAAAAAAGTTTTTGTACAATGACCCATCAGAAAGGTGTCACTATCTCAGTCACTCATGAAAAGTTTTGGTTTTTGGAGTATTTTGGATTTCAGAATCTTAGGTAAGGGAGACTCAGCCAGTATTCTTTCAGACTATCAATAACAAACAAAAACAGCTTCATTTATATACCACTTCACACCACCTAAGGAGTGTCTAAGCGGTTTACAACTGTAAGCTGCTTGCCCCCAACAATCTGGGTACTCATTTTAGTGACCTTGGAAGGATGCAAGCCTGAGTCAAGCTTGAGCCCTTTTGCTGGTCTTGAACTCACCACCTTACGGTTTTGAGTGAGTCGCTGCAGTACAGGCATGACTGCAGTACAGGCATTACAGTACCACCGCGCCACCAGGGCACAGATGATTAAGTGTCTCCCCCATTCAAATGCCATTCAAAAGCTGTTGTTGTACTACTCTCCCTTTAGATGGTTTTTCAAGGAGAGTGGCTTTGGGAGGGAAGGAGCAACATCACTAGGCCCTGTGAGACATATATGCCAGCCTGATGAGTCAGATTTTGTTTATGGAGATTTCCTATCCCTGCTAAAAAGCCAGATGATATCTCTTTGATTTTTACCATTTAACTTGTGCCTAAACAATAGGCATCATAGGACGATGCTTCAGTTACTGCTAAACAGAGGGTCAGAATAACAGGTCTAGTCTAATTTGTGTGTGTGTGTGTGTTTGTTTTGTTTTGTTTTTTTTTGGAAGGGGGGGCTACCTGCTACACTTATGGTTTTTTTCCTTTGGTTCAATAAATAGCAATTTACATGCCTTGAGATTGCAATCAAAGTTTGAAATTCAGTATCCTATTCTAAACATGCTTTCCTTGAGCAAATGCCAATCTCACAGTAAAGAAACAGGTTTTATCTATGCTATTTAAACTTCATTTAGGAGAGTAAATCTGTTTTTGTAAAATTCTTCCCTTATAATTCCTTGCAGCATCTTCTTTTGTGGGTTTTTTAAAACAGATTTTGTAAAAAAATAAAATAAAATAAATCAAACTGCACCACACAGCTTTATCTTGGCTTGACATTCAGTTTATTAAAGGCAACTGGATTGTTCCATTAGCTTCAATGGGCTGTAGGAGTACTGTATGCTCTTCCAATTGTTTCAAGGAAACTAGGCCAAGTACTATTCATACAACAAGAGATAAATCTGGAGAAAATATGTGATATAAATAAAAAAAGACATGTTTGTATGTAAGAACTGCTCATATGGCTGGAACACTATATTTGGCTATCCTTCTGCACTTCCCTGCAACTGCCGGTGCCAAAGAGGTATGTTGGTATTCTGTTTTTGGAATCCATCTTACCATTCCATCAGGGGGTTATATCTAATTGGGACCTTCTGCCAGCAGAATAGTCATTGTTGGTGAGTTGAATTTTTCTTTTTTCCTGCAGCTCTCTACATATAATTGAAGTTTGTTACAGAAAGCTGAGGACCCTCCCAAGCAGATTTGGGAGGTATACAGGGAGAAAAAAAAAGTGGACAGAATGTTATTGAATGCTAACATATAAAAATATGAAATAATAATAAATAAAACTTTTATTTATATCCTGCTTTTTGCATGTGCAATCAAAGCAGTGTACCACAGTTAAAACAGTTAAAAATACAGAACCCAAATGAATGGTTCAGCCACTATGAATATATGTCAGTGTGCAACAGTGTCAATCCATTCGCACAAGTACCAGAGACCTAGAAGATTCAAAGCTATGCACAAAGAAGGCTTCTTTGGCCCTACAGCTATGTTTACCTTGTACTTACTAACAAAAGCACATGAACATATCTAGGACTTCTTTTGCAGGTAAGGTTAAAGAGTATTATACAGCGACCTGATGAAGACTATTTTCCCCAGTGACATCATGTGGTCTACCAGTGCATGCACTCAAGCTCTGTCTCTTGTGCAACTGGCAAATCCAATGAAACATTGCACTGTTTTTCTTGCAGTTTTTGGATACTGTTTACACATTATGAAGTGTTCTGCTCAGAAATACTAGCATTGTTTGTTTGTTGTTTCATAGTATCATAGAGTTGGAAGAGACCACAAGGGCCATCCAGTCCAACCCCATTCTGCCATGCAGGAACTCCCAATCAAAGCATCCCCGACAGATGGCCATCCAGCCTCTGCTTAAAGAGCTCCAAGGAAGGAGACTCCACCACCCTCCGAGGGAGTGTGTTCCACTGTCAAACAGCCCTTACTGTCAGGACGTTCTTCCTAATGTTGAGGAGGAATCTCTTTTCCTGCAGTTTGCATCCATTGTTCTGCATTCTAGTCTCTGGAGCAGCAGAAAACAAGCTTGCTCCCTTCTCAGCTTTGTGGTAGATCCCAGTTATAGATTAAAAAAAAATGTTCTTAAGAAAATAATATACTATCAGAGTGATCTTGGAACGAGGAAACTGCAATGAGTTTTTTTCCCTACCCTTCTAGTAGATAGATGCTTAGCATAACTTTTCTAGCTAACTTGATCAAAAGTTCCTTTAGCTCAAGGATGTAGAGACTTTGCCTTCTGTGAAATTGACATCGTAGGCTAAACTTTATCAGCATATTAGCTGTGATGAACTAAAGGTCATCTTTGATTCCCATTCAGGACAGAAGGAAAGAAGTAATATTAATGTCCAAGGCTAAGCTGAAATAAAGGTCAGTCCTACAGTTTTTTAGGCATGTCATGGTAACTTGAAGGGCAGCTATGAAGAAACTAGAGAAGACCCTGAAATGTAAAAATATATAACTGAATATTAAAGTTAAGATTGTCCATGCAATTGTATTTTCAGTTTCTACGCATGACTGTGAAAGCTGGACAGTGAAGAAAGTTCATAGGAAGAAAATCATTTGAAATGTGGTTCTGGAGCAGAGTTCTAAAGATACTGTGGACTGCTAAAAAGACAAATCAATGAGTATTAAAGCAAATCAAGCCTGCTATTTTGGGAAGACGTGATTTACTAGGAAAGACACAATACTTGGTAATGTAGAAGGCAGTAGGAAAAAATGAAGACTGCATTACAGATGGATGCGCTCAATCAAGGAAACCACAGCCCACAATTGTAGGACCTGAGCAGCACTGTGGATGATAGGGTGGCCTGGAGGTTTTCTCATTTATGGGGTCACCATAATTTGAAATCTACTTGACAGCACTTAACAGCAGCAGCAGCAACAACAACAGCAACAACAGTAATCTCTCCACCAGCTTTTTCAGCACTTTTAACTGAGGAAAATCTAAGAGGAGAAATTGTAGTACTGCAAGAGAGAAAAAAATGAAATGTTGAAAGTATTGAATTTGTAATGTAAGACACCACAAGCCTTAACTGTTAACATAATAACCTTTTCTTATAAATGTCATTTGAACACATCTTCATTTTGTAATTCATAAAATGTTATGATAAATTCAATAGCCGCTTCCTTGATACTCACTAATTCTCAGCAAGTAATTTTTAAAAGTAATGCATTCCATTTCCATGTGTCTTTTCATGGCCCTGCTATTTAAAAAATTGCTCAATCTGTTATCTGCCTTTTTACCCAAAACTAAAAAAGTTCCATAAAAAGTGAAATATAGAATAATGAATAAGCATTGTTTCAATTGATGTGCGATCCCCCCCTTCATTTACTTTAGCACAAGCAAACACAGATTGAAGAATGACCTTTTATTAGAATTTAATGGAAATTTGGAGGGCATTATACTAAAGATAATGTTATTCAATAAATTCACTATCTCCCAAGCGATGATAGAAGCAATGCTGATGTCATTGACCTAGGGACAAAGGCTTTGCTGTTTTACTGTGTAAGTGTCACCAACATTTTATTTCTTCATGCTTTTCTTGCCTAAAGCATACAACTTTCCTTCTGCTTATTCAGGCTGACAGAACTACTTTCTTTTTCTTGCCCGGAATACTTTGTGCCTTCCAAATTGTTTTCCCCACCGTGACTTTTTCATAGCAGAAAGAAAACTTCAGTTTCTAAAGACTTTCTTGCAGGGGCAAGAAAATTGCTAAAATTACTCATTCCTTCCTTCAAGAATGAAATTAGTGAAGAATTACATCCCTAATAACAAGGTATTTGTCTTCTGGTGAAAAGAAAATGGAGAAAGAAGAGTCTTAGTAGAGATTGAGAAGGTCTTCTCTTGTGTCCTCTCCAAATGTATTGAGGCAAGGGCTTCTACTGAAGACCTTGAAATCTAGGGAGGTTCATGCAGGGAAACATGGTTTCCAAATACTGTAGTTTGCACCAAAGCTGCATAGAGCTTTATAAAGCATAACCCAATACTTTCTATTGTGTGAGAAAATGGCCCAGTTGCACCAAGTGCTATCAAAACAGAACCTTGGTTTTCCTTGTAACCGCCCAGGGTCCACAGTCTCCCTACAGTTTATTGGAGTCATTGAAGTTTCCGAAGTTCCCATTTCCCAAAAATAAGCCCATATAGATGGCACTGCACAGTAATCCAAACAGGAATTATATATAAATTACTTCCAAGCTCTGGCCATACCCAGAAAATGAATCATTTCACCTTCATTCTCTGCATTATTCATTAGCTGCAACTTATCCTATGTATACTTTAACAAAATAGAGAGGTACACTTCATTACAGGCAACATTTTTGGGGATATCAACCAAGGCAAGTAAATTAATAATGGAACAAATACATTTGTGTGCAAAAGCTCTGCTAACTACTCAAAGATTTTTTCTCCCTCACTTTCCTTACTATTGCAATAAGAACAAAGCACTCCCATACAAAGAAAACCCTTTTCTAAAGCTGCTCTCATTTGTTTTGACACAAGGTCCTAGATGTTCATTGCCTCTTTTTCTTTTTTGAAAACCTTTTTCTATATGATCTAAAAAAGAAAATATGATCCCCCCCCCATATGAAAAAGCACATGGCATAATGCAAAATGTCAGTAACAATGTACATCAAATGGTATTGAAAATCACAAAGGAAAGTTGCCTCTGGTCATTTGGCATTTATATCAAACTCAATCTCTTTTTGCAAAGCCACTGCAAGTTGATTTCAATTCATTTCATAATTTACCTGGGTAATAAGGGAGATGTATATCCATATTTTAATGAAAAGAGAATGGGCAGGTCAGTGGCAGAAAGGGCTAGATTATTTAATCACTCTGTGTAACGATGGGGCTAAACAGACAGGCAAAAAGAGGTGCTTTCAGGCTGGCTTGAAGGCATGGCATTTGGATGACACATGCCTTGAAGCCAACAGGAAAGTGCCCTCTAGGCGTCTTATGCAGAGAAAAGCCATTTAAAAAAGAAACAGCTTTTTTCCGCTTCTTCCTGGCTTGAAGCCATGCCATGTCATCATGACATGAGCACTCCATCTGCCTTGGGAGCTGGTGGTGTGGCTGGTTTGGGTTTCAATGTGGCTTCAGAAAAGGCAGCTTCAAGCCACTTTTTCCTGCCCATCTGTTTAGCCCCATTGTTTCTTATAACCTCAAGACAAATGGTAGTATTTTTCAAAGTTCAAATTGAAAATATCTACCACTTCATTGTCCCCTCAATCAGTTTTGGGAAGGAAGGTGGTCTTTGTATGGGGTATTTAGACTAGGGTACTAGTTTGCATTGTTGCACTTCTGACGCCCATTCTCAGTGATCGCTGTACGCATTAACAAGATTCATCTTCTCTTGTAGGGCTTCATAACAGTCCCTGAGCAAATTGCTTGTTCCAATGACACAATGATGATGACACAGCTGCTCAACAAAACTCCTGGCTGACACTCATTCTGGCCAAAATAGCATTCAGTGTGGGACTTTCACTCTGGATTGTATCTAACAGATGTGGTGATCCTTGCTGACCAAACAATCAAGTTTTTGAAAACAAAACAAACTTGTATGTTTACATTTTTAATTTTCAAGATTAAAACACATAGACAAACACTAACAGAAATATATAAAATAAAAAATAAATCAAACAATAGTCCACTCTAATTTTAACTTAGATTCAAGCTTCTCATAACACCCTTTCTATCCTAGTTTAATTCAAGTTTCCTAGCTTACTTAACCATTCCTTTCCAGTTCATCAGCATTTTCCCAATCTACAGTAAAATTCCACTGTTTTAAAATAATAAATTTATAAAATATACTGCTCGTATAAAAAGCTAATATTATAATTCATATTTGATATCTTTATATTACTTTACATATCTCACTGTATATATACATCTTGAACTATTGATTAAATTTAAGTATACTATTTTCCTTTATGTTTCATTCTTCTGTGCTTACTACTACAGCCCTACTTTAATTTTCTTTGAGAAATAGTATCAGTTCTTTCCATTGATCAGTAAACTTGTCACAGTTTGTTCTCTAAGCCAACCTGTCTGATTAAATCCAACTCAATAGAGAAATTTAAAGAGCAATGGACACAGGTGACAAACTTTCTAGAAAAAAAAAATGGAACCAAAAGGATGATTGAATTTGACTGAATGTGATACTATGGAACAGAAGGAACAACATCCTCACTCCTCACTGAACATTAAAGATCAATAGAGAAAAATTAATATTGTTTCATGTTGGGTTTGGTGTGATAACAGATTTGTATGAATACTAATACAAGGTTCCCCCCTTTCTCTTTTTATTATTCTGATTTATTAGGATTGCTAATATGTTAAATACTCTATGAGTCATATAAAGTAAATTTAAAATTACATATATATATATATATATATATACATACTGTATATTAATAAATGTCTAGAGAATTGGATAAGTGGATGAAAAATATTTTGAAATTTATAAAAAAGAATCTTCTAATCACACTTTAGAGATATGTGTTCAGATAAACATTTCAGATAAAAACAGAACGAGACATGGAGAAATTAGAGAACATTTTGATAAGAGGGAAAAAATAAAACTACTGCTTTAGGTTTGGAAGTTGCTATTTTAATTGTTGAATGTTCACTTGTATTTGTATTGTATTGTATCCGTATTGTTAATCGTGTTATATCAAAGTTTTGTTAAATTATTTATGTAATTGTGTAACTTTCAATGTAATTTGTTCATTTTAAGATGAAATCTCAATAAAATTATGTTAAAAAATTGTTCTCTGTTTAATGTTAACTTATCCATATTCATCCTATCATAAAATTTTGCGAGCCAATCATCCACTGAAAGTATATATTTCTTCCAGATTTAGCATATATTAATCTAGCAGTCATGGTCATGTATGACATAAACTCTTCTAGAACATGGCCACATAGCCAAAAAATAAAAATAAAAAAACCCACAAAAAACTATGGATGCCAGCCATAAAAGCCCTTGCCTTCACATGTACGACATTGTTCTGCAAAATCTTTTTTTGATTTTAATGTCAACTATAAATATAAATATGTTTCAGGATTCATTTCAAATTTAAACTGAAATATTTTTATTATTGGATCATGGATTTGTGCCCAATACTTCCTTTCTTTCAGGCATATCTACTACACATGATATAGAGTATCCTTGTGTTCCTTGCATATCCAGCATTCGTCTTTTGCCTTATTTGGTATCTCTGCAATTTTTGCTGGTGTCCAATGTCACCTATAAAATATTTTAGAATAGTTTTCTTTTAGATCTTGTCTGAATGTGAACTTCAAATATTTTTTCCATGCCCTCTTCCTGGATTTGTCCTTTGAAAGAAAACCTACCCATTCATTCTTCCCCAGAAAACCAGCAATGACTGGAAGGCTGACATTTTACACCAGGAATTGTTGCTTATTTTGTCACTTACTTCTTCACACTTTTTGAAAGGTCTCAAGATTGCTGAACTGTTTCATTTGAAATAAAGCACATTTTCTTAACAGAATTAAATTACCTTTCAGCCATTTTCAAAAGTTGCAAATTGGAATAACAAATATTATAGTCATTTTCTATCTTCTGTGAAATGGAAGAAATTAAAGCTGGGCTGCTTCATCAAAGGATCTGGCCAGTCAAGGTGCTGAGTCTTTTGTGGAAGCCCCTGATGTTGCACAGTTATGTTGATGTCCGTTCAAATGAAGGGCACACAGCATCACTCAGCTTCTGCTCAGTACTTTTCAGGATCAATCAGGCTATGTTCTTCAGAATATATTTTCCAACCCACTCTTCTTGCCATCTCATCACTAAGTGACCTTATGTGGTAATGATTACTGAACTGAGTAATTTCAGAAGGTAATTTCAGATGGTAATCATAGCTTCTGCTTTATGGTTTCCCTGCTGCTTTCAACAATTTATGAACAATAGTTGATGATGGTGAAATAATTAATTCAGCCAAGAAAAAGTTGCTGAATAGATTTCATGTTAAATAAAAACAGAAAAAGAACCTCATGTGCTCCAAAGGGATGGAGACAAGATTTTCTTACCAGGTAGCAATGCAAAACAGTGATGACAGGCAATAAATTCTAGAAGCATGTTATTATTTTCTCAGCTGCAAGCTCCATCAACCTGTCTTTAAAATAAATAAATAAATAAACAAATAAATAAATAGCTCCAGGACAGAACAAGAAGGTTTTTGTGTGTGTTTATTTGTTTTACTTTTGCTTGAAAATGTCTGAGGCCTTGTCTGCAGTGGCCAAGATACTCTGGTGGCAGCTCAAAGTCTCTGGCCTCAAAGCGACCTTTACTTCCACCTGATCCTCCAACAGCACCAAGATAGCTGTCTGCACAGGTGTTCTGCTGAGCTGCCTGGTGCATCTGCACCACCACAGGCCACTTGCTTCTGAGACCAGAACAAGGCGTCTGGTTACAATCACATGGTTGGGCATCCTATTCTGATCTCAGAGTGAGCAACTGGTGGCAGCAGTGGATGCACCAGGTGGTGGGATGCCTGAACAGACAGCTGCCTCAGTGCAGAAATGGAGAATGATGCAGAGTAAGATGGATCTCCCCCCCCCCCAATTCCTTTCAAGAGTGTTATACCCCATTTCTGGTGCTGAATGTGCCAGATGCCATACAAACTGTTTGCATGTGTCATCCAAACAGGATGATGCCAGAAAAGAGAGAGGGATGATACCAAAATCTGTCACTGTTCAAGTCTCATTATACACTGATCCATAGTAACATAGAGTCCCTTATATAAAACAGCAAAACCAAAGCTTGCCTTTTGGAATTTGTGTGTGTGTGTGTGTGTGTGTGTGTGAGAGAGAGAGAGAGAGAGAGAGAGAGAGAATTTTTTGAACCATGGTTGGTTCAATCCATGGATACAGAATCTGTAGATATGTAGGGCTGACTGTATTCAGTATATAAAATATAGTCAGGGCTGTCTGTCTTCACTTTTGCTTGGGGTACTTTGATAGTGTATTCCTGCATGATAGAGGGTAGGATATGATGGCCCCCAAGATCTTTTTTAATTATATGATCTAGAAAAGCTTTCACAGTCAAGAGCAATAGCAGATTCATTTGTATACTGCTTCATACTGCATTAAGCAGTCTCTAAGCTGTTTACACCTGTAAGATAATTCCTCCCAACAAGCTGGGTACTCATTTTAGCTACTTCTGAAGGATGCAATGCTGAGTCAACTCTAAGCTCCTGGCTGGGATTAAACTCACAACCTTGTGGTTTGTGAGTGAGTGGCTGCAGTACTGACATTTAACCACCGCATCATCAAGACTCTTTTTCTAATGGCAAAGTAAATTGGACTGCAATATTTAATTGATTTAAAATTTAGATTAATCAACTACAACTTAGATTTTAAATTTAAATTTCATCCCTATCCTATTATTTGAAATGAAAAGTTAAATCCTAGGATGCTTGAAGGGAGGGTCCTATGACAACTATAACAGAAATACTGATGCCCTTACCTGGAGCTGAAGGTTAAATTGGCCAGATGGCCAATCTGGTTTTCAGCTGCAATCCTGAGTGCCTGACCATGACACCCCACCATTCTGATAACATTTAAATGTACTTAAAACAATTTATCAGATATCTTCAGTAAAGCAGATGGAGAATCTGCACAGCCATTTTCACTTGGCACACTCATTGTCACATAAAAGGCAATATTTTTTCCAGAACAATGATGAAGTCAAATTACATTTTATATAGCATTGCCTCCAGGATTTCCCGTTATGTTCTTGGCAAGAAGTTCCTGGCAGGGCTTATTGCCCAGTTTCTGTAAGCTGCCAGTTTCTATATCCTGCACAAGAATGATACAAACCTCCTATTTAACAATATCTATACTACCTTATACTACATTTCAAGAGCTCTCTCTTTCTGATCCTTCAACTACTTTTTGTAAGTTTGACTAGGCTCCTAAACTGAAATAAGTATCTTTCTGGAAGACATCTTCAAAAAAATATGTGTTTGTTGGAAATTATGTCCCAAGTTCCCTCATCATTGTGATTTATTTTCACCTTTCTAAATCATAGATGAAAGCTTGAAACAAAATATCTTAATGGCATAATGGAATTACACGAGATTCTGTTAATTTGTAGTATATCTGCACTACACAATGATATGGGTTAGATACCACTTTAACTGTCATGGTGCCAATCTATAGAATCCTGGGATTCATAGTTTGGTATGGTGCTGCTGAGCAGTCTTAGCTAGGGATATCTAGAATCTGACTACAAAGGACCTCACAAAGTGCAAATTGCAGGGCTCCACTGGATAGAATCATGACAGTTAAAGGATATCAAACTGATATAACGGTATCTCCAGTGGCAGCTGGAAGCTTCTGCATCAGTTGGATGGTTGTCCAAACGTTAAAGGAGCTATCCAGTGAGTTGACTCCCCCCCCCCCCTCCAAAGTAGGTGCAGCATTTTTATAGCTTCTTTGAAGTTTGGCCTCATCCTCAGAGTGGATTCACTGCTTTCTTGACATGGAAACCACAAGCTACCTCTGTGACTGTGAAATGCGTAAATCAAACATACTCCTTGTAAAGCACATTTTCCTTACACACACACACACACACACACACACACACAGATACAGATATATTTAATGTGGCATGATTTGCTTGCCTCACATTCCTAGTGTCTTGGTTAGAATGTTGGCCTAGGACTGGAAAGGTCAAGGTTTAAGTCTCCACTAAGCTTTACTGTTCCCTGGTGATCTTGAGCCAGTTTACTTTTGCCCTGTGCAGCTATATAGGTTCCACCTGGGAGGACTCGAAGGAGAAGATGTGCTCAAGATATGCCAATAGTCTTCAGTCTTCCTGTTGCTGACTTTGCCGTGTGAAGTAGCAGTATCTGAAATGGGCTTCTACTCATTTTCATCTGAATATAACTAGAATGCTTTGTGTGATCGTGCTTTACTTGAGTTCCCAATTGTACAGAGAAATTCACTGTATTTCAAGCAAATGTGAGTAGAACTCCCCTTCAGTTCATAGACTCAATAAATTATGGTTAGGAAGAAGGAAAGCAGGAAACAATGCATAGGGACACTGAAGGAAGGTTTTAAGTTTGGAGAGTTTCTTGGTCTCACCACCTTTTCATTTCTCCTGTGTGAAAGTTGTACTTTTCCAGAAGGGCTCTGTCTCAGATTAAGTTTCTTAGAATTAGCAATTTTAGTATGCTTATATTCAGTAACTGCTATTTCACACGATACAACAAAATCCAAAATTCACAAAAATACCTTTATTAGTCAACCAAAATGTGGAAACTACATCAAGCAAGCTTTCAAAGCTTTACTTGTTTCTTTATCAGGCAAAAGATGTAAAATAATCATACAGAAGAAAAGGGATGATGTTAGAATCACAGGCCTACCTTTTGAACCATATGCTGTTTCTAATGTAGTTCAGTAGTTCTGGGGGGATCTCAGTGTAGGCATTGTGAGGGCTGTATTTTTTTTTCCTTTAAAAATGCAGTTTACTCTGCTCGACCACCACAGAGCAAGTCCATTCACTTAATAGTTTCTTGCCACAAGCTGTGACCCACTGTACCAATCTTTAGTTGTCTAAAGAACAGACAGCTCCATGGAACTAGTGTAACTAAATCAAAGTTCCACCCTGGAGGAGAGAGTTAGCATGAGGATCACTGAGTCTAATGGTCTTGGCAAACTTTCTATGGATGTCATATCAGAAATGTCACATCCACTCTGAAGTTTGGCTTTGTATAATATCTTCTTTGATCTTCTAGTAGGTCACAGTAATGTAAGAGGCATATATTGTAATACTGATTGAGTCCACTTTCTAATCCGAGTCTTTACTTTTATTTCTGCCACCATTTTGTTGTTTCAGATTGGTTAGCTCTTTATAAATCTTGCTTTATACCAGTAACTAGAGATAGCTGTCACCTTGAAAAGACAAGATGCAAAGGAACTCACAGACCTTGTTTTCCCCCCAGCTACCATTGTTGCTGCTTCCCTTTTGGCACAAACATTGCTGATCTCATTCATAGCCTATCAATGTTCACGTCCTTAACTTGCCATAAATCTAGTTACTGTTGCCCACATTTTTGGCATTAAAAATGGTGGCTTTTGAACAGCAATGGCCAAATCTGTTTTGCTTTCTCTCACATTTTATTTCTGTGGATTTTGGTAAATTATCACAGAAACATCCACCATGAATTGAACTGAAATTCTTGCTTATCTTTAAAGTTAGTAGGCCAACACGAAAGTGGCATGGGCCTTCTTAAGAACTGTGCATGGCTCCCATGTATACACACACTGTTTTTTGTGGAGGTTTTTGTGGACTATACACACACTGACAGGAATACAAAAAGTGTCATGGAAGTTGAGAAGGCCTAATGAAGAAATAAGTGGAGATGAAGGGCATCTGCTTGCAACCCCCTGTTGCCAGATGGCTTGTATTTGGTTCCCTTAGTTGTCTTTATATTGTATGTATGTGAATAAGCTGGTAAAATAACAACTATCCAACAATGTTTTTCCTTTATTAGAAGATTTGTCATGGATTGAAAAGGCAAGCTTAAGACATGGTCAAGGACTTGAACATGATTGAATGCAATTTTTAAAATGGTTTATTATTTAACACCAAAACCTCACCTATCCATCTCCTTGGTAATCTAGAAGATCACATCAACAGTTGGTTTTTTCAAGAGCCAAAGTTTTCCAAGTGACAAAAGTGGATGGGCGTATGCCAAGGGCTGCTACTGAAGAGAAATAAATCCCAAAACTTGTTGTGTGTGGCATTGGCTATGAAGTTCTTTGGATGTTTTGATTTATTGTTAAAGACAAAAATCCCACTCAGACTACATTCCAAAAATAACATACAAGTAAGAAAACTGATGAAAGAAAAGGAATTAGGACCAGAGCATGGAAGAGATGGAGAGAAAAACACTTAGCGCTGGGTAGATAAGGACTAGGAATGTAATTTTTCAGTATGTTTCTTCTAAAAGAAATAATTGAACAATTTCAACAATTATCTTTCTGCTTTGAGAAAGTCTTTGACAATCACACAGTTTTTGAAGCCTATTCACAATTCAGGACTTATCATGTGCAAATTTCACACATGGTTGTTTTGTGAGGAAACACTATTTTTTGCCCACATAGAAGATGCTCCCCCCCCCCCAAAAAAAACAATCATTTGCAAACTTTACTCCAAATTGTGAAGATACTGAGGATTCTTATCATCAGGATTTCTCAGCACTTGAAAAATATGTTTTCTGACCATTTTGCAAATATTTTCGAATATTCTTTGCATCCCTTCTATGGACAGAGAAATCTTATTTAAAATACTGCCATTCTAGATGTATAACAGGAATGGTCAAATGCAGTCTGCGAATCATCCTCCCAGGTCTCATGTAGGTCTCATGGTGACTCTCATGTAACCCATGCTGGAAAAAAAAAAAAGAAATCATCCAAAATGGTTTTGAGAAGCAAATGAGGCCACCCAAATCACTGGGCTGGTCCAATTGCCATGGTGGAGAGGTCTTGGTCTGCTGGCATCCTTCTGGCCTGGCCAAATCCTCAGAAAAGCTCCTGCAAGGCTGCCAGGCTCAGGATTGGCTAGGAAAGTTTAGGAAGGAGGTACTTCTGCCCTGGGAGAGGACTACAGGTCCCACAATGCAACAGGGGCAGAAGTGCATCTGATTGGGTGGTGTCATCACCAGGTGCCTCCCATAATTGGTGGAAGGGCCAGGTAGGTGGGCTCTCCACTCAGTCCCATCCTCTCATTGGTTGTGGGCCTATAAAAGGCCAGGTGGTGCATGTGTGCAGTGCCATTTCCACTTGGCTCACCTTCCCTATTTTGTTGCTATCACAACTTTGATGGTGAGACTATAGGTCTTGGGTCTGTTGTGTGTGGTTTCTAGAGCTGTGTAACACTGTATCAGGAGTCAATTGGAGACCTGGGGGTGCTTAAAGCATTGTGGTGCTGCCATTGTGGGGCAGCATCAATTCAGCATCCCCTGGTGACAAGGGACAGAGATGCAGCTAAGTGAACAACTAATTACTTGAGCTGTAGATGGGTGTTTAACCAGTCAGCCCCCTTTGTCATCCCGAAGATTGGCTATGACTAAGCAAATGGGTTCATTGATCAATTTGGGAATAATGGATGACAGATCCAGACCTCATGCTTTGAGGGCAACCCTACACTGTATCTATATAAACACAGTTGTGGCAAACTTTAGGTGAAATTTTAGAAAATATGAACTGGAAGTGGACTTCCAGTTACTTCTAGGTTTTATTCCATTTTTAGTTTTGGGTCATTTCCTGCTCAGTGTAGCCTGCACCAGGCCCTTAATGTGAAATTGGATCCCTAGGCTCAGCAGATTCATCCATACCTGCTGCAAATCATGGATGGAATTTACATTTTATTCAGAGATTAAAGATGCCCAATAGGATTTTTAAAATCCTGCTCATTTAATACACTGATGGGGAACATGTGGTTGTACAGGTGTTCCTAGTCTGACACTCACAATCGCCTGCCCTTTCTAGAGCTGAGAAAAATTGCAGTTCATCAAGATCTGGAGGTCCAGTGTATTTCATCTGCTGAATATCAAAGAGAGCTTCTCCAGCTTTAATCATTAACAATTCATGGAGCAAAAAGAAGCACCATAAAATTCCATCAGAAAGAACTACATCATATCACATCACTTCCCTCTCACCCTTCCTAAATCCACCCTTAACCTGTTGTAGCCTCCCATGTGGCTTTTTACTGGCTGAAGCAGAGTGCAGATGGCCAGAGAAGCATCCAGCTCTGTTGCAGCAGCTGACACATTGCACAGAAGGTGCAACTTTTGCTGTACATCCAGAAAACAGCAAAACACATCTAAAAGGTGAGTCTTCGGGGGGTTAAGGAGGAGTTGTGTTATAGCTCCACCCAACTGAATTTTATGTCATGTATTCATGATGATTGTTAACAATTAACACCACTCATTCTGACTACCTAACCACCTATCTTCAGCCTGACTACCCTATTTTCATTCCTGATGCATCATTATCATCATCATCATCATCATCATCATCATCATCACCATCATCATCATCATCATCCCCTTTATGTAAAGGCCAGCTTTCATGAAATCTTCCATAATGACGCTCTCACTCTCTCTCAAAACTATTCCTTTTAGAAACATATGTCAGGTAGCATAGTGGGATTTATTTTTGTTTTTTTTTAAGTGAAGCAGAAGTCTAAGCTCTTTAACTCAGAGAAGTAAGTGCAGGGTTCCTTTGATGTGAGCTGATAGGTATATTTGGATGTGTTGATGAGATATAACTCTGTGTTATTCCTCCTACATTCCACTTTTAAAACAAACAAAACATTACAGGCTTCAGGGAATACAGGATGCCAGCTTTTATTTAAAGCAAGATGGCTCTGAGTTTTGTAGTCTGTTTATCAGTTTAGATTCATTGCTAAATGTACAAAAGATGCTGCTGCTAAAATACCTATGAGGGATATAAACAAGGGGCGCTGCTTTGACTTAATGTGATTTCAGTGACTACTTTTACAACATGTCACATAAAGTACTATCCAATTTACTTCTAGTGGCACAAACAGGGTGAAGTTTACAAAGTACAACACCTTAAGTGAGGCTTCTTAAATATCTGGGGAAGGAGGAAATGAACAGGAGGTAAATATTTGGATAACCTGGAAACAGAGCCAGTGTATGGAAAGTATACAGTTTAAATCTCCAGCTTGGTACATTTGGAATATCAAAAGAATTCTTGGAGAATAACAGCATATCTTTGTGTCTGCTCATAAACTAGGTTAGATAAATCTGTCAGTATTAGGGCACAGAAATAATGCAATTTGACACCACTTTAACTATTAAAGCCCCATCCTATGGAAACCTGCAATTTGTAGTATTGAGAGGTCTTTGCCTTCTGTACCAAAGAGTGCTGGTGCCTTATAAAACTATTTATCCCAGGATTCTGTAGGATGGAACCATGGTATTTAAACAGGTATCAAACTGCCATATTTCTACAGTCTTGATGCACCCTAAGGTATAGATAACATTAAAAAAATACTCACAGTTTATAATTAAGAAATAAAATCAAATGATATGATTATGATTATGAAATGGATCACTCTGCATTTGAATACAGGCTATCTCCTCATTTCCCTCAACAAATATACAAATTTGTTTTTTTCTAAAATTTATTATAGGTGATGCATGCATTATTTATTATTTATTATTCTTATTATATTTATTTATATTCTGCCCTTCTCTCAAAGCTAGGACTCAGGGCAGCTTGCATTAAAACATGCCATACAGTTAAAAACATACAAAAATTATATTAAAATAGACTTAAATTGATACAATAATAAAACAAATTCAATGCTAAAATCAAATTTAAAAAGATTAAAATGTTTAAAATACATTAAAACAATATAACAAACAAAATATTAGGAACAACCAAACTTCCAAGGATACATTGTTTATATTTAATTTTATTAACAAATCTAATAGCTATAGTATTCCATTTATTTTCATAACTCCCCCCCCCCCCCCCAATCTTTGGCTTTTTGAAAGTTTGGCCTGACAGAAATTGTTTGTAATAATAAAAAAAAACTTAGAATATGCACTTTAACAACAGCTAGTCCAACCAGCATATTCAGTTTTAATTTTGCTCAATATTTCATTTTCCTCCTAAGGTATTTAAAAAACAAATTAGAATTACGATACAATACTGAGCAATGTATTTAGTTAATAAAACCCCCAAATATCTAAAAGATGAGTAAATAAAAGTAACAAAGAATATATTAACTAAGGCTTCATCCCCACTGCAGAAATAATGCAGGTTGATCACACTTTTAACTGCCATGGCTCTATGCTAGGGAATCCCTGGAATTGTAGTTTGGTAAGATATATATCCTTCTTTGTGAGAGAGCTCTGGTGCCACAACAAACTACAATTCCCAGGACTCCATACCATTCAGATGTGGCAGTTAAAGTGATGTCAACCTGGATTATTTCTGCAATGTGGATGCAGCCTATGAGGGATGTCTGTCAGTGTCCTAAGTTGTTTTTGATTTTCTAAAGACATATTAAGGGCTTTTATGGGTATGTCCGCAGCAAAAAGACAAAGAAGGAAATGATAGGGCTGCTGTGTGGAGAAGATGGCAAAATGCTAACAGGGGACAGAGAAAAGGCAGAATTACTCAACAACTTCTTTGCTTCAGTCTTCTCAGAAAAGGCAAAGGGTGTTCAACCTGAGGACAGTGGACCAGAGGACAGAATAAGAGAATTTCAGCACAGAATAAGTAAAGAGATAGTACAGGACTACGTGGTTAATCTAAATGAATATACGTCTCCAGAACCAGATGAACTACATCCAAAGGTACTAAAAGAACTGACAAATGTAATATTAGAGCCATTGGCAATAATCTTTGAGAACTCCTGGAGAACAGGAGAAGTCCCAGCAGACTGGAGGAGGGCAAACGTCCCCATCTTCAAAAAGGGGAAAAAAGAGGATCCCAACAATTATCGTCCAGTTAGTCTGACATCAATACCAGGAAAGATTCTATCTTGGAATACATGTTACTAATAAAAATTCAGAACTATTTCACAGTAACTACAAAATAATATGGAAAGGCATAAAGATATGATAAAATGCAATAATCTTAAACTCTCATTACTAGGAAGAATTTCAGTGATACAAATGAGTCTCCTACCTAAACTACTTTTCTTGTTTCAAGCAATCCCAATATTACATAATGATAAACCATTAACTCAATGGCAAAGAGAAATATCCAACTTCATATGAAACAACAAAAAAGCCAGAATTAAACAAAAAGTTTTATGTGATGGAAAAAAGAGAGGGGGCCTAGGCCTACCAAGTTTAAAATTATATTTCGTAGCCTGTTGTTGAACATGGATTAGAGAATGGGTAACACTGGAAAATGAATATCTCCTGACTTTAGAAGGTGATAATTTATGTTACAGCTGGCAGAGTTATTTGTTGTATGGGAAAGATAAGACCAATAAGGAGTGTTTAAATCATGTTATTAGAAAAGTATTGTTTAGGATATGGAACAAATATAAAACTAGACTATGCCCCAAAATCCTGCTTTGGTGTTCACTTCATGAGGCTTTCTTTGGAAGGGAGAGGATACAGAAAAATACATGGCTTAAGTATAAAGATTTAGTATATGAGATACATGGAAAATTCGAATTTAAAACACAGGAAGAAATGAAAAGTAAAGGTGTAGATTGCCATTGGTACCTATATAGACAACTTAGAGAACAATTTAGAATAGACATAAAACACAGAAGGACTACAATTGGGATCAACAGACTGGGATAATATAATTGAAAAAGGCAATAAAAATGATCTCCCAAAGTTATAAGTTACTACTTAAATGGGATACTGAAAAAGAAACAACAAAAAAAAGTATGATAAAGTGGGCCCAAAATGTGGGGCACAATATAGACTTTCAAAAATGGGAAGAACTCTGGGGTAAAATAATGAAATTTACTATATGCCAAGATCTAAGAGAAAACGTATACAAGAAGATCTATAGGTGGCATTTATCCCCACACAAAATTGCTTTAATGAAAAAAACAAAACAAAAACACTAATCTGAAATGTTGGAAATGTACTTCTAGTGTAGGTACATTCTTTCACATCTGGTGGACATGCCCCAAGGCAAAAAAAAAAATATTGGGAAAAAATTCATAAGATATTGACAGTGGGTATGAACATGGATATATCATTTACCCCAAAGAGCTTCCTACTAGGAATGTCAGATGTAAAAATAGATAAAAAAATATGATAAGATTGTATTTCTGTTATTGACTTGTGCTAGAATTACTTATGCCAAATATTGGCAAATGGAAGAGATTCCGAGTACAGAAGAATGGGCTATTAAGATCTTTGAAATTGCTGAAATGGAAATTATGACCAGCTGGATGAAGGAAAAAACAGAAGAAAAAGCAAGAGAAGAATGGTTACCTGTGTACAGATATCTTCAAAAAGAATGGAAAGATATATTATTTGCGAAGGGATAGACCTATGTATAGCAGTAAAAGATAGACGGGGACAGCATAGAAGAAATCAATTTCTGCCCTTGCTTTGTCCTTCTGTTTTGTAATCATAAATCTAAAACCAACATCCAACATATATATATATATATATATATATACACACATACACACACACACATACACATACATACATACATACAAAAGTAATTGTTGGGGTTAAGGTATCATATATAACAACAGTCACGTCTGCCTATAAATTTAAAAGACACGAGGCTAAGATTTATTTGTAAACAATAATAGGGAAAACACAAGAACAATGCAGGTAAATAAAATTATATGAATGTAAAGAGATCAGTTAGTTTAAGAGGATTAGATGGAACAAATATTTGATAGGGAAACAAAGATAACTTTCTAAATAGGGGAGGAAGTGGGAATTTATGTTAGATGTTTTTTAGATATAGAATACTGTATCTGTTTTTGCATTTGTTTGTGTTCTAGTCTTTTTTGTATATATTGTGTTGTATGAATAACTAATAAAAATATTTTTTTTAAAAAAAATCAATACCAGGAAAGATTCTAGAGCAGATCATTAAACAGAGGGTCTGTGAATATCTAGAAGGCAATTCCATATTCACAAAAAGTCAACATGGGTTTCAACATGGGTGTCATGGCCATCCAAGAGATGGAGTCAGAGGAGGAGGAGGAGGACATGGCTCCTCAGGAGCAAGAGGATTTGGAGGCTAGACCAGGTCCCAGTTCTGCCATGCCAGACCCCAGTCCTGACATTTCAGCCCCAGGAGTGGGAGCCCAGCCAGGCTCTAGCACTGTGGAGCTCCCTTCAGAGGCTAAGCAGCTGAGTGAGGTTTCCAATGAAGAATCCAGTTTGGTGGTTCCCTCCTTTGAGGAGAGGAGAGCTGAGAGTGCTTGTGTGCGTCGGTTCCACAGGCTTGCTGAAAAGCAAGCTGGTAATAAAGCACAGCTGCCAACAGGGAGGGTGTCTCCTACCAATTGATGTAACCCGCTCCGATTGGATACAGAGGAGCGGGCTATAAATAAAACATTATTATTATTATTATTATTATTATTATTATTATACTTAAGCACCTGTGGGATGCCATCCCTTTGCCAGAACTTATTTTAAGTCTCTTGGTGTGACTGTGTGCTGGCTTCGTGTCTTTGGAACTCTGGTTTGCCTTGACCTTGGAATGATTTGGACTTTTGCTGCTTTCTCCTTGTCCTGACCTCGGACCGGACTGACTTCTGTGATTTCCCCAACCCTGACCTCGGCTCTGGCTTTTGGACTATTCTTTGGATCAACGTTTAGGTTTGTGGAACTGCCTTATCAGCTTTTGTTGGTGTGTGCTGGCCGCAGTCCAGGACAATGCCAGACAAATCTGATCTCTTTTTTTGATAAAATTACCAGTTTGGTAGATGAAGGGAATGCTGTGGATATAGTATATCTTGACTCCAGCAAGGCCTTTGACAAAGTTCTCCATGACATTCTTGCAAACAAGCTTGTAAAATGTGGGCTAAACAAGGTAACTGTTAATTGGATTTGTAATTGGTTGACTGGCTGAACCCAAAGGGTGCTCAACAATGGTTCCTTTTCAATCTGAAGAGAAGTGACCAGTGGGGTCCCAAGGGTTTTGTTCTGGGCGCAGTGCTATTCAATATCTTTATTAATGACTTGGATGACAATATTGGGGGCCTAGTTATCAAATTTGCAGATGACACTAAACTAGGAGGAGTAGTTAATACCCCAGGGGACAGGATCAAAGTTCAGAATGACTTGAATAAACTAGAAAGCTGGGCCAAAGCTAACAAAATGAAATTCAAAGCAGAGAAATGTAAGGTTCTGTACTTAGGACAGAAAAATGAATTGCACAGATATAGGATGGGGAACACCTGGCTGAACGAGACCACAAGTGAAAGGGATCTAGGAGTCCAAGTAGACCACAAGTTGAACATGAGTCAACAGTGTGATGCAGCAGCTAAAAAGGCCAATGCAATTTTAGGCTGCATCAATAGAAATATAGTGTCTAGATCAAGGGAAGTAATAGTGCCACTCTATTCTGCTTTGGTCAGGCCCCACCTGGAATACTGTGTCCAGTTCTGGGCACCACAATTCAAAAAGGATGCGGAAAAACTGGAGCAGGTCCAAAGGAGGGCGACTAAAATGATGAAGGGTCTGGAAACCATGCCTTATGAGGAAAGACTTAGGGAGCTGGGGATGTTTAGCCTGGAGAAGAGAAGGTTTAGAGATCCCTGTTTATATATTTGAAGGGATGTTATATTGAGGAAGGAGCAAGCTTGTTTTCTGCTGCTCGAGAGACTAGGACCTGGAACAATGGATGCAAGCTCCAGGAAAAGAGATTCCACCATTCGACAATGGAACACACTCCCTCTGAGAGTGGTGGAGTATCCTTCCTTAGAGGTCTTTAAACAGAGGCTGGATGGCCATCTGTCGGGGATGCTTTGATTGGGAGTTCCTGCGTGGTAGAATGAGGTTGGACTGGATGGCCCTTGTGGTCTCTTCCAACTCTATGATTCTATGATTTAATTGAGTTTTTTATAATTAATTTTAAACCTGAATATTTTTTCAAATTTAAACAAAATAATTTTAACTGGTATAATACTATTTGCTGTCTCTGTTATATAAAGTACAATATCACTTGCATATAAATTCACTTTATGACTTACTTCCTTGATATTCACTCTCTTAATGTTGGGACCAATCCTAATTGCAATTGCTAATACGTTGTGAAACAGATCCATACCTTACTAAGATCCATTTCCTTACTAAGAAGATGCAGCCATTATATTTTGCCTTTGTGAATATAGTTGTGTTATCATCATCATCGTTGTATATTATTGCCCTTTATTTATATTGTATATTTGGCCTGTTCAGATGCCAGATACTTTTTTCAAATTTTATTTAAAGCAAGTCAGGCGAACAACAATCTTCTAAGAACACATGAATGTTCCCTGTGGGGATGTGAAAATGTTTGTGTCTCTTCAAATTTCATCTGAACTTCTTCCTACCCTGCCTCATATTGTGCTACAATAGTTTGTGTTTTCTTTCAGGAGTGAAACTTGCACACACCTAAAAACACATTTTTTCCTTATTTCCTCATTTACCTGCACAACGAACCAACTTTTCTCCATTGACTAAAGTTCGTTTCTGCACATTTTTCCATATTTTATGCGCATTTTAGCAGTTCATATTTTAAAATCAGTGTATTCTTTCTAGATGATTTATTTCTTGGAAATGTCTTGTAAATCTTGAAAATGGGCAAATTGTTCAGTTACAGTGCACATTTTTAAGCAACAGGTTCTGAAAAGAAAGAAAATGCTACTTTCTTCAATATTGTTGAGTCCAATGAAATTTCTTCCCATCACTTTTTCTTAGTACTTTAATTCCAAATTTATTTTTCTTAGTATTTTAATTCCAAACTGTTCCATTGTGCTTGATAATGGGACAGTGAACAAGTATAAAACATTTTCCATCTGAAATTGTTTATTCACATGGACAAAAAGTGGCCATACCATTCTAATGTAGAGACCTTTCGAAAATGTTAATATCAAAGCTCCATCGGGTTCTGATCCCATCAAATAAATTTGGACCTACAGTGTTCCATAATATTCAAGGGTTTATGAAGTGGTAGATTTTCTTCATTAGCAAGACCTGGACTATATGACATTTGAGGTCTCTGTACTTCTATGTTTCCATTACTCCATCTCTCCTCCTCCCCTTTTTTCCTGATAAAATCTCATTGTTATCTAATTAATTGTCATTTTATTGTCACCTTTCAATGTTCTTTATTTTCTGAGTAAATCTCTGGCTCATCCCCCTTTTCCTCAGGTTCCATATGAAGGCATACTGCTTCCCAGGCTCAACAATCCCACTGTATACTTGGCTCCCCGTACAAGGACTAGTTTAAGTGGACTAGTTTAGACAGAAACAATCTACCAACAGAATAAAGGTGGGACTACATTGGGAATATATTTCTCTAGTGTTCCACAAAAGTTCCTGGGCAAACACATTGACTTCATCTACTGCAAAGGGTTTTTGGTGCATTATGAGGCAACCAAGAATGTGTGGATTGACTTGTCTCCCAGGAAGTGTCTAGCCTGAAGGAGGGTCATTTAAGTATAAATGTAAGCATATGGGCTTATCTAATGTGGAAGGAAACTGGTTGATTAAGTTTTCCATCATATACACACACACACACACACACACACACACATATATATATATTACTCCTTTCATACTGATGATGGCCATGTGTTGGTCAGAGGAGCATGGTTAATAAAGAGGAGTACTGTAAATAAAAAAAATGGTTGGTACATATGTTGGCATTTAGAGAATGGTCTTTCTCATGGATTTTTGGAAACCCACTCTTGCATGCAGTACCCACAGATACCTACTACCTGAATAGAGCCAGAGAGGCAGTATAGAGATAGAATAGGGACTGTTTTAGTTACTGAACCAACATTTTCTAGATCAAAGCTGTCCATAATTATCCACATTTATCCAATTCTTCAAAATTACTTGTGATTATGCTGTGTCTGTTAGCAACTTTATCCACTGCCAAATTGCCTAGTTATTTGGTTATTTATGCAGCTTCAAATCAAACTCATCAACGTCTGCTCTCCCGTTGGCAATTGTATCTTCTTTCCCCCAGTGCTGATGTGAGCTTTGTCCTACTTCTTGGAAATTTGAACTGTTGATTGAATCTACCTTCTAAACTTCAAAGGCTGGAATTAATTGATGTCTGCAGAGAAAAGGGTTATCGTTTTCTTAACTATTAGCATTGCTAAAGAGATGCTCTCACTAACAGAGGTTTATGTTTTTCTCTTTGTATTTTGTCTGAAAATGTCTCAAATATTATCATAGAAGAACAAAATAAAAGGATTGTGTGCAGAGGATTTTAATGCAGCAGCACACACCAACATTTACACACAATAACCTTGCAGATCTGTCATTACAGGTATGTGCTGTTCATGCCATTGCGATTCCTGACCATTTATTGGCCATAGCGGAGAAGTCTTTTGATTATTTCTGCATTTCATTCATTGCCTAAACATTTAGTGAGGATTGTGATTTATAATGAATGTTTTCTCTTACAGAACTGCAATCAAGTGAAAAGTACAACAGAAAGCTGAACTTTGCAGTTGGATTGCAGCTCCCATCACTGCTAGCCAGCATAGGTAGGACATTATCACACAGGAGGAATTTCTCTCAATTTTGAGAGACATGAAAGTGGGGCCAGTTTGGAATTGAGTGAATTTGCTAGTTCAGCTAATTTACGTGATTGCGTATTGACATCGCATCGCATATGGAACTGCCCAAAATTTTCTCCCAGTACCTGAAATTGCATGTGATACTCTCTCATGTAATAATGCAAAACCCCATGATTGCATTCAGATTGCCATTGGATTTTACTTCCAGTTCCCGTTGTGTGATAAACTCCATAGTGACAATGGATTATAAAAGTTGCAGTCCAACAATTTATAGAATCATAGAATCATAGAATTATAGAGTTGGAAGAGACCACAAGGGCCATCCAGTCCAAACCCCCTGCCATGCAGGAACTCCAAATTAAAGCATCCCTGACAGATGGTCATCCAGCCTCTGCTTAAAGACCTCTAAGGAAGGAGACTCCACCACCCTCTGAGGGAGTGTGTTCCACTGTTGAACACCCCTTACTGTCAGGAAGTTCCTCCTAATGTTGAGGTGGAGTCTCTTTTCCTGTAATTTGCATCCATTGTTCCACATCCCAGTCTCTGGAGCAGCAGAAAACAAACTTGCTTCCTCCTCAGTATGACATCCCTTCAAATATTTAAACAGGGCTATCATATCGCCTCTTAACCTTCTCTTCTCCAGGCTAGACATCCCCAGTTCCCTAAGGCGTTCTTCATAGGGCATGGTTTCCAGACCCTTCACCATCTTAGTTGCCCTCCTTTGGACACGCTCCAGTTTCTCCACATTCTTTTTAAATTGTGGTGCCCAGAACTGGACACAGTATTCCAGGTGGGGCCTGACCAAAGCAGAATAGAGTGGCACTATTACTTCCCTTGATCTAGATACTATACTTCTATTGATACAGCCTAAAATTGCATTGGCCTTTTTAGCTGCCGCATTGCACTGTTGACTCATGTTCAGCTTATGGTCTACTTGGACTCCTAGATCCCTTTCACACATAGTTTCATTCAGCCAGGTGTTCCCCATCCTATATCTGTGCATTTCATTTTTCCACCCTAAGTACAGAACCTTAAATTTCTCTGCATTGAATTTTGTTTTGTTAACATTGGCCCAGCTTTCTAGTCTATTCAGGTCATTTTGAATTTTGATCCTGTCCTCTGGGGTATTAGCTACTCCTCCTAGTTTAGTGTCATCTGCAAATTTGATAAGTATGCTCCCAATTCTGTCATCCAAATCATTAATAAAATGTTGAATAGCACTGGGCCCAGGACAGAGCCCCGTGGGACCCCACTGGTCACTTCTTTCCAGGTTGAAAAGGAGCCATTATGAAAGCCCAGATTCTGGCATGAATGAGTAATCTGGTACAAACATATGTTCACTTCAGATTGCTGTAGAGCATCTCTCTTAATGTGTATCCTGTACGAGAAATAGGTTGAAATCTATAGACATATTCAACTAATTTTGAATAATTTCATTTTATTTACATTTTTAATGACCCCAACATTTAGCCCCAATTTTTTCCACCAACACAGACCTACTTGCCATATTCATTATTTACCCCAAATGGCAATGCACCCAGTAGGAGGAGGTCAACAGCGATATTTTAGCAACCACAAGGATAAGGTTAATAACAATGGTTGAAAAAGTGAATAAACAGGTCCAAGGCTAAGTAAACTATGGCTAGTGAGATGGTCAGTTGGAGGGTGTGTCTTAGGGTCCATGTAGACCAGTGGTTCTCAACCTTCCTAACACAGTTCCTCATTTTGTGGTGACCCCCAACCATAAAAATATTTTAGTTGCTATTTCATAACTGTAACATTCTGATGGTCTTAGGTAACCCCTGTGAAGGGCTAGTGATCCACAGGTTGAGAATGACTGATCTAGAGTATAGAAATAATGCAATTTCACAGCACTTTAATTGCTGTAGTCCTAGAATATGTAATCCTAGAATTTGCAGTTTGACAAGGGCTTTAGCCTTCTCTGCCAAAGAGTATTGGTGTCTCACAAAACTACAAATCTTAGGATTCTGTAGGATGGAGTCATGGCAGTTAAAGTGGTATCAAACTGCATTATTTCTACAGTGTAGATTTGCCCTTAGTTAACAATAAAAAACCCTGCAGCTTATAATCAATTGACAAACTCGAGCCCGATTATATGAAAACAAGAATTAGAGACCTTTCCTATTTTAAGTAATATAGCTATGAAATCAAAACTGAAATTGCTTTAAATGACATAATTCCAATTAAGAGCAATTAATGTCATGGAGCTATATAAATCAACACAGCTTCTCATTTTTCTGCAATATTAAATATTGATTACTTTTGTTATCTTTTCTGCCTCATCAGGTTTAAAATGAGATTCAATGCTCAGCAGTTCTTTCTCAACTATGCCCTTCCACCCTCCCCAACCCCACTCCCCACTGAAATATAGAAAACCGCATTTGATATCTTTAGTTTGCTAGGTTCCAATGCATATAAGAAACTATACAGAATCCCAAGAATATTTCAGTAAAATTAAATGTAGATAAATCTTAATTGGAGCAATGTCATGGACTCACAATCTAATTTAAGGAGATTCCCAAATGCTTAAATTAGGATGCTATTTCCACTCAGATTAAAAATTAATTATAGCATCACAGTTGGGTGAAATTTGGGGGCCAGAAGCTTTATTCTGTTAACTACTGATAATTTCAATTGATAGGAACCTGTTTTCAGTTATAGTGCTTTTCCTACTAAAATGCAGCAATACAGAGTAGCTAGAAATGTTTGAATATAAGAAAATAACATTTCTTAAACTGGATATTTAATATCCACAGGAAGTTTTAAATTGGAGTGGGTAATCTGCATCATTAGTAGGTTTGTGAGGTTGGATTTTGAATGGTCTCCTGTAACTTTTGTCCTGAAGAGATGTCGATATGGACAGAGGTATCTGCTCCCTTTGCCTTCAAAACTAAAACCTGTATGGAAGAGTGCTCATGTCTGTTCTTGTCACTGGTGCTCCTGCACCACCTTCACCACTTTCCACTGGCAAGGAATGAGACATGTTGGGTTAGAACAGCTGCAGATGAAAGTTGAAGTTTGGAAGGTAAGAGAGGTACTTTCACCCAGTTTGACACTTTTCTGGTACCTTGTCATGTTTCCCAATCTCTTTTGAATTAAAGTTACAGGAGCCCCACCCTGTATTCCATCTGGCAACCCTAATTGTTAGGGCCATATTGTGTCCCCTCTTAAATTTCAAAGGCTTTTGCAATTAAACAGTTAAACAGTTTCAGATCTATCATGTGAGCAACTGTTGGGCACATCACCTTCAGTGCCCTGCCTTACCTGGAATAATAAAAGTATCCATTCTGAGAATTACCTCTGGTTGCATCTGAACTTCTTGGATACTCTGTGCAAAATGGAAATGGAAACATTCCTAGGGCAATGGGTTATTTGATGCTTTTGAGTCCCTGGCAAATGTTCCGCCCTTCCCTTTAGAACCATCCTTCAGGCCCTGCAAGAGTCTTCTTTCGTCCTATGTTAGGGTGGGAAGAAAGGAAGGAAGAGGTGGAAGAAAACAATGGGGTGAAGAACAGGGGGGTGAGAGGGGGGAAGGGGTACCCTCACCCTCTTCTGACTCTGGTTTTGCCTTCCTCTTGTATATCCCCTGGTAGATTACCTCTAAAGGTATAGCTCTGATAAAAAGTTTTGTATCTCTGCTTTATATAGTACTATAATGAAATTGAACATTTTGTTTGTTTTAAAAGACAATGATTTTAATAAAAGAGTGCATGATCAAATTAAAGATTACTACCAATACATGTGAAAAACTTTGGTTGAAAGGCAGAGAGGATGAGAAACTGGACATGAAAACAAAAACAGATGGCTTGTTTAAAATTTTGGAGATGATTTTGTTTTCTCCTTTCTTCTCTTTAAACACCAATCTGCCTAAAAACATGTCAGCCAGAAATGTGTTCAGACATTGTCTGTGGGGAAAAAGTGGTGTTTTTCATACTTTTGCATGGTAACCTTGTGACCAAAGAGCATTTGTGTTTGATGGAAAAATATTATTTTAAAACTGGTCTGTAACTTACTCATTTGAATTAGGTTATCAGTTTTCTGAAAATACGACTATTCATTATCTGCTGTAGACCAGATGAATGCAAATTAGAATAGAAGCACTACAAAGAATGAGCTAGATCTAAATACTTTTCAGAATTCCCCCTCTCCTTTGAATATAGTAATAACTGACTCTATTATTAAATCCTTATATGACTAGCTTCTAAGAAGGCCAGTTTAGGCAAACATCATTTCTACTGTTTTATACTGTCCTTTCTGTATAAAATTCTCTGACCAAAAGAAATATAGCATTAAATAATTTTAGATACATAAGAGAAAGACAATACTGGGTATTATTGGACATAGTCATGTATATACTGACTTCATGTATAAGTTGAGGGCAGGTTTTGGGACCAATATTGTGGATTTTGTTTGTTTTTTTAATTTATTTTTATTTATGGATTTTGATATGATTTGTGGAAAAGTCAAGGATGAAATGCAGGGGTCTGTAACAAAGGATTTAAAGGATGTTTTTCATTTCATTGATTTGCTGGGCTATTTTCATGTACAAGGATATGCAAATGTTCACATATTCCCATACCTCTCAAATATATAAAGGGATACTTAACAGGTGCCTTTCCCCCCATTTTGTGCCAAAATTATTCTAGGTGCTGAATATGTAAATTTGTTAGTCAGGTGAAATTCTGCCTTCCTAGGTTTAGTATTAATTATTAGTACATGATGTAATAATTTGTGTACTCTGTACTGACATTTCAAATGACTTAGTGTGTTTGGGAGCTATGGTTGTGTGATCTCAGTCTGAAAATCTGGCATGTTCAACCTGAAAGTCAACTTCTTTGGTAAGAACTGATGACAGCCACGTTTTGTAAAAATTGCTTTTTACACTGCTTTATCACTCAGAATGTGGAACAAGACTCCAGATAAAAAAGCAGGAAAGTGCCAGAAATATGTGAGCTGAACAATCTCTTTCCTAGTACAAGGTGGTTTGCTATATAACTGTGGGAATTGGATACACTGAACATTCAGTTTATATAAAGGGAAAGGACATATTCCTTAAATGAATATTTTATTCAATACATGTATTAGGGTGAGCAAAAACAGTTTAAAGAATGCAAAACATCTGGCTGTGTTGGTGAAAATCCATCTTTCCATATTCATTCATTCATTCATTCATTCGGTCATTTGTTGGACTAAATTAAATTGTTGACAGTTACTAGAGGAGACCTACTAAATTACTGCATTAAGAAGCCTCATCCAATGGGTCTACCCTAGTTGAGATTAACAATTAGATTTAGCTCATGGCTTTTGACAAGTGCACAGGGAAAGAAAATTTGACCTGCCCAGAATGCCTACATCCATTGAGAAATGAGACGCTAAAGCAGACTTTATATTAGTAGGTCTTTAATAATATTAATAAGAGAATTCTGGACATTGCACTACCTTAAAAAGCCAGTAAAAGCCAAATTGGATAGTTAGAGGGTATGACTCTTCACAGAACAAAATTCCTGCTCCAGGTAGTATAAAGTTCTGTTCCTCTTAAACCCACTGCTGAACTACTAACATTGGTATTCTTCAAGTCAAGTCATTTTGGCCATGAGGCAAAAGCCATATTTGGGTAATAGCTTTATGTGGCCAACCAATAAGAGAATAAGAATGTTTTCCACGCAGGACTGCTTTTTATCACCCTATATAATTTTTCCACATACCATATTATATGGTAAGGAGGATTAAACTCAGAGAAAGGAAGCATTTAAGGTATGCAGGTGTCAGAATCATGCATGTCATAGTACTGGTATTTCTAATTTCTATGCATGGGCAATGAAGAAAGCTGAAATCAAGATACCAACAAATTTAAAATGTGGTGCCAGAGGTGCTATATATAGGGCTGAAAAGACAATGAATGGATACGAAAGCATATCCAGCCTGAACTCACTCTCATTAGAAGTCAAGATAACTAAACTGAGGCTATTAAACTTTGGACATATCATGAAATGAAATGACTTAATGGAAAAGATGATAATGCTCATTGAAGTGGAAGGCAGCAGGAAAATAGGAAGACTGATGGATTGGTTCAATATGGAAAACCAGGGCCTTGAGTTTATAAAACCTGAGCAAGGTTGTTGATGATTGGATACACTATGGTCTCTAATTCATAGAGTCACCATAATGACACTCTTTATGATTATATTCATAGAATCACTGCACTATTATACAGTGCTTCCAGTATTTCTTGGAGAGGCAAACTCAGAAGGTGGTGTCAGGGGACCACTGTTCCACCTCCTGGCCCACAGGGTTTAGTTCCCTCCCCAATGTTACTTAACATCTACATGAAACTGCTGGGAGAGGTCAACTGGAGTGTTGGGGGGGCAGTGTCATCAGTATGTAGATCACACCCAACTCTATCTCTCATTTCCATCTGATTTCAAGGAAGTTGCCTCTGTACTGAACCAATGTCTGCTGTCTGTAATGGAATGGATGAGGACAAACAAATTGAAACTTAATCCAGACAAGACAGAGGTCCTCCTGGTCAGTCATAAGGCAGATCCGGGAATAGGGGCTCTGCCTGTGCTGGTTAAGGTTACACTCCCCCTGAAATATCAGACTTGCAGCTTGGGTGTGCTTCTGGACTCACCTCTGAACCTGGAAGCCCAGGTTTCAGCAGTGGCTAGGAGCACAGAACAACAGCTGCACCTATTCCACGAGACATCATATCTGACTATAGTGACACATTCCATTTGAACTCTACATGGGGCTGACTTTGGAAAGTGTTCAGAATCCTCAGTAAATTCAAAATGCTGACCAAGGGCCAGTTATAGGGAGCATAATTCTCTTGTTAAAGCAGCTCTATTGGCTACCTGTAACTTCCTGGGCACAATTCAAAGTGCTGATCATGTCCGATAAAGCCCTACATGGCTTAGGACTGTCCTGCAAGACTCCTGCAAGGGTCCTAAGATTTATGGGTGCTTGCTTGGTGAGGACATGAGAGAGAGGCTTCTCAGTGGTTGCTCCCACCCTCTCGAAAGCCCTTCCATGGGAGGACAGGCCAGCCCCTTCCCTAGTTTCCTTTCACTTTCAAGCGCAGACATTTTTATTCAAGTAAGCTTTTAATATATAATTGTGTCAGGGATGATTTTGTATCAGCTGTGTGTTTTAGATATGTTTTTAAATTTTGGTAAGATTTTATGTCATTTTATACTGTTTTTTGCTAGTTGATTTTAATTGTTTTAAAAATTTTATTGTAAAATCTTTTTTAAAAAATTATTTTTGAGCTACCTTTGTTCTCTTTCTAGGAGAAAGGTGACATAGAAATTAAATAAATAAATAAATAAATAAATTAAAGTTGACTTAATAGCAAATAGCAGCAGCAGCAGCAGCAAGAAAAACAACAAGATTTTAAGATCCCTAGACCTCTCTCTCTCCACACTGATAAAGAATAATAGAATCCTAGAGTTGGAAGAGAAACAAGGGCCATCCAGTCCAACCCTCTGCCACTCAGGAATATGCAATCAAACCATTCTCGACAGAAGGTCATCAGGCCTCTGTTCAAAAACTCCACCACTATGCAAAAGTGTGATCCACTGTTGAACAGTTTTTTTCTAGTGTTTAGGTGGAATCTCTATTCCTGTAGCTTGAATCCATTATTCTGTGTCCTGGTTTCTGGAGCAGCAGAAAACAAGCCTGCACCATTCTCAAGTCTGTAACTAAGGATTATGCCAGTATATGTAATGAACAGTATTCTAGGGAAGGACTTCAATATCAAAACTCTTTTGTGTTTACAATGGGGTGGTACAGACCGCCCAAAAGGGGCAGTCTGTAGCAGCCCCAAGAAGCGGCGAGATGGGGCCAAGGCTGCCACACTGGCAGCTCCAGAGGCCCCATCTCGCCACTTCCAGAGGCCGCAGCGAAGTGGCAAACTGCCGCTTCCCCGCAGCCTCAAAGCGGGGTGCAGCAGGTGCCAAGGGCCAGTTATAGTGCTGAGGGGAGAAAGGGGCCGCTGCCATGGCCCCTTTCTCCCCGGGTCTTTGGTGTGGCCATTTGAAGGCCGCGCCAAACACCCAGAAGCAAAAAGGAGCTTTGTTTCAGAGCTCCTTTTGCGCCACAGGGAGGGCATGCTTGGCGCCCTCCCACAGCACGATGTTGTCATGTCGCACACAGTGTTTATGCTGCGTCCTCCCTAACCCTAAAAACGCCTTTTTGAGCTCTAATCGCACCTCTTCAGGCGCGTCTAGATCAGGCCATAGGGTTTTTGTTTAGTTTTTTCGTCTTCCCTCTTTCTCCTGATATTGCATTTCACAATGTATTGTCTGACAAACAGATCTCAAAAGCTCACAAACATTTTGAGTGATTTCTAAAGTTTGCACACCTACAGGATTCATTTTGTTTGTCCTAATAAGTATATTACCTAAATGTGGATTTTGAATGATATTCAGAGCCAATAAGGCTGATTCTGCATTTGTGTATGGCATTTATTTGATTTTTGCTTTATTGACTGCAGTAAAGCCTTTGACTGCATAGATCACAAAAAGCTATGGAATGCTTTCACAGAAAGAGGAGTACTACTACATTTGATTGTTTTAATGCATAACTTATACTCAGGTCAAGAGGCTGATATCAGAACCGAGTATGGTTCCCAATCAGCAAAGGGATCAGGAAAGACTGCATACTATCACCCTATATATTCTTCCACTATGCAGAACACATTGCATGAAGAACAAGCTTAGACTCAAAGGCAAGAAGAGTGATGGTGAAAGGAGGAACATTAACCTGAGCTATGCAGATGACCCAATATTACTAGTCGAAACAAACAAAGACCTCGAACAATTACTGAAGAAAGCCAAAGAGGAAAGTGCAAGAGTTGGAATAATGCTGAACATCAAAAACAGAAATAATGACCACAGAAGATCTACAAGAATTCATCCTAGAAAACAAGAAAATTGAAACAGTCAAACAGTGATCAGAACAAACACTGTAGTCAAGAAATCAGAAAAAGAATAGGACTAGGAAGGGCAGATATGAAAGAGCTAAACAATATCCTAATGTGTAAGGTTATATTAACTGAGCACTAAAGTTACCATTTTACAATTGTATCTCCCACCACTATGTATGAATGTGAGAGCTGGACAGTGAAGAAAGTCGATAGAAAGAAAATCAACTCATTCGGGATGTAGCACTGAAGAAGGGTGCTGAGGACACCATTGAAATCAAAGAAGACAAAGTTCTAGAAGTGATGAAACTTGAACTCCAACTGGAAGTCAGGATGACTAAACTGAGCCTGTTGTACTTTGCACACATCATGAGAAAGCATGAATAATTAGAAAAGACAATAATGCTAGGAAAGTTACATATGCCATGGGTCTGGGCCTGCAGGGACTGAGCAGAGATATAGAGATGTCTCATCCCCAGGGTCACCATGAGTCAAGGTTGCCTCAAGGGCAGTTACAACAACACAGCATAAAGTAAAGATTTTTTTAAAAATGTGACTGTATTTATAATTACTTTGGTGATCTTATAATAGTAAATAATTAATTTTAAATAATAACACTTCAGTCTCTGGTCAGAACTATACTTCATATTGGACCCTTTCAGCAGTTCTAGTTCAGATAGTTAAGAACCAATCTTGATAAAAACATTTAATAAGAAAGTAAAGCAGCTTTATACAGTTCTCTCGTATCATTCTTGCAAGAGACTCACTTTACAAGCTTAGACATTTTAAAATGGAGCTATACCATTATCTAGACAAGCATTAATTAGACAAAAATCCTCAGGCTCTTACCCATATAATTAGCTATCTAATTATTTTAAAGACATAGAATCAAACCTTTCAGTACAATTAATATAAGTACTAAGAATTGTAATTACAGGCCAGCTTGTCAAAACCAGCTTTTGCGTGGGACTGGTGAATTGCTCTGCAGTTTTACTTTTTATGTGCCTAAATGCTGGTATAATATGGGATGAGACAAACTCTTATAGCTCATGAGCATAACTGCAAACAGTTTTGGGCTCTCAGCAGTCTAATCCATTTATACTGCCAATTTAAAGAACAGTGTGAGTCATCAGTGAAGAGGAGAGAAATGACACAGTTTGCATATTTGGATACTTGTCTAAGGGGTTTGTTTGTTGCTAATTATAGTAAACTATTATGAATAGTCTTAATTAAGGAACACAGATTGCAGACATATGTAAAGATCCCTCTTCCCAAAGCTGAGCTATGCTTTCTTCTTCCAAGCCTAAATGCTTTGACTTCAAATTGCAATGCAGACACTGGGGAGAACAGGTTAAAAAGTTTTATCAAAAAAATTGGAGCATGTAACATTTGCCAGAACTACAGGAAGGCTAAAACAGTGAATCTTTCTTTAGATGATGGTGATGGTGATGGTGATTATTTTTATTTTTATTTTATTTACTTATATCCCACCTTTCTCCCAATATGGAGACTCCAGACAGTTAACAGCAAGTTTAAAACAGTATAATTTAAAAATAATGCAAAAGCATTAAAAAGGTATAATGTTTTTTTAAAAAATAAACAATTTACATATTACACATTAAACATACTAAAATGTATTTAAATTGATATACAAACCTTGATCTGACTTGCAAAGCATTTAAAAGCCCAACCCTCATCAGTTTAAAAAGCTTGATGGCTCAAAAATATTTTTTACCTGCTTCCAAGAGGAGAGCAGGAATGGAGCCATTCCAGAGTACGGGAGATTTCTGTCACATTCAGGGTTTTTTTTTTCTTTTTGTTTTTTAAAGATCAAATCCACCCAGATTATTTCCATACCATGTATGGATAAATTTGTGAATTTTGGTGTGTGCTTTTTCAAAAAATGAATCACTATGCAGTATGAAGTCCCCACCCAATCTCCAAAAATGAAGAAAAGACACTAAAATTGGATTTCACAAAGCACTTTGTTTTAATTAAACCGATCTGCAATAAGGAAAGAATGTAGGTCTAGAGGTCATATAGAATGCAGTATAAAAATGAAACATATCAGCTGAAATGTCCCTTCATCCTTTATTCCAGCTGTACACCAAATGAATATCCCTCCAGTCCATCTGCCTTGGTCCAGGCCTCCGAGGGAGAGAAAATCTGCTGGACGTTCCCCCTTCCCCACCACCATTCCCTTCTCCTTTTGTGTCGTGTCTTTTAGATTGTAAGCCTGAGGGCAGGGAAATGTCTAATTAACAAATTGTAAGCCGCTCTGATAGCTTTGGCTGAAGAGCGGGGTATAAATAAATTTTATTATTATTATTATTATTATTATTATTATTATTAGTAGTAGTAGAAGTAGAAAAAGGGTCCCACAACACAGGGTATAGCAGAACTGGCTAGCTTTTGATGCAGTCCACCTGCCAGGTCTCAGAGATCTGCTCCTTCCAGGAGACCTCTTACTGGATGGCTGTGGGGACTCCCCCACCCCAGGAAGCAGAACCTCCATTCTATGATACTTCAAAGCTGTTTGCTAAGCAGTTTGAATTTATATACTCTCCTGACTTTCACTTGCCAGATTGATAAATTGTTGTAGTTAAATTCCTTCAAGTCAACTTCAACCAATAGTGACCCTACATATGACAGAGCTCCAAGTTACCTATCCTCAACCTCCTTGCTCAGCTCCTGCAGATTCATGGCTATGGCTTCTCTGATTGAGTCTTCCCATCAAGAATATGACCTTCTTCTTCTTCTATTGATCTCCACTTTGCCAAGCATTATAGTTTTTCCTAGTGAGCCCTTTCTTCTCATGATATGGACAAAATATTACAACTTCAGTTTAGTCATCCTTGCTTCCAGGGAGAGTCTGCTCCTGGTCTTTTGTCCATTGGTCTTATCTGCTCTAGGTCTTTCATCCATTGGTGGTTTTTTTTTTAGCTGTCCACAGTATTCTCAGAACTCTTCTCCAGCACCACATCTCAAATGAGTAGATTTTTTTTCCTGTCATCTTTCTTCACTGTCCTGTTTTTACAACCATAAATAGAAATGGGAAATATGATGGCATTGATAATCCTAACTATATTTGATGATACATCTTTGCACTTCAGGATCTAGTCTTGATCCTTCATAGCTGCCTTTCAAAGTCCTGCTTTTCTGATTTTTTGACTGCAGCCTTCAGTCTGATTGATGATTGAGCCCAGCTTCATGTTTATCCAGGTTAATTCATCCAGTATTGAAATACTAAATTACTAAAATAATCATCTTCATCCAGATTAATAAAGCAATACGATAAATACAAATGCCATTTGGATCAGCAAGACAAGTTATGACAAAGACAATACCAATGAAACAGCCACCCAAATTAGTAATTCTGTAAAAATACCCCCCCCCCCTTCTTTTTCCAGCGTGGAGTAGACATAGAAAGGAGATGATCCCTCCACTTTTAAAAAAATCCCTCTTAACCCCAGATATGACTGGCTATCTCCATGCTAAAACCTAAAATGGGGTGGGCAGGTGGATGCCAAGATTGGGTCTCATAGTAAGGAAGCTGCTTCGGAGTGACAGCCACCTGATGCATATCAATTTGGCATTGCCTCGTCTTCCCAAGGCAGGGAGAGACACCCAATTGTTGTCTTTGCTCCACCATCACCACAAAAGGGAGAGGTGGGTGGGAAAACTATGTGCAAGGAAAGAATGCCACTCCTTCAGCTGTAGGAAGAGGAGCGGCAAGCAGCTTCTTCTCTTGCTCTTGCTCTATGCAATCTATTCCTCTCTCTATTAACATTTGGAAAAGAACAAAAGATAAATATAAGTCTTAAAACATGGTGACAGATAGTGGCTTCCATGTTAGTGAGACAATCTGATGTTGTTATTGTGTTCCTTCAAATCATTTCTAATTTATGGTGAGCCTAAGGCAATTCAATTTATGGTGACCCTATCACAGGGTTTTCTTGGCAACACTTGTTCTGAGGCTGAGAGAGTGTTATTTGCCCAATGTCGTGCAGGGGTATTTCATGGACAAATGAGTATTTGAACCCTGATCTCCAGAGTCCAGCACTTAAACCACTGTACCATGTTGGCTCTCACAATTAATCTATTAATCTACAGTTAGTGGAATAATCTACAATTGATCCCAGTTTTAGTACAAATTTCAATGGAGCAATCCAAAGTTCTGAAACTATTTTAGAGGTAGTATGCCATTGCTTGAACAGTGCTTTTAAAGTTCACACTGAAACCCAGAATGTATTCACTCTCCAGCTGATAAGTAAGCTGCTAGCCACCACTGTTGACTTAAAAATGTATTCTCTCATTTGAACAAGTTTCTAAGGAGGAAAAATTATTTGCGGAAGTATTAGTCTTACCCAAGGTGGCACTTGCTCTTTTTATAGTGTATGGGTCCTTTAAATAGGCTTCACCTGAGTACCATCAATTGATTTTAAAGAACTTGAGGTGATATAAGAGCAGTAAACTGAATCCACCTTTAACAGCTGAATTCCACCTGAAACACATTCCAATTGACTACATTGCCATTATTAAGACAAACACAAACTATGAACTCTCATTAACGATAATGCTTTCATTTCAGAGGCTACTAGCATCAGTTCATTTTCTTATACGTTTAAAAGTGGTAAGTTAAAGACTGTGCTATTTAGATAGAAGGTACACATATCTGTAAATTGGGATGCCACAAAGAATTAGAGTGAACAGTTTATATATTGGCATACTCCCCACCCCACGCCTATTCCAGTTATCTGATCCTCAGGAATGTGCAGCTAGTGGAGAACAATGGTTATTGGCAAGAAGAATGTGAAGAGGTTAATTTAATTGAAATACAGAAATTAAGCTTTTGCAAAATGAAAGGGGGAAAATTCTTTACTCTTCCAGGATTTAATTTTTCTCAGGGTAACTATAAATAAGTGGAGTGGACTTTGCAAGTTAAGGAAAACTAATATTAGTTTTTTAAGGCTGGACCTACACTAGCAAAATAAATAAATAAATAAATAAAGAGTGAAAGCACTTCTTTTAGACTTTCATGCAATTTAGAAAAACTCCCCTTTTACTCCACAATTTTAGGGGAAAACAGCTTTTTATATGTCTTGCACCCTAACAAGGATCAAGGTGGAATTGGTGCCTGCATAAGGTGATTGATGGCAGGGTTGGTGGGTGGTTATCTAGGTTCCACAAATGTGGTCTTGACATTTTGTTAACATTCATTTCTAGCTAAGAGATGTACGTTACATTTGTTTGATTTTTGATACTTACTATTTTATTACATGTTATTGTTGGTGTAAACAAGCAGATGCACAGGTAAAGCAATCTCCGATGCCTTTGGAACTACCGGCGACCTTGGAGCTGTTCGGCTTTATCAGGAATTCCTCCTGCCCGCTGCTGATGAAACAAACTGGAGCCAAATCTCTCTCCTCAGAGGTGTTTATTCTTAAAGTTGCTATATTTACAAATATATACACGCCCGTCCAACAAAACTCTCCAACCATCTATCCACTCCGACTACCCAACAACCCACACTGTGGTGTGCAGGCTATTTATAGATTTGTGCCATGCGGTCACAAACCCCTCCTCTTCTGGTGACTCTTTTTCCTTGTGCCACCAACAATGTTGTCCCTTCACTCAGGAAGACTTTTGATGTTACCCAGGCTTACGTGCAATCAAGCACATGTCTGACCTTGAACACTGTCTGCTGTTCCAGCCTTCAGCTGCAGACAATTATGCCCATGCTTCCTGGTTTCCTTTTGTGCACATCTGTACATTTCATAGTTGAGCCTCAATGCCTAACAGTTATTACATGACTGGATGCTAGGAGGGAGTGCACATGTGCTCCTCTGATCATTTTGAAAAGTCTCTCACTGGGGCAGGAGGGGTGTGTGAATGACATTTAAAATTCCCTCCCTTCATCACAATCACTCTCTTTCTGTGGTGTGAAAGAGGGTATGGGCTTGCACAGGACAGCCATCCAAGGTAAGTGCTAGGTGGTGGTAAGACTGAGAGAAAAACATGAAAGGCTATTGCTTGATAGGTATGGACATGCATCCTTGGGATAAAGATATGAAACCACAGTGGCCATGTAACTGAAAATAATCTGACACAGTGATCACCCTGTTCAGATGTGATTTCTGGTGTGGGGAATGTGTGGCTGTCAGTACACATTGGGTTTGGATTATAATGGGTGCATGTGATGCTAATGGGAATGAAAATGGAGCAGGATAATGCACAGTGGATCTGAATTATTTTTGCATGTGAGGATACAGCCTTAGATACCTATGAAAATGGGAAAAGCTTCAGAAATGCTATAGTTGTCTATATATATATATATATATATATATATATATGCTGCTCCGAGCCCTGGTGGCACACTGGTTAAATATCTGTACTGCAACCACTCACTCACAAACCATAAAGTTGCAAGTTCAGTACCAGCCAGGGGCTCAAGCTCGATTCGACTGAAGCTGGACTCAGTTATTCAGAGTATCCGTAAGCTTCTCTGAGAGCCTTTACAACTGAAGAGTGGGGGATAGAAAATAATGAAAATTAATTTTGATAACAAATATATACTCTTAAACTACTTTGTAGTCCTGCCCATTTCTGAAGTTGCTAAAAAGAGGCATCCTTAGAGACAGCTTAATTGGTAAGAAGTGGTATATAAATGAAGCTGCTATTGCTATTGCTATTGCTCCATTCTGTGATAAAGGCTTTTAAGCATTATTAGTACTGATTTTAGAACTGCAACTGTTGTGGGTTCCATTTGGGAGAAAGTTGGGATGTTAAATAAATAAATGAATAAATACTGGGAAAACTTTTTTCCCTTTTTGAAAAAGTAGGAAGACCTCTTTCTTAACAAACCATAGGGCTGTCTAATCCAAGGCAGACTTTCTTGAAGAATGGCATATCATCCAACATTTCAAAACTCACACATGTGCAGCCAAGCAACATAAGAATGTGTTCAACATGGCAAAAGTTACTAAGGCAGAAAAACATACAAGCTAGGAGAGGCTTGTTTTTGCCTGAATCTGTAGAGAAGGGCAAAATTCTCTTCCTTTGTCTCCTGTCCCTCTGCTGAGTTAACTGAGTGCAAATTACTTTTGCAACCTGCACTTGGTTTACAGCAATAAGTGAGAAAGGTAGAAAGTTGGAGAAAACAAAGCGATAAACGGGAGATTTAAAAAATAGCAGAAAAAGTGAGGTGACAGAGGATTAATTAAATCTGTCATTGCCAAATCAGGACAGAGAAATGATATGAAATGCCCAGAGAAAGTCCATAGGTGGGACATACGGTAACAGTAATAGTCCATGTTTATTCCCCAGCAAAAGGGAAATAGAAATTGGAAAGGCATGCAATTTCCAATTTTTGAGAAAATCTACCACCACCATGTTTTTTAACCATGACAAGTATCCATGACTGTGTAGGACAAAAAGGGTTCACAGCCTGACACAGAACTTTGATGGACAAGCCTAATGGTGGAATTCAGGGAAACACGGAGAGGGAAAGAAAAGGCAGGTCCAACTCCATCAGGCCTTGCCTGAAGAAGAAGAGCCCTCCTTCCATGCCTCTCTCACCATCCAACCTGGGAGTGAAAAGGCAGGGCTAAATCCACAAGGGCCAGAAGGGGCCTCCTTCCATTCCATCTGCCTTGGTCCAGGCCCCAGAGGGAGAGAAGAACCACTGGACTTGACCCCCTTCCCCACCACCATTCCCTCCCTTCTCCTTTTGTGTCATATATTTTTAGATTGTAAGCCTGAGTTATTCAGACTATCCGTAAGCTTCTCTGAGAGCCTTTACAGCTGAAGAGTGGGGGATGGATGGATGGATGGATAGATAGATAGATAGATAGATAGATGACTGAAAGACTTTTAAGTCTGTCATCTCAACATTTAAGGTCAAGCCAAAGTACAACTTTAAAAACATGAAGCTTTCAAGGAGAAATTGTTACCACAAATTTAAATTAAAAAGCAAAATAATGAGGCACAGCAGACTGCTATAAAGTTATAAATGATGTAAACTAAAAATTGGAGTACTGGAAATAATCAGTATTTAAATAATATGTTCTCCAGTTAATTTATATTGTGCTGTTAAAAGTGATCTGATCTGTGTGACGTCCTTGCTTGTAATGTGTTTTAGTTCTTCCCAATAGGCAATGAAAATGCATTCCCATCAAAAAAAAAAGTGTCTCATATTCCTTTCATTTCATAACTGTTCCTTACAATTATTGAAATTGCTTTCAGAATGAATTTAATATTCACACTGAAATAAAGCATCTGCTGCAGCAGATGGGGCAAATGACATCAAGTTCAGCTGGTATAATAACCCTGTAGGATCAGTGTGTAAGTTGGCAAAAATTATATACAATTCTTCCTGAAGATATTATTTTGAATGTATGTGTTCATTTTACTCTATCAAGGGATTGTGCAGCTGTTCCCAGTTTGAAATAAGGACATGCTGACAGTTCAAAAATTGTCCAAAACTCTTACCCATAATCCCTGATTACCCATAATGCTGTGCCTGGTTTTATGTTGCTTAAGAAATGCCACTGAGTATATGAAGTTAATTTCCTTCCCAAAGAAAAAAAAAAGGAAACCTCTCAAGTGTAAAAACTAGTTCTGGGCTGATACATATCCACTACTAATTCTTCTGTGTGAAAACTCATAGTAGAGCCTGACCAAGTTCTAGAATCTGCCAGGGAAGCACTTCATTCTGTCACCTTCCCATGTACAGCTAATGGGAACATGACAGAAAGCCTTTTCTGTGGAGATTAAAACATAGGGATGGAATAAGGATGGGATTGCTCCCCAGTTCTTATACCATCCTTAACCCCAATGGTGCAAAAGGCTTTCAAATTGTTGTGCTGATCCAGTCATTAACTATTATTAAACTTTCATTAAAGCAGCAATGTATTAATGTGAACTTCCATTAATACAAAATGCCTGCCAATGTTGCTTAAATGATAGTTAATTACAGGTTAATGATGGGATCAGCACAACTTCAACAGAAAATCTTTAGTGCCATTGTGGTCATTTGCGCTTTCCGGATGGGTTAAGTGCAAATGTGGTTTGAAATCCTTCTAGCGATTGCACAAGAGGGATAGGACAGTGATGAGACAGGAATGGAGAGTCCTTTGTGTGATAATCTCCTGTTTCTGCTTCCACACTTTTGAACTCCCACCCTGGGGAACATCTGCCATCTGAGAATGGGTCCTTCTTTGTTTTTCTTTCAGCAACAGTTTGTTTTTCTTTTCCAACAAGTTTTAGGAAACTTACCAGTATTGTTAACAAAAATAACTTTTACAGTGGTATATAGGTAGCCCTCCACATTTGTGGCTTCGACTTTTGTGGTATTTGATTATTAGCAGATTTGATAAATATGGTCTCTCTAGGAATCTCTAAGTCTGTGGTGGTGAACCTATGGCACACAAAGCCATTTTTCATGGCATGTGGAGGGCGAGGAAGAGGAGAAACAGGTTCTCTTTCCCAGCCATTTCAGGCCATCTGCTGCTTCTGAAGAGGCAGCTGGAGGTCCGGGAGAGTGAGTGGGGAGAAGGAAGATGAACAAGTGTGCACCTGTTCCTCCTCCTTCCTGGCCACCCCGGGCTTTCAGCTGCTGAGGGCCTAGGAGGCAGGGGGAAAGGAGGAACAGGTGCTCTTCTTCCTCCCTTGCTCTCCCAGGCCTTCAGCTGTCTCCAGAGAGGCATCTGAAGGCCTGGGAGGGCGGGGGGAAGAGGTCCTGCCCTGGAAGTCCCATCCTCTCCCCAGATGTCCCACCCCTGGCACCGGGTAACACTCGGGGTCGGAAGGCTTTTTAGTTTGGGTACTGGGTCCCTAAAAGGTTCACCATCACTGCTCTAGGTCCTCTAGTTCAACTCTGCCAGATGTGCTGGAGAATCTAAAAGTTCCTAGAGAAAACACTTCTCTAGGCATTTGTAGGCCCTACAGCATGAGTCTATGATCAACTTCTGGCAGATGTTGACCATAGAATTGCACTGGAGGACCTGGAGATTCAGAAAGAGGTGTTCTTTCAGGTAAAAATAATAGTTTTTATTTGTAGGGTTTTTTTTCCACATTCACGGGGTTACTTAACCCCTAACCCCAGGAAATATGGAGGAACCGCTGTACTGTTTTTAATTTGTTTGAAAGTAAGAGTTTAATTCTATTGTCATTTAATACTGTTTTAATCTTGATTTTTGTACAAAAAAAGAAAAGAAAAAAAAAGAATGACCCAAAAGACCTGAATCATTCAATGTGAGTATTGTACATTAACTCTTATTTTAAAGGAACCATCCCCTGATGAAAGGCAAAAGTGTAATCTGTCCTGGAAGCACTGACCCTCCTTTTACTCACCCATCCATCCTTCCTTTAGGCTGAGCACAAACAGTTATGCCTGCTGTAATTTTGTACTTTCTTTGGCATCATTTTCTTTGCTTCATCCTTTAGCTCTGTTGTTATATGCCCCTAAGTTTTACCCTCAATGTATTCACAGGTCATATCAAAATCCATAATTTTGATTCCAAAGCCTGCCCCTGATTTATACATAAGGCTGACTTATAGTCAAGTATGTACAGTATATGCTTTTTATTGTATTCTGTCTTTTTGTAAGCAACCTTGAGTCCCATCTTGGAAGGAAGGTGAGATATATAAATAAAATGATGTGGATATGTATGTATGTGGATTTAAGGGATTGTTTAAAGTGAATGCCAGATTATCAAGTTAATAAATAAGAGTTATCATAGTTGGTAAATGAATCTTCAGGTACATAAGTATATATAGCATTGCAGGATCAAGAATTAAGAAATGGAAGGGAAGAGAAAATGTACGTTCAAATTTAGAATGGTAAATCTGAATAATCCATTTTACTGAAAGTTTAATATATTCTTTAAAAATGTAGTTGTATCCATTTTAAAAAATTATGACAATGAGAATAGTATCCTACTGTTTCTTACTCTACAAGATGGTCCTTTGAGATTTGACTTCATTGCCTTTAAAACTCTTATCTCCTATACAACTGAGCTAAAAGATGTTCACATGACAGTGACCATTGTCAGAGGAAAAATAAGCTGTGATTTTAGTTCTTCCTTTCTATTCTTGCCTTGCTTTTTCACTATTCTGTTGCTATGATATCACACACACACACACACACACACACACACACACACTTAATTCTATAGCAGAAAAAAGCTATCATAGAGTATTATAACTACCCTGGGATGATTTCATTTATTATATACCGAGGTACAAGTGTATTAATATAATTTGTCACCTCAGCTTTCTTCTGAAGAAAGCCTCCCAGAATATATTCACATTCCATTTGATTATCCTGTTAAAATATTAAATGGAAAAGTTCCCTATTCTTATAATGCTGATATGGCATGTTATGCAAGGTGAACAGAGATTACACATGAATCCTAACAATGGATGCAATCAGTGCTGTCACTACACAATTTCAATTCCATTTTAGCAGGATTTCCCTAGAAGCACCATTGAAATAAATGAACCTTGCATGGTTGAAATACTTGGTGGATTGTAGCAAAGATTCATTCCTTTTTTTTAAAAAAACCTCCAACAACTTTAAATGACACTGCAGACACTGAATGATAACAATTTATGGTTGAGAGCCAGCATGGTGTAGTTGTTTGAACATTGGACTATGACTCTAGAAACTAGGTCTTAAATCCCTCCTCAGGCATGGAAACCCATTGGGTGGCCTTGGGTAAGTCACAGTCTCTCAGCTTCAGAGGAAGACGATGACAAACCCCTTCTGAAGAAACTTGCCAAGAAAACTGCATGATAGCATCCATAGGGTTGCTATGGGTCAAGATCAACTCGAGGGCAGTTAACAACAACAACAAAAGGGTCACCATAAGTCAGAATGAACTTGAAAACACACAACAGGAACAACAATGGTTGAAATTTCAAGCATCCTGTGGCATTTAATGAAACTGTGTGGTGAGAAGTTTCAAACTAAATATCCATAATTTATATTCCCTACTTTGATTGTCTTATTACTCTGTGGAAGGAAAATAAAATACCTAAAAGCCAATTGACAATTACATAGACTTTGAAATCACAGGTAGCTTGTCAACTTGTTTATAAAGTATTCATTATTCATTTATAAGTAATTGTTCTACAAAAGTAGTTCTTGCAAAATTCACAATTATAGAAGCTAAATTGCTTCTGTTGAGTCCATGTCTGTAATTCAGATTACCAGATACTGAGCTCCCTCCCCATGATAGAGAAAAATTGTAACGAAAGATTGCACTGCTTCATTTGACATATTTAATTTTCATAAGTTTCTATAGAAAAATACTTTTTATATTTTAGTGTGCATTTATATTTAGTGATTTAACATTTTTGTTTTGTTGTTTGTTTTCTTCAGCACCCCTAGGAGTGGGCATGGTAAGAATCTAAATTAATAATCAAAAGCTTCAACCCTGTGAACACTCACTTTTGAGTACATCCTATTGGTATTAATTGGTCTTACTTCTGAGTAGGAATAGTATTGTATTTCAGGAGTCTATACCTCATATACTTTCCATTTATTTATTTCACGTCTGAGCCACTTTTCTTCCTAAAAGAGACCCAAGGTTGACCACAAGATAAAAACATTATTAAAACATCACAATAAAAATTTAATCACCATTAAATTCATCTATTTAAATATTATTAAATATTTAAAACACACACCCCATATTAAAAAAACCCCACCCTGTCCTGATTACAGTATATGTTTTAAAAACTTGCTTTAAAAAAATGTTTTGCTTGCAGAAGAAAGGAAAGGAGGGAAAGCCAGCCTAGCCTCCCACAAAAGGTGAGAGCAGCCGCTTAGACGGCTTTTGGACCAAGAGAAAGCCTTCCCCTGAAGATCTTAGGGTTCTAGCAGGTTCGTATGGGAAGATCCATTCTCTCAAATAATCTGGACCTAAGCAGTATGGCTTTACAGGTCATGAAAGGCACTGTGCATTATCCCCGGAAATGAACCAGTAGCCAGTGAAGCTGTATCAACAAGGGAGTTATAGGCTCCCAATAACTGGCCCTGGTCAGCATTCTAGCTGTGTCATTTTGCACCCACTGAACAGTTTCCAAAGGCAGTCCCATACCGAGTTCATTAAAATACTCCAAATGGGAAGTAATCAAGGCATGTGCCACCATAGACCATAGATGCACTAGTTTTAGCTAGTTTTAGTGTGTGTGCCTGCTAGTTTTTCTGGACCTCTCAGCGGCTTTCGATACCATCAACCATGGTATCCTTCTGGGCTGCCTCTTTGGGAAGGGACTTGGAGGTACTGTTTTACAGTGGTTCTGTTCCCTCTTGGAGGGATGAACCCAGAAGATGGTTCTGGGTGACTCCTCCTTGATGCTCTGACCATTGACCTGTGGGGTTTTTCAGGGTTCTGTGTAGTCCCCTATGCTATTCAACATATACATGAAACCACTGGGAGAGGTCATCCAGAGTTTTGTGGTGTGATGCCATAAATATGCAGATGACACTCAACTCTACTACTCCTGTCCACCCCAATCCAAGGAGGCTTTCCTGGTCCTAAACGAGTGTCTGCCATCAGTAATGGACTGGATTAGGGCAAATAAACTGAAACTTAATCCAAACAAGACAGAGGTACTCCTGGTCAGTTGGAAGGCAGTTCAGGGAATGGGGATCCAGCTTGTGCTAAATGGGGTTATACTCCCCCTTGAAGATGCAGGTTCACAGTTTATGGGTACTCCTGAACTCAGCTTTGAACCTGGAGGCCCAGGTTTCTGCAATGACCAGGAGTGCTTTTGCAGATTTAAAGCATGTGTGCCAACTGCACCCATTCACTAAGAGGTCAGATATGGCCATGGTGTTGCATGTCTTGGTTACATTTCATTTGGACTACTGTAATGTGTTCTACTTGGAGCTGCCTTTGAAGAGTGTTCAGAAAGTTCAACTGGTCCAAAGAGCTGCAGCCAGGCTGTTAACAGGGGCAGGTTAAAGAGATCACACAATGCCCCTGCTGAAACAGGTTCACTTGTTGCCAGTTTGTTTCTGGGCACAATTCAAAGTGACATATAAAGCCCTATATGGCTCAGGTCTAGGCTATTTGACAGACTCAGGTCTAGGCTATTTGACAGACTGTATCTCACTGTAAGAGCTGGCCTGGGCTCTGAGATCCTCATGAGAGGCCCTTTTCTCCTTTCCATTCCCATCACAAGCAAGGTTGGTGGGACACGAGAGAGAGAAGACTTTTTCTGTGGCTGCCCATAGCCTCTAGAACTCACTTCCCAGAGAGGCCATCCCTCATTGGCATTCTGCTGGCAGGCAAAGATTCAGACAGGCTTTTAAAGCAGAAGGTTTTTAATGGAGTTTATCACATGGGAGGAATTTCTCTCAATTGTGAATGGAGCCAATTCGCAATTACGCATTCAGAATGTGTTCAAAATGACTTCCCATTGCCCGAAAATGACTCCCCATTGTCCGAAATTGCGTGAGATACTCTAATACACAATAACGTGAAAGCCCATGATTGTGTTCGGAATGACTCCCCATTGCCCAAAATTGTGTGAGATACACTCATACGCAATAAAGTGAAAGCCCATGATTGTGTTCGGATTGCCATTGGATTATACTCCCAAATTCCATCGTATGATAAACTCCAATGAATGGGCTGGAAGTTGTATTCTTTTAAAAGCATTTTAAACACATTTATCTTTTTAATTATATTTTATTTTTAATGCAATCTGTTTTAATATTGTAATAATTTAATTCTGTTTTAATATAATATTTTTCTATGTTTTAATTGTACTGTTTTTAATCTTGTAAACCACTCTTGAGTCCCAGTTTTGGGGAAAGGGTGAGATATAAATAAATATAATAAATATAAGAATAGCTGTGTAAATGCATTCCTGGCCACTGCTGAAACCTGGGCATCCAGGCTCAGAGTAGAGTCCAGGAGCACATCAGCCTGAGATTTCAGGAAACAACAACAACAACAATATTTATTTATTTATTTGTTTATACCCCGCTCTTCAGCCCTAAAGGCTATCAGAGCAGCTTACAATGATTATATTAATTAGACAGTTCCCTGCCCTCAGGCTTACAATCTAAGAAGACACAAAACAAAAGGAGAAGGGAAAGGTGGTGGGGAAGGGGATCAGGTCAAAAAATTCTTCTCTCCCTCTGAGGCCTAGACTAAGGCAGATGAACTGGAGGGATGGCCCTGCTTCATAATCTAGGACAGGCCCGATGGAGTTTGGCCTGCCCTTTCACTCCCTCCTGGGTAAGATGGCATAGCATGGAGAGATGGCTCTTCTACTTGAGGCCAGGCCTGATGATGTTGGTAGGCCTCTCCAGTGTAACCCTATCCAGCAGAAGAAAATCTGATGCTGCTGCTATTTGGAGACTCTTACACCAGATCTAGAACACTTCTCAAAATATATGGTGCAAGCTTACATTTTGGGACCTTGTGGTTGTAGAGTGCCTTACGGTAACAGAACCACACCACCAGATTTCCATTTTGTTTTCTGATCCAAGGATCATGTGTGAAACTGCGGGAAGCATTTCTTCCTGCAGAAGAGACTCCATTCATCCTCAAAAGTTCACCTCTAGCAGTCCAACCTAGTTATATTTCTCTCCTTTTCATTTTACAATTAAAATAAAAATATAAGTTCAAAACAATAGAGAAATGAGAGAATTGTACCAGACAGCAGTCTGTGGCAGTTATTGGTAGTTACTGTTGTAATCTATAGCTCTTTTCAGGCATTAGTCACCATGGTTTCTTCAACAAGGGAACAAGGGACTGTGCCCTATTCCATTATTACTTAACTCACATATAAAACAATATGTCAGAAGAAGACATCTTGCTATAACAAAAGCAATAACTCTGGAAAATTAGGGATCCTGCACATGCTGAAAGTGCCTATGCAATCAGGAACCTCTCCTCTTCAGATGCACCACTTCCCCCATGAGGAAAGCACTGATAGAAGGGATCAGGGCTAGGCAGTCATTTTCTCTCATGTTAAAGAAAGCTTGGTGAAAAATGGAATAATACCTGAACAGGTTCTAGATCCTCCTTTCAAGTGGGAGGGACTTGGGGGCTGAGAAATGGGAGCACCTAGCTCTCTGAAGTTGCTCATTCGATATCTGTTTCAACTCGTCAGAGTGTTTTGACCTTGCTGTTATTAATCTGAGATGGAATCATTCAAATTCTTTTTGATATCAGCATCCTTAAATATTTTATCTAAGTACAGTGCCATGAGAACATTCAGCAAATTGCTAATTAGATTTCTTGTGAAAGAAAAAAAAATACAAGATGGGGTAAGATGTATCTGCAAAAAAGATTGAGGAATTTATTTATCCTCCTTTTTGATCTCTCTCATAACCAGTCTCCAGGGAGAATATGGCCCAGGAAGAGAGCCAGCATTAACAATGGAACAGGTAAAAAAATCAGAAACCTGGGACATGATGCTAAGGTGGACACCTCCTAGATCACACCAGACTTTCATTTTAAAACTTTCTGTCTAATATTTCCGGTTAGGTGCTCATCTGAGACATGGTATTGCCTAGATATGCCATCTAACTGAACTTTACCAATTCAGATTTTATTAAATGGCATCAATTGTCCCTACAGTGAGCTGACCCACTTTCAATTATGGATGGAAAAGGAAGAGGGACAGTAAAACCTTTTGCATCAGAGGTACACAAGATAGAGGTTTAGAATATTAGAGGGTCAGTATGTTTAGTATATTTAGTATATTTAGTATATAGCTGGAATATTGGTTGTGGATCAGCTCATGCTGGGGATATTTGATGCCTTGTTTGTTTGTTTGTTTTAAACAGAATTGGTAACAAAGGCATTCACAAAATCAAATTGCAGTAATTTGGCTGTAAACGTTTAGGAATACTATTTCCTGTTTGGGAAGAGATAGTATGGACCAGAAAAGACCAACAAGGCCCATTTTGGATGGTGGCTTTCATGCCAAGTGGATGGCATATTTTTCAAGCTATGTTGTTCTTGTATTGATCTTGGATGAAACGGATTATCTAGATCCATTTCAAACCGGTTTTCGGGCAGGCTACGGGGTTGAGACTGCCCTGGTCACCCTGGTCAATGATCTCCATCTGTGCATCGACAGGGGTAGCGTGTCCCTGCTGGTGCTCTTGGACATCTCAGCGGCTTTCGATACCATTGACCATGGTATCCTTCTGGAACGCCTGGCAGAGATGGGAGTCGGAGGCACTGCGCTCCAGTGGTTCCGGTCCTACCTCTCTGGGAGGTTCCAGATGGTGCAGCTGGGGGATGTTTGCTCCGACAAGAGGGCCCTCAGATCCGGGGTCCCTCAAGGAGCTATTCTGTCCCCCATGCTTTTCAACATTTACATGAAACCACTGGGAGAGATCATCCGGAGGCATGGGGCGCGGGGTTATCAGTACGCTGATGACACCCAAATAGTCTTCTCTATGTCTCCGACTGATGCAGTGACCAGGGATGGCATCACTCTTCTCGTGGCCTGTCTGAAATCGGTAATGGACTGGATGAGGGAAAACAGACTCAGCCTGAATCCAGAGAAAATGGAAGTACTCGTGATAGGTTCTCCCGGCCCAGGGATGGTGGTGGTTCCACCTGTCCTGAGTGGGATCACGCTTCCCGTAAAGGACACAGTACGCAGCTTGGGGGTGCTCCTTGATCCGTCGCTCCATCTTACTTCTCAGGTGGATGCGACGGTCAGGAGCACCTGTTTTCAGCTTCGGCTGTTACGCCAGCTGCGCCCCTACTTGGACCAAAGGGACCTTGAAACTGTAGTACATGCTCTGGTAACCTCTCGATTGGATTTTTGCAATGCGCTCTACATGGGGCAGCCTTTGTATCACACTCGGAAGCTACAATTAGTGCAGAACATGGCAGCACGGCTGGTCACTGGGGCTCCCAGGGCCTGCCATATAACACCGGTATTAAAAGATCTCCATTGGCTGCCTATTTGCTTCCGGGCTCAGCACAAAGTGCTGGTTATTACCTATAAAGCCCTAAATGGCTTGGGCCCAGAGTACCTGAAGGACCATCTCTCCTCACATAATCCGCCCCGCACACTCAGATCCACCGGGCAACAATTACTAAGCGTTCCAGAGGCCAGATTATCAACCACCACGAAGAGGGCATTTTCTATCACGGCCCTGAGCCTCTGGAACTTGCTGCCCATGGAGCTCTGCTTGGCTGCCTCTCTTACCCAGTTTAAAAAGGGGTTAAAAACATACTTTTTCGGGCAGGCTTACCCCTGATTCTCTCCCCCCATTGTTATTCTCCCCTCACTATGAGCCGGCTTGGAGTACTGCCATTGTATTGCCGCCTTGGGCTGATATTGCCGAATGTTTTTAACTTGTGTATATGTTTTTAACTTGTGTATATGTGCACCGCCCTGATCATTGGAAGGGCGGTATATAAATAAAGATATTATTGTTGTTGTTGTTGTTGTTGGAAATTTGAATCCACTGGATTTAAAGAGCTGGTATCTTCGCCCACCAACCACGAGCACCGAGAGGGGAAAAACAAGGGCAATTTGCCACCAACTCAAGACCTCTGGGATGGGATTGGTATGTTCCACCCTTCTACCCACTTTCTGCCCATTACCCTCCCTCCTGGGTGCCCTGAATGGGATTGGTAGTATGTTCCCATTGGCAGCTCCCTAAAAAAACAACAGCCCTGTGCCTTTGAAAAGATGCAGAAAATGCCTCAGATTCAAAAACACTGGGATAAAGGGGATTTGAAACACACTCCCCCCCCCCAAAGGTTGGGAAAAACCAGCACAAATATGAATGTGCCCACAGGGTAAATGCACCTACAGTGTTCTCAATGGATAATCACACCACAGCATCTGACACATGGGTAAGGATTCCTTACCAACATCACTAAATTGAGTCTAGAGACTTTGGTACATTTAAATAAGCGCTTTCTTCATGCTTCTCAGTTCCCAGTGGCTCCTCATCTGTCACCTGTTCACTGATTTTCTGCTGCATACCTTTCCCCTTCTGCTACCAATAATTCCCCTTTCTGTTATATTCTCCAACTTGATATTTCTCCATTAACAAGTTTCACCCAGAGAAGCAACCATTGTAATTTATGAAAGGATTTGTAAATTTTGTCATACAGCCTGACCTTGTCATTTTCTGTTATTTCCTCTGGAAAGGTATATAGAGGTTAGTTAGGAAAGATGTCTCTTTTTATATTCATTGGGATTCTTGTTCTTGTTATCTTCCTATTGCACAGGTGTTTCTTTGTACTCTTTCTCCCAACATACCCATAGTTTGCATACACTTGAAAAAATATGTTTCAGTTTTCCAAAGCTAGTTGCAGTGGAAAAGCATAATGAAAGGGGAAAGATGCAGCTAATAAAATAGATTTCATGGAGCCACTGCACTATGAATGCCAACTTAAAAATGATACAGAGCAGAGCAATCTTTTGAAAACCATTTAATACTGCATAGGCCAAATGCTGGTAAAGTGTGGGGGAGGGGGGGAGTGCATTTCAAAGAAATGATTAAGAGTATTTTGCTGTGCCTTGCAATTCTTAAACACTGTTCTAAAGTTTGACACACCAAAAATTGCCTTCTGTGTTGTGCAGAGCACAGAAGAAGCCAGCATTTCAAACTGAGAGACTGTTTTAAATATAAATTTGATGAAATTTCTCATAAGCATTTTTTTCTTTTTGAGAAGATGACATTTTTCTTTAAAAAAAAATTCTTAATGCCACAGATAAAAAATGCAGCTAGTATTGATATTTTCTCCATATATTTTCCATTGTGTGTGTGTGTGTGTGTGTGTGTGTGATGGTTGCCAATGCCATTGTCCTGGAGTGCATTGGAATATTCTAGAATGACAGTTGGGGGCACATCTACACTGATAGGAAAATCTATTTTAACTTTGGGTTATCGCAATCTATAGTGACCATTGACTTGTCTACACACACCAAGGTGAGTTTAGGAGAATTGTCCAGATAGCTCTCCCTTTTGAAAACACCCTACACAACTGTGGCCACTCCATCGCCTCATGCATGAAAATGTACATATTTCTGAACTCCACCTTCACACTGATTGAACTATGGAGCACAATCCATATGTGTCCAAATATCTGAATTTTCCACTGAAAACCAGATAAACTCCCACTGTTTCCCTCTGGATTAAAATCCAGAGGTAATGAAAAGGCTCAGATTCAGCTCCAGTTGTCATGTGTGTCATTGGGACACATAACTATTAAAACTAGGTGAGACCATTTTATTTGGCCATGTAGTTGCATCCCTACTCTGTAAAACTGTGGGAGGTAGAAACTGGCTTGGTTAACTGGATGGCTTCCAGTAACACCTGGTGGCTGTATACATTTTTAATATGTTGTACCCTGCCCCAATTGCTCACTCAAGAAATATCATCATCATCATCATCATCATCATCATCATCATCATCATCATCATCATGGTTTTAGTCCAAACTCTAAAACCATTATTCATGGTACTGTCTTATCTCCAGAATAGATTAAGTTCCTTGGGTTGCTGAATTCAAACAAAAACTTAAGGTGGCTTCACTGGTCAACTCATATGAAAGCCACAACCAACCACAGATTGATTCTCTGCTTTTCACTCTATGTTTATGAAGCACTGGGAAAATTCCTCTTTTGTTACTTAAATATAACATGTAAAAACTGCCTAGGAGACTAATTCTAAAACTGTGTTCTTATGTCATTGTGTTAAAAAAGGACTGCTTTCTTTCTCTATAGTCCAGATCTCTTAGTATAGTGTAATATAGAGCCCAAAGCAGCACTATAGAAGTGTGTGTATAGGAAACCACTAAGATACTGTGTGTATTGCAGTCTAAGATTTTATTTATTCATTTATACCAAACCTTTCTGTCCTTCAGTCAATTAGATGTAAAGTTGTTTAAAACATAAAACAGATTAAAATATAATAAAAACTATTCAATAAAACAAAATAAAAAAGCAACTATAGGTGAAGTGGCCATACATGTGTAGTTTATTTTATCCCAGGTTTGGAAGTGTGTGTGTGTATGTATGCCTTCAAATCACCTATCAATTTATGGCAACCCCATGAATTTCATAGGGTTTTGTAAGACAAGAATACTCAGAGGTGGTTTTGCTAGTTCCTTGCTCTGAAATATACTCTACAGCACGTGGTATTCAATGGCAGTCTCCCACTAATTACTAACCAGAGTGGACCCTGCTTAGCTTTCAGGCTCAGATGGCATAAAGTGCCTTGATGGTATTTAGGCATACTAAGTTAGGAAATAGTAACATATAACTGGTCATTTGTGATTTAAATTAGTATGCAACGAATAACTAGTTGTTTATTATTAATCCCCTGTCCTAATAACAAACACATGACTAAGTCACATTATCCCTGTAATTTAATGAGGGGAGTTTCATTCTTCTATAGATTTGAGATACACTTATCCAAGCCATTATATTTACAATACTCTCCTTCTGAACACAGTATGAATTGTTGCTACTAGAGGAGAATGTGCTTTTAAACAAGTGTCTTTCTATCAACTCTCTGTTTTGAGCAGAGAGTGGATTCACCCCAGGCCAGAAATTCAGACTGACAAAAGTCACTGGTATAAAAGAAGGATTTGTTGGTGATTAATGGATGCAGCAGGTGTTCTATAGCAGAGAAAAGCATCTGATCAGTCCCTTCAGATAATCAGAAGCCAATCTTCCTCACAGCGGAGTGCATGTTAGGTCCCCTAAACGCACAGAAATATCCCCAATGTAACCACTCCTCCCCCATTTCTTAGGCTGGTGCTTCCCTCATCCTTTCCCCACAGTAAAGGCAGAAGACTCTACCTTTGTTCCAAGTTTATATATCACTGTTCATCTTCCAAAGGTTGCTAAAAAAATCACAGAAGTAGACATGAAGTAACTAAAAGTATCTATTCTAGTTATTTTTTAGAAACTACTACTAGCCACTTTATCAAACTGTAGCTTTACTGCTAACTAATTTGGTTTGTACCCTAGCACTAGGTGTTCCTATACTATGGGGCTGTGTGGACAGCCCCGAAGGGGCAGCCTCCAGACACCCCTTTAACAGCCAGATCGGGGCCATGGCAACTGCATGCTGTGGCCCTGATCTGGCCTTTCCAGGGAATCACCAGAGAAGTGCCATGATGCTGCACGCTGTGTGGTGTGGCATGGGGCATCATAGGAGCCAGGTTGTGTGTCATATGGATGCTATGCCCTTACTCCACCCCCAACCCAGCCTTTGAGGCCTGTCTGCACAGGGCCTGTCTCTACTTATTTTGTACTCCATTCGCGGCACCCTTTGTTAAATTTTTATTGGCCTGAGTATTGTTTTCCTGTTGACAGAAGATAGAGGCAAACTAGATACTGAGAAGTTTGACTTTCTCTCTATCACCCATTAATATTTTGCCATCTTCTCCATACAGAGGACCTATTCCTTCCTTCTTTTTGTTCTGAACACAGCCAAAATCCCTTTTAATTATTTTTAACCTCTCTTGAGACCAGGAGTTCATTCTAAGCTTTAACCCTCCTGACCTTTCATCTGCAAATACTGGCTATTCGTCTGCACTCTTCCTTGGTGGCTTGCCTCTTCACATTCCTTTTAAACCTCAGCTCATCTGAAATCTCCTTATGCAGCCCTTCTGATTTCTTTAGATGACTCCTACTTTTTTGTCACTGAACCTATTTCTAATTGTGCCTTAAATATCTCATTGTTAAGAAACTCATATCCACCATAAATTCCCTTCCACTTGAGTATGTCTAGCCATAGGTTTTCACTCAGTGAACTTTAACCTTATCAAAATTGGCTGTTTTATAGTCTAGAGTGCAAGTCCAATTACGCTTGGTTTTTCCTTTCCTCTATATGATGAATCTCAGGAGGATGTGACCCTCCACATCACCAACCAGCTCTTCCTGTTGGAGTGAATCAGGTCCAAGATAGTTCATCCTCTCTTTGTCACTTCTTTCACATTCTAGAAAGTGTGATTATCCATAAGGCAAATGAAGAATTTGTTGGATCTTATATTCTTTCTAGAATGTTTGACTTCCAGTAGATATTAGGGTAGTTGTTGACACTTATTTGTATTATATCTTTCCATTTTAATGTTTAGGAAATGGTATTGAAGGTATCATTCAACTTGACAGTCTGTCTTGGAAGTCTATACCAGATGCACATAGTAGTATCACTGTTTTTCTGTTCCAGAATTTTTACAGAAATCTTGTCTACCTGCCTATCATGTGCAAAGTCACAAGTGTTCTCAGATGTGTACACATTCTTTATATATAACACTACTCTTTCTCCCTCCCTCTTCAGCCTTTTTTTTTTTTTTTTTTTTTGAACAGGCAATATTTCTCCATTACTTCAAATCAGTAATGACTCCATCAGGTTTCAGTAATGCCTATTAAATTATATTTGCTTTCTAGTTCTAAGATATCAAATTCAGTTTGTTCATTTATGCTCTGTCATTAGTATAAATGCATCTGAAACTGTGGTTCATTTCCTGCAGCTGCTTCCTTGCTGCCTTTTCCTGCCCATCCGTGGGTTCACATACCATTTCCCTACATCACTGTCTGTCTCTCTCCCACTGGGTTTCAGTTTAAAGCCCTCTTCATATAAGAGAAGACCATGACCCAAGAATAAAATATATACCAAGCTGTATACTTTATAGTTCACTTGCAGTATTATTTCTGTTCCAGGGCCATGAACTTCACCAGGAAGCACTGATGAGAAACAATTTTCTTGTGATATGTTGGAGGCTTCAGTCTGGTTGCAGTTTCTGTTCTCATGGGGATCAGAAGAAAGGAGTCCTGTTCAGTAGGCTCAATGAGTCTTGGAAGTCTCTATGTCACATATTGAATCCTCACAATAGGAAGACAGTACACTTAAGACATTCTTTCTACACACCACTGTATCTATAAGGAGTCATCTACAGCCATCCAATGTCTCCTCTTCCTCTGGGAAACTGTAAAAGCCGTTCCATCCACAGAACCATCTAAATCCAAATCTGTGCTCTCTGAAGCTTGTGACTACTGTTTCTATTTCCATAGCCCAGAATCATTATTAAAGCACAGGGGGTAGAAATTGACTGTGTAGCCCCAAGAAATGAAAATTGTTTTGTTTAGTTCTCCTTCTGTATGCCACAATGTTCCACGTGCGCCAGAAGCAGATGGGTCCAAAGGATCATGCCAGGACTGCACTGCTGCTATTTGCACTGGGACCATGGCAACCAAATGTGCCTAGTCCTGATCCACCCTCTGCTGCTGTCCTGAACTGGGCCACTGGAAGGAGCAGATTCTATCCATTCTTTCTTGGCCCAGTTGTTTCCAGATGGTGTGGCATCAGTGGGGCTTCCAGTTGCATTCAGGGCATACATCATCTAAATGCCATGCTCCCAACATGTTTGCCTCCCATGTTCCCTGATGAGTCAAAGTACATCTAGGTGGGTGTAAAGCTGTTGAATATTCACTTTCAGCACAGCAGCTAGCTTTCATTTGTTGCAGGAAATACTCCTTTAAATCACCAGAAAGAAGAACAAATATGGCATAGATGTTGCTGATCACTACAGCTGTTGCCTCACCATCCATGACTCTTTGTTCTGTACAGGTTGAGTCTCCCTTACCCAAAATGGTTAGGACCAGATGGTGTTTTTTATTTTGTATTTTGTTTGTTTTGAGGAGGAGGGGTTTAGAAAATTTGCATACACATAAGAAGACATCTAGGAGATAGGACCCAAGTCTAAATAAATAAATAAATAAGTCTGATAGCTTTTAGGGCTGAAGAGCAGGGTATAAATAAATTATTATTATTATTATTATTATTAGAAATGTATTTATGTTTCGTATACATCTTATACACATAGCCTGAAGATAATTTTATACATAATATTTTTTTAATAATTTTGTGCCTGAAACAAAGTTTGTGTATGCTGAACCATCAGAAAGCAAAGGTGTCACTGCCCCAGCCATCTATGTGAAAAATTTTGGGGTTTTGGAGTATTTCAGAATTCCAGATAAGGGATACTTACCCTTTATAGGCAATGACGTAGTTCTTGGGCTTTCCCTTCAAAAGCCCATGCAAATGTATTTATTTATTTCTCCTGCTCACATGCTTGCAGAGACTTTGAGAACAACTGTATAGTGTGAGAGCAGCTATATTGTGCTCATAAGCAAGGCTCCCAACAGTTCACCTGCTAGCGGCAGATAGCTTCATCCCCAAACAAGTCAGTGATTCAGATCCTCTGAGCAGTGGCCTCTCCTCCTTACACCACGTGCTCTATGCAGAAAAATGAATCTTAGAAGCATACTTCCAAATATATCAGCCAAGCAGAGTTCACCAGCTAGTGGCTGCTAGCTTTTTCTCCAACAAACTAGGAATATTCTGCTTTTGATAACTGAAAGGGAACTTCAATCAATGATAAGGAGATTTGGAATCCAACCCACTGTCTCTTTTTTAATTTAACAGACTAAGAAGACCATTGCCCTGGAAGTTAACTCCTAGCCAATAAGAGTTTTCCATGTGTTTGCACTACTGTTACATTTTTAAGAAAATAGAGTTAACATATCAATCTATGGAAATCAAGAGATACTTCATCTGAAGGAGAGCTGAGTCCATGTTTTGTAACCTGGAATTTCGACAGAAGGAAATGAAGCAAACCATAAAACAAGATTCTACCTCTCTTCTTATGATAGCAAAAGTGCATAAAAGATAACTGATACCAGCTTAAAGGGAGGTAATAGGGAGCATAAAAGGGTCTGGAAGAGATAATTGTTAATTTTTGTCTTCCTTACCTTAGTTAGGTGAGTTCTAAGTGATATCTGCCTAACAGCTTGGTGAAATGGATTCTCATCAGTATTCTCTATCAGACATCAAATGGAAAGGCTATCTAAATTCAGTACCTATGATGGCTTATTTGTCTCATCTTGGGTTTTTGTCTTATAAGCAGCAAATTAAGGATGACAAATTATTGCTCCTCAGTTGGTTATTGGACTACAGCTTCCATCATTCATCACTATTAGTTAGGCTTTCTAACTCTGAAAGCTGTTGCAGTCCAGTAGCATCTGAGGGAGGGCATGTGTTCTTTATCCCTGCCACTTGGCTATAAGCTTTAAGAATTCCCCAAAAGAATTGTACCTGTAAAGTGTAAAGTCTTGTTCAAACGTGTTGGAGTAAATGTTATGTTTAGCTTGATGCTGCCCATCATGTATGTAAGAATGGGAAAGGATTTCTACTATCCATCACATCAGAGGATGGGATATTCAATAGAAAAACATTTCAGAACAGTGTGACAATTTTAAATAATAAATATAAAGCATATGTATTACAAATTGCACTATATAGTGTTAAAAAGTGTTAAGAAATCCAACTTTTTTTAAAAAAAAATGTTGTACAATATCTTGCAATTCTATGCTACCAGCCAAGCATTCTAATGCCACTCTGATTTTTGTTTTTACTAGCTAGCAACCTTTACAGGTTGCTGTAGCAACCTGTAGCAGCTATCTGATGTTTAAGGCTGCACCTATGTAGGCTTTCACATTTGTGAGATAATGGCATGGTAAATGGACTCCTGACCTTTATCTGAAGCAAAGTACGTTTTGTTAAATATTCATAATAGCAGCTCTTGATATACCCTTTGTTAATGTGGACAGCATGTGATAAAGAGGCTGGATGTAGGCTCTTTCTCAGTCTGGCACAGATACTGCACCATTAAATTACAGGGAATTATGATAGCTATTCAATAATTTGTCATAGTAATTGTCTCATTCGTTATGCATTTATATGAAAACTTTGGGCCTATACAGACAAGCATTTTGTGCTGACCTGTGGGCGGAGTCAGGTCACATCATCCCCATGCTGGATGCACTAACTCCACCCCCCAGGGCACCATTTTGGTGTGTGCCAGTCCACACGGCATGCACCATAATGGCATGACTCCTGCGCTGTATCCACAATATAGGGTTTTTGTTTTTTAAAAAATAAGGATTGGAGGTCAAAACCCAGCATATCAATAATTAACCAAAATTTGGATCAACAGAAACAGTATTTTCATAACCTATTTATAAGACTTGTTTAGTGTGCTAGATTTACGCTGATACTGGAGAATGTATATAAGTAAAGAATGGTGATATGGTGGGCCCAGTTTTTAGAACAGAAGATGCATTTTAATATTTGTTAGTGTCACATTCCTTCAAATTCTGCATCCTGGCATACTTTCCATCATGGCAGAAAACCATGTGTTGCAGTACAGTTAAGCAAAAACATATGGGTTCTAAAGATCTCATTATTATAGCTATCACATAGTAACTTGGTTGTATAAAAAGGTTTCCACAGATTAGATGTCACAAAGTTGTTCTTTAATCACATGAATGTACAACTTATCAGTGGAGAGAAAGCTGAATAAATCAAAACTTAGAAAGTTACTTCTAAAATGTTATTAGTTACAATTACAACTGCAATTCTCCTTATAGTGTTAGTCACCATTACAGCAACATCTCACTTTTTTTCTCAAAAATAAATTCATTTATTACTATTCCTGTTACAAATGCTCTGAATACTGAATATCTGAATGTTGCAAAGTGTTTTCCTGACTTACAAAACACCTTATAAATCACCTAACTCCCACAGTAGAGTGCAAGGCAACAGCAAAGACACAAGCCAGTACTTGAACCATGTGAATTTCCTTCTCCACCATTTCCTCTACCATAACTATAAAAGGAACTAGAAATTACAATTGTACTAAAAAGTAAGTGATGTCATCCCTCATTAAGTTACATTTGCCATATAATGTAGGTATTCTTTAATATAGGGAAACAAATGTATGAACAGCTAACTATTTATTTGTAACTAGTTCCCCCCCACCCCCCAAGCTTGGAGTACTACTAAACCATGGATACTTTATCTTGCATAAGATAAATGATGCTTGTGCCTAAGGTTAAGCATCACTATTGAGTTGAAATGGAGCAAACCTATCCCTTGATGAACTTAATCCTCCAAGCCTTGGTATCTGTCTGAAGTCACAGCAAATAGTTTAATAGTCAGAGCTTTGCTAATGTTCCCAGGAGAATTTTTTTCAGTACATTCAAGACATGAGGAAAAATTGGCAGAGTACCCCTAAGGCAGAGCAGCAAATGCCACTTAGCCACATCTCGGATTGTATATGCCTAAATCCACTTGTTACTTTTAGCTAGAGTAAATCCATTAAATCAAGGGAAACTTGGGTCCAAAACACACTGTAGAAGTAATCCAGGTTGAATTGCTTTAATTGTCACATCTGAATGGTATGGAGTCCTGGGAATTGCAGTTTGTTGTGGCACCAGAGCTCTTTGACAAAGAAGGCTAAATGTCTCGCAAAAATATAGTTCCCAGCATTCCCTGGAATTGAGGTAGGGCAGTTAAAGAATTTTCAAACTGGATTATTTCTGCAGTGTGTTTTGCACCTTGGTAAATCTAATATCCATTAATTCAGTGAGTCTGCTCTAGCAGGGAATTACACCTATATTTTACCCATAATAACCAAAACCAGCCAAATAACTTTGGAGGTGAGGCAAAAAACAAAACAAAACAAAACAAACAAAAAAACCTCAATCCCCAATTACATTTCTCCATCCTTGTAACTGAAAATACAATCACATAATCAATTAAATAAGTAATAATTTGCTGTCATTTCAGGTTACAGAAAATTGATTGCTGCCTGTTCCTGACTCATGGCAAGGCCAGTGCCACTGGAGATGGTACTTATGTAAAATGTCTTATACTATGTGCCACTCTATACTGCTTTGGTCAGGCCCCACCTGGAATACTGTGTCCAGTTCTGGGCACCACAATTTAAAAAGGATGCGGAGAAACTGGAGCGGGTCCAAAGGAGGGCGACTAAAATGGTTAAGGTTCTGGAAACCATGCCTATGAGGAACGATTTAGGGAGCTGGGGATGTTCAGCCTGGAGAAGAGGTTAAGAGGTGATATGATAGCCTTGTTTAGATATTTGAAGAGATGTCATATTGAGGAGGGAGCAAGCTTGTTTTCTGCTGCTTCAGAGACTAGGACCCGGAACAATGGATGCAAGCTACAGGAAAAGAGATTCCACCTCAACATTAGGAGGAACTTCCTGACAGTAAGGGCTGTTCAACAGTGGAACACACTCCCTCGGAGTGTGGTGGAGTCTCCTTCCTTAGAGGTCTTTAAGCAGAGGCTGGATGACCATCTGTCAGGGATGCTTTGATTGGGAGTTCCTGCATGGCAGGGGGTTGGACTGGATGGCCCTTGTGGTCTCTTCCAACTCTATGATTCTATTATTCTATCCTGTGGATATTTTCAGGAGTTGGGAAGTTATTACCTCTTTTAAAAAGTATCTAGAGGTTTTTATTCCTTTTTCTCCTATTGATCTTTTATACTGTTTTTGCTAACACTTCCATCCAGTGGCAGTGATTTTCTTCTGTTAAGAGCCATGTTTCCCAAAAGGCATCCTTCCCAGATGCATTGTGAGGAAAGGTTCACCCCTCCTATGTAAGACAATTGTTATATTGAGGTTAGAGATGTAAAGAAATCTTGTTAAATGGCTCCATCTCAACAAGACATATTGAGAGAGCTGTCAAGAATTCATTAACCCCCATGAAATTTCTCACCTTCAGCAGGAGAACAAAATGAGCACTTTTTTTCCTCTCAGGGGTATGCAATTTGCACATAATATCTCTGGGCAAACCTAGTGGCACAGAATACACACACATGGGAAACAGAGAAGGATGGGCTGACTGATCAAAAAGTCTCAAACCACTCATCCAACAAGACAGCAATTGCATGGAGATAATCCACACATAGAGCAGTAGAATACATTATAAACCATCCTGGGCATAGAATGCTATTTGAAAATACTGAAATTCTGGACCGTGCCAACAACTATCAGGTCAGAGTGCTCAGGGAAGCCACTGAAATCCACAAACACCTGGACAACTTCAACAGGAAAGAAGAAACCCTTAAAGTTAAAAAAAAACCTGGCTACCAGTCCTGAAAAACACCAAAATCAAGACTGAGCAAGTGCTAATGAAAATCACCAAGGAGCAGGGGGATTTCCCAGCAGGCAATGGATGATTAGTTAAATAGACACCAAGAGGCCTTGCCATTCAAGAACAGACCAACACAGGATTAACATGCAAATAATATCCTCTCAACCAAGGGTCACACTATATATATATGCTTTGCATGCAAACATTGATGAAATTCAGCAAGAGGTTGGTGGAACTAGCACACAGCTCTTAATGTGTGCTTATTCAGTACACTTGCACACCAAGTGAATCTTTTTCTGTATTATTATCTGTATTCTTAATCTCTTTATATTTTCTGGGTATTTAAAAATATTATTTTGTAGGAAAACTTTGAGCTTAGTAAAAGAAAGCAGGGGGGCACACAAATATTTCAAATAGAAAAATGAGCCATACACTATTTCTAATAGCTACTTGGCCACATGTATTTCTTAGTCATTTGTGACTTCAAAAAATAACAACCATTTTTATTAAGCTTCCCTGCCTGTTTGTTTGCTGGTGATTCATACTCGCTAGAGGCAACCAGTCAACTGGCTGTTTACAAGCATGTCCTAATCTCATTTATCATAGGCATCCACTTTCCACAATCCTGGTAGCTATTGTTGGACTAAGTGATTTCTAATTGCAGTTATTTGTTTAAGCAGAAGCAATTTGCTCCCAGTGTAAGCTGGGCAACCACATTTTGGGAATCAATGGTTTTAAAATCTTTGGCAATCAGAACGAATCAGAACAGGTGCATTTAATGAACACCCAAGACAGCAGATTTATTTCTTTTACAAAAAGAAAGAAAGAAAGAAAGAAAGAAAGAAGATGGGGGGGGGCTTTGTCCAATGCTTCATTTTATCTTTACTTTCTCGAAGCCCTTTTCTTGCAAGCATTGCTTTTTCTAAATTGAGCACACTACTGGGTATTAAATAGTAAACAGATGAAATGCAAAAGAGAGGTTTCTGAACAGAAAGCTGGTCTTTGTGTTGTCCACAGATTTAAATGTACACAAATGTCATTTTCTGCTAAAATGTATTTCATTGACTGATGCTGGAAGTAAATGTGATATTTTCAGTGTTACATCTGAGTGCTCTAATCTCTACTAAATCATTTTCCCTAGGTGTCACCTCCAAGACAATGATTAATGATGTACTAATAAAGCTCACTTTGGCAGTCTGAAAGTAAAATGTCATTTCTATTGGGCATGAATAATTTTCAGCTAAATAGAACCTTGCAATGTTCTTGTTCAAGGACTTTATTTTAAAAAGTGCTGTAATACAACTGATGTAAAAAAGGGGGTTGAGAGCTGGTATGAATTATCTCCATGATAAAGTGATGTTTTTGTTGGCTGATTTCTCTCTTATGCTTTCTTCTGTGCTCTCTTGGGTAACAAAGTTACCATTATCAATCACCAGTTATAATCAGATTTTAAAAGTGCTATGTATGTATTCTTCCTAGCTCATCTCAACTGAAAGTACATTTATGGTGTAATGCTATACACATCTGTTCACTGAGTTCTTTAGGGCTTACTCCTAAGTAAATGTATTCTAGATTGCATGCTTAAAGTTGTACATTCTAAGATAAACGTAAATCCAACCTCAAAGGTCAGTTTGATCATTAAGATAAAAAGAATGAAATTACACCTAATCTATTATGGCTGAGGTCCTAGATGGGGTTTTATAGCATACATCTCCACATGTGGGTTGGGTTGAGTTGAATGGCAACTGAATTCACACCCAAATGAACAATTTAATGCACAACCAAATTCACATCTGGAGGTACTTTTCCATACACAATGGTACTGTTTGAACAACTCTCCTTCTGAAACCTTGAGTTTAATATAGATGTTCCACATTGGACAAAAATGTCCAACTGCTTCTTCGGAGAAATTTACACGAACAGGATGCTGACCAATGTGTTGTTGTTGCTGCTGCTGCTTTGGAGGATGGCTGGGAAGGGACTTCTGGGAATGCTATTTATGGATGCCCTTTCTTACGAATATATCAAGCAGACCTTGCCAGGGGTGTAGCACAGACTGTGTTGCCTGGAGATGTTAGCCTAGGCTGCTAACTCAAGATTTCAGAAGGAGCCTTAGGCGCTTTACAGACTGTGCAGCATTGCCACAGCAACCAAATCGTGCTGGATTGGGGCCAAGGCAGCCTCACCAGCAGGCCCTGCAGCCCCAATCTGGTTTTTTCCAGCCCAAAGAGAAGAGGCAACTTGTCGCTTCTCTTTGGGCTGGAAAAGGAGTGTCTGTGGGGCTTCATGCAAATCTGAGATTCTGAGGAGTAGCCTTTAAAACCAAGGATTTGAAAGAGCAAGAACTGGTTTACAATACGTTTAAAAGAGCAAGAACTGGTTTACAATTGAATGTAGAAGGAAGTGCAAAGTACTAAAAATAAAATCTGGAAAAATGGTTGAAACAAATTAGACACAGAATAGCTGAAACAAATACGTACAGCAGACCAACTTTATGTAGAAGCAGGTTCAATTAAATCAGTGTTATTCACACAGAAGTGTCTGTAAGATGAAAATTTCCTTTAAATAAAAAAAGGGAAAATGAGACCTAGGTGTTGGATCTACACTACAGAAATAATCCAGGTTGACACCGTTTTAATTGCCATGGCTCAGTGCTATGGAATTCTGGAAATGTAGTTTTGTGAGACATTGACCCTTCTCTGTCAGAGATCTTTGGTGCTGTAGCAAACTACAGTTTCGCAAATTCCATAGAACTGAGCCATGGCAATTAAAGTGGCATCAACTTGGATTATTTCTGCAGTGCAAACCCAGCCTTAGCTGAACAAATATCAGTTGGTGAACAATTCCATAAATAAGAAACAAGAAGAGAAAAAGCACAAAGACACAAAATTGAGAAAGTACAAGGAGCAATGCCAGAGAACTCAAAGCTGGACTGAGGACAGAAGACCATTTAGATGAGACCATAGTCACAGATTATGATCTAGTGCAAGTTTTCCTCACAACTTGTCAACCTAAACTGGGCAAATACTGTTTATGAGCAGTTATTATATCAGCAGTTATATGAAAAAAATGCTGTGGAGGTTTGAAAAAAATAAAATAAACAAGCAGAAGTGGACAAGGAATGAATTAGCAACTATCTAAATTCCAAGATGATGCAACCCTAAAAAGTGTAAACAAAGGCAATCCCAAAAAGAAACAACAAGAAGCATAACAGAAGCTATTGATAAAAGACTTAACCCAAGAATGAAACATGAGCTCAGGAGCATGTGCAGAGAAGCTAAAGAGAAGCTTAAAAGAAGCAGAGAGGGCCAGGAATTATCCTCTGATCCTCCAAAAATATGAAAGACAGTGGTTCACTCAGCTCATAGCTGCTCTTTAAGTGAGTTAAAATAGAGGATACTTGGATGAGAGACTGCCAAGGTATACAGGTGCTATAGGCTATATGAGGGGGTGCTGAAATTTTTTTTGGCCCAACCAGGTATAGAGAGAACAAGCAGTATAGAGAGAACAAAGGTATAGAGAGAACAAGCATTCTAAAAAAGAAGAAGATGATTTTGCAAACACAACTGTTTTCAACATTGATTGAAATCCAATTAAAAACCTAAGCTGGGGTCAAAATGGATATGGCGATACTAAGGGGATAAAACTAACAGACATCAAATTTTACCAAAGTTTTCTGCTGCTGACTTTTATTTCAGGAGAAGAAACTGGCAAAACCACCTCTGAATATTCCTTTCCCAAGAAAGCCCTTTAGAATTCATAAGGTCACTGTAAATTGACAGCAACTTGAAGGCACATAAAGACAGAGACATCTAGTATAATAAACTCTTGAACAATGCCAAATGCTTCCAGATGAAGTGCATAAGACATTTTCCTTTACTGATAGAAATAATAATTATACAAGACATACCTTTCTGTATGTAAATTGAATCCTGATACTTGGAATATCTTCTTTTAAAAATGTATATGCTGCCTTTGTCATGGAATGGGACCCAAGGTGGCTCACAAAAAGCAATCAATTAAAACCTAACAATACAGTTTTAAAAACTATTGAAATAATCACATTTAAAAACATATAAAAGTTTTAAAAATATTACACTTTATAAGTAGTCTCCCTCCTTACACATTAAAAGTCTGATTACCAAAAAGGCCTTTGTTTGCCAAGAAAAGGGGACCAGTCTAGCCTCCTATGGAACAGAGCAGCCACCGAGAAGGCTTTCTTTCATGTGGGACTGTTTTTCAGACTATACTGTGGTTTGCAACCATGGAAAATAGTCTAAACAGATACAAGTGAACAGGTTCATTGTATAAATCTTAATTCTTCTATTGAATAGAATCTTTTCAGACATATGCTTGAGATGATCACACCCACATCAATGATCTTGGAGAATAGATGAGACTGACTGTTATTGTCATTTAGGAAAGGAACTTTCTTCTTTCTGTTATTGGATTTCTTTTTCTTGCTATATTGCTATCATTCTGATTTTGATTTTGCTACCAAGTGAATATAAGGTCCCACCTACGAAGCGAATATAAGGTCCCACCTAAGTAGTGCAAAAGTGGCCGTCTTAGAGCACAGTTCTAACAGTTCAAGCAATCCAATGGTAATCTGATCCAACACTATGGCAGCTGAAACTGTGTTGAATCCAAATCCGTCCCAATTTAGCCATGCTGAAAATTACTTAGGACTTCCTTCACCTTTGGCTAACTTTGTGCTGGCATGGTACCTCTGTTCCTGGGTTTTAGGAAATTTGCATCTGGCACAACTGAGCTCCTATTTCACCTTCTCTGCCATATTTTGCTATCAGATCCTAGCCAACAGAATGGTTCTGTAGACAGATTGTTCTGTTGAATGATCTCCAGGATTGGCCGACAGAAGAAGATTCTGCTGGCAAAAAGACATTTTTATGGGTAGAAAGGCTTTTATGCTTACAACATATTGGCTGGAATAATAGGCTTCTGCATAATGGCCAGTGCATCTTTGAGTTAAAATAGTATCACATGTTCAAAAGCATAATTTAACTGCCTATACAATATATGATTTTACATTTACTTGTTTGTACAGTTAATTAAAAAGTGTCTACCCATATCTGAAAATATTTTTCTTGTGGCAAAAAAAACTGTTTGAAGAATTTGGTTGAAAAGTACCAGAAAAATACCAAAACTTTTTTTTTTTTAATCTTAAGTTTTCACTTGGAGGGTGATGTTATTCAATAAATAGGTCACGATCAAACAGCAATTTTGGGAATGTAACTTTATCCAGCTTAACATCTCATAATGCAGTTGTTCCACATGTTAGGCAACTGAGATGAGAAAAGGACTGGGTTAAGATGTACAGAATTTCTAAACATTTATGTTTTAGGTTGTGTAACCTTTTCTTGAAATCCAGTAATTCTAGAACTCACTTGTCTAATCATCTTTTTTGCTAGGTGTCTTTGTATTCTATGACCTTTTAATATGCTTTATTATTACTCTTTCCTCTCTTTGATTCTATTCCACACATAGTCCTACTTACCAATGAAGCTCTTTTTATCTTTTGGAGATTATAATATGAGGCTTTTCAATTAGAATTATAGCTGGATAATAGCATCTTTGGCCATACTTGTCATGTCTTTCTTGTTGCTGCTTTCTATTTCAAACACTGGTAAAGCATAGAACTTTAGGAGAACCCATTATTGCTGCTTTACCGTTATGGCCTCAGGTGAGATATGTCAGGTGGATGGCCATCTGTCGGGGATGCTTTGATTGAGAGTTCCTGCATGGCAGGGGGTTGGACTGGATGGCCCTTGTGGTCTCTTCCAACTCTAAATTTCTATGATTCTATGATTCTATGATTCTAACCAACTCCATGCCACAAACTCACAGACAGGGTTTAACAAAGAGATAAAAACAAGCTCAGTTTTCTTTGTAAAAACATACCAAGTAGGCTTATTTACAAATACCAAAACTTTCCAGACATCTCATGGCAAGAAGCTCTGTAATTTGCATTCTTGAAATGTGAAATGAGGAGAGAGAACTACAAAGTACAAAATGGAGGACGAGCAAACTCAAAACAAATGTAGATGAACTGAAGTAGATAGAGGTAGGGTGTGGCTAAGAGAAGAAAACAAGAAATGACTTGAATGTAATTATTATTTTATTTATATCTCCCGCCTCTCCCTACAGATCGAGGCGGGCTTACAATATGATAAAATACAATACAATAAAATCACAATTAAAACAATATCACATTAAAAACAACATATTACGTCATGGGGCCTATAACTTCAAGGAAAGTACCTGAAGATCAGGTGGATATGCCCGCCGGAAGAGATCACTTAGAGAGACATGCAAATTAGTAGCTACTGAACAAAGGCATGTTAAAGTTGTTATTCCTAAAAATATTGGAGTGCATAACTGTAGCAGGTGTGGGGCCAATATTGTGCTCCTGGGACCTTCTGGACCAAATAGATTTCCACAACTAAAAAGAAAAAAAGAAAGAAAAGAAATTAGCACAAAGTCCAGTTTTGGTTCTAAATGATAGTGTTGTTTTTTAAAATGTTCAATTGTTTATCGTGGCTTCCTGCAAACTATTTAAAAGTGGAATTGTTCCTCACAGAGTCTTTCAGGAGAGGTAATTCACAGCCCGTTTGAGGAGGAACAGGACAAGATGGGAATCTGTAGGCTCAAGAACCATAAAAACAGCTGGGGCAGGGGCTATACACAATCCAAAGACCACATGTTGCCACCATTGATCTGTATAGTGTAACTTACACCACCAAAACCCCAAAACATCTGACACATACTGAGAGATGTGAAGGAATATTCCTTCAAAGAACTAAACAGTTTCCCAATTCTTTGGGGGAAAGGAATATTGAGTAAGAATACTTTTTCTGAGGAAAAAGCCTCAGGAAAGGCACCAATAATCTTCAATCAAACAAAACAAAAAACAAAAACAGCTTCATTTATATACCACTTCATACTGCCTAAGTGGTGTCTAAGCAGTTTACAACTGTAAGCTACTTGCCCCCAACAATCTGGGTACTCATTTTAGCAACCTTGGAAGGATGCAAGCCTGAGTCAAGCTTGAGCCCTTTTACTGATATTGAACTCACCACCTTATGGTGTTGAGTGAGTGGCTGCAGTACAGGCATTTAACCATTGCTCCACCAGGGATCAAAAACTTGGAAAAGTTACTTTTTGGACTAAAAATCACATAATGTCCCAGTCCAAAACCAATAATTTCATGACCTGTGAAAGGTACTAATGGTTGCTCCAAATAAAACAGTGTATACATGCACACAAAATGTACATGTTTTATAGATTATTACAAGGACGTTCTTTCAGTGTGGAATTAAAATCCTGAAGCTGGGGACTTAGGAACATGAGCAGACTACACTCTCAGACTTTCAGCTTTTCTCTCTTGGCTGAATGCCCCAAAGAAAGAAAAATTCTGAAAACTGTCTGTAAGCACTTACTTACTTTACAAAAAAGGATCACAGCATAGAACAACTCCAAGTCACAATATTATCTCAGTAGAACATTGGCATCCTGAATTCTCATTCCCTAATTGAGAATCTTCTTGGCATCAGAAGCTGTTGCATGACTGGGAAACATTCTCCAGAGATAAATTAATTTGTGCAAATGACCATGCTCAGCTGTAATTGCTGTCCACTAGCAGAATGTGTCAAGTTAATATTTTACCCCATAGGAAATAAAAATCATAGTCATTTGTTTCATATGCAAATACATATGCATGCACATACATAAAGATTGCTCTCACCATAGTAAGTTCTCTTTCTCCTGAACTTAAAAGTACCATTTCCTGTTGTACTATTTTGTTATTTGCCAGCCAAATTGTAGTTACTTTGTTGTAATAATTTTGTTATTTCTACTACTTTGAATTTTATGTTATTATTTAACTATATAAGTTCACCTTAAATGATTTTACATGCACTCCAATTTTCACCAACTTGTCTACCATCTCACTTTTAAGTTTGCATTTACTGTATTTTAAGTGCACTGCTGGTTCAAGGATCATTCTACTTTGCTCATTGGAACTAAATTCCAAGAGTGGTATAAAAAAATAACCCTAATTTTCAGACATTATCATCAATTTGGTCTCTACATCATAAATGTTTGGTCTCCACATCATAAATGTTCTTCATCATAAAAGCCTTCTTCTTCTAAGAATGAAGAAATGAAGCAAGATTACACCCTTTAGTCATATAAGAAGAAGGCTTAAACATTTAATGAGCTGCTTGAAATGTGCATTTTGGAATACATTTACTTTAAAGACTAAAATATTAGAATGAAAATTGGACTGCATGTTCAGGTCACAGTTCTAGGTGTGAAAAACAGCTTGGACCATAAAAACCATTTTTCAAGGAAAATATATAAAATACATAAAATTCACACCATATATCCCTTGAGAACTGTGATATCACATTGAAGCTCAGTGTGTTTTCTCACACCAAATTGATCATTATCAACAGGCCCACAGCCTCAGTTTCTGATAAATAATATGCCTGTGACATTGTCCTAGCATTTCAGCTATTTACAGCTTTATTTTAAAAGCATCAATGCCTCTGATCATACCTCTATCTATAAATGTTACAGTTTCTGTCAGGAATTATTATATCAAGTCATGGGTTAACCACTCAATGCTCACTTTGACAAACCATAGAATGGAATTAAATACAAAGGTCAAGAACCTCTTTGGAGAAACACAATGCCATTATAATATAATTTCATGTGGTACTGAGCACCTTTGGCACATAATTAAAGGATAATTTCTGTTCAACACACTGGAGTTCAAACAACTTCTTGGTGATGGATTCTGCTGTTGCAGACATAGCTCCCTGATAAATTCTAAACGTCAACTGGGTTAGAGACCATTAGAAAATATGCAGTTTGATTCCAATGCCTTCAAGTCATTTCTGACCTATGGTGACCCTGAGGCAAACGTATCATGGGGTTTCCTTGGCAGAATTCATTCAGAGAGTGTGACTTGCCTAAGGTCACTGAGTGGGTTTCTATGGCCAAGGGGTGATTTGAACTCTGGACTTCCAGTGTCCTAGTCCAATACTCAGACCTCTACAGCACTACACCATCTTATACCATGCTGGCTTTTTAGTGACTACATACAAAATTCTTGAGTTGAATAACTAAGCTATCGTGTTTACTCAAGTCTAGTTGGACACACTACTGATTTCAATCTAAGTGTTTTCACTAGGACTGGAATATGAATAGCTCAGCTGTGCATGTAGTTCAATTAATTTATTGAAAACCTTTGCTTCTTCATTTGATACTTTCACTTGATACTATCAGGATCAAGGTTATCTGATTACTGAAATATCATGGTGTGATTATTGCCATATTTCTCTTCAATGGAACAGATACAGGTGAGAATCCTATTGCCAATTTTCAGCTGCATAACCATAATTTTTGCTAGTATAATCAAACCAACAATATTTTGACTAAGAAATAGTAGACATGTATGTGTGTGTGGTGGAAAACAGCATAAAAGTTGTTGTGAGCAATAGATAAAGCTGCCCCTCTGGCTTCCAAGAAACTCAAGGGTGGTAGGGGAGCTTAATCTCTTGATGGAAAGGACATTATGGCTTTCACGGCATTCTCACCCATCCTGCTTTGTCACTACAACTATGGCCCCTTTGCTGTTATTCCATTGCCTCAGTTGTAGAAATGCAAATCCTCTTAAATGTCATCCAATAATAATAATAATAATAATAATAATAATAATAATAATTTATTTATAGCCCGCTCCTCTGTCAAAACAATCGGAGTGGGGTACAACAAGATTAAAAAGACACAAGTTAAAACAATTCAACATCCCAGTACCAATCTCCCACCCCTTAAAATTAAAATTAAACTAATAATAAGTTTAACCAAACAGCAATTAAAAACATAATACATCCTCATGAAAAAACTATTCTAGAGCGAGGTGGACAAAAGCAGCAAGGGTCAGAATGTTGGGAACTAACGGAAAGTTAACCCAATTTCGGAGCCGGGAATTTAGGAAGTTTCAGGGAAGGTCTGCCAGAAGAGATGCATCTTTATAACTTTTTAAAAGCAATCAAGAGATGTGATAAGATGCTTCTCGTCCGGCAGGTCATTCCAAAGCTTGGGAGCGGTAGTGGAGAAAGAGCTCTGGGAGGTCTGCGAGTACGACAGCCTAGTTTTCATAGGCTACAGCAGGTTCCTCCCAGAGGACCGAAGTGTGCGGGGGGTACATACGGGGAGAAGTGGTCTCTGAGATAAGCTGGACCCAAGCCATGTAGGGCTTTAAAGGTTAAAACCAACACCTTGTATTGTGCCCAGAAACCAATTGGCAGCCAGTGGAGAGCCTTAAGCCTTAATTGTACCATTTTTCTTTTCACTATTTGTCACTCAGGAACTATTATGTGTAAAAAATAATGTGTGTCTTTTCTCTTTACATAGGAAATAGCATTTTCTATTTAAAAAATAATAATATTTCTACACAGAAAACATGGTTTTATTGCACAGAGATGTTATTTTCTGCACAAATATCACAGGTATTCTTTAAGCAGAATAAATCCCGAACTGTGAAGATTCTCACCCATCATGATGCTCAAGAAACCTGAGTTTTGCCTCTTTTTTTTGTATTTTTTTCCAAATATTCATTCCATTTGCTTCATCAAATGTCAGAAGAAGTACACTAGGATACAGGATTTTGGTCACACAATCCAGCGATATCTGTTACAGTTCTTATTAAGTAACCCAGTTGAGAAGTACATTCAGCCATCCACATTTGTGGGTTACAATTTTGTGGATATGATTATTCACAGATTATTTGCTGCCTCCTCATCTGCTGCCCTATTCCACTTTTAATAGAGATGGCAAGCCTCATGAAATTAAGAGAATGTGAATCCAGCTTCTGAGTCCCTATTTAAAATGGTGTGGGACACATTTAAAATGGTGTGGAGATGCAGCAAGCCATGCCAGCTGCCCACTTCTGCTTTGTGAAGGAACCCAGCTTGAAGGCAGCCACAGTAGTTTGAATCTACAGATTGTACTTTTGTGTGTGTTAATTACGGCTGTGGGGGACCTAGAGTCATTCACATTTTTTCCACATTCATAGTGGTCATATGCCCATAACCCAGACGAATGTGGTGGGCTGATTGTAGTGATAGGATCTTGGCCAAACAATACAGTGATATATTTTAAATTTCTTTACTAAGTAACTCAGTTTATAAGTAGTGTCCTTGAGTAAATGATATCTGCTTTTTTTCAACATTGCAATTTAGCCCCAGCAATTAATTTTATCATATTTTAAATGGTCTGTCAGTTAATTAAGGTTCCACTCCTAAGCATTCTTGCTGAACCTTGTCACTGAAACAAATGAGATTTACTTTGAAGTAAAGAGGATTATTATTTGGTGCATATTTGTAATGAGAATAAGGATCTGGAGAGCAGGAACACATGAAAATTGTTAGGAAGATGCTTTCAGGGCATACAGTGATAAACATAGAAGACGTATACATTCCTTCACCTGGACTTGCTTTCCTCTTCCAATGGATCCTTCATATTTTCCTTTACAGCAGTGAAGCCCTTCAAAATGCAGCTTTACCATGCAACATATTCTTTCAGCCAAGTAATTTCAAAATCATACCATAAATAAAAAAATAGTTCTGTTGCAAAACTATTTGAGTATTCTTTGTCTAAGAAAACTTATGAAATTCAGGAGGGCACTCTTAAGTCAACAGACAACTCAAAGGCACACACACACACCAACACTCACTTTTGCTAATGTGCACAGCTTTCCCGATGCCAGCCTGTGCTGTTCATTTCAAGCTGAAAGACAAATATAACTCCTTTGTAACAATCATATTGTAATTCTAACCACAGTGATGAACCATGCTAGCCAGCTGTAACATATAGATATTAAAGCAAATGGTGCCTATAATCAAACTACAGGATTGGAGAAACACTGTTAGTTGTAGCAGCCATCTGAGAGCTCACAAATGAAAACAAAATAAGCTACTGAAATACTGCTCCTGTCAATGGTACCATATGTTTAAAAGAAGCTATTAGAAGAAGCCACGCTCAGTAATCTTAAAAGGCAGAGGATATATCTAACCAAATCAAGATAGCAGATGGTACACAGCAATAAAAAGTCTTGTTATGAAGTGTGATCAACACTATCATATAATCCAGTCTAAAATCTGACAATGCAATATTTTATAGCAGGCTCCAGTGATTCAAAATCAACAATTCTGAGAGGGATAAAAAATTTGAAGGTGGGTAATGGGCTTCCTAGAAACTTCCTAGAAGCAATCATTTCAGTTCAGCTGCAAATGTAAAAATAATAATTGCATCAAAAGGCTAAGTAGTAGTGACCCCAAAAAATCAATGTCACCAATGTTGTTTTTCAGACATGTTCCTAGAGAGATACCACTACCGCCACACAGATGTACACTTGATACGTTCTTGATTAGCCCCAAAATTGGTTTCCTCCATGTGCTGGGATCTTTTCATACTATAAAGTTATAGTAATTTATTCCACCTCAACTGCCATGGAAACATCCTATGGAATCCTGGAATTTTTAGATTGGTGAGGTAATATGGTTCTCTGGCAAAGAACTCTAAAAACTTCAACTGCAAATCTCAGGATTCCATTGTGTTAAAAAGGAATAAGGCTCTATTATTCTGTAGTGTGAAAGGGCCCCTGGTCCCAATGGCTGCCCATGGTGTGAGAAGGTTTGTGCCATACCCCATCACTTCAAAATGAGACCCACACTGCTCAAACTCTGGGTTGTCTTGGATTTTGGTTTCCAATGCTAACAGAGTTCTAAATAATATAAAGGCTGCTCTGAAAAGCAGTATCTCATTTTGAACAAGTTTATAAGCTTGGACTGTCACATTTTCTGGATATAAGAGCTATTAAAAATGGGATTGATTATGGCCCTACCATTTTATATATTTTTATTCATCATGTGTGACAATTTATATCAGTATGATCATCCTGTAAACTCAGAAAAATAGTTAAAATATTAAAATATCCACCTTATCCATTTAGAACTTCTGTTCATATCAGCCAGCCAGTTGCTGAAGGCCTGTTTTTCTGCTTTTAAAGTATTTGTATGGATAAAAAAGAACAGAAACACAAAGAAGGGGCCAGCATAGCCTTTATCAGAAGGGAACATACACCAATTAGATGGTCTCTTATAACTCCACTAAACATGTTTCTGAAGGTGGCAGAATTGAGATAATACTATTTAAACTGGCATCTTCGATAATACAATCAAGTACATGTTATATGCAAATCATCATATGGAAAAGCCACAATAAGTTCACTAGGTTTGCCAGAGTTAAAACCAGAGGGCTAATATAAACTTAATGGCTGTGTAAAACAGGAAATTTCAGCAGCACCTACTGAAAGTCTCTCCTCAGCACAACCATTTTGCACAACCACAACCGCAAACATATAGGAGCCTACATCAGTTTCACTCTGGCAATCCTAAGATCAAAGATCTAACTATCACCCTTAGATCAAACTATTAGTGCAGTTGTAACAGATGACCTTTATGTCTAATTGATTCCTATCACCGTATCAATTGCTTTAAATAAAAATGTGGTTATAAATGGGATTGTTCAGCAATTCTGTTTGAATTGTTGTTGTTGTTGTTGTTGTTGTTGTTATTATTATTATTATTATTATTATTATTATCCTTTATTTATATAGTGCTGTAAATTCACACAGTGCTGTACATACAACCTTAAATTAGACGGATCCCTGCCCTCAGGCTTACAGTCTAAAAGAGACAACACAAAAGGAAGAGGGGAAGGTGATGGGAAAGGGGGTAAGGTCCGGTGGTTCTTCTCTCCCTCTGGGGCCAGGACCAAGGCAGATGGACTGGAGGGAGGGCATGACTTCTTAACACAAAGTTAAAAGGAGGCATCCTGGGGCGGATGGCACAGTCCTGGGAAAGCTTCCCTAAATAATATAGTCTTTAGCTCAGTTTTGAACCTGGTTAGGGAAGTGATGAGGCGTGCATGTGGGGGAAGAAGGTTCCAGGAGTGAGGGGCAGCAAGTGAGAAGGGACGAATCCAGGACAGGGCAGTGGAAATCCTCGGCTGGGACAGGAGACCTTGACTACCAGAATGGAGGGTACAAGAAGGAGTGTGAGGAGAAAGAAGTTCAGACAAGTAAGGAGGGGCCAGTCCGTGGAGGGCTTTGAAAGTCAACAGCAAAAGCTTGTACTGGATGCGGAAGGGGAAGGGGGGCCAGTGAAGGGAGGATAAAAGAGGAGAAACATGGTCAAAGCGGCGAGCAGATGTGATAATACGTGCAGCTGGGTTCTGGACAGAGATTAAAGGATGGAGATGAGAGAGAGGAAGCCCTGTCAGAAGGAGGTTACAATAATCTAGTCGCGATACCACTAGGGCATGGACCAGAGTCTTGGCGGTGGAGGCTGAGAGGAAAGGTGTTTCGTATGCATTCATAGAAACACATGTCTTTCATGGAATTTCTTTTGCTAAAAAAAAGCATTCTATATGTTCCTGCCACCATTACCTCCAAGAAAAAATACATTTAAATTAGGCTGTACTTGGTTTATTAGTTTTCTGATATTTACTAGAAACTAAATCAATAGGAGGACCTTACTTTCATCAATGTGTTTTGGCTGAAGATACCATCAAAAACACCTGTGAAAGGATATCGAGGCTCTTGAATACTCTATAACAATGGACACAGTTTTATATAGTCACTTTTCTACTGATGATTTACTTGCATGTTGTCCAGAGCTTATAAAAGTATCCTTTTTTGCCATACAGTTCACAGAAGTAGAATGGCAACTCGCAGAATTTTCTAGCCAGTTTAGACATTAAACTAACTTTTCCAGTTTCTGTCCTGAGTATAATAAAACAGTGGTGTCACTAGAGAGGTGCAGGGAGTGCGGGCTACACCATATGACACCTGGTTGGGTCCTTCTGCAGGGTGTATGGCTTCACCCCTGCCCTGTCTCTCTTCACAACAAGGGAGCCAAGGTGGTGGCTCTGGTGGGCAAGCTAGCCCCTCATGGCTTCACTGCTGCCCGAGGAACCAAAGCAGCAGCAAGGACAGTGAGGGGTGTGTGTGAATGCACCCCTTGTGGTTTCACCCGTAACTGTTACCGTGAGTAGAGAGCCAAGGCAGCAGAGATGGCAGTGGAGGATCATACACAGTGGAGGATCATACACACAGCCCAGGATCATACACAGAGAGTTAGTAGGAGCAGAAATATGGGCAGTGCATTCAAACTGAGCAGAGTCCAGTACCAGAGAACAGCCTAAGAAAACAAGCCAAAGAACAAGTGGGAGCCCAAAAGCTAATAGAAGGTAGAGGAAACATCATTTTGGCACTATGGCTCATAGCAAAGAAATGGCCTCGTCTCTGCTAGTTTTTAGCTGTAAATTAGTACAGTTGGTCTAATTACCAGCTTATTCCTTTTAAAGTTAGCTTAGTCTTTTCTTGATCTTTGACAGCTAGACTTCAGTTTGCAACATTTTAAGTATAAACTGGTGCAGCATATAACTCCTGTTCTTGAAGGGCTTTGAAAAGCTGCATGTTATGGTCCAGGGTCTGCTTCTTCCTGTTTCTGTTGCTTTACAGAAGATAGGCATTTGTTTTACCTTGTTTTCTGTTTTCCTCCATCACTCTAACCTGCAGCCATTTTCTTCTCTTTCTCTCTGTCTTCTCTATTAGACCATGAATTTGATTATGAAAAATAATTTGTAAGTAATTCTAAGTCTATATATTTTACAAAGAAAACTAAGGCCCTATACCGACCAGCCTGAAAGGCTGGTCTGTGAATGGCATCAGGGAGCAGCATCCTGATGATGGACACCCTGACTCCACCTCCAAGGTGCCATGATGTCGTGTGCCACTCCAGATGGATTGGGACCTTTTTGTGCCCTCCAAAGGCTGGATTGGGGCTGTGGCATGAGGTTGCTTCAGCTCCGATCTGGCCAGGATAAGGGCAGCATCCCACTACCTCTTAAGGATGGTCTGTAGAGCCCCTAAGCTTCTTTCTTTCTCTACTAGACCCTATGTCAGTTGGTGGACATGGCACTAGATCCACGTGTATTAAAGTAACTGACAGAGGTAATCTCAGAACCACTGGCAATAATCTTTGAGAATTCCTGGAGAATGGGAATGTTCCTAGAACACTGGAGGAGGGCATCTTAACCACCATCCCCCAAAAAGAGGACTGAAACAATTGCTGTCTAATCCACCTGACATCAATACCAGGTGTCATGCTTATCTGGAAATCAGAAACCACAAGTGACAATGATCATGTGAAAGCCTTTCAAATTATGTTACACTGATCCTGTCATTGCCCTGTCATTGAAGTGGCATTGCCCCTGCATTTTGCATTAATGGGAGTTCACGTTAACGCGATGCCACTTCAATGACAGGATAATGACAGGATCAACACATATGATATGAAACGCTTTCATGCAACCCCCCTCCCCCCAGACAGGTCAAGGATGGGAGAACGATCCCAACCATGTCCCATCTGAGTGTGATACTTTCATAAATCAGCAAAGGTTTTTCAAAAATAAGTCCCCAAAAACAATCTCAGCATGGATAAATGTAGGATATTCCTGGACAGTAAAAACAAAATGCACAGATACAGGATAGGTGACACCTAGCTTAATGGTAGTACAAGAAAAATTGAAATAGGAGTCTTAGGGGACCACAGGCTGAAAATTAATCAGCAATGTGATGCAGCAACTAAGAAAATCAATGCAGTTCTTGGATGCATCAATAGTAGTATCTACTACTTCACTTGGAATATTGTGTCCAGTTCTAAGCACCACAATTCAAGAATTATATGGATAAGCTGGAGTATGTCCAGAGGAGGGAGACCAAAATGGTGAAAGGTCTAGAAACTATGCCCTATGAAGAATGCCTTAGGGAGCTGGGTATGTTTACGATGAAGAGAAGGTTAAGAGTGACATGATAGCCCTGTTCAAATATTTGAAAGAGTGTCATATTGAGGATGGAACAAGCTTATTTTCTGCTGCTCCAGAAACTAGGACCAGGAGAAATGGATTCAAGCTACAGGGAGAGATTCCACAGTAAGAGATTCTTGACAGCAAGAGCTGTTCAACAGTGGAACATGCTTCCTTGGAGATTGATTGATGGATTCTTCTTCTTTTGAGGTTTTTAAGCAGAAGTTGGATGGTCATCTTTTGGGAGTGCTTTGATTGTGCATTCCTGCATAGCAGGTGGTTGGACAGGATTACACTAGTGGTCTCTTCCAATAGGATGATTCTTTGATTCACTGATCAAGCTGAAAAGCAAGAGGCTGGCCCAAGATCATCAAGTGACATTTAGGGCTGCATGAGGAACCATACCCTGGATCTTCCACAGCTCAGCTTAAACATTCAAGGCCTTGGAAACTTGAATTCATTTAAAGTAGCCAACAATTCCTGTACTACTGCCTTATCTCTTCTGTGCTGTACTTTCCTACTGCATCATGCATGATGTAGGCCTTCAGTACTTTTTTATGCCTTCTCTTTCCTGCAATCAAAGAATCATTCTGTTGGAAGTGACTACATAATCCAGGGCAGTTTGTGGTATTGGCCTGGCTTGTGTGCAGGGCTGTTGGTCTTCTCTCTCCTAACACATTTACAGGACAGATGCACCCAACCCTGCTACAGAACAAATCCCAGACCATTTTAACCTGCTTAGATAGTGGGAAGATTCTTCTTTAGGATTCCCAAAAGAGAAGGCAATAGTTTGGGGATAATATGATGTCTGAACAGCAGATCTGAGTTTCCATATTTAAAAGAAAACCACCAGTATTATTCAAGCATCATAGTCTATTGCCTGTATTCCTTTTACTAATTTCTTTCAAAATGCTACCCATAATTTGAGTCAAGTGGAATCAAGATACTGAAGCTGGATAAATTACATCTAAATGAAACAAATCATGTATTTTTATTCTGTAATCTTCTATGAATGCTGTGTATTTTGAGCCATTCTTAGATTAATTCTTTCAGTGAGGATTTGGAATTAATTTAAACATTTGCATAATGGGAAAAAAGGTAAGCTTAACTTCTGAATGGAAACATATTCAAACAATGAAAAGCCACATGCATTCTTTCTTTAACTGAATCTTATCCAAAAAGATGAACTGATCCCAACAGAAAGTAATCCATGCATTAATAGGGAGATCATTAGTAGCAGCTTTAAGCTGCTAACAGAAAACTAACATTATTAGCCACAGGATGGGGCTTCTAGAGGGCTGCTCCTAGAAAATTAGGACAGTATTACATAGGGGGAAAAGAGGGAAGAAAAATGCATAATCCCGGCTAAATTGTGTGATTGCAAGGAAAATGTTCACACAATGTCACATGCATTCAGGAGTTCTCCCGTGATTAATCCAAAATGTTCCAGCAACAAACCATTCAGGGTAGAACTCCTGTGAATTTTTTCATGATAGCAGGAACAAACAAACAAAAACAAACAGCTTCATTTATATACTGCTTCATATCGCCTAAGGAGTGTCTAAGCGGTTTACAACTGTAAGCTACTTGCCCCCCAACAATCTGGGTACTCATTTTAGCGACCTTGGAAGGATGCAAGCCTGAGTCAAGCTTGAGCCCTTTTGCTTGTCTTGAACTCGCAACCTTATGGTTTTGAGTGAGTGGCTGCAGTACAAGCATTTAACCACTGCGCCACCAGGGGCTCCTATTGTGTGATTGCAATACAGTGGTCCCCCGGTTTACGAATCCCCCGGGGTACGAAACCCCCGGGACCGCTAAAGTATCCCCCGGGATCCGAAAGATCCCCCGGGATACGAAAAAAAAACCGTGCGGCCCCTTTAAATCAGCCGCGCGGTCCGTTTAAAATAGCGGTCCCCCAGGAAACGAATGCTTCCAGGTTACGAAAGGTAATCCGGAACGGATTACCTTCGTAACCCGAGGGACCACTGTAGTGTGAAAGCTAATCATGATTCATTTCAATTTCACAAGCACCTAGGGATATCCACTGCATTGCAGTGCTTGCAATCCGTTCTCATTGCCAGGATTAGTTTTGCAGTGGATTTCAGTCTTTTCTCAATTTAGTTAACACTGGATTAAAACTATGTGCTGAAGTAATGAATTTTATTTTGCTGTCTGTATTCTGTGGGATCAGGAACAGGATTTCTGGACATGAGATTGCACGATTGTGTGACTGTGTGAAACCACTGAGAATTATAGCACTAGTGTTGCTTTTTATTTTCATTGCTGCCATTTTTGCTGATTTGGCCATCATGTGATAGTCTCCTTAGAAATGAGGAAATTCATTTCATGTCATGCTCTTTTAATTTGTTAAGAAACCTCAATATTTTTTGCCCAAAATTGAAGAAAATTGTTACTTTTGGTAAATTCTTCAAAAATGAACTAAAACCCACCCAATCGAATTAAACCTATGAAATTCAATAGAGGTATTCCTAGCACAGATAAAAAAAACATTAAGGTAATTTTCATGCTTTAGGAGCCACTCAGATTTTTTTTAAAGCAGATTTTCAAAAAGCATGAAACGGGTTGAATGCCCATAGGTCTAACCCAAAACGCTCCAAATGGGTAAAAACCACAGTTCTCAGACTTCCATTAGCATTGCGTCATGGCAGTTCAAACTGTATTAATTTTGTGGTGTAGATGCAACTTCTGTCTCTGAGATTATACTGATTGGGAAATCATACCATTCCACATTTCTTCACATCAATGAAGCAGTGAGTTGTTCTTGTGGTGGTGGTGGTGGTGGTGATATGCCTTCAAGTCAATTCATGTCACTTCCACTTTCATTTATTTGATGGGTTTTGACCCATTTCCCCCTCTTTATTTGCTGTTTGGAAAACTGTTGGGGCCTAAGGGAGGCAATGGTTTTTACCCATTTGGAGCATTTTTGGAGTCAAAAGTGACCATATGGAAGTTTGGCAGGATTTAGGTGATGCACTGTGAGGGCTGATGAGCTCTGTGTGGTGTGTGGCCTTACTTTACCTACCCAAATAATATCTGTTTATTCAGAATGAAGTTCCATAGAATTGAAATTATTTCAAGCAAAAGGATATAATGCATTGCAGCTTTAGGCATGAAGTAATTTACCACTTGTATAGAGGCAATCACACCAGGGTGCTCTTTTGTTTTTTAAAAATTGCAAGTACCAAATTAATCAAAATAAGCAGTCTGTGAATACTGTCTTGCAAAAAAGGTCAAAAAGTAAGAATGTTTGTTAAGCAATCTCTGTATTAGTTAGGCAATGTATACCTAATTATAATGCTTGGTTTGATTATGTTGAAATAAAGGAGAAATATAGGCATTTACTGGTATGCCTGAGCTCATGAATAGACCAAAAAAATAACATGGTTGTGAAAGAACAACAAGTAGTTATTTAAAAATAAAATATTGTAATCTGTAGGATTTCAGAGCGTGGATTTCTTCTGCACATTTTTTTATCTCATTTCCTTCAAAAACATGTACTTTACATAGTAGAAAATTTTTCATCTCAGAGATAATGAAATGTCATTATTTGAAACAAGCCAGGTAATTCTGGCTAAGATTGGAGATGCAACCATTTTTTTATTTTGAATGTAACAGTGTGTTGTTAATCTACTATTTTTCTAAGAATATTTATAACATAAATATACATGCTATTTAAATGGAAATTTCATGCCAAATGACTTATTTTGCATGAAAATCTGTCCCTCGTAAGGCTTGAAGGATAACGATAAGGGAACCTTGACCATAATTCACACTGGCCAGCAGCTAGTAGTAAATAATATTGTGTTTTTAAGTCTTGCACATGATTGCATATAACTTTACCACTTTTCATGTTTATCTTAAATGTGCAATAAATACATAGTGTTTCCATATTTAATCTGAGTTTAAATGAACACTGATTACCTCCCTGCCCTGCTTTGGCTTCCTATTCCTCTGTTTCAGTGTGGTTTCATATTTGTGCTTGTTTTTTTGTGCCTTCAAGTTTACTCACACTTATTCTGGCCCAGTCACAGGGCTTTCTTTTGCAAGGCTTATTCAGAGGAATCCATGACAAGCATGAACCTTTTGCAATTGGTCAACAGTCCTACCCATTGTGCAGGTCATACACTGGATGGGATTTTTAGTATGGAACAGGAGTATCTGTGGGTGGAGGTAACCAAAACCTCCCCATTGTCATGGACGGATCACTTCTTGATCAAGATGGAACAAAAAGCCGCTTTCCATCCCCCTGGGGGTGAGACCCATTAGAATGGTCCACCCTCGGGGGCTGATGGAACCAATAGGCTTCTAGAAGGCCTTAGAGGGTTTAATGGTTGGCAATGCCGATGATTCTGTCGATACCTTGGTGAACACTTGGAACATCGACCTTCCCAAGGCAATCGACGCGATTGCTCCCAAGTGTCCTTTTCAGCCAGCTTCTAATTGGAAACCCTGGTTCACAGAGGAACTCTGGAAGATGAAGTGGACTGGACAACAACTAGAGTGCAAGTGGTGGAAAACTCGGCTCTTATCTGACAGAACTTGCCATAGGCAGAATCTTGGTGCCTATCGAGAGGCTTTGCGTGCAGCACGGAGATCTTTCTGCTTGGCACGCATTGTGTCTGCAGAGTCTCGTCCAGCAGAGCTGTTTAGGGTGGTGGGTGAGCTGATGCAGGTTCCTCCTGTGCCAAATCCCCTACTTGACCCAACAACAGCCTGCTGTGATGTGTTTAACACCTACTTTGCAGATAAAATCTCTCGGATAAGGGCTGACTTGGATGCCAACGTTTTATCAGAATCCACAGGTGAGGCATCCATCAACTCCGCTGCTGTCACCTTACTGGATGAGTTTCAATCTGTGAGTACCGAGGATGTGGACAAGCTCCTTGGAAGTATGAGGAAGATGACCTGCTCTCTCAATCCTTGTACATCTTGGCTGGTCGTCTGGGGGGCACACATTGAGGGTATTCCTTGGGGATATGAACAATGCTTCCCTTAGGGAAGGTACTTTACCATCCTGTCTGAAGGAGGCGGCTGTTAAGCCCCTCCTGAAGAAACATTCCCTTGACCCCCCTGGACAGGAACAACTATAGATCAGTATCCTTGCTAACATTTTTGAGCAAGGTGATCGAGAGAGCAGTCGCCTCCCAACTCCAGGTTGTCTTGGATGAAACCAATTATCTCGATCCATTTCAAACTGGCTTCAAGACAGGACATGGAGTTGAGACTGCCATGGTCGCTCTGACCAATGACCTCTGCTTGAGCATCAACAGGGGTAGTGTGACCCTGCTGGTGCTCTTGAATCTCTCAGCAGCTTTTGATACTGTAGACCGCTCCATCCTTTTGGTTTGGCTGAGGGAGTTTGGGATCGGAGGCACTGCACTCTGGTGGTTCCGGTCCTTTCTCTCCAGCAGAACCCAAAGGGTGAGGCTCAGGGACAGTTGCTCCTCAAAGATCCAGCTTCATTGTGGTGTCCCTCAGGGCGCCATCCTGTCCCTGATGCTATTCAATATCTATATGAAGCCACTGGGTGAGATTATTCGGAGGCATGGAGCTCAGTGTCATCAGTAAGCTGATGACACTCAGATATACTTCTCCATGACTAGATTGTCAGCTCAGACCTCTAATGGCATCTCCCCTCTTAAAGGGTGGGCAGTGGGCTATGGGAATTGCTTTAGCTTGTGACTTTTTAACTTGTTGTAACCCACTTCGATTGCCTAGACAGAGGAGCGGGCTATAAATAATAATAATAATAATTATTATTATTATTATTATTATTATTAGAGGAGGTTTGGCCTTTCTCTTATACTGACCAGTCACCTGGTGAGTTTCCATGACTGAGCAGAGCTTCAAATCCTGGTCTCCCTGATTCCTAGTGAATACTCACACCACTTTACCACCACTATCTTTGTCTTTTCATATAACAACCTAACAATCTACCTTCAGCCAGGCTGAGATGCATGATGTTGTGGAAGGGTTAGCAGCATGTCAGCCCAGAATGAAAAGCAATAGACCTCAAGCCTGTGTATGCACATAGTACATTATATATGTTCCAACCATTGCAAAACACAAATCCCTTTATGTATATGCAGAAATATAAATGAATGAAACAACCTGAGTTCTTTAAACTGTGTGACACTGATACCAACTTTTTCTGAGCTCAAATCTCTTATAGACCTTTTCCTCCCAAGTAGCAATAACAATAGGAACTCCATTTCTATACTGCTTATCAGTGCACTGAAGCACTCTCTAAGCAGTTTAAAATGTGTAAGCCAATTGCCCCCAAGAAGCTTGGTACTGATTTTAGCGACCACAGAAGGTTTCCAGGCTAAGTCAACTCTGAGTCCCTGCCTGGTAATGAACTCACAATCTTGTGGTTTATGACTAAGTGGCTGCAGTACAGGCCTTAACCACTGCACCACCAGGGCTCTTCAATGAAAAATCCCCCACAACAACATTTGTCCTGCTACAGCAACAAAGTCCTGCTACCGTCAAAACACTAGTTTTGATGATAGCAGGACTTTACTTAGCTGATAAAGTGTATATTGTACCATTTTTGTGTAGAAACATTTTCTCAGCAAACCAGTAAAACAGGCAGATTTTTTTTTCTTTTTTTAAAAAAATTCATTATGATTATATGCCAGTGTGCCAGTCTTAGCGGTGGACTAAATTCTGGAGATGAGGTTTCCATTCCCCACTTGGCCATGGAGATCCATTAGGTGGCCTTGGGTGAGTTACTCACTCACAGCCCTAGAAAACCTTGTTATAGATTTGCCATTGGGTTGCAATATGTAGGAAATAACTTGAAAACACAGAAAACAAACAACTTAACTTACAATGACCAGGATTCTGTTACACATGGTATGTGTTTTTACTTAAAATATAACCAGCTAAAAATACATCTGTATTCAAACAAAATCAGCTTAAATACAACTGACTCAAAATGCAACCAAATTAAATGAAAATGAAAATGTGATGGGCTAGATTGTGTGGCAGATGAGCCAAATGGCACTCTGCTACCAGCCATTTAAACCTGCATTGCCAAACACAGTAAAATCAGCGTATTGAACCTTTGACTTATATGGACTATAATAGCCAATGTGGTGTAATGGTTTGACTATTGGACTATGATTTTGGACACCAGAGTTCAAATTTCAGCTCAGCCATGAAAACCCACTGGGAGAGTTTGAGTTAGTCATAGTCTGTCACCTCAGGGGAAGGCAAAGGCAAATACTATCTGAATAAATCTTGCCAAGAAAACCCCATGATAGGGTCACCATAAGTCAGAAATGACTTGAAGGCACAGAACAACCACAAATTGAGATTACTGTTGATGAAATGAATCAACAAAACAGCAAACTCCACAAAACAGCAAACATATGTCCTTTGTTTTGTTTTAGATAGCAGTATAGAGAGGCCTGGGCTGAGGTCTTGTTCTGTAGGAAATGGGAAAAGAAAGACAGAAAAGAAAAGAACCACTACCACCTCTTAAAACATTCCCCAGCACACTGAAATCTCACAATTGTAATCCAAAGAAATGTTTCTATACGCTGGTATGGATAATGCTTACCCAAAATAACCATGAATTTATGCATGGAAGTAAAAAAACAGGCTGTCAATACAATGAGGGGATAGCATGAGCATATTCTAAGAAAAGCAACATAAATTAAATTTTCACATGTTCATATCTGGAGAAGAAGGGAAAAATGGTGCTGCTACCATTCTCAGCAATATTTCAATGTCATGTATAGTTTCATGCTCAGAATCCCACAAGCTTGTGTTTGGGAGGAACCATTATTGGCTAGTAAATACTATTAGCCTTGACAGTGCTTTGGGTGAGCATGGAACATTTCCCAGGTACCAAACATTTGATGAACATTGTCAGTACAATCTTCAGTGAAATGATGCTCACCCACTTGGAGTCATTGGTAACATGTGAATGGGATCTATTAAAATAGTCACAAGAATAATATCTATAAGAAAAACTTTCTGTGCACAAGTTGTTTTCAAGAAAACTGAAATAGCGATGTCAGTAACATAGGTTCTTATTTTAGTTTTGCTTGAGGGTTGGTCTTTCCTGCATTCAGCTCATATATATGCAGAAAAGTCTCGCCTAAACAAGAATTTTATTTTTAATTCTTGTACAGATTTTCAATACCCTTATAAATAATACCACAGGTTTAAATAAACTAGTCAACAGAGCATATCAGTGATTCAAAGCCCAAGAATGCTTATGGGAATATATTTATCATGACGTTAAAGACTGTTTTCAATGATGAGTTTAGGATTTTTTTAAAAGAAAAAGGTGTATGTGCTTTGCAAGAACAAAATCAATTACAGAAATGAGATAACCATGTCTGCCGGGGGGGGGGGGGGGCAGGGCGGGGCGGGAGAAACCTCAGGAGTTAAGTTTATTAATGATTTTCAGCACAACCTTCTGCATACATTTCTACTCAGAATGAAGTCTTCTCATTTCACTGAGACTTGCTCATAACAACACTGTAGTTAATGTCAGTGTTGCTGTGTTGTGTTTGTGTGCATGAATTTTAAAAGGTTTTCTTATGTAAGAAATACTCCGAGGTGGTTTTGCCAGTTCTTTCCCCAAAATATAGCCTATATTGGTGGTCTTTCATCCATGTAGACCCGATGCTGCCTACCTTCTGAAATCATATGGGATCTGATGCCTTTATGGTATTTACAGGAATTTTAAAAACAACAACACATTGCTATAGAAACAATATTGTGGGGATATATTCTGTATCCTGAAGATGATCTATCTATCTATCTATCTATCTATCTATCAATCATATTTAATATTGTTATAATGTACCGTATTTCCAGGCAAAAAAAGTAGAAGGAGAAGAAAAGAAAAGGAGGGAAGGAAGCACAAACCTCAAGGATATTTGAAAATCCATTGTCCCCAGAAAACTATCATATCTCACTTTTTCACCTTTTCAGAGTTGTTATATGTAGATGCTAGTATCCTTTCTAAAGGTTGTCTGGGAAAGAAGAAGCCAGAATAACGTTTCTGGTACAGCCAGCTTCTGGAAATATTTTCAAACACACACACACACATATATACAGAGAGAGAGAGAGAGAGAGAGAGAGAGAGAGAGAGAGAGAGAGAAGTCTAAAAAGAAACCTCATGCTAGAATTGTAATTTCACTTTCCTTACACTTTCCTTCCTCAGAGCTATTATGTTGTCATGTCAAGGGTTCATTCAGAACCCCCAAAACAGAACGTGTCTCCAAATCTTCACCTCTAAATGCACTATCTCTTACCATTGCCAGATTTCTAGAAATTGGCTGAAGTATCTGGAATTGCTACTCTTTCCTGTGTATTCAGATGTAAAAACAAATCTCAGGATGAGTGGTGATAGAAGAAGAGAAAATGTGATTTTTATTGGGTGATTTTAAAACTAGGGCACCCATTTTAAAGTGATGCTGAGACTTACTGGCTGAGCTTGAAGGTATAGTTATTGTGCTTACACAATGCTAGTGTACCAAAGAGCTAGGGGTCAGAACTGAGAAGACAGGTGGTAGGTTTGTGGTACCTATCATGGTATTTGGAGCAAGACTGGAAGTGGATTGCCAGTGACATGACACACGAGAATTTTTATTGTGGAAGTCCAGGTAGCAGTGCCACAGTGATTGGTAAAAACTTCCTGTGGGCTAGCAGTGAGCCTGCCCCAAGAGCTAATAGCAGCATAGGGCCTGGACAAAAACTCTATATGCATAGGTTTTTTTGTGGGTTTTTCAGGTTTCGTGGCCACATTCTAGGAGAGTTTGTTTCTGATATGTTGCCAGCATCTGTGGCTGGCATCTTCAGGGAAGATCTTCTTTCTCTGAAGATACCAGCCACAGATGCTGGTGAAATGTCAGAAACAAACTCTTCTAGAACATGACCACACACCCTAAAAAGCCCACAAAAAACTATGGATGCTGGCCATGAAAGCCTTCAACTTCACAACTCTATATGCCATGTATCCTGTACAGTATGCTCTGTGTGGAGCAAGGAGTGGGGATCTGCTGGCAACCCTAGTAGCATTAGGGTGCAGTCATTTTGACCCTAGTAGGCTTTAGCATAATTAATTCAGTCAGAACACAGTATGTCTATGAAAAGCCACATGGAAAAGGAAGAGGAAGAAACAGATGTGTCTGCAGCCACTTCAAAGTTCTCCATATTGTTGATTGGATGGGTCACTAGGGAAAAGCTACCTATATAGTTGAATATTTAATGTTGTGTGTTTTCAAGTCATTTCCAAATTATGGTGACCTTAAGGTGGACCTATCATGGGGTTTTCTGGGGCTGAGAGTCATCCAGTGGGGTTCCATGGGCTGAGCCAGGAACCTCCAGAGTCATGGTCCAGTGCTTAAACCACTACATCACATGAACTCTTAATATGCTTAATATGCACCTCTGTTTGTGCCCTCTGTTCCTACCAGTTGTTTTCAAGCAATTGCAGATCTTTGTGTGTCATTTTAAAAGGATATCACAGATCATGGGAAGGTGGAGATTCCCCCCACTTCCCAGGCATTGCCCTGTGCCTAAAAGCAGCAAGTGCCAGGAAAAGCAGGATATAATAAGCAGAAGCAGTATTAGGTGAATCAAGCCACTGCAGGTCATACATAGTTAAGGGTGTTCACTGAGGGAGATGGAGTAGCAAGAGCTTGAGAAAAGAAATTGGTTAGAACACAAAAAAGTCCTGACCACTGTTGTGGAATTTATAGCCACCTATAGGAGAGAGCTGTCACGGGTAATAAGAAACCTTTCTAGTTTGACTCCTCTGCATTAGATTCCTCAGGGATTCTATACAGTGAGTTATGACAGGCATGCCCCTGAAAATGTCATATATGGGTTTTGGGTTTGTTTTTTACAAGGTGTTCTGTCTGATTCCTGCTGCACAAATCACTCCTCATACCTGTAATTGTTTTTTTTCCCTAAAAAGGAAGGCAAAGCCCAGAGCCAGTTAGCATGATCTCCTCCATTTCCTTCTTGAAATGTTGCCTAATGTGTAGTTTTTATGCAACAGAAAAAGGTTCAAGTAAAGTGGTTCAAACCAAAAAGTGTATTCATTAAGTGCTTCACATATTTTAAAGAGGTTAAAAAATCCTTCAAATTATTGTTGTATTTCCTTGAGATTCCTAGCGCAACCATCAACCTTCTGAGATTGAAATTAATTGTGCACTGTACAAATGTAGATCTAATTTGAATTGCTAACTATATTATAATTGAACTCAATTGTAGCTGAATAACTAATATGAACCAAATTTGTTTACTTGAAATATAAATATTCCATAGATTGTCTGGTCAAGTTATGCCTACAGCTTCCTTTTATTAAGAAATACCTGTATACAAGCTTGGTACTTAAGCAAGTAATGGGCTCATTTTACCACTGTATTAATTAGCTAAATGAATTATTTATCTGAGGAATATGAGATGAACCCATTTTGGGAATAGTTTTGGACTAACATTACATGCCCATATTTGAATGCATTAAACAGAGCTAAGAAAATTCGTATATAGCAGCAGTTCTTGACTCGAATTACAATTTGGTGTGGAACAAATGTAGATATAATTAAAATACTGAAAATTTAAGCTGGAGATGTTTAAATATTTCAATTGATTTTGTTTTTAGAATTAACTTCATTCGAGAGCTACAATTGTCACTTTATCTCTGTTATTTATATACCACCCCTATACCATTAAAGTATATAATTGTGAAAAATATTTTTGAAACCAAATAATGTATTTTTCCAGCTAATTTTACTTCATATGTGTGGTGATTTGAAAAAAATGTATCTTGCTTTTTTGCAGTTTTAAAAAATATCCTCTTTTCAATAAATAAAATGTCATAGTATATACAGCCATTCCCAATAACTGGGCGATACAGCCAACCATTACCTATAATTTGGCGTAATGTTTATTTTCCAGTATCTCACATACACTGCTCAATTATTACCTATATTACTCTGTTACTTTCTTCTCAGATCTTCTTCATTTATCATGTTTAACTAACATACTTCTAGTTTCAAGGTCATCAGTTTTTGATGTTTTACACTGAAAAATGTCCTTGTGTCCTATAGGGGACATGGTGACAATCCCCCCTCCTTCCTATCTATGAGTTGTTTTAGGACTGGTGGCAGTCATTTTCAGTTGTGGGGGGGGGGGGGGGTTGGTGGCAGTCATTTTCAGTTGTGGGGGGGGGAGGTCCATCCTAGGACTAAATTGTAGCAGCCTACCTCCCAAAACATAGTAAAGTTGTTTTCTCACCACCGTAGAAGATACAAGGGGCTTTGCTCAACAGGGATGTAAAGAAGAGTTTCAACATTTTCACATCACTGAGAAGAGACCTTAACATAACAACACACTGAGACACCATATCAAGAAAATGCTCGACCACCATGGTTGTTGTTTTTTTTTTTTTTGTTTTTTTTTTTGTTTTTTTTTGTTGTTTGTTTTTGCTTTGCATATTGGGATTTCCCCCCCCCCCTCCAAACCCATGTCTCAACATTTGCACATAAACCCCATCATTTCTGTATTCCCAAATTACATTCATTCATTGTGGAACCCACCAGCTGCTACTAAATTATACTGAATTGGAAAATTGGGTTGATTTTCTTCTTTTTAGTCTGGGAGCTGGCCTTATCCTCCAGCCAGATTTTTTGTGTAAACACACTAACAGGGCTGTTAAAGTGACATTCTGAATAGTTGGGCATCATCCTCCATAAGTATATTTCTCAGATGTTGAAGACATTAGAGTTATTAAACTCTAATAGAGTTATTTTTAAAGAATATAGACAATGTGTATTTTACTACTTGTTCTGTCTCATAGGGCTGGAAGTGCAGACATACCAGTATGTCACAGGGGGTAAAAATGAATTAATCACTGTGTAGACCTTCAGAGAAGAGTGTCAGCTATGGTAAGTTTCTGTTCTTTTGTTCAGTTGCAACATTTCATACCGTTTTGAGTGTGTGCAGAAAACCAGATTCTTCCCATAATCATAGTATTTGTTCCAAGAAATGTTCTTGGACTTAATGTCTTGTCGGATACCAGGAAGTGTGTACTTGCTTGTATTCCTGGCAGTGTAATATTACAAGTGAGAGGATGCCAGTGTTCATGAAGCAATAGGATTGGAACCCTACAGATCCATCATAAGTGCTGTAGCAGTGAGTGAGTAATTAGATTACAGAGTTTGACCTGTAAGATTCCTTGGTAGAACAGAGTGAAAATTAGGGACAGGGAAAAATGTATGTGAGGATTAGTTACTCATATGAAAAATTGCTGTTTTAGAATAATGATGACCCTAAGGCTAACCTAAGGCAAATTCATTGGGTTTTCTTGGCAAAAAATTGTTCAGAGGAGGTTTGCCATTGTCATTCTCTTAGGCTGGGAGAGTGAGACTTTCCCAAGATCATTGAATGGGTTTCATGACCAAGCTGGAAATCAAGCCCTGGTCTCCAGAGTCATGGTCAAACATTTAAGCCACTATGCCACTCTGGAATGGGAATAATCAGAACTCACACTGCAGATTTTGGCTTTTTTCCTCCCTTCACTTCAGCTTTAATTTCCACTGTGAATACCTATGCTTGATTCAATCACTTTCAAATGTACAGAAAATTTCCCTGAAGAGGAGAAATCATATGAAAGAATCACCGGATCAGGATGATAATTTAGAAATGAATAAAAAACTGTAGTTTATTTATTACCAGAAGGTCTATAATAACTGGTCATTACATAAACGTTTTGCTGATAATGTTAGAAATGTTGCTGCCACTTAATAACTTCTTCTAAAAAAGAAAACAACTCAATAATAACATTGCATAGTTTGCCATTTCAGCTTTTATCACCAACCCTTTGGTTTAGGCTCTCAACAGCTTTCTGGAATACAATGAATTCTAATTAGCTTTCTAATTTGTGCCAAGGATCTTAATATGTTCCATGTTTCTGAGAGGTATTAAACTCACTCATTTATTCTCAATTAGGAGAAATGTCATCTGGCAGATTAGGAAATGAATGTAATCAGGTGAAAATCAAAATGTAATAATCCCTTCTTACCATTATGGATGTCTATTGGGAACTTGGGAAGTACCAACAAAGTTGCTCAGCAAGTGGTTGCACTTCTGATTAAAAAGGAGACTTTAGCAAATATGGGAAATCAACATGGGGTCAGTAGATTAATGTTCTATTGTAAACCCAACATATTTAGCCACTGAGCTGCTGCTGTTTTAAATTCCAAAAAGCCATTAAATTAGAGCAACATGATAAACACACTTCACCTGGCTTGATGTTAGTGTGATGCCAGGTATCAACTTAGTTTTAACAGAGCTTGGTACAGTTGCATATTTTGACTACAACATCTAGAATCCCCACAGTCATCATGGCCACTTGCTATGCTAGCTGTGGAATTCTGGGAGGTGTAGTTTCTTAAAGTACTTTTACTAAGATCAGATTTTAACATAGCAAACTTTTATTCTTCTTGGCCAACCTTGATTGCTACAGTCCATGAAGCAAAAACCTAGATAAGTTCTGCATTCTGGTTGCACACATCACTGTTTGGTAAAATATGATACATTAGAGGTTTGAAATTGAATGCAAGTTTCTTTTTATTATATTTCTGTTTTGCATGATGTGAAAATACTTTTACAAGCACTTTGAAATTATTGTGTTGGTTTATGCTTCTTTAGTTAAAAAAGCATAACAAACAGTGGCCATATTTAATGTGTACAGTTATTTCCAGGTTGAAGAGGACCATGGAGAATACATTTCAAAACTACAAAAGGATGAATTTACCAGTTTTATTTTTACATTCTCTCATACTGGAATTATGTAAATGTTCTCTCTTTCAAATTCATCAATAAACATAGAATTTCTGATTTATTAAAACAGCAAAATTAGCTGATCAAAATTATAAATCATGTGCACTGTCAATCTCATAAAATTTTGCCTGATTAACAACTGATGGAAAGACAGATTTTGGTGCACTTATGTTTCCTTCACATACACACTCTGTAAAAAAAAGTAAAACTGATATACTGATCACTTTTGTGCAACATTGTATCTATTTATTTCATATGCAAGCAAAAACCTAGATGAGTTCTACATCCTGGCTGTCCACATAACTGTTTGGTAAAATATGATACTTTAGATGTTTGGAATTAAATGCAAGGTTCTTCCCATTATATTTCTATTTTTGAAGATGTGAAAATATTTGATATTATTGTGTTGGTTTATGCCTCTTCAGTTAATAAAGCATAACAAACAGTGGCCATATTTAATGTTTACAGTTATTTCCAGGATGAAGAGGACCATGTTGTTCCTGCCTGCCCTAAAGGCATGAAATATAAGGAGTCTGACAGAAAATAAGAGAGAAAGGGAGAAAGATGGTAACCATAACAGTACCTCTTCAGTATTAAAAAATCACTTTTTAGAACTAACTTTGTTGTTGTAATTATTGTTGTTGTTATTATCATTATTATTATGTGCTTTCATGTTGTTTCTGATTTATGGGGACCATAAGACCATATAGTTTTCTTGACAAGTTTATTCAGAGGTATTTTGCTATTGCCATCCTCTGAGGTTGAGAGAGTATGACTTGCCCAAAGTCACCCAGTGGGTTTATATGGCCGAGTCAGGATCTGAACACTGGCTTCCAAAGTCCTAATCCTACGCTCCAACCAGTACACCATGCTGGCTACTAAAAAATGTATGTGAGGGTCAATTGCTTTCTCACATACTCAAAATTTTGAAATCTCAAATTCTCTCCATAACTTCTATAAAGAAATGTGTGAAGTTCTTGTTTTGAACATGAGCCAACAGTGTGATGTGGCAGCTAAAAAGGCCAATGCTATTTTAGGCTGCATCAATAGAAGTATAGCATCTAGATCAAGGGAAGTAATAGTGCCACTCTATTCTACTTTGGTCAGGCCTCACCTGGAATACTGTGTTCAGTTCTGGGCACCACAATTCAAAAAAGATGTGGAGAAACTGGAGTGTGTTCAAAGGAGAGCAACTAAGATGGTGAAGGATCTGGAAACCATGCCCTATGAGGAGCGCCTTAGGGAACTGGGCATGTTTAGTATGGAGAAAAGAAGGTTAAGAGGTGATATGATAGCCCTGTCATATTGAGGTGGGAGCAAGCTTGTTTTCTGCTGCTGCAGAGACTAGAACGCGGAACAATGGATGCAAACTGCAGGAAAAGAGTTTCCACCTCAACATTAGGAGGAACTTCCTGACAGTAAGGGCTGTTTGACAGTGGAACACACTCCCTTGGAGGGTGGTGGAATCTCTGTCCTTGGAGGTCTTTAAGCAGAGGCTGGATGGCCATCTGTAGGGGATGCTTTGATTGGGAGTTCCTGCATGGCAGGGGGGTTGGACTGGGTGGCCCTTGTGGTCTCTTCCAACTCTATGATTCTATGATTCTATGAAAGAATACATTCTCAAGCACACATGAGAAATAATGATTTTTTTAAAAAAATAAAAAATGTATGTATATACATATACATATATATTTTACATTTTGCTTCCCTACAGCTGAAAAGCTCTTTGCAAGTCACAATACATCAGTGATTCCCAAAGTGGACAGTATGCCCCCCTGGGAGTATTGGTAGAGTCCAGGAGGGCAGTAAGGCAAAAGGGGGCCAGTAAGGTTTGGGGGAAATGGGGGGCCTTCAGTCAAAGTATTGATGTGCAAGAAAGACAAGGGGAATCAGCAGCCTTCAGACAATGGTGGGGATGGGGATTGCATGAAACTTCTTTTCAGGTTCCTCAAAAATCACCACACAGCCTTGCTGATCATTTTGTATGGTGCTTCTCCCACTCTTTAACTGCCCATGTGAACTGGTCTTTTTCACTAGTAATGGCAATTCTTGCCATCTCAAATGACCCATGAGAAACAGCATTTACCTCTCACATGACAGGATCTACTTTGCATCTTCAGTGATTAAACTGGAAGGAAGATATTAACCTCCTAAATAATTTGCAACTTATATCTGAAATAACGTGTAACATTTCATCACCATGGAAGGTGGCTGTTGATCAACCCAACACCAAGAAAGCAGCAAGCTTTTTAATCCCAACCTCTTAAAAAAGAACTTTCTTTACAATAGGTTACAAGTTGCTTCAATAATTCCCCATCATAAGACCTCCACCAGAGCCAAATAAAAAGCAATATGTGGATACTGGGGAAAGGGCATTTTCAGTTACTCAAGAAATTTGTCTGGTTTGTGCCTTGATGCTTTTTCTCACTGGGCAAAGCTTTGAGACATATTTTGCTCCATTTCATTGCTCAAATTTAATTTCAATTTTGTTTTCACTTTGCTATTTTGAGATATTCTTAGAATATTATGGATTTGTATTCTTATTTTGCATTGTAGGACTGTATTTTAAATTGTGTGTTTAGTTGTCAGTCACTCAAACTTTGTAGAAAGTTGGGATGTAAACAGTCAAAACAACCAAAAAGAAGCTGTGGCTGCAGAATTGCTTTAATTTTATATCCTGATATTTGCTATATTGAAAGAAAATATCAGGCGAATCCCATCTTGCAGATTTTGCAACATGCCATCAAAAGTCTCAGTATTAATGTAATGTCTGTAATTTAAAATCCCAGAGCTCCTGGAAATAAGGTAATAATGTTGCTTGAAATGTGTTGAGAAAAAACATTTCCTATGAACTTGTAACAGAGAAGGCAATATTTCTGTAATGGGAAACCTACTTTTCTGACATTCAAGATGAAATAAATGTGTTTTTACCAACTTCAAAGTAATTTATTTGTTATGGATTTCCTAACAATGCCTGGCCAGATCCTTAGACTTAAAAAAAAAAGGATTATTAAAAGCTTGGGATAGTCCAGTGATGTGTCTGCTTTTTGATACAATTGTCATTTTAGAATATTCTAACATAAAATCCCAAACAGGTGATATGAATGAACAAACTGTTAATTAATCAAAGGCCCCAAACAGAATGAGAGACATAACTGCTCTTCCCATTGCTAGGTAATGAAATTTTTTACCTAGGTGCATGTATGTGTCTGATGTGGAGCAACAAGGGGGAATTATTTCAGTTTTCTGAGTAAGACAAAGAATGTTCAGCAGAGACAGAGGCTCTGCTAGCTCAGGAAAAAAAACTTTCTACAAGAGCTGCATCTTTCAGGAGATTTACATGAAACAATGAAATTTACTATATGTTGGAATGTTTAAATTCTCCTTCTAAACATGTTCAGTTTCTACATTTGTAAATAATCTCATATATTACAAAACCCTATAAGCTTCCACCCACCTCTTTCCAAAAAGGAACCGTGTTTTTATATGTTCTGCATCCCAGAAACTTCTCACTGTTGGGAGAAATAATGATAGTGTTACCACCATTTTAAACATCACAGACCATTGATGGTAGAGCTGCAGTGACAATAGCCATGAACCTAGGAACCTAGGAAGAAACTTGGAGCCTTAAAGAGTTGGGCACCGAGCCTCTTACAGAAATGTTGTCTTCCTTCTGAATCTCACTGTCTTTAAATATCTGCTGTTGTGACCATTTTATATATTCCTTTACCTTCTGAAATACAGTTAGTGGAAATGTGTGAATTCCAGCAGTAATTAAAAAATTCTTTTAAACAGCTGTTTCATTTCATTGGTGGTTAATTAAACTTATTTCTTTTTCATATTGGCTCTCTGGTGCTTTCTTTTTGTTTTGTTTCTCTTGCCGTTGTTGTCAATTTGATTATCTAATTTTAATGATTGATTATTTCTATTTTTGTCCATACTTTAATGGCTCAACACGATGTAGTGGTTTGATTATGACTCTGGAGACCAGGGTTCAATTCCCACTCAGCCATGGAAACCTACTGAATTATCTTAAGCAAGTCACACTCTCTCAACCTCATAGGGAGGCAAAGGAAAATCCTGTCTGAATAAATCTGACCAAGAAAGTCCATGACAGGTTCACCTTTGGGTCACCATAAGTCAGAAACTACTTGAAGGCTCACAACTACTTGAAGGTTCTGATCATAATTTAAGAAGGATGTTGACAAGCTGGAGGCTATGGGAGTCCTTTGGTTGTGTATTCTGGCATAGCGGGGGGAGGGGGGGAGGAGAGAGTCCTTTGGTTGTGTATTCTGGCGTAGTGGGGGGGGGAAGTTGGACTGGATGGCCCTTGTGGTATCTTCCAACTATATGATTCTAAGAATTCAGATATTCAATATCAGTGATGAGGATTGGGGGCATGCTAGTCTTCTGCTTGCTCCACTACTGTACAATTTACCTTTATTCAGGGATTATCAATGCAGAAATCATAAACAGAAATCCCAAGACAGAAGATAGTAAATAACCTTTCCCTACAATAACACAACATTAGTTATGATCTGTATCAGTTACCACATGCAATAATGAAAAAGTCTTATTTTACACTAGTGGCTTATGCCTTTTTAATGGTAGCTGATGAGTGTTGAATGGATTAAGCCTCCAGAATGGATCAAGCCTCCACTTACATGCTTAGGCTCATCCAGGACTAGACATCTATTGGATGCTGGTGGTGTATGATGTTCAGCAAGAGTATTCACAAAGGAGGATTGTGAGGCAATGTCTGCTGAGTGATGCCACAAGTGATCGCTGCTGGTTCATCCCCAAACAAACAATGGTCATTCAGGTTGGAGGGGAAAAGTGCACCCTGGGGCTATCCAACTGGATAGCCATTTGCACAATGTAAAATAATAATTAGTTGTATTTGTGCAATTAAGTTTACACAAGCCTAAGTACTAAAAGTATTCTGGCCTTCATGTCCCTGGTTGACACTACAATGAGAATGAATGATCAATATCTTCTGAACTATCGCAGGAAAGCATAATTTTCATAGGCTTATTCCCATTCATCTCTAAAAACCACCATTTATATATAAAATGGTTTGCACATCTTTTCCTACTACTCCTTTGGTTTGGCTTTGAACTCTGAATCTAAAACAAAATTGTATTAAAATTCAACATATACATAATTTCAAGAGTCAAAAATGAAACATGAATTTGTGGTAGAATGTTTTTGTGGTGAATTTTTAAACCAATACAAGTCTGACCTGTCTTGCTTCACAGAAAGGGGGGAGGGGTGATAGTGACTCAAAATGGGCCTGGGATCTCCCAGCTCTTTTAGTGAGCAGGTGAGGGAAGCTGGGGTGGGGTGGGGGGTGAGGTAGCTGTGGTATATAAGGAACATTTTAACTTGACCATATTACATATTAGGGAACTGAACCACATTTTGTGTGTATACCTTAACCTGAAGGCCAGAGAGAGACTGGGGATTCTTTTAGTGTACCATCATCCCACTGCCTGACAGTTTTCCTGAGCTCACAAAACTGGCCTCAGAATTGGTGTTAGAATCAACCAGACTTCTGCTCTTGAGTGATTTCAACATCCCATTTGAGACCAGTCTGTCAGGTACAGCTGAGTGGTCCATGGCATCCATGATAAACAATGGCCTATTACAACTGGTCTCAGGGCCTGCACATGCAGCAGGTCACACTCTTGATGCTTTTCTCAGCTTGGAGCATACACATCTGTGAGAAGAGGTGATTAACACCTCCATGTTGTCAGAGATAGATCATTTTCTGGTCAGAGTTAGTATCATGACTCTTATCCATCACTGCAGGATTAAGATGGTCTGCCCTCAAAGCTGATGGAGCCTTTAGGATTCCAGAAAGCCTTAGAGGTCCTCATGGCTGGAATCCTTTTGAAGCTGTGGATGATTAGTGGAACTAAGATCTAACCAGTAAAACTTGTCTTATATCTGACAAGACATGCTACAGAGAACATCTTTGTTTCTATGATGTGCAATGCAGGCAGTGAAGAAAGCTTTTTACTCTACACGTACAGTATTGTGTCTGTGAATTTGCATCTAGCCGAACATTCGGGGTGGTGAGAACTTTAACTCAAGCACTCTCTTGTCCCTGAATCCAATACAGTATTTACCTGTGATGATAACTTTACAGATCAAATCTCTCAGATGAGAGCCAATGTAGAACTTATCATTATAGCAGAAGTGGACAATGGGGTGTCCAGCAACTCTGTGAGTTGGTTGGTCGTTATTATTAATGCATCTCTCAGAGAGGGCAGTTTTCCATCCTATTTAAAAGATGTGGTCTAGAAAAGCTCTCCCTGGGGCCCCTGGAGTTCTACAACTACAGATTTTAAATCTCTCTTTTATGGGCAAGATGATCAAGTGGGCAGTTGCCTTCCAACTCCAAGCAGTCTTGGATGATACAAATAATCTAGACCCATTTCAAACTGTCTTCAGAGAAGGATACAGAATAGAGACTGTCATAGTTGACTTAGTGGATGATCTTCACTCAAGCATTGACAGGAGGAATGTGTCCCTGATGGTGCTTTTGGACGTCCCAGTGGCTTTTGAAACCATCAACCATGGTATCCTCCTGTAATGCCTGGGAGATATAGGAACTGCCGGTACTGTGTTTCAGTGATTCTGGTCTTCTCTCTTGGGCAGGTTCCAGATGGTGATGCTTGGGGACAGCTGCTCCTCAAAAAAGGACATGTTCTATGGCATACCACAAAGTGCCATCCTATCCCCAATGTTATTCAACATCTGCATGATACCACTGGGAGAGATCATCCAGAGGAATGGAGTGGGGTCCTATCAATATGTTGATGAAACCCAAAAATATTTCTCCATGCCTTCAAATATAATGTCACCTAAGAATAGCATGTGTCCTCTCAATGAAGGCCTGGAGAAGGTAATGGGTTGGATGACGAAAAACAAACTGAAGCTGAATTTAGACAAGAGAGAGGTGTTTACTGTCAAAAGTCCTAACTTGGGTTTGGAGGTGTGTCAATGAGTTCTTGATGGGGTTACACTCCTGAAAGACTGTGTTCTCAGCTTGGAGGTGTTCTGGATCCATTGCTCCAAATGACAATTCAGATGGATGCGACAACCAGGAATGCTTGCTATCAGCTTTGGCTGTTATGCAAGCTATGCCTCTTCCTAGAGCTAGAGGACCTAAAGATGGTAGTGCAAGTGCTAGTATCCTCCAGGCTGAACTTTTTCAATGTGCTGTATACTGGTCTACCTCTTTACCAAGTTTGGAAACTTCAATTAGTTCAGAATATGGCAGCCAGATTGGTTACTGGGACATCCAGGAATGATCATATCACACTAATATTAAAATCACTCCACTGGCTGCCAATTCATTTCTGGGCAAAGTACAAAGTGTTGGTTAATACCTTTGAAACCCTCAATAGTTTGGGTCCAGGTTACCTTAAGGATCACTTCCTCCCACATAATCCACCTTGCACACTCAAGTCACCTGCTGGACATTGACTGTAGTCACCTAGGACTAGGTTAGTGACTGTCAGCCAGAGGACTTTTTCTTCAGCTGCTCCTAGACTATGGGGCTTTCCAGACCGCCCAAAAGGGGTGGTCTGTACTTGCCCCAAGAAGCAGCGAGATGGGACCAAGGCTGCCGCACCGGCAGCCTCCGAGGCCCCACCTCACAGCTTCTTGAGGCCGCAGGGAAGCAGAAAACTACCGTTTCCCCGCGGCCTCAAAGTGGGGTGCAGCAGGTGTCCTGGGTGCCCGCTGCACCCCACTTACCTCGGCGGGGCTGAGGGGAGAAAGGGGCCGCTACTGCAGCCCCTTTCTCCCCAGGTCTTTACCGCAGCTGTTTAAAGGCCGCAGCAAAGACCTGGAAGCAAAAAGGAGCTCTGTTTTGGAGCTCCTTTTTGCGCCGCGGAAAGGGCGTGCTTGGCACCCTCCCGCGGCGCAATGGTGTCATGCTTCTAAATGCGGCACACGTCATGATGTGGCACACGTCATGGTGCATCCATACATGCTAGGGTTCAGGAGGGACTAAATGCTGCACCCTCTCAAACCCTATTCATGCCGCCCAGGTGCCGCATAGTGCCCATCTAGATCGGGCCTATGAAACCTGCTCGAATGTAGATTGTTTTAATATGTATGTGTCTTGATTGTTGTTTTAAATGATGTATGTATTAACGGATATTGAGTTCTTAACTGATGCATATTTGTTGGTCTGTTGTTGTTCCACACCTTGTTCCATGGGGAAAGGGGGTTAAGAAATAATAACAATACTTGTTGTTGTTTGCTTTGATTGTAGCAGGTTTTGGTTGGGAGATCTCATTGTCAAATGCTTCCACACAACAAATACAGACTGGAATCCCACTGATGTTTTATGCACATGTAATTTCCACAATGGAAGTGGATGAATATTTTTCTTTTCTGATGTGCAATGTTCTCATTCAGTTTAGATGGAAAAAGAATTGCACTTACAGTGAAACTGTACATGTGGTTGCACGTTCTCAGCTGATGTGTGTCCATCTTCTGCTGAAATAGATGGTGGTATCCTTAAGTTATGCAATTCATTGGCACATCTTTTTGGACATTGTTTCTACACTTGTTTGCAGCTTTGGTTATTCAGTGTTGTTCAACACATGATTCATGTAGTATAGTCAATGTGTAACTCATGTGAGATTTGCAATATGAATTCCAAACACAGGATCATGACCAATATTTCCTTTTGTCTATGATTTGCTTTCAAATCCCTAACTCCATGTCAACTTTCTATTGCTGTCAGACACTAAGGCACAATACGGATGGCCCAAAAGGGCTATCCCTGCGCCGTGATTAGGGTTGGGGAGCATGCAGCGACTGCACGCTCCCCAACCCTAGCACATATGGACGGTGTCATGTTTACAGTGTGCTGTCCATAAGAGTGTGCTGCCATGATGTCATGGTATGTGCCGCGTTTAGATGGCACAGCATGTGCCTGATGTCATGGCACTGCAGGAGGGCACCCTAGGGCGCACTTTCTGCAGCGCAGAAAGGAGCTCCAAAACACAGCTCCTTTCCCTCTGGCGCATCGTTCCCGTGGCAACCAGATTGCCATGGGAACAAAGGCAGGGAGAAAGGGGCCAGGCAGCCCCTTTCTCCCTTTCTTCCGACGGTCAGGCTGTCCTTGGGGAATGAAGCCCGAAGGACAGCCCTTTCCAGGCCGCGGGGAAGGAGCATTTTGCCCCTTTTCCACGGCCTGGATAAAAGGTGGATTGGGGCCTCTAGGGCAGCCGGTGAGGCTGCCCTGACTCCAATCCGCCACTCAAAGGGGCGCCCTTTGTAAAGCCCCTAAGTATTATTGCTTTAGCGTCTACTGTGAGACCCTACATATTATCGCTATCAAATCCACATCCATGTCCATCAAAATGCCTACAGCAAACAACAAAGTCCAGAGTCAAATTCCTACATGCCAAATATGTTGTGAAAAGTTTGGTGAACTCATAGAGGGAAATAATGAAGACAAATTGGTTTAATAGAAAATCATATTTAAGAGAAAAATGTAAATAATCACAAGAATTATATTACTGAAGAAATAGGTTTACAGTAATTTACGTATCTTGTAAAGTAAAAAAAGAAGTTGTGACAAGATTCTATATAGCTATTTCTTCTACCATTTTGTATCATCTCTTGTCATAGTTTGCTGATCCCATGAGACTTTCATCTTTGATACAGCACTTGCTTTTAACTTGGCAAACACTTGATCGTTTTATATCTAACAACATGACACACATCTGAAAAGCTTTAGACTTTTGAAGTCCAAGGTCATGGAATGATATTCTTATAATGGAACAGTAAATGGGAACAGTATTAAAGGATAGAAAAATAATAGAAGAGCACATTGCGCCTTATTTACTATTGACATGTTCACTGAGGTCATCTCAACTGCTGTGTTCATTCTTGCTTGTGTATTTAGGTCCAGTGATTATTATGAGATGTGTGCTGGCTGCTGCCGTGTAAGTATTATCTGATGGATTCAAAGGATATGAAATGCTTTAAAAGTAGAGATAAGAAAGTTGATAAAAATTAATGGTGAATGGCTAAGTTAATAATTTATTAGATTTAAAAAAGTCTAATTCAATTGCATTTAAGTTGGAAGGAGAAAAATAAATGTACATGTTATTTTGTCATTTATATTTCAGTTAAATGCCTGCATTAAAAGCCAACCGGATTGAAGCTGAAAATGCCATTCACAAATTTATGTCTGTTTTGTGTCCCTATTTTGAGCTTGGGATAGAAGGAAACTTTTCATTGAATTTTTGAAAAATACTATTTCTCACTTATTCCACCTACAAACACTTTCCTTTTTTGTCATTTTCCTTCCTTTATAATTTCATGTATAACAAAACAAAACAAAACAAAAAATCACCCCCATTGTTTTTATGCAATATACACTGGTTTTGAAATAAAAAGGTTTCATGCAAATGAATTTCTTGACAAAAGGTCAAATAATTGAAAATCTCACCCAAAGTAGAGAAAACTTTTGAAATTATTTCTTCCTGCTTACAAAAACAAAATAAATGAAGATCTATTTCTCTGTTCTATATTATCTAATAGGTTCAGTGTTGTATGTGTGTGTACATTCATGCATATTCTTTTCTCTGAATGTTCCAGCATAGTTTTACATCTAATAGGAAGCACATCCATTGAGGTCAAAAGAGGTTTGCTTCCTCTTGAATGAATATAGGAATGTATCCTAAAAAGAGTCACCTTAACTCCACTAACAATATTCTGACCTGTCTCAACTTAGGGTAATATATATATATATATATATATATAAAATGAATTTTATTTCATTCAACATCTTTCTTTATTTACTAAAATTTTAAAAGTGTTATACTCTGCTATATTTAGTCTTTTTTCTTAAAAATTAAACTAAACAGTTTTACACGGAGAAAGAGAGAGGCACACACACACATATTCAAACAGCACCCATATAACTAGTTAGTAACTGTTCATAGGACAAGAAAATGATTTTTCTCATTTGTGTCATATTATCGGCACCAACCATATGCCTTTCTTAATTAGTATATGTGGCTGAATTACACATTTTGCTGCCAGTATCAAATGTCATATTTTAATATTCAAAAGTAGGCTGTATAATTATTTTAAAGCAATAACTTTTATAGTCACTATTTGTGATAAATAGGCATGGCTATTGGATTTAAATTCTGAAAGATTATTTTTATTATAAAGTTTGCAAATAAAATATCTAAATTAAAATGATAAAGAAGAAAATGCAGTGCCTTACTGCATCATGTTATGACCATTTTTAATGTTTTTATAGTTGGCAATTAATTCCTTTAATTATTTTTTAACTTTTGAAATATAAACCTAGAGTTTATATTAATAGTAAGCCACAAAATGTTTTAAAGACATAAAATTAAATAAAGCCCAATACATATTATATATATATATATATAACTCTCTATTCCAGTAGTGAGAAACTGTTGCCTTTCCGAGGTTTATCAGCCCAGATATCATGGGTACTTGTCAGGTATAAGGACAGTTCTAATCATCAATATGTGGAGTAGCACAGATTCCCCCATACCTGTCCTATTCCCCAAAAATAAGACATCCCCTGAAAACAAGACCAAGTAGAAGTTTATTACTGAATTGCTAAATATAAGGCCTCCCCCGAAAGTAAGACCTAGCAAAGTTTTGTATATAAAAATATGTACAGTATATAATAAATGTTCATATAATTATTTATTTATTGTTCAACAATAAATTTGAATTTTTCTTCATGGCAAAATAAGACATCCCTGAAAATAAGATCTAGCACATCTTTGGGAGCAAAAATTAATATAAGAACACTGTCTTATTTTCGGGGAAGCACATTATAAATTCTTACCTAAGTTAAAATTCATTTATACCTACAATAAACCCACTAAAATTCGTGATACTTATTAGTCATGACTAACTCTAATCCTACTCATGTTAAAGTGTCTACTCTACATGATTATGTGCCAAAAGAGAGTTAGCCTCAGATGTGAGGGTGATCTGGCTGCATAGCCAACAAAGAATAGTCCAGTGTTATCAAGCAGGAGTCTTAGCTGGATATTTATCTTAAAACATGGCTAATTTCTACAGTGAGGTGAAAATGAAGATAAAAGCCCAATGTACTGGCTTAGCAAACAAAAGAAGGGAAAAAAGGACTCAACTGGGGACTACAGGAGTCTTCAAGAGTTCTTCATAGTTCTAGCAGCAATCTTATTTTTCTAGAGGATTTGCTACAAGTTGAAAAATAGATATGAAGTGTACACTAATTTGTTGCTAGCTTCCACTTCAACACATTTCACAGGTTTGCATGATATGATTTTAACAGCTTGTTTGGTTGTTGCTGAAGAAAACAAGTGAATCTGACTTGTTAATGTGAGAAGAATTTACAGGAAACCTTCAACAAAGTTCAGTCATCTGAAATTTTCACTTTGGGAAAACAGTCCTCCTTTTGGAAGAATTTTAGGAAATGAATTTCAAAAAGGCTGAAAAAGTTTCTCTGAAAGAGTGAGACATATTGCTAGCATGAGGCATATGGTGAAAGTGAACCTGTTACCTGTGTAGTTGATACTTAGAGATTACATATTAAGATTCTATATCAAGGTTAGGCAACTACCATTAACCCTAGTCAACATGATCAATGATGAGGAATGCTGGATGTTGCACTCCAAAAACAATGGAGTGTTATACAGTCATATGCCAGGTGTACAATCATGTCATACCAACAATTACTAGTCCTGGATAACTTTGTATGACATTATTTCAGTGTATTATGCTAACTCTCATTTGACTGGGAAGTGATCAAGTTTTAGTTGTGTCTTTTTTAATATTTATAATTGGCTTTGCATCCCACATTGGCAAAAAAGGTAGGATAAGATTTATAAACAGAGAAGGGGGGGGGGGGAAGAAAAACAACAACTGGTAGTTAAAACAGGATTAAGAATGGGAATGGAATGGAATAAGTGAAGATTTGTCTCCCTAGTCACAGTATCAACCCTAGTCTAGTTTTCGCATATGGGATTATCTGGAATCGAGGAGAATAATGGGGGATGTTGACTGGAGCAGGATTGGCAAGCAAATTCTTTCTGTTCTATCAAAAGTATACAATGTATTTCCAAAATACTGCATGATTTCAAATATTTTTTTTAAAAAAAATAATTTACCAAAATAGGAGAAAGTGCAACTGACAGCTTTGCTCATTTTAGCACTTTTATATACAGCCAATACAATATTGGACTTTTTTATTTTTGACTATTTTTCTATTAACCCCTAGACTTGTAATTTGCCTTTTTCACTGTTGATGCACAAGAGGTTGACATTTTAATTTCTCACAGTGATTTAATTTCACCACCATCTCAAATCCCATTTGTTTGCACAATGATGTCTGGATTGTGCCAGTGTACACTCCTTTACTCTCAATAACCTATGTTTGCTTCAACACAACCTAAATCTACAAGATGGAGAGATTAACGTCAGTCTGCATGGTAAGGTCAAAGCAAAGCCATGTCAGCCTCAGCACAGGGATACTGCCTTTCTCCCACCATCTGCAGATTAAGCAAGCGATCTTTAAAGGGCACAGTTCTGACATTTTAGCTGACTTTCAAGCTGTCAGAACTACAATTACTGTATTAAGATTGTAATTAATTAGAAAAAAATCATGCAACTTTGACACAGATTGAGAATGTTTCTGCATGGGTGTTATGCGTGTAGTTAAACAAATCACAATCTTCATCTGGGTAGTCTAGCATATGTCAGAAGAAGAAACATATAATTGAGGGCATATAGCTTGATCTTACACATAATAAACTGAAGGAAAACCCTGTCCATTTGTGTGTGGGAGGGGTGCATATTTGTATAAACAAAAATTGTAATTCCTCATTATGCTGGGTTCCCTTGTCTTCATCTCAGCCAATTGTTCACTTTGTTTAGTTCTACAGCAAACTCTATAAAATGTGCATTTAGTAAATAGCTGCCTTGTCTGATCAAACCCATTTCAGGTTAATCCATTATAGCAAACTTCACAGACAATTTAAAATGTATCAGTTTCCAAATGATTCAGTCTATGGACTCTTTCAGACGTCGGAAATTGGAAGTATAATTTAATGTCAATTCGAATGCAATCATGGGTTTTACGTTATTGCAAAGTAAATCTTCGCATGCAATTTCGGGCAAGAAGGAAGCCACTCCGAATGCAATCATGGGTTTTTCGTTATTGCGAATTAAAGCTTTGCACGCAATTTCAGGCAGGAGGGGGTTATTTTCAGGTAATGGGAAGTAATTCCGAATGCCTTCCGAACAGAACAGGGGTTCATGTAAATTCGCTAATTTAGCGAATTTATGTGAATCTGCATTGGCTCCATTCGAAGTTGGGAGAAATTCCTCCCGTGTGAAAGAGTCCTATGTTAGTCTAATGCAGCAAAAGGAAAAGAGTCCCATGGCAGCTTCAGCACCATGTTAGTCTTGAAGGTCCCATGGGACTCTGTTGTTTTTCAAACACAGTTTACTTGGAGTAATCACTATTCACATTTCAATAAATCAGAGTTTGCATTATGCTGAATGCTAATTCAGTTTTAGGAACGGAACCTTGCAGTTGGTGTTAGCTCTAATTCTGCACCAGGCAAAAAGACATATAGAAAATTAGTTGTCATGTGGACAAGTGATGAGGAAATCTATTACATTTCTGTGTTTCAGGGTCAATTGAAAAAGCTGGTAAACAGACTTGGACTCAGTATTAAAATTCTGGTGCAGAATATGGGATAGACATGGGTAAATATTTAACATACTGGAAGCAAAGAGGAAATATATGGCTTTGTGTTTGATTTGCTGGTTTTAAAAATTACTGTATGTTCTGCTTCTTTAAAATATAAAGGTGCTTTTTGTGGCTCAGCATGAAATAAGTATCCGGACAGTGATTCATTCATTTATTTATTGGCAACACTTAGGAATTGTTCTGGTTCACAAATTATAAGGTAGAACTAAGGCAGCTCCTCCATGAATGAAAAGTTTTATTCTATTAGTCAAGGTAAGTGGTGAATAGTCTGCACTGGAGGAAAATGATGGGTGGCTAATCCTGCCAGTCCCCACTTTTCCACAAAGAACTTTGGACATGTGGATCAAAGTTGAGGCTTGGAAAGGGAAGCTGTTTTTAGCTTTCCAAAATTGACTGCGGGAAGTGTAGGTGGATGCATTGGGCAATATATCCCATCCTTTTGACTGCAAAATCATCGAGTGTACAGAATTCTACTCAGCACAACTGATTTCAACTTAAGTTATTTTTATTTTATTCACCTTGTCGCTGTCCTGAACTATCTCAAGCTTACTGCTTATGGGCTGAAAGTTGACTAATATAACTGCAGTTTCCAAATATCTAGAGCAGTTTTTGTTGAGAGTTGTTGAGACTGGACCTGCTCCATTTTCACCTCCCAGAGGTTAATGAGCCAAATGTATCCTTTTCTCAAAAGTGGAAATTACTTGAAATAACCTCTACAGTTAATGTGTGGCACAGGTAATTTAATTCTTCAATAGACTCTCGTTCAGGCCTATGTGGTTCTGAATAAGAAATAGAAATAAATAAAAAGCTCCTCCTTCTTATTTGCTTATAGGGATGCAGTTGATCATCATTAGGCTATATTTTGTGGTTATGTGAGAGCGATATGTACAGGCATTCTGAGAGCTGCACTGTGGAATTTTGCAATCTGTATACAACCTGTGGCTGTACAGTCTTACATCTATTAAAGAGGTCTAGGACATCAACACATCCTGTTTAAAAAAAAAAAAGAACATCCACACAGATAGATTTGTACAAGGTTTTGAACTTTGTCTCTTGAGACCTGACTTGTGAAAGTTTGGAGCTTTTAAATTTAATTATAAATACAACAGAATTTTTGAATTATATTTTCAATTTGGTTAGTCATAGCAGGTGGCCTTGAATAATGATAAGATGAAATTGTCCTTTAACTTACAACGATGATTGGAATTGCAGTGGTAGCCCGATTATTGTACAATACCACTGAGAAATAACTCATAGTATTCTTTAAAAGAATAATGTTGGAGCTGAAAGTTAATTATCAAAATTTTATAGAAAACATGACTTTCATTGAATCCATTACTACTTTAAATTAGTCTGAGATGAAGCAATATATCAGGAACTTGTTCCCATCCCCTTTGTTTTTAAATAATAAATTTAAAAAGATGATTGCCTGTACTTAAAATATGGCTTGGTTCATACCCTGGGAATGCCAAACACTAATAAAATGCAAACTAATATAGGCAAAAAGTTAAACACTTTAAAGGCCTATACTATTTGATAGGAAAGTTAATCAAAAGCTCCCCATGTTTAGTTATTCATGCATAGAGGCAAAACTGTACATAATACAAGACTTGGCGCACATTCAGAAACATGGAGAAGCATTAGTGTTCGTGAACTCTATTGTTTTCCCTGTCACTGGCTGAACAGATAAGTCAGGGAAATGAACAGCGATATTAGTGTTTGTGCTACTGGATGTAAAGATGGCTGTGGGTACTAATCATTCACCCTCCAATGAAAAGCAAGACCTGATGCACAACAGTGGATGAGTTCAGGAAGTATGTGGGATGGGTAATGTTTCCACTAAAATATACTGTCACCAATTTACATTCATGTAGGTAGACCACATCAGAATAGAGATGGAAAGAATATGGAAAGGACTGATGAAGTGTTTTAAACTGTGTGTTTTAATCTTGCTGTACCCCACTCCGATTGTGCTTCACAGAGAAGCGGGCTAGAAATAAAGTATTATTATTATTATTATTATTAAATAAATAAATAAATAAATAATTTATTTATACCCCACCCTTCAGCCCTAAAGGCTATCAGAGAGGCTTACAATTATTATTTTAATTAGACGGTTCCCTGCCCTCAGGCTTACAATCTAAGTGGTGGGGAAGGGCATCAGATCCAGCAGTTCTTCTCTCCCTCTGAGGCCTGGACCAAGGCAAATGGACTGGAAGGAGGGCTCTGCTTCTTAATCTAGGACAGGCCCAATGGAGTTTGGCCTCTCCTTTCACTCCCTCCTAGGTAACTATATGGTGTTATGAAGGGAGGGCTCTTCTACTTGCTAGGCCTCTCCTTTCACTCCCTCCTATTATTAAAATGTTTGAATAAAGTTTTTTTTCCAAAAGTTTCTCAAGTGTCAAGAAACCCAGAGGAGGAGAATTCTAGACTGATGGAAATCTGCAGTTCTCCAAAGTCTGCACCTGACAGTGGCTGTCCTCCAGAGTTTTTCTTTACTTTTATAGGGCTCTTCATTTTCCTTAGCAGTTTCTTCCTGATGGTTCTGTAGGATGAATTCTCCCCATTCTCTATCCAGAAAGTCCTCATGTTCTCTGAGGCACTGAAGAGACTCAGCATGTAGCTGTGGGGCACTGAACTTCTTTCCCAAGACAGCTGCCAATTTGCACTTTCTGTAGGTGCAGTTAGTGATATTTTCTGACACAAACACAAATATCCAGATACATTGTAGCACACAACTGTGGAACTTCTGACTCCATCTCTGCAGTTATTTCTCCGCCCTTTCTTCTGACTCTACAGAGTCACATTACTTCTCAGTTTTTTTCCTTGAAACTTTCTTCCAACACAGCTTTGTTGTTTCCATGAAGTTTACTCCAGGGCTGCCCTAGCATTGCCTCCAGACTGGGCATGGACCTGTGGGTTGCATAGTCATGCATGTGATAAGGATCATACTGGCACAGGTTGTCAATATCAAGGTTGTTCTTGCAGATGCTGTCACTTCCTCTTTCTCCTTCTCTGCCAACACTGTTTTGTGTGCTACTGCAGCCACTTTGCTGTTGCTGTTTCTTCTGCCTGCTGGCTGCTACTGCCACTCTACATTGTTCCCCAGTTGTCAGTTAGCCAACACTGACAATACTTTTTTTTCAATATTTTCAGATTAGGTGTGTCTTTGTGGCACACCTCCTTTTTGTGTGTGGGACACTCTTTGTCCTTCACTATGGATAATTTTGCCTCCAGTTCTTTGGTTATTTCTGCTTCTTATTTGTGTGGGGGGCATTCTTTGTCCTTCGCTATGGATAATTTTGCTTCCAGTTCTTTGGATATTTCTGCTTCTCATTTGTTCCCATATTCCCTTTAACTTTCTTCCTGGCAGCTCTTTCATCTCCATGAAGTTTAACAGCATTGACCCAATTGCTCCAGAGCAGCCAGAGCACCTGCTTGGGCTAGGCACAGATCTGTCTTCTCTGAAAGCCACCATTGCTGCACTGAATTTATATATAATTTGGGGGGGGGGGGAGAGAGAGAATCTGTTGTGGGTTTGTCTTGATGATGGAAGGCCAAACAATATGTGCACACTTTTGTTCCTAGTCTTGCATGTCACACATTGGATACATTCATAAAACAATTCAGTAATAGATTTTTTTTTTTGCCATCACCACTGGAATGTGAAAGGACATTAAAGTTATAGCAAGCTGCTTGACATAGATTCAAATCCTAAGTGGCTTTTCAAAGACTCTCTTGGACTGGCTCATGAACTCCCTTGCCAGTTCCCTGTTGGGCTCAGCATGGACTACAACACTGAAAGCTGCCAACTCTTTCTGTTTACATTTCAGAACTGAAAGAACAACTGTGAAAAACAAATATAATTATAGAAAAAAAAACAAGATGTACTGGAGCTCATCAAGGTATTTTGTACTTAATTTTTAAATGCAGGAATCTACAGACCATCTTAATGAGGGAGAATATCACTCACCTTCAATATACAATTTATTAACAGTTACCAGAAAGCAGATGCACATGGCCTTCTGACATCTGATGCAATTCACTCTAGCATCATGCAGTTTACTGAAAGAAAGGTGGAGCAGCAGTGTAGAAGTAAAGAAATAAATACAATAAATTAATAGTTTTGTGTGGAGCTTTTGGGCTTATGTGGTCATGTTCTAGAAGAGTTCCTTTTTGACGTTTCGCCAGCATCTGTGGCTGGCATCTTCAGCGAATGATAGCCTGGAAAAGAATTGGCACTGGGACAAAACTGGGACAAAATTGACAACCTCATCTACAGGAAAATGGAAAAAGAAAAAGATATGGCAGACCACACAGAAAGACAAAAAAAAAATCAACAAATGCCATAAGAACCAGCCAAAACCCACACTGGATACATCACAGATGATCATCAACCTCACACAGCAACAACTTTCAAAAGAGGTGACATCCATCCTGGCCAAAGGAGGCAACTTTGCAGTAACCACCACCAGAATCCCAGTTGAAGACCATCATTGCCTAGGTTGAATCTGCCCTCCACCATCTCCTAGAGGAGGAAGCAGAAGAGATATGATGGGAAACAGCAAGGATTCTGCACAAGGCAAAACCACTCCCCAACAACATAACCAAAAAAGAAAGAAAAGTCATCAAGGACCTCAATTTGGACCCAGAAATCATCATTCTCCCAGCAGACAAAGGTAGTGCCACAGTAATCATGGAAACGGAACAGTACAAACAAAAAAACAAGGAACTCCTAGATCCTGCAATATAGAAAAAACTGAAACAAGACCCAACCAACAAAATCACCAGGAAAACAAACACCCTGATCAAAAACTCCTCAATTCAGCCATCCACAAAACAAAGTTTGTGCAAATCTGAGGCTCTTCCACCAAGACTGTATGGACTTCCCAAGATCCACAAGGAGTCCATTCCACTCTGACCCATAGTAAGTGCTATTGGATCCCCCACATACAACTTGGCCAAGTTTCTGGCCATGCAACTTCAACCCTATATAGGGCAAACCCTCCACTACATCAAGGACTCAGCTCACTTCATAGTAAAAAATCAACAATCTTGAACTAAAACCTGGAGACATACTAATCAGCTTCAATGTGGTCTCCTTGTTCACCAAAGTCCCCATAACGGACACCATGACACTCATCCAAAAATTTTTCCAGAAGACATCACAGCCCTGTTCAAACATTGCCTCACCACAAGCTATTTCCAGTGAGACAATGGATTCTATGAGCAGAGAGATGGGGTGGTAATGGGGAGCCCTCTGAACCCTGTGATAGCAAACTTTTACATGGAGCACTTTCAAAAACAAGCCCTGGAAACAGCACCGAAAAAGCCCACAACATGGTTCCGATATGTGGATGACACTTCATCATTTGTAGCCATGGAGAAGAAGATCTGGCTGTATTTCTGAACCATTTGAACAACATCCACCCTAACATTCAATTCACAATGGGAAATGTCCTAGTCATTTGCAAACCAAACCAACGTTTGGGCCACACAGTATACAGAAAACCTACACATATGGACAGATACTTGCACAAGAACTCCAACCATCATCCAGTACAAAAAAGAAGCACAATAAAAACACTGGTAGACCAGGCAAAATGTATCTGTGAACCCCACTTCTTGGAAGATGAACTGAAACACCTGGATCGGGGTCTACAGGCCAATGGTTACTCCAGCGCAGACATCAGAAGGGCTGCCAGGCCTAGAAAAAAAACAAAAACAAACAAACAAACAAAACAAAACAGCTTCATTTATATACCGCCTCATACCACCTAAGGAGTGTCTAAGCGGTTTACAATTGTAAGCTACTTGCTCCCAAAAATCTGGGTACTCATTTTAGCAACCTCGGAAGGATGCAAGCCTGAGTCAAGCTTGAGCCCTTTTGCTGGTCTTGAACCTGCAACCTTATGGTTTTGAGTGAGTGGCTGCAGTCCAGGCATCTAACCACTGCGCCACCAGGGCGCAGTGGTTAAATGTTCAGTAGAAAAACCCAGAAGACTCAAGACAAGCAACCACCCAAAGGGAAGATATTTTTACCATACATTAAAGGAGTCACAGACAGAATAGGGAAAGTGGTGAAGAAACACAACCTTCAAATGGTTTACAAACCGACAAAGAAAATCCAGCAAATGCTTCACTCAAACAAGGACAAGAGAGACCCTCTCACAGCCGCAGGAGTCTACCGCATTCCATGCAGCTGGGGACAGGTCTACATAGGGACCACCAAACACAGTGTGAAGACAAGAATCAAGGAACATGAGAGACACTGCAGACTGGGTCAATCAGAAAAATCAGCAGTAGCAGAATATGCTATAAACCATCCTGGGCATAAAATGCTGTTTGAAAGCACTGAAATTCTGGACCATGCCAACAACTACCATGTCAGAATGCACAGGGAAGCCATTGAAATCCATAAACAATTTCAACAGGAAAGAGGAAACCCTGAAGGTAAACAAGGCTTGGCTACCAGTCCTGAAGGACAGCAAGGTCAAGACTCAACCTATGCAAATGGGAAACAGCCTAAGGCCAGGGGATTCCCAATAGACAATGAGCAGCAGTTAGAAGACATTAATCCTTGTTTGCATATCCTCCCAACCTGACGTCTGCCATTAGCAACAGAACAATACATTTGCAAATTACTCCTTCCTTCCCAGGGTCACACAGGATATATATATATCCAATCCTTTTCCAGGCTATCATTCTCTGAAGATGCCAGCCACAGATGCTGGTGAAATGTGAGAAAGGAATTCTTCTAGAACATGGCCACATAGCCCGAAAGCTCCACAAAAAACTATGGATGCCAGCCATGAAAGCCTTCGACTCCACAATAAATGAAGCTTGCATATTAACTGATAGCTTTATATTTCTTTTTTTAAATTTTAACTGAAGAATCTGCAATATTAACCAGTGAAAAAAGATTAGTTGGAGTTAAAAGCTTTTACTCCTCATTCTAGTGCACAATCATCTTCTTCTCCCTCATCCCAAGCTATTTCCCTTTATCTCCAATGTGGAACTGGTTTCTGTTTCCAGAAACAAACCTGAGGATATGTGCAGAAGGCTTCCACCCATGACACATTTTTTTTTAAATCAGTTAACAATACTATCCTAGACACATCTACATGGAAGTATTGTTGGGTTCAATGGTACTTACTTCTCAGGAAGTAGAATTTCTGCCTCTTCTCCCTTCCTCTCATAGACATTCTCCTCCAATGCAGGCAAAACAAAGTTATAAAATACAAGGTATTCAAACTGGTCTGTCATTGTTCTGGTGCCTCACCAAAGTAGAACTTTTAGGATACTGTAGGGTAGAGCCATGGTAGTTAAACTGCTGTTAAACTGCTTTAATTCTGCAGTTTGGATACATCCTCATTGTCAGCTAGTGAATCAATGTGGTATTGCAGAATATATGTAAGTAAAATTAAGCCATTCATTTTTAAAAGAAAATAACTCTAAGGTGCATCTTAGAATCCCTCTTAGTATGTACACCAGCTATCTTATTTTGCAGCCAATCAGACACAGAGAGAGACTTTCTTTTATCATTATAGAAGGGCATTTCATTGTAAATGCTTGATAACTTTGTTCTTCCACATAGGAGAAAATATCTGAAAAGGATTATCATCACTGGGTGACATTCAGAAAGTTTGAACTACTTTTGGATATTGTTGGTTTTTGTTTTTGTTTTTTGCATTTTGGGAACTTCTTGTTCAAAATGCAATGTTTTATGCAAAAACATTGTACTTGTGGAAATACAAAAGCCTAAATCTTGCTGTTTATTTCAACTAGATTACAGCCATTGAATCAATTTCAATTTATGGATATACAGATTTGCCATTCAGCTACTTAATGAATGAGTTTTAATAGTTTAGATTAACCAACAAGATTCCATGAAACACATTTCTGCACATTGTATTTCTTGCATACATTTTTTTGTGAAAATTTTCACAAAATGTTTACCGATATGAAAAATTCTCTAAAAGGTGGGGGGGTGGCACTCACAATATGTTGAGGACAAGAGCTTTTTGACTATTCCATACATCTCTAGGAAGCAAATATAATTACACTAGCACACAAAATTAGTTATATCCAAAGAGTACCATAATGATGCACAATTGTACCTAACAATTTTACAGGCTCAATGTGGTACTTTTTCCTGCAGACACGTCTGACTCTCCCCCCCCCCCATCGCCAATAATGGAGAGTTAATTGGATTGCACTATATGCATCTCATCAGATGACCGCAACATGACAGAAAAGGAAATAGAGATGGGAAAGTTCATTTTCAGTCCCTTCAACAAGCAATCTACATAGAAGATAAAAATGATTATAAATGGACTTTTCTTCAGAGGCAAGTTTGCAATTCTTCTTGTAATAAGAGACTGGAAAAGTAGCAGATCAGCCTTAATTTACACACACAAAGAGAGAGAGAATGCAATTTGATTTGGAGTATACACACACTACACATTTATGTTGGTTTGATGCCACTTTAAATGCTCTGCTTCATGCTATGTAATCCAGACATTTAGATTTCTTTAATGCTACAGTTCAATGGAGTGCACTACAGAATTCTGTCCCTCACCAGACAAACCCTAGGATCCCATAAGTTGGAGCTATGATAGTTAAAGTGAAATCAGATTGCTATAATTATCCTATGTGGATGCACCTTTGGCTGGATGGGGAGCACTCTTTGCTGCTTCACCCCAGACAGTAAGATTTTGGGCCTGTACTGCATTGACCTACATGACTTAAAGGTTTAGTTACAACAATATGTCTCCTGCAGCCCAGAAGAAAAAGAATCACATTGGTCAAAATGCCTTGTGCAAAGGACATAATTGCATGCAACTAAAGAAGCAGCTTCTTTTTCTTCCATTGAACTCTGTTCTGGAGATTTATTGGTGGTTTGTATTCAACTGGACTATGAGAAATAGGTTTCTCTTGCTGACTTCTCTCAGCACATTAGTCTTCTGTGATAGAAGAAACCATAATTTCCACAATCAAGAACTCTATTAAATGCAGTACCTTAGTTGTCAAATAGCTAGCTATATGAAGGGAGATAATAATAGAAAATTTAGTAGCAGGAGTTAAGGCCCAGAAATGCTATTTTTTGGATTGCAACTCTTAGAATTCCACAGCCAGCATGACCATAGCCCCAAAACATTAAATTTCCAATAGTGAAGGTGGTAGCAGTACTGAACTACTGAATTTAGTATTCTAAAATTTTGCCCTGAGATTCTCCAAGGAAACTTAGAATGAACAAATATTAAAACAATAGTCAGCGGGAAAGAATAACACAAATTTTTAAAAAATCAGCTATTTACATCCAATATGTTATTGTTTCTACTAAACAAAGGGATCTGGTAGCACCTTTCAGATTAACTCTGCAAAAGAGGTTGTAGCACAAGTTTTTGTAGACTTGGTCTACATCTTCAGATCTGCTACAAGATCCCTTTTAATACTGACATTCTAGACTAACACAGCTATATCTCTGAATTTTATTTCTGGTAAAGTCATACTTTCTTTAAACAGATTTTTATATTTCCACATCACTCGCAAATCCTTCAAATATCAATAATTTGAGACTCCTGGTCAGTATATTTGTGAGGAAGGGATAATTTCTTGAATCTTAAATCTAAAAATCCTGGGGTCCTTTCACACTACAAAGTTATGGTTCCACTTTATCTGCTATGTCTGCATCCTACGGATTCCACGTTCTGGTAAGGCACAAGAGCTCTCTGGCTGAGAATTCTAAATGCCCAGCACAGAAGCATGAGATGTTGTCATGGCAGTTAAAGTGGAAATTGGAGCTTGGAGATGGGATGGAGACAGGCATTATCGCTCAGTAAATCAGCACCAAACCACTGGCAGCCATGAGCCTGGGTTCCAGCTGCACTCCATCAGCACTTTTTTGAAGTCAGAAAGCTTTCCAGCTCCTAAAAAGTGGTGGCAGAGTGCAGCTGGGACCTGGCTTGGACCTGGGCTGGTGGAGGCCAGCAGTTTGGCAGTGATTTATTGAGTGATAATCCCCACCACCATCCCACCTCCCAGCTGCAGACCAGCAGGCTGGAGCCAGTTTAAAATGCTGAGCGATAAACTCCTTGGAGTGCTGTGATTTAGGCTGCATGTGAACTGCAGAAATAATCCAGTTTGACACTACTTTAACTGCCATGCTCCAGTGCTATGGAATTCTGGGTATTGTTATTTTGTGAGATATAGCCTTCTCTTTCAGAGCGCTCTGGTGCCACAACAAACTACAGTTCCCAGAATTCCATAGCACTGAGCCATGACAGTTAATGTGGTGTCAAACTGGATTATTTCTGCAGTGTAGATGCAGCCTGAGTGTGAAAGAGCACCAATCACAGAATAAATTTTCTACATACATAATGTGGGCTGGGATACTGCATAAGCCCATTCAAAAAATGTTAACTGCATAAAGCAGCTTTTTGGTGGTGAAAAGATAATAGTGGGGCTATAAGCAGCCCACAGCTCTCTCTCTTGAACAGTTGCTCACAGTTACTCACAGTGATTTAATAAGGCTGTTACCACTAAACTGGGTGGTAGAAGCACATACACAACGTACTTACTTGTGTATGTCTATTTGGTCAGTCAGGTCTACTTGGTCAATCAGGGTGATGAAGAAGAAATTCAGTCATTTCCAGTACTGCATCTAGTATTGTGAGGAGTAGTTTTCACTATCTAGCGTAATATCAGGTTTAATATATTCTGAAACCTTTCCATGAGATTCTTCACCATCCTTGATACTTCACAATTAGTTTTGCCACCTCTTAACCTGGCCTATTAGTTCAGTCAGACACACAAATTAGTGGGGCAAAACATGCAATGTTGAGGGTCCTTACTTAGACCACAGAATAATAATGTGGGTATTTAGTCACCTCATTTTAATTATTATATACAAAACTGCAAAACAGGTCATTACTGCTGAATGGTCATCATAACCTCGTGTTAACCTGACCAATAATTTCACTTTTCAGGCTGGTTATGACAAGCAGAAGAACACTCTGCATTATAATTTTACAAAATCTCAGCTCTTACTGTTTCTCAGTTTGAGAATATATTTGTTGTTATTCTTTGTTGTTTCTAGCAGAAGAAATGAAGACATAGCTTTTATTTATTCATTTATAGCAGGTATAATGCTCCTGGACTTAAGGAGGAGAAGTGGCCCTCCTTTCCTCCTCCCCAACATCTGCCAGTGAAGACTCGGCTGAGAGAGTGTTTGCTTGCCCTCCTTCCCACCTGGGCTACACACATACCTTGGCTTCTGGACTTAAGGAGGAGTCTTGTCTCCTCCACTCCCTTTTTTTACTTTTTCTTTTTCTTTTTTTAAGAATGTGTATAGTTCGCATTGTTTTTAGGATTGAGATGGGGGGTTGAGAATGGGGATTATTTTCTTCTTGCTTGTTTTGGTCTGTTGTTATGTATTTTGCTTTGTTAACTTTATTTTTTGTTATAATTACTATATTTTTGTTGTTGTTGCTATAACTGTTATGTATTTTTACTTTGTTAATTGCTATGTATTTTGCTTTGCTAATTTTACTGTTGTTATAATTACTATGTATTTTTGTTGCTATAATTAGTGGTATGATGCTGGAGACCAAGGTTCAAATCCCAGCTTGACCATGGAAATCCATTGACTGGCTTAAGGGAAATCACACACTCTCAGGCTCAGAGGATGGCAATGGCAAACCCCCTCTGAAGAAACTTGCCAAGAAAACCCCATGGTTTTCTTAGGGTTGTCATAAGTTGGAAATAACTTGAAGGCACACAGCAACAACAAATTCCATTCACAGTAAGGATAAAGTTCTTGGTGTGTGAGCAACTCATTCCAATTATGAACAGGCAACAATATTATCATATATACCACAGATACTTTCCCTTTATTTCATCCTTTGTTTCCTGGGCCAGCTCTACCATTAGCTGGAGTAAGGCAGATTTCGATAGCAGGTGCAGTGTGAGAGATCTGTAGCAGCCTCCCAGCTTTTCTTCATGTGCCTTATACAACCACAGTTGTTCTCTGCTGAAGGACAGCAAATAGCATTGCATATACAGTACTGTTCTTCAGTGGGGCATTTCAATGCTCTGCCCCCCCCCCACCTCAGGTGTGGTGGAGGACACTGTCCTATATCCAGTGATGAAGTCCGATTCAACTATCAGCCTAAACAGCTTATCTGTATGGACTAGGAAGAAAACACCATCTTAACTTTGCATCAGGCAGCATAATGTTTTGGGCTGGTTTGTCTATTCCATACATTTTTTGTGCCTAAATGCTTTCTTATATACTCAGAAAACACAAGGCCTATTCAGGCATTACATGCCTGAAGGAGGCTTGGGAATAGAAAAGTGCCACAGGGCATCCCTTTACCTTCTTCTTCATCATCAGCTTTCCAATATGCATAAGCAATACCAACAGAACTGGCCCTTTTCTATTTGTGAAACCCCCCCAGAGTTATTAAAGAACCCAACTTTTCTAAGGTTCATAAATGTGTGGGGTGAAGTCTTTTCATGAAAAAATATTTTTGTTCCATAAGAAGCCGACATGAACTAGGAACTGACTTTGTCAGAATCACTCCAAGGTACTTTGCTGTCTTGAGCAGGAAGTGGCACCCTGTCACACACACATATGTTCCCAGGTTATATTATACACAGTCAGAAAAAGTTATTCTGGCACCTTCCCAAATTCCAGAAGCACCTCCCTAATCTCCAACATTTCACAGATAAAAATTGGGACACACATGAACAAGCAACATCAGAGGAAGAAGACTATTGAAGCTAGATGGGCCTGCAGCAGTTTGCTTTTGCCTGACCGCACCCCCTACTCTCTTTTCTGTCCTGCTGTATTAATCAAATGCAAACAACATGCACACATTGAACTCAGGCTCCCATGGACAAAAGGAAAAAGAGAAGCTAGGACAATTTAAGAGCAGCTGAAAAAGTAGGATTGCATAGGATTAATCAAGACTATCCTTGTCAAATCAGGACAATTTTAGAATATGCATCTTTCCCATCTACTGGAAGTAAAACATATATAAAGAATCAACTAGAGCTAACAATTTTATACCTTTTTATGATACTCAAAATCTGCTGTCTTAGTTGGTTAGCTGAATCTACCTGATCATAGAACTAGCTCCAGGCCTTGCAGCCCTTGTCTACTGAGCATTGTTGTTGTGTGCCTTCAAGTCATTTCTGACTTATGTCAATCCTAAGGTGAACATTAGCGTGGGGTTTTCTTGGAAAGATTTGTTCAGTGGGGGCAGGGGGTAGGTGCTGCCTTCCTATGAGGCTGTGTGTGACTTGCCCAGGGTCACCAAGTGAATTTTCATGGCCAAGCAAGGATTTGACCTCTAGCCTCCCACATCCTTGTCTAGCACTCAAACTACTATACCACACTGACTACATATTACCTCTCCATATTATAGCACCCATATGAAGCAAGTATTTGCCATAAAACTTCAAGAGAGTGACAACATATCTTAACAAAATTTTCTGTTATTTTAGCTCAAAATACATTCCTACCTCTACGCTAATAAAAGGGTTACAGTGAATATAATTGTACCAAAATATGCTTAGCAATTGTGACATGCCTTGTGCCTCTAATATTGTTTGTTTACAGTTAATACAATCTGGAAAAACCTTCCTCCATTAGAGCAAATAAAATGCAGTGTCAGATAATATTGATTTTCATTTGCATGCTCTAGCACACCTTGTTTCTGTATGCTGTATTCTTCCATATTCTCTGTCTACTGACATCCTGATGTTGCCCTTTCTTATGCTGAAGGCAATGTGTGTTCTCTTGTCACTTTGTTCAAATAATCTTTACCATATGCTTCACCCCACTTCAACTATTAGTGATTCCATTAACTTCTCAAGCAATCTAAATTAGCAGTCAGGGAAGGCAACTGAACTGCAAAAAGTTATGCCATAGTTCAGCACTTTAATTAAAACCAGGAAGAAAACAAGCGCCTAGTTTAATTCCAGAGGAGTCCACAGAGAACGCCCCAAAGCTGAAGTAATTTCAGGAGAATGAGAGCTTTATTTACTAGGAAGGCAACAGAGCAGACAGAAAGAGCTCCCAAATGCGACCAGTGAGAAAAGTTAAAACTTTAGATAACAACTGAGTCATCTTACCAAAAGGTCTTGCAGATGTGATCAGTGATTCTATTTTCACCCAAGTGCAAGTGAGAAAGGCAGGTGGGGAAAGTGACCCATTTGCAAAAGTAACAAGAAACAGCATTCCTGCACAATGCCTCATTTATCAAGACACATTTATTGCCTCTGAGTAAATAGGTAGCTGACATAGACCTACTATTTTTATTTTCATTCAAACAGTGTATAAAACGATTCCTTAAAATAGTCCAGTCTTAAGTATAAGAAATATTCTAAACTTTACCACAGTGCAGATTAAACATGCAAATAAACATACCACTAGATAAAATCAGTAACAAATAAATAATCCTCACTATCATACTTCCATCCTATGGAATCCTGCAATTTATAGTTTTCTGTGGCACCAGAACTCAGAGAGGGCTATCTCACAGAACAACAAACCCCAGATTTCCATAGCATTGAGCCACAATAGTTAAAGTGGTGTTAAACTGCACTAATTCTGCAGTATAGATGCAGCCAAAGACAAAATGAAAGACTTTTTTAAAAAAAATCATGCAAAGACATTAAGTGTTAAGTCTTTCCTTTCCATGCTGCTTCTCTCGTGACTCAGTTACCCTAGTATTGAGGGCACTCTGCTCAGGGCTCTAGGAATGTCTCCTAATTCTAGACCTGATATATTGTTCTGCAAATGCAGCAACAAAATAGTATGTTAACAGTCAAAGTTCAGGTACTTGACTGAAGAATGCACATTTGGAAGTAAAACCTGAATGAAATACCGTACTTGAAGTATGCCTTGTTTTGTTCCACTTGCATTGGATTGCCTTCTTGTGTGCAGCAAGATTTACTGTAAGATTTATGTGGCTGTAAGTAGCTGACAGAAATACAGTAAGACATGAGAGAAAAAGAATAGATAAAATAAGCATTATTTTAAAAAGAGTTTTTTTGCATTCAAATGCAATATGTTTTCAGCATGGATTGAAATCAGATTAAAAACCTAGCCTGGAGCCAAAATGGTGATAGAGAGAGTAAGGAGATAAAACTCACTGCCACCAAATTCCTCCAAAGTTCTGCTGCTGATAGACTTAAGAGGAAGAGTTACCACTTGTCTCCAAAACCACTGTAACTGGCACTGTGCTGGTTGGAAGATAGAACTGCCAAGGGATAAAAGTACAACTCTCCCCTCCTTCCCCCAGTGCTGCAGTTTTCCTTGTATGGTGCTGCTGTTGGAGACACACTATGTAGCTTTTTATTTTGGTGCATTTGGAAGTCTAGATTACTGAACTTGTCCAAATCCTTCAGAAAAGACCTATATGATATGGATTTCAATGGGGTTCATATGATAGAATCTCAATCCTCTCTGTATCAGTGTGAATCAATCAATTCCAGTTCAAAATTCAGAATCTGTCTGAAATAGTTGCACAATCTTACTTGAAAGCAATGCACAGCAAGAGGCTGAAGAAGAGTCCAGTTTTTCTCAGCCTTCCCAAAAAGTGAATTTTTCATAGAACTATTACAAGTAAAAAGGTTCAAAATATTCAAGGCATTTCAAGAGGAAAATAACACTTAAACTCTCCACCATTCAAAGCTGGACACATTTTCTTCCTAGTTTGTGCTGGGAAACTATTAATGTTACGTAAGCTCTGCTGATATTTTTATTTCTTCTCCATTGGAATGCAGTGGCACAGTTTTCCCAGTTGCAGCCAATTTAGTTAATTACATTTTCTTTGATAAGACTTATTGCTGATAAGCTATACTAATTGTTTCATTATGGCACAGAAATGCTACTAGATAGGTCAGGCTAAGAATTGAAAATGTTAAGATAATGACATACCAAAGACATTAGAGATGGCAGAGCTGACATGGGGTCTGAAAACCCAAGTCCAAGACCAATATGCATTCAAATAGTGCCCAAAAACTGCTTCAGTTGTTCTGGTGCAGAAAACCCTGTCCCTTTTCCTCTCATGCAAAAAAAAATTTAAAAAATTGGCCTATATAATCAAAACAGATGCTTGGGTAGTAAATCTGTCAACCTGTATGCTATGCTATCTTGAGAGATGTCATAAAAGTAATAGAAAAGTGACAGTATGCATTGCATGCTAAGGCATATCTTTATTTGTAGCACAGGGCAGATGGTTTTATCTTGTATTTACACACTACCTCCATTCTAAATTGACATGTGGTATATGTGCTCTAACAGACTAACAGACCAAGGAGCTTAGCTCATCTGTTGTCAAAATTTGTAAATGAAAGCAGTGGTGAGTCCAAAAAATAAAGATGTCAAAATAATCATTGTGTTCAGTGCTGTGAGGTTGATATTCAGCATACAGTATGCTCTTATATAGATGTCTTTAGTTCTAAGAAGTCAGAATTCAGGTCATTTTGCCCTGCTGATTGCTGAAATAAAGTTGTTATATTCCTGAATATTGAAATAAAGTTATTGCTTCAATCAAAATTCCAAGATAAATATTCCCAAGATGAACATAAAGAAGAAGGAAGTGGAACTGCAATCAATTAAGTTATTCTATGTTTAGTAAATGAAATATGAAATGATCACCCTGTCTGTCTCTTAAAAGAAACATGTCACTCAAAAGTATATCAAGAGCTTAGAAAACTGAAAAACATGTACCACAGTTACCTTGAAGATCTGTGATTTCATCAGTATGGGTAATCTTGACACAACTTCCACTGATTGGCAATGGCTGGCATAATTCCTATTTATGCCTGCATATGTCTGTTTTGTTGTAGTTGTTGTGGAGGTCAGAATTCTCTTCCTCTGCCTTGCAATGACCAAATCCCCAACAATCCACTTGCCTCCTGAGGTCACCGCCCCCATGGTCATGTAGCCAGAGGTTTAAGGATGAATACACTTTCTGCAACCTTCTAAGGGTCATCTGGAAATCCTGGAACATGATGTCATTGTGTGCCTGGTTACAGTCATATAGCCAGAGGCTTTTCAGACATTCGGTGTACCCTGTAGACCACTACATGCCTTCAGAGAAAGAAAAACCACATGAGAAGTGTAAGTACTTCAAGAGGGAAGAATGGAGATTTTTTTTCTGTTTTGCCATGGAGGTACTGTACATTATGATACGCTTCCAATTACATGGATAGTTGCTACGGATCTTGACCACAATTAAAGCCCATAGTTACTTTGGCTATAACAAACATGCAGTTCACCTGAATCTTTTTTAGCTTGGTAAAACTTGTCAGAGCATGTACCCTCCTGTTATAGCTTTCAAGAAGCCAGGGACACTTCCATGTCACACTGAATTGAAAGAATAAGCCTTTGCAGAAATGAAACCTTATAATAGAGTTAAATGTCTATCTTGCAATGGCTGCGATATTGTAACTATAAGCATCCAGGGGGATACTGGCTCTGTCTGCATGGGCCAAATAACCCAGACTCCCTCTGTTGTCTTGGCAGGGAGTCCAGATGATTGATGTCCCAAACCCTCATAAATAGACCAAATGACATCTGGCTTTTCAGCACCAAACCCATGGTACACCCTTCTTGAAATACATTTTAAAATCTCCCTGTTTGTTCCAGATCTTCCCAGAAGATCCACAACTCTCTGTTCTGATGTAGGGCAGCTGTTTGAAATGCATCTTGATGTGCCACCCAACACAGATGTCACAGTGGAGGGTTGGTTATTCTGAGGTCAGAATGAAGCACCCAGCCATGTGACCAATGCTGGACACCCTGTTCTGACGTCAGAAATGAGCAACCTGTCACCATAGAGCCATGCTGGGTGGCACAGTGGGATATGTGTGCAAACAGCTGCCCAGAATAGTTACAGAGCACCTCAAGTAATAGGAGGAGGTTAGGGCAGCTCTGGATCCAGGATATTCCAGGCTGTTCCCTGAGTATCCTGGCTAGAGCATACAGAACATCATGTTTCCTGAAAAATGAATGCATAAAATAGGATGGAACAAGTCTAGAATAAAAGATGAGTTTTCATAAAGATGAAAACCTTGACTTCCAGGCACATCTGTGACATAGTCCCACTCTTTTCAAAACTGAATCTCTTTTACTTTGGAGAAAATACACCCAGAGTTTGATATAATGACTGGAAAGAACTTTGGACCATTGAAAGTAGCCCTGAAATGCTTTAAAAAATCTCAGAAGTCCAAAGTCTGCAAAACTGATATATGCACACTAATTTGGTGAATTTATTCTGTAGCTAGAATTCAAGTTTCCTTGCCCCAGCACTGAGATTTCTGTACAATACTATATATATTCGTCAGCATAACTCTCCAAAGGCTAATAAAAATGTCCTGAACCTTTTCTATAGATAAAATCTAAAGGTTATCAAGAATGTGGTCTCTTCAGTCACAGATATGATGCGCTGTTATCACTGATGTTCAGTCCGGGGGTTTTTCCACCATTAAAAATAGGCTTCAGTGAGCTGTAGAGAGATGATCCCTTCCTATCAGGTTTTATGACACCATTCCCTGAAGCCTCTTTTTTCACCTATTGTATTATACAGCACAGCAGTGGGAGTTAGCACATTGCAGAATGGACAGGCAGCTAATGTCAGTCATAACATCTTTTGCCTCCATTTCATCTAAAATCATTTTTGATACCTAGGGAAGATCTTGATTCATGAACAGATATAAGGAAGTTATGTTGAAGCAACTTGTGAAGAGAGTAGGATTAGTGGATTTTAAAAAAGATTATTCTTCTGAACCAGCTTTATTTTAATCTTCAGAATGTGTGCTAACCTTCTCCTGTCCCCTTTCTTTTCCTTCGATAAATCTGTAATCAGTTTTTAAGTATGCTTTTTAATTATTTGTTTCATCTTCAAAGTTCAAGTGCCAAAACTTTATTTAAAATATGTACACCTATATCCCTAAAAGTCAGACAATGCATGCTTTCTAGCTTTCAGGCCAGGTTCATGCCAGCTGAAGGGATATTAGATGAATCAGCACCCACATGGTTGCTATACCTCCTCACTAGGGACAAGAAAGAAATTTGTTTCAGTTTCTTTTTAATGCAGATTTACCAAAATTTGCAAGTATGTTCATGTTTTAGGATGGAAAATACTTAAGGTTTTGTTTTTTGTTTTAAAAAATGAAGAACCAACATATTTCAACATGTCTACTTTGGTAACTGAGGTATACCTGCATCTTCCATTTGAACCAGAAAGAATTGCCTTGCTTATCTATTATATAGTTGCTGTCATTGTTTATAATAATAGTGGCTCATTCTGTGCAGAACTGGAAGATGAAACAGAGATGTTAATGTTTCTGAGGCTGCTGAGTCAGGGGAACTCACAGGAGCCAAACCTGAGAATATTTTAAGGCTCTATATGGGACCAAGGTACTGAAAGTGCCTAATGAATGTGGTGTATAAATTCACTCCCCCACCTCCACACACACACACACACACACACACCCTGCAGCTGGATCCAGTTTCCCATAAAACCAAATACCTGGATTTAAGATGATGAGACTACATCAACATAAATCTGAATATTCTCAGCTAACTAGGTTGTGGCCTAGACAATAAATCTCTTATATTTCCAGTAATAATCCACCTCTAGTAGCATGATGAATCTTACACCTTCCACTTAGTGCTTCATTTTAGCTCTGATGTAATAACCCTTCAAGGACCTGTATTTTGCTCTTATGCTGCAACCATGAAGCATGCTTCTTACCTGAACGTATTTAGTGTATTTTTGGATGATGCATTCAAAATAAAACAGAACATCTAATGGATACCATACATATCGTCCTTTTATTCCTTGATACATTCATTGGTCATCTCTGTTAAAAACTGGGCACATGAAATGGAATCAAAACGATTAAGGATTGAAAGAATATGCACCATTATTCATTTCCCAGCCAAAAAGAAAAAGAAAAAGGTTTCCTAACACTTTATAAACATGGGCAAGAAAAATATGCAAATACAAAAATATCTAAAAACATTTTGAGAAATTATCCTGGGAAGAAATATATGTGTGTGGGGAGAGTGATGGGTTGGACACAAACTGTAGATTTGCACAGGATCCAAATCTTTGTGCAAAAAGAAATCTTTGATTTCCCCAAATACATTTTTTGTTCAAAAATAGTGGGGTTTTGTGCAGAATAAACAAATTTTGCACAAAATATCCATATCAGTTCCTGGAAACAGTGGCCAAGATCCAAATTGGCATAATAATTCTCTGTCTGTGCAGTTCCATATTCATCTGCTTGCCTTGTTAGCTGTTAAACCCTGAGAGGGGCCATGGTAGCTGATCCTTAGTCATAGGGACAGGAGGAAGAGAGGAGGCAATTCACATGAGGCAGATTCAGCTAGGCCAAATTCATGGGGAATAAAGTTCATGTGTGAACTAACGAACTCACAGAAATGTGGATCGATGAAGAGCAATGCCATTCCATAGTGTGAATAACAAACCCAAAATGTGTGAGTAACATGATTCACATCATCACACTTAAAAAAAAAAAAGATGTCTGAATGACCCCCAAAGACCAGCCACTTCTTCCTCTCAGTTGCTTCCTGCTCCTTTCCCTCCCCAGCAGCAAGGAACAGCAGTATCAACTCCTCCTGGGTCTTGGCAGATGTGGAAAAGAAAGTTTTGGATAGTGTGCAAAGGGTAAGAGAATAGCCCCCTGCACCATGTCTAAGAAAAGGCATATACATATGTAAGGCACATAAGCTATTAACAGGAGTTTGACCTATAATATTTTGCATTAAAAATATAGTGGTGGTGGTAGTGGGGATTTTGCAAACAAATAAACAAACCTGTTTCCAGAAACATTCTCATGGCCAAGATCCTGCATCTTCAGACACAGCTACAACTATGGCAATCCATTGTCTTTGCTACTTCTGATGATGCCACTCCATAAAAACCTATTTCCTAATCTAGGCAGTGCCTCCAAATGAACAGTTTCAGAGGGAGCTGGAGACACACATCAGCTTTAGTTGTTTATCTCAATGTGTCCCACAGCTAGAAGAGCACTACAGCGATCATTTCTCAGCATCCCAACCTGCAGCATCTTGGAAACCCTTCAGCTGGGGCTTGTCTTGAGATTTTTGTTTTGTTTTTGTTTTTTGTTTTTTTTAACATGACATTATTTGCAGAGTAAGGAAATTTTTATGAAATGTTAAAGCTCCAATGTAGAGAATAATATTCACACTTAACTGAAATCAGTAGGATTTTGGATTTGATTTTTTTGCTTGTTACTTCTTTTCAGAAAAATCTTTCTTAGATTTATGTGTGTATGTTTGTGCACATAATTGTGTTTATATATATCTGTGCCCCTAGTTTGCAAAACTAATTTTATATCAGCACCATAAGCTTTCCTTGAGGAGGTGGCCTTCCTCCATATTTGTGTTCCTCTTCTCAATTGAGCTCACACAGGGAAAAGGATCAATAAATGCCTTCCATTGAATTGTGGAAATTTATTACTATGAGACATCTCTCTTTCCTCTGGAGCTCTAAACTATATAGTGAGGCTTTGAAACCACTGATTAATAGGTGCAAGTTAATTAAGTTGCCACTTTACTGCAAACAGGAACCTTCCAGGTCTGCTTTAGCCACATACTGAATTGTATAGGACCTGTTTGAAATATTATACACAAGGGGTTAGCTTCAGCATATTTAGTACAGATCTATTGAAATCAATGGGAGTTTAGTTAGTTATGTTCAATTAATCTATACTTTGTATTTGTTTCTAACAATTTCTAACTTATGGAGACTCTAAGGTGACCCTTTCATGGTGTTTTCTTGACAAGATTTGCTCAGAGGGGCTTTGTCATTGCCTTCCTTTGAGGTGGAGGAAGTCTAATTTGCCCAAAGTCAACCAGTGGGTTTCCATGGCCAAGTAGAAATTAAAATTCTTGTTTCCCAATCCTCGACCAACTAATACCTTACATGGTCTTGAGTCCATAATAGATATGACTAGTTCTGGAACCAAACCAAGGGATGCTCAGGCAATCCTGCTTACACTGAGTGGAAAGGACTGGAATGTATCTTTTTGGATTAGCTATCCCAGAGGTTACAGACATTTTAGCAGAAATAATTGAGTGCATTCTAAAGCTGTCAGATTGGGACTGGTACAATGGTAAAAGAGTGTTTTGTTTTTTTTATGTCAAAGTTTACAAGCAAAATTACCAGCAACTGACAATATAAACAAAGGATAGGATACGAAAAGTAGGTGTGAATTATCCATGAAAACACAGATCTGCACCTGGAATCACAGTACATGCTCCCAAAACATATCTGCTCTGCTGGTTATCTAAAAACATATCAGGCCTTGGGTAAGAAGGTAATGATCTCAGTTCTACAAGTACAAAGTTCTTTATCTGTTATATGATTTGCTGTTAAGCAAGGAAAGCCCATAGGGAAAGCTGTCTTCTATGTTTCACTACTGGAAGCATTATAGTCTGTGGAGAAATAAGCTAGTGCCTTCTCTGCTGGAGAAACTATGCCCCTGTGATTCTGGACAAATAGAAATATTGCACAAATACGTGGGATGTATTTAACAGTTCTGTATCTCCCTATTGCTGGTATAGTAAATAAAGTGGCCAGATTCTGTGCAGCAGTGATTAAAATTTATTGGGTGATTACTTGTACCATAGACTAGAATAATGGACATTTAGCTCAGTTTTGTAATATGATGGACAGTGAGTTTATTTTATACAACATAATAATGTTTTCATATATATTTAATGTCCCCCTTTGTTGTTAAGAGTTTTTAATTGGTTGTATTCTGTCCTTTGCACACTGGTCCATGACTGTAAAAAAGATCTTTGTGCCTTCTCTGGTGTGGCTCCCTGGTTGTAGAGATGCTAGCCCCATTTTGGTGTCAAGTTAACCCTTGCTTGTTCACCCAAAATCTTTCAGCCCAGTGCCCATGGCTCAGTTCTGACCTGTTGTCTTTCATCTCCCATTTTGCTTCATTTGGTTTTAATATAAAATTTAATTTTTTATATTATTTTGTAAGTGTTTTAAAGTTCTTTCTATAATTGTCATTAAGTTCTCTCCATCCTGGCCTGAGACCTCTGGACAGACATTGATGGGATAGAAATATCTTAATAAATAAAATAGAATAACCAGCCAAATAATGAAACACAGTCAGAATAAGTTGCAAGGTTTGAGTGTCCACCTCATCTCTAACTGACCATTCTTCTTCCACCAGAGAGAGCCACAGCAAATACCTCTGCTGTTTCTGAAATTGTAAGGGCATGAGGTCATTTTATGCATATTATGCATATTCCTGTTCTCTTGAAATAGAGAATAACATTTAAAATTTACATCTTCCTTATATTTGTGGAGTCAACTTAAAGTGTACCATCTAACACTTGCAAGATGTTTATTATTAAACATACACATGCAATCTCTTTAAAAATATAACCATGTCTGTCCAAATTAGACTTTGTTCATCAAATACAATCTGACAACACAGACCTACTTTAACACTATCTTCCTATGATCTGCCTAGTGCAATGTTAATTTACCAGAGAACAAAAGCTCAATTTACAAAGAATTAGAAATTCTTTTATTGTGCTAAATGGAGTGCATCATCATTAACAATGAACCCTAAAGAGATCAGAAGCTGGATCAAGACTGTCTAATGAGAAAAGGAGAAGGACATGGCTTCCATCCCAAGTAACTGGCAGAGAATCCATGTCAAACTTAAAATACTTGACAGAAACAGAGGGACCGTAATAATGTGGAAGAATAGCCCAGTATCACAGTTCTTTCTTCTTCTTCTGTGTTTATTTTTTAAAAATATGTTTTTAATTTAATTATTTCTTCTTTAAAAATATGTGAAAACACATTGGGATATTTATTAGAATGTTCTTCCACCTATTCACCAGCAAAGAATCTAAAATCATAAAACAACTGTGAGACTGCATAGCATTCTATACCAGGCCAAGGTTTTACTCAGTATTATGTTCATAATTACAAACCAGACGCTTCTGCAAGAAACTAACTCATCACATACAATGGGATTGGGGTTTTTTTTAAATCCTCTATGCAGTGCCATCATTACTCTTTTGAGTGAGTTACAGAAACACAATGGGTGAGTACTCATAATGTGAATAATGAGGCACAATCTACACCTTTCCCCAATGCACACATAAACACCAGACCAACACAGTGTTTGCAGTTTTTAAAGGGATTATCTAAGGTAAGCATGCTTTACAGAATGGGGTTTTCTTCATATTTGCATTACGGCTATATGGTTGAAATGCTAGTTCATGAAGGCTTCAAGGTGATGTCAATAGAAAGAGAAGCTACTCTATTTTTTGTTCACTTTCTAAATCCCTCATTTCTGCTTGACTGAGCTCAGGCTATTTGTTTCAAATTAGGGTCCACTGCATCTCTCATTTGACTTCAGACTTTTGTTGCCCTATCTTAAGTCCCCCTATAACTTTAGATATTGCATTTAATGGTTGAACAACCAAAGTACTTAATGGCAAAATGTAATATAGAAACTGGAGAAGACCCTTGAGGTGTTTTCTAGAATAACAACCACAAAAAGCATAAAGAAATCACACCAAAATCAGCTACTGTTTGGTACATAAGAACACACTTTGTATTTGTGACTGTATGCGTGTTAGTTAAATTGCATACAAACTTTGAGACCATGTAAAAATATTGCCAATTCTGATTAATTGATTAATCTAAAAAATTATATTCAACTTCATCTCCCTCAGAAGTCACCCAAAGTAATCTATAAAACATAAAGAAAGGCAACAAATAACTAATTCATCATAAAAACATAGTTACCAGACAAAAAGTAACTGAAAATCAAATAATACTAAGGGGCTAAATCATCAATAAATATTTGAATTACCAAAACTGGACTTTTCCAGATTAAGGCAAAAAAGCAAGATCACTCATAACTGGGAGCTACAGAGACCTTTGATCATTGGTGGCTCTTGATTCCTCTTCGGACACTGTTGAAACAGGGAAGGGGAAGGGGGCAGAGAAAGAAAACTTTCTGACTCTGTAGGCAATTGAGAAATAATCATTCAGGTCTCATGATCTTGTAGGGTGTTTGACCAACCATTATCAAGATCTCTTCAGGGCCGTTGCTCATGATTGGCTCTCAATATTGTGAGACCTGAATGCTTTTATTTTTTAAAAAGGAAAAGTGTTGCAAAAAACTTTATGTAACGTGAGGGACAATTTCTGCTCCCTCCTCCCATGTAGAAAGAAGGAGGAGGAATGACCAAGGGACCTGGTGTCCTGTTTTAAAGTGGGCAAGAACTCAAGAGTGTACACCCACACAATCTGGCCGGGGAAAGCCAGGGCAATCCTGCAGTGAGAGGTGAAGCATCGTCCAAACAGTTCAAAGTCAAACAAGCAAACCAAGTCTGAAATCTAAAAAGGAATTCCAAAGAGATTAGTCAAAACTCAAGCCAGAGTTACAGAAAGCCAAGGTTTGGGAAGAAACCTAGGTAAAAAACTACATCTCTAGAGTTAATTAGTATTGGTTCATCTTCCTCTATGATGATAAGTCAAACAAGAAAGCCTAGTGCCTCGTATAGAATTTAATGACATGCATCACACAACTCTGTGGTTAAGCAGGTTAATCTTTGTGAATTCCCTAAGATGACAAGAAGACTTTCTATGAGAGAGGGATGGAAAGGACTTACTGGATTCTAGGTCATGGCATAAGAGCTGGGGTTGAGTAGAAAGAATGGAAAAGAGGAGGTGGGGGAGTGAGTCTTGGAATGAAATGGTATGGAATGGATAGAGTAGTTTGCTTAGCAGGAGACCAAGGTCCTCAAAGAGCCAGGGACTTTTCAGAATGTTAGCCATTTTAGGTCTGAAAGGCAAGTGCCCCTCCATGGGCTCACACATAAAGAAAATAGAATCTTTTTGGTGGTGGTGGGGTACACTGAGAGTGTCTTCAGCAACTTCTGTTCTATTGATTATATTATTGCTTCTATAATATAAAATCTTTTATAGTATTCTTTGGAGTGAGTTGCAATGAAACCTGTTGTAATTTTGCCCTCACAGTAATATGTGTATGAAACATTTTCTTCACTTCTTCCTCTTCTTCTTCCCCATCCCCTTTTAATCATACAATAAAGATATTAAGGGTGAAGAGAAGAGTGGGCTTATTAGATAAATCATTATTGTAAATTAAAAATGCCACAGATTTTTGAATTTTGGATTCCTGCTTCAATATATACAAAAACATGTGTTCTACAAGTGAACTTTACAATGCATACTCTTGATTGGTAGTGGAGAGGCAAAAAGCATGCTGTGATTTTGTTGTGCAGAAAAATTATTATTATTTATTATTTATTTATTTATACCCCGTTCTTCAGCCCTAAAGGCTGCATATGCTCAAACACCCTAAAAAAGTTAAAAGAAAGAATTCACCACCCTTGATTCACTTACCAAAATTTGTAGCTGTACACTTACACCGTATATACACTGCTCTGATTGCAGTGGATCACTCCCTTCTAACTGAAATAAATATATCTTTATTAACTTTTCAAGAGTTTGTCTATGTGCTAGTGGGGATAGAGGTGTAGACAAGTGACAAATAGAACTGAAAAGATTGACAGATTATCTTGAACTATGTTACAAACCTTACCATCCACAAGGTGTTGGGCTCCCACCATTCCAAGTCAACAGTAAAATTATGGGCTTTATATGGGTTTTATAGTGAGGAAAAAATTCAGGGTTGGATTAAGGCAATACTGAAAGCATAAGAACCTCTTTTAAAGTAATCAGTATCAAAATGTGCTCCACAAAGATCAACAATGACAACTTCCATGCCATTCTTTTTAAATTCCATGGTCTGGCCCAACCCTTACACTTCATGAGCAAATTTATGATAACTCAGCTTATTAAACTATTTCAATTGTTATTGTTGATGATGGTGAATTAATTTTCCAATTCCTAATGTTTAATATTGTCAGGCTAATGTTCAAACCTAGGCTCTTATCAAACCTTACTTTAAAAAAAAATGACTTCCATTCCCAGCAGAATATAAATACTGTACAATGAAAGCTAATATACTCTCTTGGTGTGAGGAGTCCTGCTTATTGGGCACAAAGAGAAAGCCCTCTTGTAAGTTCCCATCAATTATTTCAAAATGAACATATTCACAAAGGAAAAGACAGCCCATCAAATTGACTGGTCCCTATCAATTTGGGGCGTTTATGGTAATAATTAATATCTTGAATTGTATTCAGAAACAAATTAGCAACCTGTGCAGCTAATACAATTTAAAAAGGGTGTGTGTGTGTGTGTCATGATCTAGCACTTTATCCCAGGTGGTATATAAGGGCAACCAATACAATGTTATAGTAATCTGAGATATAATGAATGAATGTATGAATGAATGCATGGATGCCCTTGGTAATGTGTTACAGTTATACCAGAGGAAATAGATGGAGCTGCACATCAGAGAAAGGCATTGATGGAATATGTTTGCTGAAAGAGTATCAGGATGATACCTCTTGGGCTTTCATGAACCAGTTTCTACATCAGTAATGGAGAATCTCAGGGTTTGGGATCCTCCTGGGGTCCCTATTCAGTCCTTTGGGCTTCTCCACATGGCTATGCCACTTATCCCATGACACCATTGTCTGGTGGTGTCCCGGCTTTTGTATGGGTATTTTCCAATTCTAAAATGTTGAATGCCTCTCCCAATGCTTAGTTATTAGTAGTAAGAACCTTTAGCCAAACATTAAAGCCAACCACTGGAATATAATCCCTGTCTCCAAAACAAAATTCTTTTTGGATCTCTCCTTCCCTCAACATCTACAGATACAAACATATCAAGATTTATCTTGGAAATAAGCCTACTGCAGAGGACTGACCCCCAGCTTAAATTTGTTCTCAGCTGCAAAACCTAGTGCATTGAATATATCTATCTCTATATCTCATTGTTGAAATAAATGAGAATTGACAAAGCACTTTGAATGAATAAAAAGGCTCCAGAAATAGTTAATCAGGATCTTACTGCCAGCCTCCTGACTTCAAAAGCAACATCTATAAACTGTTTTTTTTTTACATGATGTCATATACTATGCCCATGTTGGTTATCGATTAGCTAAAGCATGTGTCTGCACAGCTATTAATTAACAAGTCCATTATATTCCATTATAAAAACATCCACCCTCCTGTCAATGTCCACCTCCATTAAATTTACCAGGTAATAAGGGTGCAACAGTTAAATGTTCAGTTTGAAAAACAAGTGCACCCTGGAAGCATTACCACCCAAAGTTAATCTAAATAACATTAAATGACATTCTCCTGGACTCAGAGGCAGCAATACAACGAAGAAAACTGAGGGAGCTGATTTAGGAGGGGGTTTGTTATGAAAAGCATTAGGCTTTTACATTCATTATGTTTATGTCATTGCTGCCAGGGTGTAGGAAGGGGGAATGCTTGTGTGATTTTCTGCCTCAGGGATCAACACCATGTGTCTGTCTTTCAGTATTATTTATTTATTTATTTATTTCTAGCCCGCCCCTCAGAATGAGCAATCGGGGGGGGGGGTACAACGAGGTTAAAAAACAATACAATTAAAATATACCATCCCATCACCCAACTCCCCCCCCTTAAAACAGGATTAAATCACAACAACATTAAAATCAATAAATGAGCATATAAAAATAAAATAAAAACAGTGACAGAAGTTCCAGTCTGGAAACCTTAGCTGTATAAGGGTGAAGTAATGCTGGAAAGAGAGATGGAAAAGCTCAAAAATGCATTTCAGAGCTGGGAGGTGTTACATTTCTTCTGGGAAGGCCTGCCAGAAGAGATGCGTCTTTAGGGCTTTTTAAAAGCCTTCAATGGATGGAATAAGACGCATCTCGTCCAGCAGGTCATTCCACAGCTTAGGGGCAACAGACCTCTGGGAGGTCTGCACCAGCCTGGTCTTCATGGGCTGTAGCAGATTCCTCCCAGAGGACCAAAGTGTGTGGGGAGGATTGTATGGGAAGAGGCGGTCCCTCAGACAGGATGGATCTGAGCCATGTAGGACCTTGATTTGGATGAATGCTGTTTTGTATTCTCAGGAAGCAAAATATCTTGGGTGAATCCCATCTGCAGTGAACATTGTACTAGCAGAGCACAAATACTGGTAAACCCATTACTGCTTGCTGTGTCCCATACCTATTTGTCTTATTCTCACTGGGTTGACCATGATTATGCTCCAGGGCCATCATTCCCAGAGAGAAAGAGAGAATACAATGCACAACCTATGCTTGGATCATTTGACATGCTACATATATGTAACATAGTCTTACCTATGATTAGGCATATACACATTGCTTTGGCTCCAATTGGCACACATTCACTCATCTCTCTGTAAGCAGGGATTCCTTTTCTGAACGGAGGGGAAACTTAGGATCCAAGCCATGGATCCTTATTTCAACATCCCTTTTTTGTTATAGCTATGTTCATCAGGACAAATCTTTTGACTCCTTTGACATTTCTTTTTCTTTCCCCTGGCCAACTATGTTCAAGCTAATATGAGAAGCAAAAAGAAGAAAAAGTTCCAGTGATTTGTGTCTCCTTCCTTGAATGGGCTTATCGCATTCTGAAATAACAAAGTGAAATGCCGACAGTGTCAGCCCAAGCTTTTTCTCCTCTATCAAACAAAAGTGCCTCCTCGTCTCCTTGGGGAATCTGTTTGCTGTTATAGTTCCAGATCAACACATCATTGTAGGTCAGGTTTGCTGTCAGCTGGAAACACAATGAAGAAGAATCCTTATGAAAAAGATGGAAATAGTCTGATATCTCTGCATTCTAAGTTGGAACAAATGTCCTGGATTTCTGCTTTTAAAAAATGTAACACAGATAGCAAAAACAACTGCAACAGCAACAGTCCTTAAGGGGAGGCATTCAATGTTCATCTCGTTGAATGTTTATTTATTTAAAACATATATTTAAAAATGATATATAAATATGATGTTTTTTTTTAAAAAAAAAAAAAAAAGGAAAATACTGTAGTAATTTCATTCATTTGCCTTGGTCCAGGCCTCAGAGAGAGAGAAGAACTGCTGGACCTGATCCCCTTCCCCACCACCATTCCCTTCTCCTTTTGTGTCATGTATTTTTAGATTGTAAGCCTGAGGGCAGGGAACCATCGAATTAAAATAATAATAAATGTAAGCTGCTTAGAGAGCCTTTAGGGTTGAAGGGCAGGTATAAAAACCATAAATAAAATAAATAAATGAAGTTTCCACTACTCTCAGTGGCATTTTAATCCTATTGACATTCACACTGGGGAGTGGGACAGCAATAGGGATAAAATGTCATAAGAGATTTGATCATGGCAGAAGGAGGGAGAAAGAAAAGGAAAAAGGAGGAGGGATGATACTGGAGAATGCAACATGGGGGAGAGGAAGAGGAGGATGAGGAAGGAAGGACGGAGGAGGATGTGGCGGCATGGATCCAGATTGGTAATTCCATCTACTAAAGACCCGGCTCCTTGTGGCACCTCAAAAAAACCTCGCTAGTTGGCCTGCTGTCAAAGGCACTGAGCCAAGTGGGGTTTTTGCACACACACAATCTCACCATGAACTGCACTGAGTATAGTCAGGGGCAATGTGAATGCCTATGAAATAACCTGGGTTTCACACCGGGTTATTTCATAGTGTGAATGGGGCCTAAGTGAAGCAGTTAGTTCGACAGTAAAACACACTCCCTCGGAGTGTAGTGGAGTCTCCGTCCTTGGAGGTCTTTAAGCAGAGGCTGGATGGCCATCTGTCGGGGATGCTTTGACTGGGAGTTCCTGCATGGAACTGGATGGCCCTTGTGGTCTCTTCCAGCTCTATGATTCTATGAGTTAGCAATTCTTGTTATTTTTTTTTAAAAAAAGAATTTTTTAGTCATTTTGAAGACCAAAAGAGTGAAGGAGCCAAGTAGGCCTCCTAAGATCAGTCTTGCTTCTTCAGTATCTGTATGAAGATAAACAAAGTTTCCTTTACAACTCAAAGTATTCCTCTGAAGATGATGGGCATTACTCTGGGGATATCTCAGATGATTTTGGCCTTTCTTCTACCTGTGATTCTTGAGCACCTATAATATGTCAAGATATAACTTAGAAGACCCCAGTAGTCTGGTTTGCCTCAGCAAATTCTAAGACAATTTTGAAAAGAAGGGGGAAAGGTTTGTTTTGTTACACCCATCTAGAGCAATACTATAATTCAGAGATGGGGATCCTAAGACACACCAGATCATTTTAACTTTAGTTTCCATCAGCCCAAATATGACCAGTTTTGCCCACATTCTAAGCAAGGTTAGTCCTTACTCAGATGCAGACATTTTTTAAAAAGTAGAAGCATTAGAAGCTGTGTCTAGATCCAAAAAGGGTTGGTGTGGCCCATTGGCCAGAGCTCCTCAAAGCAATTTTTGTGGCTCACGTCAACAATGAATGCCAAATTCTGCAAGTTATGCTGATGAAACAACTAAAAAGCAATAAAACATCTCCTACAAGGCATCAAAATTGTTTCTCCTGTCACTTTTCTCTGTTATTACTTACCTTTCCAAACATTCTAAAGCTTTACAAATGCAACTGTTTCATCTCTTCTAAAACTTCTAAAACTATGATGTGTTTAACAGTGATGCAACCCTGCAAGGTGTTCCATTTTGTAATGTCACAGGACTCTATGGGGCTGAAGGATGCTTTGCCATCACCACATACCATAAGATGATACAGTTGCAGTCAAATTTAGTTAGCATTTGAAGTCACAATTTTAGCAGTTTGTATAACCCCTAAAGGGTCTGGGGAGACAGCTTCTACCCTAAACCCCATCAAGTTGTAGCCAAGAGCCTAGTTGGGGAATTTTACTATTAGCTCAAATTGCGAGATGGGTCTGCTACAACAACCCTGCGAGGTCGCCTCCCGCTGTGTATACCAAGAAGATCGGGGTTCCAAGAAATTGAGCAGAGACAGGCTTGTCTAATTAATAATGTCCAATTTATTAAAGATAAAGACAATCACACAATGCTCTCTCACACACACACACATACAAGGCTCAGGAAAATCAGTGGTTAGCAGTGGGGATAGTTTGAGGCTTGACTAATGGTGATGCTTACCAAAGCAGAGATTCTCCTCGGGGATCCGAATGAGACAGTGATTTCTGGGACAAGTCTGAGTTTGAGCAGCTCTTGTCGGTGTCCAGTTCAGAGATCAGACTGACATGGAGTATGCAGACCTCCAGACTGGCACACTGAGAGCCTACAACTGGGGGTTTTTATGGGGAAAATATCCCCTCTGGCAAAGGTGCTTAATGGTTTGGCTGAAGCCTAGACAAAGGTATTGCATTGCAAACTAAGGCTTTGCATTGTCATGTCTAAGCAAAGGGGTCTGACAACAATCAAGAGGAGATGGTAGAGGAGTTAAGTTAATCACTGGCTCATCAATGTGAGACCTAAAACAAAGATTTTACTTTTGGAGGTGATGGCTTTCCCATTTAGCAACTCCCAAACCTTTCCAAAGTATTGTTTTTCAGGGGTCTTGTGAGTCTGACTCATCTGCCTACCTGACCCTCTGCTTTTGGGATTATGGCTGCTAGCCTGGCAGGTCAGTTTGAGGTCATGAAGGAACTCCACACACAGTCCAAAATTTTATATTAAAAGCATATATGATAACATTCCCCCCCCCTCGAGAGCTTTCAGACCCGTAGCAAAAGGGGATGGACGCTCTCGAAATAAACCTTTGCCACAGAAAATTTGAGTGTCAATTTGGGGAGGTTTCCTACTAAGGGAAGCATGACCACTAGTGTTTCAATGGTGGGGGAAGATGACCTTTTGTTCAGGAACCCATTCATACACATCACTCATTCACAAGGTAAACATAAACACCAATAAATGCATACAATATGCAATGGAAAAGCAGTAGTCCATCAATATGGGTTTGATGTGGATTGCATTCAATATGCAATATGAATAGAGTTCAATGTGTATGTGAGTCCAAAGTTCAGGGATTTGGAGACCAATGGCTGAGAGAGAGTCAATGTAACATGAGTCCAAGTCTGCACAGTAATACGGATGCAGAGTTCATCTGGAATGGTTATGAATGTCCCTTTTAGAGTCTTTGGGGGTATGTCTGGGAAAGCGGGCATACAGATGTACTGGAGGGGACAGTAGTGGGTGTAGATGGCTTGCAGAGAACAATTCCCTTGCAAGCAGTGTCCAAGCAGCTGTAGACTCCTTGGATGCGGGCAGTATGGTAGTGGTGGAGAACGAGTCACTGTTGGCATCTGGAGAGGCAGAATCCCAATGTAGGACCATTGAGGACAATCTGGAACAGGAGGAGTAGAAGACACCGACTGTGTCTCGATGCAATCTTTAGAAGACGTCTATGGCAGCATGGCATGGAGGACATCTCTGGAGGATGAGGGCATAGGAGTCTCAACCTTGGAGTGGGGAGCATCTGGCAACGTGGAGGACAGCTTGGAGGACCTGACGTCTCGCCTGGCACCCACAGGGATGGACACGGACCATCAGCGCGTTGGGGCTTACCTCCCCGTGGAGAATTTTTACAGGAGAAAGTCTATAGTATGGGGTGGGGGTGTTGAAATGTAGGTTAGAGTTTCACCCCCCCCCTTGCGTCTCTCAGAGAGGCAGGTGGATGCATGGCGGAGAGATTGCCTGAGTTTAAAGTGTCTAGACGGCCCATCACCAAAACGAACAAACAAACATGCATATGCATACATTATATTTATAGCACCATCACCATAAAGATACATGCAAGAGACATACACATCTATATCTACAACAAATACATGCACTCTAAAATTCTACCTGTAGGGCTTAAGGCCCTGGCTCTAATAATTACAACAACAAATCGTTTGGGGCTGAGAGAGTGTGCCTGCCGCACAGTCACTACGCCCAGTCACTTGCTGCGGGCTCCTCCCTGGGAGTCTCGATGGCGAGGCCCTGCTCTTCCAGCCAAGATAAGGTGATTGGCTGGTTCAGGTCATGTGGGGCCAGCGTGTGAGCGCAGCGGCTGCTCTACTTTGGGCGCTGAGTTGATTTGGCTATCACCGCCCCGGGCTGGGGTATGCTGGGAAAATATGCAAAGTGGGCGCTAATGCTGGATAAAAGGACATGCAGCCGCCCATTAAACCATTTTTGAGGGGAGAACATTTTGATTCCAGGTGACTTGGGGTTCAAGGACCAGGATGAGTAAATCGGGACTTTGGGTCCTCCTAACTTGGGAGGTAGTGCGAATTAGTGGGGTCAGTTGTGTGCCTTGGGATGCATTGCTCCGTCGGAGCCCTCGTAAGAGGGCAACCGACATGCTGATTAAGTTCGGCATCCTTGGTGGTGCGACAGTGTGCAATGCCAAGGGCGTTTCCTGCTGGCCCTCCCAGGTGAGCCATCTCATGAGATGTCCCACCGGGCGTGCCGACCCTACCATTATTTTGTTTTCATAGTGTCCCACTTCCAAGGATGCTGAACTAGCTCAGCCTGCACACAAAAAGGGGTGGGGGAGAATTCCCCCACTCCACATACTGGTCAAAGGAAAGATTTAGAATTTTAAAAAAAGGAGCATGTCTCTGTTTCTCCCTTGTTATCTCTAGTGAGTCGACCCGGTCCAGGCGGCTGGGCCGGTCGTATGCAAATTTGGGGGGTTGTACTGACAGGCCTCCGGTGCCGGCTATTGGTCGCGTGCTGGGTAGTATGCAGATCCAGCGGCCGCAAGTCGACTCACTCTCATATGAAGAGCAGTTTGTGAAAATGAGGTTCCCTTTTGCCGAGGGGTTAACTCCATAGCGCTCTGGTTACCAGAGCTGTGCTGAGGCAGAAAGCAGTCTTCCTTGGCACTGATGCCAGATGTCACTAGGGTGGTCTCTCCTTGCCAGCTGACCTGTTTTAGTGAGCCGGCAAAACAGCCCTGTGGCACCCCCAAGGATGACAACTTTCTACCTCACTCCAAAAGGTGGGGGGAACCCCCCTGCCTTGCTGAATGGTTAAAAGGAGACTGAAGCGGCGAGGGGGAGCAGCTTGGCTGCCAGTTTAGTAAATGGACTGCTGGTGTGGCCTGGTGGCCTGTGAGGGAAGATCTAGTTCTCCCCGGAGGGCTCTAAGTTCAGCCATCTGCCTCCGCACCCAGTGGATCAAACCCACAGTGGCCACAGCGGTGATGACCTGCACAGTCGCTATAATAGCCACGGGGTTGGTAACCAATTTGAGTAGAGCCTGTCCAGTTGCAGACCAGTCCCAGTCCCCCCACCATGATGTGGCGGTGGCTTGCTGTATTTCCTGTGTGATCCGCAAAATTTGTTTGGCCCGGAGGTCTACTGCTATCTTAATGCGGGCCTCAGTCTGCTCAATTTGTTGGGCGGCTTCGCTGAGGTTTGAAAGCAAGCAGAGCCATTTAGAAACTGCCAGTTCATCCTCTATGTGGAATCCCCTCAACAGCTTCCTATCAACCTGGTATATGGATTCGCTCACATACTCTTTGACTACTTCATGCAGGTAAAACTGCTGTCCTAGGCAGTCTCTCACATGAATCCGGCAAAAACAGGGGTTCCCTTTAAATCGGTCTATATCTATATCATACTCCTGGAGCAGAATGGTTAGGTAGTTACAGGGAGAGCGCAGACAGAAACAATCGTGGGTCATCTGTACCATTATTATGGTTCGTATGGGAATTATGACATCCTGTTTTCTAAAATCCCAGCACTCACACAATTCTATGCACATGCTTAAAAATGTCTGCAAGATTTTATGTCCCTCTTAAAGGGCAGTCTCTAAGATTCCTTTACGAATGCTAACTTCTGGGCCTGAGGCTGAGACAGTGTCGCTCACCTCTTGGTCCAGGGGCTGGGCTGTGACTGAGGCAATGCTATTTGTTCTAGGAACATATCTCCCACTGCCTTTCCAATGTAAACCTCGGGGATGGGATGAATGACCTCTAGGGTTCCCTTTCTGTGGCATGCCTGACTGGGAAGGTTTGCAATGCTTGGGGTTTTCTGGTTGAATCCATGCCACGTTTCCTGGGGTTTTTACCCTCTTGGCCCCTTGGTGCTCATATGGAGCATGGCCATTATCCTCCTGCTTGCGGACAGTAGTCCGAACTGCAGCAGGGGTGTTTCTTGGAGGAAGGAAGACATTATCCCTTCGATGTGGGTTATGAGGGTTTACCTTTCTGAGGTTTGTGGGGCTGTTGCTGGTTTCTGGCCCTTGAGGCTGAGGGGAAGGGACCCTCTCAAGATTCTCTGGGAGCTGTTGTCTCTTAGGGAGACTGGGACCCTTGGAAGTCTCCATTTCCCTTTGAGTGGGGCTTCTTCGTGGGAAACTCTCCCTATTCTTCTTTTTATTCTCCCTTCTTATGGCCTGAGCTTTTTCTTTCCTTTTTGCTACCTTTAAGCGGAACTCACGTGAAAGACACTTTAACTTTCCTAAACAAGTGTCCAGCCCCTCATATGATGTTGTTTCTAAGCGGTCCAAAACCTCCTTGCTTTTGGGATGAAGTCCATTATATAGCTCACTGATAAAATCCATCTTCCTTTCCCCAGAAGGAAAACCTATCTTAGCCAGCAACTTCTTTCTGGCAAGGTATGCCTCTGGATCTTCATTTGTTCTTTGTTCCTGTTCATAATATAGATCCCAAGCCTGTTTTCCTGGCCACAAGAGGCTCAAAATGTGGCTCATCCAAGGGTATCTTCCTATGGACAGAAGGTCCCAACACATCACTGCTTCCTCTAGTTTATTTCTGTCTAAAGGAGACATACAGAATCTGGCGATCTGGGTCAAATGGAAGCCATTAGCTGATGGTGGGAGGCTATTCGCAGCTCGCAACATCCAAGTGATGGAAGTTTCCTGATTCAAGGGACCTAACATTTCTGCCATTGCACGAACTTCTGAGATGGGAAAAGGGGCTGGTTCTTGTTTGCATGACTCTTCCAATTTTTGGATTCTATTTAAAGCATCCTTAAGGGAGGCTGCTAGATGGGAATTCTCTGCCTTGAGGTGGTTGATTTGGGCTGCCAGCTCTCTTTCCATTTTAGTAGGGGAGCCCTTGGAATCTTGAGAACTTTCTGAGCAGGGAACTGGGACCTGGCTGTCCTTTTCTTTGGAGGATCGCCCCCAAGTCTGTTGCAAAACACTTCTATGTGATGGGCTCTGGGTTTAGACCCAATGTCAGCCCAAGTTGGTGGGAACCTTAAAAGGTTTTTCCACTCTGGAGCTTGGGTTAAAACCACTTGCTCCAAATTAAAGCGACCAAGACCCTTTAAGAAGCTTCTTGGTCTTTTCTTCCCTTCTCTGCTGAGGGAGAAGTTCAAAGCCAGGCAACCTCTAGGGTTCTGACTTTTGGAGGTTTTCCTCTATACTACCCTCCAAAAATTACTGTTGGAGAGCAGAGCCAAATGTCCAGGGAAATAGCTAAGCCCTGATCTTTGGAGGGAAACTGGCTATTCTCTCCCTCCGCTTGCTACCAATCCTTCAAAACACAGAGGTGACAGGCTGGGGTTAAAACCTGCAGCCAGATGGGGTGTTCCTTAAAAGGCACACAAGAAAATAAGGCTCTGGGTTTTAAACCCACTGAGCTGGATGGGCTGAGACCTTAAGAGGTATACCCATAGGGGAAGCTAGGAGTTAAAACCCTCTGGCTTCAAACAGAATATGCCAAGACCTTAAGGGTTCCTTGGCTCTTCTGCCTTGATGCACCTTTCTGTGGCTAGCTGTGCTTCTTCCATTTCAAGTCCTGTTCTAGGAGGGGGGGGTCTCGTTCTCTCCCAATGGGTATGGGAAACCTTTCCTTATGGTCTCCCACGGACTTCTACCCGTGAACCTATTCTCTGCCTCTGCACAGAGCTATGGTTCCGTGCGCCTTTCTGGGGCGCCCACAGAACCTTTTTGCTGAACCCCTGGGAATCTTTGTGATTCCCCTGGATTCCTATCCGGGTCGGCTCCAAATCCTTACGGAGAGCCTATCCTGTTTTGCTCCAAATCCTTGCGGAGAGCTTATCCTATTTCCTCCCTTGCACAAGGATTTACAGCCTCGAGTCAGGGACGTCTCCCTACTTTCGCCTACCTCACTCTTCCAAGGGGGATTACCTGTGTGACCAAGAGCACCCCTGTTGGAGCTGCTCCCACCCTTGCGCCTTGGCTTCAGGTCAAGGACCCTCTCCTTACCCTAGCCCGCCCATCCAAGGGGGATTTTTAGCTGTGGGGGAGTTTGTGTGTGGACACGGGGGGCGGTTTATGAAACCTGGGCAGAACCTATTCCTGCACTCCCACCCGCCAGAAAATAACAAAAAGGGCGTCGGGAAAGACCTACTCCGACTTCACGCCCAAGGGTAGCCGTACGTTCCCCTCCGGATTGCTCGCGCCTAGCCGGCTGAAGAGCGTACGACCAAAGACAGAAAGGGGGATAGCCACCCACGACAGTCCTTTTGCCCTTATGGCCTTTCACACAAGAACCACAATCACACAGCTTCCTATTTATCTCTGTGTCTGCAGCAATTCCTTTTGAATTCCCGTTCTCTCTACGTTCCGAAATCTGTACAGCCCAAGTGATCAGGTTGGGGAGCCCAGATTTCGGGGGAGGATTACTTTGCCCGCATTCTCCACCAAATTGTAGCCAAGAGCCTAGTTGGGGAATTTTACTATTAGCTCAAATTGCGAGATGGGTCTGCTACAACAACCCTGCGAGGTCGCCTCCCGCTGTGTATACCAAGAAGATCGGGGTTCCAAGAACTTGAGCAGAGACAGGCTTGTCTAATTAATAATGTCCAATTTATTAAAGATAAAGACAATCACACAATGCTCTCTCACACACACACACATACAAGGCTCAGGAAAATCAGTGGTTAGCAGTGGGGATAGTTTGAGGCTTGACTAATGGTGATGCTTACCAAAGCAGAGATTCTCCTCGGGGATCCGAATGAGACAGTGATTTCTGGGACAAGTCTGAGTTTGAGCAGCTCTTGTCGGTGTCCAGTTCAGAGATCAGACTGACATGGAGTATGCAGACCTCCAGACTGGCACACTGAGAGCCTACAACTGGGGGTTTTTATGGGGAAAATATCCCCTCTGGCAAAGGTGCTTAATGGTTTGGCTGAAGCCTAGACAAAGGTATTGCATTGCAAACTAAGGCTTTGCATTGTCATGTCTAAGCAAAGGGGTCTGACAACAATCAAGAGGAGATGGTAGAGGAGTTAAGTTAATCACTGGCTCATCAATGTGAGACCTAAAACAAAGATTTTACTTTTGGAGGTGATGGCTTTCCCATTTAGCAACTCCCAAACCTTTCCAAAGTATTGTTTTTCAGGGGTCTTGTGAGTCTGACTCATCTGCCTACCTGACCCTCTGCTTTTGGGATTATGGCTGCTAGCCTGGCAGGTCAGTTTGAGGTCATGAAGGAACTCCACACACAGTCCAAAATTTTATATTAAAAGCATATATGATAACAAAGTTGCCCACATCTTTGTTCTTTACACTGGAGATTTTCCTCTGTAGAATGTGTTTCAGTGATATCTGTCAAAAGTTCTGTAGCAATGTAATTATTATTATTATTATTATTATTATTATTATTTTCTTTATACCCCACCCCTCTGTTCAGATAATCGGAGCGGGTTATAACAGAGTTAAAACAGTCATAAACTAAAAGCAATTCCTGTAGCCCAAATCCCAACCTCCCACCCCTTAAAAATAAATTAAACTGGCACAAATTAAAAACCCAAACAACAAGATAAAAACATAATACATTTAAAACTAACAATTCCTTGGAGAGCATGGACTGTGGCATTAGGGGTCTTAGTGTTGGGCACTAGCAAAGGGATTGTAAAGCCCTGGTTTTGGAGCTTGGAAATTAAGGAGTTTCTGGGAAGGCCTGCCAGAAGAGATGTGTCTTTACAGCTTTTTAAAAGCAGTCAAGAGACATGTTAAGATGAATCTCGTCTGGCAGGCCTTTCCATAACTTGGGGACAGTAGCAGAGAAAGTTCTCCAGGAGGTCTGCGACAGCCTAGTCTTCAGAGGCTGCAGCAGGTTCCTCTCAGAGGACCAAAGTGTGCGGAGGGAGAGGCAGTCCTTAAGTTAAGATGGACTCAAGCCATGTAGGGTTTAAAGGTTAAAACCAACACTTTGTACTGTGCCTGGAAACTAATCGGCAGCCAGTGGAGAGACTTAAGCACGGGTGTTATGTGCTCTCTCCTAGACGTTCCAGTGACAAGCCTGGCTGCCATGTTTTGAACCAATTGAAGTTTCCAGGTTAAGCCCCAGACATCAATCCCTACTTCTTTTGTAACATTTCTTCACTCTGTTGCCGCCATACCTTCCTTGCCCCCACACAACCTCAATGCCCGCTCCCTGGTTATTCCCGGCTCCATTTCTGAGTGAAATTAAACAGTGATCCAGCAGTCCCTAGTTAATTCAATCCCCAGTAAGAAATCAGACTACAATATTATAAAAAAAAGGGGGGGGGAGAAAATTGCACTATGTGTGTTTGTATTCCCATCTGAGCCCAGTCCCACAGTTGCTGTGCAAGGCAAACAATGGAAGAAAAAGTCCTCAATAATGAAATAGAGTTCATGAGGACAAACGATTGAAAATGCCGGGGGAGGGTGATTCCTGGCGGGGGAGGGATTTCTCCCAATCATAGCTTTGCCCGGCCTCGCTGCTCCCTGAGGTTTGAAGATGGTTATGGCACTGGGGCAAGCGGCAAAGTCCTCCGCGGCCTTGGCATGGCCGCTGCGTGGAGCCAGGGGTGGAGCTGAGGTGTTCTTGGGGGGTTTTATCTCCCCAGTCATAGCTCTGCCTGGCCTAGCTGCTCCCTGGGGCCTAAAGATGTTGATGGTGCTGGGACAAGTGGCAAAGTCCTCCATGGCCTCGGCATCGCCACCGTGTGGAGCCAGGGGTGGAGCCGAGGTGTTCTTGGGGTTTTTTATCCCCCCGGTCATAGCTCCATCTGGCCTTGCTGCTCCCTGGGATCTAAAGATGGTGATGGCACTGGGGCAAGTGGCAAAGTCCTCCATGGTCTTGGCATCGATGCTGCGTGGAGCCAGGGGTGGAGCTGAGGTGTTCTTGGGGTTTTTTATCCCCCTGGTCATAGTTCCACCCAGCCTCGCTGCTCACTGGGTCCTAAAAATTGTGATGGCATTGGGGCAAGCGGCAAAGTCCTCCGCAGCCTTACAGCCAAGTACAATCCATCAATAACTTATGAGAACCAGAGAACAGGATTTTAATGAATGAAGCAATTAAAGATCAGCTAGCCTTGAATGTTGCCGAGGCAATCTCCTTGGAGCATGTTCTTTAAAATCCACCCATTGCTATGCAGTCTCCACAGTAGCTGTACTTCTACAAGACAAATAAGCTTTGTGGTATTCTATACATTCTACTAAAAGTAGGACACCTAATTTCAGTGGTCTTAGGTTGAGCTACACAACTCCTTAGCACTTGGCAGAGCAGCCAAAGTCACCAGAGGGTTGTATGACTGCTGTATGTGAAATAACCATGTTTTCCTCCTGTTTGACATTGCTTCTCTTTCTTTCTGTTTCCTATGGGATGTCTTAAAACTATTCCTTATAAATGTTGTTTGCTTATTTGGTGTAGTAGCAGCTGCCACCGCCGCATTATGCTCATCGCTTTCCTTATCCTCACCCTCATATCTGGGGCACATACAATGAAGTCTGTGTAGATGGATTTTATTTGGTACACTGTCACTGCTTAAACCAATCATGTGTCTGTAGTAGCATTCTAAAAAACAAACAACACTTTCAGCATATAAAACTCACCTATAGTGTGTAAATTCAACACAAGACCACAACTGAGATGACAGGATGCATGCCGTAGGCCTATATCTGTTTAGACTAATGTTGGACACACCTGAAACACACAATTGGGAGTGAAGGTGTGTGTAACCATAGTGAAATGGCCATTTGCACAGACACATACCACCCCTAAGAATAATACTTTGCCAAAGCCAACACTTAAGAGTGACCATCCACTTGAAATTTTTAATTTTTTACTCCAGTGCCCAGATTACTTCAACCCAATCTAAAGATATTCTAAGATTTGTAGCATTTGTATTACAAAAAGAATTTGTAACAAGAAATTTTTCCAAACTGTGCAAAGAACTTGGATCCACTGCTAGTACTTCTTTAACTAGAACCCTAAGAGGTCCTTTGCTTTGGAAATCCTGGCCCAATTCCACCAATACTGGGGTGATAGGACAAAGCATCACACAAAGATAAGTGAGGGAAGGAATATCACATGTTTCAATGTATAACCATACAATGTGAACAGTGTATAGCTCCCACATTGTTTGTTATTAATTAACACCATGTCCAGCATAGGTTGCTATAACATCCTCTCCCCCCCTCCCTTCTCCTTTCACCCTCTGAAACCACTCTGAAGCAGGGTCATCTCCCACACACATAATGGATTTGCTGTTAGCAAAGTCTAAGCATTCCATCGTCACTGCTGGCCAACTATTCACTTACCCTGCAACATCACAGCCTGGATTCATGGAACAGAATGAGCCATCTCCCCCAAAATGGCACAGTCCTGACTAGTATGCAGTCACCTGGGGAATATATAGTGTTCTTACATGGTTTTTCACACATTTTTCCAGTAGGGCATTTTTACACTTCACTCCCAGTGTAAGCAAGAACTGGATGCACCAGCTTTTCTGCTAGTATTGCTACTACATATACTCAATACTGGCATAAAGTTAGTATAGGATTTCCTGCTCATCTATATTTTTAGACATAGAAAATAATACCTATATTTACCATTCTGACCCTTCTGCCATGATTCCTTATCCCTTTTGGACCATTGCCACAAAATTTCTGGCTACATGCCTGGATGTCATTGTTTGCTTCAAGAGTCAGAGGAGGGATGGGTATATACTGTTTGTTGAAGTCCACGAGTCTGTTGCTGTGAAATCAAATAATAGCCACATTCTTTAAAGGGCTTCTTCTAGTGATAGTTTTATTATACTTGTCAAATCTTGGGAGGACAGAAAACAGCAACAGCTATTTGTCTTGGAACTTACATGATGGTCAGAAGCAAACATGAAACACAAACAGAGGAGGAAAGAAGTCAGGAATTATGAGGAGACAGAGATCAACCTTGGCCTTACCTTTGAACATTGCCATTTTGCAGGGATCTGCCATGCGCCTGTTTATCAAATTACTTGTTGTTTCCCAGCCTGTGTTTTGAAAACACAAGTTTGAGAACAGATATAAGAAGCTACTCATAGTACTGTAGACTCTAGAAATAATTCTAGCTAGATTTTGCTTTACTTGACCATATGCTATATTTTTGTATTAAAAGGAGCAAATCTATGTCCTGAATCCTCTTCCAAAAAGTCACTTGCCTTGGTAGACTAAGTCCCTCCACAAGCTACCCAAGCATTCAGTCACAGGTTCTGCTCCAGTGAAGGAGCTCTGATAAATGTCATCAGAAGCATATAGGAACCCATTAAACACAGCTAGTATCAGTTCTATGATTTCCCCCCTCCCTTGCCTCTTTCCATTCTCCATAGGGCACAATATTCACAGATGCAAGGCCAGTGGTGATAGCTGGTGACTCCCATATAAGTGGTACAGCATATGCACTCTAGTCTGAAAATTAAAGAAATTATATAAAGTTCTGAATATATTTGGGGTTGGATTAATCTCCTTACTTCTTGAGATCGGACTAAAATCTGGAGCAGATTTATTTCTTATTAAAAAGGAAGCCACCTGCCGCCACAGATGGCCAGCATGTGAGTCATCCTGCAAGGTTGTGTGGTTAATGGAAGCAATGTCCTTCCCTCCCACATATTCGTGAACATATGAAGGGATCATCCAAATGCCTTCATTTTCTTCCCAAAATAGGCATAATCTTTTAACAGAGATCAAAGTATAATTTTGCCTTTAATATTCAGGAAAAATCCTCATTAACATTAAAGCTAGTTTTGACTTTGCATGGAGGTCAGACTTTTATAAATGGTGATGCTATCCTCACCTAATTTAGATGAATTAATCTCCCGAATCTTTGCAGCTTTTATTTTGCTTCCAAACAATTAATAGTGTCCTATCTTTTAACTATTTAAAATTATTCTGGAAATAATTGTAGGGGCACACATAACTTCTACAGTTACCGTCTGCTGACATATAGAATAAAAGAAACTAGGTCATGTGAAAAAGGGGAAACAAAACAATTTTACATGTATTTTGCCAGACATTTTCACCATACAATGGAAAATTCAGTTTGAAAATGAACCTATAAAACGTAGTGTCTGATAAATCTTTTTACACTGATCTTGCATCAGTTTCACCAGATTCTTATTTGACCTGGGCCTAGTTTAGGATGTTGGCTCTTAATCTTAAAGACCTGAATGGTTGTTGTTGGGACATCTGAAACACCACTTCTTCCTATACAAACTTGATCACAGGTTACAATCCACATCTGAAATTCTGTCATACATCTAACCACAGGAATTTAGGAGAAACAAGATACATGACCTTTTCTAGGGAAGCACCTTAACTGTATAGTCCTATCCCAAGGAAGTTTAGAGTTGCCCCATCTCTGCTTGGTTTCTGATGAGTGGCAAAAACATTTGTATTGTGTTCTGTTAATGGTTTTTACTATTACTATAGAGAGTGACCATGGAATTTAAAGGTGGCTTTTTTTAAAAGGGAAAATCTGTTTTGTTTTGTTTTTGTTTGTTTGTTTTTACTTTTATTAATCAGTATTCAACACCTATTAGAGTGGTAAGGTGATTTATAAATATTTTAATGACTTTTGCTTAAATGTGTTATGTGACACATTTTACCTTTGGTCAGATGATCAGTGAAGTTATTCTTAGGTACTTTGGCTGTTGTTATGGACTCAAGTGTTCTCCATGCAGCTGAAACTTGCTCAAGCAGTGGGCCTGGCAGCAAGGTACATTTTGCACGTATAAAGGTGTGACAGACCAATTTGAAGCCGTTCCGTTTTATCAGCAGAAGAGAGTTTTTCAACAGCCTTTTCTCAGAACTTAAAGATTACAGCCACTATACTTGTTAGTTTGATTCTACTCGTGTCTGTGAAAACTACAGCAGGCATCTTCTGGATAAGAAACCCATAATTTCCCTAGAAAGTGGCATCAAAGAGTTGTTTCAAAAGTAATCTAGCATGCTGTCATTATACTCATTATTGTGTGCATTAACCCACAGAACTGGAAAATTGAGAATGAGCCTTGGACTTTTTCTTTCTTCCCTCCCTCCTTTTTGACTTGTCTGGGGAAAATGTTGTTGTTTCAGAACCAGTAGCAACAGTGTTAGAGACAGGATCACTTAAAAGATTCATGCAAGAAAGGTCGTGCTGGCTGAAGGATTCTGAAAGTTCTAGTAAAAAAGAAAACTTTTCCTAGATCTGATCTTGCTGAGAAAAAAACAAGGACAATATTTTTCACCTCTTTCACCAGACATTTATTTTGGGAGAACTTTATTGATGCTAAGTAAATCAAGGGAATGAAGAATTAATTCACAAACAGTCAAGATTACCAAGCTGGTACTACAGATGGGATGGTCTTCATAAAAAACTAGCATTTCTTTAATGCAAATAATAGCTCTGAAAGATAGTGGGTATTATTTTAATTAAACAGTTTCAGTTCAGTTAACAGAGAAATCAGCAGATGAGTTAATCCGTAAAACTACTGTATATTAGCAAATGCTGATGTGCACGAGTGCTCATCTTAATTTATATACCCAACTTTCTTGTATTTAATTACATTTTGGAAACTTAGGGAAATTTAATCATCTAAAACAACTGTCATCTTTTACCAGAAGACAAGGAAGCTTCCATTTATTTACCATGCAAACAGAATGGCCACTTACCCAATGCCAAAAAAGGGAGAATATGAATGAGGACAAAAGCGGACATAGGTTTGCCTACTTTTTTCTTACATTAATGTGTAAATCTAGAACAAGTTGAGAAAGTTATTCCAACTTAAATAGATAGGAAATGCAACTCAACATAGTGTTAAAAACCATGACCAGGGGACATGTTGGTTGGACAACTCAGGCTGCCATTTAGGTGCTAAATGCTGATATACAATGTTATGGCCCATATGTCTTCTCCTACGTAGTATATCACACTAGTGAGATTCCATGAGCAAATTGTGATATAATGTGAAGGAAACTTGAGGGTAGAACGAGTGGGGGATGCATTTTACTGCACACATCAGGTCCCTCACTCAATGTGTTCCGTTCCCATTACGTCCCAATATCCATCCCAGGGAGGTGATTTCTGAGAACTATTCAGAACAGTTCTCAAAAATCGCCTACCTGGGATGGATTTTGGGATGGAATGGGAACGCGTTGAGTGAGGGATGGTGTGTGCAGTAAAATGTGTCCCCCACTTGTCCCTCATTCGTTCCTGGCCCCTTGCATTCTCAGAACCTCCCAGGGCCAGGAATGTGATAAATTCCAAGGTTACATTCCTCCTGAAAACTCAGGTTTGCAGTTTGGAGGTACTCCTAGATTCAGTCGTGATCCTTGGGGCCTTGGTTTTGGCAGTGATCAGGAGTGCTTTTTCACAGTTAAAGTGGGTGTGCCAATTGTGCCTATTCCTGGAGAAGTCAAATATCATGACAGTGGTACATACAATGGTTATGTCCCATTGGGGTTACTCTAATACACTCTAAATGAGGCTGCCTTTGAAAAGTACTTAGAAATTTCAGCTGGCCCAAGAAGCTGCAGCCAGGTTGTTAACTGTAGTTGATTACAGTTAACTGTAGCTGATTATAATGAGCTCTATTGGCTGACTGTCCATATCTGGTCACAATTTGAAGTGCTGGTTTTCAGCTATAAAGCCCTGTATGGCTTGGCTCCATGTTATTTGAATCTGTTAGAGTGCTAAGATCATCTAGAGAGGCTCTTCATTCTATCACACCAATTACTCAGGTTTGTTTCATAGGAAGAAGGGAGAGGACTGTTTTGGTGGCTGCTCCCAGGCTCTGGAACTATCTGGCTCTCCTTTTGGCAGCAGGTAAAAACATTTCTGTCCTGATGAGGATTTGGATTTTAAATGTTCTGCAAGTCAGAGTAAGGTTTGTATTACTATATTGTATATAGTTTTTAAATACACTTTACTATTTTAATGCATATTTTTTCAACTTTTAAAATTGTTCGATTGTTTTTAAAATTTTATATTTATACTTATTAATGTTTTTGTATTGTTTTTAAATTGTACTATTTTAAATTTTCTGTCCACTGCCTTGAGTCCCTATATTCGGAAAAGGGCAGGATATAAGTAAATATCATCGTCGTCATCGTCATCATAATCATCATCATCCTATCATCATTAATTTTCTCCCTGTTTATGTCATAATTGTAAGGCTACGTTTGTATTTGAGGTCAAACTTCATAAAGGGAGTTGTAGCATTAGAACTGACTGATTGTTCTATTGCCAGAAACACCAACCAATGTGATGGAAGAATATTTAAGGCAGGGTTGAGTTCACTTTAAAGGATGGATCTTCCTTCCATTATTACAAGGCAAAAGTTCATATTTTGATTTTAGTAACAACTAAGACTTTTAACTTAAATGTGACATACGTGTCACCAAGAAGACATATGTCGCCAGATTATCTCACTACTGAAAGTAAAATCTATTTGGATACATACAGCATTTTTTACCACTTCTCTTAAGCTTCAGGATTGTTACTGAAAAATTATTTCCTCTGCAAAATGAAATACTAAATAGAGAATGATTTTCTTACAGTATTATAAATGGCCATTTGACCAGCATTTTTATAGTCATTTTTGTACTGTCGGTAATAAAAGGTTGAGCAGGAAAGTCTTTTTTCCCCCCTCTGTAGCACATCTATTTGAACAGTTTTTTGGGGAAAAAACATTTATGTGCAATCTGAAAGCTCACCTGTGTAGAATAAAATTGTGTATGTATATGTGGTATGGCCCAGGAATGTATAAATGGGAAGTTAGCGATTAATGTTTCAAGCATGGGCTGTACAAGTAGGGAAAAAAAATATTTCAGTTTCAAATGGTTGTATATATTCTCCATTCCCTCCCAGATTTTATAGACCTGTATTTCAACACTTTTTCAACACCAACATGGTTTCTTTTGTATATTAATTTGGACATATTTAGAAGACAGGAAACTAATATGCATTAAGAATATTGTTCCTGTTATATTATATTATTAGGATTCAGATTGATCTATTACATGAAAAGGATACATAAGATCATCTTAAATTCATCATACGAACCTCAGCTTCATAGGGAGCAACTTGACGAATTCACAACAGCTTGAATGAGATTCCAACAGGACATCTAGGAATGTATACTCTATTTTTTCCTATTCTTTGGCATTTATTCACAAAAAAAATCATTGTCTCTTTTGGTTTTGAGAAATGCTTGTTAAAGTTTGCTGATACAATTTGACACACATGCCATTATTTAGCTTACACTAGCCTTGGACCACAGGAACAGAAGTTGCATTTGTGAGAGGGGACAGACTTTATCATCTTTTAAAACAATTATTCTTGAAATTGTTTATTGAAATTATTATATAACTTAAATACACTGACAAGCATTTAATCATTTAAGCATTTTATTCAGTCACAAGGAGGGGTATTAACAAAGATGCTGATGATGAAGATGACGATGAAGATGATGGTGTAATAAGCAAACTTTCAGACATTTTTAAAGTAAATTCATCCTTTTCCCCTTACTTGCTTTGGATAAAATATCTTCACAGCTGAAGCACAAGGAATGGGTAAGAATTTCATTCATTTAACTTAAGGATATGAACATTTCAAAAGCTGCTCTGAGCAGCCTTTTTATCCAATATTTATTTAATCCATTTTATTTATATTTATTTATATTTATAGAGAAGAGTGATTAGGATTCCATGGACAGCCAAAAAGACAAACAAATGGGTCCTGGAGCAAATCAAGCCAGAAACCTCCATAGAAGCCAAGGTGACAAAACTTCAGACAAATCATGAGAAAGCATGAATCACTAGAAAAAAAACCAACAATAAATGCTAGGAAACATAGAGGGAAGTAAAAAGAGAAGAAAGCCACATGTGAGATGGATGGATTCTATTAAAGAGACCACAGGTTTGAGTTTTCAGGAGTTGGGCAGAGCAGGGTAGGAAAGGAGGTCTTGGAGATGTCTCATCAGCACGGTCACCATAGGTCGAAATTGACTAGAGGACAGTTAACAACGACAATTTTTATTCCACCTTGCTCCTAATACAGGACTTGAGGTGGCTAACAACAATTTTAAACAAAATTGAATTAAAATCATATAATTTTAAAAAGTTTTTTTTAAAAAAAATTAAACTGACAATTCTATAAAAAGTTCATTTAAACAATTTAAAGCTAATTGAAAACAGGATTTAAATGATAAAAGCACACTACGCCACACTGAAAATATGTTTCTGACACATGACTTAAGGACCAAGGCATGTCAAAATAAGAAGATCTTTGCTTGCCAGCAGAAAGAGAATAGAAAGGGGGACAATGGAACCTCTCTTGGGCAGGTGTTCTATGGGAACAGACACTGCTCTGGGAGCAGCCACTAAGGCCCCATTCCCACTAGCCCATTTGCCCTGGGTAGAACTGGGCAGATTCGGTTGCCCCCATACCGAATCTGCCCAGAAACAAGTTCCCATTGCCTTTGCCCTGATCAGTGTAATTTGCCCCACTGAAGTTCACAATCACCAAAGTAGCAGTTTAAGATGGAGCCTCCTCATCAATGAAATGATGTCAGTGGTGAAATGAAATGATGTCAGTGGTGGCGTGTCATGCAGCCATTCATCAACAGCATGAGTGCTCCTCCCCTTTTAAAAAAATTGATCAGCAAGGTTCGTATATTGTGTCAAACTGTCAATTGTATTGTCTCTCTTCAAGGGACCCTGCAGGGCTCCCTTTCCTCCTCCTCCTCCTGCCTCTTTACCCAGACCTCCAGGAGCATGGCGTGGGCCAGCAGGGCTCCCTTTGCTGCTGCTGCTGCTGCTGCTGCTGCTCCTCCTCCTCCTCCTCCTCCCTCTTTACCTGGGCCTCTAGGAGCATGGCATGGGGCAGCAGGGCTCTTTTTCCTCCTCCTCCTCCTCCTCCTCCTCCTCCTCCTCCCCCTCCTCCCCCCCTCCTCCTCCTCCTCCTCCCCCTCCTCCTCCTCCTCCTCCCTCCTGCTGAATGGAAATAGCAGTGAAGGTCTTTCTGTGTGAAATCCCTAGTTAGCGCAGACCTCCCAGAGGGCCTTTTCTGCTTTTGCTCCCAGGCTATGGAATGGCCTTCCGGATGAGATGCGTCTCATTACATCGCTAGATTGTTTCAAAACAGCCTTAAAGACGCATCTCTTCCGGCAGGCCTTCCCTGAAACTGTATAATCTACCCAGCTCCTAAAATCTTTCAGCCAATTCCCAACTCCCTGTCCCCCTCTCTATATTTTGTTGCTACCCATGCTGTGGCCAGCATTGTGGTTTTTATTTGTGTATTATGTTGTGTTGTATTTTTATTGCCAGTAATTTAATTTTAAACTTAACTAGTTTAATCCTATTTTGGGGGGGGGGGGGGTTGGGATGGAATTCTTGAACTATTTTAATCTGTAATCTGTTTTTTAACCATGTTGTACCCCGCCTCGATTGGTGGTGGGTAAAAAATAAACATTATTATTATTATTATTATTATTGACATGTCTTCCCTGTTTCCAGGAAGGAACAGGAAACCAAGACCATATATGGATAATTGGCAAACCCCTATATGGATAAATGCCAGCCCTCCCACCCCCAGTTATCCATACCTTCCTTTTGCCTCTAAGAATTTCCTTTTGATAAGACCCTACCAGAATCCACAAATTTCTTCACAAATCTGATTAAATGAGGTTGTTTTGAAGAAGAAGAAGAAGAAGAAGAAGAAGAAGAAGAAGAAATCAGTTGTAGGAGAAAGCAAAGTTTCATCTATCGACAGAGGACTATGTATACTTAGCTCTTAAAATCCGCCTTTGAATCCCTGTAGTCAATTAAGGTTGTCAGATCTTTTTTATTATTTTCTTCCTATTTTTACACCTTACGTGTCAGGCAGGTACAACATGCCTGTTCTCTAGCTGTGAAACTGATGGTGGAAATCATGTGGGAAGCACACAGTGTATTCACACTGCACAAACATCTCCAAGTTTTGCACATAAGCTTCCCCCACCCCCTCCCAAGTAATAGCATTTGCTGTGCAGGAATTGTAGATCTAAGGCATTAATCATACAGAATCCTGTTTCCAGATTATGAGTGGCCTTACTGTAAAGAGGAAAGTGGTCTTTGTTAAATTGCAATGGTTTTATGTGATGGGAAAGCCCTCTTATGCATAGCTTATTGTTTTTTAACATTTAAAATCTTTCTGTTTCACAGGCTTATGAAACTTAAGTTCATGTGTTCCAATCAAAGACAAAAACAAAATGGCACTTATTGTTGTAGACAAAATGTCAGATTTGATTTAATCCCATTTTTGAAGCCATACTTGGCTAACCATACAGATTATTTCAGCAAAGGGTATAGTCACGCTCTCAGCAAGTAATAGAAGCTTTAGATAAGAACACGTACTTTTACAGTTGCCCGTGAGCTATATAAATGTCAAATGCAGCGTGACTTGAATATTATACGCTACCACTTTTATGTAGGAAGTTAAATGAACAACACGTATTTCTGATATTTAGATTAATTCTTTTCTGAACTTTTGTGTGTTCACCATTCATTTAGGGTCATGTTTCCACATAACAGGTTTCACGTGTTTTTTGGTATTTCATAGCAAAGGAAATGACTATACAAATTTTGGGAATGTTATGCAATCTAGAAAGCATAGACTGACATGGAAAAAGTGGGGATACATGCAAAGAAATAATGTAAACGGCCTTTAGCTAAAGGAGGAACAAAGACCAGAAATCATGTCTCTTTTTGTCTTGATTCATTTATGAAATTCACAGTTAGGTTTTAAAAGTTTGCCTTTAAATATTAGCTCCTATTCCCCTCTATTTCCTATTTACGAAGTGCTTGAGTTGTATCTGGTTTCTACATTCCAGAGTAGAACTTTAACAGTGTAATCCTAATTATACATGCTTACTTAAACAGAAGCCTTATTGGGTTGAAAAGAACTTAGTATTAGCTTCGATGTATACAGGACTGCAACAACAGACTACTTACCTAAAAGTAAGTCCTATGGGATTCAAGAACACTTACCTCCAAATAGATATGAATAGGGGTGCATCTACACTGTACAAATAATACAATTTAGACATCACTTTTTTTCTGCCCTGGCTCCATCCTACAGAATCCTGAGAGTGATCATTTTGTGAGCCACCAGTATTCTTTGGCAGAAAACTACAAATCCCAGGATTACATAGGATTGAGCTACAGCACTTAGAATAATGTCAAATTCCATTATTTCTACAGTGCAGATGCACTCTATGATGGTGTTTTAAATATTGCAAACAAGCCAGGAAATGTACAGCTGAATAATTTTCGTTCCTAGTGACTTCTCATTCTTTCTTTCTTTCTTTCTCTTCTGAAGATAATCACTAGCCATGTGGAGAGGCTGAAGAAAAAATGAAGAGGTTGCACTGGTGCATTCATGCCCACTCACACTCCATCTGCCTAGAAGTTACAAACAAGAAGAATACTACCATGGAGCTATGGGTCACATTTAGGCATTATGTTGTTGCTAACTGCCATCAAGTTGACTACAACATATGGTGACCCTATGAGTGAGAGACCTCCAAGTCATCCTATCATGAACAGCCCTGCTCAGGCTTTGCAGATTCATGGCTATGGCTTCAGAGTCTATCCATTTGGAACACGATCTTCCTCTTTTCTTACTACCCTCTACCTTATGAAACATTATTGTCTTTCTAGTGAGTCCTGACTATTCATGATATGTCCAAACTATGGCATCCTCAGTTTAGTCGTCTTGGTTTCTAGGGAGAATTCAGTCCTAATTTGCTTTAGGACACATTTATTTGTCTTTCTAGCACTGCAAAGTATCCATATACTTCTTCTCCAGCACCACAATTCAAATGAGTTGATTTTGTTCCTATAAGCATTCTTCACTGTTTAGCTTTCAGAAACATCCATAGGGAAATACCATAGCATGGACAATCCTAACTTTAGTATTCAATGATATTCTTGAGGATAAAGGCACCTGAAAGAAAGATATCTACAACAATCAATATAGTTCTATTTTAGTACTTTCTGTAGTACCTTATTATAGGTATTCACCAGGGTTGGGTTTCAGGATCCCCCCAATGATACAAAATCCATGGATGTCCAAGTCCCTTATATACAATGGCATAGTAAGATGGTGTTCTTTCTATAAAATGGCAAAATCAAGGTTTGCATTTTTGAATATTTAAAAAAATATTTTCAAACTGGATGCTTAAATCCATAAATAAAAAAAACATGGTTGTGGAGGGCTGTCTGTATTTTTTGTTCTCTTCATATTTATCAAATGCCTGGCTATACTGCACTATCACTCTCTGCTCTATGCAAGGTCTCAGGCATTTAATTATGGAGCACTACAAACAATATCTGCAAGATATTCAGTTGATCAACTGCATCCTAAACAGACTCTTGTCCTTGAAAGCACCACAGAAAGTTTTGGCTATATTTGTAGTGCATGCTTCTCCTCCTCCTTCTTTTTTATTTTTCTATCAAGGGCTTATCATTAACCAATATATTAGTGCTCCATTCAAATTTGTAAAATTATTTTGATCATAAGGATAAGAGGTAATGATCAGTGTTATCCAGTCAAAACAATGTAGGACTTGATTAAATAAAGTGAAAACTCATTGTCACTTTCCCAAATGATAAAATCAGTATTTCAATGACTTGACTCACTGTGAAAAGTAAATCCTATCAAGTACAATAGAGCTTATTTTGGATTAGGACAGTGGCCTAAAAATCAGTCCACCCATGATGGCCAATATTCTACATGGCTGAGTGTAGTGTAAGAATTCTGCATGTGGAATTCTGGTTCAGCTGCCCTATCACCACCCCAGGACTCACCATTGAGCTTTGATAGCCCATGGTCATTCCATTGCTGGTGGAGAGTGGACTGAGGCAGTGAAGTATCTGGCAATGTTTCCATAGACAAATGCAAAATGAAGACATCTGCCACTGCATTCTCTGAGGTCCTCAGAGTTGATAATATCACTATGTGAACATGCCAGACATTTCTCCAATCCTCTTTGTTCTCCACCAACAATGGAATGGTCATAAGGGAGGCTATTACAGTGCAACAATCAGTCCTGCAAGTAGGAGTTTTAGTCATTGCAGAGTGCTGAAAAGAATACTAGTCTCCACAGTGATGAAAAAGAAAAACATATACACATGTAAGGTGGATATACATCTGCATATATTACTGATAGGATGCAAGACAATGTCAGTAGGTCCACTCAAAGTGCCCTTTTTATGAGTCAGACTTAACTTCTTAATGCAACAGTGTATGGAGTCAGGTGGTAAACTACCCATGTCCCCATCTAATGAACTGCTAGTGCTGTTTTTCAACGTGTAGTAGTTTGAGTGTTAGACTACAGCTCTGGAGACTGAGGTTTGCTTTCCAACTCAACTATAAATCCCAGTGGGTGACCTTGGGCAAGTCACATGCTTTCAGCTTCAGGGGAAGGAAAAAAAATATAACTTTTGTATATTTTAATGTGATTTTTACATTGTGTGTAGATGTTTGTTTTGAATTTTATTGAGATTTTAAATGTCTTATCTGTGAACCACCTTGGTTCCCTCCAGGGAGAAAGGCAGCATATAAATGAATTTATTATTATTATTATTATTGTTATTATTATTATTATTATTATTTAAAAAAAGGTAAACCCCCTCTGGAGAAACTTGTGGAGAAAACTTCATTATAGGCTCACCTTATGGTTGCCATAAATCAGAAAAAAAAAACTTGAAAATAGATATCACACACACACACACACACACACACACAAACCTCAGACAGATTCTCAACATTTGGTCCTGCAGATATTTTTGACTTCGCCTTCCAAGATATTTGATCATTGGCCATGCTGGCTAGAGTTTCTGGGAGGTTGTTACAGGCTGAATAATATTTTGGAATATATTTAAACCCATGAAGCCTACATATTAAGGAAATACATATGTCTTTATAGAGTACATACCTAGATGTCTGTGTGTAAAACTATGAGCTTGTGGTGTATTTCTTGTATTTCAGGCACCTTACCCAAAATTAAGGAGATAGAAGTCCAGTGGAGAAAATAGTAAACATGTGGCCAGAGTATAGAGAAATAAATAAAACAAAGAATGCATTGCATCAATATAATAGTGTTAATCCTACTAAATTATTATATGATGCAATCATTTGATGGCAGCCAGATGAGAGCATTGGATAGTGACTCTCTCAGGTGACTGGTCAATTAGCAGCCTAGAATGGATGTGAGATCTAATTTGTAATTAGATGGGAAAATCTTTGTTGACATTAACTGAATTACTTGAATCCACGTCTGATTGGGCAGATAGGTGGAAATAATATAAAAGCTCCCTTCCCATAGACAAACTGTAGACTGTTTATGACAGTCTCTAGTAAAGTCACACCTACCTGTCTCTGACAGCTTTTATTCTGCTGATTTGTTCCTTATCTGATTAGATTATAGAAATATATAACAGATGCTTCAATCTGTTGCACTGTCAATGATACAGATGCTTGTGTGCTTTTTCCACAGACTGTGTGGCTGCCTTTTTGTGAAGTGTCCAAAGATGTTTATGGTAGTAGCAGTTTGATTTCTTAGAAGAAATTTCAATGATAAGTTATGTGCCTAGAAAATGGGATGTCTATGTTTCTCCCCAAGAGGAGTGTGTGCATGTATATGTACTACTGTGTTTATATTAATAAAATAATCTAAAAAATTGTCCTCCATGTTAAATATTCTGACATTCCAGTACTTAAAGAGTGCTTATTGGAATGCTGATACTAAATCTTTCTCTTTGGACTATACCATTTTCACAGTCTGGGAGCTTAAGTTCCCAGAAGATGGCAAGAGGGAGCTTGGAAGAGATGCATGTTAGTGGACAAATGACACAAAATCCTCAAAAACTCAGTCTAAAGAGATAGGGGTGAAGAACCATTCCTGTTTCAAGTGTATATTCAAAAAATCTGGAGGACCACTGGTAAAGAACTGTCCACACAGAGGGTTGTTGTTTGACAGCCCTCCCCCCCCCAAAAAAAGTGGACACATAGTTGGCCACCTTAGTGAAAACAGAGGTATGAGGCCTAGGTAACATCATAGCTTGATAGGCGAAAACAACAGTAAGAAGTAGCCAGAATACACTGTGACATCCTGTGGACTTCAGTCTGTTCTTCCTGTATCTCTTACATCCTAATTATTAATCAGCTGCATGATTCTTATCTTTTTCTACTCTTCTCTCTCCCTTGGGGCAGGCACTCTAACATAGCTTCTTGGCTTCTGATCTTTTTGTGAGATTGAAAAGAAAAACAATTTCTCTACCTAAGCCATCAATTAATTATCTTTGCCATATTTTAAGTTCCCTGCAGATGTCTCCACTGATCTTTTGCTCTTGATATAATAGGAGAAAATCATATTACTTATCTCAAAAGATTGTACAATTTTTGTTATACTGACTGTCTTTTCATGATTGCTCTGGCCTTTGTCAAATATGTTGTATAATAAAGTAATCTAAGAGTCTGACATTGCTTACCTATATATTTCTCTATATACAGCACATTGGGTTACTTCTGAACTATTTTCATTCTCCCAAATAAGCTTTTCACCAGTTGATTTATCAGCTTATTTTTACTCAAATGTTTCTTATGATCTTCAGTCATCATGTCTGTTAGAATCTAAGGGCAGAGAGAAAAAAGTTTCCGAAATACAATATAATAAATTAAAGCAGAGGGAACAGGAAGATATGCTTTGTTTAAGTGAGACCAAAGTCAAATTTTATTTATTGCCTAATTCCCTTTGGTACTTACTGTGCAGGGAAGCAATTGCATATTGCGTCAATGAATGTGTTGATCAATTGATTTCTCAGAATAAATATGACTGTTTAGTTCAAGCTAACTCATATTTTCTTAATCAAACTATGGGTTCAGGACCTTGTTTCTTCTTAACTACATTAATCTAATCATTGCAGAGAACTGAAATTCCTCACATCTCCTACGTTGGTCTACTGGGGCAATCACTTCAGTTCAAGGTCCAGGCTGGTCATACATGGTCAGCTACCAAATGATTCATTAAAATAGGCCCTGTAATTTTTTTTTATGCACTATCTGGGTTTCAAGATAAGATTGCTGATGTGTAATGTGGTGAATTTAATAGACAGGCCTAAAAAATGAAATGGGGTTTTAATTAGCAAGGTAAAAATTTGGTTTTATTTACATATGGATATTATTTTCATTTATTCTTATAGTTAAAAAGCAAATCATCTTCCGCTTCAACATCACATGAAGAAAATCATACTTTCCTCTTGAGTCCCTAATGGACATCTACAAAACTTTTTTTGCAAAGGAAAAAAGCACTTATAAAAATGTTTCATGTATATTTGTAATAGTAACACTAACAGTAATACTAATAGCTATTATTTTGATCAACTGGTAAATATAATTTATTCATCTATTATTTCTTGGATAATGACAGCAATGAACTAAACAAATTAAACAAAAACACAAATGAAACAATAGAATCAAGAGACCTAGGGGCTGGAGCAGCCCCTAGTAGGAAAAGCTAAGGATGGGATAAGCATGATATCATTTGAAAATCTTATCGAAGTATGAGCTAAGAACAGGATAATGATGACATCTGAAAATCTCTGCATAATTGTGCGGGAAGTGGCACATTCTCCAGTGAAAGATCTCATATGTATGAGCTGAGCTTTGTGGGCCATTCTCAAAGGACCCCATGCACAGTATTTTACAGCAAATTTGTAAATTTGGTGAGCTGAGGTCCAAATTTTTGCCCCTAGCACTAACTTTAGGATGTACAAAGACATGGCAAAAAGAAAGAAAGAAAAGATCAGAAAAGAACATGTTGATGTCCATATTTTTGATAGGATGAGGTTATGAGGATGGTAGTAGGAGCTCTCTACTCCTAGTGTGAAAACCTCAGCTTTGGGAAGCCTTCAGGTTAAAAAAAAAAGTGATTTTGAAGGGAGCTCCATGGATGCTTGGAACTGGAGTCTACTGGAACCATTTGTCTTCCTTCCTGTATCCCTGCCTCATTGTCAATTCCCTTACTATTGTTGTCAAATGAAAAGGTGTGGAGGGCCCATTACTTAAAGCTAGACATCACAGGCAATTTCCCAAGACACCACGTTGCCTGGCCACTGATGACTGATGGGCCCCATATGGGTCTACTCCAGAGAAGTAGAGACAAGAACTTGCTGGGAGATAGGAGTGTGGGTCTGTTTAGCACTCCTGACATACTGTTATTTGAAACAGTTATATCAGTATACCTGATGGATGGGCTACCCTATTAAGAACTGCCACCGCCACCCCCTCCCTCCACAGTTCAGAGAACCAGCCTCCTTCTATTTTGAACAACAAGAACTTTATTTCAGTAACCATAGGAGTTAGCAGGAAGGCATTTGTAGACAGAACAACCATCACCCACAAGCACTGGAATAAACGTAACAATGCAAGCTCTTGCATTCTGCTAATTTAATTACAAATTTAAACATACCTGCCCCCTCCAGACATATTTACCTAGTCATCCTGTCACCTGCTAATTTTCAGCCTTGCCTCAGTTTTTCCTTTCCCCTGGGAAAGTTCTGATCAAAGGAGACCTCCCTGGACACCAGCAAGCTCCAGTAAAAGGAAAAAGGTAAAGGTTTTCCCCTGACATGAATGTCTAGTCATAACCAACTGACTAGATCTCCACTACTAAACTGAAAAGCCAACATTGTCAAACATGACTCCAGTAGTCATGTGGCCAGCTGTTACCTTCCTAGAGAAGTGGTACCTATTTATCTACTTGTCTTAACCACTAAGCCACCATGTTCCCGTACCAGGCAACAATCTTCTTTCTGCACCACTACTAAGTGTCTAAATCATCATGAAGCCTCCCATCATTCCCAAACAACAAAAAATATTCCCCAGCTACATTACATTAACCAATACAACAAATTAACACATACACACAATTTATGACAGATTTGATTAGAATCTGGTCCTCTAAATGCAAAATTGGGTGTTTCATTTGATAAAATAATAATAGCAAGTACATTTCTATACCACTTACCAATGCACTAAGTGGTTTACAAAATGTAAGCTAATTGCCCCTAACAAGCTGGTTACTCACTTTAGCAACCTTGGAAGGATGCTAGGCTGAGTTGACCCAGAGCCCCTGGCTGATACTGAACCTTGTAGTTTGTGAGTGAGTGACTGCAGTACAGGCATTTAACCACTGTTCCACCAGGACTCAATAATGCATAGCAAAGCTAGAAAATCCATCCGAAAAACCTGTGTGTCAATAGTGAACAACCAGATACAATGTAACAGCTGATACATTTTGGTAAACCAGGCCAAAGCTTGTATTCAGAATTTGGACAGTGTCACATGGTTTCTAATCTTCTGGTTCACAATAGCCCATTCTTGATAAATTGCAGCCGGATAAAAGCTCTGTAGTGCTCGTCTGCCTGAATTATGTCAGTTACCATCCATTGTGCACCAGTACAAAATAAAGTAAACACCATTTTCATGGCAGTTAGTAAATTGTGAAATATGCTATAGCTGTCCAGCACAGATGCTTATCTGACATCAGATCATAGACTAAAATGCTGCATTCTTCTCAGTCAGAGTCATAACTTATTGGTGTGTTAGATTAAAAGGTGCAGCATTCAATTTAGAGTGTTAAAATTCTGTGTTCCTTTGGCTGAATGCATCCAGTCTAAAGTTATTATAGAAACAGAATGCAATTTACAATGATGATTTTAAGAGAGTCTTATAACAGCCTCTTTACCCCTTACTTGACTCTTTGTGTATGCTGAATTGCATTTTTTTAAAAAGAGCTCAGTAATGATATCGAAAAGTTTCATCTGGAATGCATTTCTTTCACTATTGGTTACATGAACTGACAGTTTTATTGATCTTTCTATGATGATCTATTTTTAAATGCTTGCTAACTTATCTTTCATCTTCCTTAAGGCAGTTCAGTTGAAGATACTGCTGCTTTGTTTTATACATTTCTAGGATTTAAATTTAGCTGGCAAACTGATAGACAATAGATTCTTTAAAATTATAGGCAGGAATTTCAGTGTTGTGGTTATGGATCCATACCCTCATGTTACAGATCTGTAACTAATCCATATGCATGAACACTATGTAGTCACAATCATGGCAGTATTGCCACAATTGTCAATGTCCTCCCAAACCTACTTTACCAGGCAGCTGCCATATTGGGTGAAGGAGGTCTGTACATATGGTGGCCAGGGCACAAGGAGGAGAAAATTTCCACCCTTCTCCTGACAGCCAGCAAGGCTGAGAGATGATCAAAAGCAGAACCCCTTTTGCAAGTCCACATACAGTAGCAGCCTTGCTGGCTGCAGGAGGGAGTGGTAATGTCATCCTCCTTCTACCCTGTTTGTCTGATCCTGTAGTTGTCTGGTAAAGTGAGTTTGAGTGGGGTGGCCAGGAGATAGTAGTAACACATAGTTAACTATGTAGGCAAAGTAGAATCTGACCTTAGTATCTCAATCAATTAACAACAATCAGTGTTGTTCAGTGGTGAGATGCTGGATTGAGCTATGGCCATTCAAGTCTTTGCTAAGAAACAGGCTGTGTAATTTTGGGTCAGTAACTTTCTCACACAATCCAACCTACTTCAAAGGGGTGTGATGATTAAATGCATAAGGCAAAAGCCATGTCTACCACTTTGGGCTCATTGGAAATGAGCAGAAAAGCAAATAATAGATAATGAAAGAATTCTGAGGGAGAGGAATATTTCAGGAGCATCAGTGAAACAGTATGAAGTCGAAAAGCTGTTTGGTTTTGATGTGAAATAAAAATGGTATGCAGTGTTAGAGCAAGCAGTGAAACATTTGTGTCATAAAACCAACAACCAGGCATCTTCTTGTTTAACTATGGATTTTCACTTCAGATTTATCCTTTAGACTCTATGATGCAGCTGTGGCAGACATCACACAATGTCACAAAAAATTAGGAATAAATTTCTATTTGAGGAAAAGTCACTGAAATGGACTTTGTGAGACAAACTACTTGATTCTGTGAATTACTGTCTCAGCACAGCTGCTCACATTGTCATGTTTTAAAATTAACTGGTACACTGGCTACTGCATTTTCTGCTTACAACCTAACATAGATATGCTCATAATGAATCCATAGCTTTCCTAACTGTGAATATCATGTTTGGTTCCATTTGCAATGCTCTTCCAAGTTAACATACTTAATAGGGGCATTTGCCTTGCACTGATACAACAATTCTGACCAGGAGATCTGATGTGTACTCAGAGTGCCAGTGAATGTAATGGCTTTTCTCATGGACTTCCTTTTATTCACAGTGTCTCAGATCTAGACCAACTGTCTGCAAATGGTGGGGAACCCTCCATTTGCTGAAGTCATATTTAGCAGGAAATCTGACAGACAGAAGTGAGGGAAGGCAATTTTTGCTGATTTTCATTTTCCCCAGCGCTCCTTCCTACACTGTCCTGGAGAGTCTTCTAGTCCTTGGGTGTCAGGTGGGGCATAGACAGAGGTAGAGGCGAGTAGATATTAGTGAAAATCACTGTCTCTCCTACCCACAGGTGCATCAAGATCACAGAATTCCAGTATGCATAATTCCAGATCCAGCCCATGAGTTTGCTTTCAGGCTAAAAGCCACACCTGGGGTTAGTTTAACTTTTAAAATATGATATTCTTGTATGAGGTGTAAAGCAGGATTTCCACATATAGACAGTATCTTTTACATGGAAAAATAGATCTTTAGAGGAAGCTAAGAAGTATTTGCCCTTTCAGATGTTTTGGGTAATAATTTCCATAATCTCTTATGACTGGTAATTCTGTCTTTGGCTTTTAGGATCTGGAAGGTTGAAAGTTCTCCATCCCTCTATTAGAACATACATGTGTTGCATGGCCACAAATGAGGAAACCTATTCAAGAAATACATCATAAAACATATGTAGAGCTCTAAATCTTGGGCATTAGCCAAATGCCACTATTAATCCCAATTGAAGTAGATCCAATGAATCAATTGAATTTTACTAATTTAGCATTTATAAAATCTCCACTGAATCCAATTGTCTGTTCTAGATGAAATCATAATTGGCTTCAAGCAACTTTTTATATTGTATATATAATTGTATATTGTATATACCTGACCATACATCAACCTCAGGTATAAGCTGAGAGTATGTTTGGGGGCCAAAATTATGGATTTTGATGTAACCCTTATATAAATCAAGGGTAAAACTTATGGGCATGTAACAAAGCATGTAAAGGATGAAGAAAAGGAAAGTGATGCCAAACTATGCTGGTATTTTTCCACCCAAACATTCAAAAAGTCCAGAAGCAGCACCACAGTGGAGGGAGTAGAGGGGTTGGTGTTTCTTTTAGATCTGTGGGAGACCTCCAAGGTACCCTGTCATCAATAGCCCTGCTCAAGTGCTGCAAACTCAAGGCTGTGGCTTTCTTGATTGAGTCTGTCCACTTATAATGTTGGTTTCATCTTGTCCTACTACCTACTTTACTAGATATTATTATCATTTCCAATGAGTCAGTGTCTCATGGTATGGTCAAAGTACGATCACTTGATATGCTCACTTGATTTGCCTTAGGATACATTTATTGGCATAATACACATTAAAACAGTGAAACCAATTCAGATATCTCAGAAAAACAAACACAGAGGATCAATTTAAAAGATTCTTTCCTATACGTCCTAGAAAGTAAGTATCACGTAAATAACTTACAACACTTCATTGTAGTTCCATGGAGTTCTATTCCAGTATGTTCTATTTCTCTTCCAATTCATTAAAGGAAGAAGTACTGCATGCTTCATTTCATCACTGAGGAATGGCTTAACAAAAGAGTTTCTTCCCCAAGGAGTACGATTATTTTGAGACTTCTGATACCTAGGAGCATCAACTCATCCATCATCCTAAAACAACCAGTCGGTAGTATTTTTTGCTTAAAATAACTCTCACTTTATTAGGCACCAGCCTCTGCTAAGAAATATGGTTTTATGCCCTACAGATATTTAGTAGTTCAACCGCAACTGATTGGGCTTACAAATAGGAGTTTTAAATATGTTATGATTTTGTTTGAAGATCATAAGCAGTAGGGAAAGGATTTAATTGGATTGTGAATTGATGGGGGTTCGTTGGTATCTGAGATATAATAAAAACAGTTTAAAGCACCTAAAACAAGAAGGATTCATTTGTCTTTCGAAATATCACTGCAATCACACAGGCCAATTCCCTGTGGTAGCAACAGTGAAAGCTTTATTTTTAATTGGAAGTGAGTAGTGCTTTTAGTATGGTAAAGCCAGACACTTCAAGACCTAAATGATGTCATGCAAGAGAAAGGTTAAATTGGCTGTGCTTTTGTGTCCTAACTAGAAGCAATGGAATTTTCCACTCACCATTTGACTTCTCTTCAGAAAATATATCTCCAGTGCACAGAATAATTCCTCAATTTATAAATAGCTAACGTTACCTTATGACATAAATCTCACTGTCTCCACAAGATTATTCAATTGCATTTATGTCTTTTAAATTTGTATATTTCCAAGGATTTCAACCCCTACTCTCTCTCTCACCATCACAACAATATTACAAGGAAGGTGAGGCTTGACAGCCAATTGCTGGCCCAGGATCAGCTTTATGGCTGGGTTGCCTGGCCCTAATCCACTACATTATACTATACTGGATCATCCTAAATTATTTCATATGAGGTATAGTGTCTAGATCAAGGGAAGTAATAGTGCCACTCTATTCTGCTTTGGTCAGGCCCCACCTGGAATACTGTGTCCAGTTCTGGGCACCACAATTCAAAAAAGATGTGGAGAAACTGGACCATGTCCAAAGGAGCGCAACTAAGATGGTGAAGGGTCTGGAAACCATGCCCTAATAGGAACGCCTTAGGGAACTGGGGATGTTTAGCCTCGAGAAGAGAAGGTTAAGAGGTGATATGATAGCCCTGTTTAAATATTTGAAGGGATGTCATATTGAGGAGGGAGCAGGCTTGTTTCCTGCTGCTCCAGAGACTAGGATGCGGAACAATGGATACAAATTGCAGGAAAAGAGATTCCACCTCAACATTAGGAGGAACTTCCTGACAGGAAGGGCTGTTCGACAGTGGAACACTCTCCCTCGGAGTGTGGTGGAGTCTCCTTCCTTAGAGGTCTTTAAGAGGAGGCTGGATGGCCATCTGTTGGAGATGCTTTGATGGAGAGTTCCTGCATGGCAGGGGGTTGGACTGGATGGCCCTTGTGGTGTCTTCCAACTATATGATTCTATGATTCTATGATTCCTTAGTGAATTCGTGCAGCTTCTGAAACTATTATGTTCTGACAGTGTTTCAGAGGTTTACAAAGCTCATAGTGCAGGTAACTTTGGAGTTGTTGCATGCCTTCAAACTGTTTCCAACTTATGGCAACCCTAAGGCAAACCTATCATGGGCTTGTCTTGAAAAGATTTGTTCAGAGTGAGTTTGTCTTTGCCTTCCTCTGAGGCTGAGAGAATGTGACTTACCTGAGATCACCCACTGAGTTTCCACAGCTAAGTGGGAATTTGAATCCTATTTTCCAGAGTCACGATTGGAAGGCAGATCAGGGAATAGGAACCCAGCCTGTGTTAGATGGGGTCACACACACCCTGAGGTCAGGTTCACACTTTGGGAGTACTCTTGGACTCAACTTTGAACTTGGAGGCTCCGGTCTCTGCTGTGACCAGGAGTGCTTTTGCGGATTTTAAAACTTATGTGCCAGCTGCACCCATTCATTGAGATGCCAGATTTGGCCATGCCGGTACATGCCTTGGTTACATCCCTTTTGGACTACTGTAATGGGACCTACATGGGGCTGCCTTTGAAGAGTGTTTGGAAAATTCAGTTGGTTTAAAGAGCTGCTGCTAGACTGCTAACAGGGACAGATTACAGAGACCACACAATGCCGCTGTTTCATTGGCTACCAGTTTGTTTCCTGGTACAATTCAAGGTGCTTGTTATTACCTATAAAGCCCTACATAGCACAGGTCCACACTATTTGACAGACCGTATCTCCTTGTATGAACTGGCCCGGACCCTGAGATCCTGTGGAGAGGCCCTTCTCTCCATCCCAACACCATCACAAGCACAAGAGAGAGCCTTCTCGGTGGCTGCCCCTAGACTCTGGAACTCCTTGCCCAGGGAGATCAGAATGGCTCTCTCCTTGATGGCCTTCTGCCGGCAGGTTAAGACCTACCTGTTTATACTGGCTTTTAAGGAATTGTTATAAGGACAGGCTGGGATATTGTAACAATTCAAAAAAAAAATAGTATGTATGTTATATAGTCTTATCTTTTTAAAATGTGTTTTATTCTTTTAATAACTATCTGTTTTAATATTGTAATAATTTAATTCCTTTTTAATGTACTTTTTTCTATGTTTTTAATTGTACTGTTTTTTAATGTTGTGAAGCCCCACTTAGTCCCAGTTCTGGGAAATGAACGGGATACAAATATCATCATCATCATCATCATCATCATCATCATCATCATCATCAGTGCTCAAACCACTGCACCATACTGGGTCTGACAGGTAAATAGCTCAGCACAATTACTTAAACTCAGCATGCATAGCCAATACAATTTTACTCTCCCAACCAAAATGCATTAGCTAAATAAAACGTGTTTTTCATATTATACAAGCACACTCTAGGAAGTGCAGTCTACTTAAATCAAATGCTATTATTGACCATTTAGTGACCTGAGAAGTATCCCAAGTTATTTTGTGCAAGGAACTAATGGTTTGACAAAATTATAAAACATTGCATCTCCTGGTAAGGGACAGGAGTTTTTCAGACACCAACTTTGAGAAAATAGGCAATATTTGTGGCAGATGCAATCACTGATCCAGGCCAAGTGGGCTAGAATATCCTGAACTATGTATAAATAGTTTTTGTAACTTTTTGGCTAGGTTTCTGGGAAAGCAAATACAACTGAATGTCTTGGGTGGAATAGCAGTTGCAGACTGGTATCTTGATGATATCTTATTCGTGTGTAATAGCAGTTGGCCATTTTTGTCCAGGTGCAACATCAACATTCAGTTCAAGATCATGGAAGTGGAATTTTATTTGTGGTATTGTTGCACACATAGTTATATAGATGTGATTGTTTATGGATGAATATCTGTCTGCCCTGCTGAAATTAGCTATAGCACTCTTTTGATTAAATTATGCATTCATTTCTCAGTCATCTGTACATTATGCACCATTACCAAACCAATTGACTGGGTAGCGCAATCAGTGCATAACTCCATATGTGGGCATCTTTGCTATGCAATCCCAAAGTAGGATCTCTGGTAATGAATAGCAAGGTCTGTATGTTCTAAGCTTGGTGGAAATCTGAATTCTAATTTCCATGAGTCTTGGGTCTCTAAACACAACAAGGTGATTTTCATCATGATCATATTGGGCCAAGGAAGCCTCCTATACTCCAGCCCTAGTATTTCAGCTCCTTCCTCCACCCAACTTCAGCTGCTAATCATTTTTTAAAAAGAATATCATATCTGTTTTGGACCTCAGTATGGATCCATAATGGAGTTCCTGTGTTCCTCGAAAAGGTTAGGAGCAAACATCACCAATGGACTTGACTTTATTCATCTATTTATGTCTTTGTTTAATTAAAATCTTTGTCTGAACACTATAGATTTGAAAATGAGTGAAGTTGTTCCAAATAATGCAAAAGTTGCACCCAATACAAAATGGCCATGATTCTTCATTACTGAACTTTTCCAAAGAACTACACTATTTTGACACCCTCCTTCTTTCAGCAATGAACTCACTATATTGCACAGTCTGAAATCTATTAAGAAAAGTTAAAACATTTCATCTCTATGGTAATTAGAGTTGAGGAAGAATTGCTAAACCACAATGCAATCCATAAAGCTCTATTGATTTATTTATGTGGCACATATAATAGTTAACGGAAGAATTTTGCTGCCTTTTGAGAAAATTGGAGAGTGTAACTCGGGGAGAGTGCTTTGCTTATACTTAGGAGTTTACCGCATTGCTAAAAAATCTGACTTACCCCTGCTCTGTTGAAGTCTCATTAGGGATAAAGTCAGGTATTATCATATGCAAAAGGTCACCAATGCCACCGGCCGAGTGCAACCTAACTTCCACGTAGAAGCTGCACTCAGCCAGCCTCTTTGCAAAACTGTTTTAGGATTGTTATACATACAACATATATAAATAAAAATAAATATTTTATTTATTATTTTATTATTTACTTACTATCCTGTAACCGTGTCACTTCTCTGCATCACTGTTTATTGATCAGGTGAGGATAGGGGCAACAAAGTAGCATCTAGCTAGATTCTTGCAGCTGGCTACACAGAGAAGCAGGAGGTTCTGGGGACTGATGTCATCCTTGTGCATCCATCTGCAAAAATGGAACCCGACACTGAATGGCTACTCTCACACTTCCCTGGCCCCCAAATGGCCATTGCTAATAAGTTGGATTGCAGGATTGTAAATTGTAAATAAACAGCATGTAATGGGAGCTGAGTAATGCCAATCATTACTTTGTGCTGGCTTTTGAAAAATTTATGTTCATGCACACCTAAAGCAGTAAGAGCTTCTATGCGATATTTTTGCAGGCAAACAAAGTGATGCTAAAAGATCTACAACAAAGACTTTTACAATGTATGCAGTAAGGAATGCCAGATGTCCAAGCTGGTTTCAAGAAAGGAAGAAGCACTACGGATCATATTACAAACAATGTAGATCACCAACAAATTTCAGAAGAAAATTGGTGTGTGCTCTATAGATCATAGCAAAACCTTTGATTGTATAGATCATGAAAAATTATGGATCTTTCATTTTAAAAACTGGTGTGCTGCAAGATTTGTCCTGATGTGCAACCTGTACTCAGAACAAGAGGAGAGAATACAGAGAAACAGAACAGTTTCCGATTGGCAAAGAGGTCAGGCAAGGCTATATTTCATCAACCTATCTGTTTAATTTGTAGACTTGAACATATCGTGTGTAAAGCAGGATTATACTGAGAGGTATAAGCTGTGAAAACTGGAGGAAGGAACATCAACAATTTAAGATATGTAGATGGTATCATACTATTAGGAAAACATAGCAAAGACTTGAAAGATTTACTGAAAAAAGTCAAGAAAGAAAGTTCAAAGACAGATTTACAGTTGAATATTAACAAAACAAAAATAATTACCACAGATTATATACATAACTTTAAAGTGGATGATGCAGGCATTGAAATCATTCATGATTTTCCATTCCTTGGCTCTGTCATTAATCAGAAGAGAAACTGTGGTCAAGAAACCAGAAGAAGACTAGGACATGGAGGGGGAACTATGAAGGAATTAGACAAGATCCTGAACTGTAAAGATATATCACTGAATACTAAATTTAGGATTGCCCATACCATTGTTTTCCCCATTTTTATGGATGGTTTTGAAAGATGGACAGTGAAGAAAGCTAATAGGGAGACAACCTTTCAAATGTGGAGGAGAGTTCTACAGATATTGTAGACTGCTAAAAAGAGAAATAAGTGGGTGTTAGAGAAAATCAAGCCTGAACGCTCCTTAGAAGCCAAGATTACTAAACTGAGACACTAGTACTTTGGCCATTGTATGAGAAGACATGACTTTCTAGAAAGGTCAATAATGCTTGGTAAGGTAGAAGGCAGCAGGAAAACAGAAAATCTCCATTCTGGATGGATTGACTCAATAAGAAATCTATGGCCCTGAGTCTGCACACCCTGAGCAGGGCTGTTGATGACAGGGTAACTTGGGCTGGATCTGCACTGCAAAAATAATCCAGTTTGATACTGCTTTAATTGTCCTGGCTCAATACTATGGAATTTTGGGAATTGTGGTTTTTTTATGGCACAAGAGCTCTGTGACAGAGAAGGCTAGTCTCCCAAAACTACAAATTCCAGAATTACATAGCATTAAGCCATGCCAATTAAAGCAGTGTCAAACTAAATGATTTCTGCACTGCAGATGCAGCCCTGGACAGCTCGCATTCATTGGGTCACCAGAAATCAAAGTTGACTTGATGCCAGTTAACAACAAAAGTGAAATACATCAAACAACATAGAAGGTCTATGGTGCATTGTTCTTAAGGATTTCGATTTTATCCCAAAATAGTTAATTAGAGTGATTCCATCATGTCCAAATCAAGAGATATTTCTTCCAATATTGCATACAAAATCAATTTAATTACTTTATCCTGAAGAACCTACATACTTAAATATCTATTGTCTTCTGGACATCAATGAACTTCCGTCTTAGCAAACAATCCAAGGGAAGTATTGGTCCCAATAGTCACAGCATCAGATTCAGACCCATGAATAGTATAACTGGAAAGGGCCACACAAGCTATTAATTCATTTTATTCTGATCTGGAGATAATTTTTTAAAAGTCATCAGCATACAAATTTCCCTGTTTTTCATATTTTCCACTGATATGGGAGCCACCAACCTTCACTGCTTCTTGTCTCCCACCATCTGTATATTAAAAAGAAAGTCTGAAGTTCTGTACACATCCAATGACTTTTGGATTTCTATATAAGATGTGTAACTTGTTCACTTAACAAAAGGGATGGTAACTATGACCTCATGCAATTCCACTGAACAACATTTTTGTAGCCCTCCCAAGCTCTGCAATACCAGAAAAAATATAGTAAACTGTGCCTTTTGATGCCAGACTGATGATCAATTTCCACATATGTACAACATAATTGTAGTATTGGGTCACTTGCCAGAAGAATGGTGGGGTATACACTGAATGAACAAATAAATAAATGAATATTTGACATAGAATAGGTAGTCATAAAATGGTGGGAGTTTGTTGCTGTGGTATTTATTTATTATTTCATTTATTTATTTCATTTATATGCTGCCTTTCTCCCAAAGTATGACCCAAAGTTGGTAACTAATGTTCCCAATATTCATTTCAAAAGAACCTGATCAATACAATTATATACTAGCATTTCCCCTATGGATTGATTAATAGATCAAACTGGTTTCTTCCACATTTGCTAATCTCAAGTGTCTTCCATTCCATTTATGAAAAAAGTATTAATTTTGATAATAATTGGTTTGTTTCAGCATGGGTGTGACGATCATCTTTCTACTTGCCTAATATTATTGTTGTTGTTGTTATTTTATATATTGCTGTAAATTTACACGGTGCTGTACATACAATCTTATAATTAGATGGATCCCTGCCCTCAGGCTTACAGTCTAAAAGAAACAACATAAAAGAAGAAGGGAAAGGTGGTGGGAAGGGGGATGAGGTCCAGTGGTTCTTCTCTCCCTCTGGGGCCTGGACCAAGGCAGATGGACTGGAGGTAGAGCTTGGCTTCTTAATACATATTTAAAAGGAGGCATCCTGGGGCAGATGGCACAATCCTGGGAACGCTTCCCTAAACAATATAGTTTTAACTTAATTTTGAAACTGGTTAGAGAAGTGATGAGGTGTACATGTGGGGGAAGAAGTTTCCAGGAGTGAGGGGCAGCAAGCGAGAAGGGACGAATCTGGAACAGGGCAGTGGAAATCCTCGACTGGGACAGGAGACCTTGACTAGTAGAATGGAGGGTACGAGAAGGAGTGTGAGGAGAAAGAAGTTCAGACAAGTAAGGAGGGGCCAGTCCATGGAGGGCTTTGAAAGTCAACAACAAAAGCTTGTACTGGATGCAGAAGGGGAAGGGGAGCCAGTGAAGGGAGGATAAGAGGGGAGAAACATGGTCAAAGGGGCGAGCAGATGTGATAATATGTGCAGCTGAGTTCTGGACAGAGATTAAAGGATGGAGGTGAGAGAGAGGAAGCCCTGTCAGAAAAAGGTTGCAATAATCTAGTCATGAAACCACTAGGGCATGGACCAGAATCTTGGCGGTGGAGGCTGAGAGGAATGGGCAGATTTTAGCAATGTTGTAGAGAGAGAATCTACAGGTCTTGGCAGTGGCCTGAATCTGGGGAATAAATGACAGAGAGGAATCAAAGATGAAACCAAGTCTGCGGGCTTGCTGAACCGGATAAACAGAAGTGCCGTCAACAGAAACAGAGAAGGAGTATTGAAGGGTGGGCTTAGGTGGGAAGATGAGAAGCTCTATCTTAGACATGTTGGTCTTCTACCACCAATGCCGCATCCACTGAGAGATGGCAGCCAGACAAGAGGAGACTTGCTGTTCAAGCCCTAGCGGAAGGTCAAGGGTGGAAAGATACAGCTGAGTGTCGTCGGCATACAGATGATAGGAGAAACCAAAAGAACTGATGAGTTTACCAAGGGATAGTGTGTATAGAGAGAACAAAAGGGGGCCCAGGACAGAGCCCTGAGGAACTCCTACAGATAAGGGAACAGAGGAGGAAGTCTGACCACCTGTGACCACTGCAAAAGATCTGTCTGACAAGTAAGATTTAAACCAGTTGAGAACAGAGTCGGAGAACTAGAGGTTGAAAAGTAAGTCAAGCAAGAGACAGCGATCCACGGTGTTGAAGGCCGCAGACAAATCAAGAAGGATGAGAATAGAGTAGAGGCCATTCACCTTGGCCTGCAAGAGATCATTTGAGATCTTGGTGAGGGCTGTCTCTGTAGAGTGCCGTGGGCAGAAACCAGACTGAAAAGTGTCCAGGATGGAGTGGGCTTCGAGAAACTCAAGACAGCAAGAATAAACTACCTGTTCCAGAACCTTAGAGAGGAAAGGAAGAAGAGATATCGGATGATAGCTAGACAAAGAAGAGAGGTCGAGAGAGGGTTTCTTCAGAACTGGGGTAGCTGTTAAATACAAGAAGCAGTCAGGAGATGTGGCAACACTGATTCAGCACCTTGTATGAAATCCTCACCTATCCCTAGTATTCCTTGTTAAAATAGCACAAAGTTTTAAATCAAAAATCCATAACCTTTTCCTTGTTGTATTCTTTAATTTCTTTCCCATTGTTTCTCGGGACAGGGACAATGATTCTATGAATCATCATTTTGATGAATAAAATGCCTTTTAGGAACATTATGAGTTTCATGCCCTAAAAAACACTGAAGCAGAGCTAGGTGATAATAATTGTCTCAAGAAGATAATATGCAAATGACAAGACATTTACTGAACCAACTGATTAGGAAATTGCAATCAGTATTGTCATCATCTACTTGAAATAATTAGCCCAGTATGCTATCATACAGCTATTGATTAAAGACATCTACTTAATATACTTGAAATCGTAACATAAGATTACAGGATTCTGTCAGCTTTCAATTGCACAATATGCTCTTCATGGGACATCTAAACCTCTAATCTCTCTTACTTCAAATTAGTATTAATATCCTCATTAGTGAGATGTATGATGCTCTTTAGGACAAAAAAGTTCAGATATTGTTTCCTCATGTATCACAGAAGAGACTATGGTCTAAAAGGACATAATGTGGTAATTTTCCTGGAGTTAAACAATTTTTATAGCATAAAAACCATGTTAAATAATACCAAAAGGCCTATGCAGTCCAACATTCTGTTCATAATCTGGACAAGTCAGTTGTCTATGAGAAACTAACCAATGGGACATGAGAATGACTGTTTCTTCCATCTCTCATTTCCCAATTCACTGATACTGACCACAAGCTTAACAACATAAGAATGGAAAAGTGAAGGACTATATAGAAATAAGAATGTTTAATTATACATGCAAGATGTAATTGTAATAAAGCAACAACAATAATAATAATAAAGTAATAAAAATTATTTCCTTTCCTCTCTCATCATTGGTTCATGGATAATCTCAGGTTCTAATATTATAAGGGAGGCAGTTTTCCATGTCCATTTTTTTCCACACCACACATTATTTAAATAACTCTCATCTTTCTTCCTTATCCACCATTTTTCTTAAGCTACACAGGACCAAGTGCTGTTACTTTTTCTCATAAAGAAGTTGTTCCAGTCCCTTGATCATTTTGGTTACCCCTGAAAAATAAGGGTCACCCTGCACTGCAGTTGCTACTTCTTCAAGAAGATTAAACTAATTATTGGCTAATATGGGGTGAAGTGATCTGTGGGAGCCTTCCTCATTGACCTTTCTTCTTCTTCTTGAGATGATACCTTTACAGTCTCAGGACTGTATCACCTATCTAATTCCCCTGCTAGTTGGCTTTATTTATTTTTATATTGTCACAGCATTGGCAGTTAGACCAGGATAAAGGTGGAAAAGACTTCAGCAATGTGAACCAGGTGTGCCAGTGGGATACTGCACTTGGATACCAAGGCCAATTCCCTTGGGCAATGATTCTTAATATATTGGCATTGTATAGTTATAATATTCTGTCTAATAAAGTCATGGTCTAGTTCATTCTCTATTGATGTTCACCTGTCTGCCTCTTTCAGTGGGGAACAGGCCCAAAATAGTTTCCATTCAAAAATTTGGAGGAAATATCACTGCCTTCCTGATACACAATGAACCCACTGTACTGGTGGGCTAGCCATCCATGGACTGGAGCTCCCACAGATCACCTCACCCATATTAGTCAGTAGTAGTGCATGCCTACAGCACACTCACATGAGTGCATACACATCATCACCCATTGACTGATACAGGCTTGAGTTCCATATTTTTCTCCATTTTGGTGCGGGGGGAATCAAATCCCCCTGGAAAAGAAGGGCCCACTGTATAAAAACAATGAAACATTCCAAATGTCATTGAAAATTTAAAATGGCAAACATTAGCTTGGTTGCAAAGAAAGCGGGGGGAGAGAATTCATTCCAAGGAGTGTCCTTGAGAGTATAAAAGGCAAGCATTGCATTATATTGTCTAAAGTTAATTGATAACATTAAACAGACTATTAGTATTAACTGTACAATAAACACAGTATTTTCTTTTTTATGATTTGTTCAATACTAATTTAGAATGTACTATCTGTTCTATTTATAAGCTCTTTCATGATGAGAAGGAAAAAAGTTCCCAGCCTGCTTCAAACATCAAAATGGCCTTAATTGGTTTTTCGTGCATCCTTCTCTTCTTTTAAAATCTGAGGACTTTATTGAGTTATGCATGTCAAGATTGGCTTTGCAGATACAAAGTAAGGTAGAAAAGTCTTTATACTTTATACTTTATACTTTATACAGTAGCTGCTGATTTATCTGGGATTTCACTTCTGGATATTTATTGTTGCATCATGTGCTGTGTTTTTTAATACATGAAATTGTGCTGATAGCAGTTCTGAGCATTAGACATTTCTTTGTGGGAAGGGGGAATGTGGGCTGAGCATCCTCAATAGAAACTGAATGGTGACTCTTTGGGGCAGAGAAAAGAGATGAGAAGGAAATGGGGATGAAATGTTCTTTTTGCTACCTTTCAGCAAGGAAATCCTGAAGTGTTCCATACTGTAATATGAATTTATGAGTATGAAGTCCTGTTTATACATCTCTTAAGACAGAATTTTGCTCAAGACTTAACTCATCTTTTGTTAAAGTAAATTATTGTACAATGTTATGCATTTTAAAGAGTAAGTCCTACTGTTTTCAGTGAGACTTACCTCCAAGTAAATGTGGGCATGATTTCAGCCTACAGTCCAATGCACACTTCTTGTTGTGCCCAATTACGTCCTTTCTGGTTTATGCAGGCCCTAAGGCAAACCTATTACAGGGTTTTCTTGGCAGAATTTGTTCAGAAGGAGTATGCCCTCTTTGTTCAATGAGAGTGTGATTTGACCAAGGTCACCAAGTGGTTTCCATGGCCAAGTGGGGATTCAAATCCTGGTCTCCCAGAGTCCTAGTCCAACACCCAGACCACTACAGTATGCAGGCTCCTATGCAAATTTACACCAGATTAAATCCCTTTCTTTAGTCTATGCATGCTTACTTGGCACTAATCTCATTATATTCAGTATGTCTCACTTTTGACTAGACATGTATAGCATTGAATTGTTATATCTCTTTATCTATCATATGTAACAGAAAATAGACATGTTCAGTGTTTCCTGATCCAAGTTCTAGTGCTGGTAGTTATCACAAGACGGTCATGTGGATGATATTAACCTCCTAGAGACAAAGCACTTTCAGAAGAGTTAAACAGTTAGTTAGAATATTCATTTCATCAAGGACTACAGAGGAGATGTACATTTATTCAAGAGACATAAAAAAAAAGATTATGAAAGATCTCTCATTGCACTGATGGACCATACAGTACTGCCAGGCACTACTAAATGTCCTGCCCTCTTCCTGGATGTAACCTTGCCTCTCTTAATGCTGGGTTGTACCCTGTGGCCCTTCAGTGGCAAAGGGACAGCCAGGCAACACTGTCCCCATTATCTCCTTGCCACTGAATGGCTGGATGTAGATTTTACAAAGAGAGGGAAAATCAGAGCTCAGACGGCCAGCATGGTATTGGCTTTACAAGGACCAAAGTTAATCAATTATTGGCTCACACCCTAGCTCACCCTTTGCCCTGTCTGAATATGGTTACTGTTATATATTTATCTTCTTTATGGCCTTCTGGAACAATGCCCTCTGAAAATGCCAGCCACATATGCAGGCAAAACATCAGGAATAAATTCTTCCAGAACATGGTCACGTAACACTTCCCCCCCCCCCAAAAAAAAACCCCACAAAAACAATGCAGTTATATATTTTATTTGTGTATTTCATTGTTGCAAAGACACATTAAATGCATGCTATATAAAAGATATGTCCTGGCCAACACAAGAAAGTTTTTTGGGCTTCCCCATCACTCTTGTTGCTGTGTGCCTCCAAGTCATTTTTGACTTATGGCAACCCTACGGTCTCTTATCATGAGGTTTTCTTGGCATGTTTCTTCCTTTTTTTTTCCAATAATTTTTATTGATTTTTTAAAGAAAAATAAAACAAAAACAAATATGATACAGAGTTTCCATAACACGTCAGATTGGTGTCAAGCATTATATTAACTCTTAACTTCCTTTATTGAACTTCACCATTTGATAAAGATATATGTTAACTTTTCTGTTACTTATTATTTATGATAGTTCTTCTCTTTATGATTTAATAGAAATTAAATTGTTTGTATCCTTTTATTTAAATTAAACCGAAAATTTTCCATATCTATGTGACGGTCTTCTTATCTTTACCTTATTAGATTGAACACTATTAACTTAATTACAAGAAATAATATGTTATGTTCTCCATATATTCTGTTTCCCTTAGAATTGTGTCTCTGTTATTCGTATATTAATACCAGACTTTCACCCTTAGTCCTTCGAATATAGTTTATAACAGGGTCCCAAGTCTCGAGAAAATGTTCTTTTGGTTTATCTTTTAATCTTATTGTAAGTTCGTCCATTTCCATGTATTCGTAGAGTTTGAAATTCCATTGTTCCAACTTAGGGATTTCATCCCTTTTCCAACTGCCAGCATATAAAGTCCTCGCCGCGCTCACCATATAAAATAGTAATTTTCCATAGTTTCTTTCTATATCCTTTTGTTCAATCATATTCAGTAAATACAATTTAGGATCTTTCGGTATATTCATCTTTAAGATTTCGCAAATTTTATTGTGTATCCCTGTCCAAAATTCCTTTGCTTTTTTACAAGTCCACCAGCAGTGATAATATGTTCCTACTTCATTCAGGCATTTCCAGCATTTATTATTACAATTTTTGTCTATTTTTGCCAGCATATAAGGGGTTAAGTGCCATCTATATTGCATTTTAAACATGTTCTCTTTTAATCCATAATTGGGGGTATATCTGAATCTTTTTTTCCAGTTTTTTCCCATTGTTCTAATGGTATAGTTTGTCCCATATCTCTTGCCCAGTCAATCATGCATTTTTTGATTGTCTCTGGTTCTAAATCATATCTCAGTAGTAATTTATAAAAACGAGCAATCTCCTTGTTCCCTTCTTCTTTAATTATCGTTTCAAAGTCTATAGGGCCTTTATCTATACCTTGTGTTTTCTGATCTATGAGAAATCTTTCTTTTAGTCGACGATAGAGAAACCAATTGCATTTGTAATTTTCTTCCACTAGTTCTGCTTCTGTTTTCATTCTTCTTTGCCCATTTTCAATTCGTGTAATGTCTTCATATGTTGGCCAATTTGTCGATTTCATCTTTTCATTTTTGAAAAATGCTTCGTTGATTGATGCCCATAGAGGTATCCTTGTGGTCCAGTGACTTTTGTATCTCATCCAGACGTTTAATAAAGATTTTCTTATAAAATGATTATTAAATTCCTTGTTAGTTTTAAGTTTGTCATAGAGAAGATAGCCATGTAGACCATATATTAGCCCTGCACCTTCCAGATTCAATATCTTTAATTTTCTTAATCTTATCCAATCAGAAATCCAAGATAAAACCGAAGCCTGATAATATAGTTTAAAATTAGGCATTGAGAGTCCTCCTCTTTCAATTGTATCATTTAATAACTTCATTTTTATCCTTGGTTTCTTTTTATTCCAAATAAATTTTGTTATATCTTTATTCCATTTCTTGACAGGTATCTCATTTGTTATGATAGGGAGGTTTTGAAATAAAAACATCATTTTTGGTAATATCATCATTTTTACTACTGAAATTCTTCCCATCCACGATAGATTTAATTTTTGCCATTTATTCAGATCTTTTCTAATTTCTGTCCATATTTTTTCATAATTGTTTTTAAACAAATTAGTATTTTTAGTAGATACTTCTATACCCAGATGTTTAACTTTTCTATTTAATTGAAATCCTGTCTTATTACATATCAATTGGTCTTCTTTATCTTGTAGATTCATTGACAGTAATTGAGTTTTATTTTTGTTGACTGTAAAGCCTGCTAGCTCTCCATACTCCGTCAATGTTTTCAATAGTATATCTATGTCTTCTGTTGGTTCGCTCAGAGATATCACCAAATCATCCGCAAAAGCATTTACCTTATACTCCCATCCTTTAATCTTCACGCCTCTTATGTTTTTTTCATTTCTAATTCGTTCCATTAAAACTTCACATGTTGTCAAAAATAATAAGGGAGATAAAGGGCAGCCTTGCCGGACTCCTGAGTATATCTTAAGAGTGTTTGATCGAAATCCATTTACTACTACTTGTGCTTCTTGAGTACTGTATATTTTGTTTATCCATGACAGAAAATTTTCACCCATATCCATCTCTTCCAAAATTCTTTTCATAAAAGTCCAATTAACTTTGTCAAATGCTTTTTCTGCATCAAGAAATATCAGCAATAGTTGTTTATCTATATTCTTTTCATGATACTCTATCAAATTTAGTATTGTCCTTATATTGTCCTTGATTAATCTTTTGGGTAAGAAGCCTTTCTGATCTTCGTGGATATATTCTTTGAGAATTTCTTTGAATCTTTCTGCAATTATTGAAGTGAAGAGCTTGTAGTCCACATTTAGCAGGGATATAGGTCTATAATTTTTTACATCAGTCGGGTCTTTATTCTCTTTAGGAATGACCGTTATATTCGATAGCCTCCAGGAGGGTGGTATATTGCCCTCTATTATATTGTTCATTGTTTTTTGAAGAGGATCTAGTATTTGTGTAGAAAATGTCTTATAGAATTCATACGGTAAACCGTCTGGTCCGGGTGATTTTCCGTTTTTTCCTCTTTTTATAGTCATGAGTAACTCTTCCTTTGTTATCTGTCTGTTTATTTTCTCTTTTTGACTCTTTGTGAGTTTCATGATTTTATTGCTTTGTATATATAGGTCTAATTTTTTCCTGTCCACCATTATTCCTTTGTAAAGTTTTCCATAATAATCCCAAAAGGCTTTTTTGATTCCATCTGGATCTGAGATATATTGGTCTCCTATTTTTATTTTATTAACTATTCTTTTGGCTCTTTCCTTTCTCAATAGATATGCTAACATTCTCCCGGGTTTGTTTGCATGTTCAAAATATTTTTGTTTCGTATATCTTATCTTATTTTCTATCTCTGGCATTGTCATTTGGGATAACTGGGTTTGTAGAAGACGAATTTCCTGTACTTTATTTTCATCTTGAGGATTTATCTTGAGATGATTTTCTCTTTTCATAATCTCAATTTTAAGCTTGTCTATCTTGTTCCCTGTCTTCTTTTTTATCTCCGATGATTTCTTCATCATGAGACCTCTTATTACTGCTTTAAAACAATCCCAAACTGTTTCTATTGCTACTTCCTTATCCATATTTTCTTTAAAATAATAAAGTATCTCCTTGGATATTTCTTTGGTTATTTTGGTGTTTGCTAATATATTAGTATTTAGTCTCCAATTGAAGTCCTTTTTCTTTCGTAGATCCAATTTAATCAAGACCGAATTGTGATCTGACCACGTTTTGGGGAGTATATCTATATTCTTGATTTTCGAACACAAATGTGATGATAAAAGAAAAAAATCTATTCTGGACCATGATTTGTGTCTATTTGAATAAAATGTGTAATCTTTCGCGTCTCCATATTTAAATCTCCAAGCTTCCTGTATTTCCATAATGTCCATTAATTCGAAGAATTCTTTAGGTAATTTTCCTTGATTTTTCTTTTTAAGTTTCCTACCTGAGGTTCTATCAAGTGAAGGGTCTAGGACTCCATTCCAGTCTCCCATCAGAATTAGGTTTGTGTAGTTTATTTCTTTTAAATTCTCTATCATTTTCTTATAGAAATGTCCTTTGTTTTCTAGTGGACCATACACTCCTATACATAAATATTTTTCATTTTCAATCAGGACTTCCACCATTACAAAATTTCCTTTTGGATCGTTCATGATTTCCTTGGTCTCATATTTCGCGTTCACATAAATCACCACTCCCTTTTTCTTTTTTGGGGAGGCAGAGACATATTCTAGACCTAATCGAGGGTTTCTCAAATATTTAATATCCTTCTTTCTTATTCTTGTTTCTTCCAGGCAGATTATGTCTAATTTTAGCTTCTGTAATGTATGAAAAAAAATTTTCCTCTTCTGGGGTGTGTTCATTCCTTGAACGTTCCATGTTATTATTTTGATCTGTTCCATCTTGAATTTTTATAATTAATGTATTGTTAATATTTATGACCCTATGCTTCTTCTATCTCTCCTTCTTCATCCTCTTGGTCTGTTGTTATTTTTTCTTCTTCTTGTGAGTCTTCTTCCTGTTCTTTCCCTCCTATTGCTCCTTCTAATTGTTCTTTTTGATCCTCCCTTATATCGATTATTGGGTCTAGTTGTATAGTTTCCTCTTCCACTCCATGTCTTTCTTTCAGGTTCTCTTCTCCTTTCTTCATTCTTCTAGTCGAAACCTGTAATGGTTGTACTTTGGTCTTTTTCCCAGTTTTTAATTTATACTCTTCTTTGCCTTCTTTCTCTTTTCTTAAATCCTCTTCTTGTTTTGAGTCATCTTTTGCACTTCCTTTCATTTTCTCCATAAATTTTCTTGCCTCCTCTACGTTAGTTATTCTTATTTTCTTTCTTTTGTACCAAAATGAAAGTCCTTCAGGTATTTCCCATCTGTAAGGTATATCTTCTTGTTTTAATTGTGAAGTTAAAAATTGATACTCCCTTCTCTTACGTAATAATCTAGCCGGAACGTCCTTAAAGACTTTCAGAGTTATCCCTTGGTATTCTAGAGGAGCTTCATTGTGTCTTTGAAGTAAGTTGTCTCTTATCCGTCGATGGAGGAAGTATACAATTACGTCTCTTGGCAAATTCCTTTGTGTAGCCACTGGAGAATTTATTCGAAATAACCTATCAATTTCATATTCCATTGATGTATTGTCATAATCTAGGCATTCTGCCAGTAATGGTATCATTATATTCATTAGATCTTCGTCCTTTTCTTCTGGGAGACCTCTTATTTTCACACATTTTTCCCTAAATTTAAGTTCCCAGATAGCTCTTTCATCCATTTCTTCTTCTTTTCTCCCTCTTATCTCTTTTAGTTCTTCTTCAACCTTTTCTGATTTTATTTCCAACTTGCTTATCCTTTGTTTGGATTTGACAATCTCTGTTGACAGTTTCTCTACCGGTTGATTTATTTCCTTTAAGTCTGTCCTTATCTCTTGTCGAATTTCTTTTTTGAACTCTCTCATTTCTTGTTTCATTTCTGATCTAGTGTTGTTCAAGTCATTCCTTAATTTCCTTATTTCTTCCAAAATAGCAATATTCGAATCTGGTTTTTCTATCGATGGGCGTCTCTGTGGCAACTGTTGAGGCTTCTGTGTCGGGTTCCCTTTTCCCATCATCTTGCAATATTTTTTTTTTATTTACACAAACTTATTCTTAGTTATCAATTAATTCTTTACAATAGTTCTATGATTTACCTTTAGCCTTCTATAAATCACCAATAATAAACACAGTTCATTCAATATCAGTTGCTTCTATATCAATAGTCCAATAGTAGATAAATTCTTAAAATTCTTATTTAAAAAATATTTATCTCAATTAATTCTATATATACACCGTAATTCCCCGCGATTATTTAACTACATAAACTTTATACAGATGATTCAAAATTAAAGTCAATATTTAAATCGTCAGTTCTATGATTAATTCTATAATGGATTGATTAGTTAAATCTTTAGGTACCTTATAGTCTTCTCAACAATCTTCAACTATTCTAACATCATCATCCAACCAAGTCACAAAGAAGTCAAAAACTATTGAAGCACTTTATAATCCTATCGATCTTCTTTCAATTCGAAGTCTTTGTTTTCCTTCATGCTAATGTTTAGTTATTTCACTCCTTTATTCCCCCCCCCTCTTATTATCTTGAAATTGATCTAAAGAGAATGATTTTTCCAGAGGATTGGGGGGGAATAAGGGAGAAATCAAAAGAAAACTCGCCCAAACTACAGTTCCCAGAGGCCTCTGTACTTCCTATTGTCAGTTGCGTCGTTTCCTTTTCTGTTCCTAATTTTTATGACTTACATCACTTCCGGCCCAGGTTATTGTGCAGAAAACTACAACATCCACAATCCTCTGTGGCTCTATTGCATCGCTATAAGATCCGCTGGGAAGGCAAAACCATTTTACTTCATAATGCGGGGGTGATCTCTCCCACTCTGCATTTATTTTTGTATTAGCCCACGGTGTGAAAACTTCCACGTTGTCTCAATATCCCGTCCTCGTCGCCCCCTCCTCCCGTCCTCGTTGAAATTTTTATTTCCCTCCTGTATCCGGATTTAGTGGTTTCGTCTTGGCTGCCACACCCTCCTTTTTCGACTTTGTTTAGTATATTTCGTCTGGAAAATGAATGGAGTTCGCTGGCCTTATCTCTCCTGAAGGTCAGCTTGTATCAACATGAGCATTTGCTCCCTTGTCCCATCACTTAGGTTATTAATAATAAAAAAAGAAAGTCTTAATTACCATCCGAATATGAAGAAAAATAAAAAAATAGGAAAGAAAAACAACCACCTCGGGTGAAAGGATTAAAAAATTAAAAGATTAAAGGGAAGGTATCTTCACTTTTTCCCAAGGCTTGAAAAGTCTTTCTTTTCTTTAAATGCCAAAGTGTAAAATCTCCAATATTGTCCAGATATTAACAAATACAATCCTTATATGAGTTAAGATATATCAGTCTCACGATGCCGATCCTACTCCAGTCGATATATTGGGTGCCCCCTTCTCGGCACTCCCATATAACAGTTAATATAGTCTTCTAAATAAAAAGGGAAATAACAAGTTCTGTCTTATGTCGGGGTAGCACAACCAACCGTCCTTAAACTCTTCTGTGATTAACCGCGATTCCACTGAGTTGATTTTCATAGAGAGATGTTTTTCAGTAACTTATGTCAATTGGTGAAGTAATCCCTTCATTACTAACCCTCCATCCATCTAAAAGTTGGCGGCTTCCCTGTCCTTTTCGGAGGGAGGTGCGAGCGTGGATTGCCCTACGATCCCCACCTTATTCCTCGCTGTCTCGCTGTCTTCTGACGTGGCGATCTCGGAAGGAATAGGGTTTCCCGGATCTCCGTCGGGCCCCCTCAGATCCCCTAATACCTTAGGGGTAATTCCGGACCACACTGTTTCCACAATGTGGCCCAATCTCGCACTACCCCGATCTGCACCAGACCTGACGGATCTAGTGCTTCTCGTCGGGCGCCATTGCCAACCGGAAGTCGGCATGTTTCTTCCGAGGCAGTTTGCTATTACCATATTTTGAGGCTGAGAGAGTGTGACCTGCCCAAGGTTACCCAATGGATTTTTATGCTTGAGCAGGAAATCAATCCCTGATTTCTAGAGTTCTAGAGAAACTACTACACCATGCTGGCCCCATCCCTCTATACACTTGTTATTAAGAGCATGTGAAAAAGAGTATCCCATAAATAGACACATTTTCAAAAGCATGATGTTGGCTTCTAACACTGGGAATGTCCTTCAAACCAAATGTTTGGACCTCTCACATCTCACAGTCTAGCTTCGTATTTGTGTTGACTTTATCTGTGATGCAATACTGGATATTAGGATGCGTTGAACTTCAATTAGATTTTTAATTTTTGTATGTTTTTGGTGATGTATCCTTGATTTGTACCCATTTTAATCATTGTAAGACACTTTGAATCCTAGATTTGGGAAAAGCTCCTCCTCTTCTTCTGCTCCTCAGGCTACATGCCATGCAAATTGCATCCCTTACATGTCTGGTGTGTATACATCATGGTATGATTTAATTATAATATCTTGATTTAAAAGATAAACTAGCCCATTTGACTTCACTTAATTCATTCTGATGCTTGAACCAGCTTAGTTAATTTAAGGTTACAAACTACTCACAATCATTTTCATAAACTCAAATGGAACTCACAGAAATTTATTGCGTATATTACTGCATAGAACTGTTGGAATGTGATCCTACATATTACGGAGAAGTAAGTACAACTAATTCCCAGTAAAGTGACCTTACTGAAGAAAAATTCAATGCAAAGTTGTTCTGCAAATTAACCAAAGTTGCCAGAAGAAAAAACCTGGCAATGAAAACACTGCTTGCACCTCCATAGATTTTCATTTTAAAATACATGATAGCTGCTAATATCAACTTATTGCAATAGAAATATTCTTTACTGAACTTTTTAAACTAGAAGGAGCTATATTTAACATGCTGCATACACAGCATAGTGAAGGACGTTAGCAATAAAATGGGCCCTTGGTATTAACTGGGGTTTGGTTCCAGAGCCACAAATGGATATCAAAATCCATGGATGCTCAAGTCCCTCAAGTGGTATCCATTATATAAAATGATTAAATCAAGATTTGCTTTTTGAATTTTTTTAAAAAATATTTTTGAGCTGTTCATGGTTGAATCCATACCGTTTCCCCGAAAATAAGACATCACCATAAAATAAGACCTAGTAGAGGTTTTGCTAAATTGCTAAATATAAGGCCTCCCCTGAAAGTAGGACCTAGCAAAGTTTTTATATATAAATATATATACAGTATATAATAAATGCTCTTTTTTTGGTTCAACAATAAGTGTGAATTCTTCTTCATGGAAAAATAAGACATCCCCTAAAATAAGACTTAGTGCATCTTTGGGAGCAAAAATTAATATAAAACACTGTCCTATTTTCTGGGAAACACAGTAGGTGCAAAATCTGAGGATACAGAGGGCTGAGTGTACAATTATTTGTTGGGATTTTCTGTATGACTTTGCTAAGGAAAGAACATTGGATCTGAGTATGGCAATCCATAACATAGATCAGGAGATTTAAACTGTTTAAAGACATTTATGGCTTTAAATGTGGTCCTATTACAATGTATGGGTTTTGGAAGTACAGTAAGACTAAGTGTAATTTCACTTTGCACTGTTTACACTGATATAATCTGTACCTATGCAGAATGCATTTAGAAGAAGCTGAGGTAAAAGGAAATTAATTACATAAAATATTACCAGAAATCAGTGCTTGGGTTTATAATAACCTTCAAGAGGATATTACCAGAGGAAATATGCTGAATTCAAGATGTAGCTTTTGTATATGATCCTCCCTTTTTAAATAATAAATTACAACTTTGTTTTCAGTTATGTGGTACTTATAACATTCATATCTATGTCTGGGCTTTTTTGCCTTTTGACCTGTTGTAGAACAAATTACAACAGAAAACCACCCATCTGATGCAGTTCTCCCCCCCCCCTTTTTTTTTGGCACATGTATCAGTAAAATATGCTTCATTGGTTTGATGCTTTAAAAATATTAGTCAATTTAAAAACATGGTAACATCTAACATTTTTAATGTGAATCTTGTCACACTGGTGCTTCAAATGTAAGATATGATAACAAAAATATTTTCATATTGTGGTTATTATCTCATACATTTTCTGTTCTAAAGCTTCTAAATCTTTTTTTTTTTAATGAGAATTTGCCAGCAAGAAGAATAACTAAATAAAAGACATGGCTGACTGGTTTTATGCATGCTTTGCATGTATAAAGTAACAGACTCTTTCAACACTCTCTCTGATTTAAAGGATATAAGATAGCAAATCTGGGAAAGTTTGTTTCAAAGGTCCAAAACACATTGCAGAAATAATCCAGTTTGAGACCACTTTAACTGCCTTGGCTCAGTACTAGGGAGTTCTCGGAACTGTGGTTTTGTGAGACATTTAGCCTTCTCAGTCAGAGAGCTCTGGTGCCACAATGAATTTTGCCATATTTTGAATTTTGATCCTGTCTTCTGGGGTATTAGCTGCTCCTCCTAATTTGGTGTCATCTGCAAATTTGATAACTATGCCCCCAATACTGTCATCCAAGTCATTAATAAAAATAGTACTATTTAATATTTTTATTAATGACCTGGATAACAGTACTGGGGGCATAGTGATCAAATTTGCAGATGACACCAAATCAGGAGGAGTAGCTAATACCCCAGAGGACAGGATCAAAATTCAAAAGAACCTGAATGGACTAGAAAGTTGGGCCAAAGCTAACAAAATGAAATTCAACACAGAGAAATGTAAGGTACTGCACTTAGGGAGGAAAAATGAAATGCACAGATATAGGATACAGGACACCTGGCTGAATGAGACCACATGTGAAAGGGATCTAGGAGTCCAAGTAGACCACAAGTTGAACATGAGTCAACAGTGTGATGCAGCAGTTAAAAAGTCCAATGCAATTTTAGGCTGCATTAATAGAAGTATAGTGTCTAGATCAAGGGAAGTAATAGTGCCACTCTACTCCGCTTTGGTCAGGCCCCACTTGGAATACTGTGTCCAGTTCTGGGCACCACAATTCAAAAAGGATGTGGAGAAACTGGAGCATGTCCAAAGGAGGGAGACTAAAATGGTGAAGGGTCTGGAAACCATGCCCTATGAGGAATGACTTAGGGAAGTGGGGATGTTTAATCTGGAGCAGAGAAGGTTAAGAGGTGATATGATAGCCATGTTGAAATATTTAAAGGGATGCCACATTAAGGAGGGAGCAAGCTTGTTTTCTGCTGCTCCAGAGAACAGGACCTGTTGAAAAAAATCAGTCTTCCACTATTATCCATATCCACTATGAAACATCTGTGTATTCAGAAGGATATTTAGCTATATGGAACAATGGATGCAAGCTACAGGAAAAGATTTTGCACCTCAGCATTAAGAGGAATTTCCTGACAGTAAGGGCTGTTCGACAGTAGAACACACTTCCTCAGAGTATGGTGGAGTCTCCTTCCTTGGAGGTCTTTAAGCAGAGGCTGGATCGCTATCTGTTGGGTATGTTTGAATGAGAGTTCCTGCATGGCAGGGGGTTGGACTGGATGGCCCTTGTGTTCTCTTCCAACTCTATGATTCTATGAACTACAATTCCCAGGATTCCCTAGCACTGAGCCAGGGCAGTTAAAGCAGTTTCAAATTGGATTATTTCTGAAGTGCATTTTGGACCAAAGACATGGAAAACTATGGTTCACCACTGGAACAGTGTTGGGTTGGAGGACCCTTGCACAACCTGTTGTTGCCCTCAAACTTTTTCATACTGCCATATCCATCAATCCCAGTTAACATGACTTAGTGATGAGGGATTATAGGAATCTATGTCTAAGACATCTCAAAGAACCCAGTTTGAGTGAGCTGGAAACACCATTGCTTTGACTAATTTTAAGGACCAAACTAGACATGACACTAACTTGTAGTTTTCCTGTTATCTCTCTCTCTGTGTGTGTGTGTGTGTGTGTTTTAAGAAATGGCTGTCATTCTGTTGAGGTCTTACATCAATGTAAATTTCCTTCCGTGTGTGGGAAAGAGAACTGAGTAATTGCATAATGTCCATATTCACTAAGGAGCTGCTGTGAAGTTACCACATAAGGACACCTGTTCCACAACAGTACCTGAATGAATAACCAATGTATATCATGCCCCAAGGTGTATCAGTGTCTGATGCACATTGGGACTCTCTTGCTGATGACCTGTTATTCATCTCTGCTATTCACTAATATACCTTCACTAGCATGGTTTGATTGGCCCTCTGCTACTTAGCTACGGAAGTGTAAAGTAATGCACCATTGCCCTCAGTGTAGAATTTTAGACGCTGATAATTGCTGCTGAAGGAGAGGCATCATTCTATTTTTTTCCCCCAATACAGACCATAGCATATTTGGAGGGGACTCAAAAGACACAACACCCCCCCCCCCCAAAAAAATCGCTTCCTCCTACAACTACTATTAGCTTCCAATGCTAAGTTCCTATGAGTCCCTTCTGGGGCTGATCACTGCCATGGATTCTTCTGGATCCTATGGGCCATGAGCCCAAGGAAAAGGGGCATCTCTCACACTGGCCATGAACAATTGAAAATGCATAACAAAGGGCTATAAGAGACACATCCAAATATATCACAAAAACAGTTCCTTAAATATGTTAAAAGTGATTTTGATATAATACTAGTAAATTAAGAATCTTATTGGAAATTAAGGGGCTGTACAAACAGCAGCATGCAGATCAGGGCCACAGCAACCTCATGCTGTGGCCCTGATCCAGCCTTTGGAGGGTGCATAAAGGAGCCACAAAATATGGCTACTTTTTGCGCCCCCCCCCCAAAGGGATCCATAGCTGCAGCAGTGTGGTTGTATGGCACCCCTTCAATGCAGCATCATCTGGATGCAGTGCCGGAGGTGCGTCATGATGCCCACAGGCCAGCACAAAGTGCCAGTCTGTACAGGGCCTAACTTACCATAAAGGTACCAAACACACAGACAGAAACCACAACTGGGCAATGCTATCTAGAACAGTGCTTCTCAAACTAGCTGATGTGAAGGATTGCCATTTATTATTTTTTTCTAAAGTGCAAGGGAACAGTGCCATAGTTGCCGTTGGCTACAATTGTTTCTTTTTCTCCAGGAACTCATCAATGGTTCCTGAACCAGCACTTTGAGCAATACTGGTCTAGGCAATATGTGTTGTTTCCAATAAGTCACTATCCCTATGAGGTCTGGTACCACATGTTTTATCAGCTACATCTCCAGACTGACATGATCTGTTACTGACCTCCACTTGGTATTAAGTCATCCAGAACTGACCATGATTTCTTCTTAAATGCCTCTAGCCAGGGATGTGAAAACTGAGAGGTTTTCTTTCTCCCTTTTTTTTAAACTCACACCATTCCCTGAGAAAGAATAAATGTGTGACATTTGGTAAATTCAAATCAGAAATGTTTTAAAAACTCATCCATCCTACTTCATACAGGCGTTTGGCAAGTATGCACCACTGATGCTTTTGTTATTAATGAAGAGTGATGGAGGGATGTATGAAGTTGGTTCAAAGATTCTCCCAATTAGTGTAGCATGATCAGAGCTTGGAAATTTTCCTTTTTATGACTCCCAGAGGCCCACAGACAGTGGGAGTTGTAGTCTAAAGAAAGAAAATTTCCCAAATTCTGGGCCTAATGCCATTGCTTTTAAGTTTGTATGCTGATGGCTTGAGCATTAGAGCCTAGCCTACCTGTAGCCCTTTTTCATATTCACAAATCTCCATTACTTTCATACACTGCATACCACAATTGTATTCATAAGTATTATGAAAAGATCAGATTCCAAAGCCATACCAATACTCTAATGCAATATGGCATAGTTGTTGTGATGATGATGATGATGATGATGATGATTTATATCCCACCTTCCTCCCAGTACAGAGACTCAAGGTGGCTTTCACATCTAAAATAGTCCAAGTTAAAACACTATAAAACATGCAAAAGACAAGCTTTAAAAATCAATTAAACAATTCAGACCATTAAAAACATTACATTATTAAAAATTAAAGTTTAAAATTCTTTAAAACAAAAACAAAACAGCATCCCTGTCATGCGAAAGCCTGGTGGCATAGAAACATCTTAACCTGCCATTGGAAGGACAGCAGGTATGGAGGCATCCTGGCCTCTCTAGGGAGCGAGTTCTAGAGCTTGGGAGCAGCCACTGAAAAGGCCCTTTCTCTTGTTCCCACCAAACACATCTGCTTTATCAAATATTTAAAAAATTAAACAGTTTTAAAACCAGATTATTGGTAATCCATGCAGCTCCTGAAAGGTCTCAGATCCACCATAGTTATCCACCCCTGCTTTGTATATAGGCTTAAAAATAATGTTGGACCAGAACAACAGAACTTCCCTCTCAACTCTTCAGCCTTTAGAGGTATCAAAAACAAGCTTTGGGAGGGAATACTTGGGGGGGGGGGTGCTGCTGCTGGAGAAAGCGGACTTAACCTCTGTGGATTCTGCTGGATTCCCATGTTCCACCAGCAGAAACCCATGACTGGATACTGCCTGAAAAAGGAGGGAAAAGATGTCAGGAAAATCTAGCAGGACCTTTGAAACTGACTGATTTATTTTAGATGGATATCAGTCCACTTCTTCAGATGGACTCATGGAGGGATAGAAAAGTTACAGTGGTTTAAGCACAGTTACAAAGTCATGGAAGTGCAATGGAATATAATAGAGTATAGAAAGCTGGAAAATTGTGACCCTGGGCATGCATCTTCAAAGAACCGTGTAAAATGATACATTTTTTCCAAGTATCAGGTCTGTTCAAATGAAGTAAAGGTAAAGGTAAAGGTAAAAGTATTCCCCATTGACAAGGTTGTCAAGTTGTGTCTGACCATAAGGGGGCAGTGCTCATCTCCATTACTATGCCGAAGAAAACCCAGTGTTGTTCAAGGACTGCTCTGGTGGTCATGGGGTCAGCATGATTGCACAGAATGCTGTTTACCTTTCCTCCAAATTGGTACCTATTTATCTATTTGCATGTGCATGCTTTTGAACTGCTAGGTTTGCAGAAGCTGGGAATAGTGATGGGAGCTCAGGCCATCATGCAGCACCCAGGCCTTGAACTGCTAACCTGCCAATCTTGCAATCAACAGAGTCAGCATCTTAACCACTTGAGCCACTGCATCCTGTTCTGTTCAAATGAAACTGTTCAAATGAAACTGAACTGGAAAAAAAATCAAAATCAAAGGAAGATTGGGAAAAACAGCAACTGAACTTGGATAAATTAATACATTCTAGCCCATTAGCACAGATAGGACCAGATATGTGTTTTATGGCATACTATTAATACATAAGTGCTAACAGTTGTCATATAAGAAAAGTAATCTCCTAAGAGAAGATTTTGATATCTAGCAAATTGACTTTTGGTAAGCAGAATTTTTACTTACATACTTCAATACTATACAGTCCAGCTATTTGAAAGACCTATATTATTGTATGCATCTCTTTTCAGATATATGTCCAGGATTACAATATGCATTTTTCTTATTATATTACATTCTGTCCCACTCGAGCAACAGTATAACTTGCTTAAACACATATAGCCTTAATATCATTCCATCTGTGATCTGAAGATGTGGATTGGTATCTGTGAAAGTTATAGCTAAAATGAGCCAGTTAGTTTCAAAGATCCTGCTAGATTTTTCCCTTTACGCCCTGCTCCTCCTTTTTTAATGTTGAAACAGAATAACATGGACATATCTTTGGAAACTTCCCATATGGTGTTCCTTATATGATTTGCCTTTTAAATCTTTTTTGATATTGCTTGATATTGCTCTCTTTTGAACTGTTCCAAATTGCCAAGATTTCTCATCTTACCAGACAGTTAAAACAACAGCAGCATTCAAATTGGATGAGAGTGTTTGCTCTGGAAAAATAGGGAATGAAATAGGGCAAAGACATAATGCAAAGAGAGGAAATGCCAAAATGACAAGAGCTTTATGTATCACAATGCCCACAGAGGAAAAAACTTCCTGTCTCGTTGCTTTATCTTCTACAACATCTACCTCTCTAGAGCATTAACTGCTTGCCAAGCAAAGAAATTCAGCTTCAAATTGTACCACACATTTGACATACATGATTATATATGAAGATGACGTAAGGTCAGAAAGAGCAATAAGTGTACTATTAAATTATCTAAGGACCTCCATTCTTTTTTTCCTCATTGATCCAAGCTTGCTGGAAAGTAGGTTAACAGGAGATGAGCCCAAACCTTTCTCTTGCAATCCTCTGAGAAGTCAATTATAGCTGTTCATTATGCAAACTGTGTTTTATTTTAAGGTCCCGTCAGAATGAATGCCACTCTGCCATTTGTTTTCTGCAAATAAAAATGTACAAGGAGAGAGCAAGTAAAGAAAGGGCACTTTGTTTATCAGTAGAGCCAAAAAGCAAGTAAAAGGTCACAGACACCTCTCTCTCTTTTCCTCCACATATGTCTTACAAAGCAGAAAACCAATTCAGGTTTAGAAAAATCAGTTAAGCACCATGACCACTGCCTATATTTAACAACATTACATTTACCAACAAAACTTGGGCAGTCTGTAAACTTGAAAAAAATCAGTCTTCCACTATTATCCATATCCATTATGAAACATCTGTGTATTTAGAATGATATTTCACTATATTTTTTCAACACGTATTTTTGTGTGTGATTACCTTCCAAATGTTAGCATAAGATTACAACCTATGGTAACAAACCCAAGGGGCAAAATATAGCAACATCTGCAAAACTGCAAACAGATTACTTTCTATTCAAGATCAAAAGGCATGGATGGATAGAGAGAAAGATTCTTGTTGTTTGACTTCAAGTTTTTTCTGACTTATGGGAAATGTTTTATTGGAAAGATTTGTTCGAAGGAAATTTTGCCAGTATTTTCCATTGAGGCTGAGGGAGTGTGACTTGTTTAAATTCTCCCAGTGGGATTCTATGAGTGAGTAGGAATTTGAACTGGTCTCCAGAGTCGTAGTCCTATGCCCAAACCACTGCATCATTCTGGTTTCATAGAGAAATAGAGAAATAGGAAGATGGATATCCCATGCTATATCCAGACCTTTCAAAGTGACATGCAATGAACTCATCGCATTTTTTTCCCCAGCAAGGAGTGCTTAGCTCCATCTTCTCCCTCATTTCTTTTTTTCATGTGGAAAATGTAGCATCAGAAAAAGTGAGATTTCTTTTTACATGAAGATTCCAAACAAGTCAGATCCCTATTTTTTCCATAATTCTTGTGCTGGTCTAGACCATGTATGCAAACAGGGACCTCTCCTCTGCAGATATGTTACTTTCTGTTAGGGATGGAAAAATACACAAAATATTGCCAAAAATGGTTGAAAAAAATGAACTGACTGGAATCTGTGTTGTTTGTGAAATGTGTTCTTTACACACAAAACAACATTCTCTGCACATGAAACAGAATTTTGTGTGGGAAAAAATTATTTTTTCTGTGCAAAAATGCTGTTCTCAGTGCAAAAATGGCATGTGCAAATTTTGTACAGTTTAAATATTGAACAGCAAATAGTCTCCATTTTCAAATACATTCCCACGATGAGAAGAAAACAGCTAAAATTGCTCATTACTTCCTTCCAGAATGAAATTAGCAAAGAATACTTTCTGTTTCCCTGCTGCTGGGCTGAAGAAAGCAGGGAGAGTAATGCTTGAAAAGGGCTAGCTAGCTAAATATTTGGCTAAATGGATCCAAATATTTTGGTAGATGGAGAAAACAGATCTTTTCTCTGATTCATGGAAATATCAGAAATGTTAAGCTATTTATCTAACTACGAGTCTGATCTCAATAATATCCTGTGCAATGTGCCATTTATATTTTTCAAACTGCACGCAATACAGTGGTCCCCCGGGTTACAAATACCCCGGGGTACGAAAACCCCGGGGTACGAAAGAGCCAGGGCCGGAAAAACGGCCCCGGCTCGCGAAAAAAAACCCGGGGTATGAAAAAAAAAGTGCCGGCCCTTAAATTTGCCACGCAGCGCTACAAAGAAAGCGGTCCCCGGGTTACGAAGACTTCCGGGTTACGAAAGGTAAGCCGGAACGGATTACTTTCGTAACCTGGGGGACCACTGTACCCACAGAAGCAGCTAACACTCTAAAGGTCATCTCCAGGTTTTAGCTCAGAAAAGCATCCTCTTGTAATGATTTACATTTAAATTTCTTAGAATGCTGTAAAGCAAGGATAGGGAACAGCTGACACACCAGATGTTGTGACCTGGTATCTCATCATTAGCTATGTTAGCTAGGAAGATTGGGAGATCACTTCCAAAAAATATCTGCAGGCCATAAAAGAAGCCCCTTGAAAATGTTAGTTGACTTGTTCAGAGAAGAAATAATTATTATTATTATTATTATTATTATTATTATTATTTCTTACTCGCCCCTCTGTAAAACAATCGAGGCGGGGAGGGGGGAGGATTTTAACATCTCCAAAGCTATGTTAAGAAAGAAATACAATGATTTTCTTTCTTGTCTCAGAGAGAAGAAAGAATAATATGACCTGTATGCTGTTATGGCAGCATATAGGTCCTAATTTGAAATGAAGGTACAAATTGCCCAGGACTTGACTATTTTAGAAGTGCCACCACTGATAACCTGATAGCATCTTTGTTTGGAATGTTTCAACTACAAAGACTCTCCCTAATGTCACATAATTAAATTGTTTCTTCAGATTCATAAATGAGCTGAAATTAAAATACCCACAAGTCTCAACCATCTTATTTAGGAATTTCAAAATATTACTCTGGAGTAAGTACCTTCCATACTGCAGTCACAAATTCAGTGCTGATGCAAGCAAGGTTACCTCCATTGACTTTAATGAGATCAAGCTTTCTTCTTTTACCAAAGAATTTGGCTCAAGAGCCCAATAGAAGCACTAAAAATATAAAAGATAATACTTAAAATGTCTCAGTGTTATCATTTAATTTTAATTAAGAAAAGGGGTTTATAACTCTTTCCTGGTGTGGCACATTAAACAGCTATTTCGTAGCTGGCTGCATCTAAGTTCAATTTTTTTATGACCCTTTATTCTACTGTTTAATTTTAAAATGTGCTAAAGTAATGGAATGGGTGCAAGATGGATCATCAGTCACCTGAAGCAACTATTTATATTGCAACAATTTATGAAGCAGAATGTCTTTGATTTTTAGCTCTATAATTTTTATAAAATCATTGACTTTATTTTTCACCCTGTTTAGTTCACTTTAAAGAACAAAATAATTTCTCTTTCTCTAACATACACACAGGTATTTTTAGCTTAATGCTAGGATATGTGAAAAATCTGCCTAGTTGAGTTTGAGGGTATTTATGGATATATCCAATGACCTATCTTTCACAGAGATGGTCAGCAGCCCAAATTCAATTATTAAAGTAGATCTATTGAACTTGGAGAGTCAACAGATGGAGGGTAAACTACATTGTTTAAATGGATTAGTTGTGATAGAAGACACAGAAGTGTATCCTTTAGGCAAACAGTGCAAGGACCCAACAGTGGGAGGCAAAAATGTTTGCACAGGCAGCAAGTAAAAGGGACCCATGATCTTTAATGTCTCTACACTAATGCACAGAGCATGGGAAATAAACAGGATGAACTTGAACTCCTAGCACAACAAAGCAAATATGATATAATAGGCATCACTGAAAGGTGGTGGGATGAGTCTCATGATTGGAATGTAGAAATAAAGGGGTATAGTATAACCTTTTCAAGAGAAACAGGCCAAACAGGAAAGGATGAGGAATAACAATATATGTCAGGGATATTTACACTAGTGAAGAGATCCAGGACATCAGTACTGGAAGCCAAGTTGAGAGGATATGAATAAAAATTAAAGGGGAGGGAAGCAACAGGGATGTTACTCTGGGAGTCTACTACAGACCCCAAGTCAGACAGAGGAATGTTTTCTAGAACAGATGACCACACACTCAGAAAGGAGAGATGTAGCAGTGATGGGGGACTTCAACTATCCAGATATTTGCTGGAAGTCAAACTCAGCCAAATCCTCAAGGTCTAGCAAATTCCTCAATTGCCTCAAAGACAGTTTCATTGTCCAAAAGGTGGGAGAGGCAAAAAGGGGATCTGATCTTAACCAACAGGGATGACCTAGTTAATGGGGTGCAAGTGGTTGGAACGTTAGGTGGAAGTGACCATGTTCTCCTGGAGTTTGTTATACAGTGGAAAGGAGAAGCCAGGCATAGTCAGACATGCATTCTAGACTTTGGGAGAGCTGATTTCAATAAACTTAAGAGAAATACTGGAGGTGATCCCATGGTCAGGAATACTAAAAGAGAAGGGAGTTCAAGACGGATAGGAGTTCCTCAAAAGGGAGATACTGAAGGCACAATTTCAAGCAGTTCCAATGAGGAAGAAAAATGTGAGATGTCACAAGAAACCAGGATGGATGACTAAGGAACTTTCAACTGAGATAAGTTTTAAACAGAACATGTATAAGAAATGGAAAAATGGGGAAATTACCAAAGCAGAATTCAAACAAATAGCCAGCACTTGTAGGGGTAAAGTCAGAAAAGCTAAACTGCAGAATGAACTCAGGTGGGCTAGAGAAGTTAAGAACAACAAAAAGGGCTTTTTTGGGTATGTCTGCAGCAAAAGGAAGAAGGAAATGGTTGGGCCACTCTGCACAGAAGATGGCAAAATGCAAACAGGGGACAGAGAAAAGGCAGAATTACTCAACACCTTCTTTGCTTCAGTCTTCTCAGAAAAGGCAAAGGGTGCTCAAACTGAGGATTATGGTGCAGAGGACAGAATAGGGGAGTTTCAGCACGGAATAAGTAAATAGATAGTACATGAATACCTGGTTAATCTAAATGAATGTAAGTCTCCAGGACCAGAACTACATCCAAGGGTACTAAAAGAACTGGCAAAGGCAATATCGGAACCACTGGCAATAATCTTTGAGAACTCCTGGAAAACAGGAAAAGTCTCAGCGGACTGGAGGAGGGCAAATGTTGTCCCCATTTTCAAAAAGGGAAAAAAGAGGATTCCAACAATTATCATCCAGTTAGTCTGACATCAATTCCAGGAAAGATTCTAGAGCAGATCATTAAACAGGGAGTCTGGGAACATCTAGAAGGCAATGCCGTAATCACAAAAAGTCAACAAGCTTGTAAAATGTGGGCTAGACAAGGAAACTGTTAGGTTGAATTTGTAATTGGCTGAGCACTCGGCTGAACTCAAAGGGTGCTCAGCAAAGGTTCATTTTCATCCTGGAGAGAAGTGACCAGTGGGGTGCCACAGGGTTCTGTCCTGGGCCCAGTGCTATTCAACATCTTTATCTATGACTTGGATAACAGAATTGGGAGCATACTTATCAAATTTGCAGATGACACTAAACTTGGAGGAGTAGCTAATACCCCAGAGGACAGGATCAAAAGTCAAAATAACCTGAATAGACTAGAAAGCTGGGCCAAAGGTAACAAAATGAAATTCAACACAGAGAAATGTAAGGTACTGCACTTAGGGTAGAAAAATGAAATGCACAGATATAGGATGGGGGACACTTGGCAGAATGACAACTATGTGTGAAAGAGATTTAGGAGTCCAAGTAGACAATAAGTTGAACATAAGTCAACAGTTCGATGCGGCAGATAAAAAGGCCAAAGCAATTTTAGGTTTCATCAATAAAAGTATAGTGTCTAGATCCAGGGAAGTAATAGTGCCACTCTACTCTGCCTTGGTCAGGCCCCACCTGGAATAATGTGTCCAGTTCTGGGCACCACAATTCAAAAATGATGTGAAGAAACTGGAGCATATCCAAAAGAGTGCAACTAAAATGGTGAAGGGTCTGGAAACCATGCCTTATGAGGAAAGACTTAGAGAGCTGGGGATGTTTAGCCTGGAGAAGAGAAGGTGAAGAGGTGACATGAAAGCCCTGTTTAAATATTTGAAGGGATGCCATATTGAGGAGGAAGCAAGCTTGTTTTCTGCTGCTCCAGAGAATAGAACACAGAACAATGGATGCAAACTGCAGGAAAAGAGATTCCAACTCTACATTAGGAGGAACTTCCTGACAGTAAAGGCTGTTCAACAGTGGAACACACCCCCTCGGAGTGTAGTGGAATCTCCTTCCTTAGAGTTCTTAATAATAATAATATAATATAGATTTATTTCTATCCCACCCAATCACGGGGAATCTGGACGGCTAACAACAGTAAAAAAAGATACAATACAAAAAAATAAAATAAAATAAAAATTAAACCCATCCAAATCCCCTGACCAATACAAGCAACAAAATCAATAGACAATTTAAATAAAATAGCAATCAAACAAAAAACATAAACATTAGAATCAAATAGTTTTCATAATTAATCCTTTCCCAGCCACTCAATGCAAGCTCAAATCAAAACAATCTTATACAAATTAAATGCAAAACATAACATAATACCTGGGGGGGGGGGGATATATAGGAATACAATATATAACAAGGCAATCATAATAACAATAAATAGCAAAAACTAATAATATCTATCACCTGATAACAAAAATACAACGTAATGCAAGATGCAAGCAAACAATAGCAGCAAAAGACTTCTCCCTTATACTCCTGCAAACAGTTACTAATAATAACAATAACATTCCCTAAACACAGCAGAGACCCAAGGCAAGCTGGAGCTGTCTTCCAGAGGGCTGCCACACCCCAGAGAGACCCAGGGCAGGCTGGAGCTGTCTTCCAGAGGACTGCCACACCCCAAACACAGCAGAGACCCAGGGCCAGCTGGAGAAGTCTTCCAGAAAGCTGCCACACCCCAAACACAGCAGAGACTCAGGGCAAGTGGAGCTGTCTTAAGCAGAAGCTGGATGGCCATCTATCTGGTATGCTTTGATTGGGAGTTCCTGCATGGCAGGGAGTTGGACTGAATGACCCTTGTGGTCTCTTCCAACTCTATGATTCTATGATTCTATAGAGTGAGAATGAAGTTTTTGTTAAATTAATTTTACTATTTTAAAAAATTTGAATCAGTTTGATCAAAATATGTTGGTTTCTGATAAGTTGTTTAAACTTTGTTTCCTTTTACTGTTAGAGTTTCAAAAAATCCAAAGTTTTTCTTTCAGTTAAGAGTTAAGTGATATGTAGCTGGCATTTTGATGCGACACTCAGGAGAATCATTGGATCATGACACTTATTGTAAGAGAGATTACCTAGCTGGGACTGCCTGTAGTGGACTGTTCTCTGGCAAATTCCATTAGCATAAAGCTTCACAAAATACTGAAATAATTATAATTTCTTTGCTCAACCCAGTTCAACTGGGCTTGCTGCCAAAAACCTAACAGACAAGATATATAACCACCTCATTTAAAAAAAGATATGAGGAGAAAGAAGTGGGAAGGATCTAAAGCTGGTATCACAAGACCTGATTAAGCATTTTTTAAAAAAAAGAAAAAGTTGAGCAAGTGTTCAATAAGTGAGCCCAAGTTCAACAGATGAAGATGGTTCGTAAACAGGACATGATACCAATTAATCCAGATGCTTTTATGCACACATTAATCCTGCCAACATTCATATATTGTCTTACAACAACAGGAACATATATTATACAGTTATTTTTGTATTATTAAGGACATTAAAGCTAGTCATAGTCAGCTATGTAGCCAGGCTTTGATGTCTGGTAAAGTCAGACATGTCCATATAATGGCCTATCTGGAAAGTACTGTAACACATGTATGGAGGGACGACCAGTGATGGACAGGTTTTCTTTTTGAGACAATCTGTGCTTAGCCTTCCATTCAGATGTGGCCTACTTAAAATGTTTGAGGCAACTATCTAAGAATTATGAATTACAGGGGGGGAAAATATGACTTTCTTTTTTAACTAGAAATTTAAAATGTTTAAGGTCCTGTGCAGACTGGCCATTAAGGCTGGCCTGGGGGCAGAGTTGGGGCATCGTGTCCCCATGTTGCATGCCCCAATTCCACCCCCAGAGCACCATGATGCCATGTGCAGCTCCACATGGCACACAGCCTCATGGTCCTCCTCTGGTACTGTGTCCACATGATGCAGCACCAAAGGAGTGCCTTCAAGGCACAGCACCACAGCTATTGTGCCCTTTCCCCAATCCGCTGTACCTGAAGGCAGCTGCAGGTTTCCCCTTAGTGGATGTCTGCCCAGCCCCTAAGTTTGCTAGTGTGAATATTTTATCTAGCTAAGATTTAATGTTTGACATTTGTTCTTATCTTTTATATACTAGTTGCTATCTATGATGCTTTGATTACTATTTCATTTGTTATTTCTTTGTAGCTTTTTGGCTAGTTACATTGTAACTGTAATAATTATTATAGTGCTACCCTCATAGTCTTTTTAGTAGCTGTGCTTTAGTTATTGTATGATTTTCTTATTTCCTAGCCATGTTATGTTGATATGATGTAATTTTCGTTATCATTATTATCTCATGTTTTATATTACTAAGTTTTGCAATTATGTACTGCTTTTCACTATCTTATCTATAATTTCAGTAAATTTTCAATTTGCTTTACTTTTAAGAATGCTGTTGGGTCAGAGATCATTCTCCCTACTTATTGGAGCTATATATCCGAGGTGATAATACAAAAAGAACCCAAATGTCTGAAGAAATATATGAGAAGCATCCTTCAGATGATCTGAAAGTAAAACAAACTGCCTACTCCTATCTAACACAATCAGTATACCTGTTTTCTGTCTCTTCCACTTTGGTCTCATCCAAAGAAAAGAATGCAATTTTGCATCCCTGTGTTGGTTCATCTCCTGTTTACGGGAGGCAGTGTTGTACTCTGCAGCTAGAGTAATGCTTCCTCTCCTGAAAACTAGAACCAATTGAAGCTGGGCTAAAGAAAAATTGTCTTTATGGTATCACTTACAATTGTTCCTTAAAGTAGGGTTTTTTTTCATCATTTAGTTCAAAAACTAGTTTTGTCTGAATCCAGAAATTGGGAGAGAGATTTCATGTACTCAACTTTCCCCACTAATTTTATGGACCACTGAGTGATGGATCACTGAATACTCTTCAAATCTGGGGTATGAGCACTTCAGATTACTGATCAGGTTCTTGACTAATTTAAAATGGTAGAGGAACAGTGTATGAACATTGGGCAAGGTCCAAAAGACCTTGAAGAACACATATCAATTTAGGCAAAGGGTCCAATTTTAGGGAGATTCCATGATGCTTCCAAATTCTAAGCACTTTTTAAACTTTCAGAGGTCAACTAAATAAACCCAGATGATGTTTTGTTGTACCCAATGATCTAGATATGGCTAGCAAAACAGATAGTGCTTCTTTATAAAATAAAGCTTCTGGTTTTAAGTAAGACCAACCAGGAACCTAGCTCTCTTATTTAATGCTCATTCTGGCTCAATGGAGCAATACATAGTTATGGGATGTACAATTGGGAAGAACACATGCTTTGTAATCAGAAAATCCTAGATTCAGCCCCAGTATCTCCAGGAGCTAGGGAAGAATCCTGCCTGAAATCCTAGAGAACCAAGCATAGAGCTGATAATCCAATTAAAATTCCAATGTTAACAACACTAGGCTAGATGTACCAATGGATCAGTATAAGCTAGATTTATAATACATTATTCCTGTTTGGTGCCCTACCTCAGTTTCACATGATACTGAGTCTTCTGCCTCTTAATTCCTATGAACCTTGATCTGTTATTTCCCTTGTTTAATTTTTGATGAATAGCCACTTCTGTAGCCTTAATCCATGAAACTTTATGCTAAAAAAAACCTGTTCAGTCATACAGGAGCTATTAGACTACCTTCTCTCCTTTACTTGCTTTTTGTTTATACTGTTTATCTCAGTAGAATGAACTGTTCATAATTCATGATTCTAAATACAATGCTTAAATTTGGATAATGGCTTTGTTATCAGAATATCTTTTTTGTGTGTATTTGCTTTTTTGCACAATAAAGGTTTTTTGTTTGTTTTTTTTTTTTTTTGGCCATGATTTTGGCTGCAATAGAGGAATAAATTCCCTTTCTGAAGTTCTTACCAACATACCAGCAATTAGAAAGATTAAGTTCTGATGGCATTTGGGCAAACGATGATTAAATTAATGAGAAACAATCATTTTCTTTTTGGAATCAATGCATTGTTACTTCCTATTATAACCCCTTCTTCTCTCCTCCTTTCATATCAAAAATATTTGAATCACAATTACCCAAGTCTCTTTGGCTACAAGACTGAGAACTGAATCCTGTTAGCTGGATGATATCAATGGCAACCCTCTCAGGTTGAAAGTGCTTTCTTGTCTTCAGCGCTAATGGCTCCGTAATGTGCCATGATCAGGCAAGCTGAAAAGATGGGTATGGAAATACTGCCTTTTGTTGTGTGCCCCCATTTGGGGATGTCTAATAACTCATGCTTCAAAATATCAGCTGAAGAAAGAAGTCAGCAGACTGAAGACTTACTGCTCTGGATATTATGAACATGTCTGGGTGAAGATATGCATAGCAAAGCTTTCTCTGGGTAGCACGTTATTGAAATGCCACAAGATGAAACAGGCAGCTAAGATAAACCTATTGCTGCATATAATAATGTTCCATCTGCCAATGCTGACAGCCTTTATCTGTGCTTTCCCACGCACAAGGGTTTCTCAACAACATTAATAGCATTATTATTCTACCCTAGATGCACTTTTCATGCACAATTGTTAATAGCCAGACTTTTTAACATGAACAGCATGAGCATCACAACTTCATTTAGCATACAGTTGTTGGATAAATTTGCATAAAATGGTCCTTTATGAGATACCCACTCATATTATATTTTCAGTGATGGAGATTACTAGACACCTCCACTGAACCCCTGGGCAATCTTCTTTTGAGATGGTGGGAAATCATTTTATTTTTAAATTATTAAATCATATACAATTCTAGGAACAAGGATTTTTTTCCAAGTAACAAAAATAGACATGTTTTCTTGTTTATCCAAACATTGCATTGCATTTCACTCGTAATATTAGCAATAATGCAATTTAAGTCCTCAATGTGCTGGTTCCTTGGAAGAGCTTATACTTGGTGTAAAATAATAAAGGTAACAACAACAACTGGGAAGGTCTGAGTTCAAATCACATCCAGCTATAGAAACTCCATATTCTCCTTGAGCCATAAATAATCTCTAATCTCTCTCTTACACACACACCCACACCCCATATTGTAACCGTTTCTAAAATAATAACCTTATTGTTCTGTTGTGCGGGGGGGGGGGGAGCATTACAAGCAAGCCAAAAAAAAAAAAAAAAAAGCATCAAGAGAATCCTTCAGCAACTAAAAGACTAGCACATCTATTATAGCATGAACTCAAGTCCACAAAAGCTCTTGCAGTAATCAATTCATTAGCTTTAAGTGTATAAACCAAAGAGTTATTTGTTGTTTTCCCCTCTTGTTGTTGCATATCTATATTGCACCACTTCTGTACTATCTATATTATACTGTGGGCAATATAATTTATATATTATTACCAATAAAAAATTTTCTGTGGGTCCCCCCCCCCCCCCCCCCCGCCAACAAACCCTTAGCAAGAAAGGAAAGGATTCAGTTAGGAAATTTCCAATTATGTTTAATTTCCTATCTGCAGAAAAAATATTGTACTACCATTCAGTTATGCCACACATACACATATATACTTTATCACATATAGTAGATCAGCAAGCAAATAAATAAATACCACTTATTTATATTTTCTAAAAATTAATTTTGGGGGTTAATAAAAGGCCCAAGTGATGAATAACTTTCAAATAATACTGTCTCCCATATGCTTTTCAGGACCATGATTTGCTGTTCAGGGAATGTGGGGTCAACACATGGTTTTTAGAGCCCCCCTGGGGTTACTGGCAACCACAGATGTCCCACAGCCTGCATTTTGCTCACCAGTGTTTTAGCACCTAGCTGTTGGTCTCTATCCCCACTAGGCATCTTGTTCCCAGGTTCACAATCATGCACTTGTTGAGCCATTTGATCAGCAATTCCATGAATCTTCAAATGGCTAATAATAGTGAGATGAAGGAAGAGTGAGCTTTATGTGAGCAAAAAAAGAAGGGGAAAAAATCCCAGCTACCTTAATTTCCTCCTTGCTCTAAAGTGCAGGTGAGAAGCAAACGAGGCCACTTATGACCTACAAGGTTATTTTTGTGGCTTCATGAACAAAAAATAATGCCTACCAATTCTTCTCCCCAGACATGAGAATAACACCTTTTTGTGAAATGGAGTTCAGCACCCTGGACAGCTGTTGAGAAATTCAGATTGCTATCTTAAGTCTGGTTAAGGGTTCACCACCCTGAAGATAGAGAGCCATAAAAATAATTGTTAAAAATGTAAATCTTCCAAAAGATTATCTAATGAGGAGTTCCAATGGAAATTCAATGCAATGGTTTGCTTGCTCAACCAAATAGCCAATAAAATAATCATATTTGCTTCTCTCCACAATACGAATTACACATGAAAGATAATAGTAATGATAATGACATATGTACTTTCTGAATTAAATAAATTTATTTATTGGCAAAAGAAAATTGAGACAAAAATTGATTTAAATAGAAAACCTGAAAGATTATTTTACAAAATGAGTCATACTAAAAAAACAAATCAGACACTAGATGACAATAATAAACAGGGTGGAGTTTTAGTGCCCAGAAAATATATATAGTACCCACATATAAAAAATCATGAATTCAGCTAGGCTGTTCAGCTAAACTGATCAACAAGTCTAAAAATTGGAAAAATAAGAGAGAAAGCATCAAAAATAAGAGAGATCAAACTCGGATGACAATCAGTGACCACATAGTTCCTCCCCATAGCTCTTGTAATTTAGGAAATAATGCCTACATCCAGCATGAATGAACAAAAAGAATTAGGATATGATTGTACAACTTCAGTTGCATCATGCATTCACTCCCCACATAAGCACATTAATTGGAAAGTGCTGGTCAGGTTATTGTCCCAGATTGCCTGGTACAGTTTTCTCAGTGACCAAAGCCCAGCTCCCTTTCTTTTTCTTCTCCCCCTCCCCTCCTCCTCCTCTTCTTCTTGGCATTTTCTTAAATGTTCATGTTGGAGACTCACCGTCTTGGATTTTTTTTCTACTTATTTTTGACAACCAAATAGCCATGCTATTATACTCTGTAAATAAACTGGCCAGTATGGTTTTGTACCACAAGCTGGTATAAAATTGCTACAAATTTTTTCCAGATTTCCAGCATTGTTACTACTTTTATTTTTAGGCCAATCATATCATTTCCAAGACCTTCTTATGAAGACCTTGGAAGTCATACAATCATATGATATTTGAATTTTAAAAGAAATAAATTTCAATTAATATTTGAAAAGAACCAAGCCAGTCATTTGATTAAAAAATTCTACAGAGAATGCTTTCACTGAAAGTAAATTTGGTTTCTCCCATGACCCCTGATACGGTTTCTGTATGCTCTGTTCTTTTGACAGTATTTTTAATTCTGAAATATTATTCTTTTATTATTCATTTCATTAAATATCATGGGAGACCAGGTAAAAGATGTAATGAGGGCTGCCCGCTATCCCTCCCTTCTAATACCCATTTTTAAGGATAGTCTTAATATATGATTTAGCAAACTATTTGAATGCCTCTGAAATAAAAGCTGCAGCTTTCTCAAAAAAGCTAGTTGGTTTCCCTTTCTATGGATTGTTGGCAATAATTGTATCTGGATACTAAAATTCAAAATAGTATATTTTAGTACTAAACATGTACCATGTAACAGACAGCTAAGAATAAATAGAAATTGGTCAACCTGGTTCTCAAATCATGGAAGCAAAGATATTGCAGAACTGGTCATAACAGCCAATATTCTTATGACTAGAAAGGGTGAATTGTCATCATTATTAGCTTTTTAAACAGGCTGTTTTTCACTGATTTAATGATACATTTATCATTCTTACAGATCTTCTGGAGGCTGCTCTTGGAGTCATGTTGACTGGTGAGAGGGATAAAAAGGCCTAAAAAAGATATATAGAAAAGGAAGCTCTTAATTAAAGCATGGGCACCTTCTGAAAGTCCAAAGTCCACTTTGGCTTTCCTCTTGTCCTTTGTGAGCTGTACCTCCTGATGCACCAAACCCACGTTGCCCATTCCTGCTTTAAAAAAATACAGCAGCTTCACTATAAGACCACTCACCAATTTTTTAAAAAATCCAATAACATCCAAAAATAATGATACCTTTACTGGGCCAACCAAAATGCATAATTACATGTTGCAAACTTTTAAAGTTACACTAGCTTCTTCATCAGGCAAACAGGAGAGACAAAAATGAAGATGTTAGTCATAGTCTGTTTCTGGTTAACATCTTCATTTTTTTTCTCCTGTTTTTCTGATGAAGAAGCCAGTGTGACTTCAAAAGCTTTCAACACATAATTATGCATTTTGGTTGGCCCAGTAAAGGTATCATTATTTTTGGATGTTATTGGATTTTCTATATGACCAATGTGGCTACCCCGGACAATTTTAACAAAATTATTCCCTCCACTGTTGAAAATATCTTTGTTTGAAATTTTTGGAATTTAATGTGGTTTGGGATCCAAGCTGCAGCAAAACAGCTTTGACTCTGCCCCAGACCAGCTTTAGAAGTGCTGAACCAGGGTCTGAACTAATCTAAGAAAATCTGTGCAGACCCTAATAGTCATACATAATGAAATCAAAACTATGTAATAAATGGTACATTTGTAGTACATTAACCTCAGATGGATGAATGACTTTCACAATGCATAAGCATTTGAATATTCTGTTGGGGTTCCATTACATAGAAATGAAGACGAATGATTTATTTAAACTTTGTTACATGGATAACCTATATGGGTCAGCTCTATAAAACCAATCATATCCTAAAATAAATTTTCCTTTGATGGAAGTCATTTATATTTGCCAAAAAGAATTTACAGAGAAGTACACTCAAAGTTCCTTTTTTCATGGAAACAAACAAAGCTATGAGCATTCTAAAGAAATGGTTGTAAAAATAAACCATAGCTTTGTTTATACAGCAGAGGACAGGTTTCAAGGACAAAGTTAAGCTGATAATATTTTTTTTATTATTTCTGTTATCAGACTGTAAGTTTTTCCACTTGCTGTACCCTTTAAATATAGTTTCTTTCTCCTAGAAAAAAAAGGGGTGGCAATCTCAGTCTACAGAGTGGGAGACCTTTAAACTCAGTTACTGTGCAAAATAACTAAACTACAGATTTATGGATCAACCTAGAAATGAAATGAAGTATCCTGTAAAAAAAAAAACATCACAGACATATCAGTAATATATTTCCTACAAAAACAATTACACCACATCCATGGTGTTTAAGTGGTTAGCTAGATAAAGAGAGAGAAAAAGAAAGAAAGAAATGTCCTATGCCAAGGCCAGTCTTGGCCCACCCATATATTCCCATCATCTATGAATGCAAAACTTCTCTTATTTCATTCCTACACATGTGCAGGGAAAAAAACATTCCAGAATGTTATACCCATATGTTGATAACCAACATACAGTATTTTGCAAAAAGTGTTTAAAAGTTCTTGGGGCTTTTTCATTTTTACTTAGGGCTTGGAAATATTTGATGGTATGTCTTGATCCATTGCACAACCATTTATTATTGAAGATTTTTTAAAATGTCAATTAGTGACATTAGTGACTAGTGACAACGTATTGTGAAACTGTTATGCAAACCATCTGGAAGACCAAAGATTCTCCATCCCCGTATCAGGAATATGGTTCAGGAAGGACTGCTTGCCTTTGTATGTACCTGCCTTGACATTAAGATCTATAGTTTGGGCCCTTCAGCTTGTGGACCCCTCCCCCCCCCCCCATTGTGAGCTGGATGATCCCCAGAGGCAGGATCTTCATAGTGGCAGTTCCTCAGCCTTCTCCCTTTTTGGAATACCCTTCTCAGAGAGATCCATATGCCTGATTATGCTCTAATTTGTGGCATTTTAGTTAAACCAGAATTGAGGAAAAGTTCAGAACAAAGTGGAGAAATGTAAAGGAAATAGATCTTTCTCAAGACCTTTTGGACTGGCAGTTGAATGTTGAACATTGTCCTCATCTTCCAGCACAGTTGAGGCTTGGGAGTATTTAGGGGATCCAGGCGAGGTTGTGTCCTTTATACACAACTTTGTCCTCTAACAAGGAAGAACAGCCAAGGCCCCAGAAAGATCAGCTAGTATCTGCTGCCTGAGGCAGTCTGCATACTGGTAGAGCCAGCCTAGGAACAGAACAGAAGAAATTCTCTAGTTCCTAATGTTGATGTTAGGTCCTGTCCCCAAACACAAACACACACACACACACACACACACACAGGTTCAATGTAGTTGTTGTAAACTCATGTAACAATAACTGAAAGGCACAAAATGAAATGCTACTGTTTAAGCTAAAGATTTGGTTTGGCTCCGAGACAGCCTCAGTGGGAGACTGCTAGCAAATCAAAGGTAAGTCATTTTGAGCTCTTTCAAAATGTATGGGTATAATAATAATAAAGTACAGCCTTTTAGGTGTCAAGCCTATCTCTGTTCCTTCTGGCTGTTCCTGCAATTATTGAAAGTGAGAATGTTTTTGTCTCTGCCTTCTGATATTAAGTCGTACGTACTGCATAGAGCTTTGCTTATAGTTCTATGCGCACACATAGTATTTATTTCCTCTCTTGCGCAATATACCCATTCTATATCTTTCAAATTACTGCAAAAAGAGCAGAGGCTAAATACATAAGCTCCAGTATTACAGAAGGTACAGAAGGATTATTCTTGCAGACAGTAAATCCAAACCTGGAGGTCTTGATAAAGCAACTGAAGAATGCTTTCTATGAATAGCTCCAAACAAATGTCAAATGATACTGTAGAAATTTTTTGAAGGGTTCTTATGTGGGATTAAATTTATCAGTCATTGTCTGGTGCTGGTGTGTAATGTTCCCCACCTCCCCTTTTATTACCACTATCCATCAAAGATAGATGGATGAGTACACACCAAATTGAACTGTCAGAGTAAATCAGGATAAATTTGCATAAGGGATAAGAATAGCTATAATGAATGAGGTTATACTACTGTAGATCTATGAATTGTATTTTGTTTTATTATATTAATTTCTTTAAATTGTTATTTATACCACCCTAAAAATGCATTAAATGTGCAATAATACCAAAAAGATAAAGCAGGCTCTAAAAAATGAACTTTGCCCTCAAGCCCAGCTCCAGATTAGAAGGAAGCTAAATGCCCTCCCATGCCAATGTGCCACTGCTGGTGGCATACATTTAGCCAGGAACAGTGTACAGCAAGGTCTGAATATAGTCCCTTATGCTAGAGTCTGTATTGTTCTGAGGATTCTGTCAGTTTTTGGAGAGAATTGGTCAGAGAAGCCATGCATGAGAGAGCTTATGTTGTGGACATTCTCACATTTGTACAGTCTTTGGACCCAAACCATTTATGTGGAAAGAAGCACTATAATTTCTAAGAAAGAATGTATCAGTGCTCATTTGCCACATATATAACCAGAGATCAGAAGTTATGTGTTACTTGTAGTTGCTTTTGTAATTAGTTACTTTTTGTAGTTATGAGGTGGAAGAGTATACAGGAAATGTTTTGCCTGTAATGCCCAGAACTGCAGTTTACTACTTCTTAGGGTCTGTAGGTACAGGCCAAAAGACCTGTGTTTCTGCAAGCCTTGCATCATCCTGTCTGAACGACACAATCCATTAGGCCTGGGTTGGGATCAGGCAGACCGGACATGCATCTGGCAAATCCGACCTCATTCTGGTCCAAAGAGGTCTTAATCTGATCTAAAAAAACTGGTTGTTTGCTCAGTTTCTAGAAAATTCTGGCAGCTGGCAGACCAAATGGTCCATGTACGTGGTACTTGCCTCCACCATTGTGTCTGCTGAAAAGACCTTCATTACAGCCTGTGATATCAGATGAGGACACTTGGAGCTGTGGGTGTAGCCAGGTGACCCATTTCTACCCTTACAACAGGATTCTTCTTGGCATACGTGATGGTGGAGGTAGGTATGGGGTGTACGGTGGTAGTGGGTCCATGGCATGGTGGAGGGCAGGCATGTAAACTCCCACCCATCACGATGATTGAGCTAGGTCAGAACCCAGGGCAGGATAGTACAGGGTTGGTCCATGCTATCCTGCCCATCTGCTTATGGCCTTAGCATTTTTTTAAACAGGGTTTCTGTCTCTTTGTTGTTCTTAGATGTGTTCTGACTCAATCCAAGCAATAGGAGGGAGAGAAGGAAGGGTCATAGGAGGGACTGTCTCTTTCATCATTTTTTGTGTTTTTTGCCACTAATGAGGAGAAGAGAAGCCACTGATAAGGATGGAGTGAAGGTTTTTTTGGGGTGAGGGGGGAGGATTAAAAAAAGACACAATGAAAATGTGAGCTACGCTTTAGTTTAGTTAATTTTAAAAAATAAAATGTTACCCTGCTTTTTCTGCCTTCCTCCATTCTGTCTGAATGAAACAAATCTGCTGCCTCTTCCAGAAAAAGAAAGACTCAATGGGAATGCACGGGGGTAGGAAGCTACCTTATGAGTATGGCTACCCCAAACAATGGCACAGGTAATGTACTTGAATTCACTGGGCTGGTATGAACCATATGAAAGAATTCAAAGAAGAAGTGAAGTTTCTCTACATACCCAAGTTCAGCTCAGGCATGAGATTTGGAAGACGGGAGGAAACAGAGAAGGAAGAGGGATAGAGTGATTAACTACTTCTGTGCACCTACTGAAAGCATCTGTGTTCACCCATGTGAAAGCCATATATCCTGATAGAATGTGACTTGTGCAGGTGACGATGTGCATGAATCCAGAAAAAGTAGCCCACTCCAGAATCACAATGATCAAATGTCGGAATAAGAAAAAATTTCAAAATCTAGTCAATGTAAGTAATGTAAACTGTGTTCTGAGATAATCTGAGATAAAAATGCTGGTTGGCACAGATAGTCTTCCCAAAGACAGGTGCCTAAAATGTTGGAAGTGGAGTATAGCATTACGGACTATGTACAGCCCTGGTGGCGCAGTGGTTAAATGCCTGTACTGCAGCCACTCACTCAAAACCATAAGGTGGCGAGTTCAAGACCAGCAAAGGGCTGAAGCTCGACTCAGGCTTGCATCCTTCCGAGGTCGCTAAAATGAGTACCCAGATTGTTGGGGGGCAAATAGCTTACAGTTGTAAACCGCTTAGACACTCCTTAAGGGTATGAAGTGGTATATAAATGAAGCTGTTTGTTTTTTGTTTACTGATATTCTCTGGATGATTTCATTTTCTCCCATTCTCACCCCAAACTTTCTCTCTTCTAGTTGTAATTTTATATCTCTTTAGATGTAGCCACTTTTTAAAAGTCCTTTTACTTAACCTGGTCTTAATCAAGCACCAACTTCATAGCCAATCCTGGTGAACCTCTCTGAAGAGAGCATTCTGTATGCAAGACACCAGGACTGGAATAGCCTCTGTCTGTTCAGAACCTGTCAAAATTCAGAATGAAGAGTCTCAGACAAAGGCCTTAGAACATACATTGAAAAAGATGCTTCACTCCTTTGAACAATACATGAGACATGAAACCCAGTGGATACAATATAACAAGACTGGCTTTCCTGATCATCTGCAGAGTTATAGAAATGTAAATGAGTTCTGAATGTGACCCATCATATGCCTGTTCTTTATTATAATGTTTTCTCTTTGTAGTTCACAGCTCACTAGCCACACTACAAATCAATTCAGATGGCTTTGTGAGAGAGATATTTGGGATTAGAATGCTATCCCACAAAAGTTGAGGAATGGTGTCTCCTGCTAGTTATTGCCCTTATTTTGAAATTGGATTCATATTTGACACTGCAGGAAGTAGGACTAGCTAGTGTGACTCATTACCTGACCGTGATAACTGCTGGTTTCTTATATGACCATTTAAAAACAGTTATAGACAAAGGCTGGCAATATTTTATACCATGTATCAGTAAGAGTGAATATATACATAACATGTGTAAAGTTTTCTGTAAAGACTTTGTCCACAAGAAGAGAAAATGCATGTAGAAAATAAATTTGGACCCAGTAAGATTGGGATATGGAAAAAATCACTGGAGAAGTGAGGCTGTGAACAGGACCCTTGAAGGAAGTGAACAGGATCCTTGGAGAAGTGAGGGGCACTACATTCATACTGGATCTTTGTCCTTCTTGGCTTCTGAAAGCAGCTAGAGGAAGAGTGGGTAAGGGGTGTGGTGAATTTCTCACTATAGCAAGGGAGATTTCCATCCTGCCTAAAGCAGGCTATGAGGAGACCATTGTGGAAAAAGGCCTCCCTGGATCCCACCACTCTGGGTAACTATCAGCCAGTCTCTAACATTCCATTCCTGGGCAAGTTTTTGGACCAAGTAGTGGCCTCCCAGCTCCAGGGGTTTCTGGATGAGAGAGATTATCTAGATCCATTTCAATCTGGTTTCAGGTCTGGCTATGGGCTGGAGAAAGCTTTGGTTGCCTTGGTGGATGACCTACCCTGGGAACTGGCCAGGGAGTGTTTCTCTGTTGGTCCCTGTTGGTCCTTGGAACTTTTGATGGCTTTCACTACCATTGACCATGGTATCCTACTGGGCTGCCTCTCTGTGATGGGACTTGGGGGCACTGTTATGCAGTGATTCTAGTCTTTCTTGGAGAGGCGAACTCAGAAGATGGTGCTTGGGGACTCCTGTTTATCCCCTTGGTGGTTGGCCTATGGTATCCCTCAGGGTTCTGATCTGTTCCCCATGTTATTTAACATCTACATGAAATCACTGAGGGAGGCCATTTAGAGTTCTGGAATGTGGTGTCACCAGTATGTGGACAATACCTAACTTTATCCCTTCTTTCCATCTGACTCCAGGGAAGCTGTCTCTGTACTGAACCAGTGTCTGCTGTAAGTAATGGCCTGAGTGAGGGCAAACAAATTGAAACTTAATCCAGACAAGACAGAGGTACTCCTGGTCACTCCTTGTCATGGGCCAGGAGCTTCAGGACTGGGACCTGAAAGAAGAGTCTCATTAGGAGGCTGAGGAAGAGACCCAGTCAAATCTTCCAGGCTCGCATCTCTCGCTGTTGCAGAGCCTCAGCCACCTCATCTTGTGGACGTTCTGCTTCAGCCAGCAGAACAAGCGCAAGCCTGTCCTGCTGATGAGGAAGAGGACACAAATGGGGTCTTAAGTCCTCATTCAAGGAGGAGAGACAAACGTATCCAACAAAAGAGAGAACTAAGACACTCAGCCATGCTGCGGACCAAGCTACAAGCAAGCCGTGATTAGAACCCATTGCATGCTTCAACTTTTGTATATTTTTATGTGATTTTATATTGTGTGTAGATTATTTTAATTGTTTTGAATTTTATTGATATTTTTAAAATATTTTTATCTGTGAGCTACCTTGGGTCCCTCCTGGGAGAAAAGTGGCATACTAGATACATAAATAAATAAGATTGTGCCTTCTTAATTATACGGAAGATATTTGGCATGCACAATTCCAGTTTGCCTGTTAAAACAAGGCAAACTTATCTAGTTGGGTATGTAATCAAACCAAACAGGTTCATAATGCCAAAGTAAGGAAGCATTGCTTTCACTTTCCATATGCTTCCTACATACACTGATGATGTTAGCAACCTTGCTGATGATGTGAGAAGCCCTCTGATAACAGCCGTAATAGACAGCTATTACTGATAATAGCTGCTGACAGTTTACCTTCAATGAATCAGTGGATTAGAATATGAGGAGAAGAAATATATTTCAAGTGTGACTGATCTTTCTGCCTACAACTGTTAGATTGTTAAAAGGCACCATTGACTTTGATCTGAAAGATCTGAAAAAGAGAAGTAAAATTAAAGGAAGGTTAATTCTTACCTAAAGCAGTGTTCTTCTTACTAGAATTAGAAGGACTGTACATTAAAACATACAGAGTTCAATGGGAAATTTGAAATATCTTAATATACCTGTGGGTCACATTACACCCTCATATTCAATAGCAGACTCAATAGGAAATGTTCCATCATTGGAATCCTGTTGATGCCATACCTATTTTTGCATGTTTCCCATATTGCAACTGGTGGGAAGATTAATGAAAGACTTCCAGCTCACCTCTTTCAAAACCATTTAGGTTTTTGTGTTTAAAAATATCAGCTAAAAATGCTCATTATTTTACAAGTGAGTAGCTACAGAGACAGATACCAATAACATTAAAGAGATGCCACAAATAGTTTAATAATAGTATCTGGAAATAAAATCTGAAGTAGTTGAACATATTCTAAAATACTTCAAAGAAGCTCTAAAGTGAGAGCCCTACAGTTAACACCAAGAAACATTAAGAATTGATTATTCAATAATTTTCTTCTTGCAGGAAACAGCAAGTAATTTTGGCAATTTTCTTCTTGGAGCAAGGAAGTCTTTGAAAACTGCATAGTTTTTGAAAACAATTAACAGTTTAGAACTCATTCTTCTGAAAATTCAAACAACTTTTTTGTGTAGGAAAAAAATCTGTACAGGAAACAACATTTTATGCTCAGGAAATAAAAGTTCTGCACAGAAATACTATTTTCTGCAGGAAGAATATTGCTTCTTGTGCAGAAAATGTTGTTTTCTGCACACACACACACACACAAACCAAAAAAAAAAAAAAAGTGTGAGTTTGGCCTAATGTATGTCCTGAACTGTGAAGAAGATCATCAGGACAGAAATCTCCATCTTGATATCAGAGAAACATATTTTTGACCATTAAAAATATTGTTTAATATTCTCCCTATCCCTAGATGAGAAAGCTTGAAAAGGATGCCAGGGTAAAATGTAGTTCAGCCAAATTATTTAGGTGCATTAGAAACACTTGTTGCATAAACATAAATTGACATAAGAAAGTCAAAAGATCAAAACTTATAGACACCACAAAGAAATAAGAAAGTAGGACTAACAAAATCCTAAGTAAAATAATTACATAATGGCAGCTACATAGGTACCTACAAGACAGGACAGAAATCCAGTGTGCTACTTACTATTCTTCCAAAGAAAACCAGGTTTATACAAATCCAAAACTTGCCTTGCATGATACAAGGAATTACTATTAATAATTGTGATTGGAGAGACTTTTGAGAAGCAAGGCACACTCAGCCTTAGAAATCTTAGCCTGTATAGACTTCTGTGTAAACAAAATCATATATATATATATGCTCAGAAAGAGTTACAATGTTAGATTTTTCTTAACTAGAAAGCTCCACAGGGCCATGTGTAAGTGGAGGGGCATTCCAGTAGTACTACTCCCATATCCATGGAGGATGGGTTCTCAAATTTACCATGAATGGTGAAAATCGCAGATAACAGCAACCAGTCATTGAATTTTGTTTTATACTACAAAGCATTTTGCAGATTAAAAATATATAATTCCTTTTGTGAAGTTGTCTGTGATACTTGCAAACTATTTGTCTATATTATACGCTGGTAGATTATAATAGGTCTGGGAGTGTAACTACTGAATCAACTACATTTATTTATGTGTTCTCATCATTCAGCAACTAAATGATGGTTGGTTTGATGTAGTTGGGATTAATCAACAGTCTTCTACCCATGCGCACACCCTTTCTTGGATGGTGGAGCACCATTCGTCAGTGCCCTCAGTATACAACTTTGTTCACTGCAATTGCAGAAACAGCCACTTTGGATTTCTATTGGACACAGAGACAATTACCGGGCACGTTAGCTGATACATGACTGGTAACCCAATGTTGGTATTCAGCAGAAGGGCAGTATAGTACAAAGATCTATACTATAAAACCATGATATAGGATATTAACCTGCATCAATTATGGGTGCATGCTACTTATGTTCCCTCCAAATATGTGATCAGAATTATCAGACTTTACATCTAGTAGTAGATGTAAGTGGCCCAGAAATCCAGAAATCAAATACTATTTTGGCTCCTGGTAGACATAATTTTGTTCACTATTGAAATAATGAATAATAATTTTTAAAATATGTAATCTTTATGTTGGGAATGGGGATTTTTCCAAAGAACAGAAGTTGCTTTACAGTCACACTAATCCAGTGAAGTGGATTTGGCTGAAAGTGAGACAGAGTGCCCTGGCCAAGGCTGTCCAGTGGGACCAAACACAAAATTCAAACACAATAATTATACCTCATTACTAAGATATAATGAAGAGGAGTGGGAGAAAAAGAAGGCAATAAGGCTTTATTTTAAAATAAATTTTAGTGTACCAAAAATATTGTGACATTGCATTAAAAGACTTTTACCAAATGATATAGGGAAACCTAAAAGAATGCTGCATCTATTGAAAATAGGCCACATATTGAAATGTCCTCTGCAGAGTATATTTAATTTTTTAAAAAAATCAAATCAAAAGTTAGAGCCTCCCTTTTATGGCATAATTACTGCTAGTGATGTATTACTGCAGCTAAGTGTCTAATTTCTTGTTAGTTTCCAATCGTATTTCATTGCACATTCCTTCTGTTTAATATGTATGAAGCTGTTTGGTGAAAGAAAAATTGTTCCACATTAGATACTAATCATAGATTTGGACTTTTTAATTATGCATTTTAGATTATTTTAAATTATAAAAATGATTAATTGAGGTCTAAGAGGACGATCACTTAGAAGTCTGAGGAGAACACACATGGAATAATTCACATTTACCCAGCTTTAGATACTAGACATAGTAGAACATCTTTAATGGACCCACCTATTTAAGAAAACAGCTAAGGCACACAAAATGCACAAAACAGTGAATTGTCAGTGCAGGCAATGCTAATCTAGTGAGGTGGGGAAACCCTCTCTTTAGACTCATATGGGAGGATTTAGTCTGTCAGCTTGACTAGACCTAAGCTGTATAGGGATTTATAGGTCATAACCAGTACATGGACTATGCTCAGAAAAAGATTGGTATTTGGTGGAGCTGTTCTAATCAGCCTCTGTTAACAAAGGGGTATACTCTACCTGTATACTGTCTATGCTGCCAATCTACTTTATTGCACTAACTGGTTACAGAACTCACACCATAGTGGTGCATGCTTTCATTGTACAACGGTCAGTAAACACACAATCAAAGTGTGTCACTTAACCTTACAAAGGTTGCACAAATGGATATACCCACAGAATTCCCCTCATGCAGCCATAATCAAGAAATGCTTGTGTAATGTCCTAAAGTGTCAGCATATATCACAAAGAAGATCTGAGGCAAAACCAGTTACCTAATACCAGAAAACATTGTCAACATCTTATAGCAAAAAGATGAACTGACTATCTAGTTCTATTAAATTCAATTAATAACATATGACTAATATAACTAATTCTGGGATGTGGTGGCTTAGTGGTTAAGATGCCAATTCTGTTGATTAGAAGAAAGGGAGGTTGGTAGGTTGAGGCCCAAGTGCTGCATGATGGGGCGAGCTCCTGTCACTAGTCCAAGCTTCTGCCAACCTAGCAGTTCAAAAGCATGCAAATGCAAGTACTTAAATAGGTAACAGTTCGGTGGGAAGGTAATAGCATTCAGTGCAGTCATGCTGACCACATGACCACCAGAGCAGTCCTTGGACAATATTACTAATAATAGCTGAAATGACAATGCTTCTATAGGTTGATGACTTACATGTAGCAAGATAAACAGTAGGGTTCAAACAGAAACAAAAAGTAGCATCTCACATGTGGTGACTATAGTTGATTTATATTGTTTCTATTGTGCTAGGTAAAGAGTAAGGTGGACTGAATAAACTACTTTTCATTTACTTTTAAAATTATTTTTAAAGACTACTATGGTCATGTATGACATTTACAGGGTATCATCCACTATAATGGATAAGTTAATTTACTGATTTCATCCCTTTGCTGTTTCTTTAGACACCATGTAAAGCAGGTTTTTAAAGAAGAAAATGGAAAGTTTTGAAAGTTACCAAAGGAAAATGGAATCTTTCTTGTCATTATATTTTCTTTTAGTTCCAGGTATCCAGTGGAGTTCAAACTTGAAAACAAGATTCAGCACATGCAAATGAACATCACCCAGGGTCAAGGGGTTTTCCAGCAAACAATAGATCACTAATTAAAGAGACACAAATCCTTCTTCTATGTCCTCCCACTTTAAGGCCTTTCCATTCACCAACAGACCAATCACAGATTAACATGTAAAGCACTTTCTCTCACCCAAGGGTTAGACAGTATATATACCCCACACACCTCTATGCCACCATTCTTTGAAGATGTCACTCACAGATGCAGGTGAAACATCAGGAATAAATTCTTCTAGAACACAGACACATAGCCTGGAAAACCCCACAGAAAAAAGTATGGATGCCAGCCATGAAAGCCTTGACTTCACATTGAAAATGACTGTTGGAGAATTTTGTTACCAACGGGTTTAAAACAAGTACATATCTGCAGTGTTAACAGAATTCATGCCATCTTTAAATACAGAGGCTGCTTCTAGTGTCCATGTGTAATCATAACTTCCTAATTTTGAGTTACAAAATAAATTTATGTTCCTAACTTATACTTTACAGAGTTGATTCTGTCAGTCTGGCTGATGTGCCAAGTTTTATCCATCCCTTACAAGAGCTGAGTGCTTGGTCTAATAATTGTTATTTTTGAGTGTGTCATCTTCAAACACCATCTATTAAAATAATTGCTTTTGAGAAAAAAGTTTAACACATTCACAATTATATACCTCTCTTAATGGATGCTGAAACTGAAGTGCTACATAATATACATCTTTTTTTCTATCAATTTCTGTTCATACTAGATTTTGGAGTGATTTATTGGATGGATTTCATGAAAAGGTATGCCATTAAAATACATTATGCTATTTCAAGTTTGGATATTATTTGCTGCCATCTAATATCAAGTATGGCCAATGTTCTTTCTCTCTCTCTTTTCAACAACTTTCTTCATCAGGGTCACATTGGGTCCTTGAAATACAATATAAATAGGTAGATGTCTAATGCACTGGAAAGATAATTGATTGCTTGTTAATTGTAGGCTTTAGTTGGTTAATGCACTCACTGGATCATTGCAAAGTAGGGGAGTGTTCCAAGATCATCTGCCCATGTACACAATAATATGAAGTAGACTACAGATGATCCATGCATTCCTGATCATGTGTGTAACCACACTGCAAGTTTCCTCCAGTATAGAAAGGAAAGGGATCATGCTTGTGACTACATGACTGGATGAACATGTGGAACACTTCTGTCAAATGTGTTTGTTTTTAATGTTTGTATCCCATAGTGAAAGATAGGAGTCACTTTAAAATTCCATTCTGTAAATGTCTTGTATGAACCATTCGTTTGACTTAATTAGACCCCATGTTTAAACTGTTGTGGGATATATTAATTTAAAGAAGACTATGGCTCAAAACACACAGGCCAAATGATGCAGATTCTGACTGCTTTCAGGGTGTAGCATTCAGATGATGCATGTCCCAAACATGGTCAGAAGATGTGCCAAGCCCATCATCTGAAAAGAACCTGACCAAGAAGAAGCAAATAGAATCCACTCCTTCTGGCAGCCAGTTCGGGACTGCGCTGGTGGCCCGGATCGGGACTAGGAGCAGGTGGTTGCTGTGGTCCCAGTGTAAATGACACCAACATGGCCTCATGCCAGTCTATTCAGCCCATCTGTTTCAGGCCCATACTTACTTTAAAAAAAAGACTACAAGGGATGGGACACACTATCATTTCTCACAGTACACACAGTAGAGTCTATATCATCATTAAAGTTGCTGTCCGTATTGTATTGTAGATTAAACAAATTACACACATTTTTGTGTAGAAATGACCCACAGCTATGACAAATCAGACACTGCAGTGGAACAAATAGGGAGATGAAGTTCTTGCCAATTGTCCCACCTCGACATTGTCTATCAGTATCTAAATGTATGTCTGAATTTAATTTCCACCATTACCAGATTCCATAACATAAACAGGTGGATGTCTAATTATGTGAGACTTAAGTAAATTACGTGAAAAAGTGCAACTTGTCAAGCTGATAGCTCTGACATTATTGCATCCTGGAAACTAAGAGTGTTCTCTATGAAGGCGAAGGGGTGTTTTTGTCCATATTTGCCTTCTTCCATATAAGTTTCATTTTTTCCCAATAAATATAGGAATGACTTTTAGTAATGGTGCCAAAGTTCATAACTGATTATTGTAATGGAAAACAAAAGAATTTCTGCTTCCTTCAGCTTCCTAGAATCCAAGTCTAAATAAAATTAATTTGGGGGAAATAAAACATGGCTGCATCATCAGGGATTTAAGGAAATTTAGTCCTCCAGGGCACATGAGTATGGACATCAAAAATCTAGAAATGAGATTTTAAGAATTCAGAATGGTTTCTGGGGGGAAACCCACAAACTCATTTTCCTGTCTTCCACCACTTTCTCCACCCCACAACATAATATTCTGAATTCTTCCAGATTGTGGAGGGTGATCAGACATTTCTACCCAAAACTAGTGTCAGTCTCGCAGCCTCAGAGGATGACAGTGGCAAACTTCCACTAAAGAAATCTTGTCAAGAAAACTCCAATATAGGTTCACCTAAAGGCTGCCAATACATCATTTTTAAGAGCAAGTTTGCTGTCCTGTAAATATCTATTGAATGTTACAGTTTTAAAAATACTTTCCATAACAGTTGTCAAATAGACAAAAATATCAAGATCTCTCTTTGTCTCTCTGTCTCTGTCTGTCTCTCACTCTCTCTTTCTGCTTCCCCTCCAAGTTATCATCTTTAGACTTACTTATCTTTTTTTCATTATTACTGGAAAGACCTTGCAGTAATTAGCTAATTTGCTAATTTCTATCTTTCTCACTCCTGCATTTATCTAGTCTGATACTGTGCTAATTCTTGTTTACCTTCAAACTCTTTGGGGACCTGAAAGTTAAACTGGTCAGAATCCATGGCAATCCAGGGCATTAGGCACAACTTCACAATTGGTTATCAGATGACACTGCGTGCAAACAGCTTAGAATCCAAGCAGAAAGTGATGTGAATCAGGGGATAAGTATTTTTAGAAAAACATATTGTGTTTTCATTTCCAGTTCATTCATGAATTTTCTGTGTTTGAGCAATTGCTGTCATCTGAAAATCATCTGTAGGATTCTCCCTGTTCTCAGATTTCCCATGGTTCCTTCTGAAGAGAGGGAGGTAGCCTTGTTCTTAAAGGGACATACACACACTTCTTTCCCTTGCGGCTGGTCTCCTCATCCTGAAGCCTCTGAAAGGGAACATCTGGCAGAAGTGCAGCAAGAGAGAGGGGACATTTTGGAATTCCTCCTGTACATAAGGGAGAAATGGAGGATATGTCCTGGAAAATCTGGGAGTTTCGGCCTTCACTGAAATCAGGCAGGTTTATGGACCAGCCACATCCCCCTTCTCTCTAGCATGTGTGTGTGAGTGTGGGTATGGGTGTATGCTTTGTGTTGTTTTATGCAAGTTTGCAAATAGAAACCTCAGCCTTCCTCCCTCTGAAACAGCTTCTGGGGCAAAAAGTATTTTCCTCCCTGGTTTCCCTTCCCTCTCTGGAGCATGTGTGTGTATGCACTTGTAGAAATGACAGTTTTGAGCATGCATAAAAAAGGTATTTCCAAGCTATCAACAGGATTTGTCCTCATCTGTCTGAAACCCAAATTCACTTTCTACCCACGTTCTCACATAAGTCATGTGCTTTTAACTTATTTTTGTGCTCTATGTGTGATAACCATTGGCAAATTTGTTTGCTTGTCTGAGATGCTAATACTTTAACCATTTTCAAAATGGAAGCAGATAGGTCCCCATGTGATAAGGTCCTGAGTAGTTATGTAACTGTTCCATCCAGCTCAAGTGAGTAGTTCAAGGACAAGCTGCTATGTAATAGTTTCTGAACCTTAAATCTCTCTAGACCATTTATCGTTGCTGACATTACATGATTATTTTCTTTCCCAGCAAGTAAACTCTGGACAGGTAGGAGAAAGACTCCTGTAGACTTTGGATCTCAAAAATATGCTACAGTTTCCGATCTTCATTCATATTAGTCTATTTTCACTTTTCAGATAAGCTTATATAACCAAAACTTCTCCATAGATTTGTGGTCATAATATCTTTTGTAAATTGGCATGAATGCATAAATTATTTGTAACATCGTTTCTAAACTGGCATGACTGTCAGACATGCTGTCTGAAAGGGGATGTAGGACTGGCTATGTGGCATACAGTTTTGCCCTCCCAGAGAGAGAAAAAAGGTGAAGAGTCTGAAAGTAACATGATGGGTTCAACTCCCCTACTCCCCCCACACCACAAAGCTTATTCCACATGAAACATTTGACTCATACTGCTTAATGATGGGAACAGCCTGATAAATATATCTGTCATGTATTCTGTTCTAAAGTGGATGGGGTAATTTATAGAAGTTGAATTTAAAGGAAAGTCAAGGTGCAACAGAGGACACACTTCTGGTCTATGGTAAGAGCATGAGATGTTAGGAGTAGGGCTGTGGGGGCCATATTTTCCTCATAAAGCAAGAGAGACATGGAGATGAAATTATCTCAAACTCCATACCCTCCAACATTTAATAGGGACACAAGTAGCCAATCCAGATCACAGTGTGGTCGAAAAGCTGTGGCCAGGCAACAAGTCATTAATGAGGAGAACACAAAGTTCCCACCAATGGCACTGCCATTACATTGTTGTGAGATTGCATGCTCCTGCAAGATAGGCATTTGGTGAGGAGCCAGACAAAACGTGTCAAACAGCTACTGGGTAGCAGTAGTGGGAGGTGGCACTGGCAGAGGATCAATTACAGACAGCAGCAGTGGCACCATAGCTAAGACTTGTTAGTGCTGCACAGAAGGATTCATGACCAACCTCCTTTTGAATATATTTTACCACGACAACACATTAATATATCCATAATCCAAGTTTATTCTCCAACTACATAGACAGAAGAAGAAATAGAAAATTCTATGCTGGAGAAAATTGATCACATACAAAAATAGGACTTGTTTTTAATCATATCAATGGTGTGTGTGTTTGGTGATCAATGGAAATACATCCGGCTATTTTTCTTTAGCAACCGTGCTTTAAGGTTGTCTGAAGATATCTTCCAAAGATTCCCAAAGGTCCTTGTGGATGCCTCTTGCAATGAATCCACCAAGAGGAAATAGATGGACTTGTCTCTGTTGCCCCCACTCTCCAATGACACAAAAATGGCTGTGTTGGGAGGTCTGCATCACTTGGTGGGTTTGGGGAGTTCCAATGGGATATGCAACTGGTAAGATGTAGCTAGGTGCCAGATATATGTCTCCCAATGGAAGATTACAGCCATAGTTGGGGGGGGGGGGAATATAATTGTCCAAAAAACAAACAGATATTCCAATAGCCTTTTAGAATGTCTCAGGATATAGCCCAGTACACATTTATCTAGAAATAATTCTCACTGAATTCATTGGGACTTATTAATCACTAGGTATTGTCCTATCATATTGTTACTGTAAATAACATATTGTTCAGTAAGGGGGGGAACCCTTTCTCAAAGTACAATAAAATCTCTCCCATTGTTTACACTCTTCAAATTACAGCTTCTTTCTTGTGAAAAGGTATAGCCCTGACCCACACAGAATTAATAAAACAAGAAGAAGGATGTGGAGATAGAGAGAAAAAAAAACAGTAGAGCTATGCCTTTAAAATATAACGTGTAAGCAAATCTCAGAAACAAACAAAATCAGAGCTGAAGGCAGGGACAGAAAGTTGAAATCAGGAATGCTTCTCTGAAAGATTGGTCCTATTTGAGGGAAATTAGAAGTGGGTCAATTAGAGAAGGAAAAGACTAAGGAGCTTATACTTACCTCATCCAAATTCAAGCCTAAATTGGGAAGCAGCCAAGTTGTAATATAAGGATTTTGCCATCAAGTACAGCCCAGATGCAGCCCAGGTCCCAGGCAAGCTCTGGAGGCCTTATTTTGAAGCTAGGAGCTTTCTTACTTGGAAAAATGACTGCTGGAGCTCACCTGTGACATGGTCTGTAGATGGGCTGTACTCGCCTGGTGGCTTCGGCAGCAAAATCCCTGCAGGAGGACCCAGCTACCTTTGATTTAGGCTTGAATTCAGATGAGGTAAGCCAGGTTATTTAAGCAGAGCAATAAGCACCTAATAAAAGAACACTTTGTGAGAGAGAAAAGACTGACCCAGTGTACAATACCAGGAGTGCCTTAATTAAAAAAAGATCTCTTTAAGGAAAGTCACATTTAATTGAAAGGATTCTCCATTTCCTCTGTCTTTTACAAGCTGTGTCTATTTCTCTGGCTTACTGTAAAAAACAATATGTTGTCCAACAATCCTGAACTTTCAGTTCCAGATCTAGCAGAGATTGCAGCAGTTTTCTTTTGCCTGTGCCGACCGGAAGGGCCAAACCTTTACCCTCTCCTCAGTTGACTGCAAGCTTCTTTTGCACTTTGAACTCCGTTTGCTGTAACTGAAGTAGGTTCTGGATGAAGGAGGGAATGGGAGACAAAGAGATAAACCAGGATATTTAAAAATAATCTGAAAAAGTGGGGTGGCAGAACATGAACTGGGGCTTTCCCTGACAAATCAGGAGGGAATGCACCTCCAATCTTCTTCTATGCACTTTCATATTGCACTGTAAAGAATTTTCTGGTCAGGTTTTTAGGAAACTTTCCCTCTCCTCTCTTGTGTTCTGCTTGTGATTGTTTAAGGCTGTCTTCATGTCTGTGATGCCACTATTTTGTTCTTATTTGTTCTGACAATTGCATTGATTCATTTCATGCTGATGCCGATTGCTTCATTCACTGCTTTTGTTGAAGGCCTGCATATAATTCCCTAGATCCAAGATGACAATGTAAAAAAAGAAAAAAAATCCAAGAACAAGAATAATGGGAGAAAAATGTGGATTACATGGGTTTCAATTTAGAACTTGGAAACAACAAGGAATACCACTATTGTAATGTGTTGTAATTCAGGTGCCTTAATATGCTACGTTCATGCAATGAGGCATAATAAGTATGCATTCCAAAAATAATGCAACTATCTGGGAATATTATTTCCACCTAACAAGTAGCATAGTTACATAACAGATGCTTCTAAAGATCAGTATCCTAGCTTGACCCTTGAAGCCCACCTCAAAAACAAGCAAGTCACACAGAAGGACAGAGTTCTATGATACTGGCAAGCAGAAAGCGGTGGGATGATTAATTCAGTCCATTCCTGCCAATAAGCAGTATTATACTGACCATAAGCAGGGACCCCTATAGGATCTGGTCATATCTTGTCAGCACACCACCACTAGCTGGCAAAATTTTAAATATTTGATGAGATGCCATATTGAGGAGGGAGCAAGCTTGTTTGCTGCTGCTCCAGAGAGCAGGACCTGGAACAATGGATGCAAGCTACAGGAAAATATATGCCACCTAAACCTTAGGAAGAACTTCCTGACAGTAAGGGCTGTTTGACAGTGGGACACATTCCCTTGGAGTGTGGTGGAGTCTCCTTCCTTGGAGGTCTTTAAACAGAGGCTGGATGACCACCTGTCAAGTATGTTTTGACTGAGAGTTCCTGCATGGCAGGGGTTGAACTGGATGGCCCTTGTGGTCTCTTCCAACTCTATGATTGTATGATTCTAAAGGAGTTGGATACATCATCCTTCAATACCCCATTAGCAGCACTTCAGAATGTCATCCTTCAGTGCAGCTGGCTGGATTTTAAGATGGGTTTAGGTAGCTCATAAACATGAATAGAAAACAGTTGCATTTCACAGTCAGAATGACATTTAAGTCAGGATACCAGAATAGAAAAAAACTTCCTCCATATGTTTGTACATTGTATTTTTCTCACTGGTGCGACACATAGGAAGCACCATCCAGCCAATCTCTGTCATCAGGCATGAGACACTAGTTCAAGTATCAAGGTCCCAGGCCATTAAGCCTTTGAATGCCAGCACCAGCATCTTGAATTCAGGCCGTAAGTGTATTGGCAGCTTCTCTTGCTGCAGTTCTCAATGGTGCCAGAAAATTCTTCCAAAAAACACTTTTGGAGCCAGTTTCAAATTAATAGATTGTTGTTTTGTTGATTTTTTTTTGAGAAAGCCTTAGCAATCAAACATATATTCTTCAAAGTAGCAGATATTCAGTAGCCAAAACAGCAAGAATTGTTTTCAGTGCCAAGCAAGATTTTTATTATCTGAAGCATAATAGTAAATGGTGCCCACACACACACACACACACACACACACGTCAGGGTCCCTAGTAGCCTAAGCCAGCCAAGTTATTTTGGCACACAAGGCAGAAATTTCCCAAGTGCCCATCACCATACCTGGTAGTACAAATACAACAAGAAATTAAACGATAAACATTTTATTTCTCTTACATGGTAGCCCAGATCTTCTGCCTGAGATGGCTGTCTCACTTTGTCCAATGACGAGGCCTTGATTCTTTTGGCTTGCCTAATTTTTGAGCAAGGGCATTTGATGTACTTTAAAGGAGAAACTGTCCAGCAGAACAATTTTCAGTACGTTGGATGCCATAAAATTCTTTCTTTTGAAGAGCCATTATGTCCTACTGTGCAGTGAAAAGAAAAGTACTGGAACAAATTCCTGACTAGAGTATAGAATTGCCAAAGCAGAAAAGAAGTATTCTCTCAGGTGCAAGGCTGAGTAGAAAGCCGTTTAATCCTTGTATAATCAGATGCTTATTGAACAAACCTTTTTTTATTCTTTCTCTTCTGTGCAAGGATGCAAAGAATAATGTTTTAAAAATCTAAACTGTGAGCATCAGGTAATTTCAGGGAAAAACATGTGCAAAGAATTTTGTTTCCTGCTACCAAAATTTCAGATCTATCAAAACTGAAAATATTACACTAGTGGCTCATGGCTTCCATAAAAGTGGGACAGTCAATCTGGTCTGAACTTTAGGAGCTTATCACATTACTAATGAACCCGATTTACCTCTTCCAAGTTACATTCTAATTCGGGATGCAGCCAGGCATTATCACATGGATTTTGCCACTGTTGACATGTCTCTACTGCTTCTAGGCAAAAATCTGGCCAAACTTCACCCTCAACTGGCTGATTTGCAAAGTTGGGAAGCTTCCAAAACTGAAAAGCAGCTGACTGAGGGTGGATTTTAGCTGGATTTTTGCCTGGATGACTTCCACATGACATAATTCCCCTATAGTTCTTGAAATATCATCCCCCTTTAGGTCTTGAAGACACATTAAAAGTGGCTAAGGAGGATATAGAATTTTTCTTTAAAGATAGAGAAGTAGACACAAAAATTGTTTGGGATGCATCAAAAGCTTATATGTATGGTTTCTTTTTGATGAAAGCAGCAGAAAATTAAAGAAGGAATGAGAAGAAACTGAAGGAATTACAAAATGAAATTAAAAATAGGGAAAACCAGTTGAAGTTACAACCTAAGTCTAAAAGAATCTTGGCAGAAATCAAAAGTATCCAAAAACAAGAGATAGAAAAGAAGAGATAGAAAAGATATTAAAATTTACAAGATAGAAATTTATTGAATTTTCAGATAAACCAGGGAAAATTTTAGCTTATAGACTGAAAAAGAAAAAAGAAAAATTGTAAAACTTTGAGATGGAGATAAATCATGGACAGATCAAAAGAAGATAAAACAGATATTTCTGGAGTACACAAAAATTATTTAAAGGAACCTGTATCTCCTATTAAGATATTAATAATTACCTGGGTAAACAGGAAATCAAAAAGATAGAGGAAAATCAAAAGCTGTTGTTAAATAACCACATCTCTATGCAAGAATTGTTAGATGTTATATAAAATAAAGCAAATCTGGGGAAATTCCTGGCATAGATGGATTTATTATGTAATATTATTAAAGCCTTTTACTTACAGTTAACAATTCCCATGTTAAAAACAAAGATTTGCATCTAATGATTAACGATATACTGAGACAAGGAATGCCCAAATCCTGGAGACAAGCATATATAACATTAACCCCTGAAGAAAAGAAAAGCGAGATCCTAGAAATTATAGGCCTATCTCCTTGTTGAATACAGATTATAAATTATTTACAATGATATTAGCGGAGAGATTTAAGAAATTATTAATGAATTGGATACATGAAGATCAGGCTGGTTTTCTTTCAGGTAGATTGATTAAAGATAATATAAGAACAGTAATTCATTTGGTTGAGAATCACAAGAAAAATATAGACAAAAAAATTCGCCTTAGTTTTTATTGATGCCAAAGAGGTTTTTGATAATGTACATAGGAAATTTTTATTAAGAGTTATGAAAGAAATTGGAATAGGCAAAAATATGGCGAGATACTTACAAGAAATATATTCAGAGCAAGAGGTAAATCTAATGATTAATGAGGAAAGAACAAAATCATTTAAAACACAAAAAGGAATGAGACAGGAGTGTCCCCTTTCCCCATTATTATTAATCACAGGTTTGGAAATTTTGAATAATAATATTAGGAAGAACAATTTGAAGAAAGGAGTTAAAAAAATAAAATAAAATAAAATAAAGTATATGCAGATGATTTGGTATTATGTTTATCAAACCCAAAAGAAGATATTAAAGAAGTATTGACAACAATGGAACAATATGGGAAAGTTTCTGGCTTCAAAATTAATAAAGACAAGACATAAATTTTATTAATGAACATTGATAAAAAAAGAAAAAGAAGAAATAGTAGGAATTTCAAATTTCAGATTAATTTCACAACAAAAATACAGATTTAACAGTTATAAAAAAAAGTTTGGAATGAACTTAAAAATGAAATGTTGAGATGGTATAGACTACATTTGTCCTGGATAGGGAAAATCTCAACTATTAAAATGAACCTTTTGCCAATGATGCTGTTTTTATTCCAAAACTTACAAATTATAACTAATGATAGAGCATCCAATAGGTGGAATAAAGAGATTTCAAAATTGTTGTGATCAGGAAGGAAGCCAAGGGTTAAGATGAAACTGGTATTTGATACAACTGAAAGAGGGGGTATGTCTTTGCCAAATTTAAAATTATATTATTACTCTTACTGGTTTGGAGATTGGGTATATTTGAAAAGGAAAAGATTGCTACAATTAGAAGGGCCTGACATGAAATATGGATGGTATGGATATCTTTTTTACGGCAAAACAAAGATTAATAAAAAAAAATTCCAACCATCTAATAAGAAAGTAGTTGATAAGAGCTTGGCAAAAAACCAAAATTAGATGGGGAAATAAAATTCCAATGTGGGCATCCCCAAATGAAGCTCTATTTAATAGGGCTCATATATTTCAAAGTAAATAGGCAACATACGAGGATATGACAAAAAGGGAAAATCAAGAAATAAGAATGAAATCAGATTGAAGAAGGAAGTGACAAAAATGGTTTTTATATAGACAATTGAAAGAAAGATTTATTGTAGATAATAAATTAAATGGGATTGGAGACTGGGATAAAGAATTTGACAAAATTCAGAAATCTGGAGATTCACATCAGGTAGCCAGATTCTATACATTATTGTTACAGTATGAATTAGAAGATGAAGCAGTCAACCATTAACTCTTTGAAAAAAGAGAATGGTTTGGCAAATGGGATTCATTTGTGCATTTGCAGAATGTCTGAAAAGCAAGAACAATTCCATGAGGATATAAAGACAATCCAAATATTCCCCCAGAGCTGCCTGTCCCGGTTTCCAGTGAGGGGATGCAGCTTTGCAGCAATGGGTCTCCCAGCAGCCCCTGCCCACCCTGCCCTTCCTGCCTCCTTCCTCCTCTTTCCTCCTAAAAAGATAAGCAAATGCAAAAGGCTGCCAACATGTGGAAATGAAAGACACTATGCTGTTCTTGAATTGTTAAAGAAGTATTATTGCGTCCCATGTGTGAAAGTAAAGAGCTTATCACAGCCAAGTTTACCGTGGGTTAAACACCAGCAAAACGCTGCAGAAGCTTGAAAGTGTGATAGTTGGTCGTGCTTCCAAAGCATCACTGAAGCATCCTCTCTCCTCTTCCATCCTCAAAGCATTCACAGAGCAGCCATTTCTTCATAATGGAAGTTCTCATTATTGAAGAAATGGCTGGTCTGTGAATGCTGTGCTGATGGCAGAGTGAGGGGATGCTTTGCCTTTTGTGTGATAATCCTCTATGTGTTTTGAAATCACTTTTATATCATTCTTGCTCAATTCCAATAGAATAACACTATAATAACACTATAGTCCCTGTGTGAAAATCTTCATAGAAGCCATTAGCTGCCACTGCATCTCATGTTAATCTATAGGCTACTTTTGTGAATCTATAGGCTACTTTGGTGAGAAGATCTTCTGTTATACAGGTATCCAAAAAGAGAAAACTAACTGAATCAATGGATTTTACATATATGTCAACTAATTATTCAACAATTAATTCAGTCACTCTACCAAAAGGATTTAGGCTGAAGTGTGCCAAAGACTTTACTTAAGGTGACAGATTGGTTTACCATTTATAAGGTATCCTAGACCAAGAGACATATTTTACAGACATCATCCAAACTGGTTCAAAGCGGTATGTAAACAAGCCTGGGCAACATGACCACATCATAATGTGTGTGTGTGTGTATGTGTGTGTGTAACATGTAAAATTAAGATTGGTCTCACTTTAGTCAGGAGATCTTGGACAAGTTGCCTGGACAGCATCCAACATTATCTTTTATCTTTTTCACTGCATGTGCTCCCTGACGATGAGGGACACTTCACTAAAAGGACTTCTTAGCACCTTTTTTGCTTAGCTTAGTACACATAAACTTACATAAAGTAAAAGGTGACATAGGGTTCTGATGAATATTTTTATGCCCTCATTGTCCCAAAATTAATGTGTTATGGGTAACACTGTTACATATAATGTATAACTTGAAAGTTCTGGGAATGGCCTTACGAGGGGGTATCATAAAGTAATAATTATCACCCATTATCATGGCATATTGTCAATGTTACCATTAGTACCTAAGTGCACATTGCTGAGAAAATCAACTCATTGTGTCCTTTATTTTTGTGATTGGCTGTGCCAGAAGTGACTAAAGTGTAAAATCCTTGTCAGGCGCAATCTGCAGACTTCTACAATACCAGGTATTTGGAGGGTCAAGATACGCTAGGAAAAATGTATAAATCTAGATAGTGACTACATAGAGATAAGTTAACAACTACAAATCAAAACAAACTTTTTCAATTTTTTAAAAAGGTGATCATTAATACTTTTGGATACCCCCTCATAACACATTTAGTTCTGACTTGGTTTTTCCTCCTTATTAATTGTAAGCAATTTTCAAATAGACCATAGCAACAGTGATGGGAGGATTAATTCTTCCCTCTTTAACCCATTTCTTCGAGAAGGAAAAGCTGCTCAATGAAGCTGTCTTTCAGTTGGTGTATGTAACCCAAGATCATGTTGTGATGTTGCACACCTACAGAGTTATTCATCCTGATTAATTTCAAAACTAGTATGTGCATCATAAACCATAGGCTTCCACCAGATTACATGTTTTGGTATGCAATGCAGATAAAAGATTTGTACAGAAACTATTCCAAAGGGGTTGAGATTAATCATTTACGACTAGCCCAAGCTACTGGGTAAAAATCATACTCCCATGAATTATGTAGCGAAGAAGAAAATTTGCTGGAATATTTTAAAGACCAATTTACTCTATTTTACTGTCAAGCTTTCATAAAAATGTCAAACTGTATGCATTTCCTACCCAAGAATATCTGGGACACACAATTTTTCAAAAGCTAACAGAAGGTAAAACAGATGTTAGATTGACTATAAATTTTAATTCCATGTTGAATTAATTATTGGTGACAGAAAGTCTATAACTAGAGTGGACACTTCCTTACTGGAATTCCTTGTTTGAGAAATAAATTCTCTACAAATTCTGTACTAAGATCTCTGAGTACATGGTTTAATACATTTTGACAGCAATTCAATAACTATATTTGAAATGCCTGTTGTCTGAAGTTATTTCCCACTATGTGACAAGGGATTAATTTAGAATTCATTTGAGAGGACAAAACTCAACGTCACTTTAGGAACTGAATCACCAGTCACACAGTACTTTTCTCCATGATGGTAGAAAGTCAATCAGTGTTTGAATCAATGACAGAAACCAAGGTCAAGAGAACAAAAAGGGCCCAGTGATTCACACAAGGCCTAGTGATATTTACTGTTTTTGCAAAATCCTGTAAAAAAGAGAATACACAACCTTTAGATCCTTTTCTATGTATCTTTGCATAGTGGAAGAATCTGCACAGGAAGAATTTCCATTATGTATGTTTGCTACTCTAGAGGTTATGGGAGAGTCAAAGATGGAGGGGGAACTGACCACAATTTTTATTCGTTATACCATACTTTATTCAGTTGGATCCAGTCATCATGGCATTCTAGCTCACATGCTGGGGCATCTTAAGGGACTGGCAAGATACGAGTTCCACTAAGGTACAAGTGTGACCCAACTACATGCTTCTCTTCGTTCACCTGGGAGTGAGGCAGCATTCTTAACCAAGCAGGCATCTGATCCCTTAGGGTAGCCCTACTATGGGGGGGGGGGGTTTTGCAGGAAATATAACCATGCATCCCCAGAAATGGACCTTGACCAATGACCACCATGTCACCAGAATGAAGTTGTGATATGTATCCATTCTATGCATCAGAACAATGGCAACTGCATGAATTGCTATGGGGAGAGGGAAAACCCATGAATGTGATGTTCAGTATGTGCCTGCTAATAAAATGTATTTTCAGCTCAAGTATCTCCCAACTATGTTGATGACAATACAAAAAAAAAAAAACCCTAGTAATTAAGCTATCATGTTTCTGGGAAGAGAGACTTACACAAATACATAATTCTGCAAGCAAGTAAATAATGATACAGACCAAATATATCCCTAAAACCTACTGTATATACTCATGCAAATCTAGAAATTTTAGTCAAAAAATCAATGTAAAAACCCTTCATGGGTCAATGTAAGTACTGTATCTTAACTCTTATCAAAAAAGTAACCATCTCTTTCTGAGTGGCGCAAGGCAAGAGATTAGTCCATCCTGGGAGGATTTTTAAAAAGCACCATCCCCCTCTACTCTGTCCACTGTGGCATTGCTTCCAGCCTTTTTGGATGCAGGGATGAAAAAATAGCAGCAATTATGTCTTTTTTCCCCTCCTTCTCCTCAAAGCAGTGCCTAGAGAGTAGAAGCAGTTGGTGCTTCATTTAGCTTCTCCCAATCAGGACTGAGATCTCACCTTTCACTACTCTACAAAAAGGAAGGGATGTTTCCCTTTTTTATGAGTTAATATTGTACCTTAATTCTTTTCTTTACATCTTTTTTTAACCATGTATGCATTTTGTTAGTCGCACCCATGCCTGCTGGCCTGGTATGGCAGTCATTTATATAGACACCATTTACTATAGTTCCCTTGTCATACACAAAGCCATTAGGGTAAGCACAAACAGTGGTGTCCCTACCAGCAGTATCACTTGGAGTGGGGATGGGGATTCTGAGCTGGAGCATGGTTCCAGGTGGGATGGGCCTTTCTGTAGGCAGCTGTGTATTTGCCCCTTCTCCACTGCTGCTGATGCTGTGGGCTGGTATCTTCATGATGAAAACACCACCATGGCAGCAAGGTTAGGACGTATGCACTTGGCCCCCTCTGCTGCCATGGTGTAGTTCTCTTCAGGGGAGAGGGGCGCCACAGCAGCGGGGTCAGGAGATGTCAGTGGAAGCATCCACTATAATGGTCCTCACCGCCCGCCCGCCCCCCAGCTGGATGCCCAACCAGGTGTCACCCCTCTTCTGGGATGTCACCCAGTGCAGGCCTCGCCACTGCCCTCCTCTAGTGATGCCACTGAGCAGAAGCAGTTATCGTATATACCAGAGTATAAGTCGACTTCATGTATAAGAGCCCTGGTGGCTCAGTGGTTAAATACCTGTACTGTAGCCATTCACTCACAAACACAAGGTTGTGAATTCAGTACCAGCCAGGGGCTCAGGCTTGACTCAGGCTTACATCCTTCTGGGTCAGGGTCTGGAACCAAATGCCAACAGATACCAAGAGCCTACTGCACTTTTAAAGGTTCCTGGAAATTGCCATCAAATCCTGGGTTTGGAATCGTGTGGACCTCCAGATATTGCTGGACTGTAATTGTCAGCATTCCTCTCTGGTAGCTATGTAGACTGGGGCTGCTAGGATTTGTAGTCTATCAAATGTGACATGATTTCCACCTCTGAACTGGGTGGATCATTAGTCTGCCCCTCTCATGATATGTTTTATAAAAACAATCCTAATCCTAAAATAAAATCACATTCACACTTACTTTTTGAACAAAGACATTCACATCTCTGCACCAATCCAGAACCGATTCAGTATTGGTTCAGTCTACCCACTATGTTTACCATGACTGAATCTCTCTGTGCCATTTAAATCCTCTTGTTGTTCACATTTGCCACCATATCAATTTAAAACGGAGGTGCCTCCATTGCCAGGAACAATACAGCGTGATCCAAATCAATATGGTAGCATGGGCACACTACCAAAGATGCGGATTGTCGTGGCGCTTAAAAAAATAACCACTAAGGGGTCCAAGTCCCAAATGCACCTATTTGAGTGGGCTTTTTGCCCACCCCCTCAAACTGCACCAAGTGCAGTCAGGGCAAGTGTGAACTTCATGGAAATAAACCAGTTCCACACCAGTTTATTTTGTAGTGTGAATGGAGCCAATGAATCCCAAATGGCTCAGCTAATACTCTTAATTGGGCAGCCTCTGATGGTGTTTGCTTAGTGGTAGTGATAGGGGCAATCCATCAGCACAGAATGGGGTGTTCTACCCAGCTTCTGCAAATTAGTGAGCTAATCCTTTTATTTGTTGGAGCTTCCATGAATAACTGCCTGAGTAAACCTAGTGTTTGCCAAATTGTGCTGGATGTTTCTGATTGAGTTAACATATTTATTTTCTGGGAAGGTATCAGGAAATGAGCTCTCCAGGCAAGACAGGGATAGACTAGAAAGTGACACTTCTATAACTAATTATGGCACTGTTCTATAACTGCCTATTTTGTTGTTCTTGATGTGTGTGCTTAGTTCACAAAGGGGAGAAAAGCACTAGTTTTAGACTCCAGTTATACTTAGGGAAAGAGCCATTTTTATTATTTATTTATTTATTTATTTAATCTTTCCCTTTTATCATGGGATCTCAGGCTGGCAAATAGAGAAAACTATATTAAGAAACTTAAATCAATAAATAATATGAACAAAATGAAAACATATTAAACAACTCAACATAGCTTTAAAGGGCTTTTTCAAAAGGTTTTTTCTGTATATATATGTGTGTGTGTGTGTGTGTGTGTGTATAGTACATGCTTAAATGTAAATTAGGCCCCAAAGGTTTTAATAAAGAGGCATTCCTTGACTTGCCACTTTTGTTGTTAACATTATTTACACTCTGGCTTTCTCCCAAAGTGAGACTCAAAGCATCTTAGAAACTAAAGGATTATAGTGTAGTTAAAATATATTGAACAAATTTTGCCACGAAAATCATATGATAGGTTCACCTGAGGGTCATCATAAGTCAGAAATGTCTTGAAGACACACCGATCAACAATGACATGAAACCAAATATAGCAATAAGGTTTCCTAACACATCCTCCTTTCTAGCATGCTATTTTGGCAGCAGAAGTTGTGGCAATATGTTAGCATACACAGATTGCAGGCAAAATGTTCTCCAAAGAAAATGCAGAACCCATAGATTACTAAACATGTGGCATAGGGCAAGTCCTGGAGCTGGTGTGAGTAACAAGGTAATCAATAGTTTCTGATGACAGTAAATCATTTAGGATGGGAGAACAAAAACAGATTATGAAGAGATCAAAAATGATTTCTCCAAATTGAGGGAATGAGCATTAAGACAACAATCGAAATTCATTTTAAACAAAAGTGGCACATATTGGGAGGAAGGGAGAAAACTAACTTCCTATACACAATGATGAGAGCTGAACTGGTTGTGACTGACCAAGAAAGGGATTTGGAGATTTTATTCATAGCTCAATGAAAACATTGAGTTAGTGTGCAGCTGTTGTAAACAAAACAAAACACCCTACCACCACCAAATTCCAAGTTGAGCATTATTAGGAAATGGTAATATCATTCTGTCCATGTGCTAATTCATGATGTTGCAAATATCGAATACTGGGTATATTTCTGTGCATTGAAGTTAAGGAAGATATTATAGATCTGGGAAAATTCTGAGAACTGCAACCAAAATTATCACGGACTAGAGCCCACGAGGACTGGTTGCAATGTGTGGGGCCATTTCACTAAGAAAAGAACTCATTAAGGGGAGACATGGAAGAAATATAGAAAATCATGTATCTCTCATAATACTAGAACCTTGGATCATTCACCAAAACAGAATGCTGTGAGTTTCAGAAGAGATAAAAATATGTACTTCTTCATGCAGTTATACTTAAACCATGGGATTCACAGGATCTCTACAACAGAGAATAAGCATTAAAATGATAAATGAAAGTTAATGTAAGCATGTGTAAACTGATACATATGTGACAAAAAAAAATCAAACATCTCACATATACTGATGGTATCTCAGCTAGCAGTGACTGAACAATAAAAGGATCTTGGGGTTGCCATTGACAGCCCAGTGATAATGTCAAACTAGTGTGTGGCTCCTGTGAAAAAGGACAACTCCATGGTGGACATATTTAGAAAAGGAACTGAAATTAACCTGTCAAGTGTCATATTGCCCTTATACAAAATCATGCTGTATCCACATTTGGAATACTGTGTATGGTATGGTATATAGAGTCTTTTCTGCTTTTTTTAAAAAAATGGCAAGTAATAAGAGATATAATGTAGGCCCAGGACAGACCACTGGAAAACAGCAGGCTGAAGGTGCCCAGTTTAACTCTAGAAGGACACTGCAGCCATCAAACCACACAGTGTCTATCCGGAGTAAATAGAACCCGGTTCTTCTAGGTTCTTTTTCTGGCACCCGGGTTACATTGCGAGTGTGCCATTGGCACACTCATGACATAACGGATGTGCAGTTATGTGCAGACTCTAAGCATCTGTTACGTCAAGATAATGCCACCATTGGGACGTCATAGTTACAGTTGCTGCATGGTTTGAAACCCTAGTATCACTGCTGCCGTGCCACTTTTGGGCCGTTTGTCTTGGCCCATAGATTATAAAATTCTGTATAGTATGCCAAAAATAGATGGAAAGAAACTTCCTCTTCTTTCATAATACTAGAGTCCATGGTCATCCCACTGAAACTAAATGAGAGATTCAGAATGAAAACATGAACTACATCTAGATTCTTCAGACAATGCATAATGAAAACAGAAATCTCTGGCACAGGTTGTAGTTCAGGCTGGCAGCTTGGATGGGATTTTTTTTCACCCAGTACTGTGGTGAAGCACAGTACTGGGAGGATCCTCTCTAGGAGACTTATCATACCACCTCTGGATCCCAACTTACCTTTTCCAAATTTGGCTTAAATTCGGAAGTTAGGCTGATTTTATCACATGGACTTTTCTCTCAAAAAGGCTTCCCTTTACCTACAGTGCTGAATTCGGGCCCCGTAAGTCACTTCAGTGGCCATTTTTCCCAAATCTGTTTTGAAAGAAAGGTCTGTGTGACAAAATCAGCCTAACCTCCAAAGCCAAATTCAGAAGAGGTAAGTTGGGCACCAGAGGTAGTGCGATAAGCTCGTTTGTCTAAACAAACAACAGCAAAATATGTTCCTCACCTTCTTTTCAGGGGGAAGCCCCACATATTATAAGTGTAACTATAACTATACACACAGACACAGACATACAGACACAAATCCTTTAAACAGCTCAAAAAATAGGAAAGAGCAAAATGGACTCGAGTATTTTGGATTATTTTTAATACAAAGCCTAGGGTCCAAAACACACTGCAGAAATAATCCAGTCTGAAGCCACTTTAACTGCCCTGACTCAGTGCTAGGGAATCCTGGGACTTAGAGTTTGTGGTGGCTCCAGAGCTCTCTGGCAGAGAAGGCTAAATGTCACAGAAAACTACAGTTCCCAGAATTCCCCAGCAGCAGGCCAGGGCAGTTAAAGTGGTCTTAAACTGGATTATTTCTGCAGTGTGTTTTGGACCCATATCATTCAAACTTTCCCTGCAATCACTTTATTTCTTTGTTTCAGTGCTGTTAGATGTATATCCCAATTCATCTATCCTAGGACAACTTCTGTGTTCACTGATCATACTTTCATATGACTATAGAACAAGGAATGAATTTTAATTTTTAGTGAGGCTGCGTGCTTATACATAACCTTTTGATATAAATGTAGTTGTTTTCTGCCATCATCATGCACAACTAGGTTGCTTAGATTTGATTTATCACTGTTTCAAAGCTATGAAATGTGGAAAGAAACTAAGTCCAGAGCACATGCAGAGTACCAATAAAATTTACAGATAAATATACATTGTGGATACTACTTCCTCAATGATGCCTGGTCAACAATTTTGTAGCAGAGCTTTCCTCTTCAGATTTTTTCTCCAACAGGGTAAAAATGCCTTCTGCAATATGTTCAACCTTCCTTGAGGTCAGGACAGAGTTGTTGTAATATGGAATTTTCAGTCAGAATATCACAACAGCTGTCATAGAACATGAAGAAATTGTCAGGGGAAGGGCAAGTTACTTCTCCCATATCATCATCATCATCATCATCATCATCATCATCATCCCACCTTTTCCTCAATGTTGGACTCAAGGCAGTTTACTGGCATTAAAACAAACATAGCTAAAATGTTCCCGCATGCAAATGTTAAAACATAATTAATCAATAAAATTAAACCAATTAAAACCTAGCTGTTAAAAAGAAAACAAACACATTGCACAAAGCCCATTCTCCTTGAGCAATCAGTCTTGAAAGGCTTGCAAAAAATGTCTTCACCTCTTGAAGGACAGACAGCAAAAGGCACGATTAAATCATCCTTGAGAATGGAGACTGTTGTTTATGCCTATCTAGACTTTCCCTTGTTGTTGTTGTCATGTGCTTTCTCAAGTCATTTCCAACTTACAGTTACCCTATGGTGAACCTATCATAGAGGGTTTTTTTTTTTTTTGGTTTTTTTCTTTGTTTGTTTTTTGGTCAAGATTTGTCAAGAGGAGGTTTGCCAATGGTTTGCCAGAAGGCTGAGAGCACTTTGGAGTTATCCAAAGTTTTTCATGACAAAGCGGAGGGATCAAATCTTGGTCTCCAGAGTTGTAGTCCAACACTCAAACCACTACACCATGCTGGCTCTCCAGATATTCCTTCCACGTATTCAGTAGAGACCATTCCCAAGTAAGTGTGCACAGGATAGGGCACATGCAATCATAGTTGGTACTTGGAGAATCAGCATAGTTGGTACTTGGAGAATCAGCCACAATAGCTGTTTCAGCATTCTTGGTCCATGATCATTTACTACACTTCTGATGGTCCCTATCAACTACACAGATGTCATGGTGATTCAATTTCGCCTGAGCAATTTCTTTAGTTTCAGGGTTCATGATAATATGGTCAGTAGTGGCTCCAAATTTCCTGAGGCCATTCATTACAGGAATACTTTTGCCAGAGTGGCAGAGTGACTACTATCAGATAAAATTAATCCAAGATCAAAATAGAAAGTAATGAGCACGTCAGAGAAGCTGGTTTTTGCTTGCTTGCTTGCTTGCTTGCTTGCTTCTTTTTTCAGCACCTATCTGTGTACATATGCAGTAGCATGATAGGGGCAGGCAAGGGATGCAGACCACACTGGGTGACACCCTAGAAGGGGGTGACATCAAGTTGGATCTCCAGCCCCTGCAGGCACTCTTTTGGCCTGTGTGGTTGCTCCTGGGCCCAGCGCAGGGTTTTTCGCAGCCTCTTGGGCCCATGTCGGGGGCTTTCGAGGCCTCTGCAGACCATTACAGATTTTTTGGGGTCTCCTCAGCCCAGCATGGGGGCTTTTGGGGCCTCCTTGGCCCAGCGCAGCGGGCACCTTAGTGGCCCCCTGGTCATGGAAACCCCACCACAAGTCCGGGGCCAGAAGCCCCACCCCCAGAAGCTCCACAACCCACACTTGGTGTCACCATGTGTGGGAACACCACTATACATAAGAAGCCTTCAAGGTTGTACATACAACCCATAGCAGCAAAGGCATCCTTTTTTTTTTCTTCTTCAGTGAAGGAGGTACATCTGATTTAGGGTGTCCAGATCAGAGCCTGAAAAGTGTTATCCTTTTGATTTACAACTTCCAGAAGCCAAGTCAGTCAGCATGCTCGGTAGCCTCGCTGGCTGAGAAATTCTGCAGATATAGCCCAGAAAAAGAAAAAGGAAATGGGGGGGGGGGGGGAGAGAACATTTCCAAGATCTGGGTCAGAAGGAGAACCTGTGTGTACCACACATTTATGATAACAGCTCCTCATTCAAGAAAGGATGTGATTATGGGTGAACATAAGGCTGCTACAAACAATTCAGATATATATTCTAGGTCAATTAAAGCAGATTGCATTTACTTCTTAAACATGCAATGCATTTTTAAAAACACAGGAAAATTAGCATAATTCATTTCAAATTGACAACAAACATAAATGTTTTGAACAATGTCTCATGAACTGTTCTGTAAAGTATATTTGCAATTTTAGAAAAGTTCAGGACATAAGAATGTCATAACACTGTTTATTTGGATATTAACTTGCTCTAAAGGTGACTCAGCATACTAATGTTTATAATTACAGTATCATCTAAGACACATAACAAATATGAGCTACCTCTTTGATACCTAAAATAAAAACAACAGACACGTAAAGGACACATTCCAAAGATTTTGCAGTGTAGAGTGCACCTTGACTAGGCCTGCATCCACACTGCAGAAATAATCCAGTCTGACACCACCTTAACTACCATTGCTCAATGGTACGGAATTCTGGGAATTGTAGCTTATAGGGTTGTTGTGTGATATTTAGCCTTCTCTGTCAGGGAGCTCTGGTGCCACAACAAATCACAAATCCCAGAATTCCATAGCAGTGATACATGGCAGTTAAATTGGTGTCAAACTGGAGTCTTTCTGCAGCATGGATGCAGCCTTGCATTTCAGTTATTCCTGATGGCTAGTGACATCCATGTGAGCCGACTAATAAATCTTGTTTGGTTTGAATTTTAATGGAACTAACTAAGTGGCAGAATCTTATCTCCTTTGTCCTGCAAACTAAAACCTAATGCAGTTTTACTGTCCCATTGACATGGAAGCCACTAGCTGCTGGTTTCCCAGTTTTTTGTTTCTTCCCTCCCTTAACAATATGAAAGCATTAGACACAAATTAGGCTCAGTCCTCACTGAGTGGTTTTTGGGGATTTTTTGGCTGAATCCAGCTTTGCCCAGGCGGTTGCCACTGACCTTTATCTCCTCCCACCCACCCCCTTTGTGACCTTCTGAAGGCTAAATAAGTTTAGCATTTTTTACATATAGGTGCAACCAGCAAGTGATGAGAGACTTCTGTTTGTAATATCATGTAATTCACCTCTCCTACATTGTGCATCAGGGATTTACAGAATGTGATATTTGAACAAGGAAATTAGAAAGCAAGACTGGAAAGACAGCTGAATTGAACAATATTCACACATTTTTACTTCATTAGCAGAGGTATAAACAAAAATAATAGCTCCATGACATTTTACTTATATTAATGCAAGAGTCCTCACTACTGCACATACAACAAAAGGCATCTTCTCAGAGAGAGTATTGAACCCTGGGAAGCTGACTTTTGGTAAGCAGAGCTAATGTTTTCACAAATCAATACTAACTGAGCACTGAAAATATCTGAAAGACCTGTATCACCTCACCTAGCCCTTTGAAAAATTAGAACAAGGGACATGATTTACATCTTTCTGGATCCTAGTATGCTCTATCCCTCTCCACAACTATATAAATATGCTTTAAACGTGAGGCTTTAATAGTACTCTGTACTGCATCTGAAGAAGTGAATGTATATCACGCTAAAATAAAATCCAGTTGGTCTTAAATACACTGCCACATTTTTTCTACATCTCCCTTCTGCCTTTTTATATCTGATTGAATGTGATTTGTTTTGTCATTGGAAAGTAAACAGACTTAATTCACAAGTCTGATGTGAATTAGATGCCCATCTTAACACCTAAATTGAACCCAACTCACTTGCAAACTGACCTAGAATGGCTTTACAGTATTTCTAAACTACTCTTGGAAAAGCATAGAAGACTGCACTAGGGAAGGGGATACCCTTCCTGGATTTACTGGATTCTACAGAGAGACACATCAGAAGCCCATATTGGTTTCTCCTTTATCTCACCAGCCTAGACTATAGTAAAAAAAGTAAAATGTTTTAAAAGTTGCAAAATTGTTGTCCTATTGCATTCCAACTTGTCATTGTTATTGTTCTTGTGTGCCTTCAAATAATTTCTGACTTATGATGACTGAAGGCCATAAAGATCATGAGGTTTTCTTCTCAGAATTTATTCAAAGGGGGTTTGCCCCTTCCTTTCCCTGAGTCTGAGAGAGTGTGATTTGCCCAAGGTCACTCCGTGTCCAAATCCAACATTCAAACCATACTGGTTCTGCAGTCTAATCTATTTCCCTTACTAAATGATAGCCTATTAATGCTAAATTTATATTCATTATGTCCTGTTATCCACAATCATTTCTGGGAACTTTCATAGAAGTCCAGTTATAATGTGATAAAAATGATAATTCATTTTTTTTTCTTTTATCATGAAAGAACAAAAAAAATGCAAGTTGCTATGCTGAAAGAAAAGACTGGAAATGAGTAAGATATGTTCTTTTTGAAATGCTTCTGCCTTTATTCTCTTTAATTTCACCTGTCTTGAAGATGGTAAGAAAGGGATTCAGCAGTATCCATTTATAATACTCCCAATCAATACAGTTTGACAGATAATTTCCAGACAGAATGCAATGAATTGTAAGTAGCCAACTGCTATTATGTAGGTGACTGACATTGTAACAGCAAAAATTAATAGTTTTCTTTCAGTGATTGGAAAAGACTAGCAAAACATGAAATCTCAATAGGTTTCCTGTTTAGATCTCTTTGACTGGTAACAAAAAGCATAACATCTCAAGAGACTCACCAGTCCACACTGATTTATTATATGCTTATAGAGCTGTTTTCAGGAAAGTTGCTGAATAGATTATTATGCTGTCATTGTTCTGAAAGAGATACACAAAGTTTTTTCTTTATCCTCTTAATTCTGGATGGCTTCATCTTGCCCAGTATTTAAAAATATATATAGGCATTAAGACGGGAACTCTGGTTATTATGAAATGTAAAAACTTGGTGAATGTTACAAAGTAACTATTTGTAGGTGCTAGTAAAGAATTCAGTAGGAATATCAATGTAAAATCCCTTTTCTTCCTGCTATCCTACAACAAGTTGCAGAGGGTAATTCCATCTCCACTGTTTATCACGTGCGCACAGTCTTACTTTATACAATAGACGAGCAACTTCTCCCATGAATTATAGCACCAGATGTTGGGTGAATTCTTGAATACCAAAACTACCAGGTCCCCTCTGGAAGGTGGCAAGGCAGGTAGATCCTGAAGGAGCAAAGGAAGATACTTACTTACAAGCAAATATTACCATTGATCAAGAGGCGGCCCTTCCAAACTCATCAGATGCTTGTCATTTGCAAAAGGGACCAATTCCTTGATTATAGCAAAGGTTTTATAAATTCAGATCAGTGTGAGCCCATGGGAATAAGCCACACATGAGCAAAACCAATTGTCAAGCTGATTGACAATTGACATGAATAATAACAGCCTGTTGGTCAGCAAAAAATGTATAGATCTGCAGTTGAGACATGTTGCACTCTAGGAACAAAAAGGGTCTATAAGCTAACCTCCAGAAAGGCAGTCAGCTAAGAAGTGTTTGCAATATTCAGTTACAGGTGAATATTTCCCACAGCTGCCTTCTGTTTAACACACTACTATTGTCTAGCGAGTAGTGGCTCCCAAACCTTGGTCGTCCAGATGTTTTGAACTTCAGTTACCAGGAGTCCCAGCAATTTGGCCAACTGTCAGGAATTCTGGGAGCTGGGGTCCAAAACCTCTCAGTGACCAAAGTTTGTAAATCACTGGAGGGTTGTGCTAGAGAAGAACTGCAAGGGGAGGGGGGGCTGAGTAAAAGCTGTTTTTCAATATGGCCTTACACATACTCTGTTGAATTTTTTATTATTTCTGAGGGTCTGCTCTACAAATCAAAGGAAAACAAGCCTGTTCAAGCTAGATCTCAGTTCAGTTTCCAGGTTACCTCTCCAAGGTCCTGAATTTCTCCCATAGACCAACATAGGGAAGAACCAGTTTAAATTTAGCTCTTCCCCACATTCTTCACAGACAGAGTATGCATTTCTCTGGCTGTGCACTGAGAGAAAAAAAATGGTGTTGAATATAATTCTGAAAACACTTGATTTGGCTTGGACAAATTTGGGGAAAACCCAGTTTGACTTGGAAACAAATTTGGATCTTGATTTAAAAATATTACAATTTAAAAACCTAATTAATTATCCTCTCAATGGGTCTAAACTTTAAAGCAAACAACATCTAGAACTCCCCCCCAGCAGGTTTGTATAAAATGTATATGGCCCCAAAGCCCCTTAATTATACATACTGACAAATGGGCATCGGGTTTGTTGCTTTTTCTTGTTGGTAGTGTTGATGTTACTCACATGGCAATTTGATTTTTTTTAAAAAATAGTTGATATCTTTTTATTTCTTAAAAGAATTAGATGAAATTTGCTGTGGAGGTTTCTCTCTAGAGAAAAGCAATCCTGCCAAATTTCAGAAAAATAGCTGCAGGGAGTTTTGCGCAAGAAGAACGTTTACAGTGTAGCTATTTCCCCAAAAGGATATACTTATGCCAGAGAAGCACCCCAGTACAAAACAATTGAGAATCATACAAAATTTATATAACAGTAATCCTACAGAAACTTTAATAGAATGATTGCAGAATCTATGAAGGTATGTTGAATGAAAAACACTTTAAGACTTTTGTTTTCTGTTCAGTAATCTAGCCACACACTTTTAGTATGCCCGCCCATCCCTCCGTAGTGCTCCAAGTCCTGCAGATTCTCCAAAATAAAATAAAATTTAAAACAAAACCCAAAATTTCCCTAAAATACTCCCCACATCTTTCTGGAATAGTGTTATGCAAAACATAATTAAACAATAAAGTAACTTACATAGTTAAACAACAATTTGTTAAAAAATGGGGAAAACAAACTAAGCAGAAGTATAAACTGGAATTAGATTTCTGGTCACTTTCACTTCTCAAGTTTGGCCCAGCTTTGGCCAAAAGTAACATGGCCTGCTATGGAAATGAATATTGGCCCCCATCACAATTCCCCATCCCAGACTTATGGAGCCAGGGGGACTTTGACATCCAAAATTTTCCAAGCAAGCAAGCAAGCAATCTTAAAAGATTCCAGATCTCATAGACTCTACTAGAGTAGTTTTTCAACATTTTCTTTTGGAAAACTTACCTAGGAAAGTACACTGTATGTTGAATGGGACCTCTACATTTTTACATCAACTTCTGTAATAGCATTGCCAATTTTATTCACTGTATAATTGCCAGTTACAAATGGCAATTGGTAACTTTGTTACAAAATGAGTTTTCCCTCTTCCCTCTCATCCTATCCTGGTGTTTTTCCTCATATCACAAATTTGAGGACAAATATTTCAATATATTGGAGATACATAGCCTGTGTCTTTCTGTCTCTCTGTTTCCTGATTGCATTCAGTCACATTTAGACCACATTGGAGGGTTCCATTTTGATTCAGATGTTTTCCAAATCTTTTTGATTGTCCTAGTTCAATTTGAGGTTTAATCCAAAGCCATACCATACCCTTACTGCTGAAATATTTTTCAAACACACACAGTTTGTTCACTGTCACTCTGATATATAGGTTTTGCAATCTAAGGTTTCTGTATTGCACCTCAAAGTACACTGCAAATATCCACTGAAAATGGTAAAAATCAGTAAAGCAATGAACACTATGTTCTGTCTCCCACCTCATACCCTAGGTGAACATCTGGAGGTCTTGATCTCCACTGTGCAGTTAGGGTTCCTGATTCTGTGAAAGCTTACACATGTGCAAGTATACAAATATTGGGTTTTCTGGTGCATACATCCATGCTTAGCATGCAGATATCAGGGTAGGCTCCAGGTCAGTAGGACAAAAGATGCCAGTTGGACCAGTGGCACAACAATGTCCCTTTGCTATTCACAGAACCCTTTCATTTCAATGAAACTTGAAACTGGGTGTAGACTTTTCTGTAATGTAGCTTGGATCCTACAGTGGGTTTTCTTGTCTTCTGAAACAAAGGCTGTTTCCCTGAGATTTGTTGCCCATACATATTTCTTTTTGGCAAAGCTGGGGATGAAATCATTCTCACATATTATTTGGTTTTTCCCAAGTGCTCTGCGTTGAATTAGTGGCTTAACAGAGGCACTGACTGTAAGCCTTTAGTTAATTCTTTCTTTATGCCTTCTTGGCAGTCAGTCTGAAATACTATAAGTTCTATACAATAAGAATCATCACTGAATCAAATTCCATTCTTGTCTAATTGAATACAGCCAAGCGCCTTTTGTCTCAATAAAGAAAAGAAATGCAACATATTAACAACAAGCATATGTTAGAAGACAATAAAGTAGCATCTTTGTAGGTCTTTGTTTAGGTATCCAGTGGGTAAACATAGTAATACAAGTCCATGTGTCTCCCATCCCAGTCTGCACTCTTTCTTGCATTTTCTATTGGCATGTGAAAGAGAGATAATAGTAAAGCAAAAAGGAGCCACATTGCCTGTATCATGATTTTTTTTCAAAAAAAGTCAGGAGATAGTAATGAGGGGATCACATTTTTTCTACTAGACAAATGACCTTTCACTGTGTTGTCTCATGCCACCAATGACAATGAATGACATATGAAGCTACTAGGAGATGGCTTAAAAATAGGGCCAAAATACAATATACTTTAATTGTTATGTAATATATGCCAGTGTAGTTATGCTAAGTCCCACAGTTGAGCTCACCCATTATTCAATGGTCTATTGTCTCTTCCACTAAGTCCTAGTGTGATGGCTATGTGTATGCTTTCAGAATGATTGGCTGTGCTAGGAAACATACTTATGCAACCTCTAAGAAACTGCAACTATTTGCACAGTGATATTTTTTAATATATATAAGTGCAGTGACACAACCGAATTGGAGCACTTAAGTGTAGTTTCATCAATATGTTGTTAGCAATACACAAGTGCTGTTCTTCCATTTTTATACATATATAGTCTTAGCCCTGAACAAGTATTCTGGTTGCTTTAGTTAATAGCAACACAGATTGTACACATATTTAATATAATATAATATAATTAATAAATATAATTTGCAAACATCCTTTGAAATATGCATATTGATGATTTGAACCTATTTAGCCAAAGTCTATATAACTCAAATGGAGACAATGTATCGAAATGTTTTACCTTTCCTGAAATCACATGGATTTTCATGATTAGGTCTTTGTTACTGTAGATAAAATCTGGAGCAGGTGTGAAACAACAGTGAGGGCAGACAGGCCCTAAAGAAGAAAAAAGATTCAAAATTTTTCTTGCTGGAAGGAATATGACAGGGGACACCTATTGCCACTGATAAGGTAGAAGAAGACAGGAAGATAAGAATGAAGACCAAAAAACTACACCAACTACACATAATCCATATGTGCATGTCCAATCTTAGAAATAAATATATTTCAAACTGAAATATAATGGAAATTATTTTAGTGTCTTAAGCATGTATACACTCTCCTATAGAAAGAGTTAGACATTTTTGTTTGATGCAAACTGAACACATTCAGTTCAAGGTTGCAGAAACAGAGGTTGACATGCAATGCTATTGTGCATGGATTCTCATGCTCATTTGTGCATTCACTTGTACATTTAATAGTTCAGTTCAGCTGCACAGCATTGCCATTCAACGCAAGGGCTGTTTAGCACAATTGATGCATAACTCTGTATGCAGAAATTTCAGTTTGTTGTTGTGTGCCTTGAAGTCATTTTTGACTTATGATGGCCACAGGACAAACTGATCATAGGGTTTTCTTGGCAAGATAAGTTTAGAGGGGGGTTTGCCACAGCTTCCTCTAAGACCGAGAGAATATGACTTGCCCAAGGTTGCCCAGTGCATGCCCATGGACTCAATTAAAACCCTGGACTCCAGAGTCAAAGTCCCGTGTTCAAACCACTACTCCATGCTGGCTCAGGGGTTTCATTATGCAACACCAATGTAGGATCTCAGCCAGTATAGTTCAGCATAGTGGAGAAGACTATGACCAGTGTACCATCTAGGGTTACTGAAGTGAAAACTGAAGAACCCTTTCATGGTTGTTTAGAAGAGGGAATTTCAACAAGTGTTGCTTTCCAGGTTGAAAGTCCCTCTTCTACACAACCGTGAAATGTACTGGAACTATGCCCAGTTTTCAGTCTGGTAAGCCTAGTGCCATCTCAGTCTTATGACCTATCAGTTTGGTGGGCAAGTTCAAGACCACTCCTCTCTCTTCTAATGGTACTGTAAAATAGACTTTAAACAGAGGACTCAAAAGTAAAATGTATTACTTGGTCACCATTGACTCTTTATTGACTCTGGAATACTGTTCATCACTAGAGGTCTGTCACAAACAAGGCTTGCTAGGTTTACACACACACACACACACACACACACCGCTCCATCACTGCTGCCTCCTTGTTATCTTCATGGCTATGTAGGTATTAGGCTAGCATTTGACAAATGAGAGGGGAAAGCAGATACCATGGAAAGTCCCCTTTACAAAAGCCTCCCAAGCTGACACCTTCCCCAACTGCCCTAATTAGCTCTGACATGCAGGAGGTTAAAATGGCCTGATAGTTAAAAACCTATCTTGTGTGCAGCTTTGCTTATCAGTGTAAGGGAACAGGAAACCCAGTATTGACTTTGAGCAGTACATGGTTTTGTGTTGTTTGATTTTGGCCTAAGGAGCTGGCTCTTCAGGTGACTACCATAAATTATTTTATCAAAGAAGATTAGTCAAAATGACATTTATAAGATGGCTGGGAGCAGCAAGGCAATGGGAGGATGCTTCATTTCGTCAATGAAGTGTGTAATGCTTCTCAAGGTCGTAGTTCCTGCTGATATGTTAGCTATTTAATGTACTCCTCTATTAAGGAATAAATCACATTTATATACTTTTAAGGCTGAGGAGTTTTCTGCCCCTATGACAAGATAAAGGACATCCATGTTCATTTCTGGCTATATTCCTATATTCTTCTCAGCCCAAATTTGATTGTCACAGTGACTGAGGTATCAATGATCACTAAATAAGCTTCAGTGCCATATGTGTAATGATGTTGCTTGTGAAGGAGTGCTCAAAGGTAGAATTGTTTTCCTCTCTCGATGGACAACACTATGTGTATACACATACTCTCTTGGAGCCAATAAATTATTAGTATGCTTAAAGGAAACAAAATGGTAGTTAGGAAACTCACTGGGACAGTGGGAAATGTATTACTGCCACAGACAGCAGTGAAAATAAGTACATATAATAAAAAAAATATAAGAGCAGATGCTACCATCTTGCCAGTTAAAATGTAATGGAAACTTGCACGTAATTTTTGTCACCTATTTATTGTTGGTGAATTTGAGGAGAGGGCATTTTGATTCCTCATATCTGTCCCATAGGAGGAGCAGATAACAGGCTTTCCCACTTTTCTAATGCAGAAATCATACCATGTGAACTAGACATTACATCTCTATTTGGACACTTTGGTTTAAAATTCTGGATGCTATCACCAGTTCATGCATTGTATGTAGGGAACAGAAAGATGGGGAGAGAAGATGTGCAAAGCAAGACCTCATCATGAAAGACCTCTGATCCTTATCATATTTAAAAGTTTTAGAGGCTGAGTATTGTCTCAAAAGGTCCAGGAAAGGATGAAAAGAACACAACAATGCACAGTCTTATATTATGACCCTTTTTTAGTATACACGTGGACCAGGAAACTGTATAAATCCACCAGTCAATTGACATACTTTTTTAATACTCATACTTGAGTAATAAAGGAATCCAGATGCAAACAAGAGGTGTCATTTCAATCATGTGGTCTAAGAATTAACTGAGCCAACATGGTGTAGTGGTTTTGACATTAGACTACCACCCTGGAGACCAGGGTTTAAATTCCCACTTGGTCACGGAAACCCACTGGGTGACCTTGGGCAAGTCACTGTCTCATCCTCAGAGGAAGGCAAACGTAATTAATTAAACGTAATTAATTGTTCCTCTGAACAATTCTTGCCCCCCCCCCCAAAAAAAAACACCACCGTGATAGGGTTGCTTTAGGTTCACTATAAGTCAGAAGCAACTTGAGGGCATACATCAACAATAAATAAATAAGAATCTCATTTAAACAAATGGGTGAAACTAAGAATGAAACTAAGAGGGTGTACAGACCACCTATTAAGGCCAGCCTGGGGGCAGAGTTGGGGTGTGGCGTCCACATGATGCATGCCCCAACTCCACCCCCAGGCTGGTAGCAGTGCAGAAAGGAGCCACGTTTTGCAGCTCATTTTTGCACCATGGAAAGGTGAAATGGGGCCACAGCATGTGGTTCCTGCAGCCCCGATCTGGAGCTAAAAGGGGTGGCTGCAGGCTGCCGCTTAGAGGTGGTCTGTTCAGCCCCTAAAAATGAGATAAAACAACAGAATATCTTGTAGTACCTTAAATAATATTGCATTATCATGGCAATAGTTTTAGCCCATGTGATCTGATGTGATCTCGCCCATTTATTCAGGGATGGGGGGGGGAGCGCAAATCAAGGATAGATATTCCCATCAGAACTCCATTGTATTTTTGCAGAGTTCAACGTTTTGTAAGTGCCCATAAATGTCCATAAGAGTCACAGTAAATTCTCATTGGATAGAAAGTATGTTAAACTTGATAATGAGAAATAGAATGAGATAATATATTCCCAGACAAAATGTCCCAATTTGGAGTTCAGGGAGATTGGGCAGGGTGATTCTTGTTAAAAATGCAGATTGAGAAGACAATAAGTTCATTCTGTACCTTTGCAACCTATCATGTAAATTCATATTTATAGACTTGAGTGCTGCAATATGTAAGTCTTCTACTCCCTTTCATAAGCAGATTTTGGACACACTCAAGAGTAATAGCCAGTTAAACTGTATTTATTACCTTCTTAGGTCACTTATCATTAATATGATCTGTCATTATGGCACTCAAACGTGTCTGCTGTTGGGTCTACTGGTCTGTTAATAGTTTATTTCACATGACACTCAACATTAACTGTGAAAGTATTTTCTGGTTTCCCTTAGGATCCCATAACTATGACACTCAAGAAGAATTATTTTAAAAATTAAATATCCATGTGCGTAACATAAGATTCATCAAGATCAAAAATATTTAGGGTTGTTTAAACAAAGCAAGTGCAACAGGACAAAAACTATAGGAGGGAGGCAAACAAATTGAAGCTTAATCCATACAAGACAGAGGTATTCCTGATCATTGAAAATACGGGTCCTGGAACAGGGATTCAACCAATGTGATATAGGGTTACACTCACGCTGAAAACATGAGTTTTCAGTTTGGAGATATTCCTAGCTTCATCTTTTATGAATTTCAGCAATGACCAGGAGTGCTTTTGCACAGGGAGATTTGACCACAGTGGTACATGCCTTGGTTACCTATGATGTGGTTTACTCACTGTAATGTGCTTTACACAAGGCTGCATTCAAAAAGTGCTCAGAAACTTCAGTTGGCCCAAAGAGCTGCAGCCAGATTGTTAACACACAACTTCCTTGGTGCAACAGCTCCACTGGCTGTCAGTCCATTTCTGGGCACAATTCAAAGTGCTGGTTTTGATTTATAAAACCCTATACAGCTTGAATCTAAATTATTTGAAGGGATGTATCTCCCTTTATGAGCACCTTAGAAACCTATGATCATTTGGAGAGGCTCTTCTGTTTGTTCCATCACCTTCACAGGCTCATTTGGTGGGAACAAGGAAAGGACCTTACTGGTAGCTGCTCCTAGATTTTGGAACTCCCTCTCTAGACATACTGGGACTACCCTGTCTTTGCTCTCCTTCCATTGGTAGGTAAAAACATTTTTGTACCATCAGGTTTTTACAAACTGGTGAGTGGTGCTGTTTTTAAGGTTTATATATATAGTCTTTTAATGAATTTTAATATGTTTAGTATTTTTATAATATTGATACTTTAATATTTTAACTTCATAAATTAATTGTTTTTTAAAAATCTTATATTTATACTTTTATTAATGCTTTTGTATTTTTTTAAATGTATTGTTTTGAATATGTTGCTAGCCACCTTGAGTCCCATTATTGGGAGAAAGGCATGAGTTTCAGTCCCTAAATTGTGCTGTAGTATTAAAGCAATTTCTCAAGATTCTTTATGTCAGGGGTGTACAATATGAGGCCTTGGGGCCACACATGACTCACATTTGCCTCCCCTATGGACTCCCTAACCAGGGAGGAGCTAACCCACTTTTGACTGAAGCCTAGTTGCAGGGAGAAAAAAAGTTTCCTGGCTTCCACCATTGCTTATAGCACCAGGTAAGTATCAGCTTCAATAGAGGTTGTTTGTATATGGAAGGTACTAAATTGCCTGGGGGTGGAGGAGAGAGAGATTTATATATGTATGCATAGAAAATCAGTGTATCTTTTGTGTGTTGTATGTTTTCTGCATGCATATAAGTGCTCAGTCCTGCTACAGTCCCCCACACAGATGCGGCCCTTGGGAGAGAAAAGCTTGAGCATCATTGCAAAGGAGTCCATGGCTCATGCTATATATTTGGGCCAAGATGTTGTAATAGTAGCAATAATTGAATGCTGACTTAAAGTTATTGTTGTGAGAAAAGCAAACCCTAGCCAGTTGCAAATGCAGGTTAAATTATTTCCCAGCCCTGTCAAATATCAGAGCATATTTTGTCCTTAGCAAGGCAATGAATGTTCAAGTTATGGCTTGTCAAAAGGAACACTGGCAATAGTAAGTCCAGGCCAAGTTGTCTATTTTATCTATAGAAGCAAAACAAAGGAGAATCATTCCTTTTCAAGTCCACATTGAGCCCTGCCCTCAGAATCAACCATTAATAGAACAGGCCTGGATAACAGCACAACCAGTCAACAAAGTATGAGGCAGTGCTAGCAGCAAACTACCAGTGCTATCAGAAAAAATAATCACACAACCAGCTTCAGAAGACATAAAGTTGCCTTTCCCCCTTCTTGTGGTGGAGCAAACTGCTGCAGCCTCTCTTAGCTTTGATTGTCTTCTACAGAGAGGTGGGGTAAAAATAAAGCTTTTATTTATTTATTTATTTATTTATTAGCTTGCGAGTTCTTCCTCATTAATTGTTTTTGCAATCTTTATAACACTCCGATATTGCTTGGCCAGACATGCCCTAGGTTTTATCTGTAAAATGTATGTAAGGAGGGTTGCTCTTTGACAGGCAAATTAGACCCATTTTCTGTGCAAAAGACCTGCTTCTACTGGCTATAATGACTAAACTCCTATATCATGCTGGTGACATATGACACTTTACTCATACAGCTGCACTGCAACCCCATGTGTATTTTGCAGCAAGGGACAGGCACAAGGGGCTACTGTCATTCTCCCTTCCTGAGAGTCTGTCTTCATTTGATGATGAATCAGACTTACATTTGGAAGAGCCACAGCTGACACATGTTAACCATGCCCTTCTTTGGTTCAACAGGTCAAGTGGGGTTCAAAGCATGAAGAGGAGCTGAAGGAGAGGCCTTTCAGTCCCAGAGAAAGGTAGAGGCCCAGGTGTTTGGCTCAGACCTACTCCCACAGAGGAAGCATTTTCTAACCATGCTACCTATATAAGGAAGTTCCTACCACCAGCTGCTTGTCTGAATACAATTTTAGTCTTGATCTGAACATCTTGTGCAAGTGTGTTTATTAGATTTACAAGCTCTAGTTTGTTTAATGACTTGGCTACTGACTCCCTGAAAACCTGACTCTGATGTATGGATTTCTTGACCATGTACTGACACCAAATGCCTCTTGCTTCCATGGTTTACTACCTTGGCAATGCTGAACTTTGCTTGAGATTGAGAGCAGAATAGCTATTCTCATCTTTTGCACTCTGGCTCAACCTCCCTTTCATAGCTGCCAAGTCCCAGGAGGGGACAGTGCTGCTGCTGCTGCTGCTGCTGATGATGATGATCAATAGGGAGGAGAGGGAGGAAAGAGACAAGGCAGATGGTAAAGAAGCAGCTCATTTCAGCTCAGAGGGGGAAGGAGATGGAAGTGCTCTGACAGATGGAGTGCACCTCCCATCTGTTTCCCCTCAGAGCCATGTCAACTGGGCTGCCTTCTCTTTTCTTTCCTTCCCACTGGTACACCATAGGGCTACATAATAGGCTGTTGTGCTCTGCCCAACTGTGATGTAAGCCACACTTAACATGTATGCATATCTTTGATAAGATTCTGGCCAAAAGCCGCTAGAACTGGTTTCTTGATATGAGTCAGCACAGCTGGCTATGGCTATAGAGATTGTTGTCGTGTGTGCCTCTCTTTCAAAATATACCAGTATCTTCTGGACCACTACCTGCTGATTCTCCCAAATTTCAAGGTACTCTTGTCCCTGCTTGCACTAAACTGTCTTAACATTCAATTTAAAGTTTTGCAAACTTTGGTTCAGATATATCACCATGGAATGCTTTTCTGGAGTTTTTATACAACCACTAAAAATACTTGTCCTTTTGATGGCTCACCTTGCAGTGTTGTAAAGAGAATACCTTTGGGAATTTGTAAGTAATAACTAGTCTCTTTATATTTTGGTGGAAGCCTTTAAGGAAAGCTAGGAGGAAAAGAATGATGAAGGAGGAGGAAAAGGAGAAGGGCAAGGAGACTTGGCATGGTATCAGAAAAGATTTCTGAGTTTGTTCTAATGGCAACACTAACAGACTGAGAATACCTCTGTAGCCCTATGGTGTGGAGAGGGAAGAATGGTGAAGGCACTTTAGTTGGCACAGCTCTGAGGGGAAAGGATCGAAGGTGCACTCCACCTCTGAGAATACTCCCATTTCCTTTCTCCTCTGAGCTGAAATGAATGTGATCTTTACCACCTGCCTTGCCTCTCTACTTCCTCTCCTCCCCATCAGTCTTCTCATTGGTCCTGAGGCTTGACAGCAACGGTGGTTGAGACAGGTGCAAAGAGCTAGAGAACAGCTGTCATACTCTCCACCTCAAACTAAGTGTAGTGTTCCCAAATCAGTAAGCAATGAAGGAAAGACGTATATACACTAAACTACATAGGACTTATTCTGGAGTCGATCAGCATGAGACTGTTCATCTCTCAAAGGTTTAGTTTATATAAGTGAAAAGCTTGTTTAGAAAGCAATGCTTTCAGAAAGCAGCATGTACTTTTACCTTTTCATTTCAGTTGGTTTGAAATGCACTGTCAAGTTGCAAAGCCTCAAATGCTTAATGCAAGATGAAAATAGTTTGGGCAGAAATGAACAGCATCTCCATGATTTTCTTACATGACTGATGCACTCCCAATAGACTTAACAGAATTATTCTGTGCATGTTTACTAAAGCTGTGCTGAAAACAGTGTCCCATTTTCATGTCGCCCCCCCCTTACAGTCTGTGAAAAAGGGGTAAATTCTAGGGAAGGAAAGGGAAGGTTATCTAGCGAAGGAAAGATTGTCTTTTGCCTATGTAAAATATTTAATGTAAAATTATAATGTTCTCTGTGACAGTGAACTCTTTCTGTCCGCTGAAAACAAAAAGACAAACAAATTGGTAATTTTGTTAAGCCATCAAAAGAACTTGCACCATAACAATTTTCCATCATTATATGCACAAGATGGTTCAGGTTTAGTGACCTAGAGTTGAAAGCCTTTGTATATGTCATTTCAACTGCCTTCAGTCACACTGTCACCCCTTAACAGCTGTTTAAGTGATGGATGCCATGCGAAATGTTATTTACTTGCCCTGTAGCTATTATATACCTTCGGTGTTAGTTCAAATAAAATGTGGCAAGCTGATCATTAAAGCTGATTTTGTGTGCACTCTTTCACATGTCTGTCCCATCAAGGCTTACTTGCTGATCTGTGAGGCAGGCAATTCTGTCTGTCAGGTTCCCTCACACATTCAGGAAAAATGAGTGCAAAGGGAACCTGACTTCAAGCAATATTCACTTCTGATTTGTAACTTTTCTTTCCAGACTTGGGCCATGCCCCATTACTTCACATACTCTTTATGGCATCAGGATATGTCAGAGAAAAATAGAGAGAAATAGACATTTTCTAGTTATAGGTTCAGTGCAGCAAAGGGGAAATCTATTCATTTCCGTTATAACTTCACCTATGAATGCCAAAATAAAGTCGCAGCCGTTTCCTTAGAAACTACAGAATCGTTCTTCTTCCTTTCAGATTAAACATAATGCTGAGAATTTTTATTTATATAGATCTAAGTCCCATACAGAGTAATCTTTATTCTGAAATAGTTTCTTTTTGACTGTTCCTATGTGCCACAAATCCTGTATTGCAGAAAGGAGTAACATAAATTTTCTTTCCCATGTTTCAAAAGTCTGGAATAACTAGTTCTCAGATGAACTCCTTAGGAAAAAAAAGAGACAGCCCTGTTGTGGTCCACGAACTTACAGGTGCAAATGAAAGACAACTTCAGTTGAGCCCTTTTAAAGAATTTACCAACACAAACAAATTTCTTCATATTCAGAACAGAAATAACTTGAGTCTTTAAAAAATCAGATATGGCAGAAAGTGAAACTGACAGAATTCTCTATCCCTAGCCATAGATCTTGAAATGAGGTTGGGATGGGATCGCACTGCAACTAGACAAAATTGGACCACCATTTTTTGGAGTTTCTCAAGAATCATGAATCAGAGGTTTACTAGATGATCAAGTACTAAGAAATATGAAGACAGTGGTTGTCAATGAGCCCAGCCAGGCAAATTAAAGACTGCATGCCATCTATCCTATGCACACTTACTTGGGAGTGAGCTACAGTTAAGACATGAAGGGGATTTCTAAGTGCACCTGTGCTTGTAAGAGCCTTTTTATTAAGGATAATTAAATGATAATGGATGGATAAACAAATCACCTTCATCCACAGGGCCAACCTATGACAATTTGCTACCTTAGGAAAAGGACAGTTTCCCTATCCTCCATGTACAGAAGCTGACTGGGGCCCTTGCACAGGGCATGGTTTAAAAACACTATGATTACGCTTTAAACTGCTATAGCTTCATCCTATGGAATCCTGGGGTCTGTAGATCATGTACTACAGCTCTCAGGCTGAGAATTTTAAACACTTCTCTTTAAATTGAAAATCCTAGATTTCTATAGGATGGAACCATGTCAGTTTAAAGTAAATAATAGCACTATAATTGTGCATTGTTAAAGGGTCCCATATTAACAGATGAATTTTAGCCAAATATTAAAACACAACCTTCTAATGTGGCAGTGGGCTAGCTCACACAGCAGAGATTAAGTCCTGTGGCAAACACAGGTCTGTCCTCAACAATTTTCTACTCCTTCCTGTGCCCTCTCTCAAAACTCTTTCCTAAGGAGAGTACACTTATTCCCTCACATACTGCACTTGCATATCTTACTATTTATCTCTGGATCTTAGGGAAAGGTTCTGAGATATATCTTTGTCTATCAGAATTTCTTTATGTATCTAAGCAAACTGAAGAGAGAGGAAATTTCTTGCCACATTTCTTTTTTAAAAAAAAAAAAAATCAGAACTGACCAAACATTTGAATGTAGGAGAAAGCAAAACTGAAGTATTTGCCCATCTTTTTGCATGCCTGCCAAGAACTGAGGAACAGTAAAAACATGGCAAATATTTAAGTTTTGCTTTCTCCTACATTCAGATTTTGCCATTTTGGTCAAAGCTGACAATAATAAATTGTGGCAAAAAAAAAATCAACTTTCTTCAGGAATGGGGAAAATCTGGAAAACTGGCTTGCTTCTTAGTTTGAAATCTTTTGGTTAAAGTTTGATTAGAAGCAGAATTCTCACCCATTCCTACATGTCCACCCACTTGAAACTATCTATTTGGGAGGCCTCAGGATTCTTTTTTTAACCAAGATACATGTATTTATAATTTTATTTTGTTATATCCCACCTTTTCTCTGAACACAGGGACTCAAAGTGGCTAACTGCAAATTAAAAAAATACAATTTAAAAACAACACAAAATTAAAAACTATAAATATAAAATTTAAAAAAAACAATTACAGTTTCAAAAATTAAAGCAGTTATGAATTAAAATATAACATGTTAAAAATACAAACCTTAAAATTTAAAATGCACATTTAAATCCCAGCCCTTAGCAGCTTGAAACGGCCTAACAGCATAAGAATATCTTTACCTGCTACCAAAAGGATAGCAGAGAGGGAGCCATCCTGGCCTCAGTGGAAGCAACATCCTAGTGGGCTTGTAAGAGAGATACAGTCCTCAATCCAAGCCATATAGGGTTACACCAGATACGTCATTACTATATGTCAGGATCCATTCATGGCTTCCTGTCATAAGGGTTTTATGTGGTTAGGAGTGGATATTAAAATATGGGATTTGTAGTTGTTTAAATAAGATGTTGTGCCTTAATAGAATATGCTAGAAAATGATAGAAAGTGCTGGTTAGATATTATAGTTGAAAATGTGTTTGTTCAGTAAGCTCTTTGAGGTTGGAATGTGGAGGAGAAACCCTCTCTGCAGAGGGTTGACTTTTTGAAGCTGGCTTCTGTGAAATGGGGGGGGGGGAGATATAGAGAGTTATTAATATTATTGTTATTATTGTTTAGATTTCTTTTATTGGCCAGTTGATGAGATATACGTAATAATATAGTGTTGAGTTTAATAGGTTATGTTCATATTGATATATAGATTGGGGATTGTTAGAGATAGATGGTAATGTGGTTAGATCATTGTACTAAGAGGAGATGTTGTTATAATGCGATATATCAGCTTTACAGTTACAGGTACAGTTGTTGAGATAATTGGCCTGGGAACATCCTTGTTCTCAAGGAATCTGATGGAAGCTGCTAGAATCCCGGACTGTAGGACATTTAACATTACAACATTGTCTAAGACAAAACACAGGAATTCTCATCCAATTATATTGCTTAATTGTTTGGTGGTATGGGATTGCTTTATTCACTGTAAAAGCTGTATGCTTATGTTCACCTTTAGCCCTGACAAAAAAGTTACCACCATGTTTGCTCTGATCTCTTTTCTTCAATAAAGAACTGTTCTTTTTCAAAAAGGCTGTCTTTTATGTGTAGGAGGGGGTGCTGCAAACTGGGGCCTGACACTCTAAGAGTTAATTTCCAAATTAAGAAAACATGAATGAGCCTGAGAGGGTGGTGGGACAGAAAGAACAGCCTCTCTCAATGATCTCAACATCTTAGTAGGCACATAAAGGGAGATACGGGCCTTCAAATAACCTGGACCCAAGCTGTATCGGGTTATAAAGATACATCTTTAGTGTAGGGGTTAATTTTTAAATTAAGAAAACATGAATGAATGTTGTTTTTTATCTGTATAAGATGAAGACTTCTTTGTCAGTTTTTGGACTCAGAAATTCATACTTACATAGAAGAAAGGGATAAATGAATTTTATCCATATAAAAATTTGGGAAGCCCTGAGCAAATTGCCTGAAGAGGTGGGGCTTCTGTGAGTCACTGGGGCAGAGCTAGCAGCCTAACTCTATATAATTGCTGCTAGACTGCTTTATCACACTAGGGGGCAAACAGGATTTAAACAAGAGTTAAACAGGAAATGTCCTGTGATAAACATAGGGCTTTTCCTGTTTAACTCTCATTTAAATCCTGTTTGCCCCCTAGTGGCTTTCAAGCTCAAACCCTGCATAGGGAGCAGAAGGAGAGGTGTGTCTGGGAGGACATCCCTGACTGGATGTGTTTTCAAATGTGAATGAGTGTGTTTGTTCCTGTCTATGTGCTTTTCCTGAACACATGGTCTGAGGGGGCGGGATTCTGTGAGTCACAGACCCTCATATAAAGAGCTTCCATGTGCACATATAGGGATGGGGGATTCAGTTGCCTGTTTCCCCTCATTTTGGCTCCTGACAGCTCTTTCATGGGATCTTCCTTACAAAGCTCCTCTAACACTTCAGAGTGACATCTTGGAAGGTGGGATCTGGCAGTAGCTTCTAGTACTAGGACTAGTACTTAAAACAGCCCTCTATGTTTGGGAAATTACATACAGAAGCATGCTCCTTTAAACTGAACTGCAATGCTTAGCAGCCCTAGCCACCATATTTAATGGAGGAAGAATTTTGGGAGTTACACATCAACATCTGGAGGGCCATACACTTCCCATACATAGAGGGCACATCTACAATGGCAGGAGAATCCATTTTACCTTCAGGTTACCCCAATCCACAGCAACAATGGGCTTGTCTCTACACTTTGAGGTGAATGTGGGGGATCTGTCCACACAGTTCTCCCTTTCAAACACATCTCATTCTAATAAATCCCAATATGCACAACCACACATTCATGGCCTCTTTGGGGATTTTGGTGCCCAGAACTGGACACAGTATTGAAGATGAGGTCTAACCAAAGCAAATTACAGTGACACTAATATTTCCCTCATCTTGGACAAAAGTGGGACACTATGCTCCTGTTGATGCAGTTTAGATGAGGGGGACTCTCAAAAAACAGGTGGCAACCTTCATCCAGCACAGACATGGTTTCAAACTCAGACTTGATCCAAAGCCCTAATAATAATACTCCTAAAGGACTTCTTCCAGATGACATTAATTCTGTGGACAGTTTAATTTCATTTTAACAATAGATTTTTGCATGCTTTTATTTGTGTTTTTATATCTATTTTTATTTGTATTTCTTTTAATTTTTATAAGTCCCAGTTTGGGGTAAAATGTGGATTAAAATGTATGACCAAGAATGATCCTGGAGAGAGAACTATATCCATTTGAGTTTCCCCAAAATTTATTTCCATCCTGAATATAAAGAAATTTAAGTTTTGATAAGTTCTTATCAGAATTAAGTTGAAATTCTTACCCATCTCTAGTGAGCACAAAAGGTTAAAGAATGCATCCTATGCTATGATCCCACTCTGACCCCATCCACAATGTTGCCTATTTTTAAGAAGTACAATTTCATAAATTCATACTGTGTAACAAGAGTCATGTTGTATTCAGCCCTTAGGTAATTGTCCTTGTCTTACTCACCTATATTGGAGAGATCTGTACAGCTCTTTCAATGTGGACTTGTGATTTATCAGAGCATTTTGCAATTATGGGAAGCAGTAGTAGTATCTAACAGTCACCTATTTTCTGCTGTAGATAAGACCATAGTGTAACATTTTATTTCCAATTTTGGTAACATTAGTGTGTAATTTAGTAGTTTTCCATTAAATGTTACAATCCTCACATCTTTGCAAAAATCTATTTTAGGAGTGCAGTGAGCTGCTACCTTTCAGCAGCATTCCAGAAAATTTATGTGGCAATTAAAGGAGCATCAGTCCTAACAATATAACAATATCTCTCCTAACTACTTAAGTGAAGTAAACCAGAACAATAAAAACTGAGATTAGGGAAGTTAACTCAATAATATTGGACCAGAACTCACTTTCTAAAACAAGGCTTTACCATACTAGCATGGAAATGGCCATGCAGTTCTAGCAATATGAATATTTCTCAATTGTGTTTCCATTGTAATTCTCCCAATTCCATCCTGCATTTTCCCCATCTTTTCTACTACCAGGTTGGTAAAGTCTGTTTTTACGTCCATGCAGAAATTCATGAATATTCTAGTATGCTTTCTCTTGACATATACACATTTAAACATAAACACATTTTCCCCTGCTTGCAGTATGTGTGTGTTAGTTGTTGTGCACCTTTAAATTATTTCTAACTTATGGTGACCCTAATGCAAATCTGTCACTAGGTTTTCTTTGAAAGATTTGTTCAGAAGAGATTTGACATTGCTTTTCTCAGGGTCTGAGAGAGTATGACTTGCCCAAGATCCCCCACTGAATTTCCTTGGCCATTTAAGGACTCAGATCCCAATATCACAGAGTTTGTTCAACACTTAAACCACTAAACCACACGTGTATATTTACATGTAATCTGAGAATGAAAAAAAAAGAGAAAAGATTCTGATGTATCTGGTTTCCTCCTAATGTGGGGAACCTTAAAGATGTGTATACTTTCAGCAATAGTTTCACAAACCATGAATGTGATACTTAATTTTTTGAAGAAATTAATGCAGATTTTTAATGATATCATTCTACTAATCATGCAGAAAATGTTGCTAAAATGTGTTGATGCTGTAAAGAGTTCCAAATGTGAGCTATATTCTGGGATCTGGTTTTTCTAATGTGTTTCTCATATCTCCGACAGGTCATCCCAGGCATTTTACTGCTTGAAGCAAAGTACAAAATGGCACCCCCATCTGTCCCAGAACATCAAATCCAAAAATATAATGCATAAATCCAAACTATCTGAAAGTCCTTATCTCCTATATAAGCTTGCCCAAGTTTTACAATCATTGGGGGAGGGGCTTCTTTTCATCCTATAACTCTCACAAGCTTGTCTGGTGAGGGCATTGGTGAAACTTCTCAGTGACTGCTCCTAAGCTAAGAAAAAATCCTCTCAAGTGAAGGTTGGTTGACGGTGTCTTTGCTCTCTCTTTTTATTTATTTATAGAAGCATTTTATATACAAGAGCAATAAAAAAAAGCTTCAAGTTACTGCATAGTATCAGAAAATATATTGAAGTTTACAGATCAATACTTCCAAAGTCACTTTAAAAACAATTCCCAAACACTATATCCATACATTTCATTATTCTCTGGTTTTTTAAATATCACTTTCTCTTTTTACTTCCTGTTGCCATGAAGTATATACCCCCAAATCGTACAAATTCTTAAATGTTATATTACAAATAAGTTGCTTACAGGTTATCGTGTCTGCATTCTTATGTCTCTAACCTGCAATTTTTCATTATCTGGTCCCACTCTTTCTCTATTAGTATAACGTCTTTATTAGATAATCGGCTGGTGAGAATGTCCATCTCTCTCAAGAATTTTTACCCACCAAAGGTCCAAATCGGGTATTATTTGACTTTTCCAATATTGAGCTAATATAATTCTGGCAGCAGTTATTAAATATAATATTGTCCCATGTTTAATTTTGATTTGCACAGGAGCTTTGTCTAGCATATTCAATAAGTACATTTCTGGACTCATTTCAAAATTCAGTTGAAAAATGCATTCAATTTCTCTATGAATACTTTTTCAATATAACTTTAATTTTGGACATTTCCACCAAACATGAAACCAAGTTCCTGGTGCCAAATTTCCAACATAGACCTGGACCTGTTTTATAAATTTTTGTTATCTTGCTCAGTGTTAAATACCCTCTATGTTCCATTTTCCAATAATTTTCTCGGAGGTTTTGACATTAGTGAATTTTTTAGTCCTTTCTCTTGCGTTCTTCCAACTGTCCATCTCCATAGTATTTTGAAGATCTGAAGCCCATTTTATCATTGTATCCAAAACAGATTCCTTTTCTTGTTTAAGTTCTATGTAATATAGCAGTCTTTTTGTCATCTGTATTTAATAAAAAATTTGACAAACCCGAAGTTTCTTTTTCAAAGTCTTGTAATTTCTGGTCTGTTTTAATTCTTTAATCTGCATATAAGGAAACCAATGTACTTCAGGGTCAAGTTGTTTAAGTTTTCAATTGGTTTCATTCCATATGTATTATTACTTGATTTGATTAAAATGTCTTTATAAGTCAGCCAAATGTCGAGATCCTTCCACCTTCCAAAAAATGCTTCCTGGGAAGATACCCACAAAGGTATTTCTCGAAGTGTTTTCTTCTTAATTTTTTCCCATGTTTTAAGTAAGGATCTCCTAATCAAGTGGTGTGAAAAATCTTTGCGAATAGCCGCTTTATCATACCATAAGTACGTGTGCCAACCAAATCTGTTATCAAATCCTTCTAAGTTAAGGAGTTTTTCATTTTTCAGCCTGATTCATTCAGTAATCCAACTTAATAAATTTGCCTCATAGTAAATCTTTAGGTCTGGAATTCCTCCTCCACCAACTTCTTTTTGATACGTCATTATCTTCCGATTCACACGTGGCTTTTTGTTATTCCATACGAATAAATTTAAATCTTTCTGCCATTCTTTAAATATTTTGTCATTAATTAAAATAGGAATAGTTTGAAATAGAAAATTTATTTTCGGTAGGATCATCATCTTAATTGCCTCAATACGTCCAAACAAAGACAAATTCCATTTTGACCATTTTTCCATATCTTTTTTAATTTCTTTCCATCTTGGTTTATAGTTGTTCTCAAAAAGTTCCGTGTTTTTATCAGTTATCCAAACTCCTAAGTATTTCGTCTTCTTCACCTGGCAATCGGTAATCCTTACTAGATCTTGTTTTTCTTTACTCGTTAAGTTCTTCGTGATCATAACAGTTTTTTGATAGTTTACTTTAAAGCCTGATATTTTCCCGTATTCCTCAATCACTTTAAACAGCTGTTGTACTTGCTTTATTGCTTCCTCTACTACAATCAAAACATCATCTGCATATGCTTTCAATTTGTAGTTGTAACTTTTAATTTGAGTGCCACTTATTGTTGAATCATCTCAGATTCTGTTGAGTAACACCTCTATAATGAATAAAGCGGTGATATTGGACAGCCTTGTCTTGTACCTTTCTTAATCTTGATCCGTTCTGATTTATTCCCATTGACTATAATTTGTGCATGTTGATCTTCTATATATCTTTCTTATCCAATTTCAAAGTCCACTCTCTCTCTCTCATTTCCTCCTAATGCTAAAAAGCATCCTGTTTTGCAGAAGACAGACCTCTTTTTAAAAGGTACTCTTTATCTGAAGGACTTCAGTGTGCAAATTTGATTTAAAAATAAGACAAAGCAGGTAGGTTCTCCATCCACAATTAGTATTCAGACAATTCTTTTTCAGATACAAAATTCTGAGATAATTACACTATACCTACGCTGGTATGCTGTATACCTAATCTGTAGTGCAACCTACTAAAATGATAATATTGGTTGCCATTCTTTGGACATGTTCTGGTTTCACAATATCCTTAAACTGTGGTACATTGTACACACTATTGTGGGTGAGATGTAACTGCCCTGAGAACATTTCTAAAGAGCAGAATATAAATATGAATACTACTAATAACCAAAACTAGTTGTTACTGTTACCACCACATTTTTTCCATTTTCATCAGTGCCATTTCCTGAGCTGTTTCCTTTTCCATAACAATAAAGGAATGGTGCTGCATGCTGCAAAAGAAAGGAATAATCAGAGAAGCTGCCGTACGAATGTCTTTCCAGAACACTTCTGAACAAAAATCTAGGTCCAACACGGAGTCCTAAAATCCATTTTTTATTCATTATTGGTAACAGTAACAGTGACCATTATTGGTTTCTTTTACTAGTGCCAATCTGAGAAGGCTACCATTCCTGTTTCAGTCATAAGAAAAGTCCTATTGGGTGTCACCCTCCTTCTATTTTGCCCAGACCTGACCCTATCATTCAAACCAGTATAATTTGTTTGGTCTTTTATTAGCTGTAATTCCATATAATTATCTTTGAGTTTCCATATTTGACTAGCATCTGCTAGCTCAAGAAAGACCTGCCTACATTACTTTGAATTGCTGGGTAATGATAACATCAGTAACTCTCAATGCTATTGTACTAGCAAAGATTTATCCATGTCTCAATTTTAGGGTAGCTATTTGCCTGTGATCTTCCCTTCCCATTCTGACAATCTCACTGATGGTAACTGTGCTTGATGTCTCCAGAACTTCGTTACACAATTAATGAATTAATGAATTACAAGAATTAGAAAATTATATACTTTATTTTTCCTCCCCCTACAAGTGCAAAGTAAATGATAGCCTTCAGGGTGCTCTTGGATCACAGCTCACAGAAACCAAAAACAACATAGAATTGTAATTCACACATCTTAAAAATAGTGCTGATCTAATTTTTTTAAACCATAGTGGTCATGTTGTTCCTATATAATGTTGTTATCCTGGTCAAATAAATCATTTTTGTGTCATTTCCTTAATTTGATATCCTGTATCCCTGAGTTTCAGCTGCTTCCCAATACTGATATTGATCTGGAAATGTTGCCAGTGATTCAACTTCTGTTGCTATGCAAGGAGTTAAGTGCTAACCTTTAAAATTATTGATTCTTTCTGTGGAAAAGCATAGAAAAGTTTTATTTTGAAGATTAAAGTTGCTCAATGTTCAATGCACCATCTTTGTTCCGTCATAGTTTAAAAAAATATCCTTAAGGGTGTAGTCATTTGGTATGCTTTTCTTTATTTAGATTTTTGCAAGGAACAATTCTGAAATCAGCAACAGACAATGTAAGGACAAGTAAATAAAACTAACAACTGTTGGTGACATATGCATGTGTTTGTCTTTTCTTTTTATCATTGTGTAAGGAGGTTTTCACTACCTCCTTGCTCAATGTCTAAGCACCCACTTAGACAAGGCAGCTGCCAAGTCTTGTGGGTGTTGCCACAGTGATTTACTGGCCAGGAAGGAGAGAAGTGACCACCCAGCAGACACATCAGCTTCAATTCTGCATCCAAAGGAAAGGGACTGAGGTTACTCTCCCAGATCTACAATGAGTTGTGCAGATCCAGCCAGGCAACTTCAGTTCTCATTCCCACCTTGCCTGCAGAACTGAATGCCTGGTCCTCTCCCCACCCTGCTCTGAAGGCCTGAAAGCTCATTTCTGGTGGTGGGAGCACATACAGCTGTATATGTAGAGGGTTACACTTCTCATAATTTAACATGGGATCATAACCATTAGGTTTGGTTAATAAGGTGTGTGCACATTCATAATATGAAGACCAGGATGAGCAAATGTAGCATTTTATAGGGACACCCCCCCCCCCCCCCGATTTCAGAACCCATGCAAAAAGAAGATATTTTTTAAAAAGGCTTTCCCCCACCTTAAATGTCCATATGGGCTACTGTGTTTGGTGCATACAATGTATAAATATAAAAAGTTAAACCATTCTATATTTGACAATTACAATGTTCTAATCTAATGCATGATTTAAAAAAGAGGAGAAAACTGAAAATTACCAAAATATCATCTTGTCATATGACTAAGAACCATTTGACCATTAGAGGTGAGCTTTTTCAATTAAAGTGCTACAAGATCCTTTTGCATACTGATTTTCCATTAAGACCACTTCAAGTAACAATTGGAATTGTCAATCCCAACTACAATAGACCCACTGGGCCAATGGAATTTACCTGAGAGTTACTGCTCCGAGTCCCATTGGTACAATGGATCTAGTGTGGTTGAGATTATTGATTGAATGCAACACATCTGAATGTAACTCAATTGATTATAACCCAACCCAAAAGAGGAGGAATGAGGGCAGGGCAAAGGAGGAAAAGGGAGATGCTCATTTTTACAGCCCATCTTTCCCTCCAAAAAAGACTCAAGGTGGCAAAATGCCATAATTGGCTGATATACACTGCTTTCTCATCAGAAATTTATTATTAGCTAAATCAGTATGAAATGTTGAACTATTAGTAGAATGAGCATTATGCATATCAAAATACAAAAAAATATTGATTTCTTGTTGTGTTAAATGTTTGGGGCTGTTAGTTTTGGTCTTTGTTGTTTTGTTTTTGTTAATTTGGTTTGGTTTGGTTTTGTCTAGCGAGCAAGTCTGTGAAATTAAGTTCATAAGAAATATCTTCTCAGATCAAAATTGCAGCTAAACAAGGATATAGCCACTTCAGAACTAAAGCACTATACAATACATTTAATTTATAAACACAACTCGCTTATTCTGGAAGACATAAGACAAAATAATACCTCACACTGGCTAGTACATTTGTTATTATCTATGATTGTTGGATGCTTCATTAAACATTGAAATAAGTGATTCAGACTCAAATGCTTTTCAGTTTAAGTGTGCATTAATAGCCCTATTATGTTAACTCTTCAAACTGTTAAACAGGGTTATCCTCCACAGAAATCTCAAGCCATGTGTTTATGTACCTACCACTTCCTAGTCCACTCCATCCAGCTGATGGAGTAGATTGTCACCCACAAAAGCTAAAGCTGTAATAAATCAATTCGTCTCAAAGGTATCCCAGCACTCCTTGGTATATTGCTGAATTATTCTGTAAGCGACGCTGCCTCTGAAAACCTAATGCACTTAAACCTGTGTGGAATCATGAAAAATAACATTGCCCTTGCTCACAGTACTTTACTTTTATTGGAAGTGAAATGGAGGACATTACTTAACTCTGACACTTTTCATGAACATTGTTTGGAATATATCTTGGAAGGTGCTCTGCATGGCATGTGTGCTGTAGCATTACTGACACACAAGAAAGGTTCCTGTGCCTTGAACTAAGTGTGCCCAGGGTGGGCAACTGTGGTGGGTCTGGCAGTCCATTTGATGTCCTAGGGGGCTTCAGGAGTCACAAGGACTGCAAAGAATACCTCCATGCACTCCAGAGCTAGCTGGAATTTTACTTCTAGTTCTGAAAAAAAGGTTTTGTTTGTTTGTGTGTTTTTCATTTTAAACATTGGGGGGGGGGGGGCTGTTATCTGTTTGAAAAGTGGATTGCTGTTCTTAGACATTTCCAGAAGATATAATTAACAACCTACACACATCTTGAGCTAAATGAAATGTATCATTATTAGGGAAGAAATAGGGTGTTTGGCAGAGTCAGGGAAGGTCAAGGACCACAAAAATCAGCTTTGAGGCAACTGTTTGTTCACTTTGATGTAAAGTCTCATTTTGGGAGCTATCTGGGAGGACCACTTAAAGCATGCCTTCCCTTGTCCCGGAGGAAGCCCTCATTGTCATATACATATACCTGTAGCTGTTCAGATATGTCAAGAAATTTTTCAACCATCCCTGCTGTTCTCCAGCCAGAACATGGCTGTGTTGGGGAGGAAGGGAGGATTTTAAGGTTGTGGAACTCACAGTATGAGGAAAGTGGTGATTTCCTTCCACTGTGGTGACAAAAAAGGTTGTATACCAGTGTTATTCTGTTGTATATCACCAGAAGGTTGCCAGGCAATAATTAACAACATACACACATCTTGAGATTAAGCCAGCTAAATGAAACCCACTGTGATACCTTTCAAAATCTTTTTTTCATATTCAAGCAAGCTGTAAACAAGGTGCACTTTATAAATCAATGTGGAAAGAGGTCTGTGACCGTGTGGACCAGAAGTATGCTACTTCATTATGTTCAATAAGTTATACCTAGCAATGGCTACCGTAGCAACTGTTTCTTTTCTTACTTCTCCATTTAGATCCCACCTTTTCCCCTAAACTGGGAATCAAGACAGCTTACAATTTATTAAAACCACTACAGACTAAATAAATAGAAGTATAGTGTCTATATCAATGGAAGTTATAGTGCCACTCTATTCTGCTTTGGTCAGGCTCTCACCTGTTATACTGTGTCCAGTTCTGGGCACCACAATTAAAAAAAAATGTTGATAAGCTGGAGCACGTCCACGTCCAGAGGAGGGTGACCAAAATGGTGAAGGATCTGGGAACCATGCCTTATGGGGAGACAAGGGTATGTTTAGCCTGGACAAGGGATGATTAAGATATGATATGATAGCCTTGTTTAAGTACTTGAATGGGTGTCATATTGAGAAGGGAGCAAGCTTGTTTTCTGCTGTTCCAGAGAATAGGATCCAGAACAATGGATGCAAGCTACAGGAAAAGAGATTCTATCTCAATATTAGGAAGAACTTCCTGACAGTAAGAGCTGTTCAACAGTGGAACACACTCCCTCAGAGGATGGTGGATTCGCCTTTTTTGGAAGTTTTTAAACAGAAGCTGAAGGGCCATCTGTCAGGAAAGCTTTGATTGAGATTTCCTGCATGGCAGGGAATTGGACTGGATGGCTTTTGTGGTCTCTTCCAACTCTATGATTCTATGATTCATACAAAACATCAGTCATATATATAAACAATTGTTTAATTGTTTTACAATTATAACTATTTGAAATTCAATTTTAAAGTGAATCAACAAAAAACTATAAAAATAAATAAATCAACAAATACCCCACCTTTATATGTCAATCACAGTCAGTTCCTGAAAAACTGACAGAGCAGGAGAGTTTTTACTGATAGGTGGAAGGAGAACAAGGAAGGAGCCATCCTAGACTCTGTGGAGAGGGAGTTGCAAAGTCTGGCAGCAGCCACAGAGAAGGTTTTCAAAAGTCTTTGAATTTATTAATTTTCTTAAAAAAGAAAAGTCAATATGCAAAGTAAACATTTTGTATTTCACTGATTTTCAGATGAATGCAAAATTTATTTTAGATCTCAAACTCTTATGCTAGTCCAGTTTTGAGAGACCATTGCCATTCAATGCATTACAAGCTTCAAGCTGCAGTTGTAACCATTGTTATGTGAAAACATTAAGATCTTTCGGGAACTGGATGAGGAAAGAAAGTACAGATTTTAATACAAATTTTAAGGTTTAATATTTTGTTTTAAGCAGCAGTTTAATTTTCATGGTAGCATGTTATTATCTTGACATTAGAACATAATACCCATAACTTCCCAATGAAGGCAACATTGTTCTTGTGTTGTTATTAAATCTCCCATAAACTTTACCTGTCATCATGACAATGTTTTTGAGCAGGCTTGAAATAATTACTCCATCAGCCTGACACATAGCATTCCCTCCATGTGTTTGAACTGACACTGAGTGAATGAAGCATCAGAGCTGCCTGAAGTACTATGACGTTGGTTAGCCAACAATATTTTTTTTAAAAAAATAAGCCAATCTACTTTGATATTGACATTTGAGCTCTGATGGCAATTCCTTAGCTGCTATTTCATGTTCATTTACCTCTGGCTTTTTAAAATCTTTTCTGCCTAAATAGGAAACAGGAGCTGTTGATGAATCACTTGCAACAGAATTGTTGCTAATAGCCATTTGGACTCAGAAGCTGTTTACTATACTGAATTTTCATAAGAGGAGTCAATCTTGCAAACTAGTTTCATATGCTAAATGGGGAAAAAAGATATTATTGAGGCCTGTCAATGGCAACTCTGCTAGGAAAACTGACAAAGTATGAAGGCTGGGTTTCTAGGATTCATGAGTTCCTATTTCCTCATGCAAAGTATCTACATTCAAAGAGATTCTACTTATAAGCCAGATCTCACCTGTTATTGTCTGGCAGTTCTTTCTACAGTTGGAAAGAATGTTTTAAAATATTTGAAAATGATTGAAAAACATATTTCTGGTGTGTCAGGAAATGTTGATGAGAAGAACTCTGGGCTCACAAGACTCTTCACCATTTGGCATTTATTCTGTGAAAAATTCACTAATAATAATAATAATAATAATAATAATTTATTTATACCTCACCCAATCATGTAGAATCAGAGCGGGTTACAAAAATAATGAATTACAATGTAACAATAAGAAACTATAATACAATACAAATCAAATAATTTACAATACAATCAAATAAAGTTCAACATTCAACCCTTGCCCAATTCCCCCCATGGCAATCCTACACAAACACAAAATATAAAATAATTTAAGCTATAAAAATATTCACATATTTCCCATGCAGAATACAATCAAATAAAGTTCAAAATTCAACCCTTGCCCACGCACCCCCCCATGGGAATTCTAAACAAAAACAATATATAACATGATTTAAGCTATTTTAAAAAATCCACATATTTCCTATGCAGAAAATTCACATATTTCCTATGCAGAAATTTCTGCACACAAACAAAATGCCACATGAAAATTTTGGACAGAAGAAGTCCCCAACTACATCATTTTATGTGTGTGAAACAGCATTTTTTACACAGAAAATACTGTTTCCTGCATTTAAAGTAGCATGTGCATATTTTGCACAGAATAAGTCCCAGACTATAGATAGTCTTTTAAAACTGCACAGGGTTTTTTTGTACCGGGAAGAACATTGTTAAAACTAATTCTTGCTTCCTTCAAGAACACAATTAGAAGAATTACATCCTTACCTCTTGCTGAGGACAATGCGATCTTCTTCCTCTTCATGGGAATAATGTAAGTGGTGATTACTAAAATTTCAGGGCACAGAAAGTGTTTCCAGACCACTTATGTCTTTCTCCACATAACTGTTTCTACTTATTCCTTTGTACCTCCCTCCCCAGCATCTTCTCATCCCAACAAGAAATTCAGATTAATTCCCTGCCACCTGCCTTTTACTTGTTTCTATGACTACTCCCACACTGCAAAATTAATGCAGCTTGATACCGTTTAACTGCCATGGCTCAGTGCTATTGAATCCTGGGGTTTGTGGATTGTTTTGGCACCAGAACTCTCTGACAGAGAAGGTTAAATATCTCACAAAACTACAAATTCCAGAATTCCATATTATTGAACCATGGCAGATAAAGCAGTGTCAAACTGCATTGATTCTACAGTGTAGATGCAACCTGTCAACCAAGATAATCTGCTTGATGTCTAAGAGAAAGAGATGATTCCCTCACAGTTTTTCTCACCTAAGAACAAGGAAAAACTGGAGGAAGAAATAGAAAGTGTGACTAAGGCCTCTTGGAAATTTATCAATGATTTTCTGTTCCACTAGGTACATAATAATGCCAAGTTCTATGCCAGCCTTGTTTCCCAGCATCCCTTTCTTATTGACTGGACACTATTTTCATTATATATTTTGTCAGATTCAGGCAAAATATGAAGTGGGTTAATAGCACATTTCATTATGAAGTGTTAATAATACACTTGTTAAGAAATAAAACACTTATAAGGTTAGGACAGCCTGCTCTAAGTGAGAATATGCTCTAAGTGAAAGTATGGTTTATTAGGGAATTTAGCTAGATTGACTATAAAATAAGATACCAAAACTATGAACAATAAACAAAGAAGAAAGCAGTAATACACAGAGAAAGAAATAGATAGCTGGCCAGGTGTAATTCAGTCTTGCAATTATCTGAGTCATGTTTAAAGGGAGATAGCCAGATTTACAGAACCCTTTAAAATCTACATCGAATTGATGTATTATCCTTGCAGAAAACTAGATAATAGTTCCAGTAAGTGGAAAGGCTGGTGAGCAGATAAGGAGGGCTAGACCCAGTATAAAGGTGAACTCCAAACAAAGATCAAGCAACCTCACAATGGCTGCAAACAGTTGTTTCCAACAGCTGCCTACTGTGCTGCATTGCAGTGTTCAGGATCTCAATTCTGCTTCAGTGTTCCTGACCGTGTCATTTTTCCATTCTTCTCTTTCTTGATACATTGAATGAAAAAGAGGGGTAGAGCTGTGGAAAGGAATACTGTACAATAGTATTTATTAGTCCCTGTTGTACAGTGAATGTCCAAAAACCACACAGCAGGACCTTGTGCCCCAACCAAGTTTAGATTAATATTTCCAATGTTCAGTGCTCCGTTACTAAGTAGAAGCAGTTCTGTGAGTTTCCCTGCTACTCAAGACAAGGGGAGCCCGACAAATTTAGTGACACCTAAGTCATTATCTTGGATGTCAAATATCCTGGAAATTAGTTCCTGCTGATTCTTCTCAACTAGAGTAAACCCACTGAATCAGTTGCTGAATTAAGATTAATAAAGAGGTCAATCCTATTGGTTCAATGAGTCTGCTATACTTGGGACTACCAAGGCTTATATGTCCTGGGGAACCTTATGTCTACAATGTTACTGGCCATTATTTAAAAATATAGTGTAGGAATTCTTTGACAGGTTTCACCTGAGCTATTATCCTACTGTGTGTTGAATGTATTTCACACTCTTACTGAAAGATGAAACTAATAGGTTGTGTTCGTAACCAAATGAATGGATTGTTGGACAAGCTTGCAGCCTTTGCCTGTTAACCTGCCCTGAGTTAATGAGTTAACCAATGGGAAGATGAACATGAAAGCTAAGCAGAATTAATTGATTACTATGTCACAGAGTATAGGTTAAATTTTGCAGTGCAATAGATTTACTCTGACACTACAAATGAAAAGGGAGAGAGAACCAGAGAAAGCAACTTCAAAGCCATCAGTTTGCAGCAGAAAGCTATTGAGAACAGAGCATGCTATTAAAGCTATAAAGAGAAAGTTATTGAATTTGTTACTGGTTCCAAAAGTATGAGAGAATGGAGAGAACAGTAGGTTCCCCATCCCACCCCCTACACACACACACACACACACAAATTGTACTTCAGGTTGGATGGTGAACACAGATATGTAAAGTGCTAGGACACAGTTTGAAACTGTACAATAACCTGCAAGGTCTGGAGAAAGTGAAAGCAGAATGAGAAATTTAGTCCCTAGGATTCAATAAAAGCATCAGGTGTACTTCTCTATAGAGAAAGAAACTGGAAAATAGAATTTTACTTGATCTCAAAAAGACTGGAATTTATAGGAAGAAATTAAAATCAAAGGTGAAAGAAGCATCATATTTTCTAAACAGTGGAAAGTGAACTAATTAAAAAAGCTGTTTTTATTTTCCTGCTTTTGCTGTTGTTGATGAAGATCAAAATGAGGATCATGATCACAACATATTTATTATGGGTTTGCACTGAGTTCAAGTGAATCCCATATCCCATGGCAAATCTGGCAATCCCACAAGAGAGCACAGCAAATTGCTCAAACCAGAGAGGAAAGAATCAATTGGAAGACACTAGTGAGAGTTTTTATGGTAGATTTTCTCTGGGCTTTAGTTTGAACTTTAAAGGAGCTACCCAAATTGTGGTTTATCACACTAGAGGGCAAACAGGATTTAAACAGGAATTAAACAGAAATTAAACAGGAAATGCCCTATGTTAAACATAAGGCATTTCCTGTTTAATTCCTGTTTAATTCCTGTTTAAATCCTGTTTAAATCCTGTTTGCCCTCTAGTGTGATAAACCATTGGTTTAGAACCTTGGATAGTTCCTTTGCAGTTCAAATTAAATCTGGAGTAGACTGACTGTCCCACTAACTTGGGAGCAACAACCTCATTGGCCTTGTTCTCACTTATGGAGAATTCAGTGCCTAATCTGAATTAATGAACTGGCGCAAAAATAGTTCCTGGTTCCCATTCTGTTTGTGCCCATTCTACCAGTTCAAATCAGGCACCTTGGCCTCTCCTAGTCCAAACTGTCCCCAGCTTCTCTGCGACCTCCTTTTCAGCTTCCCTCCCCCCCCCAACCTTCTTTTGTTCCCCATGCCTGGGGAAGGAGGTTGCAGAAAGGGCAAAGAGAAGCCGGTGGCCACCGGTGATGGGGAGATGGCCCATCCCCATTGCAGTTCCCCATCCCCCTCACTGGTGGTGGAATCAAATCTGCCCCACCTAGTTCCCACTTGGGATGAATCAATTTATGTGAGAATAAACCAATTAAGCCCAAAAAATACCCTATTTTACCAGCATATTTTTGACGTGAGTTAAATGGGTAAAAATGAGTAAAAACTATGCCCCCCCCTTCCAAAGCAATTCAACAATTTGAATCATGGTGGTTTAAACCAAATCATTTCAAAACATGATCCAGTTTAAATCATAGTGGGAACAACCCTATTGAAAACAACTCACACTTTAACGGGTCCTTTTGCACTATACATTGTCCACAAACTCCACAGAGTATGTCTTGATAGGTCTGGGCAAATCATTACTGGTCTCAGCAAGTAGTGCTGGAGAGAACTACTGCCAGAAACCCTGGAACAGATTGCTATAATCCACTGAGCTAGTTTTCCTAGTAATCAAAGAACACTTTCTTTCATAAGTATTCTTAATGAAGTGTCATCCACACACTCCATCAAGGATGAAGCAGGTAAAGTTTGTATGTTTTTACTGCATTTTACAATAACAATTTTAAATTTCTGGCTCCCCTGTCTTAACCCTGGACATGGACTTAAATTATTCTGTATATCTTATGATGACCAGTGACCTCAAAAGCTTGTTATGACTTTTGAGGCCACACCATTGAAATAAAGAGACCAGACACATAAATTAGATGCATAAAAATTGGCCATTTATTAGACCTAAAACCTGTTTAGCAAGAACTACAGTATTAACTTTAAATCTTGAGAGACATCAACTGAGGGTGGAATCCTGATGCAGGTTCAGCTGAAGCCAGGTGTCATTCAGAGACCACCTCATCATACTTCCCATTGGGTGAAAACACCAGATTCTGAGGGCAATCCAATGTCTTGGATTGTATCCTCAGTCAGTCATAGGGAGGTAGATATAAGGCACAATCTCCCAAACTCCCTCGAGTTTGTAAGGGAAGGTAAAACCCCCATATCTACCCCAAAGGCTGTTTCTTGAGTAACCCCCAGGTCGTTTGACTTGTAAACACTGCTCCCCTAAGGCCAGGAAAACTGAGTTAGCAGCCAGCAGAAAGCCAATTACTGGTGTCTAGTTACAGTATAGGGTAGGGAAAAAAAATTGGAAAAGAGGAGAAAATTCCTACCCAGCCCCAAAACAACTTCATACTGTCCTTAGAGTGGGAGGGTGGCTTGCAAATTTGAAAGAGGGCAGGAAAAGTGGGCAAGACAGCTTAAATAGTCTTGGTCTGCCCCTTTCAATTGCCCGGGCTCAGCCAATTGAGGCCATGCCTTGATTAAAGAACCTGGTCTCAATTCATAGGATGCGTCAAAGACACACTTTGTTTGGGTGTGGATTAAAGCTAGTTACTCTGTATCATTTTATTCAATACTCTTTGATACAGCTCCCAGAAAATAATAATAATAATAATAATAATAATAATAATAATAATTTATTTATTTATATCCCACCCCTCTGGGTGAGCTATCAGGGCAGGGTACAACATATAAAATACAGATACAATTAAAATATACCAACCCAATCCCTCCTCCCACCTCTTAAGATAGAATTAAACTGAGGTAAGATTAAAAACAGTAGATAAAACCATAGAACATTAATGTGGCTCTCATTAAAATGATAGGCAGCCTCGAAGTGACTAATGTCTCTGAGGGTGAGTCTAGATGGACAATAGCGGAATAGATTTGATCATTGTCTGGGAAGGCCTGCCGGAAGAGATGCGTCTTGATGGATCTCTTGAAACTGTCCAAAGTTGTAATAAGGCGCATCTCATCCAGCAGGCCATTCCACAGCCTGGGAGTGACAGCAGAAAAGGCACTCTGGGGGGTCTGCGCCATCCTAGTTTTCTTAGGCTGTAGCCGATTCCCCCAGAGGATCGGAGTGTGCAAGGGGGCTCATATGGGAAGAGGCGGTCCCTTAGATAGGATGAACCTGAGCCATATAGGGCTTTAAAGGTCAAAACCAGCACCTTGTACTGTGCCTGGAAACTAATCAGCAGCCAGTGGAGAGATTTTAGCACAGATGTTATGTGCTCTCTCCTAGATGCCCTAGTGACTAATCTGGCTGCCATATTTTGAACCAGTTGAAGTTTCCGGGTTAAGCACAAGGGCAGCCCCACGTAGAGTGCATTGCAGTAATCTAAACGTGAGGTGACCAAGGCATGTACCACAGTTTCCAGATCCCTCATCTCCAGGAAAGGGTGCAGCTGGCGTATCAGCCAAAGTTGATAACAGGCACTTTTGACCGTCACATTCACCTGACTAGTCATGTGAAGCAACGAGTCTAGAAGTACCCCCAGACTGCAAACAGAGTCCTTCGAGGAGAGTGTCACTCCATCTAGGACTGGGAGTTGTATTCCCAGACCTGGTTTCGAGCCGGTAACTGTCAGTACCTTCATTTTGTCTGGATTAAGCCTCAATCTGTTTTCCCTCATCCAATCCATTACCGCGTCAAGGCAGTAATTAAGAAAAGAAATGCCATCTGAGGTCTGAGCAGATGATCTGGTCATGGAGAAGTATATCTGAGTGTCATCAGCTTACTGATGACACTGCGCTCCATGCCTCCGGATGATCTCACCCAGCGGCTTCATATAAATGTTAAATAGCATCGGGTACAGGATGGCGCCCTGAGGGACACCACAATTAAGCTCGATTTTGGAGGAGCAACTGTCCCCGAGCCTCACCCTTTGGGATCTGCCAGAGAGGAAGGACCAGAACCACTGCAAAGCAGTGCCTCTGATGCCCATCTCCCTCAGCTGGTCCAAAAGGATGGCATGATCTATAGTGTCAAAGGCCACTGAGAGATCCAAGAGCACTAACAGGGTCACACTACCCCTGTCGATACTCAAGCGGAGGTCATCTGTCAGAGCAACCATGGCAGTCTCGACTCCATATCCTGCCCAGAAGCTGGTTTGAAATGGATCAAGAAAATCGGTTTCATCCAAGACAGCTTGGAGTTGGAAGGCAACTGCTGGCTTGGGAATCTGCATGTTGTGGCCTCCAAAGTAAACTGTTTCAAGGTGAATCTGCATAGCTATTCTTTCTCAAGTTTCCTACAGAAGGTAAATTATATTTCAGAAAGAACTTTCAAAGTTCAAGAGGGAAAGTGTGGCCTGAATTAAATGCTAAAGAAGCAGAAGACTGCAATGCTTTGCTTACTAATCTTATTCTCCTTTCTCCCTCAGGGGAAGGCATGAAGATCAATATTTTAGAGGGAAGAATATATAAAGCAAGAAAAGATAGGCACACTACAGAAAGGCAGATATCTTCTGTAGGCGAGCACTGGGTGAAATAAAAGACTATAAACTTAAGTTTCATTAAACATTTCATCCAGTCAAGTGAAATGAGCAATAACATCTTTTTAAACTGGGCCTGATGCAACATGCCATATGTCTGGCTTCACCATTCACCTATTTACTCATTCATGGGGATGTAAGTACAGCAAAAGCAATGATGGAAGCCAAAGAAAAACATGGATATTGAACTCCATTCACTTTTTGTACAAACTCTTGTAAGCACAAAAAGATGTGCTACCTCATATAAAATCACTATTTCGGAACAATGAATTACAAATTACAGAACCTTTAACGCTATCATCACCAATGCAGACCATGACTAGCAGATAGTGTTGAATGACAATTGAAAGGAAACTTGAGTTATAGGTTTCCCAAGTTTTAGGGTATTGTGGGTAAATGAGAGAACATTTACAAGAATTGGCTTGAACCATACAGTGGGGTTATTTTCCCCCTATGAGTGGAGCAGAAGCCACAATTATGGATTGGCTCAATTTCCCCTTAGTCCTTGCTCCTGCATCTCCTTATACTTGCCTAGATCTCCTCCTTGGGCCTGGAAGACTCTTGGCCAAGGTGTGTTGTGGCAGAGAGAGCTCCAAATCATAAAGGAAGCTGGAAGAAAGTATGCCATCCCTTAAATGAAAGAAAGAACTAAATAGTTGCTTTCAGGTAGTTCTAATAAATAAGGCAGTTAATGTCTGCCAGAAGATGAGTATGGAATCACCAAGAAAATTTTGTCTTAGCTATTAAGACAAGAAATTTTTGTCTTAGATATTAAGACAAAGGAGCCAGTGTAGTGTAGTGGTTTGAGCATTGGACTACGACTCTGGAGACAAGGTTTGATTCCTTGTTGGCCATAGAAACCCACTGGGTGACCTTGGGCAAGTCACACTCTCTCAGTCCCAGGAAACCCCTTGATGGGCTTGCCTTAGGGTCACCATAATTTGGAAATGACTTTAAGGCACACAACAACAAGAGTTATAAGGCAGATACTTACACATTGATGAAGAACAGGAGGAGGAGGAGTGTTATCAAAAAGAGCACACAGATTTGACTATAATTGCCATGTTTCATTAATTACATTAATATAAATTGAAAGACAGTACTTCTCACCACAGTGACCAAATGACCTGTGTACCTGGTCAATTTATAATCCTGATACTGTCCTCAAATAGAGGACCATCTTTTGCATAGTAGAAGTACATGGCTTCCCTGGAAGAAACATCATCATCATCATCATCATCATCATCATCATCATCATCATCATATATGAGAATATTTAGTGTCACTGAAACTTCTAAAAATTAGACATGCTGTTTATTAACTTTTGCAAAATAAAAATTTACCTGATGTTTTGTTTTAAACTACTTTTAAGATGCTTTGGTTTACATGCTGGGAGAAAAGCGGTATATAAGTTAAATAAAGCATTCAATAAATAGATGTTGTCTGTCTCTGACTTGTATTAACACTAGCCATTCATTGGGTCATGCTGTCTAGGACTGATGAAAACAGCTGCCAATATCTGATAGGCCTCATATCACCCACCATTGTAATAAGGATGACACAAAAACTGCAATCCAGAAACAACCAAGAAAACTTTCATCTTGTACCGGTAAAACCAGGTTTCATATACCAACATTCCATTTCATTGATGAAGCTAAATTTGCCTCATAATCTGACAATTGCCATAGCATTATCAACCTGACATATACAGTGCCCCCCCCCACACACAAACACATTTGCAGCTTTGACTTTTGTGAACTTCATTATTCATAGATTTGATTAATATGTTATCTCTACAAATCTCTAGGTCATCCAGTGATGACCTAGATGTCCACCAGAAGTCGACCTGGTGGGCCTAGAGATTCTTAGAGATTACATTTTTCTAGGTATTTTTACATCCTCCAGCACAATCCTGTGGTCAACTTCCAGTGGATATTGACCATAAAGTTGATCTGGAGGACCTAGGAATTCCTATAGATGTGTTCTCTCAGTTTTAAAAAAGGAGGGGTTAATTTATGCTTTTTCCCACTATCTTGGGAGTCCTGCACCTTTATTCCCAGCAAATGTGGCAAGCCCACCATACACCCCTTTCCCTCTTTCTGTATACAACCTTTTTCTTAAAGCCATTATTTTAAAAACTGCACTTGATCTGCTCTTGCTGAGTAGATAATTAAAACTGATATTAATAATAAATAACAATAATAAAGCTTATTTATTAGTATTATGTATTTGTAATGGAGAGATTTTTGTCCATTTGCAAAAGGTCAGATTGTTCTTCAATGTCAATGTGAATGAATCAAATAGATGTGAATTATGTATTTTCCGTTTAGATATTACCATATGGCCACTGTCAAATTTAAGAAAAACTATTGATGTTACATTAGTAAGAGTATTTTAAAAAAACCTTGCCAGACTATTCTTGCTGACAGCACACTACAGAATGATCAGCTCTTGCATAAAAGAGCAATGTTGATTTGGATAGGATTTTAATGTATCAAGTTATTTCACTTTTATCCTGCTGCTACTCCACACAACCAGAATCTGTTCTTAACCCCTTCCTGTATTGAATATTTAGTCTTCTAGAGAGCTTGAAGCCATTCTAGCCTTCAATGTAAAAGGACTCAAGATCTACCAAATGGGTATAAACTGCAGCCAAATGGATCTTGCTCCTTTTCTGTAACTGAAGACTGGCAGTATTGGAATTACATCTTTTCAAAGATCCACTAGAGCTGTGTGCACTTGAACTCTTAAATCTGTCATGAAATATGTGAGCAGAAAAAATGCAGGAAGGGAGGACCATTTCCCTGAATTTATCCTGGGAAAGGAATGGTTGTTCAGTAATTTAATGGAGACCACCATTAACACTGGCAATAGTATAATTTATTTTGTTACTAAAGATATGTTGTTTTATTTTCTGTTGCTGGTCTTGTCTTTGCAGCTATTGATCCAAGATTGTGCTGGCAGCCTGGCGTTTCTCACAATGCCCTTGATGTTGAGCTAAATCCAATTATCAAATCCAAATAGATCTGAGGGCTACCATGATATACTTTCAGTGCTGGACCTTCCTGGAAGCCAAAATGATCAAGTTGAAGCTATGGTACTTTGGTCACATCATGAGAAGGCATGGTTTATTAGAAAAGACAATAATGCTAGGAAAGGTGGAGAAAGAGAGGAAAACCACAAGCTATATGGATAAACTTAATTAGGGAGGTCAGATATGAAGCTTAAGCAGAGCAGTTGTGGTCTTGGAGATGTCTCATCCACAGGTTCGCCATGAGTAGGGATCAACTTGAGAACAGTTAACAACAACAAGCAGTAGTAGATTTGATGTGTTAAATAAACTGAAATTCTCATCAGTGTTGGTTTAGCAAGTTCTCTTAAATCAGTGGATTTAGTCTACTTGGGATCAACATTTGGATTTGGCCCCAAATGTCATTGCAAGGCATTATGAGGAGAAAATGGAAGACTCCATCCTAAGGAAATAACTTTCTCTGGAATTGCTCTCCTAGGCCAGTTCTGAGACTGCTCTGAATGCAGACCCCTTCTATCCTTGGAAATTATTTAGGAATAAATAATTAGCTTCAATCTGTCATAGTTTGGCTCTTCCCACTTTGCCCCTTTTCCACTCCTATTCTGGTTAATCTCAACCAAAAGAGAACCTGTGCCAGCAGATTCTTTGACTGGCTGATTTCTAAGACCAGCCAAGAAAAGGGGGGATGGCCAGCATAGAGATACCTTATCCACTGGAGGCCACTGGCTATACCCACTCTTTACAGCCAGAACATGTTTGAGCTCCCATTACACTGCATACCCACTCTTTACAACCAGAGCATGTTTGAGCTCCCATACATACACTGTATATCACCAGTAGTACATTACAGTAAGTCACTGTAAGTCACCAGCATTGTCTGCACATTAATGTACACATACTCAATACACTAAAAGCTCTAACAGTAGTAGGGAGAGGCAAGTAATTTTTTAAAAAAGTAATTCTGAGATGAAATTCCTACTATTTAAATTAATCAAAGTGCTTGTAAATCCTAGGAAAGATTTGTGGATCTCTAACGTTGGACTGCAGTTTGTAACTGCCCTAGCCAGCACAGCCAATAGTGAGGAACACTGGGAGTTGCAATTCAACATCTGGAAGGTGATAGGTCTCCTACCTCATGTTTAAGCTCTTATCATAAGAACTCCACTGACTGGGAGGCAATATCTATCCAGTTGATTCTACATACAAGCTGCTCCACTACCTCTCCCAACCCCTTGACAGATTCTCATTCATTTATAAAATGCCTGCTGGAATATTGCCACTAGGATGTCTAGTCTAGGCATGTTGCCAAGCAGAGATATGGACAGTCATGCCAGTGGCATTTTTATCTTCAAGATGAGAGGCATGCCTCAAGTAGTCCTTGTTTTCCCTTTGAGAGAAGGAAACTGCTACAAATTTAATCAGCAAAGTTAAATTGTGTGGACCCATTATACTGAAATGTTATAGTTAATGGGTTAGTTATACAGATTTTGGCCAAATCACACTTCTTATGAATGGAAAGATCAGAAAGTGACAATGAGGCCAACGTAAGGTAGAAGTATCCTCAACCATGGAAAATTTAGAAACTGTAGAGTTATTAATCTCAGACTGGGAATCTCAAGGAAAAGCAAATTAAGCATCTAAATGGTATTCTGAGCCTCCCATCAAACAAATGGCACTTTCATGGTGCTTGCTTGATAATTTTCCATTATGCCTTAACATTGTTGTATGTTATTCAAAAATGCTGTAAATGGTAGTGTGTGAATGCTTCAAGACAGATAGCTCAGTTTAAAAGCTGATATTTGAACTGCACTAGAGTCCTCAATTCACTAATGCCTCCCTTTTTGAACCTTAAAGGAACCAGGTTTTCCTTGCATGTCAGACCTAATCCAGAAGATATTCCTTATACTTACTAAATTTACTACTACTACTACTACTACTACTGTTGTTGTTGTTGTTGTTTTTGTTGCAGATTTTTTTTTTTTAAAAAAATTACCATATGTAAAGGGCCCAAACCAGGCCTGTCTTGATAGAACAGAACGGTTTTGGTTCAGGCAGATTCAGCATTGATTTGACCCTTTCTCTGCCCCTCGCCCTTGGAGTTGTCCATTTTGGCAACAGTGATGGCATTCTGTCTATGGGCAGCCAGAGCAGGACCAACAGCTTGGATGGATTCTTTCACTTTTACAGTGTCACTCTTTTCCTTCAATAGTAAGAGCTATTACCATCTGGGAGCTGGGGCTGTACTGCTCAACAGAAGTATTTTGCAAGTCCAATATACAGTTTGTATCAACCCTGTGCCCATAGGTGTTGTTGATACTCAAAGGCCATCATGACACTTGTCACATGGTGTAAGGGTTCTGCATGTGGAATTCACTACAACTCAGGATTTACTGTGTCATTTTGATGGCCCTCTGCCAATATCCATTCTATGGCTGGTGGGGGAGGGGGGGCCTGTCGGAGATGCATATGGCAACACGGCCAGACATCTTCAACCAATTGCTGCCAGGGTGCTCCAGGAATCTCAGCAGATGATGTCATCAGTCTGCATCTGCATCTGGCTATGGAAACATAGCTTCTCTGACCCCCCCCCCCCATTGGAGCAGCATGGTGTGTAATGGAAGGACTTCAGTTATTGCAGAGGGAGGAAGGGAATGCTAACCTCTGCAATGACCAAAAAAGTACATAAGCAAGCATAAGGTGGGATTGTGCTTGTGTTTAGCCCTAACAAGATGCTGCGATTCTACACCAACTTACTGTCGAGTAGTTATGTTTGGGGCTGCTGTTTAAATGTTCAGTGAGGCATAATATACCATCCCAGAAACAATTCAGCTACTTTATCACCAAGGCTTGTTTGTTTGTTTGTTTTGTGCATGTAATAATTCTGTCTTTAACAATGGGTTCCAGAAAAGGTGTACAATTAAGCAATTTTCAGAGACAAATAAAGGCACAATAGCAAGCTGTCTCTTTACAAGAGAGTGATTTTGTCCCCAAGTTATTATTCCAAATTATTTTTGAAATATTATCCATAATTTTTTTACTGGCATTTGTACTTTATTATTAATTTGTCATGGATATCCATAAAGTGCCAAATTCAGATTAAATTGAAAGGCATGATATAAACCCATGGGATGTTCAGCTGGCCCCCTCTCTTTCCACTGGCAGATAAATACAGTTTTTATTCAGGTAGGCCTTTGGGATATTAACTCATGTGGCCAAAGAGTGTCTTAGGCCTGGTAGAGACAGGCAAAAAGAGGTGCTTTCAGGCTGGCTTGAAGGTGTGGCATTTAGATGACACATGCCTTGAAGCCAGTAGAAAAGTGCCCTTATGAAGAGAAAAGCTGTTTAAAAAAGAAGCAGCTTTTTTCCGCTTCTTCCTGGCTTGAAGCCATGTCATGTGGTCACAACATGAGCACTCCACCTGCCTTGGGAGCCAGTGGTGCGGTTGGTTGGGTTTCAATATGGCTTCAGAAAAGGTAGCTTCAACCCACTTTTTCCTGCCCATCTGTTTCGCCTCTTCATGTGTTGTGTTTTGGCTTTATCTTTTTATTATGTTTTAAATGTATTTTAAATTTCTTTAACTATGTGCTTTTAACAGACTTGCTTAATTAACTACTTTTCAACTTTTATATAATACAATTTTAGCTGTACTTTGTTTTAATGTTGTTCTAAGGACTTTATTGGGAAAAAGGCAGGATATTAAAATAAATAAATAAATAAATAAATAAAGTTTTAATGATAAACAAAACAAGAGAAGATTTTACATTGCACCTTACACCTGATAACATATGGCACCAAATATTAATGAATTGACAAGATTCCTATTCAGTGTGAGTTGAGGGACAAATCTTTCTCATTCTTGATAGTGACCAGCCTTAGTCTCAGACCTAAGGTGTTGTTTTTGTTGTTGTGTGCCTTCAAGTCATTTCCATCTTATAGTGACTCTAAGGCAACCTTGTCAAAGCACTTTCTTGTCCAGATTTGTTCAGAAGTGTCTTTGCATCCCTCTGAGGCTGAGAGTATGTGACTTGCCTAAGGTCACCCAGTGGGTTCCCATTGCCGAGTGGAGATTTGGACTCTGATGTCCATTGTATAGTCCAAAGCTCAAACCACTATAGCACACTGGGTCTAGACTGGCGGCTGAATCCTTGGCTGTTTATCTTCCTAATGTTTACATTCAGAGCAGCTAGGCTGTTTTAACTTCTCATTTCCTATAGTCCTTCAGAACCTCAATGAGCTTGCCAATGAGTTTCCTAAGATAAATCATACCTCTAGCTTTCCAGTCACAGCAACTACTTAACCTGTGGCTCTGTTTAGCCATTTATCTACTTCTTTCTCTTGTTTATCCTTCAGTTTTGACCTCAGAATTTGCTATACTTGTGAGGAAAATGATGCACTCAAGTCCAATTCTAAAATAACAGCTTTTTATTGCAATCAGCTTCACTCATAATTTTAGGTTATTCTTCTGATTTCAAAGATAAGACAGTGCATGCTGCTCAGCTGCTTTCTTCAGCAAACTCCTTTTTTTCCATTGTGGTTGGCTATAATTTCCAGGGAAAAATTCTTGTGAGTCTTAACCCCCTTCTAGATTGTTAATACTTATTTCTATCTCTGTATTTCTTTCTGTGTATCCTGTTCAAATGCTAAATTCTTCTGACAATCCTACGATGTTCCCTTTTGTTCTTTTGTTCTTTTTTGCACTATCATGCTAGATTGTTTGGTTTACAGCAACAGAAACATTACAATTGTTTCCTGTTTATCATTTTAAAAAAACAAATGGAGCTCTACATTTTTTATTTCCTTAGATACCTTTTTCTTTCCACCTTATAGCTGGCAGATATTCTGTCTTGGGGACTTGCTTACATTAGACTGCACCTGTGGGTTTTGTACTCTGCTAGCATGCTCTGCTAGCACACTCATATATCTGCCTCATAAATCATCCACCTCTGTTTCAAGTGCTTCTGTTTTGCCATATTTAGCTTTGTCTGCAGAAGAGAAAAACATTCATCAGATGAAAGGCCAAACTACACAAGACATGCATACCTTCCAACATTTCACAAGTAAAAACTGGGACACATATGGCTGAGCCACATCAGATTGTGGTCAAAAGAGTGTGGCCAAGCAACAAGAAGAAAAAATTATTAATATTTTTGTGTGTTTTTCCTCATTAATAACATACAAAACTGTTGTTTTCAGCAGAGAACCCTTGGCATACATACAATGAGTTCTGGGAAGACTGGATGGGGAAAACAGATCAGTCTGTTTCTCTATGGCCTCAACCTCCTTCATGGCTGCTACACCCATGGCCTTTTTCCTCTTCCCAGTATAACCATCGCTGGCATATTTCCATCAATATAGTGCAGTAATATCATTACTGTTTATTTCTCAACATGTTTATTTCTCTCCTATTTTTCTAAATACACAGAATCATTTTGCAAAATGCAGAAGTATTGACAGTTGCCAGTTGCACTTTCTGAGCAAGAACCTTCATATTTATGAAGCTCCACATATGCAATTGCCTGTCTTCCCACATCTGGCACATCAAGTCCCAGGAAGAGGGAAGTGACTCAGACTATAAAGGAGCAGCTGGTCTCAGCTCAGATGGTGAGGGAGAAATGAGTTAGTTGAGTTCCTTCAAATGGAGTTTGTTACATTCCTTCAAGTTGTTTCCAATTTATGGTGCCTCTAAGACAAATCTTAGAGCCAGCATGATATACTGGCTTGAATATTGGTCTAGGACTCTGCAGACTAGGATTTGAATCTCATCTTGGTCATGGAAACCCACTGCATGACCTTGAGAAATCACATACTCTCAGCCTGAGAGATTGGCAATGGCCAACCCCTCTGAAGAAACCTGTCAAGAAAACTCCATTATAGGTTCACCTTAGGATCACTAGAAGTTGGGGGGGGACTTGAACAAAACAATAACAAGTCAAACATATCATGTTGTTTTCTTGGCAACATTTTGTTCAAAGCAGGTTTGTCACTGCCTTCCTCTGAAGCTGTGAGAATGTGGTTTGCCCAAGATCACCAACTGGGCTTCAATGGCCAATGGTGATTTGAATCCTGATCTTCTGGAGTCTTAGTCCAACACTGAAACCACTATACCACACTGGCTCTATTTTCAAACGGAGTACACCCGTTTGTTCCTTCTCCCAGAGTACAGAGCAGTGAGATCTTCATGGTCTGAATCTCCGGACCTCTTTCCTTCCCCTTCTCTATTCATGAGAGAGACATGAGAAATAAAGTTATTTATTTATTTATTTATTTATTGGATTTATATTCAGTCTTTCTTCCAAAATGGGAGCGACAGCATGACAGCAGTCTGAACATGAACTTAAAACAAAAATAGATCAGTAAATGTGTTCATTAAATTCTTAAACTCTCTCTCTTTCTCTCTCTCTATATATTCAATCTGTTGCCCCGTTTTTCAGGATAGTTCTCAAATCACATTTTGGAAGACAACTTGGGCTTAAAATGCATTATTGTAATTGACTCTTTACAATAAAAAGCAGCTTTAAACATGAGATCTCTATAACAGAAATAACAAATTAGTGGATTTATTTTAGCCCAATACAAGAAGAAGAAGAAGAAGAAGAAGAAGAAGAAGAAGAAGCGGAGGCGGAGGCGGAGGAGGAGGAGAAGGAGGAGGAGGAGGAGGAATATACTGCCATGTATATCAGGGTTGCAATGACCTATTAAAAGGTTATAGTGGTGAAAAAAATTAGATGCTTATGTATTTTTTAATCATGCACTATTTCTTATTACATTTTTTGTAAATGTTCAGTCAGCACATATCTTCATAAAGAACACTGAATAATTAAAATGTTCCTATCCAACATGGTCATGATTAGATGTTATCTCATTCTGTAAATCCTTCCATGATTTGGAGTAGAATAGGAGTTGATATAGAAGATAATACTAATCAAAATTACATGACATCCAAGTGGTTTACATTTCTATGCAGATAGCAATATATTATTGAATTAGTTATATTTATTGTGAATCATACCATATACCAAGGAGCAAGTTTCTTGGATAATTCATAGTTTCACAGTCAATCATAAGTCTACGAAAAGCCTTGTCATCAATCCTACCAGCTGTGTTGCCAGCATCCTCCATCTTCAAGCCAGGATGCAGGTCACCATCCAAAAAACATCCAACCTTCTTTGCATTTAGACAATGCAGTTAGATGGCATCGCTAACTTAAATGCATTCAGATATAATAATTTACCTCGCTGTCTGACACCCAAACAATGTTCTGTTTCCATTCTATTGTAGGCTAAAGTTCCATTGCTATGCAGCAGTATAAATCATGTAACCTGCTTGATGTTGCTAACTGGCAAGTCCCAGCTTTTCTTACCATTGCCTATTCTGTCTAGGGCTGATGGGAGTTTCAGTCCAGCAACATTTGGAGGGCTGTATGATTCCCAACCTGCTATATCCATATACCTAGGAGGCAGACCCTCTGAATTCACTGGAGCTTTTTAAATGATAGTAAACAGAAATGTTAGGGCAATTTGAATAATCCTTTTGTTGTTGTTGTTTGTTGTTGTTGTTTTTTTGACACATTATTATACATGTCAGAGGTTCTCTACCTCTTGAGAAAATTGCCAGCTTTCTTCTTCATTTCTTTCATATTCTTAAATTAGTGTCCTGTTGTTCAGAGGTAGAGGATCTTAATTAAGTATTTAGTTTCCATCTGGTCACTGACACCTTTTGGAATTGCCCGAGGGTAACTGAAGATTCACTCTGCCTGTGATAGCGGCAACAAACATGCTGCTGTAAGTACTGGGCAAAACTAAAAATTTCATATTTATTATCACTGGCAGCATGCCTCAAGGACAATGCGGTTTCCTAGTCCATAGAAAGCACAAGGGTCTGTGATTTAGGAAGGAACAAATATGCTGATTATCTGCCAAGATTCTTCTATCTTTTCTTTACCAGCAGAAGATCTTTCTTCTACTTGTTACCTTCTACCAAGATCAATATCTCAACCTTCAACTGTATAGAATGGGACCCCCAGAGTAGGAAGCAAGAGTTTGTAGGGTTTGAAAAGCAATTGTTGTCCCTAGTGTGTGTATGTGTCTACATGTGCACATATGGTAGAGGGAGTTTATCTTGTTAAACAGGAGTGGAGCTTTCATTATGGAACATTGGCTGCCATTGTTGGAGTGAGCAACCATTGCATGCCTAAACTCACTGGTAGTAATATTGCATGTCACTAGGATTTTAGGCATAGCAGGTTTAGGATAACAACCACATCTTGTTTGCAAGTTTAAGAAAGGATTGTAGGAACCAAAACAGGCTGCTGGAGCCTTGCTTGAAAAGCTAGATAAAATACTGAAGCAACAAGGCTTTAGCCAAGGTGAAAAAGAGCAATATATAAATAACAGAACCAAAGAATCTTTATTCTGACTTATACTGATGATTTGATTAAAGCCATTCAGGAAGATAAAGACTACACAGTAATTGGACATTGCCTGAACAAGGGGGTTGAGCTGAAAGAATTAGGAAACACTACATACTATCTAGGCATACAGATTGAAAGAGAAACAGATTTTTTCCCTCCTCAGCAAAAAATAAAACAAAAGACTGCTAAACTTTTAGAGACTCTAGAACTCCAAGATGCCTATAGTGCAGCAATGCCCACGATAACAGACTTTCTTAAAAATAATAAGAAAGTGATTTTCTACCAAATAACAATTTGCACAGAACATCAATAGGAAATCTGTATTTCTTTGTTACTAAATGGCCTGATATTGTTTCTGATGTAGGGATTATGAGCAGGAAAATTAGTGCTCCCACAAAAAAAAAAACGATTGGCCTGGAACAAAAAAGGTGTTCACATACTTAGAGGGGACTGTGGACTTTAAAATGAAGCTACCAGCAAACAGTAATTAAAATAAAAACTGTATGCTATAATAATGCAGGCCAGGCTGGAGATAGTGGAGATTATTGATCTGTCAAGTGGTGTCCTATTTTTGCGTGGGAATGGACCTATTTCTTGACCCAAATAATTTCCAACTTACGATGACCTTACCATGCAGTTTTCTTGGCAAGATTTATTCTGAGATTTGCCATTGCCTTCCCCTGAGAATGAGGGAGTGTGACTTGTGCAAGTTCACCCAGGGAGCTTCATGGCTTCATTGCCCAACACACAAACTCACTTTTGCAATCTGGAGATTGGAACTGAGAGAGTGAGGAGATGACTTTTGTCATACAAACTCTTAATTAACTGATAGATTCACAGTCTACTTTTTGATAAGAAACTTTCTGGCATAGCAAATAGAAGTTAAATATTATTTTAAAAAATCAATTAAATAGAAACTATGTGCTAAAAAAAATGATTACGTCCCAAGCAGAAACCTCTGGAGATAACACAATAAGCACAATACAGTACAGTATCCTGAAAGAATCCCAAGTAAGAATGGTTGGGAGCTTTGACAACAAATAAATGCTGACAGCTAAATGAAGGTCTTTTCATTGTAGATCATGTCTTGCTACCATCCACTGTCTGCTTCAGTTATTTAAAGGATTATCAGCCATCACTCTTCTTCTTTTTTAATAGCCCAGCCACTGGATCATGTGATCTTTTCTCTTCCTCCATATACCAGAGAAAAGATATATTTAGGAAATCTGGGTCCTCTGTTCATTTCACTAGAAATGTCTTTTTATGATTACAAGCTAACACCTTTCTGTTTCATGTTCACAAGTAACAGTGAAACTGCAGGTTCACAACAGCAGGATTCAATTAAAATACGATTAAAATATGCATCTTACTTATGGAAAGTCAATTCACACATTTATCTGATTGAAATCCCAGTACATGGGATAATGACCAAGTACACTTATACTATTTTTTTTAAATGACAAAAATCCAAACTTGTTTTCTGTTTCCTAATGACATTTTTGGGGGAGAAATATTGGTATTTTTAAGTCTAGGAAATTTAATAAAATAAAATATATTTAAAATAAAATAAATTAACCCCATATAGACCAGATTAATGCTGCTGAGACTTTGGGTGTACCTCAAATAGATTTTTCCTAAAATGATAGTAGCAAGAACACTAAGATTAAAATTAAAACAAGGGCAATGGCTGTAGAAAAGCATTCCAAGTCAACAGATAGTTTTAAGATTGTCATTAAAGTCAAGACAAAGTGCAGGAACACACTCAGCTTCTGAAAGTGATAAATATAGAAATGTGGAACCTATGCCTTCAGAAACTAAAACATCTATAGAACACCCTGGAATGGGAGGTAGGGATCCTTTTAGATCGACTGAGGGAGTTAGGGATCGGAGGCACTGCTTCGATGGTTCCGATATTTCCTCTCCGGAAGATCTCAAAGGGTGAGGCTCGGGGACAGTTGCTCGTCTAAAATTGAGCTTAATTGTGGTGTCCCTCAGGGCGCCATCCTGTCCCCGATGCTATTCAACATTTATATGAAGCCGCTGCGTAAGATCATTTGGAGGCATGGAGCTCAGTTTCTTCAGTATGCTGATGACACTCAGCTATACCTCTCCATGACCAGATCGTCGGCCCAGACCTCAGATGGCGTCTCCCCTCTCAATGACTGTCTTGCGGCGGTAATGGACTGGATGAGGGAAAACAAATTGAAGCTCAATCCAGATAAAACGGAGGTACTCACTGTCTCGGGACTGAAGCCAGGTTTGGGAATACAACTTCCAGTCCTCAATGGAGTCACACTCTCCTCGAAGGACTCTGTTCACAGTCTGGGGTACTCCTCGACTCGTCGCTTCACATGACGAGTCAGGTGAATGTGACGGTCAGGAGTGCCTGTTATCAGCTTTGGCCGATACGCCAGATGCGCCCTTTCCTGGAAACGAGGGACCTAGAAACTGTGGTACATGTTCTGGTAACCTCTTGCCTGGACTACTGTAATGTACTCTACGTGGGGCTACCCTTGTGCCTAACTCGGAAACTGCAGTTAGTCCAAAACATGGCAGCCAGGTTAATAACTGGAACATCCAGGAGAGAGCACATAACACCAGTGCTTAAAGCTCTCCACTGGCTGCCAATTAGTTTCCGGGCCTAGTACAAGGTGTTGGTTTTAACCTTTAAAGCCCTTCATGGCTTGGGTCCATCCTATCTCCGGGACCGCCTCTCCCCATATGATCCCCCCTGCACACTCCGGTCCTCTGGGAGGAATCTGTTACAGCCCTTGAAGACCAGACTGACACAAACCTCCTAGAGGGCCTTTTCAGCCATAGCCCCCAAGCTATGGAATGACCTGCCGGATGAGATGTGTCTTATTACATCTGTTGACGGCTTTAGAAAAGCCTTAAAGATGCATCTCTTCCAACAGGCCTTCCCAGATAACATTTAATTTCCCGGCTCCATACACATTGTTGACTCCTTCTCCTAGTTCCTCTTCCCCCCCTTCGTAATTGTTTCACACAGCTTTGGGCAGTTACTTTTATATGTTTTATTTGCACTATGTTTTTAATTCTTAGCTATTTAATTCTATTTTAAGGGGTGGGTGAGGGGAATTGGGATTGTTGTATTTTAACTTGTGCTGCTTTTAACTATGTTGTACCCCACCCCGATTGCCAATTCATAAATAAATTATTATTAATTAATTATAAATAAATGAATGGGCTATAAATAAATTATTATTATCATTATTATCTTAACCCACTTCAAGCCTAAGCTAGAAAAGTCTGTCCACCAATAGTTGGACAAAATAGGGCCACAAAGACTCAGTCTTGTTATGAATTATGAAACGGGCATGTGCTAAATCATCAAGCACAAACCCTGAAAGACAGTTTGAAGCTGAACATCCCAATATAACCAAAGTTGTATGCAGTCTATCTTGTGTGCACTTATTTAACAAGCTACACTGAACATATGGGCGGGGGGGGGGGGGGGGGAATTCTAGGCTGTTGTAGTGTTCACATTCAAATCTGAATGATAATGGAATAAGCAAAGTAATTTGCCCTCCCACTGCCTGCCTGTCTGACTGGAAATGTCAGATCACAACAGAAAGTAGTTTGTCCTAGTCTACAGTCTTTATCATTATTCCACTGAGTCAAGGGTAGCCTTGCTTTTCTAGGAGAACAGGGGAGAGAGTTTGTAGCAACCATTTTTGCACAATGTGCTATAGAATAACCAGTGGGCTTTGATAACCAGTGGGCTTTAGTTCCAGGACCCCCTGTGAGTACCAAAATATGTGGGTGCTCAAGTCCCATTATAAACAATTGCATAGTGAAATGATGTCCTTTATATAAAATGGCAAAATCAAGGATTGCTATTGGAATATACATCCCTGGGTGGTTGAATCCATGGATAAGTAAAAAGAAGAGAAAATCAGTGTATGTTATAGGGATGCAAGGAAGACTGGGGATGTGGAAAAAAAGCTAACAAGCAGGAAGTTATCATAAATATATACTATACCTGAAATCTTAGACAGTAAGATAGGAATTCATGAATGGTGATGGTGGTGGTGTGCCTTTTAATTCCTTCCAACTTATGATGAAACTAAGGTTAATCTATTACAAGCTTTTGGGGGGGGGCAAGATTTTTTCAGAGGAGTTTGCCATTGCCTTCCTCTGAAGCTGAGAGCGAGTGATTTGCCCAGGGTCACCTCATGGGTTTCTATGGCCGAACAGGAATTCGTATTCTGGTTTCCTAGAGTCCTAGTCCAACATTCAGACTACTACACCATATTGGCTCTAATTCATGAGTAAAGACATGCAAAGGCTGCCAACTCTAACAGGATCATGAATCCATATGGCTTAGTACTCAGGTGAAATGGCAGCAAACCCATTATATCTGGAATCTGCAAACAGCATGTAGGGGACACCCATACTCCTGTTGATTTCTTCAGCATTGCATTCTGCAGTGGTATATCACTTCAGAACCTGAGCAAATTATAATAATGCTTATCTAGCCTAATGACCAAGTTTAATATCTAGCTAGCTATTGCAAAAGGTCTTAATACTTTCAATTTAATGAAGACTAAAAAAGTCTTAAAATATTACATTAATAAGCACTGTAGATAACATGACCATTCTTTAGCTGACAGCTGATTTTTAAAGCTCTTATCGCTTACATTCTGATAATTGAGGAAGATGAACTTACAAATGTTATATTTTGTCAGTTATCGTTTTCTGTGTAGACACTTCTCAAGTTTCGATCTGAGAAATGTTGACATTCTCTGCCTTGAGGTGTTAGTTAATGTTTCTATATTCTAGACTCACCTTTGCAAAGTAATGATCTTAAAATGCCCATCTTGGGTAGAGGGGAACATCTTATTATTAGAATAGTCAGTCAATGTCTAGCACACATTCCATTCCATATTGTGCCACGAGAATGAACTCTTTGTTCCATGTTGTGATAATCTCAGGATGGTGTCACCTATCCTCAAATACTGTATAATGTTTAAGAACATCATTCTGCCATTCTGTCATCAATGATGTCATTATCAATCATTCATAGCATTCTTCAAAACCAGAACAAAAACAAAATATTATTTAACCTGACAGTTAAAATTAGTCATATGAGCTCTCTCACTCTCTGTGTGTGTGCACAATAAAATAGCTGACAAAATAGAGAGGTTAGTTTAGTTAAACCATTTGGGATATACCTCCATCAATAATATATATGAATTACTAAAATGAATGTTAAATCATAAGTGGTATATAAATCAAATAAATAAACATGACAATTCTTAGAAGGTTAATGATGCTGGACAGAGTGGCCAGTAGCCAGAACATCAATCATTGCTCCCACCCTACAGAGCTCCCTTCTGTGGGAGACTACACTGACCACCTTCCTGGTGGCCTTTCACTGGCATGTAAAAACATTCCTATGCAGGCAGGCTTTTAAAATCATGCAAGCCTGGTTTTATTTGGGGGTAACCTGTTTTAGACTTTTGGATTATGTTTTTAACTTTTGTATGTCTTAAATTTTCACTCTGTAGTGTTTTAATTGGAGTAGGGAGAAATCAAAGGCTGAAGTAGATTGATATTCACAAAAGCTCATTCTGAACTAAATGGGTTACTCTTAAAATTCCACACTTCATGCTAAAGTGACATGGCTGGAGATGGAACCCTATTGCACTCAGGAAAGCTCTCCACATGAACCAGAACACACAAAATTTGAGTTCTGTATTATATGGAGAACCTCCATGGATTCAAGATTCTTTCCTCTTCAAGCACATTACTTTTATGTAAGGACAGCAGTGATAGACAGGTGGGACTACCATGCTTCCTTCCTTGCATGTTGAGGGCATAAATTTAAAAAAATCTTGAGCAGGCTTTGTTGAGCTGGCATGGATCATGACATGTCATTTTCTGTAATGAAGAACATAGAAACTACTGGCTGAGATGCAGAGATCAGAAGATGTAGCTACAGAGGCAGCTGTGATGCCTCTTGATGCTATGAGCCAAAATTCTACCACTGAGACACAGCCATTTCCAAGATCCTGGAGAGCAGGGTGGTAAATAATGAGATGTCCAGTTCTCTTCCAGTCAGGGAGGAAACTGAAACAGACAGCTGCAGAGCTGCTGTCAGCACCCTCTTGCAACTGTGTGTCTCAGCACATTTCCACAACTGGGAGTCTCTGACTTTGCTTGAATTGTTATCAGGTACAAGATTACACCCACCCCCACCCCCCAATGTTTTAATGAAATAGAGGCAAAATTCACAACAGATCTCCTACCGAGCCAGCTTAAAAGACACTTTTCTACTTGCCTAGAAAGTCTCAGTGTTGCTACATATTTGAAAAGGGATACCACACAAGATTGACTGTAGGAGCCATGGGGCCTTTAACCCAGCTGATTATTATCCACCAGGCAGTGTCTATGCCTAAAGTCATTATGCTTCAAATGAAATTAATTACAGATCTTGTTTTACCCCATTTATCTGTAGCCAAGGGGGAGATAAAGTGATGGCAATACCTCCATAGAGATTGGAGAAAATGGCTTGTTACCATTGATATCTGACATTTCACATCACTCCACCTGCTGGAAACAAAAGAAGTGTCTCTACCATTTAAAAAAAAACTACCTTGAGTTGCAGTCTCTGATGTGTGACCACAGCATATGTTTTTTTTGTTCAGGGAGATAAGGAAGTGATGTACTGCCCAGAAGGAATATGTGCTGCATTTATAGTGGACTTGAAATCAAGAGAGTGTCAGGCCTGAGAAGTTACAAGCTGGAAGGAAAATGAGAAATCCAAGTGGCCAATCCTCATGTTTGAAACAGAATGAACAGTCCATGTGAAGAGCTATAAGCGAAACATGAATATTGCAAGTTTGGCAGAATATTCTTATCCAACAAAGTTGGGGACTCTGTCTTTCACCTACAACATGTTTTACTCACTTGTATTTTTTGTATACAAATTATGACACACGTTGATAGAAAATAAGATGTGAAATATCATGTCAGAGTATTGCACATCAAGCTTTCTGGCTTTGCATTTTATCCCACATGACATTTGCATATTGATGCTTGAACTCTCTTTCTTTTATTCATTTTTCTGTTAAAGCTCAGAGCTGTCAGTACTGAAATCAAATGCCAGATTTCTAGTCTGCAAACCCCTAATATTTTCCTTCACTCTTGTAAATGGTATTTGATATTTTACTGCTTAAAGTGCATGCTTACTCCTAAGCAGGTCCCACTCAGTTCAGTGTGCATGGGACTGAAGCCTCACTTACCTTCAAGCTATATAACTAAGGAATATGATATTAAAAGCTTTTGGTGGCATAGTAGTAATAGTAGCTGGCATCCTGCATTGCATTTTTAACTATGTAAATGAAGCTATGAATGATCTAAGGAATTGATCCCCCAAACCCATTATAAACTCCAGGAAGCCACTCCAGGCAATAAGGAATTGATCCCCCAAACCCATTATAAACTCCAGGAAGCCACTCCAGGCAATAAAAATCTGTGGCATTGTCATGTGGAGCACTTTAGGATGGTGTGGCAAGGCTCTTGACACCTGCAAGCCAATTCTATTTATCACACTGTGGCATGGTGGCAAGAGACTGCAGCAATCCTAAAATGCCCCATTCAATTGCACCACAGACTTCTTATGCCTGGATTGGGTGCATCTATGATTGTGGCAATAGTTACAAGATATAAATGCATAGCATTGCTGAATGCAGAGATTTTATAGAGCTGTAACTCTAGGTTATGAATCTGTAATGGCATTGCAGCATACTAGCCAGCTTTTCTATAATGAGAGACTGCTAAAAAGAACACAACAGTCATGCAAATACACCATTTCTATCCAGTAAGATGATGCAGGGGCACACATCAAAGACTGAAATGCTATGCATAGTTTCCTAAAAGTAAGTCCCTCCAGAACTAAATGAGCTTTATTTCTGTGAAAAATTGTACAGGATTTCACTGTCAAACATTTCCAAGGACTGGGGGGGGGGGGGGGACAAGCAATAGTGTGTTGAAACAGAGCAGGGAGGTTACACTAACTAGCACTGTGATCTACGCTATAGGCAGAGATGAATGGATCTCTTAATTTTAGTTTCTCTTTGCTTTCTCATTCCTTTAATCAACAGTTTGATCTGATCTGTTTCCAAGTATAAAATCTGCATCACACCTGACCAAGGTTTGAGTTCTGCTGGATAGACGTCCCTTTATGTTATATAGGTCATCGCAGGAGGACATGGGAGAGGCTCTTCTCTGCTGTGAAACACCCTGTCCTTCAAGAACAGACCGATGTTAACACTGATTCCATCCCAGTGTAAAGTAAAGAACAGTGTTTACTAAAGCTTTTGGGGCCTAACTGGTTTTGTACTAATCTGCCTATGTGATGTGCATGGCTGAACATCATTTGAAACTATTTCAGCTGGTTTAATTTGACATCATTTGAAACTATTCTTCATTTGAAACTATTTCAGCTGGTTTAATCTTAGTTTAATTTGCTAAATTGTTTAATATGTTTTAGCCTTTTACTTTTTTAAAAAAATATTTTAAGCTAGTCAAGTTGATTTTATTGTATGATGCACTGAGATATTTAGACAGAGGGTGAAACATACATATGTAAATAAATAAATAAATCTGTGTACATTTTCACATGCATTTCCCCCAATATACAAAATATACTCAACTATAAATTGATCTCATGTATAAGTTGAGGACAGGTTTTGGGCCCAAAATTATGGATTTTGATATGACCTGCAGATAAGTACAGGGTAAAACTTAGGGCATGTAATAATGGGTCTAAAAGATGAAGCAAAAAAAAAAAAATGCCAAAGGACTTACAAAATTCCAGCAGGCATAACTGTGTGTACTCACACTAAGGGTTAGAAGGGATGAGAGAGTAGAGGGGATTCAGTACTTCCATGACGGATTGCACTCTTACCTTTTAGCAGCAGATGGTTCATTTTTAAAATAAGAGTTAATGTACAGTACTTTCATTGACCTGTGAATATGTCAACTCAGGTTTTTTGAATCAATTTTTTGACTAAAATTTCTAGACATATACATGTATATATGTCTTAATATATTCATTCTTCTACGCAATTTCTCTAATCAGATATACAAATTTTGCGAGATTATCATACATACTCTCTCTCTCTCTCTCTCTCTCTCTCTCTCACACACACACACACACACTTCCCAAATATACATTTTTTTGATGAGCACCTTTTCCTAACAGGTAGCGACTGGGCAAATGGCATTGCAAAATTTGAAGTGTACACATTGAAGGCTAAGTGCCCTTTAGTTCACATTTGCATTTGAAAAATATGAATATGATAAGTTCTTCATTGGAACTGAATGCAATTATTTCCCATTTCTAGCTCCAATACAGCCTGTGAGATACTCAAGTCTGTTCACATGCATGTTTTGCATGCACACAAACACCCCATTTTCCATCTTAATACTAGTATACATGCAGCATAGATGCAATGATGGAGCTCATTATGTCAGACAGGACTTCATTTCTTGATAATCAAGGGTAATAATCATGGGTAGGGTTTAGGGTTTACTATATTCACAACATAGTATTAAGTACCAATGATTAAAAGCTGGTACTGCAGCCACAATGTTGTGAGTTTGATTCCAGATGGCTCCAGGTTGACTCAACCTTCCATCTTTTCATAGGTTGGTAAAATGAGTACCCAGCTTGTTTGGGGCAATCGGATAATACATTGTAAACTGCTTAGAGAGTGCTTAGTTCACTATGAAGCAGTATAGAATGTAAAGTGCTATTGCTATTGCTAGTATAGAAGTTTAAAAAACACTTTATTTGTCCCAGCTCCATCCTATGAAGTTCATGGATTTATAGTTTGCTGAGGTACTTAGAATCTACCTCCTAGTGAGCTGTACTTCAGTGGACTAAACTGGCCTATATAGGATAGAGACATGGGTATAAAATTGGCATCAAACTTCTGTAAATGTGAAGTGTTGTAACACTTCATGTTTCCATGTATGCCACAAACACAAGCCGCTGCCCCTGCAATTCATTCCACACCTGAAACTGTAGGATGGTGCTTAAAGACTTTAGCCATTCATTCTTTTCACCAACCTCCCTGCCTTTACTAAGGAGAAACCATATGTTCTTATGACTTTGAACCATGACTTAATGAGTAGTACTGAAGTTATCAGCGTCTCCATGTCTGGCACAGAAAATCCTGCAGACATCTTGAAGAAGCAACAAACTTGTCATGGGATCAGAGCAAATCTGTCAAGAAAAGTTTCGTTCAGGAGACTAAATTTCTTTTCTCCTTTGTCTCCCACCTTAACGTGACCAAAGGGCTTGTTCTACAGCAGACACATCATTATATTTTCCATTTTCTTAGCTGTCATAATCTAAGATGCAGCCTTTTCTGACAATCACGCTCAAAGGATTTGAACTCTTGTTATTTCATATGATGGTTTAGGCATATTTTATCATCACTTTCTTGGTACAGGTGTGTCTTTCAAAGGCATAAGCATGTTAAGAAGAAAAGAAACTTTAAGTGTTGTATTTTATTCCCCTAAGTTTTTAGGACAACAGCAAGACAAGCATATGAAATACAGTGGTCCCCCGGCTTACGACTCCCCCGAGGTACGAAAACCCCGGGGTACGAAACCGGCGGGACCACTAAAGTATCCCCCGGGATCCGAAAGATCCCCCAGGATACGAAAAAAAAACCGCGCAGCCCCTTTAAATCGGCCGCGTGGTCCGTTGCAAATAGCAGTCCCCCAGGAAACGAAAGCTTCCGGGTTACGAAAGGTAATCCGGAACGGATTACCTTCGTAACCCGGGGGACGACTGTAATAGGATTAGACCTGCTATCTGTATTAATTCCATCATAGTTCATTCATGACTCATTGTGTTAGAAATCTATAATAATGAAAACATCGGCACATGTATAGAAGCTATGGCTTATCATGTCTCAAAATTTGATAGTATTTATGATTGTCATTCAAATTGCAGTACCCAAACCATAGAAGAGGAGCTTGCTATGAGCAAAAGATGGAGAGCCTGCCTATCTAATGAAGAAATGGTTGTAAGGACCTCCAAATCTAATAGATTTATTTGGAATGCCACCCAACCTGCAGTACTCAATTTCAAGCTGAATTTCCAAATGGCAAGGCCTCCAAGTAATAATAAATGATGTATTTATTGGGAAATACATTTTTTAGAATGGTGAGGAAAACCATAGGGTTCTCTGAAGCATTCTGCTAAGAGGGAAGGAAAATTTAGTGAAAATGGGGGTGGGGTGTTAAGGCAGTTTATGGAGTAATCAGGTTTTGATATGGACAGGAAAATGGATTTGGGGATTAATAGACCAGTGTTATATGCCAGCGTGGGGGTGGTGTGAGGGTGTGGCATACATACACCAGCCACCGCACTCCGTCTCCACACTGGCATCACACCATGCACCCAACTACACACGGTGTTCCATTAGCACAGGGTTTAGACACGCTGCACCAAAGGAGCAGTAAAAAGTCACTGCAGCAGTGGCAAGAGTGCCTTTTTGCCAGTGTTAAAAATTCCTTTTAGCACTGAGAAAGCACTGGATTAGGGCCACAGCATATGGTTGCTGTAGCCCTGATCCAGTCCTGAAAGGGGTGTCAGCCCTGGCTCAACTTCTGTTGAGGCTTTGTAGCTGGCTTTATTTCTAAGGGTTTTAATTGTTGCCAAGGTATTTTAAATTGTATTTTTGAGAGTATACAGTCAGCCCTCCATATTTGTGGCCTTGACATTCATGGTTTTGATTATTCACAAGTTCAGGGCTGCTATCCCAGGCATTTCTCCTCCTCCCTCCTGGGCTTTTGTTCTCAGGAGAAAAAGCCCAGGAGCCAATTCTGTTTGGTTCCTGGCCAGCCAGGCAACCGGCCAGGAAAGGGAGGAGGATCCTTCATCCCTCCAGAATCCATTCCCCCTGGGACTCTTTGCCTGCGCCATTGCTCCCTAAGCTCTCCAAGGGGTGATGGGGCAGGCAAAGGGAGGAGGATCCTCCATCCCCCCCCCCAGTGCCTTTCCCTGCCCCATCGCTCCCTGGGCTGTCCAGGGGTCAATAGGGCAGGCAAAGGGAGGAGGATCCTCCATCCCCCCAGGACTCCTTCCCAGCAAGATCACTGCCTGAGTAGGCCAGGCAGTGATCCAACTGGGAAAGAGACTTGGGGGGGGGGGTGGAGGCTCCTCCTCACTTTCCTTGGCCAATCACCCCCTGGAGAAAAAAGCAATCTGGCTGTGAAAGGGGCAGGGAACCAGTTAAAGGGAAGGGAATGTGGGGGAAAGTAGCAGAGGGCCCTGCTCCTCTTCCCTGTCCACCCCTTCGTTTAACTGGCTTTTGAATGGAGGATGGAGTTATTCACAATTTTTCCATATATGAAGGGGTCTCATTCCCCTAACCCCCCGAATATTGAGGGAGAACTGTAGTGTGCTTTTATAGCTTTAATGCATTTTTAACTTCTAATGTTTCCTTATATGGTATTAATTTTAAATGTGTATGTATATCATCCAACAATCTATTTTTATATGAAGGGCCTTTTCATATGTTTTTCATAAAGTCTCCTGGGGCCCTGTGTAAGGAGAAAGGAGGAGGTTAAATAAATAATTGAAATGAAATTGCTGCAGGACTAGCTACTGGCTCAGTACATTTATTCTGTCCCTGTCCAGTATCTTAGCTCTATGGACTTACTCTTTGTTCATGCTGAAATATATGAACTCAAGCAAAATATGCTGTCCTGGACTAAACTATAGAGACTGGCTGAGGTTGGTTACACGTATAAATGCTTATCTCAGTTTTAAAAAATGATTCTTTACACATAGAAAATTAATGAAAACACCTAATGTTGCTTGAGTTGGAATACCCTCTCAGTTTCAAATACCAAAACCTTTATGCAGCAATTAGAGTTGCATACATTGTCTTAAATCCAACTGGTAGCCTGCACTAGAGCAGACTCATTTAACTAATGGAATTTATGTAAGTGCTGGCTTACCAATATCATGGATGCCAACTCCATCAAAATGAAGCCACAGCTGTGAAGACTTCATAGGTGCAGCCCACAGTTGTTCAAGGCCTCCTGGGATTCCATCACATAAGACATCTCTACTGGCATTTCACGTGTGTGTGTGTGTGTGTGTGTGTGGACCTTCAAGTCATCTGTTGATTTATGGGGATCCTATGAATTTCCTAGTGTTTTCTTTGGCAAGGAATACTTAGAGGTGGCTTTGCCAGTTCCTTCCTCTGAAATATAGACTACAACATCTGGTATCTGTTGGCAGTCTCCCATCCAAGTACTAACAAGGGCTGACCCTGCTTAGCTTCCAAAATCAGACATAATCTGGTGGATTTAGGGTATCCCATGATCAGTATCCATTCCTTAAATTTCCTAACAAACATAGATACCCTCCATTTTCTCCTTCAGATGTTTCCTCTTCCTTGCTGACTCACTCCCCAGTACCTCACAGCTACTGTTGCTATAAAATGTTTCTGATAATGATCAGAAGTCTGCTCTTTGTTCCTGCAATATGAAAATGTTGCCCTTCTTCAAGCTGTTATATTTTTGTTCTATTTAAATGAGTCTCCTTCCCTGACCTAGTTTCTCCTCTATCAGCAGCATGATACAATCAAACAAGAAACAGTTTTTCTTTTTCTTTCCAAATGGTCCAAATTTTGATGCTGCCTCTGGTGTGATTCCTACTGATGTTGCCCATTTAGCCATACCTGACTCTTAAATGAGCAATTTCCCTCCATATTTTAAATACTGTATTATCTTTTTAACATTTTCCCTTTCTCGTTGCCTTCTAGATGGGCACTTCCTGTGGTGAAACATTGTCAGCCTCTGACAGGGATTTTTGCCCCTCAAGGAGCTAAGTTACAAACCCCAGGCATCCTGTGACAGTTTAAACATTCTCAACATGAAGTGGGAAGAATCCATGTGAGAGCAAAGGAGGAGGGTGTGCAAGCACAAGGAATGGGATGGAACATTAGAGTAGGAAAGGATAAGAACAGGAATGCTGTAACTGTTGAACAGGTTTATGCCTCTGTTCTCAATAGCTTGAGATCTGTCATTGGATAGGAGTGGAAAATAGAGCAAAAGCACATAAGGAAAAAAAAAGCTTCCTGTGCATTCTGTAACTGCTTTATCACACTAGGGGGCAAATGGGATTTAAACAATAGTTAAACTAGAGAAAACCAGGAAATGCCTGATGTTTATCACACAACATTTCCTGGTTTTCTCTAGTTTAACTCTCATTTAAATCCTGTTTGTCCACTAATGTGATAAAGCACTCAAGCTCAAATTAGGGTGTGGTTGTCACATTTTGTCAGATAATGGTCAAGCTTTCATGGCATGAATTGAAAACTCTTGGTATTCTAGAAATGGACAGGAATCATGTTATCCTCCAGATGTCGGATTATAGCACTCCCTACTATTAGGTATAGTGGCAAAAGTGAATAGAAGTTACAGAGCAATAACCTCTGAAGTGCAATACAGTTCCTAGAAAGTAAGCTATTCTTAATGGCTTTGGAAATAGCTCACATAATTACAAATTATGGGGAAATCAGGGCTAGTTGCAGAGATCATAAGATTCTCTTTTATAGCTACCAATAAATTTCCAGTTATGATTCAAGGGTGTAATCTATAAACCCCCATGCAGTTTGTGTCCAGGCTACATTCTTCTCCTACAAACCTCTCTGAACTTAAAGATCTGCAAGGAGAGGTCTTTCTTTGAGTCCTGTCAAACTTGGAGCCACAATTAATAAGGCCTTAGTCGCTGCTCTCAGGTTGTGGCAAGGCTTGCTGCTCTCCATTGTCCTATTGCTGAAGCCCTCTTTATTCAGGTGGACTTTGAGCATTTAATGGGGTTTTTTAATGAGTGAATGCTCTCCAATGTAGTCATTGCTATTTTTATTGTTTACACTTTTTGAATTCTTCCTAATTCATTTAACAAGGTTTCAATAATACAACTTGTTTAAGTTTTAATTAATTATATATACTACAGGAAACTACAGGAAAGTAGAAAAAGATTCCACCTAAACATAGGGAAGAACTTCCTGATGGTAAGAGCTATTCAACAGTGGAACACAGTGCCTCAGAGTGTAATGGAGCTTCCTTATTTGGAGGTTTTTAAACAGATGTTGGATGGCCATCATGCAGGAGTGCTTTGACTGTGTCTTCCTGAATGGAATAGATTGGACTGGGTGGTAGCTTCTGCCAAATCTATGATTCTATGGCTCTAAATATTTCATTTTTATCTTTGGCTGATTTTTTTTAATGATGCTGTGAGCCAAGTTGGGGCCTGGTTCTGGGAGGAATCTGGAATATCAGTCAATCAAACAAACCAATATAGCATAATTCCAAAATGTAAGCCAGTTTTCAAATGTAATTATGCCCATAGTGCAATATGTGTGAGAAGAAAGCAAGGTGTTTGTTCAGAAATAGAAGGTGATTTATCCAGATGTCTGGAAAGAATGGACAGTGAGCAAATCATTTCAAGGCAGCCCAGCTTCTTGCAAGACTGTTAGGAGGGATTTTTTAAAATATCTTGGTCCGTTTTACATTGGCAAAAAGAGGTGTGTTGAAGGCTGCATGAAAGCCCAGCCTTTAGATGAGAAAAAGGGAAAGTGTGCCATGAAAACACTATTTTGGAGTTTTAAGGGAGAAGAAGTGCTTTAAAAAGGAGCTGGCCCATTTTACATTGGCAAAAAGAGGTGTGTTGAAGGCTGCATGAAAGCCCAGCCTTTAGATGAGAAAAATGGAAAGTGTGCCATGAAAACACTATTTTGGAGTTTTAAGGGAGAAGAAGTGCCTTTAAAAAGTAGTTTGATTTCCCCACTACTTTTTTAAAAAGGGTGCAGCATTGCTGGCCCGTTTTACACGGGCAAAAAAAGGCGCTTTTAGGGCTAAAAAGCCCGCATTTAGGGTTAGGGAGGGCGTAGCCTTTACACCCTCCCTAAGCCTAAAACGCATGGACGCCACCATTTAAAGATGGCGGCGTCTACATGGTGGCGCCGTACAAGCGTCATCACGTGCGCAGCGTTTTGACGCGCTGTGCACGTTTTGACGCTCTGGCGGCGCGGGAGGGCGCCAATCGCGCCCTTCCCGCACCGCAAAAAAAGAGCTCGATCCCGGAGCTCTTTTTTGCGGCGGGTCGTTGCGGCGGGATGAGGCCTCTGGGGCTGCCCGTGTGGCAGCCTAGGCCTCATCTCGCCGCTAGAAGGGGCGAGTTTGGACCGCCCCTTTTAGCCAATGTAAAAAGCACCCCTATTGCATCTAAAGGCTAAGGTGTAGTTGAACGGTTAAATGGGGCTCTGTATCTTTAAAGCGCCCATTTAAAGGCAGCGATACAAGTGCGGAGGGAGGGAAGGTGCCAAGACAAGAAGAGACCTTCAGAGCCCGGCCAGAGTGCGCCTGCACCTTCCTTCACCTCCTCCCTTTGGTTGAGAGAGTGTGACTTCTAGGGAGACAGCAGGGCACTGGAGGCGCTCAGCCAGACCAGGGCAAGCTGGCAAGAGGAGGAGGAGAAGGGGAGGGACCTGGAGCACCTCCGCTGCCCTGCTTCCCTGCAAGTCACACTCTCTCAGCCAAAGGGAGGAGGAAGGCAGCGGGGAAGGAGGGAGGGAGGGAAGGAGCCAGGAAGAGACCCCCAGAGCCTGGCCAGAGCACGCCTGGCCCTCCTGCTTCCTCTTCAAAAAGAAGGCTGGAAAAGTAGGACGTGTCCTGTCAAAGGAGGACGTGCCTGGTCAACTTGGAAAAGGGGGGCCTCTGCTCAAGAATGGAGAACATATGGGAATCCCTCCTGGACAGAGGGCTGAAACCTCAAGACAACTCAATATAATGCTCTGACAGAACACAGACTACAACTCCCATGAGCCTTTGCTACCATTTCCCAAGATGCCTTAATTTGCAACAGAAAGCCGACCAGTATGTTCACATGTGATGAATTCTTTCGTATTGACTCTGCATTTTCTTTTTGTGTAGATGCTCTCTTGTTTTGTGTGTGATGAGCTTGTGCGTAATCATGTGCATTTCCGAACTGACCTCACTTTCTCCCTCTTTCGGAATGGTCCTGTACTCCCCCATGTGATAAGCTCCGACTGTATGATGTACCTGCGCAATTGCGCAATTCGCAGCCAGCAAGGGAAAAAAATGTTTAAAGCGCGGCTAAAAGCCACGTTCCTTGCCGCCCATGTAGCTGCTCCACCTGTGTTTGTAGCGTTTTGACAGCTTCCCATGTAGTTGCTGAGCCACAGAAAAAACCTCAGTCTAGCTGCCCTGTACTTTTTAAATGCACACCTGGGGCTTGCTGTCTAGCTGCTAAGCATTAAGGAAAGTGCAACTTCATGTCACACTTTCTTGCCAATGTAAAAAGCCCCATATATTACTTTTGTAGCTCATATAAATAGCTTGGGTTAAAAATAGCTCTTGTCCATGGTACTGATACTGAATAGCAGACCTGCACCGCATTTCATATGCACCTCACGAAACCATCTCTGATGGCAAAAAATGACAGTTAAAGAATATCATTAGATATCCAACATAGATAATTGGTACAAGGTTCTAATCTGCCTTGATCTTGTATAGACTTGGAGCTTGTCAGCAGCCTGTCAGCACAGCATTGTGGGAAAATCCTTATTAGTTAACTCTGGTTGACAGCATCTCAGAAATGCCATGCTTGAAGTCAGAAAGGTTTTAACAGCTGACATGTCAAAGTTTATCTCTTTCTTTTCTTGATAATTACTATCACAATTCACATATGTGTTTGTTTATTTTGTTTTTAATCTACCTACTGATTGATGTAAATAAGATTTAAGTGTCTGCCATATTGCCTTCCCATTACATGGTTCCTGTCATCTCACAGAACTTTGTAATATTGTATACAACAAATCCTCTTCTCATTCTAAAAGGATATTTTGCATCTTCTTTTCTTGATCCTATGTCTTTTATTTCTCTCTTTCTCTCTTTTTTATAATTCCCATAACATGGAGCATTCTAAAAGAAAGGGGAAAGATGTACGAAGATGATTATAAACCTGACTTCTACTCACAATTGCAAAGATGATAGACATTTACAAACCATGGAGAAAGTGAGTAGAAATTCTCAATATACCATAACTCTGATCTCTACTTCCTGTGTTTCATTGATGGTGACAGCAGAAGTTCCTTCCTTTCAGCCTCCCCCACCATCACCATAACACCAGCTCTCAGCTTTCTGCATCTAGTTAATGAAGTGCATATGGGTTGCTACTGAGGAGGGAAACCCCTGAGATCTCCTAAGTCCTTCCATTTCATGGCAGGAATGTCGCCATTTAATATTCCCCTAAGACAACGTTCTTATACACTTTTATCTGGGAGCATGCACTGTGGCGTTATGCTCCAGAGCATCATTTAAAGGAGTGGAACAAAGGAATTGGAAGGTAATCTTTTATATTCTTCCTCCCCATGAACAACACTTCATACGTCCTGTAAAGCTGCTTCTGTAGTACGAAATATTCCCTCGCATAATATGGGAGGTTATGTAGGGGGAGGAATCATCAATGATCACTTCTTCCAGGCATTCTATCCCAATTCCTTCCGTGAATGGAAGGATTCCTTCCATTTATTGTAAAGTGCTTAGGAAAGTGTTTAGTTCACTATGAAGCAGTATAGAAATGTAAATGCTATTGCTATTGTGATTGCTATTTATGGAATGGGAAATCTGGATCCAACTCCCTGGGACCTGTTCCTGGATATGCATGCATATGATTGCACTGTCAATCAAAATTTTTAAAAAGAAATAGAGGACAGACAAAAGAAAGGCCTTTTCCCCACAAATCAGAATGGAATCCACTGTATAAAGTATTAGTGGCATCTAGGTTATAGGTTCTTAGAAAGGATTAGATAGCATTTGTAGAAGATAAGATTTAACCATGGCTATTAGCTATGAAGACAGCTTTTTCCAAACTTGGGTTCCTGCTGATTTTTAAGACAACACTATTCCCTTTGGCTATGCTCTCTGGAAATGATAAACATTGTTGTTCAAAAAATTCAAAGGGCTCAGGTTGGTGAAGTGTGCTTGAAGTGTACTATAACTTGATTTCAGTATTTCTGAAACAATATTCTTTTAAGTATCATGTTAAATATTCTTTTAAGTATCATGAAAACCAAGAAATAGTGATACCTCTTTCATATTCAGTTTCTGCATTGCTTAGCTACTTCTAGCACTGAATGATAGCTCCTCCCACCAGTTCTATTCATAATGAGTTATGACTAATGGTGCATTAACTATAATGCTCAACAATAGCATTACTTTTTCTTTTTCTTTTTCTTTTTCTTTTTTAGCCTGGGCCATCTATATTTTTTATTATTCTCCATGTTTCTATATTTCTTTCTCTATATTTCTATGTTTCTTTTTAAATTATGGCATATCCCAAGGCAGAAGGCTTCACAAGGTATATAACTTGATCTGTAACTTTTTGTAACTGATATTTTAACTGGGTTTTTTGTTTGTTTTTTAAATCATCGAAAGCCACTTTAGATACCATTTTAAGTGAAAGGTTGGGTATAAGTGCATTAAATAAACACAGTACATAAATAAATTAAAATCTGTGAGGCAAAGTACTAACTGGCTTTCAAAAGACCTGTGCAAAGAATTAGCAAAGAATTAATGAGCTTGCAAAGAGTATGAGCAAAGTGCTTTTTGGAATGTTTTGCTTTGATCTTGTCCTTTGATTATCAAAGTATTTGGCAACATTAACTTCAATTATGTGTATAAGCAAAGTCTCATGTTCAGAGTTGAAGGTGAGAACACAACCCTGATTAAATAGATGCTTGATGTTTGCTTTCCAGGGACGTATTTTGTCAGAAGGTTGAGAGGTGATATGATAGCCCTGTTTAAATATTTGAAGGGATGTCATATTGAGGAGGGAGCAAGCTTGTTTTCTGCTGCTCCAGAGACTAGGACGCAGAACAATGGATACAAATTGCAGGAAAAGAGATTCCACCTCAACATTAGGAGGAACTTCCTGACAGTAAGGGCTGTTCGACAGTGGAACACACTCCCTCGGAATGTAGTGGAGTCTCCTTCCTTAGAGGTATTTAAGCAGAGGCTGGACGGCCATCTGTCGGGGATGCTTTGATTTGGAGTTCCTGCATGGCAGGGGGTTGGACTCGATGGCCCTTGTGGTCTCTTCCTACTCTATGATTCTATGATTCTATGAATAGATCTGGGGTGGGGGGTGGGGGGCAGATTTCACAGATTTCAAAGATAAACATTCTCCAGCTTTTATGGGCATGTTATCTATAAGAAAAGGTTTTTTTATTATTATTAACTAGTGTTTAAATAAATTAATATATCAATCTCTAAATTAATAATCTAGCCTGCAGTAAAATTACTTTATGGTACACAAATTGTTCCTTAAGGTTTGAATCCTAAATACAGTTAATTGCAAGCAAGTCTAATTGAGGTGCAGTGGTTTGGTTCTAAGTAATATACAGGGCTTCACTTTAAAATAATTGGTCAGAAGTCAAAGAGATATTTTAGGTGAATATAAGAGCTTGGGTGAGTCCTGGACATTTAAACTTTTTCCCTCCTCCAGTGCTATAGCCCAAGTTACTTTCAAAATTTGCATTTCTATCAAAATTCTTTGCCATGTTGTTACTAGTTTAATTCCATTTTAATGTTGCTTTTTGGTATATTTTAACGATATTGAACTTGCTTTAATTTGTAAGCCACCTTCAGTCCTAGTCTTGGGGAAAAGATGGGATGAAGAAGAGGAAGAAGAAGTTGTCTAAGATAAAGAAACCCACAATTCTGTAGGTACATAGAATGAATGTTATGAGAGTGTTCCTGAATTCTACTCACCACATACTAAAGGACCTTGAACCAGTTCAGACAACTTAAATTAATTAGTGAGGAGGGTTGGACATGGAAATTGAAGATATGCATTTACCTTCCATTCACTAGATGGGGTTACTGATCAAAGTGCAGCCCTGGGACTATATGTATCCCACAAGGCTGCTTTCATGGCCTTTACCCCATATCCTCTGTACAACTCATTCAACTTTTGAATCAGTCACCATTCTTTTCCTATTGTGGGATGGTGGTGGTGGTGGTAGTGGTATATTTTATTTTACTTTATTTTATTTGTGACACTCTATGCAGCTCACACAGAGAAGGGCAGAAAACTGCCCCCTGGACCCACCAATGTTGCACATCTCTGCCCTAGATGGTGGTAATGTTCTACCTATTGCCACATGTAAGTCCCAAGGGCAAGATCTCTGAAATGTGAAAGAAAGCAAAACTAATAGAGAGAAGATTCCTTTATGGAAGAACGTTAATTAATATGTTTTTCAAATTAAAAAAAAAAAATCTCTCATGCATGCTCCTAGATTCTGCATGCCAAACTACAAACTACATCTAAGAAACTAGATGACACCCTTAATAGATATTAGAATACGTAAGAAATGTTTGTTTAAGATATTTGTCACTGTATAGAGAGAAAGCATCGATGTATGACTGTAACTGTCCTTTTTAAAAAAAAAAACCTGGAAAATAAAGTATTTGAATTTTAAAAAATAGATATTAGAATAGATATTATATAATAGAAGCAGTGCTGTCTCAAGTGGTCTAAGATATCTGTTTCCCTTAGCACAACCTTTTCTCACCTCCTCTATCTTGCATAATAGTTTGCTTTGTTTTTTGTTATTGGTTATCAGGAGATAAACACCAAACAATTTTCAGATACGTTTGCACAGGCACACATTTCCTGGGGAAGCCTGTGTGAATGAAAATTTGTTAATATGTAGATATTAAAAAGTGTTGGCACTAACACACAACCCTGCCTTACACCATTGCATATTGGTATAGATCTTGTTAAACCAACCATGTTGTTACATCTTACCATAAGGTTGGAATTCTCATGTAAGTTGCGAATTAATATTAACAATCGCCTATCAATATTAGAGGTCTCAAGCTTTTCCCATAGTTTACTTCTTGGAATGAGGTTGAATGCTGACTTAAAGTCTACAAAGGCCGTGTATAGGGCTCTCCTTGGTATAGTAGTGTATTTTTCAATTAAATGCTGTAAAACCAAAGCATGGTCAGTTGTGGTGTGGTTTCGCCTAAATCCTGCTTGTTCATCATTTAGGTAGTTTTCTTCTAGCCAGCTTTGAAGTTTTTCAAGAAGATGCAATGCATACATTTTACTTATGATATTTAACAAGCTAATGGGCCTGTAATTTTCGGGATTTGCTTTATCTCCCTTTTTATAGATGGGTACAATTATTGCTAATCCCCAGTCATTCGGTACATAAGTTGTTTGGTCTATTAAAGTAAATAGTGCCGCCAGAACTGAAATCCACCAATCTAAATTACATTTAAAAACTTTGGATGGTATGTTATCAAATCCTGGGGCTTTGCCCACTTTTTGTTAATATAGAATAAGGGCCAAAAGTCTATATAAATTTAGTATTGCATAAATATAAGCTAATGGAGGTCACTGGATCAGACTGTTCCAAATCCATTCATGAGACAGATGACATGGCCTTGCAATGGATAATGACCCACAGTCAATGGTGGTAGTTTTCCTATGTTATGAATTCCAACCCTTGGGTGACTTCACTTCCCAGAAAGCATAACCATTTGTGCAACAGTTATTGCCCTAGTGCTGTGTCACAATAGCATCCTGATCCCACACTTACCTATGTCTAATTTAAAAACAAACAACTAAATATTAATGTCAAATACATGGCTTTTACTTTTTAAGGGGAAAAATGCATTGAAAAAAGAGAAATGAAATGTTATGAGCCTCATGTAAAGGCCTCCTATTCTAATATGTAGATTTCGTACACTAAAGGAAGATAACTATTGCATTGAATCTTCAGAAAATGCAGTGAAGAAAAGGCTTCTGCCTTCACTTTAGGGTTCTCTTGAATCTATGGGGAGCTGGAAGACATACTGAGAAAAATAATGTCTTTGCAGATTTTAAAAATCATGGATTAAGGCATATGTTAATGCATATCAAATACTTCTTTTCTAGTTGTGCTGCTTTTTGAGTTTAGTTAGATTTAGTAATACATGCTAAGTGGCTTTCTAATAATTCTGTCAAATGGAATAACAATAATTCTGACTACATTCTTTTTTAGTCAAGGAAGTACATTGATAAAAGCCCACCTTGTGTTGTCTTAGCTGATACTACATCTGTTCAAAACGTGTGATGTAGGCCAGAAATGAGCAACAGACAGATAACCTTAATCGTATTACCATTTCTAGCTATTGTACAACCATCAACTCAATTGTTGTTTTGTATCTTTAAGTTGTTTCCAACTTATGGTGACCCTAAGGTGAACCTATATGGGGTTTTCTGCGCTGATAGTGTGACTTGCCCAAGGTCACCCAGAAGGTTTCCATGGCTAAGTAGGGAACAGAACCCTGATTTCCAGAACTGTATTCCAACATTCAAGCCACTACACCATGCTAACTCTCCACCTGGATTTACCTACAGTCAGTTGCTAAACAGTGAAATAACATGTAAGCAATTGGATGTACCTACCTGTTATTTCACTGTTCAACAACTGGTTGAAGGGGCCTACTCTAGTTTGCACTAACCAAAAAGATTCTAGCAAAATTTCCCTGACACCATATCAAAAGGTTTGTGTAAGGATTCTTTCATCAAAATTATTAAATGATTTAAGATGCATTTAATGTATTTATGAGGTGAGGTGACAAAAAACTTCCCAAATATTTGAATACGAGTCAGACATTTGGGTGGGTGGAGAAGGATTTGTGATATTTCACTGATAACAGGGTAACAATAAGATTCTCTGAACCTACTAGAGATTTCTGAATTAAGAAAACCAAGGAAAAGAATATTTAGATTAATTTAGGCTTAAATTTGAGTTGATGTGGCTATTGTCACTGTGAGGAAAGATGCACTAAAAGAATGGTAAGGAATTTAATAAGCTCTCACATCACTTCCAATGCAATATGCTGACTGTACATGTATAACCTAATGCAATGGGAAGCTTTTAGTTAACCAGGTAGATTTCTCGTATGGAAAAATTGGTACCAAGCAATAAGAGTTTCAAGAGTAAAGTACCTTATAACTGCTTGGCTCTTCCAACCGATCTCACCCTTCTGAAATAATGTTTCTCTCTGTCTCACAGAAAGGCCAGAATCTCAGTAACCCTTATTGGACAGCAGGGACCCTGTTTTTACAGGGAAAGGTGATTTATCTCTCAGCGTGCATGTGTGTATGTGTGTGTTTCCTCCCGGTTAGCTTCTATAAAATGGGAGATAGGTATATAAGTTTGTAGCAAAGCCATACTCACTTTCTCTGCAGGAAGGATAAAGTACACTGCCAGTCTAGAGGAAATGTAAGTGTTTAAGTCATCCAGGGACCAAAGTCAGGTGGGAAGGATTTCAGCTTACATCAGATGAAAGGATATGTGAGCATTCTTTGCATGTATTTCTTATTTCTTAATGCATTTATCAACTTGGTATGACCAATTATCTGTCCTTGTGTGGCATCATAGGCCTGGTTTCATGTTGATATTCCTCAAATCTGATTTATCTGAAATCTGACAAATCAGATCTCAAGGATTATAACAAAGGTACTATCTTTTTCAGCCAGCAGGATAGAATAAAAGTAATGAGGATTGTTGTAGAAATGAGGTCTGAACTGCACAGAGCAAATTTCATGAGAAACATTTAGTATAAATCAATGCACCATCTGGTGTCCCTAGCTAGCTATTTGCTTTTCATGATTTAATTATATTAACTTTTTTCCAGAAACCTATATATGTAAGACATTAGTCTTGCTTTTGGATGTGAAATAGTAAACCATGCTGAACCCAAGCTGCACTAATATTCTTAGTACAATGTTCTGTTTAGAGAGATTGATTTTTCCTTCCTGCTCCATGTTATATTTATGTCATTGCACTTTTTAATTAGAATTAAGGGCTGTGAGGATTTGATTTCCTGCAAAAGACTGTGATAATAGAATAATTTTACAACATTTTTTGTCAATCAGTGAAACATGAAAGATCCTTCATTTCCACAGAATTGCTGCTGGTGCAACAGAAGGTCAGTTTTTGATGGTACTGTCATCTTCTGGTATTGGCAAAGGCATGACATTTCTTACCTTCCATCTCTTCTGTGGGCAATTTTCTACTGCTAATTAACTCAATTACATCATCTGAACAGATAAGAATACATTTGGTTTATCAGTGTGCATTATATATCACATAGATACACAGCACATAATGTGCATATGTCTCAAAAAGTGGTACCTAGCAGAGAGTGAAATGTATCCCCAGGTTCATTTCTCTGAAATCACTCAATTTTCCATATTTTCAATATACAGAAAGAACACAGCTTGAATACATTACCCAAACAGTTCTTTTTTGCTTCAAAATGTATAATTAGAAGACAGAACTACTGAAAGACTGAAAACATGCAATTAGGATCTTCACATGTGATAATAAATGATCTAAGGGGGGAAGGCAAACCAATGCAATTATTATAAGAAAGATGTGGACTAAGAATACCCAGAATAGACTTAGAACATCATGCAAGCAAGTTAGCATAACTGATTGCTTGGATGAAAACTGAGAATTATACCTTCCCAACACTAGAACTACACATTTTGGAGCTGCAGGAAACTGTTTCTCACCTCCTAAATGGAGTTATCTCGCTCAGGGATCAGTCTAGGCAAATATGACCAGAGCTTGGAGTTGTTGTTATTGAACTGCAACCTCCAAGAATCCTCAGCATGCATGGCCAAAGTACAAATTGACTAATGGCTTATTGTAATTTTCCAAGCTCTGGATATGCCCTCTTCTAATAGATCATTCCATTCCAAGCCACTGCCACCTTATCACAACTGTCCATGTTTATTTTCCAGCTGACACCCAACAATCCATGGCTATTGTTTCAATTGAAATGTGGATTTGCTTTTCCTTTGGTTTGGTTTGTTTTGGTTGATTTTTTAAACTGTATTACAGACTGTTTTAGCTATTCTGTTTTAACCTACAGTAAATCAAATTAAATGAATGGATAGATGGGTGCATGCTCAGTTCTCACTGGATTATTTGCAGTATTTTCCCACTTTATGTTTCTTTGTAATTCTATAAATCCCCAGTTTTCTCCCAGCACATTGATACCTCCCTCTTGTTTCTCAGTGGTTGTGCTTCGGCTCTAGTTAAGGCAACCATCACCACCTGTTTATATTACAGGGAATAAGTTTCATTTATTTTTTTTTTTAAAAAAATTCATTTCATTTATATCCTGCCCCTTTTAATGAAGTCAAAGTGGTGTACACGTTTGTCCTTCTCCCCGATTTATCCTGATGACAACCCTGAGAGGTAGATTCTGGCTCAAGGTCATCTAGAATGTTTCACTGCTAATAAACTTGAGACTTGACTTGAGACTTGGACTAAAAGACTTGAATACTTCCTTGCTAATAGGGAAGTGGAATCCATATCTCTCACATTTGTATCCCACACTGTAACCTATCCACCATACCATGTCTCAAAATTCCTAATGATTTTTTTTACCAAATAATATTAAATTTGATATCTTCCTGGCAAGTCACAAATGCCATCCTATACACCTAATCAGATATCAAGTTACTACAATTTCTACAGCCAAACCCTGAGTTCAGCTGTAAATTCACCCCTGTGTTTCCTTCTGTCACAGGGAAGGAGTCAATAAGGGTGACCAAGAGGCCAAGAAGTCTTACTTCACAGGGTCAGGAAAGTCAAATGCAAAGTGTTCAAAGACAAAAATCTAACAGTGGCATTGAATTTTAACCAGGTGACATACCCAGGGATCAGAGGTGTTTTTAAAGGATTTGAGCCACCAGTCACTGACCTGAGAGCCAGAAATACTCACAGATCAAAGTTATACATTTATTTAGAATAAAAGTAACAAATGCAAGAGAAAGAAGACAGATAAATAGATCAGCAATCACACTGTTTTTTCCTCTTTTTTTGGAAAAGGGAGCATGTTAATAATAATATAATAATAATAATTTTTATTTATAACCTGCCCCTCTGAACAAGCAGTTGGGGCAGGGTACAATAAATTAAAACAACAACAGTTAAAATAGATCAATCCCATCCCAATTTCCCTCCCCTTAAAATAAGACTAAATTAGCAATAAATTAAAAACATGGAACATAGTACAAAACAATGTGAAAACCTAAAAAATTCTTGAGCTATATGGGTAGAGCTGAAATCATAAGGGAGAGAAGCTGGAAAGATTCTAGATCTTCAGTTTGGAGCCGGGGGATGTTAAACACTGTCTGGGAAGGCCTGCTGGAAGAGATGCGTCTTTAAGGTTTTTTTAAAGCCATTGATGGATACAATGAGACGCATCTCATCCAGCAGGTCATTCCACAGCTTGGGAGATATAGCTGAAAAGGCCCTCTGGGAGGTCTGCATCAGCCTAGTCTTCATGGGCTGTAGCAGATTCCTCCCAGAGGACCTAAGTGTGTGTGTGGGGGGGGGGGGTTTCATACAGGAAGAGGTGGTCCCTAAGATAGGATGGATCCAAGCCAAGTAGGGCTTTAAAGGTTAACACCAACACCTTGTACTGTGCCCAGAAACTGATCGGCAGCCAGTGGAGAGATTTAAGCACAGGTGTTATGTGCTCTTTCCTAGATATTCTCGCAATAAGCCTGGCTGCCATATTTTGAACCAGTTGTAGTTTCTGGGTTAAGCACAAGGGTAGCCTCATGTAGAGCGCATTTCAGTAGTCCAGACATGAGGGTACCAGCACGTGTACCACAGTTTCCAGATCCCTCACATCCAGGAAAGGACGCAGCTGACGTATCAGCCGAAGATGATAACAAGCGCTCTTGACCGTCGCGTTTACCTGACTAATCATGTGAAGCGACGAGTCCAGGAATACCCCCAAACTGCGAACAGAGTGTGACTCCATTGAGGATTGGAGATTGTATTCTCAAACCCGGTTTCGGGCCTGTGACTGTAAGTACCTCCGTTTTGTCTGGATTGAGCTTCAATTTGTTTTCCCTCATCTATTCCATTACCGCCACAAGACAGTCATTGAGAGGCGAGATGCCATCTGAGGTCTGAGCAGATGATCTGGTCATGGAGAGGTATATCTGAGTGTCATCAGTGTACTGAAGATACTGAGCTCCATGCCTCCAAATGATCTCACCAAGCGGCTTTATGTAGATATTAAATAGCATCAGGGGCAGGATGGCGCCCTGAGGGACACCACAATTAAGCTCGATTTTGGAAGAGCAACTGTCCCTGAGCCTCACCCTTTGGGAGCTGCCAGAGAGAAAGGACCGGAACCACCAAAGCACGGTGCCACCAATCCCCAATTTCCTCAGTCGATCCAAAGATGGAATGGTCTATGGTGTCAAAAGCCGGTGATAGTTCTAAGAGCACCAGCAGGGTCACACTACCCCTGTCGATACTCAGGCGAAGGTCATCTGTCAGAGCGACCATGGCAGTCTCAACTCCATATCCTGTCCTGAAGCCGATTTGAAATGGATCAAGATAATCGGTTTCCTCCAAGACAGCTTGAAGTTGGGAGGCGACAGCTCTCTCAATCACCTGGCTTAGAAAAGGCAGCAAGGAAACTGGTCTGTAGTTGTTCCTGTTAAGGGGGTCATCTTCAGGAGGGGCTTCACAGCTGCCTCCTTCAGTCAGGATGGAACAATACCTTCCCTAAGGGATGCATTGATCACGTCCCGAAGGAATGTTCTCAGTGCGTCCCCTCCCTGGATGGCCAGCCAAGATGGACAAGGATCGAAGGTGCAAGTCGTCCTCCTTGTGCTACCAAGGAGCTTGTCCACATCATCGGTACTTACCAATTGAAACTCATCCAGTAAACTAGCAACAACGGAGTTGTTGGACGCCTCATTTACAGACACTGATAGAATATTGGAGTCCAAGTCATCCCTTATCCGAGAAATTTTATCTGCAAAGTGGATGTTAAACGCCTCGCAATAGGCTGCCATGGGGTCCAGTAGGGGGTTTGCCGCAGGTGGAACCTGCGTCAACTCCCCCACCACCTTGAACAGGTCTGCTGGGTGGGACTCGGCAGACACAATGCATGCAGAGCAGAAGGATCTCTGCGCTGCACGCAGAGCCTCCTGATAGGTGTGAAGGTGCAGCCTTATGGTGAGTTCTATCAGGCAAGAGCTGGGTCGTCCGTCATTTGTGCTCTAGCCGTTGTCCAACCCGCTTCATCTCCCTGAGCTCTTCTGTAAACCAGGGTTTCCGGTTGGAAGCAGGCTGGAAAGAATGCTCGGGAGATTGTGTTGATAGCCCTGGTGATGTCAGTGTTCCAGGTGTCAACCAAGGAACAGAGTCGCTGGTTTTCCCAACCAAAATACCTTCTAAGGCTTTCTGGAAGCCAACTGGTTCCATAAGCTTTTGAGGGTGGACCATTCTAATGGGTCCGCCACCCCCAGGGGGACGGAAAGTGGCCTTTAGTTCCAGCTTAATCAGGAAATGATCCGTCCATGACAGTGTGGAGGTTTTGGTTACCTCCACCCACAGATAATCCTGTTCTGTACTAAAAACCCCATCGAGTGTATGACCTGCACAATGAGTAGGCCCGTTAACCAATTGGGAAAGGTTCATGCCTGTCATGGAGTCCATGAACTCCCGAGTTGCTCCAGATAGTTCAAACAAGCTGGTTTCGAGAGGAATGTTGAAGTCGCTCAAGACAAGAAGTCTGGGCAATTCCAACAACTCAGAAAACAGCTGAGTCAACTCGGTTAGGGAGTCTGCTAAGCAACGGGGTGGCCGGTATACTAGCAGAATCTCCAAACTGTCCCTGGTCTTCAAGCTTAGGTATATGCACTTGATGTGAGCTGTTTTCCAGACAGGTTTCCTGATCAAGGTCAGATTGTTCTTATGGACTATGGCCACACCACCCCCTCGCTGTTCAATTTTCCAGAGTTTAAAACTTGAAAAATATTGTGTAAAATTAACTTAGAACTAAGCACGGGGCAGGGGAACTATGTAAAACAAAAGATTATCACACAATCTTTGAGATTATGGTTCAATTTAATTCTATTTATGGTTCAGTGCATTCTGAGAAAATTATATTGTTTCAGAGACCAAGATTGGCTAAGTGAGGCAAATCAAGTGACACCCCAATGTTTCTCTCTCTTTTGGCATAAGATATTATAGAAATTACTTGCCTCTCCCTCTGATAATTTTCCAGTTAATTCTGGTCTACTCTGTGCACAATTTATTCTGCAGAAATTGAGAAACACATACAAGGGCTGACCATAACCATGGACAGAAAATCTATTTGATTTATAGAAAGTCCTTTATTTCCCTTAAAGTGATAATGAGAGAGTGGGAAATTTTGGTCATAGACAAATGCCATCAGGCTTGGCTGACTTTCTCCCAGTCCAAAAGTTCAAAAATTAATGCTGAACTAAATGAAAAATATGAATATTTCTTGCAATTTCAAATGCTACTTCAATCTCTTCTGTCTTGTATTTTACCATTGTAGCATAGATAAATTAATCCACTAGGGAGAACAAATGCCCAGACCTAATATATGCAAAAGTGTATATTTATTAGTAATATTATTGGTATTATTTCTTTCACAATTACAATTCCAGGCATTGCCTTTTGTATTTTATAAAAGACTCCTTTAAGAAAGCAGTAAGTCACTTTGTCAGCATTTGTCTGTTGTCTTGCTAAATTAAGATTTATATGGTGCATTTGTAGCACATCAAAAATCCCATTAGATGACATAAAATACAGTGTAGCAATATCAACATTTCTCAGTTCAACCATAAAAAATGCCAGGCATAAATTGGGAAACATGTGAAGAGACATGAGTTTGCCACCACATTTTTCATCCAATTCCTTCTACTGATATCATCACAACTATCTTCAATAGATTCCTTTATCAAAAATAGATTTTATTCTGAAAAAGAAAACTCAATACAATCTGTCTTTCCTTGCTTTGTACTTTTCAA